>JARDYH010000001.1:236040778-237506403 GCA_029215795.1 Anniella stebbinsi | reverse complement strand
GTCTGCTTTGATACTTTCACTTTTTACTCAAGCAGAACGGCTGAGCCTAGGATCACTCTCTCTCGCTAGGATCGTTACAGGAGAAATTTTCTACAGTCTTCAAAGTGGTGTGTGCAGACACTTTGCCACCACATGCCTGGACCTATCATTCTGAAATTTTACACACATATCGAGTGAAGTGTTCCCTGTAATGTGCCCATGTTTCCTGTTTGTATCTTTAAAAATAAAAAAATGGGAGGCGTAAATGTATTTACCCCACTACTACCCATTTTTCTAAAATTAATTGCCATACAAGGCAAGCACCTACGTTTTTGAAATTTCACACACATAGGTCCCAAGGTACCACCTACAATGTGGCAAAGTTTCATGTATGCAACTTTAAAAATGACAAAGTTATAGGCATTCCTGGGTATTTATTAAAAAATTAATTGCCACAAAACGCATGCACCAATCTTTCTGAAATTTCTCACAGGTAACTATCCCTAACCAGTCTACAATGTGCCCAAGTTTCCTGTTTGTATCTTCAAAAATAAAAATGTGGGAGGCATAACTGTATTTCTCAATGGGAAAGTGCTTTCCAATGATTTCCTATGGGCAAGTGCTTTCCAATGATTTCCTATGGGCAAGTACTGTCCAATGATTCCCTATGGGCAAGTACTGTCCAATGAATCCCTATGGGCAAGTGCTGTCCAATGAATCCCTCATTGTTTCAAAAATTAATTGCCACACAATACAAGCACCTACGTTTCTGAAATTTCACACACATAGGTCCCAAGGTACTGCCTACAATGTGGCAAAGTTTCATGTGTGTAACTTTACAAATGACAAAGTTATAGGCATTCCTGGGTATTTATTAAAAAATTAATTGCCACACAAGGCAAGCACCTATGTTTCTGAAATTTCACACATATAGGTCCCAAGGTACCACCTACAATGTGGAAAAGTTTCATGTGTGTGTAACTTTAAAAATGACAAAGTTATAGGTGTTTCTTTCCTCATTGTTTCAAAACTTAATTGCCACACAAGGCAAGCTCCAATGTTTCTGAAATTTCACACACATATCAAGGCAAGTGGTACCTGTAATGTGCCCAAGTTTCCTGTTTGTATCTTCAAAAATAAAAAAACGGGAGGCGTAAATGTATTTACCCCACTACTACCCATTTTTCTAAAAATTAATTGCCACACAAGACAAGCACCTACGTGTCTGATATTTCACACACATAGGTCCCAAGGTGCCACCTACAATGTGGCAAAGTTTCATGTGTGTAACTTTAAAAATGACAAAGTTACGGCATTCCTGGGTATTTATTAAAAAATTAATTGCCACAAAACGCATGCACCAATCTTTCTGAAATTTCTCACAGATAACTGTCCCTAACCAGTGTATAATGTGCCCAAGTTTCATCCTTCTATCTTTAAAAATGAAAAAGTTATAGGCGTTTTTGTAAAACAATACTTGGCTATGGGAAAAAGCATTCAAAATGGCGTCCGATCCGGATCGGACCTCGTCTGATCGGATCGGATCGGATCGGAGGTTGATCGGATCGGATCGGATTTTCCCGATTTTGGGGCGGATCGGATTCGGATCGTGGATCGGATCCGATCCGATGCACACCCCTAGTTGAAATTGCCCATGACCAAAAGCCTGTGCGAATCCAACACCAGCTCCAAGACCAGTTCCGTGAGCTCGGCCAGGGAGTCTGATAGGCAGCGGGGGGGCCGGTACACTAACAGAATCCCTAGTCTATCCCTGGCTTTCAGACTCAGGTACACACACTCGATGTGATTCAATTCCCGGACAGGATGTCTGGTCAGGTTAAGATTGTTTTTGTAGACCACAGCTACTCCGCCCCCCCCACCCACTTTCCCTCACCTGCTCACTAACACAGTACTCAGCTGGGAGAGCCTGAGCCCATGTCGGGCCACTGTCATCTCCCAGCCAGGTCTCTGTGAAGCATGCCAGGTCAGCCTCCTCTTCTGTGAGGAGGTCATAGATTATGTTTGTTTTGTTTTTAACCGACCTGGCATTGCATAGGAGCAAGGAAAGGTTCTGTGGGTGGCCTGGATCGTTCCCCAAGATCCCCGGGGTAGCAGGGCAACCGGAAGGCAAGATGGGTGTTAAATATCTCTCTCTCCTTCCCCTGTAACGGCATTTCACCCTGCTATCGCCAGATCTCCCTCTGCCCCACACAACAGATATTGGTGCTCCCAGACACATTTCAGTCGCCTTAAATTGTCCTGTCGTCTCTCCCCTGCGCGCGCGCGCGAGAAAGCGAGGGGGTGGGGGAAGTGTGATGGTAACTGCTGCACTGTCTGTTTGTTTCTCCCCCACTCACGCCGTCAGTTTTTCAGCTATTAAGCTATGGCTGCCTCCGGTCATCCTGTCCTGTCCCGTCGTCTCTCTCGCACGCGAGAGAGAGAGAGAGAGAAAGAGAGGGGGAAGTGTGAAGGTAACTGCTGCACTGTCTGTTTGTTTCTCCCCCACTCACGCTGTCAGTTCTTTCCCACTGGGACAGGCAAGTGAAAAAGGTCAGGCTTCCAGAATTTACAACAGCATGATCATTCTAGACTCTTCAGGCTGCTTGCTAGTTACAGAGGCTGATGTTGTGCATTCCTATTTGCTTCTACGCCCACTATATTCCTGTAGGCTGGGTCCCATGCCCAAGGCAGTGATGTTTCTGGTTCAAGCTCTAAAATTCCTCATTCCTGGCAGGCCACAGTACATGACCTGATGGGCTACAGTGATGCACTATTTTTGTAAATGATTACTTCATAAATGAAACAGTGGTGTGGAGTAGAAATGAAGTACATTAGCAACTCGATATAGAACTACTTTCTTCCATATGTATCCCTGGAGACACTCTGTTCAACCTCGGCGGCCTTATTCCAGCACAATTGAACCCATAGGTAAAGACCTTTTTCAGTCATGGACTGTGTTGCCAACTTTAAGGAATGACCTCCCCAAAATGGCTTGTCACTCTGTCCTTTTCACCAAAATGTAGCTCTTTCAAAAAACTTTTTGTTACGTTCACCTGTTTTATTTCGGGGTGTTTTTTTTTTTTTTTGGCTACCACAGTTTTTTTTATTTTAGTTTTTTTGCCTATAGTTACTTTTATCATTGCAGTTTCTGTATTTTGCAAAGTGCAAATTGTAAATTCTAACTTGTGAACCACTTTGGGTTCATTTCATGATATTTGTTAATGCTCTGACTGCTTTTGTTAGTCCAACATTAGATAGAAATATAAATAAAAATTATGAATTAGATATAATAAAAAATTAGACATACAGGATGAGGATCTTTACTGCAAACCTAAAATGATTTACCCTGTTGAAAGTATATTTTCTGTTCAGCTGTTCAGCTACAGAGCGAATGTAAATTGGAAGACATAAGGCTGGTAGGAATCACTTGCTCTTTTGATGACCTTGGTTTATTCAAAACTACTTCTCAATACTTTGAGTGACCTGATATTGGACAAAGCAGTTTCCAGATGTAGAAAACTAAAGTAAGCCAACTTGGTTTCATTTGACGTGCTTGTGGAATACTTAGAGGGCCCAAGATAATATTTGGTTCAGTTTTTATGCATGTGCATGTGTGTATGTGTGTGACAGAGAAAGAGAGAGAGAGAGAGATGCATAGTGTTAGAACAACAGGAGGAAACATTCAGGCAAAATCAGTCACAACATAGGGAGCCAGCAGGTGGTCATAAACGTTGATATTGCTATTAGTAATCTGTCATTTGTTTCCAACAGAAGCATTATGGTGCTCATTATTTCTCCATGTAAGCACTTCCTACATGAAATGGTAACGGGATTACAGGATGGTAGGTTTTTCTCTGTCCAGCATGAAAAATGTCAGGCTTGTTTTACTTGATTTGACTTCTGTGAGGAAACAGAGAGACGGTGTTTTGGGAATAAAGAAAAGTCCTTCCCTATTTAAATTTAGTGGCCATGGAGAAGCTGAAAGACAAAACCTGGACTAGATGTTTTAACCAGATCGTTTTGGTGAAAATTTGACGGTAAGGATAGAACATTTGGAATAAATAAGTATATTGAAATCAATGACATTTAAATATATATATATATTAGGGGTGTGCATCGGATCGGATCCGATCCACGATCCGAATCCGATCCGACCCAAAATCGGGAAAATCCGATCCGATCCGATCCGACCAACCTCCGATCCGATCCGATCCGATCCGACGAGGTCCGATCCGGATCGGACGCCATTTTGAATGCTTTTTCCCATAGCCAAGTATTGTTTTACAAAAACGCCTATAACTTTTTCATTTTTAAAGATAAAAGGATGAAACTTGGGCACATTGTAGACTGGTTAGGGATAGTTATCTGTGAGAAATTTCAGAAAGATTGGTGCATGCGTTTTGTGGCAATTAATTTTTTAATAAATATCCAGGAATGCTTATAACTTTGTCATTTTTAAAGTTACAAACATGAAACTTTGCCACATTGTAGGTGGTACCTTGGGACCTATGTGTGTGAAATTTCAGAAACATAGGTGCTTGCCTTGTGTGGCAATTAATTTTAGAAAAATGGGTAGTAGTGGGGTAAATACAGTTACGCCTCCCATTTTTTTTATTTTTAAAGATACAAACAGGAAACCTGGGCACATTACAGGTACCACTTGCCTTGATATGTGAGTGAAATTTCAGAAACATTGGAGCTTGCCTTGTGTGGCAATTAAGTTTTGAAACAATGAGGAAAGAAACACCTATAACTTTGTCATTTTTAAAGTTACACACATGAAACTTTGCCACATTGTAGGTGGTACCTTGGGACCTATGTGTGTGAAATTTCAGAAACATAGGTGCTTGCCTTGTGTGGCAATTAATTTTAGAAAAATGGGTAGTAGTGGGGTAAATACAGTTATGCCTCCCATTTTTTTAGTTTTGAAGATACAAACAGGAAACTTGGGCACATTACAGGGAACACTTCACTTGATATGTGTGTAAAATTTCAGAAACATTGGTGCTTGCCTGGTGTGGCAATTAATTTTTGAAACAATGAGGGATTCATTGGACAGCACTTGCCCATAGGGATTCATTGGAGAGTACTTGTCCATAGGGAATCATTGAAGCACTTTCCCATAGGGAATCATTGTACAAATGTTTTTTTTTTTTTAGGCTTGAGATCATAAAGAGGCAAATATTCTACCTACAGTATTGGAAGCAGTATGTTGGGAAACAAGGGTGACCATATGACGGTTAAAGCTGCAGGAGCTATACTAGAGTGACCAGATAAAAAAGAGAGCAGAGCTCCTGCAATTTTAACTTTTGTGATGAAGAGGGAATTTCACCAGGTGCCGCATGGATACAAATGACACCTGCTGAAATTCCCTTTTCTATTCCACTGTTAAAGCCCTGTATTCCTTTTCATATGGTCATCCTACTAATTACATTTTTTAAAAAAGTAATAATACATACTGCTTCCAATACGGTAGGTAGAATATTTGCCTCTTTATGATCTCAAGCCTAAAAAAAAAAAACATTTGTACACACCAGTCTCCTGGTACTGGTCATCCTACTATTAATTAATTGTAGCTGATAGGAAAGGGTTAAATCGTGGGAGCTGCAAGGAATTAAGAAAAAAGGAGAGGGGGTTTTGCCATTTTTTGAGCGCTCCTTAATTAGGGCTGCCCAAATGATAATGGATGGGTGGTGTGTGCGCGCGCGCGCGCGCGGGCGGCGGCGGTGGGCTTGGCAGCGTATCCTCCTGGCTGCCGAGGCCGGGTGTCTGGAGCGGAGCACGCGCTGTCAGTTGGTGAGTGGAGGGGCCATTGAACGCCCTCCCCATCATCCTCTTCATCATCAACCTACCCCCGCGGCCCAGCGGAGCACAACAGCCCGCATTAGGCAAGCCCTTCAGGAGCCTCACAGCAGCCAGGCAGAGCCTCTGCTGCCCAGGAACCAGCCCGCACGCGAGGGCACCGGCGGGGCGCACACACAACGCCGGCGAGGGGGAGGAGAAGGGGAGGAACAAAGGATCAAAGAGATCGAGAGAGAGTGATCCTTCCTTGCACGCATGGCTGCAAAACTGAGCTAGGTTCAGCCGTTCTGCTTGAGTAAAAAGTGAAAGCAGACACGAGCCCTGTAATGGATACTAGCAACAGGATCAAAGGGATCGAGATGAGAGAGATCCTTCCTTGCACGCATGGCTGCAAAACTCAGCTAGGCTCAGCCGTTCTGCTTGAGTAAAAAGTGAAAGCAGACACGAGCCCTGTAATGGATACTAGCAACAGGATCAAAGGGATCGAGACGAGAGAGTGTTTCCTTTTCTTCGCGGGAAGCGGGAGGGGGAAGAGGGGAAGACCGGGCCTCTGTGGAAAATTTTTTGAAACATTTTATCTAAAAATTCCATAGCCATCAAATGCCTGGACCTATCATTCTGAAATTTCTGACACATATCTACCCCTAACCCATCTACAAAGTGAGCAATGTTCAGACTTCTAACTTTTAAAATAAAAAGGTTATAGGCGTTTCTTTCCTCATTGTTTCAAAAATTAATTGCCACACAAGGCAAGCTCCAATGTTTCTGAAATTTTACACACATATCAAGTGAAGTGTTCCCTGTAATGTGCCCATGTTTCCTGTTTGTATCTTAAAAAATAAAAAAATGGGAGGCATAACTGTATTTACCCCACTACTACCCATTTTTCTAAAATTAATTGCCATACAAGGCAAGCACCTACGTTTTTGAAATTTCACACACATAGGTCCCAAGGTACCACCTACAATGTGGCAAAGTTTCATGTGTGTAACTTTAAAAATGACAAAGTTATAGGCATTCCTGCGTATTTATTAAAAAATTAATTGCCACAAAATGCATGCACCAATCTTTCTGAAATTTCTCACAGATAACTATCCCTAACCAGTCTACAATGTGCCCAAGTTTCCTGTTTGTATCTTCAAAAATAAAAATGTGGGAGGCATAACTGCATTTCTCAGTGGGAAAGTGCAATGCAATGATTCCCTATGGGAAAGTGCTTTCCAATGATTCCCTATGGACAAGTACTCTCCAATGAATCCCTACGGGCAAGTGCTGTCCAATGAATCCCTCATTGTTTCAAAAATTAATTGCCACACCAGGCAAGCACCAATGTTTCTGAAATTTTACACACATATCAAGTGAAGTGTTCCCTGTAATGTGCCCAAGTTTCCTGTTTGTATCTTCAAAACTAAAAAAATGGGAGGCATAACTGTATTTACCCCACTACTACCCATTTTTCTAAAATTAATTGCCACACAAGGCAAGCACCTATGTTTCTGAAATTTCACACACATAGGTCCCAAGGTACCACCTACAATGTGGCAAAGTTTCATGTGTGTAACTTTAAAAATGACAAAGTTATAGGTGTTTCTTTCCTCATTGTTTCAAAACTTAATTGCCACACAAGGCAAGCTCCAATGTTTCTGAAATTTCACTCACATATCAAGGCAAGTGGTACCTGTAATGTGCCCAGGTTTCCTGTTTGTATCTTTAAAAATAAAAAAATGGGAGGCGTAACTGTATTTACCCCACTACTACCCATTTTTCTAAAATTAATTGCCACACAAGGCAAGCACCTATGTTTCTGAAATTTCACACACATAGGTCCCAAGGTACCTCCTACAATGTGGCAAAGTTTCATGTTTGTAACTTTAAAAATGACAAAGTTATAAGCATTCCTGGGTATTTATTAAAAAATTAATTGCCACAAAACGCATGCACCAATCTTTCTGAAATTTCTCACAGATAACTATCCCTAACCAGTCTACAATGTGCCCAAGTTTCATCCTTCTATCTTTAAAAATGAAAAAGTTATAGGCGTTTTTGTAAAACAATACTTGGCTATGAGAAAAAGCATTCAAAATGGCGTCCGATCCGGATCGGACATCTGGTCCGATCCGATCCGACCAGCCTCCGATCCGATCCGATCCGATCTGACCCCCCAGGTCCGATTCCGATCCGCTATCCGATCCGATCCGGGGGGTCAGTGCACATCCCTAATATATATAGATAGATAGATAGATAGATAGATAGATAGATTAGTGATGTCTACAGCCTTACTTATTACAAATTTCGAAGAACATGGTAAATTAATACATTTATTTCATCAGAACAGCAGACACTGCAAAAAATATATTATGTTTGGGCCAATTTGTATGTTATAGTAAAGGTGAATTAGTCAATTCCTCAGGGTTTCCCCCCTGCTGTTTCTGTACGTTGGTCTTAGCCACACAATTGACCCATTTGTTAATCAAGCAGTATGGGAAGAAGGCAAAAAGGAAGAAACTTTCACTCCCCTACAGTAACATCTGAATTGGACTTTAGAACTCTGATTATTTTGTATCTGAGCTGCATGAGACTTATTGATTTTAGCAAATCATTTCTAAAAAAAATTTTTGGGGCAAAAGTAGAGCAGAAAAACTGTTTGTTTGCCTGTCTGCCCCAATATGGTGCTCACGGTAACTAACTATAAAATAAAGTTAAAAATGAAATCTTAATTAAAACGTAACATAAAAACAGATTCATTAAATCACAATTAAAACAAAACAATAAAAGAAAGAAAAAGCACCCAACCAATTCAGCAACAGACAAAAATCCAAATCTTTATACGCCAAAAAGCTGCTTGAATAAAAACACTTTTGTCTGCTGGCAGAAGGGCACAAAAAGGGTAACAACTGAGGCTAGGGAGTTCTAGAGCCTGGGAACCTCTCCAGAGAAGACATAATTTCATGTCCCCACCAAATGTGCTTCTGATAACAGTGGGGCCTCCCCTGAAGGTCTTCAAACCTTGGCTGGCTCGTATGGGAGAACACAGTCTTCAGGTAGCCTGGTCCCAAGTTGAATGTCCAAGCCAAAAGAGGACATTCTGTGGTTCTCTTATGGGTCTCCCTATGCTGAGTCAGGCTGGGAACAGTCATGAAAGCAACAATTTCACAGTGTTCTCCATGACCTAACTCTGTTGCCACATTTGTTCTGCAATACCAAACTGGAAGACAAAAGGAATGTCTGAAAACAGCCATGCAGAACTGAGGCACAGTAAATGCAATGGCATTTCTGAGCAAAGGGATATTCCTCTTACCTCCAGATTTCTAATGTTTGATCATGTTTGCCTGTCTAAATTGAACAGATTTTTTCTCACAAGGTCATGTTTGACAAGTGGCGCTACAATTCCTTCCAGACAAATGCTTTTGTTTATTGTTCCTTGCTTATTCTTCTATGAGTCTCAGACAGGCTCTGTTTATGTGAATGCAAGTTAACAGTGAGGGGAAGAGCAGGAACATGACATCAGGTCCTGCCTCCAAACACAAACACATTCAGCTGGTTGCATGAATCGATCCTACAGCCATACAAATGGTATGTGTGTAGGCTCTGTACTTGCAGGCAGGAATCCTCTACACACAGTCAAGAACCCTGCAAAAAGCAGGGGCATCTGTATGCATGTACAGGTTATGTGCCTGTATAGTATGTTCAAGTAACCAAACAAAAGTGTATTGGTCAGAAGCAAGGCCTGCCACTCATGTGCATTCCCTGCCCCCATGTGCATTCACTGCAAACTGGTGGTCATGTGAACAGGGTTAATGCTGCACAGCTTAAGGCTCCTGAAATTGTGCAGGTTTGTAAGAAGGCTAGCTTCCATTTCACTTACACTGAAAACAAACCTATGCTAGTTCTGAAGCAAACCTTAAGTGTAAAAACTAATCATCTCAGAATAACCTAGAAAATGGGAAGGCAACCTTTTTGGGCTGTGGGCACCTTTAGCAATTTGATTAAGTGTTGAGGGCACCATCACAAAATGGCTGCCATGGGAGGTGTGGCTAGTCACAAAGGAGAAGCAATAATTAATAGTAGGAATGGATCTGCGTCAATTTTGTAAGTGTTCATTCATAAAGCCATTCTGTCTTATTTCTGCATTATTTTTGAAGATATATTTTCACAAACTATGCATCTAGTACTAATTTTACCCTAAAACATGCATATGTATCCTAAAATACATACCTTTGCCTGCATTTTAACCTAACATGCACATTTTTGTGCACATTTTGATATGTTCCTTTGACCTAAGAATGGTATCGCAAAATTCAAAGAAGTGTGCAAACCAAGGTCTATCAGCATGCTGACCCGCATATTAGTCTGGGAAGAAAGAATCAGGCTGTATCCTATTTAAATGTGGGCTAAATGAAATCTTTGAGCACAGTGTGCATATTTTTGTAGTTGGGATTACATTGTATTCTTTATGCAGGGAAGGGCAAATGGAAAATACAACCTGTCTGAAATGCAAAAATACTTACGAATCTGGCATAGGAGTCCCCCCCATCCTCCTGGGCACTGGCAGACATTAGGTCCAATACATTCACCTCCATTCAAGCAGCTGGGCAGACAAACAGCTGAAAAAAAGAAGGTAAAGAGAGACAAATGAGAACATCAGCATGATGCCCCCCATGAATTTGTAAGCCCTTTTCGTAAGTGACATGTCATGCGTTCTCTTCACCACAAATATTTTCAAAATGGTTGAATCTCAAAGGAGCTTAATGAGCATTCTTCACAAGGCAATTAGCATTCTAAAATTTCCATGATTAGAAAGTTCCCCTTAATGCCGGTTAGTCTGACTTCTAGTTTCATCATGGATTTGCTCCAAAGACAGATTCCCCAGCCATTTAAATTTCATTTTCTATTATGAATGAAGGCCTTAATTGATGGATTGGTGTGATTAACTCAGTAACCCATTACTTTCAGATAAACGTGGATATTCAATGATATTTTAATCAGGTCAGTGCCCTTTAAAGGGTACTGAGTGGCAATAGCAGTGTTGTAAGCAATCTTGATGCACTATTCAGGCCAGGGCAGTTGCTTAAGATTTCTGAATCTATATTCATATAAGTGATGTTAATATTCAAGCAGGAACTGCTCCATTCAACAAAGGATTCACCCTTTTCCTGGGTTGAGGGATCATCAAAATTCACTAACAAGCAAGTGGTCATGGCTAGAATGGAAACACGTGCATATAGTTCTATCATTGAGCTGCTTAAGGGGATGTGGTGAAGGTCAGATGAGTACTCAAGGGTGAAGAGCCCACAGAAGAGACAGCTTCATGAATGAGCTTGATTAATTAAAGGACCTCTGAGTTGAGAGGGAGTTAATGGTGTGCAGATCACATCGATGGAGAGGGAACTCACAGTAGATGTTGCTGAGCTGCCAGTGCTGGTGATGCACAGGATCATTCAAGGGTTAAACCAACCAACTCAGTGCATCAACAGAAATGGTATAATTTAGATGCAAACTGCTCATGCTTCAAAGCTTGCAAGCAGGTCTGAACTTAATAATGACTTTATAATACATCAGCCTAGGCTCGCCACAAAGATAAACATTATGAATGGATGAATTTTGGCCAATGTGCCAATCAACTAATTATGAAATTAGGGGGTTTCCCATGTTTTTAATATTGAATGCTCCCATTTCTTGCTGTGTAGTATACCCAGTCTTGTTGCAATCCTTTTGCATGCAAGCAGTTGTTTACCAGAGATAGATGAATTAAATGCTTAGTGATATTTGAGGAGGAAGAACCTTTCCTTGTGGAAAGGGGAGGTTTACTTTGCCTATTTTTGGTTTACCTAGATGAAACTAAATTTGATTACATGAAGACTTTAATTGTGTGACAGGCAAGGGCTCTAGTTGTGTGAGTATGCATACAAGAGCCTGTATCAAGTTGCTAAGCTCCCATAACCAGAAGGGAACAGTTGTCCTATTCAGGCATGTCTGAATAGGGTAGACAAACAAAAGTACAAAGAATGGGGCTGCCCAAACCAACCCTGCCCCCATGTCCTCTCACATACCAACCCTGGCTGCTCAGTTCCCAACGTCCCTGTATTTAATGGAGAAGTCTGAGGTGGGCTTCTACTTTCATTCACTTGAATGTGAGTAAAGCCTTTTGCATCAATAGAATTCTTTTTGCAAACCCTTTGACTCCCAGTTGCATTCAAACAAATGCAAGTAGAAGCCCACTATGGTCTTACAATTCAATATGGGGAGGTCAGGGATTGAAGGAGCAGGTCTGGCATATGGGACCATACTTGTGTGGCCTCATACTTGCATTTAGACTACCCCAAGTCACCTTTATTTGGCTAGTATCCAATAGGGTCCATGCATATGTGCCCAGCCCAACCAGCCCAGGTCCATGGGTAGCTGTGATATAGCACTTCCGGAGGAAGTCCCAACTTGAGTAAAAACACTAGTTTCTGGAAGAGGTGTGCCTTCCATTGGATACTACCCTTGGTACCAGTAAAGTGTCCTATGCCACCTTTTAAAATTAGCCCATATTTTCTTACCAGCAACTGGTATTGCTGTGAAATAGGTTTCTGTTGGAGCTGAAAACTGTAGGTTCAAAGGAGTTGTTTAGTGTGTTGAGGTCAAGACCCTACTTTTTCATTGTACTCAGTCTTTTGGGCAGGTTACATGTCCTTTGCCATGTCTCCTGTAACAGCCATTTGGTCAGAGTGCCCAGGACAGTTTCTCAAATTCCCAAATGTGCCCATGCCCCAAAAGGTTGCCTGTCCTGTTCAGGCATAATGCCTCAATATGTCAATTATGTTGCCAGAGGGCCAGAGAAGATGGCAGCTGGCTAACGACTGGCTGGGTCTGCTGAGGAAGCTACATTTCCTTCAGTGGTAGTTCAGTTCAAGTGGTAGTTCAGTTTGGGGAAGAGGCTTGCAGAGCCTCTGTCTGCCAGCTTCCCAGATGGGTGTCTTCCCCAGTTCCATGGAAACCGAGCTTCTAAAGGACTTCAGAAGTCCACTTCATCTACACTCAACAAGTTAAGGCCCCAATATAAAGATCTTCCTCCAAGACAGGTTTGCCTCGAGATGACACTGTGGCACTAGACTATATTTTCAACTATAAGGTCACTAATTGGCTGTCTAAACTAATTGACTGATAGGGCTAAGGAAAAACAGTGATTTGGCCAAAAAATCATGAAGTTGACCCAGTAATTTGAGGAGAAATGGGGTTTATGAAATGGCCCTTCTCCCAACTCTGTTTTCTCAAATAATTTCACTGATTCTTCAGCACTTTTACTTGGGAGTAAGTCCCATTGATTCCAAAGGAGTTTACATCTGATTACTAGTCTTGGATTCTGTCCTCCCCCTAAAACCCTAGCATCAGACACCTTTTAAACCATTCAGTCTGCTCTCAAATAAAAAAAGTAAGACATTCTTATTTTTTTTTAAAGAAATCTAATATTAAAAATATTTCTCTTAGTACTTTGGGTTTAAATTAGGGTAGTGTGTAATGGCATACTGTGACTTAATATTTTTTGCAAGCGTACTAAAATCATTGCCATTTCTTTGGAGGGTTATTTAACACTGCATCTCTTGAATAAAATTAGCAACTGGAGGAATGAGCTCCCTGTTTGGTATAAATGTGTGTATTTCTGTAGATATTCAACTGCTGTTCATGATAATGGTGCCCCTTGGTGAGTGACAAAAGAGGTTACCATTTCCTATGTAACAACTATTTTTAATTTCCCCAAATTCAAAAGCATACTACAATAGAGCTTTGGGGGAGAAATAAGATGGTGGCTGCTCCGATTATCTTCCCTTGCTGCAAAAGAATTTCACCTCACCCCTGAAATATAGCTATCCAAACCAGCCGATTTTGAGGTGTATGAAATGGTTGAGCAATGATCCTTTTACAGTACAATCTAGTTCGGGCACACTTTAGACTTGTGAACCTGAGAAGTGACACCAGCTTTGTGCCTTAGTGATCATGCTAGAATTAAACCTATGTTGCATCTTGAGACATATTATCAGCAAAACAGACAGGGCATCAAGCCAATATATTAATAAGTCTTGTGTTTAATGTACTATCTTGATTTTAGATTTATTCCTCTGATCTGCAGCCATCATAATAATGAATAACCATGTGAGGAAAAAGTGCTTCTCCACAGATTTTCAAATCAGATGACTTACCTGAATTATACTCTCAATGTAAATCCCAGTCAAATGTAGTTAGGCTTAACCATGTAAACACACCCAAACCCACATCCACATACAAACACCAACCAGCCCCAGAAATTAAGCACTGAATGAATGTGCCTGGAATGACCTTGAGAATATATCAGCATGGAAAGGCTTTTAGTACAAACTTTAAGTAGTTTTGCATTCAAAATATGTCATTTCTCTGTAAAATATAATGAAATATGTGTAGCTGGTAAAACCGAAAATCAATACTTCACAGTTAATGCTATGAAAAACATGAATTTCTGTAAAGGGAGGAAAAACACTGCATAACAAACAGGCAGCTCCATGAGATAGCAAAAGAAGATTTTTTTAAAAAAAAATCTTTATTTTCGGAAGCATAAAGTATTTATGAGCCTATCTACACACGCAGGATAAAACACTTTGAAAACGTTTTGAAAACATTTTGAAAACTGTATATGGACTGTGTCCTGGGCCCCAACAGTTCTCAAAACTGTTATAAACCATTTAAAACCGTTTAAAACTGTTTTAAAGCAGTAGTGTAGATAGGCTCCATATCAATTTGTATAACCATTTCAAACCGTTTTAAAGCAGTAGTGTATATAGGCTCTATATCATTTTGTATTATCAATATATAAAGCTGTTTTCTCCTTGAAGTCCTGAACCAGCAAAACTAGATCATTTGCTATATATAGCCTGCTAGGATTTTTAAAAAAGATGACTATTCATACTTGCAAGCTGGAGTGATAAACATACAGTGCTTCTGTATGGAAAGCAGCTCAGACTCACGTTTACTGCAACACTTTCCTTTCCAGCCAGATGGGCAGTCGCAAACGTCAGGGCTGATGCATCTCCCTCCATTCATGCACATTGGATCACAGACACCTGCAGTGTGGCATAGTTAAACAAGGAAGCAACTGAGGAATACTCAAAACTTTTGCAAAAGTTTTTTTTTTTTGGCAGGTTCATGATAGTGAAGTTTTGCATAATTAAAGACAAAAAGTAATTTGGAAGTGAAGAAGTCTTAAACTTTGGAATTTGCAAGCTTTAGTAAATCCTTCTAGAATCTGCTGAGGTCCATTGCGTGCAAGAGACATTTCAGGGAGCCTTCAATAAGAGCTGCCTCACTGGAGAAATGAGAGAGACATTAATTACAATGATTCTTGAAAAAGTAAACAAGAAATCTTCGGTGGCAGCTGTAGGCAGACCAATACCACTTATTACTGCTGATTGCCAAATTCTTGTTAAAGTCATTCCCCTCCTGATTGGAAAACATATTCTCAGGCATTCATCTGGATCAGCAAGAGCTGGTGGAGAATTGATTAGTTTCACACAATTTCAGGAAAGCTTTTGCATTTTATCCATCAAGGATAAGACAAGATAAGGCTGGAATTGCATACAGTTTTATTTTTTTTAAAAAAGATAGAAAAATGGCCAAACAAACACTGTTTCTAACATTTATTTCAAAGACTTTTTGGCCAATGGGCTGAAGCCAGGTTCTACTGCATGGAGAGTTAATAACATGGTCACATCCAGCTATTTCTGATTTCTCCAGCCTAATGTACCAGGAACTAACTTATAAATGAGTAAATTGGAAACAGTCAGCTAATGATAGACAAACCACTTAATCCTATCCATGTTTACACAGGGGAAGGTGTGACGCCCTGCCTGCACCTGTGACACTCACCAGGCTACACAACAGGGCTGTCCACACCACTCGCACTCAGGGCTTACTTCAACCCTCCCTGTGCTTATGACGTGTTTGGGGGTTTAGGCTTACTGCTGCTGCTCCCATCCCGCCTTTATTCTTTTAGGCCCCACGGCTCCACAGCCCAGCACCCTAGCCCTCAAATCCCCCTTCTTCTGTCCGCTGCCACCAGTACCTTCCTCAGGTACACTTCCAAAGATCACACCAGTTGGATATAATTAACAAGATTTATTAACATTAAGATGATTGTTCATGTAGCACAAGCTTGATGGTTTCCTCAGGTCAACAGCGTATTGGTTACAGGCACAATGCTTAATGGTTTCAGTACTTTATGTTCATAACAATTCAAATAGAAACTCTCACGTTCTATGTTTCTCCTGCTTACTCTACCCACTCTAAACTACACTACACTCTTTCCCACAATCTAGTTCCACCAAAATAATAAAACACATTGGTCCTTCCTAGCCTCTAATCTAGTCAACAATAATCCTCTCTCTCTCTCCCTCACACACACTCTCCTCACACTCTCCTGTCAGCTCCTGTCAGGTCAAAATATATACACAGACACTCTCACACAGCCAGCCAATCCAGGCACTCCCCCCGCCACCATCTAATCAGCACTCACACATGAACTCCCCCCCCCTTATGCTTACCCAGTTACAACATAACTGTTAGTCTATTTAACTTCCTTTATGGCATTTTATAAACAACTACTTACAATCTTTTATTTACAAGGACCTCTGAAGTAGCTGAACATCACAGAAGGTCCCACTAATTTCAATGAGACTCTTTCCCCAATAAGTGTGCATAGGCCTCACTGCAGCCTTACAGCACAATCAGAAGCAGGGCCATGTGGTCAGTGGGGCTTATTTCCAGGTAAGTGTGCATAGGGTTGCATAATTTGCTCCATTGTAGTAGGCCCATATCCAAGACTTTGGAAGGCACGTGTCAGTCCAAGTAGAAAGTACTGAGCTAAATGGACTAATAGTCTGATTCAGTACACAGACATTTCATAAATACAAATGTTTACAGTCTGATATCATATCAGACTGTAAACATCAATGCTGGGATGTCATTTTTTAAATAAATTAATAAATAAATAAATTTTTGCTCAATATTGGCTACAACCAATGACCCTCTATGATTTTACAAGCCCTAAGAACAGCTAGATTCTCCATCCTGGAGTACCACCATACCAGTGCCTTTGAAATGGAAAATGGATTTCAGAATTTTCCATGAAAAAGGAAGGGGAAGGAAAAAGGTTGAGAGAGGCAAGCTTCAGCCTGGAATTGCTCGAGATGTTTCAATTTTAAAAAATCATCTGGGATAAATTCTTTGTCTTTCACACAAGGGATATACAAGAATTGTGCTCCAGTTCAAAAATCCTATAAACATATCCTGTTCACAACCCCAAATGTGAAGACATTTTCAGTTTCCTAAATTTGAACGTGTGTTCCAAAGTACACATTTGCATAAATGCAAACTTTCGAATCTGTGCACTTGTGCACACATGAATCCCCTCCAAATTAGCCAATAGGGGGAAATATGCATTTTCAATTGGGAAAACCACACTTTTTAAAATTTGCACATATCTCCCAATTGAAAATGTGTGTTGTTCCCCATTAGGTGGAGGAGACATTCACATTCAGGAATGCAAACAAGGCAAATTTGGAGACCTCAACTTCAAGAGGAAATTTGGAGAATCTCAACGAACTCAAACATCTCATGTTTGCCCATAATGATGAAATACCATCAAGATCCTTTCTCTGGCAAGTGGTCTTTCCATATGCTTTATACGCTGTGCTTTTTAGTTTAGTTCTCCAAGCACAAGCCGACTAATATAAATAAATATCAGACTAAAATAGCATTGGCTTTTGTACTGAAGGGACGATTACTTTGTTTTTTCAATACAGATGGTGTTATCTAGATCATGAGCTATGGCAATACAGCCTCATTATTAATGACTACCATGCCATTAGCTTTAATGAAAGTGAATTTTTGCAATAGTTATGCACAGGCCTCTACCTGTGTAAAAACTCTAAATCACATTCATAAGCAACCAAAAATAACAAGAATATCTGCTAGGGCCAAGCGGTAATGTAATTATGCAAATATCTCAAAAAGCAGGACCATTTCTATTTGGCTATAGAAACTGTGTACAACACTATCCATCTTCTTGGAGGAATAGGATAATGCGTTCTTGGTAATACCCATATCCGCCCTGAAATTTTCCTTGGCCTTACTATGACAGACATACATCTCTTGCATTAGCCACAGTTGTAATTGTATATCTTTACTTGGTGCTTTAATGGCTTCTTGCTGACATTTTGCTTAAAATATTTTAGAGCTCATGACTTTCACTGTAATTGCTATCCGTTCCCTGTTGCTACTGCACTCACCTTGTCTTTGGATATGATTAGGGGTGTGCACTGACCACAAGATCTGATTCAGACCTTGTTTCGGCAACTTGGAAAATAGCCCAGTTTGGCTCGCCCAATTCAAAGACTGCTTGCTTTGACTTGGGTCCAAGTCCAAATCTTGAATTCAAGAAAGGTTTATAACTCCTCCTCTCCTGCCACCTTTTTGCCAGCATTGGATGAAATTTGCAGTCATAGTAGTTCCATATGAGAGAATTGCACTTGCCAAATCACACATGAATAGGTGCATGAGATTTTGTGCTATGTGCTTTTAAAGTCTGATTTATTTATTTATTTATTTACTTATTTATAGAAAAGGGAACTACTAATAACTTTATTTCTTGGCAGAATTTGATGAAATTTGTAAGGCAGTTAGTTGCCTGTCTGAGGGTTTCAAACTCGCCATTTCAAATTAGTAGGTGCAGGGAGCTTTGTGCAAGAGCAGCCTTTTCAGTTTGGGGGGTCCACATATTCACATATATATTTTTGTGGGCAATTTTTATGAAATGGCATACAAATCTAAACCAAATTTTCAGGCACACCACCACCAGAGACATTATAAACACATAATAGACTTTGCTCAGTGTTTTAAAATATATACACATACCCACATACACCCAACAAGTAAGAATATATCATTAAACAAAAAACCTACAGTTTACAAAACAACGTTAAGGCTCTGACCATGGGACATACTGACTTGTAATGATGGGAGTTGTAGTTCAACATCTTTAGAGGATATTAGGTTGGGGAAGGACTACTCTAAAAAGGAGAGAGAAGTAGGTGGCTCTAAGTTGTTCGTGATCAGTTTTCCACAACCCCACAGTCACCTCTGCATATCATATTCACCATCCTGCTTTGGGAGAATGAGAATGTCACTTGCATTATCTGCCTCCTTAGGGAGGATGTGGTGTTAAGGGTTGTGAGCCTTAACACCCAATTTCCCTGCTTTTGGGTGTTTGGTTGAAAACTCTAGAGCCTTAACATTGTCTTGTAAACAGCAGGGTTTTTTTGTTTGATGAATTTCATGGCTTTGTGTAATGGATGACCGGATGTTATACAGTTGACAACCAAGCTAGTATCAGCCAGGATTTTACACCATGTTGACATCCAATATAAAATCAAAGCTAGTGTTATGTGTTGAACCCACTTTTCAAATTAATAAATGAGCCCCAGAAGTTATGCTCTGAGGATACTCATTTGAACTTTTCAAAAGCCAGTGTCCAGAGATAAAAGCTTTTTAGCACTGCCTCATGAAAAGGAAGCATTTCGTATTCTGCATCTGAAAAATTGTTCTACTGGAATTAATTCTAAAAGCACACAAGATGATACAGGAAAATATTTTATATTAGAATAAGTTACAGTTTACGATGTTAATTATTATAGCTCATTTTATGCTACATGCTTTTTCTTCCTCTTTGGATCTCAAAGTAGCAGATTGTGATCAAGTTTGTGGTCAAATTTCAAGTCTGCACAGGCTGCATTTCCATAGATATTTACTCAAAAGTAAGATCCCTTGAATTTCCTTGGTTCTTGAAAAGCAAAATAATTGTTTTTAGATTTGCCACCCTATGTACTATGCATGCTTGCTTGGTCTGCCACTATGGTTTAGGGTGACCAGATAAAATCCAGGTCAGGGCTCCTGTAACTTTAACAGTTGTAGAGAAAAGGGAATTTCAGCCAGTGTCATTTGTATGCAATTAGTTCCTGGTGAAATTCCCTCTTCATCACAACAGTTAAAGTTGCAGGCACTATACTAGAGTGACCATATACAAAAGAAGGCAGGGCCCCTGCAACTTTAACTGTTGTGATGAAGAGGGAATTTCACCAGGGACTAATTGCATACAAATGACACTGGCTGAAATTCCCTTTTCTCTACAACTGTTAAAGTTACAGGAGCCCTGACCTGGATTTTTTCTGGTCAGCCTAGTTAAAGTTACATGAGCCCTGTCCTCCTTTTCATATGGTCAGCCTAGCAGAGAGCCCTGCTAGGCTGACCACAAGAAAAATGCCCTGAAGGAGAACAGCCAGGAGAAGGCTGGAAGGGACTGTAGGCCCAATTTACAGGTGAAAGTGTAGTTAGGCTAGAGGAAACTGTGGTTTTACATATTTTATTTTAATTGTAAATGCCTTTTGAAGTCTTACAGCTAAATACCATCACATTTGTTGAATTCCTGTTCAAATATATGCACTGGAAGCTATTGTTACACACAGCCAGCTTACAATCAACCATCAATGAAATAGATGCAGCATTTTCTCCCTTGCTTCCTTTTCCTAACTTCATTCTCTTATTCCTTAATTTCTTTAAATACAATTCCATTTTAATACCCATAAGGCAGTGTTCAACATTTGTTGATGACAACTTGGTCCAACCTTTTTAGATCCCTCTTCTAGGCCTCTATGGAAAAACTCCAATTTCAAAATAGCAAACAAAAATGTTACAGCCTCTCATTGGGAAACTAAATAAATTATCAGCATCGCAAACAAACTGAATTATCCTAATCCTCCTAGGAGCAACCCTGACTTTGAAAAGATTCAAGGCTTCATTCCTGCAAAAATGCATCATATGCTGACCCTCAGATCATGAGCCTTCACAGTTCCCCCCCGTATCTACCAAGAGAAAAATCTTACTTAAAAACACTCCATTGTGTAATTGCCATATGAAACAGAACTTTTACTTTTCGCTTTCTTTTGTTACAAAAAATACTGTTTTGTTGAGAAAAAATAATCTTAATCTTATTATTATTTTAAAATGCAGTGTTTATTAAACAAAAGATGTGGTGGAAACAGTGTTCTCAATAAAACCTTTTAGTCCATGTACTTTTAATTAAGAGCAAAAAGGGGGAGATTTCTTGTTAAATTCCTGTACTGGCCAAAGTACTTGTCGTTACATTGCTGTTAAGGCTGTAACAAACAATAATAAGTTTCAATGTCCAGGCTGAACTAGTGCTTTTGATGGGCTGAAATATTTGCTCAACCATCTTAAATGCTTCCCTTTCTTTATTTCTGCCTGTTAGCTGCCATTGCTTCCCCTTTTATATTACTCATTTGTGTCTTCCCATTCCTAGAAATAGTGTTGTCCTTTGTGCTCCCTCATGACAGTTGGGATTGTTTAGCTTGGGGAAAAAGGAGGCTAAGGGGACACATAACAGAGGTGAACAAATTTGTGCATGGTGTGGAGAATATGTATAGGGAGACATTTCTCTCTCTCCCAAAATACTAGGACCTAGGGTCATCCCATGTAGCTGAACAAGGGGAGATTCAGGACAGTTAAAAGGAAGTACTTCTCCACACAGCTCATACTTAAACTATGGAATTCACTACCACAAGATACCCAAAGTCTGCAACCCCACAGTACTTACTTATGACCAGTGGGAGCCCAAGCAGGCTGCAGCTTCAGGGGAGCACTCCACATGCAGGTCTTAGTCACACCTCTAGTCAATAAGACATAGGCCATAGGTCTTGCCAAATCTTGACTCAAGAGTGCATGCCAAATCTTGCAAGATCAAGGAAATTGCAAGTGTCACAAGATTTCATCAGCCTCATCTCATGATGGACAGGAATACCCACAACATTGCATTGGGCTACCCACAGCAGCAGCAGCTGCCTGAAGAGCAGTTGTGATCTGGTTTCCAGGCCCCCGTCTTCCCACCATGCAAGCCAACCCCCCCCCCCCCAAGTATGATAGTTGTGGGGAGGGGCGTCCAAAGGCTGATGCCAAGTGCACAATTCACTCAAAGTAGATAGACTATCCTAATGAGATGCCTATATAAACTGTATTTTTTTTTCAGGACTACATTAACATTGTTTTTATTATTTTGAAAGCTACCTATGTACAAAGTTATGTACCAATCTATACCCAACTGATGCCAGTGCAATACATCAAAGTTGCCTGGCTCAGATGAGTTGGATTATTGTACAGTATTCATTTGACATTCTATGCTATTAATGGCATTTTAAGTTAGCAATAGCAATTCAAACTTTGCTATGTTCAGTATCTAGCCAGCATTGGTAACAAGACAGAGAACTGAATTGAGATTTACACAGTATGCTGAGAATTTCATCCCCCTTACATCCTGTAGCACCCTGTATCTCTTTAATAAGATTACCCTTTCTGTTAGACCATAATTTAGCACAAAGGGCTTGGGCTTTCACTTTAGTACCTCTCTGATTTTCTCCTATAAGAGACAAAGTGAGGGATCCTGTGAAGGAAGAATATTAAATCAGTTTCCTGATGTCAATTACAAGCCCTTTACTTTTATCTGGGCCATTTCAGGAGAACTGAAGGTCTGTGTACCTAACTAACCTTTCCTGAAACTATAATTTAGATTCTGTTTAGCCCTAGTACAATAATTACCTGTCATCACATAGCCTGAGCAATACTAGAGATAAGGAAAGCCCAGAACTGTGCTGCAGTGCTGAATAGGAAGATATAGTTTTAGAAACGTTGATTTTTTTTTGACTCCGAGAGGCTGGTAAGTTGACCTCAGTAATCTATCCCACCTCCATGAAAGGCAAGAGAGTGTCCTCCAAGTGACAGATTCTGAACTAGCCAAACAACAGAATGTATCAGATGCAGCTCCTGGGTGGTAATGTGAAAAAAAAAAAGATAAATGATTGAGTAGTAGGATAGGAGAGCACATCTTCTTGATTCATTTTCAAGGGGAAGGAGCCAACAGCAGCAATGGTCAAATCAGTTCAGCAAATAATAATATGAGGAATTTCTCATGAACACAGGGATTCACCATCAAGCTACATTTTAAAAAATATGTAGACAACTTTATATGATTGATATTAAGCATGGTCATGAACCACAGCTGTCAAAAATAATATACCGTTCCATTATATCATTTGTCAGAAGAGGTAGTATGAAGGTGAATGAGGGACAGGGTATAATGAAAGGTGGTTAGGAATTCTGCAGCTCCCAACAAGTGCCTCACTTGAAAGGCTGTGTGTCCTATGTGACATGCAAAATCTGAAGCATCAGGTCAGTTCCTTCGACATGTACACTAAACAAAATCCTCAAGCATCCCTAGTCATCATACTGAAGACTCTTGCATTAGTTTCTCTGCTGCCTTTTTGCTGAAGCCTCTCTGCTTCCTTAAGCAGAACTCTTCTGGAACTCTTTGTCACTAGCTACAGTGTTTTGGTCCTACATCTTCCAGGCTCTCTTACAGCTTTCTAGGAGTGATTTATTGCATGCTCATGAGTTATTGCAAACTCATGGAAGTTTGTGGGTCATTTACATGATGCTGTCAACCTCCAGGATGTCTTCCACGCCTTCCCACTCTAATCTTGCTTCAAATAGATATGTTTAAAAATTGAGATAATGGAGTATTTAAAATAACTGCAGGATTATTTTCACCACTAGATGGCACTGTTTCATTGAACTTTATAGCATATTGGCCAGAGGGGAAGTTTTCAATTACAAATCACGTGGTTGCTATTGTTCACCATCTAACAAAGCCTGTAGTAAATGCGAAAAGACCCAAGAAAAAACATTTTGGTAACAGTGTTTTTTCTCCCTTAATGTTGAGATGCTCTCAGGCTCCTGCCCACCTGATTCCAGCTGCAACAGATTGACCAATTCTCAAAGTGCTGTGTCTGGCTTATTTATTCTCTGCTGGCCACAGCCTTTGGCCAGCAACATATGGCCATGATGCAAGACCCCTTTCGATTGATCTTTACCCAAGAACCAATAGAAGTTCTTTTAGAATGAGCACCCACCCCAGAAGACCAAGCAGCCCAGTTTCTTCCAATGCTCCTGATCAGTATAAATATCAGTGACATCATCATCATCAAGACTTTAATAAAGATAGGCAGTGGAAGGCCCATGTGCCATTTTGTCCTACCTAGGTAAAGAGAATCACATACCTTTTTTGCTTTGCATCCCAATCTCAGTTAAGTCCCCATGGGAAAGCATGGAGAAGCGCAGGCTGGGGGGAAAGCCCCTGAACCTTAGCCTGCTATTTGTTCTTCTCAGAGGGTGATAAACAATGCTCAGGTACAATTATTTCTTTAAAATTGAAGTACAACTCATATTATTCAGATATATCATTGGCCAAGAAATGCATGTTGTTTGAGAGTTTTTGTTGTTTAGCCCTTTGTGGATGCTGAATGGGATTTGCAGCAAGGCAGAATATAGGGAGACTAATGCATAATCGTACATTTTATTGTCAGTTTTGGCATCGTCTTCCGTTTGCTTGCATGTGTCTGTATAACATAATAACAGTGTGGTTGTTTGTCAGGAAGCATACAGTGTTGAAATTCCTATACTTCAGCTGCCAGCCAATCCAAGAAGTGTGATTTACATAACAGTTTTCAGTGCTATGTTTGTTTACACCAACAATCAACATCCACTTTCAACCTGAATGCCTTTTATTTTAAATTAAAGACATCTCAAAACAAGAAAGAACAAGACAAAATGACAGAGACATGGTAAAGATTATGTTCTGCCTCACACAATGGCAGCTGCCTGAGAAAGTTGAAATAAATAAATTGTGGAACAAAGGAAATGAAACCATATGCTGCACACTTGAACAAGCCCACAAATAAACCCAAAATTAATTAATGGTGATTGCCATCTCTCACTGTTGTGCTGCCTGCACTTAGTTCTTTCAGTTTAAGCTAATAATAAGTAATATAGCTGTTGTTATTTCCTGCTCACTTCTGTTGAAAATATTACACAGAAAGGATAACAAAGAATACAGTAGTGTATCAGAAGTCAGAAATTGGCGGTGGGGCGCTTAAAAGTTACGATTCAAGAAGGAAAGTTCTCAGAAAAGGTTCTGAGGCATGGCTAAGGTCAAAGCAGAGGTGAGCATGTCCAACATAAACAAAGCCCAAAGAGTAGAGCCAGGCAGAGTTACAAAGGTCAGCAGCATAGAGGATCAGTCATGATGCAAAATCAAGGATACAAGGCAATGGAGCTGGTAAAAGATGTTGTTCAAGCAGCCAATAGGTTTTGTAGCCTGAGCTCCACATAGTGCTCAGCTGCAGTTCATCATGGGCCCTCTGGAATATCAGGACTCACTTAAGATTATAAAAGAGGTATGGGAAGAAGATCTAAGGGAAAAAATTAATGAAGATAACTGGGGGAGGATATGGAATGCAAGAATGTTGAAGTTATTGTCGATTAGAATTAAGGAGAATTATTATAAGACAGTTTGGAGATGGTATCTAACACCTGTAAGATTTCACCAGATTGATAAAAAAGTGTCCAAGAACTGTTGGAGGGGATGTCAGGAGGTTGGGACCTATTTTCATATGTGGTGGAGCTGTGAACAAGTACAAAAATTTTGGGAAAGGGTTTTTAAAGAAATAAGTGATATAATTGGAAGTAAATTGGAATTAAACCCAAAGTTAGCTCTACTAGCAATATGGGATAGTAGGAATAAGCATATAATTAATAG
Organism: Anniella stebbinsi; assembly: GCA_029215795.1. Lineage (NCBI taxonomy): Eukaryota > Metazoa > Chordata > Lepidosauria > Squamata > Anniellidae > Anniella > Anniella stebbinsi. The sequence goes on along the minus strand of JARDYH010000001.1, from coordinate 237,480,896 downwards.
AGAATTGGTAAACAACCTCCTGACACCCGTTAGAATAATGATTGCAAAAAATTGGAAAGGGCAACAAAGTTATAAAATAGAAGATTGGTATAAAGAAATTTGGAATATAGCATTGAATGATATGTTGACATGTAAAATGAAAATAATGAGGGGAATGTCCAGTAAGAGTGATTTTGGAGATATATGGTCTCCCTTTTTGGAATATGTTTTAAGATCGGGGAAGGGACAATCGCCTTCAAAAGAATCATTACAATTTTGGAAGGATGAGTAGGTCTCGGGGGGGGTGCACGGGGGTAGTCGAGGGTATTAGTTTGTTTTATATTATGTATTATGTGTATGTTTGTTTGTTTGTTGAAAAATTAATTTAAAAAAATATTTTAAAAAAAAAATCATGGGCCCTCTGGCAAAAGCCCTCCCTGTGAGAAGGATGCCTTTACTCTTGAGGAATCTTTTTCTGTAATCAGACATTCCTTCACCTGGCTGTGGTCTTAGCCTGTACCTTCAGGCACCAGCATTTTCAGAGACTGTGTGATGGCTCAGCATCCCCCTCTGACTCAGAAGCAGAGCTTTCTAACTTTTGAGGAGGAAGATCTGAAGCCATCGCTTCTTAGGGCTCAGAAGTTTCTTGGTCCCCTGAAATAGCTTGCTTCCCAGAATCATATGGCTCAGGAGGCTCCAGATTAGGGTAACCAGATAAAATCCAGGTCAGGGCTCATGTAACTTTAACAGTTGTAGAGAAAAGGGAATTTCAGCCAGTGTCATTTGTATGCAATTTGTTCCTTGTGATATTCCTCCTTCATCACAACAGCTAAAGTTGCAGGGCCCTGCCTTCTTTTGTATATGGTCACTCTAGTATAGTGCCTGCAACTTTAACAGTTGTGATGAAAAAGGAATTTCATCAGGAACTAATTGCATACAAATGACACAGGCTGAAATTACCTTTTCTCTACAACTGTTAAAGTTACATGAGCCCTGACCTGGATTTTATCTGGTCAGCCTACTCCAGATCATCTTCTGATACAGATTCCCCAGGGGGAGCATGACAAGGAGAAACTGTGATTAAAGTATGGCTTTGACGTCGATTTATAAATCTTACTCTCCTATTCTAAGAAGTAAGTGCCATTGAGTTCAATGGAATTAGAACCTCATGGTGCTAGATCCCATGATGCCAAGTATAATATTCTAGGTATCAAGCAAAAGGTGGAACTGAGAAAAGGAAATAAATTTGCTAACAATTAGAAATGAGATGCTTAAAACCAATGAAAAGAAGGAAAGGAAGAGAATTTTCCTGGTGTCTCATCTACTACTGTATTTCACCGAATGTAAGACGTCATCGATTGTAATATGAACCTAAATTTCAGGGCAACCAACAGGGAAAAGGCTTTGCGTCGATTCTAAGATGCACCTTAATTTCAGCACCCCTTCCCGCCTCCCCACTCACCTCCATCGGCATCACCCATCCTCGCTGCTGCTGCCACCGCCACTCCACACCACTGCTAGCGCTCGCCTCGGCCTGGCAAGGCGTCGTTCCCAGTAATGAGGTGAGCATTGCCAGCGGCTCGGAGCAGCAGCAGCGGCAGCAAGGATGGGCGACGGCGATGGAGGGGAGGGGGAGGGCCCCACAAGTCCCCCCTCCCCCCTCACAAGTCCCCCCTTCCCTTTACCTTAATCGCCGCTGCCTCGGCCTGGGAAGGCTTCAGCACTGGGAAGGAGGCCATGATCTCGCGAGATTTCCTGAGATCGCTGCCTCTTTCCCAGTACTGAAGCCTTCTCAGGCAGAGGCAGCGGTGATCAAGGTAAGGGGGGAGGGGGGAGGGGGGAAGGGGGGACTTCTGACCGGCCTTGTGGGGTCCCTCGGGACCTGCTAGGACAAGTCGCAGGGGGGACATGCAGAGCCCTAGTGCCTTCTGCAAAACGCGGGAGAAATCCCGTGATTGCAAGACGCCATCGATTCTAAGACACCCCCGTTTTTACAAATGTAAACATGGGAGAAAAAGTGTGTCTTAGAATCGATGAAGTACGGTATTCTATCTGGACTATTTAATTAACAAATCTGTTTGACCGCCCCATGCACTATGTAAATCATACGGCATAACAGTGAAGGCAGGTGAGCTGGAGTGATCAAGAAAAAAGATGGGGGCTGCAAGAAGCAATGCCAATTAGGCAGAAAGGGAGGTCACATGAATAGTTACAGTAATTACTTGCTTTGTATTGGCAAAAGAAAATTAAATGTGAAATTGGCTTGGCAGTCAAATCTGATTGATAATCTTTTTTTTTTATACATTTCAAAGAAGGGGGGTCACTTTAATACATATTGTGAATTGCGATTATTTATGAGAAGTAAACTGGAAAAAATGTAATATCTCTTGGAACATCTTTTTAAAACGTTTTGTTTTACTGTGCTTTCTGAGAAACTGACAGTGCAAGCTTGTACATGTTTATTGAGCAGTAAGTCCTACTATGATCAATGGGCTAGTATACAGCAAGGCAACTTTTTGAGCCGTGGGCGCAGTTGGCAATTCAATAACTCTCATGGGCACCAATACAAAATGGCTGCCATGGGAAGCGTGGCAAAAGACAAGTCTGAGTAGAAGACAGAGGGGATTCTGAGCCAACAAACTAAACAACTCCTTTGAACCCACAGTTTTTAGCACCAACAGAAACCTATTTCACAGCAGTCTTGCTGGTAAGAAAATGTTTAAATTTTTTTAAAATTTTTTTTTAAAAGTAGGAGAGTTAGGGCACCTTGCGGAGTACCAAGAAAGGTGTTTGGAGGCACATGGGTATCGCGTTGCCTACACCTGGGCTAGTAAGTGAGTTTGGGACTGCAGAAACTTCATAGTCCTACACTATCTACTCAAAACGTAAGTTCAGCAAGGAGAGCAATTAGGTATACAATTGCAACCATAATGTCTCTCCATAAACACTACAGTTCTGTACTACTGTAACCATACAGAAATGTTTAGCTGTGATGGCAGGTGAGCCATGGCTATTCTGCCTGCCTGTTGCAAATCCATTGCACACATTTCAACTGGGACAAAGTGCTATATTTCCAGTGGATGTTTTATTGTAATCTAGGAAATTCTCTTGGTTTGGCTATCTCAGCAGGTTCCTCTACCCATACAAGCCTACTGTACTACTGCTCGTGCTCTACACTGACATTACTATACATTGATACAGTAGACCTTTAGGCATATAGAATGAGGCTTACTATAATAGCGAAGCAACGCAAACCTTTGAAAGGACCTGGCAAGTTCTGACAGATCCCTGGTCCATTCAAGTGCAGTTTCACCACAGGTTCTATCACACAAACACCCCCACCTGGTGGAAGTGTGTCATTGGGGTCCTGTGAGAGTGCCCCAGTCTGGTCTATGAAGTCACAGCCATCACCATGGAGTTCGTAGTGCTTGGCATGGGAGTAATGCAGGCTGGCTCCACTTTTTCTTTGTCCGTCTTAACCTGCGGTGAGAGGTCAGGTTTGACATAAGAGGGGTTTCAGGGTATGGCAGCTCTTTTATTCTGTACAATTGTTGTATCCATTGGTTCTGTCTAGTTTTTCTCTTAGTTTCTGCTGACTTCAGGATGGATTTGTCTCTTTTAATGGTACATATAAATTGTTTACATTGGCTACTGAAGTGGGTATAAATGGTTATTTTTGTTTAAATATAGCTTTATTTTGTTTTCCCTTTGTTTGTTTGACATATGTATGAATTTTGTATTTATTAACTGACCTAGTCTTCAAGTCAAGACTGAAATTTTGTATATAGATTGATTGTAGTGTAGTTTTTAATGTTAGATAATTTTCATTTTTTATATTTTACTTCTTTATATTTTACCAACTTCTGCAACGCGCTGTACATAGGGCTACCTCTGTGCCTAGTCCGGAAACTTCAACTAATTCAAAATATGGCAGCCAGGTTGGTCACCGGTACACCTAGGGGTGACCATATCACACCAGCTTCAAAATCACTTCACTGACTGCCAATTACTTTCCATGTGAAGTACAAAGTGTTGGTCATCACCTTTAAAGTCCTACATGGTTTGGGTCCAAGTTACCTGCGGGATCGCCTTCTCCCATACAATCCACCCCGCACACTCAGGTCCTCTGGGAAGAATTTGCTACAGTCAGCCAAAACTAGGCTGACAACCGTTACCCAGAGGACCTTCTCTCCTGCCGCTCCCAGACTGTGGAATGGCCTGCCGGAGGAGATTCGTCAACTTAATAGTCCCTTTGACTTTAAGAAAGTGATAAAGACTCATGTCTTCCGGCAGGCCTACCCAGTCGAATTTTAAGAGTTTTACTGGTATTTTAATAATGTATTAGTTTTATGTGCTTTTAATCAGTTTTATGTATTTTATATTGATGTTGTTCTCTGTCTCGATCCAGAGGAAGAGGCGGGTAAGAAATAAAAATTAGGGGTGTGCACGGACCCCCCGGATCGGATCGGGACCCGGATCGGGACCTCCAATTTTGTCACGGACCGGTTCGGACAAAATCGGAGGCCCCCCGGACCGGATCGAGTCCGATCCCGACCCAAAAATCGTAAATTTTTGGATCGGCCGCCATTTTTTTCCCCATAGACTTGCATTGCAATGCAAGTCTATGAGGAAAAAATGGCGGCGGGTGGGTGAGGGGGGGCCTAACTCCCTCCCCCCCGGGGCCGTCCGCTGTGGACGGCCCCGGCAGGTAAGCCCCCTCCCCCGCGCTCCCTACCCCCCCTGGGGCCGTCCGCTTCCATCCGCTGGCGCCCGCGGGCGCCAGCGGATAGAAGCGGACGGCTCCGGGGGGGTAAGCCCCCTTCCCCGCCACAGCTTACCTTCTCGGCCCGTCCGCTCCTGTCCGGCGCCGGCGGCTACTACCAGCGGGCTCCGCGGCCTACTCTCGAGTAGCGCGCTGGGTGATGACATCACCCGGCGTGCCACCCTGGAGTAGGCCGCGGAGCCTGCTGGTAGTAGTCACCGCCGCCGGACGGGAGCGGCCGGGCCGGCAAGGTAAGGGCCCCCTCCCCCCCGCCGCGCGCCCCCTCCTCCCCTCCACGCACCCCCTGCTTACCTTCTCGGCCCGTCCGCTCCCGTCCGGGGCCGGCGGCTACTACCAATGGGCTCTGCGGCCTACTCTCGAGTAGCGCGCCGGGTGATGACATCACCCGGCGCGCCACCCTGGAGTAGGCCGCGGAGCCTGCTGGTAGTAGTCGCCGCCGCCGGACGGGAGCGGCCGGGCCGGCAAGGTAAGGGCCCCCTCCCCCCCCTCCGCGCGCCCCCTCCTCCCCTCCACGCACCCCCTGCTTACCTTCTCGGCCCGTCCGCTCCCGTCCGGGGCCGGCGGCTACTACCAGCGGGCTCCGCGGCCTACTCTCGAGTAGCGCGCCGGGTGATGACATCACCCGGCGCGCCACCCTGGAGTAGGCCGCGGAGCCTGCTGGTAGTAGCCGCCGGCCCCGGACGGGAGCGAACGGGCCGGGAAGGTAAGGGCCCCCCTCCACCCTCCGCGCGCCCCTTCCTCCCCTCCACGCACCCCCTGCTTACCTTCTCGGCCCGTCCGCTCCCGTCCGGGGCCGGCGGCTACTACCAGCGGGCTCCGCGGCCTACTCTCGAGTAGCGAGCCGGGTGATGACATCACCCGGCGCGCCACCCTGGAGTAGGCCGCAGAGCCTGCTGTTGTAGTCGCCGCCGCCGGACGGGAGTGGCCGGGCCGGCAAGGTAAGGGCCCCCTCCCCCCCTCCGCGCGCCCCCTCCTCCCCTCCACGCACCCCCTGCTTACCTTCTCGGCCCGTCCGCTCCCGTCCGGGGCCGGTGGCTACTACCAGCGGGCTCCGCGGCCTACTCTCGAGTAGCGCGCCGGGTGATGACATCACCCGGCGCGCCACCCTGGAGTAGGCCGCAGAGCCTGCTGTTGTAGTCGCCGCCGCCGGACGGGAGCGGCCGGGCCGGTAAGGTAAGGGCCCCCTCCCCCCCTCCGCGCGCCCCCTCCTCCCCTCCACGCACCCCCTGCTTACCTTCTCGGCCCGTCCGCTCCCGTCTGGGGCCGGCGGCTACTACCAGCGGGCTCCGCGGCCTGCTCTAGAGTAGCACGCCGGATGACATCACCCGGCGCGCCACCCTGGAACAGGCCGCGGAGCCCGCTGGTAGTAGCTGCCGCCGCCGGACGGGAGCGGCCGGGCCGGGAAGGTAAGCGCCCCCCTCCTCCCCCCCCCGCTGTACACTTTCATCGGCGGGTGCCCGCTGGCGCCCGCCAATGGAAGCGGCGGTGGGCGCCAGTGGGCGCCCGCCGATCCGCTGATCCGCCGAACCGGTTCGGAGCCTTTTCGGACCGGTTCGGATTGGATCGGCCGATCCAGCTGTCAGATCGGAAATCGGATAATTTATCCGATTTCCCACTGGACCGGACTCGGATCGTGGATCGGGTCCGATCCAGTGCACATCGCTAATAAAAATTATTATTATTATTATTATTATTATTATTATTTGATGCTATTGTTAGTTATTATTATGTGGGGTAGAAATAAATGAGGAGGAGGAGGTGGAACTGCAAAAACTCTCAACGAATTTTGCCTAGCATGGAATTAAACGCCTATTGTTGCTACTCAATATTAGGTAAGGAAGGCTCCCTGGGAGCCTGGCACTACCCCCAATTTCTTATTCTGCCCAGGGTGTATTCTATAGATTTGTGTCATACCATCTTGTTGAATCATGGTAACAGCTGCATGTCCAATATCCAAAGGTCAGATAATGGCCAGCTGAATACTGCAGGTCATGATGACATTGTGTTGACATACAAAAACAACTTTTCCCAATTTTGTGATCTCCAGATGTTTTGGAAAACTTACAGCATTCTTGACTTGACTATGTTGGCTGGGGCTGATGGGAGTGGACGTCCAAATAATCTGGAGGGCACAAAGTTGGGGAAAGCTGCACTAAACACAAAAAGCCTGGACCAATGCATGCTTATTCAGAAATAAGTCCCAATTAACTCAATGTATCTTAAAATTCAAAATTTGGGTTGTAGTTTGACCATTTGACAGCTCTAAAGATCAAGACATGTGATAACTTTAGAATTATACTGTATGAATTATATTTGGTGCTGATAACAAAAACAAACCAATAGCTTGGGCAAAACCTCGCCCACAGCAACCAAGGATTTTCTCTTTAGTAGAAAAGACCTGCTCTGAAAGTGTATCTGCAAATTCAAAGCATGCCCATTTAGAACAAACCTCGAAAGTTTCAAGACAGAGTAATGAGCTTTTAAGGGTAGAAAGTAGAGGTTCACTTACAAATAAAGGGAGTTATTTGGCATTATATTTCATAAAGTTCTGAAATATATTAGAGGGATACGATCAGTGTATTTAATAGGAGCTGCAGCAGTTTATTTGGAAGTGGCCCTTCATCTTAACCTCTCCCTCCCAAACCACTCCCTGTGTTATTGTTGTTGTTATGTGGATTCCAACTTGTTTCAAACATGATTATAAACATTTCAGTATTTTACAGACTGACACTGAGAAGTAGCTATTTAACATTATCTGCCTAGGGTGGCCATATGGAAAGGAAGACAGGACTCCTGTATGTTTAGCAGTTATAGAGAAAAAGGACTTTCAGCAGGTGTCATTTGTATGCATGCAGCACCTGGTGAAATTCCCTCTTCATCACAGCAGTTTAGGCTGCAAGAGCTATGCTAGAGTGACCAGATACAAAAGAAGGCAGGGCTCCTGCAGCCCAAAATGTTGTGATGAAAAGGGAATTTCACCAGGTGCTGCTTGCATAGAAATGATATCTGCTGAAATTCCCTTTTCTCTGCAACTGTTAAAGATACAGTCCCATCCTCCTTTCCATATGTTCACCCTATATCTGCCTATGAACAATCATCACGTTTAGGAGATAGAAAACAAGATTTTCTGAACATGGATTTCCATCTCATGAAATCTTGTATGCAAAGATGTAGCACAAAGTCACATAACAGTGTGGTCCATCGGTCAGGCCAACATAAAGGGAAATGCTGGGTCAGCCCAAGATGTGTTAGATTTGGGGGTGGGGGAAACATTGGCAGAGTAGCCGATGGTTCTCCCACTGCCAAATCAAGGTGCATATAATAGTTTACTCCCCCTCTGAATATGTTCTTTTGCTGCATTTACCCATGAAGAATTACTTGTGCAGCTTGATACTAACCAAAAGAAAGTTCCTCAAAAGAAAGTCCCACTGAGTTTAATGAGACTTTGCTTTCTCGTATGTGTGTGCATAGGATTGTACTACATACCTCAGTGGTGTCACAAACACAAAGTAAGAAGAAATACATATAAAACAAACAGGTGAGTCCACCCGCCAGGAAATTCGTAGACAGGACACAAAATCCACACAAAGCAGATGATTCTGGTTCATGAAGCAAGCCAAATCAAGTGAATCCATGGTAGATGTCAGAGGCGTAGACTTCTCAATTTTTCGGGCGGGAGGGGGGGGACGTGCAGCTAAACTTCGAAAAGGGGGGCTAGGCTTATTTGCTTACATTTGTGTATATTTTTCTATTTCTAGAAACCATCCTTCATCAACATTAGATCCTAGAGTGTTTAAAGCCACATATTAAAATAAGTACTCAACAAAAATATTACATTTTAATTATAACATTATGATAGTCTACATACTACCCCACCATCCATAGTCCTATACAATATACCAGTGTTCTTCAAACTTTCCCCCCCGCCAAGTCCCAGTGCAATAATATCACATACCCTCAAGACCCTCTTCCTGTGCTTAGCCTGAAAATGGCTGACATGTAATAAGCTTTTGACTCAATAGTCAAGAGATTTTTTTTATAATTTAAGTAAGCCCCAGTGAGTTATCTGGAAATTACTTCTAAGTAAACATGCATAAGTTTAAGTAGCTAAAAGTGTTTAATAGTAGTTGGATCATGCCGTTATGTGATTATTATTATTATTATTATTATTAATAATAATAATAATAATAATATATAGTGTCATTAATGCACATGGTGCTGTACATCGTAAAACAATAAGTTATTATATAGTGTGTGTGTATATCTATATCTATATCTATATCAGACATATTTAAAAGGCAACCCCCATCCCCACTCCTACGCACACATTTTGTCCTACAAGGCCTGAGGGAGTAGGAGGAAATGAATCTGGGGAAGGCTGAACCTGACACAAAAGGAGAGCTGCTTTTGTCTTGCAAAGAGATCTGCTGGGCAGCTGAGGAGGGAGCAGGGTTTGCTTGGAGGTAATTTAATCTGACCTCCATATACATAACAATACAGACAACTGGAGACTGACTGAGGAATTTGCCAGCTAGGCTGTGAGTTTACTGATGTTACCTGGTTGGGCATTGCCCCCTCTGGAAAATCCTGGTAGGGGCTTGAGCCCTGCCCCCCCATAGTTTACGCCCCTGGTGAGGGGGGTGGGGAATCAAATGTTGCAGAACAGAGACATCTCTAGATATTTTGTCCAAATTTGGAATCAGCACAAAGATACCCCAACCAAAACTAACTGCTTAGCTGAACTTGTACTGTTTTTTAGATTGAGCAAAATCAAACTAGAAGGAGGAGGAAGCAGTGAGCTCATTTGCTTACACCATTGACAATATATACTCTGTTAAGAGATTTCCTGGCTTTACCACTTTCAAAAGAATAAATAGACTATAACCCTTGGAAAAATGCATCGAAAGGACTGGAGTGGTACTGGGGCGGGGGTGGGGGAAGTGTACCATTGTGTCTCATTCTAGTCAAAGACAGGAGGAGGATGAAACAGCACAGTGAAGGCAAATGGGAAAATGCAGAAAGAGGTGCTGTTTAGGCATCTCTCCTCTTCCCAATAGTTGGTGGTGGTCACCACCCCTCACTCCCCAGTGGAGTGCCCAGGGACCAAGTTGCTCTGCTGGCTGAAAGAAGAAAATGGGAGGCTGCAGGCATGGGTAATAGTGGTAGCATGGGTGGTGTGGGAGAGAGGTGTGCTAAAACTCCTCCTCACCTGCCGCTTGAGGCAAATGCTTCAATTTGCCTCATCACAGAGCTGGTCCTGACAATTAAATCCATATGGGTGGAATGACATGTTACATGGAAGAGCATGTAACATAATCTCAGCAGGTGCTTTTATTACGGCAAACCAATCCCAGTCCAGAGTACGATTTGGAGTGGAGAAAGAGACTAAACCTTTTCCCCACCCATCGTTTTTGTGCTACAACTCAACCCCAAGCTATGTCTTCCCCTTCGGAGTTCCAGGTGCATATTTGTGAAGATAAACATTCACATTGAACTCTAGGAAGATGTTGCAGAGGAAGAAACAGCAGCTGAGTCAATGGTTGAGCACCCCTACCGACATTTCTCTCTTCCACATCATCCAAGGGGGGTTGTCCCTTGTATTTGCATGCATTTCTGCCAATGCAGGCACAGAAATACACTTTATAGTTTACAAGTGGCCACAGACCATTTCTGTATTGGTTTATTGCACCTAAAAAGCATTCATCTGAATTATGTTTATAAGATCCTCTGCCAACAAGCTACCTGCCTACCTCAAAGCCTTCTATAGAAAACGCAGAAAAAACTTTTGGTAAACATCTTGAAAGTAGTATAAATTGGCAGAAGCAATAATGTGTAGGTAAGTACAGTTAGACAAACCAAGGGAAAGTTTCCAAAGTCAGTAGTCAGTGGTAACTGATTCCTCCCACCCTTGCTGGACTGCTTTGAGAAATAGTAGTAATATATTTCTGAGGTAGAAACAGCACTTTTCTAATGTACGTTGCCCTTACAAACAAGTTGCCAAACATAAGTCTCTCTCTCTCTCTCTCTCTCTCTCTCTCTCTCTCCTCCCTACCGATTTGCCTGCAAGATTCCTTCAGCCATGCCCTACTATCTGGTCACATATTTTGCAACCAGGCTAGAACTGTGCTGAATTGTTTTGTCAGCTGAAGGGAGTAACAAGGCAATGTGGGAAGAGAGGCAGCTTGCATTGCTGAAAGGAAAGTTTGAACTGCCTTTTTTTCTTCTTCTTGCGTGTGAAAGCTAAATTGCTTTGGAAATGTACAGCTTTTTCATGCCACATGTGGCTATTTCAGCGCTCCCTCCTTGCCACTTTCAAGTTGGTGTTTGTGTGTGTCAAGCAGGGGAGGGGGGCGTTGGAGAGAATGAATTTTTGCCTGTCTTAAATTCCCCCGAATGACAGACATAGGAAAGTGCTGCAGAATTTGTACAACTGCCAAAATAACAAATCCCCCTTAAGGATACAAGAATCAAATATGAATAGATATGCTAAGGTGTAGAGAGAGCTATGACTGATAGGAACAAAGAAGCAAAGCAAAAACCTTATTAACTAACTGTATTAATTAGGTTAGAAGGATGGTGCAGTGACATTTTAGATGGTCTCAGTCAGTGGCTGTGGATTGGGTTTTAATAATTTTCCCGACTAATGCCATCTAATTAGCTCATCTCACACTACAGATTTGTTCAGTTCACTTGGAAGGAGTTTAAATATACATAAACAGGATCTGAACCACAAGCTTAAACTCTTTCCTTTCCTTGATGCAATGATAGTGCCATTAATACACTGGGACATGGTATAAGCAAACCTCTAGTAATAGGATGTGCTTCCTTTTGTAGAAAGGCTACTGATATACGTGCCGTGATATAAAAATGGAAGATTAGTACGTTAATCCAAGCTAAATGTCCTGCTTAACATGCTTTTATTAAGAAACCTCCCTGGGCAATAATATATTTCTGAGGCAGGAGATATTTGGAAAGTTAAAGACAAGTGAAAAACTTACTTTTCTGACACCTTCTTCCAACATAACCTTCCATACAGGAGCACAGGTTGTTTCTCATACACTGTCCATTGTTCTTACAAGGAGGATTGCAAAAAGCTGGTTAAAAAAAGTAAAGAAACAAAGTAGCAACACTAGTACTGGGACTGAGAACTGCAAAATAGACTATAGCAGCCTGATGCTATGCAGCAACACTTGGCAAGGCAGTGCTCAAGCTAAGATCCTGGGCTCTGGATTAATACATCTTGAGTTTTCACTTCTGTTTATGGTTGTTTTCAGCCACGATGATGGTGTGACAGTATTGGTAAAGGGTTAGCCATGCAGCACTGCTAAGAGCCAAGTTTCAGAGATCCTGAAGATTTTTTGATCTCACTGGAAAGTGGTCAGGCAGCAGCATTATCCATAGGTCAGCATCTCAGTAATTAATTAATTAATACATTTATATCCCACCTTTTACATTTATATGCCACTACAGCTTGTTGTATCTTCTGAACCTGGCAAGGGTGGGTTGTTGGCTTAGTTAACAAATGAGCAAGAATCTATGGGGTGTTGTATGGATTTGGGTGGTTTGGTAACCATGCCAACAACCCGCCCTTGCTGGCTTTGCTCAACATGATAGGCCAGGTCCTGTATAGGCAGCCTGTCATGGTTTAAACAAGCCACAACAAGCCATGGTGATCATGCAAATCAATACAATGAGATTATATGTATGTTCATCTAAAGATTGGGTTTTTTTCCAGTGCCCTAAAAATGCACAGATGCACATTGATAATGCAGAGAAGGGAAATATGCCAGTGAGCTGAAGTAACTGAATGCTATGACAGACTGTGGATACTTTATTATTCCAGATCCAGAAACAATTTTCCTAGTTAAACCATTATTCAGGGGGAGTAGAACACAAGGCAGAGCAAACCAGAGAAACTATAAAAGAATGGAACAGGTTATACAGGGTGGCCCAAAAGTAGGTATACAGCCCTCCCATCAACATTCTAAACAACTGCATACCTACTTTTTGGCCACCCTGTATATCACAAAATGTCTAGTCTTTCAAAAAACTGTAACACATTGACCAAGAAGGAATTGTGGATTATTGCAATGGCCTAAAAACTCTCCCAGCAAATGCATTACAGGTGGTTAGATTAGGACAAAAATATTGCATTTGTAACCAACAGTCCATCAGATGTCCACAAAGAAAAGAAAAAAGACCCTTGAAGGTCTGTGACTGTCGGTTTAAAAGCAAATCAGTTAGTGGGAGTTCAGCTCCAGGCTGGTAAAGCAGCAAAGTAGTTTATAGTCTGCCCTTCTCATTTACACTGAATTTAGATTAACACAGGCACTGAATTTAGATTAACACAGGCACTTTCCTATAACTGTGAATATACTGGGACATGGAATAATAAAATGCCATCTTCTACACTGTGTGACATTTTGCCAGCATATACTTTGAAGTTCAGTTAATTACAAATTACAAATCCATTTGTAGTGGTACACTCAATATATTTTTCACACATTCTACTTTGTTGTTAAAAAATTGTATAGAACAACTTAAAACTAGAATACCAGTTCAGTTTAAATATTATTATTCACATGATCTAAACGATATGCCAGCAAAATGATATAGGATTTGTTTTGGATGAAATTGTAACATGTATGGATGTAATAATGTCATGTGAAGACATAATCAAAAGTGAATAATGTAATGTGAAGACATACAATAATTGGGGGAGGGTGTTATATTTGCATCATTAGACTTATATTGTACCAACTTACCAGATTGACATTGAGGTCCAAAGAAACCATGCGGACAAGTGCATGTATTTGGCCGGATGCAGGTCCCTCCATTTAGACAAACAGGATTACAAACAGCTGTTCATAAAAGGAAAAAAAAATACTTTATTTAAAGAGAGCTTCCCTCATCTTTTCATAAAAATGAAGTGCTCTTTTTTTAAACAGGGCAACAATAGAAAATTACATCTAAGTCAGAATTGGACTGAGATAATCAAGTTGTCCCCCTCTACAAGCACTATGCTTTATTTGATATTTGTTTTGTAATCTCTCTCCTAGATAATTTTTATTTCTGGGGCAGTTTCAGGCAACTTTGATTTTTGGCCACTGTGGAAGCAAGTAAGATTTTTCCAGCTTGTTGAAAATATGGTGGCATTCAAGTCCCCCATACACTGGATCCTACTTCTATTAAGAACATAAGAAGAGCTATGCTGAATCAAACTAAAGGCCAATCTAGACCAGCACTCTGTTTACACAGTGGCCAACTAGTTAGCTGTGGGGAGCCTGCACACAAGACATAATTACAACAGCACCCTCCTCATGTTCTCCTGCAACTAATGTACCTGGGCATACTACCTCTGATACTGAAGATAACATATAGCCATCAGGACTAGGAGCTATTGATAACCTTCTCCTTCATAGTGCTATTGATCATAGCATAAAAGGTGTTCATTGTATTTAACATTGCTGTAAGAATTTGAGGATTCTGTCTAGAAAATTATAAAGCATTTAAACTGGAATTTGTGTGTTCAAGTAATCTTGGTCTCCCTGATTTCAGCAGAACAAAAATACCATAAGGGAAACCTAGCTTGTTTTATTGGTTTGTGGTTCAAATGAGTGGGCTAATAAATAAGCATTTCAAGGTTTGTCCTGTGATCTGAACAAATCTATAGACTGTACTATAGGAGACAGTAGCTTCTATGAATGTAATAAATTCGGCATAAAGAATTGTCCCCTGCAATCAATGAGCATTATATGTGGCAAAAACCAAAACAAAAAATCTGGAGGGGGAAAAATCCAGCACAATCTAGAGAAAATGAGGTGCAGCTAATTGCCATTGAAATCAGCTGAGTTGAAGTGCATAAATACAAATGTGAGCCTAATTTCCCCAGGATTATTACATGCTGAAGACCTACAATTCGTTCAGATTGTTCTTACAGAAAATATCTGAATGAGATGGAACTGAACCCAAGATGCCAGAGATATAACCATGATTTATACAAATCAATGAGAGCATCAGTTAATGTGCTCAATTCCCATAAACTACAATCCCCAAAAACATTTACTCCAATGTTAGTACAATTCAACTTCCATTGCATTTTACTTGCATGGTAATAACAGTTATACAAATAACTTGGACAACATCTCTGATTTGGGAAAGATTGCCACAGAGTCAACCCAACGACTATATTTGTGATATGATTTATTATTGCATGTTAATCAGAAAGTGAAGTAGAGCATCCTGCTTATTATTTCATATATCAGGACAGTACAACTTGTCATCTATCAGCTCAGCTCACCATTTGTGGCCTGACAAATGCTTAATAAAGAGGTGGCCTCAGCAGGCAGCAGAAGGTGTTTTATGCTGCATGTATTTAGGACAATGAAATCTCACCTTCCATTATGGAACTCAAGGTAGCAGATATGGGGTTTGTGTATGGGAGCTGACCAGACACCAGACCTGCTTAGCTTTAGCAAGACGGATGCATCACCTGCTCTCAGTCCATTCCCTAGAACCACATTTTTTTATTGAGTCATTTATAGTGTGTCATACATGGCTTGCGGGTTCCATTTGACTTGGTGCATCACATGTAGGGCATGCATGTGTTGCCAAGGGCAGTTTCATGTGATTGCTGGGAACATAGGACTGCCTTATAAACATGTACAGACCAATGGTCAATCCAGCTTCTGGCGTCTTTCCCAGTCTGGGAGTCTTTCCCAGTCCTGCCTAGCTGGACATGATAGGGATTGAATCCGGGACTGTGTAAGCATGTGCTATTGCCCTTCTCTTCGACTGACCACCTCTTATGCTTTGCATGCTATTCTGAAGCAGGGTAAGCAGATAGATACCCATGCACATTTTTTTCTCCATCTCAGCTCTAAGTCTGTGTACAGCAGAACACGTTTAGAATCCTCCTTCAGACCTTTGCAAAGGTTGGAAGTGGAACCAGTGCATGTGGTGATGTTGGGGCAAGGCATGCATATGGGGCTTCCCTCCCCATTTCAAGCCCACATGCACTCATTTGAATGCATGAAGAGGGCTCCTGAAATCACAGGAACAGGATTCAGAGCTGCTGATTTACAGGACCTAGAATGTGTGAGTAAAAGGGCCGGTCTCTAAAGTGCATAGAATAATGTGACACCAGATTCCAGGGATGGAACTGTGTCTAAAGGGCTCATTAATATACACATGTGCCATGCACTGCTGTGTCTAACTATACATTTGAATCAGGTAGTCAGAAATGTAAGGATCTAAATGTCATGTTTCAAGGATGCCACTTAGGAATGTCCAGGTCCGAGGCCAGTAATCCAGTCACTCCGTCAAAAGCTGAACTGCTGTTTGAAGTTCAGATAACAGAACTGAAATTGCAAGATGTTGAATCATAGTCAGGAAGCCGGTCCACAGAGTCAGGTAACATCTGGGCAAGTCCAAGTTTCTGGAGCATGCAGGAGAATAGTTGGGTCACAGTCCAGGGGTCAGAATCCAGGCTTGAATCAAGGCACGGAGCTGAGAAGCACGGAGGAAGGCACAGACATCCAAGACGAACGTTGCTTTCAGCACTGGGGTTTAGCTCTGGCCAGACGTTTATGGGACGGGGATTAATTAGCAATTAGCTTGCCTGAAGTCCAGCCGGTCTCCGCTAGCTTCTATGGAGTGTCATGCCCCAAACACTCCCCGGCTCGGCTGTTCCTTATCTCTCTCATTAACTAACTCACAACACTAAAATGACATGAACTAAAAGATTCTAATCAACCATCAAGAAAAACAGGATGGTTTATGGGAGAGGAGGAACTATGTTAGAAGTTTGCACTGGGCCTGGATGCTGAATAGGCACTGTCTTCATGTGTGGGCACTGAACCTTCACATGTGAAAGGAGAGGGCTGTGTACGTACGGATGGGTGAACAAGTGAGTTCAAAATCACTAGGATTCTCTGAACATCATCTTGCTGCTCATCTCATGCTCAATTCGTCTGCGTTTACAATCGCTGAACACTTTTGTGAACGAGAAACGCGCAAATCGAGCACTGATCAAACATGAGATTTGTGCAAATCTTCTCAAATTTGTGCAAATTTTCTCCACAGACAAAAGTGGGTTTGATTCAGTCCACTGAGGAAATTTATGCAAGTTAGGAAATTTTGCTCAATTCGATGTGGGAATCAGAAACAAGACCCATGTGTTTAATCATTTGTGAATATTTTCGGTGGGCTTTGAATGGGGCATGTTCGCATGTCTTGCGAGCAAAAATGAAATTCTTATACATCACTATGTTCATGTTTACCTGTTTCACACAAAGGGCTGCTCCATCCTGGTTTGCATTCACATTCATCTGGCACCACACATTTCCCCCCGTTGTGACAATGCCTATTACATACCACTGAAAAACAAATTAGGACAAGGTTCACTGAGAAAATTATTAGTACCAGAATGTTTACTTTAAATTATGCCAACTGAAAATGAGAGGAGTTATTGAGATTTTCTAAAGCATTTTGCTATTAAAATTAACATTCAGGTGTTTTGTAACCCCTTCCTTTCTTTTCTGAATGGCATGCTTTTTTGAAGGGATTGATATAGACTTTTTTTTTTAATAGTCAAGCTATATCAGTGCAGAGATTAAAGCAAAGATCCATCAAGGGCAATTCATTTCATATTCAAATACAGAGCAAAAGGTGCAGTTTATAAAACTGTAATATATGTTTGCTATTCAGCTGTAATATGTTTTTTTCTTAAATGGATATATATTGAGCAAAGTTTGCTACCTTTATGGAACAATAGCTGGGATCTTAATGGCAACACTCCCCTTTTATATTCTATGAATATTAATGCATTCTCTTGCGTAGCCTTGAATTTCACAAGCATTACCATAAACAAAGCCTCTTCTACTATCCGTGCTGTTGCACAGCAAATGTTGATAAAGATGTGCATATTTTTTACAATACTAATGTGCTCTTGGAAAGCACAGCATGAGGAGTAAACATGTTATTCAGTTTTAAATATATTTATAAATATTAAATATATGTTGACTTTCCTGTTGAATTCTAGGCAAAATTTGGTCAAAAATATAGAGATGTCCAAAAAAAGCAAAGGGGAACAATCCAACATTGCTAGAGCAAACATTTGCTTGCATAATGGGGCTTCTCCCTCCTGCAGCCTTCATACCCTTCCTAAATCTGCTCCAGATGGTCTCCCAAGCCTTTGGAGCAGATTTTGAGAGCATGGAGGGGGGCTTTTTATTATTTGCATCTCTCATATTCTAAAATTTGGTAAAGACTTTATAAAAAATAATATACATACACGTTTCACATCTAGGACCAACAAATCCATAAGCACACGAACAGATATTTTGAGTGATGCATGTTCCTCCATTCTCACATGGTGGATCACAAAATGCTACATAAAAGTACAGAAAAACAGGTCATTCAATTTCCATCGTCATATAGCATATTCCTGTGTTCTATGGCTGCAAAAAATAATAATTTTCAATGTGACTTGTGGTCCAGTCCCAAGATTTGTGGTAACAGTCAAATAAATGTTAAGATGGGAGATCGTCTGTAGCTGTATCGTCTGTAGCTGTTAGGCCAGTATTGTACAGCATTACAGCAGTGTTAAATAGTGTTCATTTCAGATTGTTTGAAAAGAAAAATCCATGGACCCTTTAAACAAAAGTAGATATCTTGTTGACGTCAGCAGAACTACTATTGGAGGAACAGCCTCCTGATTCAGCCCCCTAACCTCTATGGGTTGAGTGAAGGGTCTGAAGAGGACCAGGCTGCATGTGTGGAAGCCTTTCCATGCAATATTGGGGCACTTGATCATGTGAATAATCTTCCATGTGATTAATGCTCCATGAGTACAACTAGCTCCCCCTTCAGACCTTTGCTCAATGTGTGGAAGTTACGTAAGGTCACAGGTAGGGACAGCAGCTTGGCTCTTCTTTCAATTGTGTGGAGAGACCATGAACATAATGTGTGAAAGGGGATTAGGTGTTGTTAGAATCAGAAACTCAATAAAAATTCACAATAAAATTGATTTAAAAAAAGAATCAGAAACATTGGTGCTAGGAATGGCACAGAGGTCCCAAATTGTGGCCAAAATCCACAACACCTTGTATGTGGAGAGGAAGGACTGCACAAGAAGAAGCAGATGGATGAAAATAGAAGTGGGTTTCATTACATATGTACTAGGATGAGAAAGGTCTTCATGACTATGATATCCAAGAGTCTAGGATACCCCAGGATTTCCTGAAGAAATAGTATGTTGGATATATCAGATAAAGATTTACTCAAGAAGCCTTGCAACTTTATCTGTTTGTTTTCAGGACTCATCTGGTGAAATTCTATTTTTACTCAAGTTTCTTGCACCTGTATTCTTACATCCAATTTTTGAGATCCTTCAAATCATTAATATTTAACTATCTTAGGAAGTGTACCACTGGGTTTTAAGGAATAAATCCAGTTGGGATGCAATTCTCTCCTTGCAAAGATTCTTTGTTTCTGTATATTGATCAACCTAGTTGCACAGTTATATGACTCTAAATGAATTAGTACAAACCTTTGCAACTTTGAATTGCAATGGCGTGATTAAATCCACACAATGTTTTCGTTACAACAACACTAACAAATGTAGCATTTTTACCATTAAATATAAGTATTTAATATAATAATAAAGGTAAGCAACAAGTCAATTAATTTAATCTTGTATGGCCATGGTTGCAACCATTTTATGAAGTGCCACAGCCTGTCATTTTTGGAGGGAATCTGGAAATGTTATCTATTTAATAAAACAACAAGTGTCACATTGTCTCTGTAATGCATACAGTCCACAAAAGTCTCTCTCTCATTATATATATATATATATATATATATATTCTCTATTCTCTTTGTGAGTCATCTTTATCTTTTCATCGTATTGAATTGTGAAGGGCACAGCATTTTTACACTTCTTCTGCCAAATCACATCACCTATTATTTCACATACTTATACCAAATATGGATTAAAAGAAGTCTTCTGCTTGTTAGCAGCAGGAGTTGAGAAGTGAACATCCTGGTTACAGAAAACTTAAGAAAGATATATAAAACTTATCTAGCAAGTTCTCCCCAGTAATAGAAATATAGTGCGCTAAATGGCTTTCTAAAATCTGTTCATCTCTCTTCTGTGACAATTTTCTTTTTCTCTGCAAACTTTCTATAACTCATTAAAAAAACCCCTATTTTTATTCAGTTTCTTATGATGACAGAAAAGAATAACAAGGAAAACACTATTTTAGCAAATTGACAGTTTTATTTATTTATTATATATATAGGGCTAAAGTTTGTCTCTGTTTATTGAGCATACTCATTTTTGTAGCCTATAGAAAATCAGTGGGCGATGATGACACCACAACCATGTCTGATGTCTCTTTCTTTAGGCAAGATCCCACCAGTTGCTTCCATATTTGTCAGGCAACCATATCTCTTGGTCTTGCAATCTTCTAAGAATATGGGGATGTTGTTGTTATAGTTATACCATATGCAAGGAAGTACAAATAAAATAATAACATAAAAGGAAAAAGAATTTGCAGGAAAAAAGTTATATTGCAAATGAACTGGTAGCCCCAAATGGCAAATAAATGGTGTTTCTTCAGTCTCTCCTTTGTCCCCTGAAACCTTTTCTTTGACCTCTAGTTAATATTGACACTGTTCAGATGACACACTAAGTCATGGTGGTTAAGCATTTTGAGCTAAACATTATGGTTTAGCATGTAGTGTGAACTGTAATTCAGTGGTCCCGTTTAGAAGACACCTTAAACCACAGCTTTAACCACCATGAATAAGGCTTTTTTGCCTTATTCACCATGGCTAAAGCCGTGCTTTAAGGTGTCTTCTGAACAGTGCTAGTGTGTTCATGTGATCATTCCTAACCATGGTGGCTGCATAAACATGGTTTAAACATGCTCACTAACCATTTGCTGCAAAAGGGTTAGCGACCTAACCATGGCTTAGTGTGTTGTCTGAATAGGCCCAAAGTAGGTTAAAAGTATGGCTGAACCTGGCTAAGATTTCAAGATAAAAAATCCCCCATACAAAACATTTCTCAGTTACAGGAAAGATAAGCCTACTTAAATGTTCTTCCCCACCACAGTTAGCTTTCTGGCCCAGACAGGATGCTCAATTACATCCAGAAGGCTTCTGTTCCATTTGGCATACATGCATCAGTGTCCTGTTTTCAGTAAGGATGTGCAGTGGATTGGGTCCGATCCACGATTTGGACCCGATCCGGGCGAAATCGGATTAAATGATCCAATCTCGATCCCGATCATTTGGACTGTCCGATTTGATTCGATCTGATTTGAAGGGACCCGATCTGGAATGGAAAAAATCAGAGGATTGGACCTCCTCCCCAACTCATGCTCCTTACCTGCTGCCTCCTCGCTGCCATCCGCTGCCGCCCCCTGCTTCCGTACTACTTTGAAACAGTCCTTGTGGCCTGTTCCACAATAGAGCGCTGGCACGCCGGGTGATGTCATCACTCAGCGTGCCCTCACTCTCCTGTGGAACAGGCCGCAATGCCTGTTTCTCAGTAGTACTGAAGCAGCGGGCGGCAGTGGATGGCAGCGCGGAGGCAGCAGGTAAGGAATGCGAGTGGGAGGAGGGGGGAGGGAGGTTGAGGTCCCCCATTACCTGCCGGCATCCCACACTGCCGTCCGCTGTTTCTGTACTACTGATAAACAGGCCGTAAGGCCTGCTTATCAGTACTATGGAAGCAGCGGACGGCAACGCGGGACGTGCACTCCCCTAGTTTTCAGATGCTTAAAAACTGAAATTATTCAATCATGTTTTTCACATGATATAAAACCAATGATAGAAAGAGCATGAACTCCCATCTTTGCTGCTACCTTCTGTCTCTGGTTGACATGCTACTGCCCAATCATAGTTACCCTAAAACCATGGATTTCTCCTGAATGTGCATCTCATGTCCATCCCAGGGGAGAATGACAGAAAAAAGCTTCTAAAGGAAACAGGAAATTCTATCTCCAGAAAATGGTGTGACTTAGTGAAGTACTTTTTTATTTCTATCTGCTCAACTGCTATCAATATTCCATAAGTCCTGGAAACTCACATCTTTTTCAGGCTGTTTCAGGGATTTTAAAATAATCATTTTCTTTTATTTTACCAAATTATATGCTTCTCTGAACCCAGGGAGGTCCCTGAGAATGTAAAACCACAAATACATTTTTGCGTGGTCCCACTTTCCTTCCACTCCAAATTGATAGATGCTCTACCTCCTGACTTTGGTCTTAGAGGGAATGGCATGGATTGCCATATAAATCACACTGTGGAACTATGGAAAATATTTGAGGCCTATGACATTTACTTTCTTGTAAATCTACACATCTTTTAAATGGCTTTAAAATTGTTTTTTGAAATACATTTTAAACAATATCCTGCCATATTCTTTACAGGTTTCACCTCATAACCACTGGGACATCCTCAAAAATCAATGTGGTGTCTCTCCCTCTGTTTTGGCATTCAGAAATATAACCAGCTTAAATTGCATCCATTTAAATATAGATTTTTGACTGATACTCTAGATTAACAGAAATGAAGCAGCCTATGCAAAATTCAAGTTGTTATTCTTGGTGCTTTCCTGTGAAGGTGAAGTTACATTCAGGGTTTTTGGGTTTTTTTTAACTTCACCTAATTAAACAATTAAGTGAAAAGCAACCTGTTCTGAACAGTTCTCATCAGAGAGTTTCATATAATTATGGATCACAGTCCCATCAAGTGCTCTTGCCATGCAATCACTATTTAAAAAGGATGTACATCATGCAGGAGTGGTGCTTTGGTGGATAATAGCTGTAATAAATTATTTATCAACATCTAGCATAATTACATGATCAAATAAAGCCTCATGTTTTGAGCCAGTGGACAAGCCTAGTGAGTCTCACAGTTAACTGTATGAGATAATTCAAAGACGTACTCTAGATTATGTGGTTTATGGACTGCAGCCTTTAATAATAGCTAACACAACTATAGGAAATGGAAGGCAGCTTTTGTACAATAGAGGCTGATGTTCCTAATTAGCTTGAGTAATATAAGTGAAGTATATTATATGCTATCACGATATTTTAAGAGTCATATTAGGCAGTGTAGCCTTTGGAGGCAGAATAGGTCAAAAATGTCATGAATATAGATGAGGTGTAAGTTTCATTTGATTAAGACATTTGAATTTATTACTATAATTTAGATGACTGAGTCCTAGTGAACCACTTTACCTCAGACATGAAAAGTTATCTCATTTTAATCTTTCTTTGGGCAACATAGCTCCTATCATAATCTTTCTATATCTGAATATTCAATAGTCAAAACGCCACCACATGGGGAGAGGGAGAGTTATGAACAATATTCAATTACTTTTGCTTGTATTTGTAATGATGACAGGCTAATTGTTTTCTTGTCATCGACTTTTGCCATATGTCCCCATCACACACAATAACATTTATTTCCTGGTTTCTATAGTTCTCTGAAGGCCTCATAGGTCAAGAACATTACTATTTTAAAAACTATTAGGCTCTTCAGAGTTGAATTTTGTTCTTGGTGGTAGTGGTAGTGGGGCTGCGAGTGGAGGAGGCAAGACAATAAAGAGACGACACAATTGTATGGATTGAAAATTGGGCCACATGTATTAAATCTGATCCGCCAAGGGGATCCCTGGGCAGATATTCCACTGTGCTGGCACTAGCCGGTCAATGTAGTCAGGCAAAACATTCCTTGCCTGCTGGATGTCAATTATAGAATTGGCACCCCTCAGGATTTCCCCATTTGGGGAAAGGGGGGGACATCCCCTGTCACATCCCCCCAGGCTGCAAAGCACCTGGTGTGCGACGGGAGATAGCCCTACAGGCAATCCTTATTCCCCCTTCTGGAGACACAAAACCTTCAGCAGGAGGCCCTCAGGCATCACCTATCACCACCAACAATGCCTCCTAATGATCATCCCTATCCAGACAAACATAGTCTGCCCAAACCAGCCTACCTAGGGGAATGTGACCAATTGAACCAAAACAAAACTTACCAAATCAACCCAAGACACTCCCACCCCACTTACAATGTGAAGCAGGCAAAAAGACACACAGTGAGCCAATTGGACTGTGTGCCAGAAGTCCTGCTCAGCCCTCAAAAGAACGACCAGTAGAACCCCCACACTGCATACGGGAAGAGAGGGAGCTGTGCTTCAAAGAGTCCAGGAGGAGGACTCCTCAGGCTACTATCGCCTGGTAAGCCCCTCCTCTAGCTGGTGACAACACTAAGCCCAGCCAATGCTGGGGCTTGATGGTGCATCCTCTTATTCCCTCTCTGCACCCATAACAGCTCCTTGCAGTCAGGCAAGCTGAATGTGAGTTGGGCATATGATATTGTTATTAAAGATTAGCTCAGCTTCTAGCAAGGGCAAAAAACTATACAAAACAAAAAAGATCATGTTAACCAAATCTCCATTGTTAAAATGCACATTTTGAGATAAAAACAACAAACTCCACCCGAGCTATCAAAAAGTCTATTGCCCATTTACACTCCGTTCAAGAAAATGTATCTCACTGAAGGATGCTAGTACTAAATTGCGCTTAAAAGTAGCACTTGAAGCAGGAGAAAAAGAGAAGCAGGATGGTTTCAAAGGGGCAAAAACTGAAATGCAATGGTTAGGTCAGATTCACTCTTGTCCAGCTGAAAAGAATCAGGATAGTTATAGGCCCACCTGAAAAGAACGTGGAATGGCATCCCACCCCAGATTGAACACCACTTAAAAGAGTGGTCCATTTGTGCTTTCTTTAGTTCTGTAGGAACAAAATAGATAAGCACTTCATATAACACCAAGAAAATAGTAACACCCGTACTGAATTTTGCTAACTACACCAGAGTATACCATATTCTGGTGCATTGTACCATATAGCAGATTTCTCTCTCGGGGATCCTCTGTGTCAGTAGGTGAGTGATGACTCCTCTGCCTGCCTGCCAATGATTTCAGATATCATACACACAATTAGCAATTGCATGATTTTTTAAATTAAAGAGTAAATAGCAGGCATAGGCAGCTAAATCCTGAATAGAATACAGATTGGGTTCCTGTCACAGATTAGAGGGTTTTTTTTAACCCTTTGCAACCTGAAGTGGTCCTGATCTGGATTGCCTGCTACTTGTATCAGGAGGAAATCTCCTACTAGTACCAAGGGAAGTTTTCTTTCTAATAAAAATAGGAAGGCAATTCATACTGAGGCCCCAGTGGCATGTAAAGGGTTAAAAAACTCTAACCAATGACAGGGTTCCAATATGGTTAATAAACTCTTAGCCCCTCCCAAATCAGGATCCTGATCTGGATTGAGGACCCTTTTATTCACTCTCACCAGCCATTCTTTCCTTTAGCCAGTCTTGACTGAGGCAAATAACTGCTTAGCAGATCATTGCAGATATTAAAAACCAAAGTTTTAAATCCAAGAGTAATGAGCATGTTACTGAAATCAAACTTCTTCTATGGGAGTATAGCATGTGCTTTTGAACAATCCCTTGTGCGTATTTGATCGGATGAGCAGTCTTGGATCTTTTTGCCGGAAGGGACATATAACACACAACGGTTGTTGCTTTTAAGACAGTATAACAGGAAAACCTGTGTAGGGCTGTTGGGCATTTCAATCAATCATTTCTGTAGTCATTTTATGAAGCGGCACCATCTCATGAAATTGATCATCTTGTAAAGTTTTTGAAGAATGTATAATGGAAGATGTTAGTGAAAAAACATTGCTTAAGTATACATTGTTTGCTTCTTTTTCATGGTGGCACCATATTTGTTTTAAAGGAGATGTAGAATCTGAAAACTGATTATACATTATTGTTCCTTTTATACATGAGGCCAATTACTACTAAGGGTCAGTCAACTCCAATTAGTACAAAATCTGGATGCCAGAATTTTAACTGGTACAACCAGTTTTCTTCACATCACTCCAATGTTAAAAGAATAGGTTCTGGTTTCCTGCTTGATTCTGGGCCCAATTCAAGATGCTGGTCCTTGCATTTAAAGCTTTAAATGGCTTGGGGCTCATATACCTGATGGAGCACCTTGTCTCATATCAGCTTCTCCATTTTTGAAATCTTCCACTTTACTCCAAGTACCTTCCATATTGGAAGTGCTTTATGTCATCACAAAAGTGAGATCTTTCTCATCTCACACAGGAAAATGTGCCTCAGTTTTGGGATGTCCTCTGTAAAGAGGTATGCTTAGTACTTTAATTGGTATAATTTTAATTGTGGGATTAATTTAATCCCTTAGCCCACCTCAACATTTTTACATGATAGTATGTGTGTGTCTTAGTGTTCTATTGCAGTGTATTACGTTTTGAATAATCTGTTATCTACACTGTTGAACACTGTATCTGGTTTCATGAGGGGGGGTGCCTGAACGTCTCGGAATGTTTTAAATAAATAAATAAAAATCTATGAGTTAATGCACTGGGATTTGGTATGCCAGTTTGCTACTTAAATCAATGGTTTGCATGACTGTATGTTAAAAAATGCTCATGTCTGTGGGTGAAGTCATTTTTCTACCACCTTTCAAAAGCATGGCAGCTATGGGCATTGAAAGAGCATGTGTGCTCATTGCTGCTGGTGCTGCCTCCTGGCCACAACCATTCCTATACAGTCAACCTATCTGTTCATGGCCTATCCACAATAGGTCACAGGCCATGACCTACACAGCTGTGGAACACCCTTCCACCTATGCTTATTCCTATCTGAGCATCAGCAGGGAATTTATGCAGCAGTGGGTAGGTGTGTCCTTGTTTATCTTTTTCATTCACCAGCTCTACAAAAATACCAGCTGATACTTGCGGGTAGCCTGGAGGTTGTTGGGAAGAATGGATGAAGTCAGTTCTTGCTCTTTCCAGGTGTCATTTGGAACAGGGAATGCATCCCATTTACCTACTCAGTTGGCAAATGAGTACACTGCAATATAACAAGTATCTTGTCTCAGCTGAGTCTTCTCCTATGAGGGCTTTTATTGTGAAGAATGAACTAACTGAAGTTGGTCATTTGGCTCATTACTTTCACGTCTACACTGGTCTGTCTGTGTAGACGTGGAAAAACACCAGAATTAGAGGTAGCAAGGGAAGTCACCTGGGAGAGACAACTTAGCTGACAAGAGCAGAATACTCACAAGCCTGGAACAGCTCAGTTGTGAGGCTAGTGCTTTCTGAAAAAAATCAGCTCTGCTCTGTCACAGAGAAAATTTCTGAGATTGTCCTCTTCCTCACCGTTGCCCTAGAAAAAGAAGGCTGCTTTACATAATTTTCTCCAAATGTTCTCCACCTTTTCCCTCCTCCACAATTACTTCCAGGGCATTGTGGAGAATGCAGAATGGTGGGCTGCCTGCAGCAGCAGCAACAGCGGCAGTTATACTGCTGCCACTGATAATGGTGATCCCTCAGCTCCAACAGATTGTTTGAGAATTTCTTTGCCCTCTGGAGAAATTCAGTGAAATGGTCCACCCAATTTCTCCACAAATAAGGTTCAGAATTCTGAGATGCCATTAGTGCACTGCTCCAGCTATGATAGTGAATATGTGGTATAACCAATAGGGCTGCAAGCAACTTCAGTAGGTAATCTACTGTATACATACTACATCTCCCTGAATTGAGAATGAAGGAGAATCAGGTGGAGCATTGGGGTGAGCTGAATTGTGCCACAAGGCCATATTAGTTGGCTGTCCATGAATGTCCTTTGGCATCTCATAGTTACATCTACCCTTCCATGAAGATCTTATTACTTAGTTAGTATATTGGTTCTCTTCATTTTATAAAGTTTTGACCTGTTTAATCCCAGCTATTAGTAGCATCCACCCCTTTATCTCCACTATCAAGGCCTCTTTGAGTTTGATTTTGCATCATTCCCTCATCCATGTAGAAGCAGTTGTGGAGACAAGAACAGCTTATTTTGGGATCCTGCTCTTGTAAAATTGGAGGGAAGGCAGGGAAAGATTAGGAGAACCAAAGGGAAGAAGGGTGTAATTAAAAAGTAACATGTATTCATGGATATGGTTGCTGGCCTAGAAAGCTGATGGAAAGCGTGGAAATAAGAATTTGAATTGTGGACTGGAATTTCTGTTACCAGTGGGAATGCATCGATTTATATGAGCCCAAACACTTCTTAGTCTGAAAATCTATTGCTAAATTGGGGGATACTTTAGGGGAGGGGAGGGGAGATTATTTATTGAATGTGTGTGCCTGATTGGACTGTTTTTGTTTTTCTACACTTTGGTGAACTTTAGAGGCCAGAAAATGATTTTAATTGTGTGGACAGCTGCTATTGAGGGTGGTTGATGGATCGTCTTTATGTTAGAAGGGTGGACTTTTGTTCAGTTGGGAATATGTTTTGAAGACCATGGATTTCACAGTATGTGGAAGATCAATGGCTAAATTTGGCGGGGAGGGGGAACATTAGTGTGTGTGGGTGAAATATTTATTGGATGTGTGTGCTAGTTTTGCCAATTGTGTTGTTTTTCTGCAGATCTGTGAATGCTGAGCATTCAGAGGTCATGAATCGATCTGTTATTTTCTTGCAGTAATTTTAACAAACAATAAATTACCCTTGTGGTTGAGCATAAAAAAAATGTACAAATAAAAAAGTCTGTACAGACTCATGGAGGTTAGGAATATCAACGACTATTAGTCCAGATGGTTGTAAAGCCTGTCACAAATATTTGTAAAAAAGCAGGCTTATACTTCCTAATCTAAAACAATAACTATAAATAAAAGAGTGTGTTAATAACTTAAAATAACTTACATTAAAAGAATAAATCATCTAGTATGTTCTCAGGGATTAATTAGGGACGGGTTGGGGCTGAAGGCAAGCATTGAAAAACTGTTGCGTTATAGCATTTCCACCTCTAACTTGTTTTCTGTATCTCTGTCAATGTCCACATAAAAAGTGGGGGGAATCAATTTCAAACCTCTGTTTGATTTCTCCTCTTTTCAATCTATGCTGCTTAGAAAGAGATACTCCACCTCCCTGCTCATTTTCATAGCTATCAATCAGTGCTCTGCAGAGAGATATGTTATCATTTCACACTAGAGCTCCTTAGCAATGCTGAGTCATTGCTTTTTACAGTCAGCTGGAAACATAATTAAAACAGGTATTCCATTAACAGTATTAATGGCCAGAATTTGTCTACCCACAAGTAGAGATGGATGAATCTGTCATTTTTTTCTTTCTCCATATATATATATATATAGAGAGAGAGAGAGAGAGAGAGAGAGAGAGAGAGCATCATCATTCAGGGAGGAATCACATTTTCTTACTGTCACTTCCCCATCCACCCTTTTGTCCCTCATTACTTCCGCTTTCGAAATGTGCATGTGGCCCATTCAGTGGGCTGTTTTCATAATGCTGCTTCTCCTGCACACAGCAGGAGATAGTGGCAACTTCCATCTCAAAAATAATTTGGATTTACCAGGGTCTTTTTTTGTCATGTGAAGAAGACTAGAAAGGGCAGGAGGCACACGGGATGCAGATGACATTGTGAATAGGACCTGTGAAAATCTGTTAGTACCCAGTAACAAGCGTGCAATAAAAGGCTCATTTGATGATGCCCCAAATCTCAAATTATTTGCATCACATTTATGAAAAAATTTGAAAGGTCTGGCAAGTTATCAACATATGAACCAAACAAAATCTCACCCATCTGCACCAGCTAAATTCTTCCTTGGCTAGCTGCCAGGCTAGCAAAATTTGTTGTAGGCTAGTAATTTTGTGGGTCTTATTTACAGGGCTGCTCTAATCCCCCAGCCGGAATCCATGGGAAGCAATAAAACCCGTTGAAAGTGCAAAAATGAAATGCTTAACATTTTACCTAAAAAGCCTTAATAATACTTGGACTGTCCACACTTTACTCTGGAGCTGCAACAGCAAAAAACACCCAGAGCCAGAAATCCATCCTGAAGAAACATGGGAAAAGAGCATTGGAAACATTGGAAGTCAAGGATTTGGAAATGAAGTCATGGATGCTGTGTAAAAAGTGTAAAACAAAGGTGGCAATTCCAAAGAGAAGGGCTAATGTGGAAGCACCCGTTATTGTATCTGGAGACCACAAACACCAGTTCACCTAACCCCACTCCACCAAAACTCTACAGCAGATTGAAAAGCTGGATGTCTTCTGTGATTCATTCCTATCCAGTGTGGGAGAG
The DNA here is from genome assembly GCA_029215795.1 of Anniella stebbinsi. Taxonomy (NCBI): domain Eukaryota; kingdom Metazoa; phylum Chordata; class Lepidosauria; order Squamata; family Anniellidae; genus Anniella; species Anniella stebbinsi. The sequence goes on along the minus strand of JARDYH010000001.1, from coordinate 237,450,929 downwards.
GCAATAAAACACACACACACTTTTTGAATCAGAAAATTTTAAATGTGAGGTGAATGTAGCGGAACCTCTGGGCTGTACTAAATCCCCCTCTCTGTCACACACACTTGAAGATCTCAATCCAGAACTAGATGTGTTTAATTATCTTTGCCTTGTCTGAATCTAAAGGCTGTGCATCACAGAACACAAGCCTTTAGGTTCAGCAAGATAATGGCCTTCTCCAGGTGGCCCCAGCAAGTGGCATGCAATGGCTGAGAACTTTTAGTTATTGTGCAACTAATAAGTGTTAGAAATATAAATAAATAAATATGCCTGCTGCCTACTTTATCATATTGTATTTGCCCAGGCTTTTTTACATTGTATACTCTTAATCCATTAAATTTTAGAGCTGCTGTGTATTTTTAGTGATGTGGTTATTATGTCTTACCGTACTGTTTTGCTTGCTGCCATAGAAAATGTAATGTGCATTTTTATTGTTTTATATATTGGCACTCGGTTTTTATTGCACTTTAATATTTTACTGTTGTAAGCTGACCAGAGGACACTGTTATCGGGTGGCATTCACATACTTTAAATAAATAAAACGCCTGGGCCAGATCAAGATCTTCATGAGTGAGGCAGATTCTAGTGCAGTCCAGAGCTTACAAGAGACGTGATAAGGATGTAGTGCAGTGAGGGAAAGTGTGCTTTTAGTTTTTATTACTTTTCTTTCTGTGGATGTGACAGTTCTGCATTGCAGCTTGAAAGCCTCAGACCCAGCGACGAAACTTAATAAAACACAACCCTTGCATTAGCCCAGCATATGCAGCAAAAGCATTTAAATGACATGGAGGTTGTGTAGTACGTGTCTTTCCCTCTGCTTTGTGTCACATCCGAATCAGGCCTCAGTGGCAACGTTCCATGCCCTTTAACAAGATTGATTTTTCCACCTATGTGTTGCTTTATCTCTTACCACAGCCATTTCATTCAAAATTAAAGATATTAAAAACTTGGCTTTCTTCTCAGCTTTCTGCAGAATTTGTTTTCTGTTCTGTGGCGGTATTATTAATAATAATATTATTGGGGAATCAGTATGATTCCCAGGTCTATAACAGAGATGGTAGCAGGCTTTCATGGGTGAAATTACTGTCATATTTTTTTTTGGCCTCCTGTCAGGATGAGTCTGCAATTTTCATGGCAGGAACAAACACCAGCAGCTTGAAGTACAATAAATAGTCTTTCAGACAGATTCAGCAGTGACAAGCATTTGGCGAAACTCCTGGGCTGTAATTGGCAGAGGCATGGAAAAAGTTGTGATGGAACAAAATAAGAAAGCAGACAGATGTGTTATTTAGTTAGGTGACATCACTGGCAATGAAGAAAATAATAAAAAATACTATCTATCTACAGTAATGTTTGCAAGTCTTAGTATATACACAAAAACGTACAGTGTCAAAAGAAAACAGTGAAGAAACTGCTCTGTAGCACTGATATTTAAAGTAGAACATTGAACTTATTAATTGATCTATACAGAAAATATATGTGGTATACAAGGGATCTTCCACAGCCTAATTTTGGTGTGTGGTTTGAAGAAAACTTTGGTTCTTCTAGAAAACTGGTTATCCTTCTTAACTGGTTAAACCTATGCTAGTTTACTTTGACTTCTTCCTTACTCCTTACTTCTTTTTGCTTCCGGAGGTCATAGTATACAATTGTGTGTCCTTTCCCCCAACCCTGAGGGCTTGTCCAAGCATATAGAGATCTTTGTACAAACTTGCCACAGGCAACTGAGTTGCTTCCCACATGCCCAGTTGCCAGCTGAGAGGTAAGACAGTATATTTTATTGAGCAATAACTGTGGCTAATAGTTCATTTTGGAGTGTTGGGAAGAACTTTGGTCCTCTACCATTACCTCCTCAGTGTGGACATTCAGTAAAACAAGTTGCTTATCAAGGCTCTAGTGCCTGTCTTTCTGTATCATCCACAACAATATTATTATCCTGTTCAACTGGAATCCATTTTAGAAAGAATGGTGGTTGGAAGACATGTAATCTCTTTTGTTATTTCAGCTGGAAAGAGAACACTGGTAGACTGAAATAATTTTGCGACCTGTTGGGCCTATGTTTATAGATATCTATGCCCCCCCTTACTTTATTTTCTCTTAAAGTAGTATTAGCCATTGTGCCTAATCATGATGAGATGGGATGGCTATAAAAATTGATCCGAATATTTATTATTATTATTATTAATATTATTAATTACATTTATATACCGCCCCATAGCCAAAGCTCTCTGGGCGGTTTACAAAAATTAAAAGATTGAACATTAAAAAGTCAATGTACAAAATTTAAAACCATAAAACATAAAACAACTGATATTTAAAACATTTAAAACTTTTTAAGCCTGGCCACAAAGTCAGTTAAAACCTCAGCTTAAGCTGTTAAGATGCCTGGGAGAAAAGAAAAGTTTTGACCTGGCGCTGAAAAGATAACAGTGTTGGCGCCAGGCGAGCCTCATCAAGGAGATCATTCCATAATTGGGGGGCCACTACAGAGAAGGCCGTCTCCCTTGTTGCTGTCCCTCAGAGTAGTCACCCAGAGGAGGAACTTTGATGTTGAGTGTAGTGTACGGGTAGGTTCATGTCGGGAAAGGCGTTCCATCAGGTATTTTGGTCCCAACCATGTAAGGCTTTATAGGTTAAAACCAGCACCTTGAATCAGGCTTGGAAACATACAGGCAGCCAATGCAAGCGGGCCAGAATCGGTCTTATATGTTCGAACCTTCTGGTCCCTGTTACCAATCTGGCTGCTGCATTTTTCACAAGCTGCAGCTTCCAAACCGTCTTCAAAGGCAGCCCCACATAGAGTGCATTGCAGTAATCTAACTTGGAAGTTACCAGAGCATAGACAACTGAAGCCAGATTATCCCTGTCCAGATAGGGGCGTAGCTGGGCCACTACCCAAAGTTGGTAGAAGGTACTCTGTGCCACTGAGGCCACCTGAGCCTCAAGTGACAGAGATGATTCTAGGAGAACCCCCAAGCTACGAACCTGCTCCTTCAGGGGGAGTGCAACCCCATCCAGAACAGGTTGAACCCCCCCACTATCAGCATCTCATTCTTGTCTGGACTGAGTTTCAGTTTATTAGCTCTCATCCAGTCCATTGTCGCAGCCAAGCACCGGTTCAACACATCCACAGCCTCACCTGATGAAGATGAAAAGGAGAAGTAGAGTTGTGTGTCATCAGCATACTGATGATAATGCACTCCAAAACTCTGGATGATTGCACCCAATAGTTTCATGTAAATGTTGAACAGCATGGGGGACAAGACTGACCCCTGCGGAACCCCATACTGGAGAATCCACGGGGCTGAGCAATGTCCCCCAAGCACCACCTTCTGGAGCCGACCTGTCAAGTAGGAGCAGAACCACTGCAATGCAGTGCCTCCCATTCCCAACTCAGCCAGTCGTGCCAGAAGGATACCATGGTCGATGGTATCGAAAGCAACCAACTGGTACTTTCTATGGCAACAGTTAATTACCAATGACTTACCAATAACTATGAATTGTATCCAAGTATTAGTTCTACTTAGAGTAGACCCACTGAAATTAATAGGACTTAAGTTAGACTAACATTGGATACAACCCGATATTCTGATGTATATTTTGAAGCTTGAGATAACCAGTGGCAACACTGCCTAATATATAAGGGCTTTGGACACAGTCCTAGAAACAGCAAGGTGGGGAGATCATATTGCCTGGATAAATAGCTATTCATGGATATGGAAAACAGTTAAATTAATAATACACACAATTTAGTAATAAAAAGACAGATTCAATTTGCCAAATTATTGGACAAATTTCAACAGAGGAAAACATTCAGTCTCCCTTATTTGTGTATATTATTTCACCATGCTCCTTTTAACTGTCTAATTAATGTGTTAATTTAAGCAGCAACATTAACAATCGTTCTCATAATGACACACTATAATTATGTCCCTGGAGACATGCATATCAGGTGATAGGTCAATTTTCTTTTCAGAATAGTAGCAGCAGAATTGAAACAGGAAATTTATAATCTGGCACAATATAGGCTGTCAATGGTTATATACTTAATACAGACATATGGTGCCTCATGCTAGTCTCCTTTATGCATGTTTTAATGTTACTAATGACAATTAATATTTCCCCAATTTTCACCCAAATAATTAGGCTGCAATCCTATACACACTCACCTGGGAGTAGTCCTATTGAAGTCAGTTTAGTCAGAGTAAATATGTATGGGATTGTACTGTTACTTACAAAGTCCACTGACCAACTTGTTGAAGCAATTTATTTCACTCCTAAATTCTGTGACTTCAGATTTTTCCCTCTCATTACCAAATAGTTGTACCCAGTGGTTGCCCACAAGTCAGGTGTAGGCAACCTTTTTGGACCTATGGGCACATCTGGCAAATTGAGAAGCTGTTTTGGGCACTACCAAAAATGGCAGCCATGAAAGGTGTGGCTAGTCACAAAGGACAAGTAACTTGCCCAAATGACTATGTACAAGGAAGAGATAGGGTCTGAGCCACAAAACAGTAAACACTGCCTTTGAACCCACAGTTTTTGGCAGCAACTGAAATCCATTTCACAGAAGGCAAACTCATCAACTCATTTCTCCCATCTCCTATTCTCTCACCTTGGATCACCCACCCATAGATCTACACTTTCTTTCTCTTTCGCATACACAGACATACACAGAGGAAAGTGTCAGTCTGCTGCCACCCATCAACTTCATTTCCAAAACAGATCTTTGACCCCCCCCATCTTATACCCAGAGGTATTAATGGGAAATGAAGATGGCAGCAGCTGAAAGCCTTCACTTTGCTTAGAAGTGGTCCCAGCTGTCAGTAGGGAAACGTGTTTGAAAAAAGTAGAAAGAGTATGGCATCTTGGTGGGTTCCAAGAAAGGTATCCAGGGGCCCATTGGTGTTGCTACATCTGCTCTATTTGCCTCTTAAAACACCTGCCAGAATATTACTACATGACCCTTGAGAATGGAAAGTCAAACATAGCCAGATATGATGTTCAACCCATTGTTTCTTAGCGTATAGAAAAAGTTACTTATCAAGCATATCTTAGTCACAGCAAACCAATAACCTATGCTTAGACATTTATTCTTTCTTCAAAGCATAATCCTCTTTCGTTAGTATGATTTTCATGGATGTGTCCATTTCACCAACTATGATGTTACCAAGATCAGAACAAATAATGTTTCATGGGCAGATGCAACATGACTGAAACCCCCGAATTAGGAGGAGGAAGAGGAGGAGGAGGAACAGTGCTGAATATTTCCTATCCTTGATGGCTGCCCCCATGAAGGAATAATATTTACATACATATATGCTTAATACATATATTAATACATATATACATGGATTCACTGTTGTAAGTAGTAAAGTATGAGAGATGGGTCTACAATGCTTGCATTCAAAATCTAGATTATTCACTAGTTTTTTCTTCTTTTAGTCCCTACTTTAACAACAGCTCTGATATTTTAATTGGAATGAAGATTGTAAACCCATTTGCACATTAAGGCTAAAACCTATTTTATTTAACCTTGAAATGATAAAGACATTATTAGTGGGATTTATTCCCCCTGCTTTCTTACCATGGCATCGAATTCCATCACCACTGTATCCTGAAGGGCAGGATCCACATTTAAATTCCCCGTCCTTTGTTGGCTCACATTGCACTCCACTGAAACATGGCATATCTGCACAGGTGTCTTTCTTGCCAAGCCGTGCCATATTAATGGGTTTGGAAAGTGTCAAATGGTTTACTGCTAAGGCATAAGGCTTTCTCAGCAAAGCTGCCCACCCTGGAAGCCTTGATTGTGCATAACTCTCAGCTGGCCAGCTGGTGCTTTGCGGGGCTATACCAGAAAAGGGAGCTTTCTGATGGAAAGTGGAGGGCAATGGTGTTGTTAAAACAGTTGTCCTTGGGTGCCCTGCTTTAAAACCAGGGGCAGATTTAGCCTGTGTAGATGAAATCCCAAGAGACAATTTTCTAGAAGACAACATATCAAATGAGGCACGTGTCTGTTGAACAGCAGGCAGCCTTGCAGCCGATAGCCTGAGATTTATTTCTGGTTGAGTGGAGATGTTCCCTGTGATAGGTGACTGGTGATATAACTTATAGTCTGAAAAGGGTTGGGCTTCCCCTTGGTGAACTGCTTCACTATTTCGGTACAGAAGGAGGCTCTGGCTGATATTTTTTGCTTCATTCAATGAAAAGGATCCGTCTGAGAGCTTGAAATCCACAGGCAGTTTCTTCACAGATGATGTATGAGGCACAGGCTCCACCCTTTCCTTTGTTGGCGGCTGAATGTCAACAGTTATGGGATATCTCACCATAAGGAACCTTACTTCTGGTTTTGGGATGAGGATGTGAGAGTGTGTAGAATCAGTCTTTTGTGATTTCGTTATGTCACCTTGGGTTGAAGAAACCGTGACTTCTCCAATGTCTTTCACAGGTATATCAGTCAAACTTTGGCTAGATCTAGACACTAAAAGGAGAGGAAGATGTATTAGTAATAGTACATTCTTTGCTATGTTCATATAGGGAGATGTGTATGTGCATTTGTACATACACATGTGTACATATAGGTGTGTATGTGTGCACATGTGTGTGTAAGACACACAGAGAGAGAGAGAGAGAGAGAGAGAGAGAGAGAGAGAGATTGAATTCATTTCTCAGATGGAAATCCCTTCTCCCCTCCCTGAGCTAATAGCACCTAATATAGGTGAGCTGTGGGAGCTGGGAGTGGGGGGAGGGAAATACAAGGAAGAACCCCCAGAGCTAATAGCAGTTTCACACAGGAATTTGATCAGCAAATGAAATTATAAGGATTGCTAATTAGCAGACCCAGTGGCTGCTTTGAAGGCAAGTGGTGCTATTAGCTCTAGGGGTTCTTTCTTGTATTTCCCTCCCCCAACCCCAGCCCCCACAGATGACCTAAAAGCAGCTCAGATAAGGGAGAAGGAATCTCCATCTGAGAAATGAATTGAATGCCCCTTCCTCTCCCAACACTACTTTCACATTTTTCTAGAACACATGAATAAATACTAATTATCCACAGACGCCATGTCACAGCTGCTGTTCACACATTGGGAGGGCCCTTCCCGGCCATTCTAATGGCACTGCCGGTTGGCGGAGGGGTACAGGAGGGCGGGCACACCAGACTATCCACTCAAGTCTCCTCATTTGATGCTGAAGGACACGCAATGAGTGCACCATACTACGGAGGCACAGCTGCAACCGCCCCTTCTGTCTCTTGAGTACAGCTAAGTGGAATAACAGCAGCCGCACTGTGGGGGGAAGAGGGGACAAAGAGACAGCATACTGGGTTTTCCCAGAAGCCCCCCTTCCTCTGTCCCCCTTTCCCCTACCCAGTGATCATTTGGTGATTTCTTGGCTTCGGTACACTTGTTTCCCCATTCCAAGGTTGAGATCTCTCTCCTAAGGCTCAGTTACTGACAGTAAGAACTTTAAGCTAAAATATGCTTGTATTGGGCAGTGAGTGGGCTTGGGACTTGTCCCTTTTGCCTATGGCCCTGCCCACCACTGGAATATGGCCCCCAAGAGCTTCTCCAAAGTTGAATTGGACCCTTGGGCGAATAGAATTAAGGATGTCATAGGCACCCGACTGGGACAGGGCGTCCAACAGACTCCCCCTCATCCTCCCCCCTGGACTGGCTCGCTGGGCCACAATGCATTTGCAGGCCCGCACTTTCAACACCCGCTTCCCCCCTCATCCAGAGCTTCCATTGCTGGGCATAATGGAGGCTCTGGAAATTGCGTATTTTCCACATTGTGTAAATGGCATCTGTAAAGGCCCCATTTACACAAGATTAAAGGTGTGAGCAGAGAATAGACAGACTCACAACTTCGCCAAACACTCGCCAAGCTTCAAAGAAGCTCGAGCAGCACCACGAGCGGGAGGGGGGGGGACAGCGGCGGTGGCTTGGTCATTCCTAATTATAGAATTTCTTCACCTGCTGTATTATTGTGTATGTGTGTGCATCTGGTTTCGATTGTGTATATATTGCTATAGATGATATAGCTATAGATATTGTGTATGTATGTGTGTATGTGTGTGTATATATATACTTAACCTGAATAGCTTCAACCGTATAGTAGGCAGCTGTGCAGTATACTTTACAATATATTATTTTTACCAGATTCTGGATAGGGATATCTCTTAGGCAGGATCTACATTACTGCTTTAAAATGGTTTATAACAGCAGTGACAACGGTTGGGGCCCAGGATACACTCCATATATGGGGGGGGGGGGGCTACACGATGTCTCTTGGGCGCCTGTGTCTGATAATATGAACTTTTTCCTATATTCATATTTACGTCTAATAGCGGTAGAAGAGACACATTAAGGCAAATTACAGGCATCATAAAATGCACTTTACAATTGTTTATATGCAGAGTTTTCTGCAGAGTCTGTTCAGGGGTGCATGGTTGAACATGGAAAAATTGACGACAGCACCACCCTGTCTCCTGATGGTACCTCCCCCAGACTTTCGCGCTGTTCGTTAACTCCGCCCACCTGACTTTCTCGCCATTGCCTGTCCAATCACGATCACACATGACTTTGCATGTGGGTATGATTGCTAAACATTGGATGTGCCTACAATTACAGTTGTTAGCAGGGCAGCATTGGGCAACCTATTGTAAAACCATAAAGGCAACATTTTTCACCTGTGTTGCGTCCGCCCCCCTATTGCTCCTGCCAAGAATCAGATGCTGGATAGTGGACTAACACCCCATCATGCTTGTGGCAGCTTCCCCTTCTCTGCCATCTTGGAAATGTGCTGCTTCAAGGACAAATTTTTGTGTTGCCTCTCCATTACAATGTTGCATTTTGCACTGATGTCCCAGTTCCACACAAACTTCCCATTATTCAGTCTGTCTCCGGACCCCGAGATGCCAGCTAGCAATGGTTCTGGGATGCCCAACACAGAGCGGTCTAGAGGGCAACCTAAACATCCCAGCAGGTCTCTGCATTGCAGAAGTGGGTGACTGGGCAGGCAGGAGTGTGGGATGGCTGGGCGCTGCCCCCCCAAAAAACCCTGGCTGGCACTGATGTCTCTTTGTCCCCTCTTCCCCACACAGTGCGGCTGCTGTTATTCCACCTAGCTGTACTCAAGAAATAGAAGGGTCAGTTGCAGCTGCGCCTCCATGGTATGGTGCACTCATTGTGTGTCCTTCAGCATCAAATGAGGAGACTCGAGCGGATAGTCTGGTGTGCCTGCCCTCCTCTACCCCTCCGCCAATTGGCAGTGCCATTAGAATGACTGGGCAGGGCCCTCCCAATGTGAGAGCAGCAGCTGTGACATGGCGTCTGTGGACCAACATTCCTTCCCATGGGACTGTTGCAATTTGCCTGTGGTTCACCACGTTCCACCCATTCCCGTGTTTTCCCAACCTGCACCATGCCTTTCTGATTACTCTGTACACGCTTTGCAATGGGCTTGTGTCCACATGTAACCATTTATAGAATAAAGATATTGCAGTTGTTTCTCAGTACTAAAGGGTCATTTTGGTGTGATACACACACACAATAACACACACACACACACAACTTCCCGGTAAAGCAATGACAGAAGGGAGGGGGGGAGGTAACAGGAGTAGATACGAAGCCTGATCCCCGATTCTGTGCCATGCTTCCTGTGGAGCTAGTCCCCCCACCTGCTCAATGAGCCTTACTCCCAAGTAACAGTGCACAATATGACAGCTCAATGGCAGGAACTCGCTTGCACTGCACGGAGACAAGTTTCTCTGCCTTTTTCCAGCCAGGATCCCAGCAAGGGAGTGTGGGGGAGGGAAGCCTTAGGGGACCTCAAATTTTACTCAAAATGAGCAATGCCTATCCTTATTCCAACCCCCTTGCTTCCTGTAGAGCCAGCTCCATGTGAGTAGCCACGCGTCTCGATGAAAGAAAGATTCCAGTGGGGATTTAAAAGAAACTTTACTTTAATTACCGGTAACTTAAGGTCAGCCATTACTGAACAGTCCAGTCAAGGGAAGAAGAAGGAAGTTGGAGGGAGGAGACAGGAAATGACAAAGCAAGCATTGGGTCAATCCCCTCCCACCTTGTCACCAACTGGGAGGGGTAGCCAGAGAAGGGTTAGGCATTCACTCATGACATCACAAGCCCAGCCCACCAAACTACACCCACGAATGGTCAGTGGAGGGTTACACGACCATAATGCGATCGAACATTGGAGAAACATTAAAAGTCGCGTTTAATTGACACCTTGAAAATGCACATTAACAGAGGCTATAAGTTGCATACATGTCTGATCTGCACCCTGCTCGTGTGTACAAAATGACATCAGAACGAAGTAAAGGTGACCCAAATAAGCCATGAAGAGGTACCCCTAGTTTTCAAAACAATTTCAAAGTGCCATATCCTGCTTGGTGTAAGTCTGGCCTTAGACAGATTTGTGATATCTAGAAATGTAGACTATTCATCAAAGTTCTCTAAGTGTAATCTTCCTCCATTTTAGAGGTCTGTTTCCACCATCCCTCTCTTGTCTAAATAAGGCTATAGACGGTGCCACAATTGATCCAGAAAGGAAGTTTCTCCTATATTAATACAGGGCAGTAGCAGTATTATTCTATTTCTCCACATAATCTAACAGAAATTACGTATTTTTAATTTTTATTCATTCATTATTTATTGATTCATTTGTTATTTATTTATTCATTAATTTATTATTTACTGATTTATCACATATTATTTATTTGAAAAAAAATCTATAACCTGTGCCTTCATCTCAAAAAAGACTTTTTAGAGTGGTGTGCATAAAACAACTTTAAAAAATAGAACAATCCAATACAATAAAAATAATCTAAACCTAAACATCAGTAACTGAGAGGTATAACACCATTTAATCAGCTAAAAAGATACAAACTTCAGTCTAGAAATATAAAACATATAAAATATTAAATATATTTTTACAAATATAAATATTTACATGTGGCCCTATAACTATAGTCACAGTTATTCACAAGATAACCTTCCATGGAGTGCCACACTGATAAACCACAAAATGGAGTTGTGTGGAACTATCTGTCATGCAATAGGGTCTTTACAATGTTATATAGCTTTTCTAATGAAAATTTGAACTAATGAACAAAATGTAGTAGTAACTGTGTGGTAGGAATGTCTTGAAACCAGTAAGTGTTAGAATAAATCTCATTTTTGTGTCCTTCATTAGTGCTGAGCTGTACTTTAGGTAGCAAGATAATCACTTTATTTCTCATCAAATACTACATATTTCCCACTTCCTGAGAAGAAAGTTAGAATCATTAGAATCATGACAATTTTTTTTAATGGCATTTTTTGACTTACAAAAAAGTATTGAGATTGCAAGGTTGACTGAAGTCAATAGCATTCTCATATCTTCAAATGTTCATTTTTTTATTTCATGCGATCAGTCAATACCTTAAAATCTATCTGCCATTATCAATGCAGAAGTAGAGAAGGTTAGACCTATTTCTCTGACTTTCGAAGTAATTACACATCGGACTGGATGAAAAATAACAGTGACATCCCAAAGTTTTCAAGGTCAAAGTCTACTTTACATTTCTCCCCACAAAGTGTCAGTGTTTCGCTTATGCAGTACCAGAACAGATTAATTATTTTTTTTAATATGAGTAGATAAAAGTGTCCTGATGCACTTTGGCTTTATTCCTATCTTAAACTGTCGTATATCTATGGAAATGAGTAGAACAAGAGACAGCTGGCTTGACATTCTCTGCCTCTTAATACAAGGATTTGGTCCTAGTGGCACTGTGGAGAATATGAATGTCTTTGCAGATAAACAATAGGAAGGAAAGGCCAGAGCTAGATTAATACTGATGTTAAGCATGCTATAGGAAATGCTTGGGGGAGGGGGGTATTATTATTATTATTATTATTAATAATAATAATAATAATAATAATAATAATATATTTATTTATTACCTGCCTCTCCCAACGGATCGAGGCGGGGAACAGCATTAAACACAAAATACAAAACTGATTAAAAGCACACAAAACCAATACATCATTAAAATACCAATAAAACACCAATAAAACACTTTAAAATTCATCTGGGTAGGCCTGCCGGAAGAGATCAGTCTTTATAGATCTTTTAAATTCCTGAAGACTAGTGAGTTGGCGAATCTCTCCTGGCAGGTCATTCCACAATCTGGGAATGGCAGAAGAGAAAGTCCTCTGGGTAACAGTTGTCAGTCTAGTTCTTGTTGACTGTAGTAAATTCTTCCCAGAGGACCTGAGCGTGCAGGGTAGATTGTATGGGAGAAGGCGTTCCCGTAGGTAACCTGGACCCAAACCATGTAGGGCTTTAAAGGTAATAACCAACACTTTGTACTTTGCCCGGAAACTGATTGGCAGCCAGTGAAGAGATTTTAAAACTGGAGTAATGTGGTCACCCCTAGATGTACCGGTGACCAACTTGGCTGCCATATTTTGAACTAGTTGAAGTTTCCGGACTAGGCACAGAGGTAGCCCTATGTACAGCGCATTGCAGAAGTTGAGCCTCGAAGTTACCAGCGTGTGCACTACTGATTTTAGGTCTTCCAACTCTAGGAAGGGGCGCAGCTGGCGTATCAGCCGAAGCTGATAGTATGCACTCCTAGCAGTTGCATCTATCTGAGCTGTCATTTGGAGCGACGGATTCAGGAGCACCCCCAAACTGCGAACACAGCCTTTCAGGGGGAGTGCAACCCCATCCAAAACTGGTTGACACACCTCCAACCCCAGGTTGTGGCCCTTGATGTAAGCACCTCCGTCTTGTCTGGATTCAGCCTCAGTTTGTTTTTCCTCATCCAGCCCATTACCGCCTCCAAGCATTCATTCAGAGGAGACACACTATCCTTAGCTGATGCTGTTGTCAGTCATAGAGAAATATATTTGGGTGTCCTCAGCGTATTGATAGCACCCCGCCCCATGCCTCCGGATAATCTCTCCCAGCGGTTTCATGTAGATGTTAAACAGCATTGGGGATAGGATGGCACCTTGTGGTACACCACATAGCTGCTCTTTCTTTGAAGAGCAACTATCCCCAAGCATCACCATCTGGAACCTGCCCAAGAGGTAGGACCGGAACCACGGAAGCACAGTGCCCCGAGTCCCAATTCCCTCAGGCATTCCAGAAGGATACCATGGTCGATGGTATCGAAAGCCGCTGAGAGGTCCAGGAGTACCAACAGGGACACACTCCCCCTGTCAATACTTTAGCGTAGATCATCCACTAAGGTGACCATAGCAGTCTCAACTCCATATCCTGCTCTGAAGCCAGTTTGAAATGGGTCTAGAAAATCTGTATCATCCAAAACTGCTTGGAGTTGGAAGGCAACCGCCCTCTCAATCACCTTGCCCCAAAATGGAAGATTTGATACTGGCCTATAGTTATTAAAGTCCAGGGGATCCAGGGAGGGCTTTTTTAGAAGCGGCTGTACTACCGCCTCTTTTAAACATGATGGAAAACTCCCCTCCCTGAGAAATGCATTAATAATATATTGTAATTGTGATCTAACTGCATCTCCTCCCTGGGCAACCAGCCAAGAAGGACAGGGATCGAAAGGGCAAGTCGTCCTCCTCACTCGACCAAGCAGCTTGTCCACGTCCTTGGTACTCACCAACTGAAACTGATCCAGTGTAATTCTACTCGCGGAGTTGCTGGACACTCCATTGTCAGCCTCTGCTATAACGACAGCATCTAAGTCGGCTCTTATCCGAGAGATTTTATCTGTGAAATGATCGTTAAAGGCATCACGGCGAACTACCGAAGGCTCTAAAATCAGGTTCAGGGGGGAGGGTGCCCGGGTTAGACCCCTCACCACCCTGAACAGTTCTGCTGGACGTGAATTCGCAGATGCAATGCGTGCAGCGAAGAAAGCTTTCTTCGCTGCACGTATTGCCACCCCATAGGAACGAAGATGTTCTCTATGTCGTGTCTTTTCGGATATAAGTCAAGTTTTCCTGCCATCGGTGCTCCAGTCGTTGTCCTTTCCGCTTCAGCTCCCTGAGATTTTCTGTATACCAGGGTGCCCGATTAGAAGCAGGTCGGAGAGGACGTTTGGGGGCGATCGTGTCAATAGCCCTAGTTAGGTCTTGATTCCATCTATTGACCAGGACTTCTACAGGATCGTCGACGATACCAGCCATAGATCCCTCCAAGGCCTTCTGGAATCCAAAAGGATCCATCAGCCTTCGAGGGCGGACCAGAAAAATAGATCAGGAGGTACGCAATCAATTAGGTGAGGGGCACACAAACAACCACTTGGATTTTTTTTTCTTTTGTGAGTCAATGACCTTAAGGGCACCTTGATTCTCAGCCTTTCATCCCACATATCAGGACTGGCCCAAGATGTTTTGCTGCCTGAGATGGACAATATGGTGCCTCCTCTCTTGTCCATGTACAGAAGCTGGGTGGACAGGTATCCTTCACATCGTTTCTCAGTTAAAATTATAGATTGGGGTGGTTTTGCTCAGGTATTTACTTACATGGAATTGCAAAACTGGTTATTCTTTTTAAAGCTGAAAGTAGTTTGGTGACGGGATATTTAATTGCTGCCTCATTCCACACGAGCCTTCCTATCCACTTCGATCTTTTATGAAAGCCCTGCTCTATGTCCTCTCCTCGACTAAGGTGAGAATGTTTGGGACACATGATAAGGCCTTCTCTGTTGTGATCCCTGGCCTGTGGAGCTCAAACTACAGAGAAGCCATTTGCCTCCCCACTTCCTTTGCTGGCATAAAGATGACAGCAATTAACCATTTTATTTTATTGGACCTTTGGTATGTCTGTGAAATGATGCCCTTTTTTCTGTTGCTACCATGTCTTTTTCTGCTGCTTTGTTATCTTTGCTGGTCCCAATGCTGTTGGGTTTTTTAAAAAGAAAAATGCCTTCTGTGATTTTAATTGGCTTTCAGTCACATGATATTTCATTATGTTTTGACACAATGTGTGAGTCTCCCAGCTGATCCAAGCCCAGGGGAGATCTCTTCAGAGGAGAAGGCTTTCACTCCCTTAGCGCTTTTCTGTCCCATAGAAGACATGGCACAATCTGAGGAATCATGTTGCAGGAATGCCTCATCTGAGGTCCCAAAGAGACTCTTCTCCCTTGTCCAATGGTTCTGCATAGCACCGGCAGTGACAGGACAGGTGAGACACTCAGAGGTGGCACTGGTACACTTGCTTAGCCACCAGAATCCCTTTTCCCCCAGGATTTACTCAGAAGCAATGATCTACTTGGGAGGAAGAAGACCCTGCTGCAATTGATGAATCATGGTCAGCAAGTATATAAGCCCAGACTTTTGCTGGACTAAGAACTAAGACCTACCTTGCTCCAATCGTATGCTGAGGATAGTGTTGTCAAACTTGGGGTGGGGTGGGGGACTTTTTTGCAAGACAAATGTAGGTTAAAATGTTCCTATTAAATATCAATAAACAGAGGGCTATTATTAATAATGCTCCTAGTAGTAATAAAACACAGGTATGCAGCCCACTATGAACTCCATATAGCAAGTGTTATTTGAGCACAATACAGACAGATGTCTGTCTCTGGGGTATATTGTATCCCTCTGCGGCAGCTTCTATGTAACTATGTGAGGTCAACGCTTACCAGTAGTTAAGATTATGATAAAAAAAGAATATAAGAGCCTTAAATTACACAATCTTGAGGTTCAGACTTCATTATATGTAATCAGTTCATGCCTTTTACAATGCAAACTTATACAAATCTACTCAGAAGTAAGTTCCTTTGAGTTCCATGGGATTTACTCTCAGGTAAGGGCATATATGAGTGCAGCTTTAATGTTCCAAACCATCTGCAGATTTGTGTCACATTTAATTTTTCTTATCACCAGAAGGGCTAGAAATGCACCATGATTGTTCTTCTTTAAATAGCTATTTAGAATCTAGACCTAAATTTTAAATCTTTATATAGTTATATGCCTTAAGGGACTTTTGGTAGCCCTCTTCACAGCTTAAATAGGTGCTCTTTCCACCGGAGGAACTGAGTTTCGTCCACAGTAGAATCCTGTTTTTGCCCGACCATGCTGAATATTTTGTCACTCTGCTTCCATTTCCATGCCACAGCTTTACAATGTACTTTATAAGTTTAAGAACGTGTCCCCTTATTAAAACAATGACATAAATTTTCAATTTGTATAGCTTTAGTGTCATTAACATTCAGTAGTGCATTCTGGATAGTGCATTTTTCATCCAGAAAAATATCTGCAAAGAAGCATTACTCTGACATATTGTGCTCAGTGCCTCATTACTTTAAACTAGAAACATTCACCACCACCACCAACCTATATGCCTTATTTAAATTGTCAGGAGTGTACAGAAGAATTATATTAGCCCATGAAGCCTTGCTACAAGAGTGTAAGATACCTTTCCATCTTTCTATTTATCTCTCTTTGTCTCTGAATTAACTGCTTCCCTGGGTTTCCCCTCTGAATTTGTTTAGTGACATGGAGAATCTATAACCAAGTGTCTTGAAATAATAGGGGGAAAGCAGGATGAGTGAATGAGTCTACAAAATGACTAAAGAGAAAATGACTTGATACAGGCACTTCACATGTCTCAGAAGTCATATATATATATATATATATATGACTAATATTATATATATATATATATATATATATATATGACTAATATATATATATATATATATATATATATGACTAATATAATATATATATATATATTGACTAATATTATATATATATATATATATATATATATCTCGGGGTGTGCATGCCAAAAAATACTGTAGTTTATCGTTATCGTCATTTCGGATGAAAAAAATTATCGTCTTCATTCATGTCGTAGGTGAACCGTATTGTCTTCACGATAATTATCGTGAAAAAATAATATTTTTGCAGCCCTATTTTTAAAGAAAAATGCCTATAACTTCTGTATTTTAAAAGTTATTGGTTTGAAACTTGGTCACAGTGCTTATGGAGTATGCCTAAGTATGTGTATGAAATTTGAGATTGATCCCTCCAACCCTCGATTTTATATGATTTTTTAAAAGATCGTTTCTGTTCTGACAGGTCTGAATAAAAGCACGTAGCGAGCTGTCATTCTGATCTGTCAGAACTGAAACGATCTTTAATAAATTCATCTAAAATCGAGTGTTGGAGGGATCGATCTCAAATTTGGCACATATGTGTAGCAGATCAACCCTACCCATTTTTGTTCACAAGCAAATCCCACTACATTCGTCAGAACTTACAAAATGAGTACAGCATTGTGACCTTGGTGTGCTACCGATTTAAACAATCGTAAGTCCCATCATGTGGAAGCTAGTTACTCATGAGCAGCTGCTATGCATAGTCTTCTTCAGTGCAGACATCCACACTAATGTGTGGCCATACAGGAGGCTGGGGCTGGCCTAACATTCTGATAATAACATGAAGCTCCTTTCACAAGATTATTGTGTGAAGGGGACTTGCATTTTATGTGCCTTAGCAGGGGTGGGCGGAAAGTAGATCTCCCAATGTTTTGGACGTTAGCTCCTATAATCCCATGCCAGCATGACCAATGGTAAGGAATGCTGGGAGTTGAAGTCCAAAACATCAGGAGAGCTACCTTTTTTCCATTTCTCCGCCAATAAACTTTACAAGAGAACATAGTTCTTGAACCAAGGAAGTTAAGGGATCGCTAGAAGTCATACTGGCCTCTTTCCTCCTTTCCTCCCTTATTCTGTAGCTATACTTTATCTCAGTTCCTTGTAACAGACTATTATAAAGCAATGGTTCCTTATAACAGAATATTTGATATTTCAAGGCATCTAGAGATTTTCCCAAATTCTGTCTCAGGTAATAGTTGATACTGAATTTTCAATCTCAGTAAAAGAACATAGCAGATGTCAGTGATTTATGTCATTGGGCAAGGGGCAATCATAGCCATCTTGCCACTTATGTACACCAAGGCCTTCTGCAATCATGGAACCTCTAAAACAGCCAACGGTAATACTCCAGCTTCTGATATTTGCCACAGGCTGTTAGATTCTGTTGTATGTGATTTCCAATGGATCATCTGGCTGTTTTGCAAAATCCTGATCTGATAAACTTAAGCTGGAACAGAACCTGTGGCCCAGATATGATAGATTTTCTTATGTGATATGTGTGGCTGTTGACCACAGGAACCAGTTTGTGAGCCAGGCAGTCTCAGTCTCAGCTAGATTTTGGTTGCAAAAGTTAGTGACATATGGAACTAGTTTCCAGCAAAGTAATTGGACTTAATTACAAGGAACTCTGGTTAGAATAAACATATATGGTAATGTCTGGTCTCCAATTCTCAAATATTTTTGCAGCACTTATCTCTGTGGATTATATTTTTCAATAAACCTTTTCTGGCAATCCACAAAGGTTATTATTAAAAGCTTGCTGAAAGAAAAAAGAAAGCCCTGTGGTAAATGCTGAGGACTTAATCGTTGCAAAGTGAGTGATGCTAAAACCTTGTTATTTTATAGCAAGGGAGGTTATATTAAGTGAGAGCAATCTATTTACCCATGTCATCTTAAAGGACTTATTTATTTGTCTTAAAGTCTAGATCATTTCTTGGTTTCCAAATTAAAATCTTTCAGAACAGTGTAATTGACATTTAAATCCCTTTATTGCTGCATTTGAATAAAATGAGATCGAAGAATTTGAAAGCTTCAATCATTAAAGCAAACACAATCCTGGCATGCAGCAATGATGAGGTGGAATGTAAGTCAGATGACATTTTTCTGAACTGTATAAGATGTGAGAGGAAATAGCATTTAATTCTAGTTAATCTATTTAATGCGTAGGAAACTCCCCAAATGCTGCATAAGAAATATTCTTCTCCTTGCTACTACATAATGAAAGGGCAATTTAAAGCTATAGAGACAATTTAGCAGATGGAAGCCATAATAACTCAAGGCCCTGGGAATGTAATATTGCAGTGGAAAACCCCAAGCAGCAAAGCATCCAGCAAGATATGCCAAACACATTATCATCTAAACATAAAATAATCACATGCTAATGCATCAACCACTGTCTTATAAACCAAAATAGCCAGTCTATAGCAACATACCATAATCTGGTCCCCAACAGTTGTTTTGGACTTCAGTTCCCATCAGTCCCAGCCAGTATGGCCAATGTCAGCAAAGCTGGGAGTTGTAATCTAAAATATCTGGAGGGAACCAGTTTGGGGAGGGCTGGTCTTTAGAAGCCTTCAAGTTGGTTTATTCAAGAGGAACCAGACTCCTTGGCTGAATTCGGACAACATAATAAGCAACTGGGTGGAGGGGGAAACAATCGTCAGTTGTATTGACTATTGTGTCATCCGAATGCTGCCATTGTCAACTCAGCGCTGATCCTAATCCACACCACAGTTGATTATTTATTACCATGTTGTGTTGGGAATACCACCTAGATGAACAACCGTAAAGTTGATTATTACCCCACCATTGACTATCGTGTTGTCTGAATTCAGCCCTTGTCTAAATAAACATGGATGTACAATGATTGCCATCTTGTTATCATATGATAGAACTGGATAACAGAACTAAAACCACTCCCTTCTCATTCTCGATTAACATTGTCCCTACCACAACATTCCAGTGACTGTATTCCAACCATCACAAACTAGAGTAGATAGCTTAACGTGCATCTTAACATACAATTTAGGATATTTTCAGCTACACACTGAAACCTAGGAGCCTTGGAGATTGTTATTCCTGCTCCTTTGACTGATTTTGTAAAAGAGCAACACATTGGGAGATTTTGAGCACACATGCACTCCTAAGAGTCTCCTAAGAGTGTTCTAAGGTGTCCGTTTTAATATTGTTGGGATGCTCCCTGCTGCCACCTACTAATTACTGGAAGAATGAAATGACAAATAGGGCTCCATGCATGTCAGGAAGGATGTAGATAGGTCTTAAAAGTTATCACTTTGATATGCAACTATGGAACATCTTGCCCTAGAACCTTGGTTTTCCTCTTCCCTTGTCAACTTCCACCAGTTTGTGAAGACATGATGATGGGGGTGTGGCTAGGAAGCCAACAGAGTTGGTAACATGAACTCAGAGCTCCTCGCCAAATGATTAAAAGAAGTGCAATAAGAGATTTTTCTAGAAGAAATAACATTCTTTAAATAAGGAAAGTTACAGATGAACTTATCAGTAAGAACGGAGAATGGGAGAAAATTGCTTCTCAAAGTGTTAAGGAAAAAACAGAGCAGAAACAGAAGAAGAACAGAACACAGAAGCACCAGATAAAGAGGACAGAAAAATGGCTGTAACGAGAGAAGAGCTGATGGAACATTTCAGAGTCCTGAGACAAGATTTAAAGACATTTAAGGAGGAACTAAAGAAGGACTGGGAGGAGACGTTGGAAAATAAGTTGGAACAATTACAAGACAGAATAGAGACAGGTGGTGGCTGCTAGCAACACAGAACGTATTCAGAAACAAGAGACCCAAATTAAGTCTCTAGAAAAGAAAATGCAGGAAAATAATCTGAAATGGGAGCAGCATATTAATCAAAGCAAACGGAATAATTTACGTGTAAGAGGACTTGAGTCAGAAGGAAAAGGTGAGATAAAAGACTTTTTACTTCAATGTCTTATAGATTTTTTTCCATCTTGTGGGATACAAGAGGAAGATATTGAAAGAACGTACAGGGTTCCAGGACCCAGGAGACAAGACACTAACTATCCAAGAGACATAATAATACAGTTTGTAAACTATGCCTCAAAGGAAAAGATTATGAAAGAAGTGAGGCAAGTCAGGGAATTAAAATATAAGGACAAAATAGTGATGTTCCTGCAAGATCTAGCCCCAGAGACTATTCAGAAGAGAAGGGATTGTTTACTAGAATATTGAGAGAAAAACAGATAACTTATACCTGGGGATTCCCTTTCAAAATAACAGTGGAACATAATGGAAAGTACTTTACAGTATTAACAAAACCAGAGATGAAAAGACTTTTTGAAAAACTAAAGATACCGAACCCGGAGGAAGGAATGGCAGAGAGTGCGGGGGAAGGATCATCGCAGAGATCTTGAAGAGGAGGAGGAGGAGGACTGGAAGCTGGCAGCTGCTAAAGTAAGAGATAAGGGAACAAAGAAGACGAAAACAGGACTGCCAGCAAGGGAACCAAGAATTCACACAAGAAGGCAAAAATAATTAAAATGAAAGATATTGAGACATTAACAAGAGCAGAATAGCACCCTTTGGTGAAAGAAAACAAAGCAAAAAAAAAAAGCGAGAGATTATGAGTCATGGAGCCAGCCTATGAAGAAATATGTTGGTTAAACCCCCAAGAGAGGAAACGTAAGCAGACGGTTTCCTCTGAGAAGCGAATAAAACTGTAATTTAAAATAAGTGGGGGGGGGGGGAAGGGGAACACTGGAAGGGAAATTCCTGGCTCCAAGTGATTGGAGACTGAAACTTCTAGTGAAGAGTTTGGGAGGAGGGAGAAACTCGAAGGAGGGGGGAGTGGGAGGGAGAAAGGGGAGGTGGTTGGGTTTTTTTCTGGCTATAGTAAATCTGAAGGACTTTAAGACTGAGTAATCAGGGTTTGTAAAATAACAGTGACACCTGGTGGAAGAAACAAGTGAATACCTTTAAACAATCTTTAGCAGATAGAATGGTTACATGTGTATCAATTAATATAAGAGGAATGGGTGGAAAGATCAAACAATCAAGAATGTATAAATGGATAATGGGGATGAAACTGGGAATATTATTTTTACAAGAACTTCATAAAAAAAAGCAAATTGTGGAATCTTGGCAAGTAAACAATGGGGACAGAAGTATTTGGCGCTGGGTACCAGAAGAGCAAGGGGGGTAGGGATTCTAATAAAAAAGGAAATAGATTTCCAAGTAAAGAAAATACTGAAAGACGAACAGGGAAGATATATTTTGGTAGAAGGGACGTATAACAATAATCAGCAAATAACATTGGCATCAATTTATAGCCCTAACACAAATCAACTGAACTTTTTACAGAAGGTCCTAGCTAAGCTAAAAAAAAATTCAAAAGTGGAAAAGATTGTGGCAGGGGATGTAAATTGGAACCTACAGGGGGCAAGATCAGTAAATGACAAGGACAAAAGAAAAACATCAAAACAGAACAGGAGATTAAATAGTTATATGGAAATAATTAAAAAATATGGAATGTTTGATATATGGACCGAGATAAACTCTAAAGACTATAGTCATACATATTATTCAGAGGTGCATAAAAGTTTTAGCAGGCTGGACACGATATTAACGAAAGAATCCTTGATGCAAAAGGTAAAAAAGGTGGAAATTGGGCACATAAAAATAACAGATCATGCTCCCATTTTGGCGTGTGTAGAAATAGAAAAAAGAGTTAAAAGAGACTATAGATGGAGAATGAACCCCATTCTATTAACAAAGGAAGAGGTTAAAGAAAAAATTAAAAAAGAAATAGAAAGATATTTTGAAGAAAATAAAACAGGACAAATGACAGAAATAATTAGATGGGAAGCAGCAAAAGCAACCATAAGAGGGGAATGTATAAAGCAGCTAAGTATAATTAGGAAAAGAGATAAGGAAAAGATGGAAAGGCTAGACAAAGAAATCAGGAGATTGAACTATATAAAAAATACAGGAAAAATAAAAGTTAGGAAGGAAATGGAAAAATTAAGGAAAGAAATGGAAGTTATGGAGATAAATAGGGTTATGGTCAATATGCTATATGTAAATCAAAGGTATTACGAATTTACAGGAAAAAGTTCAAAATTGCTAGCAAATAGAGTTCAAAAGAAGAGAATAAGAAACAAAATCTGGGCATTAAACACAAAAAGAGGAGTAAAAACATATGATTCAAAAGAAATGGGAGCAATACTGCAAGAATATTTTTCAGAACTATATAAGGAGAAGGAGATAGAAGTTGATCAGATAAAGGATTATATAAAAAAAGCCAGAATACCACCATTGAAAGAAGAACAAAAACAATATTTGCAAGAGGAAACAGGAGAAAACGAAATAAAACAGGCTATAAAAGATTCAAAAAAGAACAAAAGCCCGGGGAGGATGGCTTCACTGGAGAATTTTATAAAACATATAGTGACAAACTGATACCGCAGTTAAAAAGAGTATTTCGTGAAATACAAGAGGGGGGACCCCTCCCAAAAACTTGGACCCAAACCATAATAACATTAATACCAAAATTAAATAAAGACAAATGTAATCCAGAATCATACAGGCCGATATCGCTACTGAAGTAGATTACAAGATATTCACCAAAATTTGGGCTAATAGACTAAAAGGAGTAATTAATGAATCTATTGGGGCAGATCAATATGGGTTTCTTAAAAACAGGTTCATAGCAGAACCGGTGAGGAAATTATTGGGTCTGATGAAGTTGAGCAATATAAGGAAAATTCCATTGACATTATTGACTCTGGATTTGTATAAGGCATTTGATACAGTAAACCCAAAATTTATAATCAATGTACCAACAATATAGAATTTGGGGAATAAATTCAAACACATAATAGATGCAATATATGTACAGACAACAGCGAAAATTAGGTACAATGGATTGGAAACGGGAAATAAAGTTAAATTCGGGAACAAAGCAGGGATGCACATTATCACCAATATTATTTACAATGGCCATTGAATTTCTGGCAGACAGAATTAGAACAAATACAGAGATTAAAGGAATACAAGTGGGAAAAAAGAATTTAAATTAAGCTTATTTGCAGATGACATTATATTGACAATACAAAATACAAAAAAAGGAATAAAAGAAATGACAAGAGAACTGGAAGAATTTTATCAAGTAACGGGACTCAAGGTAAACAAAAAGAAATTGGGATTGATGTCTAAATATAGGGCCTCAGGAACAAATAGAAATATCCAAAATGACTAGTATCCCTATAATATCCAAAGCATTTAGATATCTAGGAGTACAGATCCCAAAAAAACAGAAGAACATATTGAAATTAAATTATGGAAGAGTATGGATAGAAATTAAGAAGGATTTGGCCAGATGGGAGAAAAAGCAATTATCGCTATCAGATCGAATTATGGCAGTAAAGATGATGTTGGTGCCGAAATTTACATATTTGTTCAATGTACTACCACAGGAAATTCAAAATAGTAGGTTCAAAAATTGGCAAAATAGCTTGGAAAAATTTATATTCGAAAGTAAAAAAACATGAACAGCAAAAATATTTAGATATAGGGTTACGCAAGATGGAGGATGGAGTATTCCACAATTAAAAACGTACTATGAGGCATGCCAGTTAAAATATTTATTAGTAATAACAAAGGAAGAGGAGAATCTACAATGGGTAGAGATAGAAAGGGAGCTAATGGGACTTAAAAAAGAAGAAGAAATGTACAATATATTTTACAGTAAGAAAGATATTAAAAAACAAATGAATAATAAACAAAGCTCAATAAAAGGAATGATGGAAGTATGGTATCACAAAAAAGGAAAATTAATGCCGGGGATATCACCTCTAACGCCAGTCTGGATGCATCCAGAATTTGATATAAGTAAGAAAGCAATAACCAAAATTAAATTGAAAGAAATAGGAATGATACAAATGAAAAATTTTTATGAGCAACAAAATCCAATAACACAAGAAATATGGAACTGAAGAATACAAAATTTGGAAATTTCATGGATGGCATGGATGCAGATTGGCAAATTTATAAGAAACAGAAAGATAGGAACGGAAAGTACAAGGGAATTAACAGAGTGGGAAAAATATGTAGATAAATACAGAGTAGGGGATAAAGGAATGATAACACAAATATATAGAATCCTATGAAGACATGATGATGATGATGATGATGATGATGATGATGATGGAAGGCCTTTGTCTTGCTAGCACATAATGCTTTTATTGTGGTTTTTATTAGGGGTGTGCACGGACCCCCCGGATCGGATCGGGACCCGGATCGGGACCTCCAATTTTGTCCCGGACCGGTTCGGACAAAATCGGAGGCCCCCCGGACCGGATCGAGTCCGATCCCGACCCAAAAATCGTACATTTTTGGATCGGCCGCCATTTTTTTCCCCATAGACTTGCATTGCAATGCAAGTCTATGAGGAAAAAATGGCGGCGGGTGGGTAAGGGGGGGCCTAACTCCCTCCCCCCCCCGGGGCCGTCCGCTGTGGACGGCCCCGGCAGGTAAACCCCCTCCCCCGCGCTCCCTACCCCCCCTGGGGCCGCCCGCTTCCATCCGCTGGCGCCCGCGGGCGCCAGCGGATAGAAGCGGACGGCTCCGGGGGGGGGTAAGCCCCCTTCCCCGCCACTGCTTACCTTCTCGGCCCGTCCGGCGCCGGCGGCTACTACCAGCGGGCTCCGCGGCCTACTCTCGAGTAGCGCGCCGGGTGATGACATCACCCGGCGCGCCATCCTAGAGCAGGCCGCGGAGCCTGCTGGGAGTAGTAGGCGCCGGCGCCGGACGGGAGCCGCCGGGCCGGGCAGGTAAGGGCCCCCCTCCCCCCTCCCCCCTCCACGCGCCCCCTCCTCCCCTCCACGCACCCCCTCCTTACCTTTCCGGCCCGGCGGCTCCCGTCCGGCGCCGGCGCCTACTACTTCCAGCAGGCTCCGCGGCCTGCTCTAGAGTAGCGCACCGGGTGATGACATCACCCGGCGCGCCATCCTAGAGCAGGCCGCGGAGCCTGCTGGGAGTAGTAGGCGCCGGCGCCGGACGGGAGCCGCCGGGCCGGGCAGGTAAGGGCCCCCCTCCCCCCTCCGCGCGCCCCCTCCTCCCCTCCACGCACCCCCTCCTTACCTTTCCGGCCCGGCGGCTCCCGTCCGGCGCCGGCGCCTACTACTTCCAGCAGGCTCCGCGGCCTGCTCTCGAGTAGCGCGCCGGGTGATGACATCACCCGGCGCGCCATCCTAGAGCAGGCCGCGGAGCCTGCTGGGAGTAGTAGGCGCCGGCGCCGGACGGGAGCCGCCGGGCTGGGCAGGTAAGGGCCCCCCTCCCCCCTCCGCGCGCCCCCTCCTCCCCTCCACGCACCCCCTCCTTACCTTTCCGGCCCGGCGGCTCCCGTCCGGCGCCGGCGCCTACTACTTCCAGCAGGCTCCGCGGCCTGCTCTCGAGTAGCGCGCCGGGTGATGACATCACCCGGCGCGCCATCCTAGAGCAGGCCGTGGAGCCTGCTGGGAGTAGTAGGCGCCGGCGCCGGACGGGAGCCGCCGGGCCGGGCAGGTAAGGGCCCCCCTCCCCCTTCCGCGCGCCCCCTCCTCCCCTCCACGCACCCCCTCCTTACCTTTCCGGCCCGGCGGCTCCCGTCCGGCGCCGGCGCCTACTACTTCCAGCAGGCTCCGCGGCCTGCTCTAGAGTAGCGCGCCGGGTGATGACATCACCCGGCGCGCCATCCTAGAGCAGGCCGCGGAGCCTGCTGGGAGTAGTAGGCGCCGGCGCCGGACGGGAGCCGCCGGGCCGGAAAGGTAAGGGCCCCCCTCCCCCCTCCACGCGCCCCCTCCTCCCCTCCACGCACCCCCTCCTTACCTTTCCGGCCCGGCGGCTCCCGTCCGGCGCCGGCGCCTATTACTTCCAGCAGGCTCCGCGGCCTGCTCTAGAGTAGCGCGCCGGGTGATGACATCACCCGGCGCGCCACCCTAGAGCAGGCCGCAGAGCCTGCTAGTAGTAGTAGGCGCCGGCGCCGGACGGGAGCCACCGGGCCGAGAAGGTAAGTGCCCCCCTCCTCCCCCCCCCCCCGCTGTCCACTTTCATCGGCGGGCGCCCGCTGGCGCCCGCCAATGGAAGCGGCGGTGGGCGCCAGTGGGCGCCCGCCGATCCGCCGAACCGGTTCGGAGCTTTTTCGGACCGGTTCGGATTGGATCGGCCGATCCAGCTGCGGGATCGGAAATCGGATAATTTATCCGATTTCCCACTGGACCGGACTCGGATCGTGGATCGGGTCCGATCCAGTGCACATCCCTAGTTTTTATCAACTGCACTTATCTCTACCTTTGTTTTATGTTATGGTTTCAGTATCAAGTTGTGAGTTTAACTACTGTTACACGCCCTGGGTAAGAAATTAGAAGGAATGAATATAAATTATAAATTCTCAAATAAATAATATATGATGCTACTAGCATGAACAAAGGGCATACACATAGCAACCCTCCTAGTCCCAGCATACTTCCTGCCATGGATGGAACCCTATTCGTCATGGTGATGGGGGGAGGACTTGTTTTGGTTTGGTTTTGAACAGAATGCATCCAATTTGCATCCTCAAGTACCAAACGTGGATTTGAATGCAATGCAAAAACATGCATTTGAGAAATGTATAGACTTGGGAAATATGGATGAAAACATGTGTACGCTTTTTTAAAGGGTGTTCATTTGAAAATGTGTACATCTAAAAAATGTGCATAAATGCACTTAAGTCAATGAGAGAAAAATATGTACAACTGAAATAATGTGAACAAAAATGCATACATTTTGAAAAATGCACACCAAAATATGTATGAATTCCATATGGGAGTATGGGGGGGGGGGGGGGAAGCTCCAGATACAGACCTGAGGAAGAACGAGCTTTCAGGTGGAAATGAACGAACCTCAAGCTTGGTAGATCTGCACACCCCTAATCTGTTGCACACACACCAACTCTAGTATGTAGTGTTTAGTAAGAGGAAGCTGTTAGGAAGCCTGTTGACCAAGGTGCATTCTGATTACATCTGTGAGAATGTACTGCACCTACTGACATTCACATTACAGAAACTATTAGCAAAAAAAATATGATTAATTTTGGACATCCATCACATTCCCTCTCAACTAATTCATTTTTTATGGATCATTTCTGAATGAGACGCGGATAGTGTGGCTTGCCCATCACTAATTCAGACGATGTTATGTCCCAGTAGAATGCTAAATGTATTTAGCTTCCTCTGTAATCAGACTAGTTATGTAATACTCTGAGAAGCAGCGGCAAGAAATGGAAATGATAAATTAACAATGGTAGTGATTAAGTTTGTTTACGATGCATATGCCAGCTATTAGACATATTCCCTTACCACTGCTGTTGTATCGTTTGGTTATGCAGACATGCCAGATGGGAGTCAATAATAGCAGTGGGTACTCCAGTTTATCACAAAGTACGTGATGTATATCTGGTCTTTGCAGCTGCAACTTTCACATATTGATGCATCCTAAAACATCTATCCAATAGAAATCTTCACTTGACATACCTACAGATAACCTATAGATACGCTACCTATAGATAAGCATTTGGAAGATACTTTTGGGACTTTATTGGCTCTTCTTCATTTGTACAAACAAGACCACCACCACCCCACAAACCAGAACAAATATAATATTGAAAGAAAGGATAGTTCTTCTTTCCCTTTGCCTATCCGTTAGACATAAAAGTTGTTAGTTTTCCCTAGGCAAAAATTATATTTCTTTCAGTCTGACTCTTGCACTTGAAAATAGCTTGAAAGTTTTGGAGGCAACTTTAGGAGAGGGAAAAATTGCTCACAGCAAGCATATCAATTTTCAACTAAAATGGGAGACCTCCACATTCTGGATGGCCAAAATGAATAGAGATTCAGGGACACATTGTATGATAGAGACATTTTGTTCCCAACTTTATCTAAATCCCAAAGTAAGCTTTTTAAGGCTAAGATAAAATAACTGTTGCCTTTTACACACACACTCTCCTTCTTCATCCCAATCTCTGGATTTATAAAATGTATCTGTGGACAAGGGCCAGGTTCCAGTCCTGTCTGTCTGTGTGTAGGGACCACCACCGCTTTTGTTCCATGTGTAGCCAGCCCCTTCAAGTCTGTTGCACAAGTGTCTCCCACCACCTGTGCAATTGCAATTTAGTGCTTCTGGGGGTAAGCCTCAAAACGAGTGGAAATGCTCCTTTCTGGAAGGGGGCAGGTCAGCAGAGCTCCCTTATGTGAGCTCTGCCAACTTGCCCCATTCCAGAAACCAGGGTTTCCATTCATTTCAGGTTATGCCCAGAACCACTAAATGGCCATTGTGCAAGTGGTGGAGGCCGTGAGCACAGCAGAATTGTTTTCTCATGTGATTAGGATGTGGTGCAGAACCCCAAAAACTGAAAAAATGTTTATTTCTACTTCATACCCCCCTCATAACTCCTGAACTGACACACTAAATCAGATTGACCAAGACCTACCCTCAAGGTTCTTCTGGAAATTCCTTTTGGAAATAATGTTCTAAAATAATATTGTACTCCTAAACTAGGCCTATACAACTTGTGACCAAGTTCAGTGTCATCCAGTAAGGCAGCCAGGTGTTTATTAACCTCCTTACATTTTCCAGTTTGACACAGAAAGGAAAACCAGGAGATTTATTACACCTCTCGTGACCTGCTATACGGCTCTGTGGGCTTGGTGGGTCATAATGTTATGCACTTTGTTGCTATTTTACAGTTCTTTAAAACAGACACGAGATGAAAAGGCAGTTCCAGCTTCAGGTTTTTTAGGGCTCCCAGGCCTGACACCCTCAATGGGCTCCCTCCCTCACCTAGGCAGGATCCTACACTACTACTGCTTTAAAAAGGTTTATAACAGTAGTGACAACTGTTGGGGGCCAGGTCACACTCCATATACAGTTTTCAGACTGTTTTCAAAGTGTCATATCCTGCTTGGTGTAGATTTGGTCCTAGTCAACTTTCTCATTGCTGTTGTTACTAGCTGCTATTGTTCCTCATTCTCTTTCTCAGCATTGCTACCATTGACTTGTTTGAGAAGCAGAGAGCCGGTGCGCAAGGAGGCAGCGGCATCTGCTGCTGCTGCTGCTCCTCCTCCTCCTCCTCCTCACCACCACCACCATTGTCTGGGCCAGAGCAAGAGGCAAGTGAATAAGCAAACTACAGTGGTGAAGAGGAGGAGCCAATTCAGCCAGCTCTTGTCAGTGGGCCCCTGCTGAGGTGCTGGCTGTCAGCAAGTGCCTAACCGTGCCTATACTTGATGCTGTCTCCAATCTTTGGCATACAATAGTAATACTCGACTGTTCTTGACAATTGACATACAATGGTATTTAGTATTTCACAGTGGACAGTTTTATGACATTTTATATCTGATGCCTGCCTGACTTGAAAACATCAGGATGTGCTGGGAGGGTGGGGGACTTTGACCTTTGAGATAAATTGCACATTTAATTTGGAATTTTTCATTCAAAGTTTGAATGGCAAAATTGAAGTTGATCACATTTTGAATATTTGATTTGGGGGGATTTTGTAGCTGTGCAGATATTTATTTCAACTTTAATTAGAAATTTATATTGTTGGTGATGTATGTGATGCTAACACATACTAAGCACATTCATAAATTGCAGCTGTTATTCATTTATGGTGGGACTGCAAGGTAACAAAAGACTTTGTTCAGGCAACTCATCACAGGAGACAGAATATCAAGAAGATTTTTGTGAACGTATTTAATGGACTAGAAAGTGAAAAACAGATATATTGCATGAAACTATGGAAACAAGAGTCCATTCTGAGAACAGGTTAGACAAGCTATGGGAATGTGTAGAGATGTCAAAGATTCTTAAATGAAGCCAGTGTAGGCTGGTGATTCTGATTTGGGGCTCAGTAGGAACCAGCTAGACCTCTAAAGAAGCTGTCCAAGGTGCTGGACCTATTTTGGGATAGGGTTCAACACTTTGGAAAACTCCTTTAGAGTTTTGGCAGATTCTGACTGAAAACCAGAATGGATTTACAGCCCCACTAAAATTGGAGCCACCAACCTCCACTGAATGAAGTCTGTGTGTGTAGGCATACAAGGTGCCCTCTGGGGCAGCATCTCCATCCCAGGCGATTTCCCCCCAACCTCCTGATGCCTCAAGCCCAGATTATTCACCCATGGAGGTTGGTCAGAGAAAATGGAAGAAACAGGTGTCTGGGAGCCTTGGCAGAGTTGCCCACCCTGGTGAATCTCCTTCCAGTACCACATCCTTGAAAGGATGGGGGGAGTCATGCATGTCTGGGGAAGATCCCAGCCAGGCCAGTAAGACCTTTTTCTCCTTTCAATACCTCGTTTAGGTGACTTTGTGGCAGCCACTATTCCCCCCCCCCCCCCAAAAAAAAAATGCCTCTCAACTCAACTTCATATTAATATGTTGTGGGAATGGCCCAGAAGCATTGGGGAGAAATGCTGGATGCTGCATTTGCCCAACCATGTTGGGTGCTGGGGCAAGGCCCATGTAAGAATCAGGATTGCATCTACTTTCCTCACTCCGTAACTCCACCTGAAGTTCTGAACAAAGCCTGCAGGAATAAACACACACACACACACACACACACACACACACACACAAGATTCCCATTCATACAGAAATACTATATGCATTTATACAAATGGATAAATGTATTGGTGATGATACCAGGGACAGTGGGCATGTATACATTGCATTGAAGTGCTTCCATAGAATCCTGCATATAAGAGGGATCATATGAAGCAAAAGCAACCTTTCATTGATAAACACACACACACACACACACACACACGTGTGTGTTACATTCAAGGTACAACAGGTAAATAATATTCCCCTTATCTGGTTAATTAAGAAATTGCTCAAAGGAGTTTTCTTAAAATGGAGCAATCCATCAAAATTATTTTCATTTTGAATTTCATTAGGCTAATTTGTAGGCTAGCCATCTAGCGTTCAAAAGCACCAGCCAGATGAAATGGGAAGGAAAGAAGCACTCTGGTCTTTATTAACAATATTATTTATCTGTATATTTGTAAAAACAACAACAAAACAACAACAAATACAAATCATTCAAATTTGGTAAGAAGCAGGGTGGCTGTTGATTAAGTAGCAAAACAAATACGAATCAGAAGATAGGTTAGCCATCCTTTGCTGTGGGAATTGCACTGGCTGCCTATTCGCTACTGGGCCAGGTTTAAGGTTCTTGTACTAGTGTACAAAGCCCTAAACAACTTGGGACCAGGATACCTGAGAGAGAACTTCTCCCCTATCAACCTGCCTGGTCACTGAGGTCATTAGAGGGCATGCTCCTGGTGGTTCCACATGGACCTATCATCCAATTGGAGTCCACCAGGGGAAGAGCCTTTAGTGTGGTGGCCCTCCTCCTATGGAATTCCCTGCCTTTGGAGGTCAGGCACGCACCAACTTTGTATTCCTTCCGGTGCCTCCTGAAAACTTCATTGTTCCAGGAAGCCTTTTCTTAATGATCAACCGTGGTTTATTTTGAACTTTCTTTCTTTTAAAAATGCATCTTTAATGTGTTTTTATTCTGTTTTTATTCTATTTTATTTTGCCCAGCACTCCAAAATTCTGAATGGGGAGCAGTATATAAATATTGTAAATAAATAAATATTCAGATGTGACTATCAGGGTTCCCAAGCATAGTTAGAGCCTAAGTGCATTGAGTGGGCTACTGCTGAACAGACCATTTGCCAATGAGTGGACAGGATGTGGGTAGTGCCAGCAGCAAAAGTTGCTAGCACACCCAGCTCTGCTGTCTTTCCATATGATCTTATTCAGACAGAGAGAATAATGCCTAACTAGAACTTTTCAGACCTACCATTATGTGGTAGTTGCTTGCCTGAAAATATAATTCTAAGAGTATGTTTTATTAAAGTATTTCAGCATGCTCCTCTTCCAATATTTGCACAAAAGACAGAGAAATTAATAAAAATGCCATTCTTATCTCTTGTCTCCTGGACTGTCAGACTCTTCCTCCTGGCTAAAACAGTGTGATACTGACATATATAGATGAGCTACATCAACAGAGATCCGATCTATTCCTCTGAAATGCACAGGGGTATTAAGATATATAAAAACAGAGTGGAGATGAAATTCATAATGTTTTTTGTTTTTCCAAGAGAAAATCCATGACATTTCTTCAAAGGAAAGATGACTCAAAAATGTAAATATTGTGCAGATAATATTGTTTTCCGTTTAATTGAAGCAGTAAATGGCCTAAAATTACAGCTCATTGTTACCAGCTATAAATACATGACAGTTACTTTACATGTAATGCAAACCAGGAAGTTTTCTAAACTCGGATTTTTTCAAAAGTAAAATTGGATAACTTTTAATATAAAAGGCTTATATTTTGGTGGTTTTATATTCATCTGTGTCTTCTTTTAAAACATTAAATGCTATTTCTGTAGGGTTTTTTATGTCATTAAATTCATTAACTAATACTTTTTTTATTTGATGTCAGTTACCTATGATGCAAAAATGATGATGGTGATGGTGATGATAGACAATTGTAATGCTGTACAAATACGCAAGAGAAAGAGAGAGAGAGAGATCCCTGCTGGAAGGAATTTAATAACCTAATTTTTTACCATAGAAGGAAAACAACAAAGGGTGAGGAGGGATGGACAGACAAGAGTAATGGGGATAAATGTGAGCAAATGCAGTTACACATTCTTAAGATTTGGGATTGAAATGACTAGGACCCAAACTGGATGTGATGTTGGAAGATCCAACTATGGATCTCCTGATGTCACTTTGACTCTACGTAAATAATATTATCCTGCACTGAAACATGAGAAATTCTTTGTCCTCTCCCTTTGCTATAATGGTGCTATCAAAAAGGCAAGGCCCATCTATAACCTGCAGGTCCTATCCTTGCCAGAAGACTGTGTTCCTCTTCCATCTTTCTCACAGCTAACAGCATTTTTACAGGTGAAGTGGGACAATAATCAGATGATGCTTTCCCTGTTGACAGTACAGTCATGCTGGGTAAAACTTTTGTCTTGTGGTTATAACCAAAAACTAGACTTTGTTATCACAAGTGTGAAAATGTGGCTCTCTTTCTTAAAAAATATATCTTTGGTACATGGCAATGTGATCACCTAAGCCTGTAAATTTTAATGAGTATAATCTATCTATAAATTCTATCACGATTATAGACAAATCAGCAACTTCCCCCAGGTTAGAAGTTTAGTTATTGGATTGTTAGTCTTACCAGTTCAAACTCCAATGAAAGTAGTGAAATTGCTTAAGGATGACAGGGACTTGTTAGGAAAGGGATGTAATCTGCAGTAGATGTTGTGATTGAATGTAAATATTATTCATGGCCTGTAACACAGGCCTTTCCCTCATGGTTTTATAGCTTTGGATTCTTGGGTGTTCTGTTGCTGAGCTACATTGCTTGCTAAATATATCAACTGGATTTGGAGCACTTAACATAGTCTAGATTGATGGGATGTATGGACCAGCTAGGCTGCAAATCATTTATCTTTTAAATTATCTAAAATATTCTTTCCATCATATCTTCCTTTGGGTGTTATATCTAGGTCATAGAATACTCCATAGAAAACTTCCTCTGTAGCATTCCACCCCTGTTAAGTATCCAGATTTTAGTAGCTGTTGCCTGGGCAAGATAAATTATTGTAGAAAACTCATTCCCCCCACCCTGAGTGGGAGGATGAGTCCTGGCAGCAGTTCCAGAATCATCTATGGGATAGTACTGGATTTATTTTGCATCCCAGTGGCAGAAAGCTATTACTTCTTCCCTGGCTCTAAAGTAATTTTCATGGCACACGATTACATCCAAATATTTTGCTGAACTGCTGTTAAATGTTTAACGCAACGTTTTGGTACATTTGTAACCTCTCTTCTTTCTTGCAGGGCTTCTGGTCTTACAACAGAACAAGATGTCATTTTGCTTAGGCTTATCCCAGTTTTCAATGAAGAAAAATGTCAACTGGTTTCCGAGCAATTTCCGTCTTCTTTAATTGTATCACCCCTTCTCTTTTTTCATCCCTCATGGACAGAGGGGGAAAGCTGAATCACACATGCAATCAAGCTGCTGTTTTCTTCAATGACCATGCTGGCTGGGAATACTGGAAGTTGTGTTACTCACACATCTTACGGGCATGAGGCTGTTATAATGAGTGTCCATGCAATTTTCAGGTTTTTTTTAATAAAAAAAATAGAATAATAATAATAATAATAATAATAATAATAATATATTTATTTATCACCCGCCTCTCCCAACGGATCGAGGCGGGGAACAACACCAAACACAAAATACAAAAACTGATTAAAAGCAGATAAAACCAGTACATCATTAAAACACCAATAAAACACCAATAAAACACTTTAAAATTCATCTAGGTAGGCCTGCCGGAATGCCCTAAGGTAAAGGTAAATGCCCTAAGGTAAATAATTTCTGGGTATCAGTGTTTCAAGAGACTAGTTCAAGAATGGGGACAGTGGCTTCATCCATCTCTTCACTTAGCCTTCATAAATTTATATATAGGATCAGACATTAATCTGCTAAACAAGGAATTAGTGAGTGATCTATTGTTAGCGGCAAGATGGTTGATAGCCAAATATTGCAAAGATTGTAAAGGGCTTCATATTGAAAACTGCCACCAGAGAGTATGGCAGATTGCTCTCCTAGAAAAATTGACACAAAAGCTAAGGATAGCATGAGGATAATTAAAGGAAGACAAGTTTGAAGGGGAATTCATTGAATTTGTAAATTCAGAGGAACATGAGAGAATGCCTCCCTCGGCATATGCAGGGCTATGGAGAGCATAGACCTAAGAAAATGAGGCTCCCTTTCTAACATAAATTTCTGAAATAAAATTTGATCTATAAATGGGTGATCTAGGGATTAAGAGGTGTGAGTAATGAAATAAAATGTATTAAGCAAGTAAATTAACATTTAAACCAGGCAGGAATTGTAATTCAAATTGAATGTAAATGAATATTATTTGATTTATGTAACCAAAACTAAAGAGAAATAATGTTATTTTTTTAAAACAAAAAATATAGTTGCAAACAACAGAATTAGGCCACTCAAATCTACAAGTGAGAGAAGATTCTAGCTCTATCATTCTCTTTACCAGAATATAAAAAAGCATCTCAGCAACTATGGAACTGAGCCATTAATTGACGCTCACAAATAGATTAGATTAACTCCTCTCCTTATACTATGGTCAGGTACAACAAAGCACTTCATTACAATAAGTTACAATATTTTCCTTTTCCCAGGTGCTGGCTTGAAAAACAAGCCATACAATGTTTCTTTTTGTTTTCCACAGTACAGTAAAGTTGGATAATTTTGCAATTTTTATATAAAGAAATACTTATCTCTTAATCCTTAAATCATGGCATTCCTTTCTTATCAAAATTGCCTGATAAGAAAGGAATGTGGGGGGGGGCAAGAAATCCTTTTCGTTCGAATATGATGTCACTTGAAATCTTACTGTTCACTCAAGCATTTTAAAATAGTTTTTTTTGTATAGGGACTAGAAGAGTGTGCCTCCGCAGAGAAAAAGCTATTATTCAAGCGTAGGCTTAAATCACCATAATTGTTCATGCATGTAAATTTAATTTATATTTCCTTTCATTTCATCTACTAACTTTAACAATCAGGTAATATAAAGTACTTCAATGTATGTAGGTGCTATCTGCAACTGGAAAGCCTGCACATTTGCTGTACACTGGAGAAGGATTTTAAAAAATCTGGCAAGAGGAACATGTTAATCATCTACTTCCCTAAACAAAAGGATCCGGAAGCAGTGAGATAACTCTGTAGGAGTGCATAGAGTGATAGGATTATCCTCCATATCACAAAACATCAGTAAGGAGTAGAGCAACACAAACCACAGAAAATTACAAAGCTAGCCATGGTCATCTGTATTGCTGAATTTTCACACACATTAAGAAATCTCCACATTTACCTCTTGGTAAATTAGTAAGCTAGAAGAAAGCCTGGGCCAAAACTGACTGAGCATAGATCAGAGCCTGTACTAAGGCCTATACTGTGTTGATGATGGGGGCAAAAAAAAATCATACACCACTCTTGCATCTGCACAGCATTGTCCAGTGAGCTATTTCAGGTAGTGTAGAGAACAGTAAAGACTTGGTGGCATTTTTCCTCAACACTCTGCAGATAAAATCTTTTACATCTATTCCAGTTTGGACGCCATGATTCTATAGATGTACCTTTGACATCTTCTTGTAACCATCACAACCTGACAGTTCAATTTTTACAGTCTGAGGAGATCACCACTTGTTCTCTTGATTCTAGCCCTTTCTGGGGGATTAATTAAGTCAGAGGTGACTTGGAAGAATAGATAAGGAGAGTAGTAAACACCTACTTAACAGAAGCCAGTCAGCCTTGAGATAGCTGTGATAAAACTATTTAGGGGCAAGGTGATTGAGCACATAGTGGCACGTCAACTTTGGGTCTTGAATGACATAGATTAACCCATAACAAACTAACTTCAGGCCTGGATTTGGAACTAATACAGTTTTGTTCACATAGATTGGTAATCCATGCCAGAAACTAGACAATAGGTAGTATGCCCATGTTAGTTCTGCTGAACCTTTGAGCAGTATTCAATACCATTGACCATGGTATCAGTCAGGACCACCTTAGGAGGATGAGCTTGGGTAGGACTCTTTTACAATGTTTCCAGTCCTTCCTTAGGAGCTGGTTTTAGAAGGTAATATTGAAGGACTCTTATCTGATGCCTTGGCTGTAGGTACGTAACATCCCACTGGGATCAGATTTGTCTCTTATGACATTTAACATCTATTTTGAACCATTGGGAGTAATTGTCCAGATATTTGGGTTTACTGATCAATGATTATTTTCCACCCTTTCATGAGATCATTTGTACTGTTTCTGCCATGTCCATAAGATCAGGGGGTCACCTCTTCCTCTACCATCATATTATTCTATTCATAATCTAAATTCAAAGATTAATAAAACGATGTCTGAGAACTCCCAGATATGGAACTTCTGAGTGGTTGTTTGAACATATTAATTAGCATTTGCCCTCTGTCATTGACCCAGACATCTGCTGCTTCACTTATGGATGAGTGACCTTGATATAGTGATAACTTTGAAACAGATAACAAGGAAGGAGGATAGAGTAGCAGTAGCAAATATCATGTTTTCCTCAGAGTTGAAAGAATCTAGCCGCTTAATATTTGCAACCTCAATGTAGAGTGTTTCTGTGTATCAATGAAGAAATACATATGAATTCATGATGGTTGGAAGAAAAAGTACAGTCAGAGTCATGACATTTGACATTTCCACATGCATCATTATGGTATTTTCTATATCTGGAGCATATTATTTTCTTTTCACAGGTTCATTGTTCAATGAATGTAAAAGGCGCTGTTAATAATGGACTGTAAGAATATCCTTATTCTACAACTATCTCTGTATTTTCTGCTGCCCCAGAGGGCGGATTAGATGTAATGCACTTCACATCTAGTTAGATTTCAATTAAACAATAGGAGAAATTTCTTGACAGTAAGATCAGTTTGACAATGGAACCAATGATCTGAGGGCAGGTATACTCTATCTTGCTGAAGATCTTCCAGCGAAGCTTTAGGAATGCTCTAGCTCTGTTTCCTGCATCAATCAGGGGGTTGGACTAGATGCCCTACACAGCCCCCTCCAACTCTACAAGCCTTTTTTTTTTTTTTACTTCAACAAGGAAAAAATAACTCCATGCAGTATTCTCTGGAAAAAAAATTGCTTCAACAGTTGTTTTCCAAACTAATGGCACAATAATTTTGGACACATCACATATCCAGTGCACTCTGGTGGGGATACTTCCAACTCTGAGGGTTTTAAAAACTGTGTCATGAAAGATCCATGATTAATACCCCCTTTTAAAATAGCAGAGCAGCCACTGGGGGAGGCTGAGAAAAAAGGGGGCTTGACCATTATTCTCATTCTTGTTTTCCCATTCAAAGTTAAATCCACTCCTCCTGCCATTAGCCCAGCTGAGGCAAAAATATAGACTTCATACAGGGAATTGTGTGTTTCTCCCAATAAAGCTAATAGCAGCTTCAGGGAATGGGATGATTTAAAACTGGAAATGATACAGGAGAAAGGTTTAAACAGTCCTTCCCCCGGGTGCTGCTGAATAAAATATTATACCTCCTCCACCTCCAAGTGTATTAAAGTTTTGTTGTTTTAATGTCGGTGTGCTATGTCTGTTGGGCCTATTATTCTAAGCCTATCTCTGTCACTCATTCCCTGTGGATTCCCTCAATCAACAGGAGATACTGGCAAAGAAGAGGTCAAGGTATTTTATCTCCATAGTGCATTCATCTATACAGTAGACTTGTAAATGAATTCTGCTGAAGGAAGAAGTCCAGCCAGCTTTTAACATTTTGTCTTGAGCTGAAAAAAAGTCTTCAGCAGGTGCAGGCATATTGGCAATAGGTCTCTTTCTCTTGAACTGGTGCTTGCTATGCCTAGACAGAAGCCTGTAGGCTTTTATGTGAGTCAATGATATCATAAGCCAACATGGTACTAGAAGACTTCCATGCAGGTAAAAGCAGAGTGCACACATAATCACGTCATGGGCTTCAATGTGCAGCAAAGCTCTGAAATAACCAGTGTGCAAGAGTATTCCTGAAAACTATAGTAAGATCCCCCCCACATATACACACATCAGCTCTAGGTATAAACTAGCAGAGACTCCAGAAATTGCACAGGATTCTGGTGCCTGAAATTGGCTAGACGCTGAACCTGAAAATCACTCTCTGGAATTCACACCATCTAGAACAGGGGTAGGCAACTTTCTCATTGCAAGGGTACATTTGGCAATCCTGGGTACCACCATAAAATGGCTGCCACGGGTAGGTATGGCAAATGACAAATAACTTGCCCAAAATGCTGAGTACAAGAATAGGTGGGATTGGAACAGCAACACTCTAAGCAACACACTAAGCAAAGGTACAAAGAGAAACTTATCTCACACCAATCCCAGCTGCCACTAAGAAATTGTATATTTTTTTAATTTTATTTTTTACAAAAATGGGAGGCACAGAGCACCTCAGCAGGTGCCATGAAAAGTGTCTAGGGGTGCATTAATGACACATTAATGCACCATGTTAAACACCATGTTGCCTATGCTTGATTATGTATATAGCAGTAGTATGTCATCTCTCTCCAACAAGGTAGGTTTGGCCATGATTGTAGAAATCCATAATTGGAAAGAGCATGGAAGTATCAGCCTTTAAGACTTGAAATTTCACCAGTCCTATTAATCTATACATGCTGGAAGTGATAATTAAAGCAGAAACAAAGACTGTGGTTCCTTAACAAATTTTCTACACAGGTGTAGCCTGAAAACCAGAATAGAAATAATACTTTT
The DNA here is from genome assembly GCA_029215795.1 of Anniella stebbinsi. Lineage (NCBI taxonomy): Eukaryota > Metazoa > Chordata > Lepidosauria > Squamata > Anniellidae > Anniella > Anniella stebbinsi. Next base: position 237,410,784 of record JARDYH010000001.1, on the reverse strand, counting down.
ACTCAGGTGAACACCTGAGCATGTCACACAATGAAAGGTTTTCTAGCTCCCATCTGAAAATGATGGTTTGTTTCAGAGTACAAATGCTATGAAAAGGTGATAGTGCAGTGGTAGAGAATATTTGTTGCGTGCAGAATGTCCAAGGTAGAATCCCTAGCAATGCAGCCTATGTAGGGCTACACCTGAAAAGTGCCCTGGTTCAAAATGTGGCAGATAGGCTGTTAACCAATGCACGGCATCAGGACTACACCTTCCTGAAAGATCTGCACTGGTGGCCAATTGCTTCCCAGATGGAATTCAAGGTGTTAGTTTTTAATAATAATAATAACAATAATAATAATAATAATAATAATAATACATTTATTTCTTACCTGCCTCTCCCTCTGGATTGAGGCAGGAACAACATCAAAAGCAAATGATATAAAATACATAAAACATACAAAAACGAATACATTAGGATCTGGCTATTTAAGGGACCAGCCATCTTATTATGAATAACTACAGGACAGGCACTTCTGAAGGCACCATTACATCCTCAAGAACTACAGTTAGCCCCCATACTCTTGACTTTTAGAAAGGGCGTGAAGATGGATCTTTTTAATTTATCCTCTTAAATCATGCAGTTTTAATGTGTTACTGGTTTTCATGGTTTGTTTTTCTCATCGTTTTAAGGTTTATTGATTTAAATTGTTATGCACCACCTTGATGGCTTTTTAGCAAATCAGACAGTATATAAATGCTAATAATAAATAAAAAGAAAGAAAGAGGTTCAAGACGTCATGAAAGACCGCTGTGTGAGACCCAAGAGAGCTGCTATCAGTATGACCAAACAGTGGTGGATTAGACTTGGTATAAGGCAGCTTCTTTTGTTCCTGTGGTTTTATTGAGATAGTAAAATATCGACAATATTGCATGTAAATACATTGTAATAAATTAGCATCCACCTCCTGGAAAACAGCTTATCTAGACCAATTCTAAATATTTAAAAGGGGAAAAAAAGTACCTGGTCTAGACGCTCTTGTGCAGATTCGTCCATTTCCAGAGAAACCTGTTGGACATCGGCCACAGAGGTATCCAATACTTGGAGGTTTACGGTCAATGCATACCACTCCAGGAAAGCAAGGTCTGTTGGCACAGTTAGTGATAGATGGCAGAACGGCTGCATGACCTAAAACGGTATCCAAGTGTCATTTCTTAATATTAAACTATTAACTGTAAAGTTAATTAAAAAGTTAAGCAGGGAGCAAATATGAGCTTTGGCCAAGGCTTTCTGTTGCTTTTTTCTCTTTTAAAATATAATTAATGTTGGAAGTCCCAAAATCGTGAGCCAGGCATAAGAAAACCCTGAAGGCACAACATATCAAAGCAGCTGTTTCTCATTAAGGCAAGATTTATTAGCCTTCTAATTACATGTTTTAAAGTTTGTTATTCAAAGGTGCTTGGCATTTATCAGGGGCGAAATAGAAGTGGTGATTTTTCAGTGCTGGGGAAAGGTTACGTAAGTGGAGAAGCTGTATTAAAGGCAGGCCAAACTACACATTTCACTGCAGGCTTGTAAAATGAAGCCCCAGTGGCTCCTTCTCCTTTGCAGAACATCTGCTGGAGGGGTGTGTGTGCTCTGAAACAGAAAAGGAGCAGTGAAGAAAGCGAACTTAACCCTTCTACTTCCCCCTAAAGCTCCCTGCACCTGCTAATCCTTTGTAAACACAGGTCTGCAACCATATAGGGGTGGAAGCCGCTTACTGGTGGAGAGAGGGGCGGAGCTTTTAGGAAAAGATAGCATCCCCCCCCCCTTCTCCATTGTTCCCTCCCACAGGATCTTCGCAAAGGAGAAAAAGCTACCGAGCTTCCTTACACAAAGGCAGAGTGTAACGTGTAGGTTGCCTCCTCTAACACAGCTTTTCAAGTGAGAAGAAATCAAGCTTCTGATCCTTGTCCAATATACACTTTGTAATTGGAAATCTATTTTTACAGGCATATGTTTCCTCAAGACTGGGCAACCACCCAAAGAACGAGGAAAAATAAGCTACACTCTCTCAATGCCTCGCACCATTCTGGTCACTTTATCCTTAGAGATATCATATGCAATAAGTTCATTCAGTATTTCCAATGAAAGGCTTTGTCATATCTTTTTACTCTAACCAAAATGAACTAATCCAGGATATTAGGTACTTAACTGCTGGCCATGATGTGTCTGAGAAAATGGGAGAACAATCAGCTAATGAGGGTATATGAGTGTATAGTGTATTGTACTGTATACAAATAGGGAAACAGTAATGGAAGACTGGGCCTGTTCAGATGACACATCAGGCTCTGTGGTTATCAAAACTATGGTTCTCTGGGGTTAGCACTAACCACAAGCTGTGCTGTCTCACACAACACTTTAAACCATGGTTAGAGCCACTAACCCTGCTGCAGATGGTCCCACTGTGGTTAGTGAATGAGCAGGGTTTAGCAAAACACATCACGCAAGACACCTCAAACCTTGCTGCTTAACCAAAAGCTTTAACCAGCAGGGTTTAAGGTGTCTTCTAAACAGCCCCACTGTCATAATTACAATCATTACAGCCTTGCAGGACAAAGATGCAAGACACTTGTATTGGGTTAACAAGGGCCTCAACATTATTAATTTAAGAGAGGAAAAAAGATCTACAGCAGTTCAGCTGTGTGGGCATTTTTTAAGGCAAGATGCAGGTGTACTTCCCACAAACAAGATGATCGTGAACCAGTGCAGTGCCTGCCTTTGTTCCCTTGGGAAACATCTTTTCAGTGTCAAGTCACAACCCATGAGCCAATCAAGCCCCAAAGGGGTGCCCCTCCACACAAGTCCTATAGCCCTGTGCAAGAATATTTGGGAAATCCCCTTCTACCTTCTTGGTTTCTCCAGGTTTTCACTACTTTCTATAACTTACTTCGTCGTCCCGCAATACCCTGCCGTTGTGTGACTGGTTGTCCTTTTTCAGCAGCACACCCAGCACTATCTGTCAATTTCTCAGCGGTCAGGAAAAACAAACAAACAAACAAACACCAAACTCCCTGTGCCAATTTGGGTGATGATTTTTAAAAAAACCTATTTGGCACATTGCCTGTATTTGCTTGTACCACATTCTGAGGGTGAGTAGGCAGGCACTGAGAAAACTCAAACTGAGTTGGTCTGGCAATGGCCTTAAGCTGTCTCAAAAATCTACTGCCATACCATCTGTGTTTGGACACCATGTGCGGGTGCATGCAGATGTCATACTGTCCCACACTCCCTCTGCAGTCAGGCACAATGTTACCCTCACATGCACACACTACAGTGGTTGAGTGGAAAGAATGATAGTCCACATTACTTAGCGGGGCAGGTAGTAGTAGAACACAGATAATAAAAATGGTAAGATTGGCACCTTTACACTGGCCTTGCTGCTCTGCCTTTAACACTGACCTGCCACATATAAATATAACAGGTGAAGCTTTCCCTGCTATTTATAGACCATGCACTTGCTTGTTCTGCACCTCTTGGACTAACATGAGTTTCAGAACGTAGCAATTCACTGGACTTCACACTTCTCCAAGTGTTGCAACACAGATTTGGCAGTTTAAACAAATGCTGTGCGGAATATTTCTCTCACATATTTTTCTTAATCAATTTGATAGAAAATTGCTTGCGAAATTAAATTCAAAGGAGAAGAAATTTCTGAGAATTTGTCATGGGTTTGGTTCAGGGTTCTTGTGTTTACCTTACTAATGAGATGACCAACGAGTGTGTGTGACTGTCCTGTCTTTCATTGTACAACCATCTCTCTGACAACTTGTAGCCTCCCTAGCTTCCTAACTTCCTGCCCAGGGGAAGATTTCATGAAGTAATTCCTCCAATAGCACTTTTTCAGATCAGGAAATACAGGCAGGCTGGGAGACATGCTGAGCAATGGAGAGATGTGTAATAGCAAGGACACAGTGCCCTTGGTTATCTCACAGCGATTAGGTAAGGTAAAAAAAAAAACACCCAAAGAAATGCCAAACTCTATTAGAACGATGCAGGAAAATGGAAGCCTTTTTCATGGAGGAAGAAAACATCAGGAAATTGGAGGTTAGTATTTGTCACAGCACACCTCTTCACTGGAGCTGGACACAACACTGCCCCCCCCCCCACCCACTACAGGGCTTGTAGGGAAGGAATGGTACTATCAGCACCTGCATTAGAAACAAGATGTATCCATAATCAACCCTCAGAAATTTAACATCTGAAGACCCTAGGGTGGGTGCTGAATCCTATATTCCCAGAAAAGTGCTAAGATTTTTCTTTTCTTACCTCCTAGAAATAAAAGACCACTTTACAAAATTTCCGCCAAATTTTCTGAGCCATTTTTTTCTGTGGTGCGGCATCCCCCACCCCCCACCTAATACCCTAGAATGATACTAGGTATGGGGAAATGTGGAGGATACAAAATAGGGGACAGGCTGACCACACAGTTGGTGCTATTGCCAATTGTAATTGCAGCACAAACAACCCTAAGGAAAAAACCTTTGCCAATGGCGAGTCCTACCCGTGAGAAATTGTTGGAGAATTTCTCCTCCCTCTGGAGAAATTCAATGAAATTGTCCCCCCAGTTTGTCTGCCCACAAATAGGGTTTGTGAATTTCAAGAGTTTTTGCACAGCTCTAGTTAAAACATGTAAAATACACATTTAAATACCTATTTTGGAACAGAATGCATTTAAATACATCTATCTAAGTACAAGAAAAACAACTCATGGGTTAATATGGAAATAGTACAGACTGACAGATTCGCTCATTCCTGCTTTAAAAGGTGACTAGACAAATTCATGGAAGAAGATAGGTCTATCAATGGCTATTAGTCATTATGGCTCTATGGAACCTCCATGTTGAGAAACAGTACATCGCTGAATACCAGTTGCTGGGAAGCAACCACAGGAGACAGATCTTGTCCTGCTTGCTTGTGTGTTTCCCAGAGGCAACCAGGAAGCAGGATGCAGGACTAGATAGATGTTTGGACTGATCCTGAGGTGAGCCTGACCAGGCAGGATTTGTCCTCTCATAACAACCAAACTGTGTCTCTTTAAAGAGTCCCACCTTGTGCTCTAAGAATCATAGCCACAGTCAGCTTCTCCACTATCAGTCATATTCAGCATCCTCAGCTTTCCTTTAAAAGTGATTTGTACCCTTGGTCCGATCTATATATTTATGTTTATATGCACTGACTGGTCAGATGACTAATCTCATGTAACAGATGGCAGCTTTGTACATCAGCTGCAAAATCTGAGGAGGAAAACCTTTGACACTCATCTGATCACGCTGCACTTACCATGCACCTCGCTAGCATTAACATACTTAATTGCAGACAATGTCTTCACTTTTGGGGGTTTCGCTAGCTGTTTACCTTCACTCATTTTCCATTCCCCTTTGGTAATACGATGATCAGTAATGAAAGCTTCCATCCTGTCAGCAGTGTCCTCATCTGCAATAAAGAAGAACAGAGGTCAAAAAGGCAGAGTGTTCATTTTTTTGCTGTGATTGATGATGGAAATGATGACTAACATCAAATCAGATGACCCTCTAAGTTGTTTATCTGGGAAGACAACTGGAGAACAAAGGCAATCAGATGAGTCAGCATCTGGAGTCTCATCAAAACAAGATCTCATTTAGCAGCCACATCTAACTGGAGGGCGTGCAAATAGAGGTGGGCTACCCAAACAACCTTTGATATGGCAAACGGACTCTGTTGGAAAGACTACACAAACAACACATTACCTTGGCCCATTAAAACAAAAAACAAAAAATACCTCACACTGGCCCTACTTCACCTCTAGCCGACATTTATTTAAATGGCTCTCTGCCAAACTACACCGCAACATCTCCAGGCAGCAGCTGGCTCAAGAGCAGTACTTTGGACACTCTTGCTTAAAGTGCTCAAGGAAGTAAATCAAGTAAATTGTCCATCCGAGACTATTTAAAATATTAATTTCCTCCAATAGGTTAGAGACTGAATATTCCACTTGGAGCCATGTTTCAAAGCAATTAGCTACTGACTAGCTTCAATGAGAAGGTATGTGTGAATATTTTTAATCAAATGGTGGAAACCATTACTCATGGTGGTGCTCTGTGCACAGGCTAGGAAGAGCCAACTATGGAATAGGATAAGCCAAAGAAGAAGAGGAATCGCCGCATGCATTTTTATTTTATTTAATTTTACATATGAAGCTCTGTAGATCAAGGGTATAGGACCTTCGGCCAAATATGGCCTGCATGGGTTCCCAATCTGGCCCCCTTACCACTGCAAGCAGTGCCAAGAGCTTCTCCAACATTGAGTTTCAACACCTCTGCTATATTAGCACAAGGACCTGTGGAGCTGTGTTCTGTGTGATGCAGTGAGCTCAGGTACAAGAACTGAAAGTTCAGGTGAGGATAAAGCACAGATTACAAAAAGAGGAGCCACTGTGATTTAACTGATAAAGTGATGGCACCCAACTCCATTCTCTCTCCCCAATGCTACTGTGTTAAATCAAATACAATCCCAAGAAAGAAGGAAACAGGGCCAGATCTACACCTTGTGTCAAATCATTATGAATGTGGAATAAAATGCAGGAAATAACACTATGAAAGCAGTAGGTGGAATGTGTAATGTGCCTCAATAGTAGGCTGACCATCTGAAAAGGAGGACAGGGCTCATATAACTTTAACAGTTGTAGAGAAAAGGGAATTTCAGCCAGTGTCATTTGTATGCAATTAGTTCCTGGTGAAATTCCCTCTTCATCACAACTGTTAAAAGTGCAGGCATTATACTAGAGTGACCATATACAAAAGAAAGCAGGGCCCCTGCAACTTTAACTGTTGTGATGAAGAGGGAATATCACCAGGAACTAATTGCATACAAATGACACTGGCTGAAATTCCCTTTTCTCTACAACTGTTAAAGTTATATGAGCCCTGTCCTCCTTTTCAGATGGTCAGCCTACTCAATAGTTGCCAGTGCACTTCAATACCACTATAAAGCAGTAGTGTAGATCTAGCCCTGGGCTGATTTGATGGCATAAATTCTATACTCCACTACCTAGCAGCAGAAAACAAGATTTGATTTAGTCCTAGCACTTTGCCAAAACAGCAGCTATTGTGCCAGTACTTGGTAACAGGCTGTTGGTGGATGCAGCGCATATGCTTCATATGAAAGTATTTTTAAGTGTAGGCTGTAGAGCACAACTAGGGTCCTCTTGGCTCACATCCTTATAGCCACTGGAGTGGGCTCCATCTCTATGGGACTAGTGTAGCCATGTGCTTTGTACCAGGGATAAAATTGTGTTTTAGTTACCGTACACAAACATCAGCGTAACATCAGAGGTGCTAAATACTGGCTAGTGTTAGAATCAGAGATCCCTTTCTCCCATCCTGTGGCTAGATGTTCACATGTTCTGTTGCATGAAGGGGTGGGCCTGCCTAGGGGAGGGGGTAGGTTGTCCTAATCAAAATTGGAGTCCCCTGCAGCTGCTTCTAAATTTGTTTGCTCCTTAAGCCAGGAATCCAGTTATGGATCTTGTGCGTCACGTCTGTTTCAGAACCTTCAGAACTCTAACTCTTCTTTGGCCATTTCTACACCAGGTTCTTTGCCTGGGATGGCCTCCGGCTGGTCCCTGTAAGCCGATGGTTTGTATTAGGTATTTCTGGGATTGCCCTCCCCCCCCTCCCTCTGCACCCCTATGGTGTAGAAAGGGCCTTTATCTCAGAATGTCATTCCAAGCCAATTTGGCAAGACAGCAGAAATCTTTCCATGAAAAAGGAATCTTGCAACCAATAACCATTTTCATTACTCCGGTAAAAGTTGCTTATTTGGGGCTGTGTACGACTATTATGTCAGAAAAAACATTTTTTTTAATCTTGAGTGTGTGCAAATGAGCAACTACATTTTGGCTAAGGGCAGGATTTTACTTAGCTTTAATTGAATCTTCCTTTCTCCAGTCACGCTTAATGGAATTAAGCCTCACAAAAACACAAATACACTTCAAGGCAGCCACAGAATGCTCTAAAACAAGTAAAAGACTAGAATAGTTTATACCAGGCAAAATTGTAAATTTAACCAAGGGAAGATTTAATCAACTTTACAATAGACACTACATTGATTCTAGGATTCTTCACTTGTAAGCTATTGTGCACACATATACACACAAGCTGCTGTTTTCTTTTATAATCAACAAAAGAAAGAGTGAGGCTCTTGGCCATTCTCTCTTTAGTTCATTTAAATTGTTTTCTCTCTCTCTCTGCATTGAAGGTTAATAGACAAGTATACATGAACTGAAAAATCAGAAAGGCAGGTGGCTAGATCCTCAGGAGTGTTTAGAAATTGTTTTATGCATAATGAAGTGAATGATTCATTAAACACCCACTGTAATACCATCTCAGGGAGCTCTGAAAATTACATTCTATTCTAGGGGTCAGGGTTAATCCATGCACACACATACTTATTGCTCCTCTACTGACATATTTTTGCAACTGTACCTTTATTGATTTTTTAAAGAAAATGATACATTTGTCTTGGGGGTGGAGGTAGGAAACTGTAATAGAAGAAATGAAGGCTGGGGTAATCAATCCTTCTAAACTAATCAAGTTTTAAAGGTCTGAAGAATGAGGACACTAGAATAAAAGCAACATCTGGAGTATTGTTATATTATCATTAAACAAGAGAGCGAGTTACTTATCAAAGTGTCATTATAAAGAGTTATTAATCAAAGAGTCATCATATGAATTGGTGAGTTTGAGTTAAAAGATAAACAGTCAAATAACAATGGGTAACATCCATGCTCAGTGAGTGGATTTCTGCTCCTGCAATGGGAGTGTCACTCCCCTCTTCTACTCCCTGCAGCCCCCCTCCTCCCAGATCTACTCTGGAGGGGAGAATCTAGGGCAAATCTGTCCTGTGCCACTGGTGGACAGACACTATTGGATGCAACCCCATAAATAAGACAGAATTTGCCTAAAATATGAACAAGGTTTCCTGTTGATGAGCTCTATTATGAGCTGGAATCTTGTTAGTATAAGTCGAGAATTGGCAACCCCATTACAAAAATTGAGTTTTTATTTTGTCAGACTTGCATAGTTTGAAACTGGTGAGTAAATTTCTCCATCAGCGCTAAATCCCAGATCTTAAAATGAAATTGGGAAAGATAGGGAGGAGTTAGTTCATACCACTGTGATTGAACATTCATCCGAGCAACCACCAGGAAATATACAGTATACGGATAGGAATAATCTTGCTTCTCTGTTACATTTAGTAAAACATTTGTTTCCCCATTGAAATCCAATATAACATCTCAGATCACTTGTGCTCAGACATTCTGAACGAAGGCTGCACATGCAGCAGGCTTCTAGACTTGAAAGAAAATTTGGCTCCACCAAGCAGTTATTTAGAATATTTTTCAAAGGAGTGTATGTGTGTGTGCATTGATGTTCAATTTGCTGTTTAAAGGGGCAGATTCTGTTTATGCTTGTTAGTCAAGAAGCTCTTATTCTCTGACAAAATTGGAAGATGGCAGCTGAAAGTCACTCCACCCTACCCACTGATGACCTGCAGAGGGTAGCTTTCAGCCTCCACCATCCACATTTGCATCCCTAATGGCTTTTTCTGCCTCCTTAGTAACTATTGATACCATTACTTCCTTGAGGAGTGGGAAAAAGAAGCTGTCAGTCTTCTATAAAAGATATGTAAACTTAATTCCATTATTTTGTCACATTGGAGCCCTCACTTTTCTGTGTAGATTTAAATATTTGCTAGGCATGAGCTACTCCAAAAAACAAAACAAACAAAGTTTCAAGAGATAACATTGTTCATGTTTAAATCTTAGTTCATGAGGGTAGTATTGATATATAGATAAACTAGCAGAATCATCTAGGGCTGAGTGAAAATGGTCTTCCAAACCACGTTATTTGTTGGCACTGAAATGGAAGGGGGTCATTTTGCTGAATATTCAGCGGGAGAAAATCTCTAGCTGTGTGCAAAATAATTCTAAGAAATTCCAGCTTACGTAATGCTGAATGAAGCCTATTGTTAGTTCATACTGCTAGATAAAGGAAGCAATGGACTAAAAGAGGACGACAAGATGGAGTAGGGGCCTAGCAAATTGCTTCCTTCACAGTTTTAACATTAAAACGATTAATATTAAAATTGGATCCAATTACATCTGAAATTTTTCACACCATTCAAGGACAGTGAAATTGGGGAGGCCACTTTGCCAAATATTCTCCAGTTATCTAACAATTCAGGAGGACCACGATAAATAACATTTTCAAACAAAAATTCAGAAATTCTATTTTAAGAAATTTTGACCCAGCCATAAATTGTCATTAATTCCAAACCAAATTGACATCCTCAGTGGAATTGTGTTATTATAGCTTCTTCAAGCTGATTCTGTTGATTTTCAATTAGCTTTCAATGCAATTCTATGAATGTCTATTTGGAAGTATGTCCCACTGGATTTATTGAGACTTGCTCCCAGATAAGTACAGTATGTGTAAGGCTAGTACCTTAGTTACCCAGTGGTGTTACATGTGCAAGTTGAGTTCTAGCACTAAAAAATGAAGAAGAAAGGGAAATACTTCCCCTGTTTGCTATCTCATTCCGGATCTTTATCTGATTTGTGGATTAAAGCTTTCCAGGTGATAACAGGACAGTTTTTTGTCAATAACAGAGCATGCCACTTGACTGTTCTAGATAGGCTGACCATATGAAAAGGAGGACAGTTGTAGAGAAAAGGGAATTTCAGCCAGTGTCATTTGTATGCAATTCGTACCTGGTGAAATTGCCTCTTCATTAGAACTGGGGGTGTGCACGGACCCCCCGGATTGGATCGGGACCCAGATCAGGACCACCGAGATTGTCCTGGATCGTTCAGGACAAAATCGGAGGTCCCTCAGATCAGATCGGACCCGATCCCGATCCCGATCCAAAAATCGGCCGCCATATTTGTTTTCCCCATAGAAAGCTTTTCCCCAATGCAAGTCTATGGGGAAAAATGGCAGCGGGTGGGTGAGGGGGGGGCCTAACTTCCTCCTCCCCCCTCACGGTTCTTACCTCCCGGGGCCGTCCACTGTGGACAGCCCCGGCAGGTAAGCCCCCTCCCTATCCCCCTGCTTACCTGCCAGGGCCATCCGCTCCCCTCTGCCACTGGCTGCTATTGCAAGCAGGCTTCGCGGCCTGCCCCTAGGTAGCGTGCCAGGTGATGACATCACCTGACACGCTACCTAGGGGCAAGCTGCGAAGCCTGCTCACAGTAGCGGCCAGCAGCGGAGGGGAGTGGATGTCCCCGGAAGGTAAGTGGGCCCCCCTCCATCCCTCCCTCCTCCCCCCCCGCAATCCTCACCTGTCCGGGCTGTCTGCTTCCATCGGCAGGCGCCCGCTGGCGTCCGCCAATGGAAGCGGACAGCCCCGCCAGGGAAGCCCTCCCCCGCTGTCCGCTTCCATCGGTGGGCGCCCGCTGGCACCCACTAATGGAAGTGGTGGCGGGTGCCAGTGGGTGCCTATCGATCCTCCGATCCATTCCGATCTGGATCGGGTCCTTTCCGGATCAGATTGAATTGGATCGAACGATCCAGCGGGGTGATCGGAAATTGGATAATTGTATCTGATTTCCCCTGGATCGGATCCGGATCGTGGATCGGACCTGATCCAGTTCACACCCTTAATTACAACAGTTAAAGCTGCAGGGGCCCTGCCCTCTTTTGTATCTGGTCACTCTAGTATAGTGCTTGCAACTTTAATTGTTGTGAAGAAGAGGGGATTTCACCAGGTACTAATTGCATACAAATGACACTGGCTGAAATTCCCTTTTCTCTACAACTGTTAAAGTTACATGAGCCCTGTCCTCCTTTTCATTTGGTCAGCCTAGTTCTAGAGGAATGTCCACTGGCAAGTTAGAGAACAAGAAGATAAATTTTACTGTAGCCATTCTGCTGCTATACCTGAAGAGGTGGCAATTTGGTAAGGAGAGCAAGTCTTTCCTTACAGAACCAAGGGCAGAAATTTACATCTGATATAGGTGCTGCAATTGCAAAGTTTAAATACTGATGTCTCAGTAATACATAATGTCTTTGAGTACCATTGAAAAGCAAATTGCTATGCAAAGCATCAATGTTATTCAGCCACAATGTTAATTTTCACAGACACCCTTTAGGTGGAGGTAATGAAAGCAATTGTCCTGGACCTCATACAAAGTGTGACATTGACACAGTGTGCAATGAGAAGGAAGGAGGGCCTCAAATGCACTTTCAGAGACTTTAAAAAGATCCATGTTCAGCATCTCCATTCTCCAGCTTGAAATAATGGTCTTTAAGAGAAACAACTAGTTCTTATAGTTCAGCAACAACCAGAAGTAATGATTACACTGATATATATTTTTACCAATGATTTAGTGAGTGCATTAAAGGTAAGGTGATCAAGGTGACAGTAGTATGATTATGTAAGTTTAAATGTGCAAGAGATGTTTGGAAGGTACTAAATGTTCATTTTCTCAGGGCTTCTAAATATTCAATGCCTCTACAAATACATCCACCTACCTTAATCCTAATACCATCATATGAGGCCCTCCTCCAAGTGCTTCACAAAATGATGCAAAGAGAGCATCTAGAAGAGTGAGGGCCTTTCCATTGGTGGATACTGGTTGTAGAATGCCATCTCCTCTCCAGAGAGTCTCACCTGGCACCTGCAATTGCCTTTTCAATGCCAGGTGAAACTCTTTCTATTCTAACAGGCATTTTAAAGAAATGTTTTTAGGTGTTAGCACTCTTATTTTGCTGCTGGTTTTACCTTGGTTTTATGTGAACCTCGGTACTCTGTTTTAGTTCTGTGTTTCCCATGTCTACCATTGTGCAAAAAGCACACACATTGAAACTGTATTCTGATTGCAGCATTTAGCTTAGCTTGGTACAGCATTTGAGAATCTTTGGTTTTATTTCAGCACAGGGGATTGAATACACCGTTTAAATGCAGCAGATTTTCAGACAAAATTGATCCTCTCCTCTGGAACACCAGAAAGTATTCTGAATGGACTACCCATAAATGTGCATACATCTGCTAGTAGACACAACAGCAGTCTAGGATTCATATAAAATGGCTGACCTATCTTACTTCCACAAGTCATGAATAGTGAAACAGGCATTGTTATTTCTTTGCCTTTAGCTTAACCTGAAATCTCTTTTGTGACTAATTAAGTTTGCACATCAGCTTTTGAACTCCATTTTATAGGCTGACCATATGAAAAGGAGGACAGGGCTCATGTAACTTTAACAGTTGTAGAGAAGAGAGAATTTCAGCTGGTGTCATTTGTATGCAATTTGTACCTGGTGAACTTCCCTCTTCATTACAACAGTTAAAGCTGCAGGGGCCCTGCCCTCTTTTGTATCTGGTCACTCTAGTATAGTGCATGCACCTTTAATTGCTTTGATGAAGAGGTGATTTCACCAGGTACTAATTGCATACAAATGATGCCAGCTGAAATTCCCTTTTCTCTGCAACTGTTAAAGTTACATGGGTCCTGTCCTCCTTTTCATATGGTCAGCCTACATTTTAAGACTGTTACAAACTGCAGAACATTTGTTTTTTTGTTTGTTTGTTCGTTTCCCCCTCCTTTTCTGTCATTTTGCTTTATGTCCCACCTTGAAATAAAGTTTACTACTATATGACATTTAAATTGAGCCAAATAAAGGTATTACCTCACTCTGACTCATGAAACCCCCGTTTGTATTGATCACAGAACTATTGGGCCTTAAATATGGATGTCAAAGAAAACTCACACTTGCACTTTCTTCCATCACCCATCATTCCATTGGGGCACCTGCCACATGCATAGGATCCCATGGTATTTGTGCAAGAGACACCAGGAAAACAAAGGTTCTCTTCACATTCATTTGTGTCTTCCTGACAAGTAAGCCCTGTAGCAAAAACAAATCAGAGGTTAATAAACATAAAAGGCTTTGCTTAAGCCTTAGCTTAAGCCTTCATATATGCTAGGAAGGCATCTCAGCTGTAAACACGTTGAAGAATATGTCATTCAGTTGTCACTTAAACTTACCCCACTTCATTTGATCCTGCTGTAGCTTCATATGTTTTAGAGTCAGCTTATTGGTAGCCAAAATGTGGAATCATGAGAGTTATGGTGAAAAACATTAACCACCCGAAGGATATGAATATTCCCTTCTCAAATTGTGCCTTGTGGATATTTTTTCCACAGTATAAAGTTTTTACACTTGAAATGTTTCATGTATTCTGAAATTCAGGGACAGTATTCGGGCCTACACCAGGATGGTTGCCAACTGTCCCAAACAACAACAACAAAAATGGCCTAATTTTAGGATGACCATATGAAAAGGAGGACTGGGCTCCTGTATCTTTAACAGTTGTATAGAGAAAGGAATTTTAGCAGGTGTCATTTGTATGCATGCACACCCTGGTGAAATTCCCTCTCCATTACAATAGTTAAAGCTGCAGGAGCCCTGCCCTCTTTTGTATCTGGTCAAGAGGGCAAGGTTCCTGCAGCTTTCATTGCTGTGATGAAGAGGGAATTTCACCAGGTGCTGCATGCATACAAATGACACCTGCTGAAATTCCCTTTTCCATACAACTGTTAAAGATACAGGAGCCCAGTCCACCTTTTCATATGGTCACCCTACAAAATTTGCTATTGCAAATTGAAGAGGTTTGATTTATAGAAACCAGCTGTTGAAGCTTTTCATGACATAAAGATAAACATGATCACATGTGAATTGTTGCAGTTCAAACTGCTGTTAAAGAGGTGGCTGCAGAGTCTGGTTCAAAAGATGGCCACCTATTTGGAAGTTTGGTACAGATTATTAATATGTTCTGTTGTTTAAACAACATGGTGTTCATTTGGTGACAAAGATAATCTCAGCCATATAAATGAATTAAGATTTCATTTGCTCTTCTATAACACAAATTAAAGCAAACTTTGCTAGGCAATCTAAAAGACTGGGGTGGGAACTGTGTATTCTCCATGAAGTGAATTATACACAACTCTAAAAGACTAATAACGCCCCCCTCAGGTATTTTAGTACAACATACATGTTCAGGAATCTGCTGCCTATGGGTCCTTTTTGTGAGATCAGTAGCTTTATTTGTGGACACTTTTGCCATATCTTCCTTTGTTTTAATTGTGCAGTTAAGTTTTCTAGAAAAGCCACAGAGACTCAGGCTGCAATCCTATACTCACTTACTGAGATTGAAACTAAGCCCCATTGAACTCAGTGGGGTTTACTTCTGAATGAGCTGCACTGTCAGACCAGGAAATTACCAAAGTAAGGGCTGTTAAATAAGATGTTGGAAGCCAGATGACAAAAATGACTGTTTTTGAAAGCATGTGAAGAACAGGTATAGGTTAACTTTATCAAAGTTTCTTTACTGGCCCTGTTCCTGTGCTTTTCTGCTTCATCTACTACATTTCTGCATCTCAAGACACAGGGGCAGAGCCAATAAAAAACTGCCTATTTACAATTCTGGAAGAATAGAACCATTTGGTATGTAGGAGAATATATTGATTTGATATTTTGGCACACAGAATTATGAAGTTGAGATGAGAGGATATCCTATATTTAAGGCATATCTGTTCAATTCTTAGTCCTTTCAGCAATTCCTCAATGTTATTAAGCTGCTTTTATCATCACTTCCACTGTTAAATTCAGTGTACGTTTCTCCAGTTGAAACCTATTGATTCTTGCAAGGTGATAGGATAAATAATAGTTCTCATACTTCTGGCAGTTTTCATAATCAAATGGCCCTGTTCTTGGACTTAGGTATATTTCTGCTGGGATAAAAGTAGAGGAAGAGAGATGTTACCACATTTGCTTCTTTGAACCTATTTTCCATGTTTAGAGAGTAAGAACATGAGAAACAGTGGTAGTCATAGAAACAACATGAAAGCTAAGAGACAAAATGGAAGTGTCTAAAATGGAGGCAACCTGGGAAGTTGTCTGTGCATTGCAGTCATGAGAATGCAATTTGGTGTCAGGAATCATACCCCTAATGTGGCTCTCTCTGTTTCTCTCTGTGCTGGGCAGGATCTACACTACTGATTTATAACAGAGGGGCTCAGTTCAGACGACATATTAAGCAACGGAGGGGTAAATAACGTACTGACCGTGTGTTAGGCAGGAGGAGCTCCACAGACGACACTCTGCAGCTGGCGCTGCTCGGAACCAGCAAACGCCCTGGCTGCTACGAACTTGCGGTGGCCATTTTGGTTGCAGCCTCTCCTCCAGTGTCCTCCAGCCGTATCCCAGCATGCACCGTGAGTTCTGCCAGCTGCATAGAGCGGCTGGGTTTTTTTGGCTGCTCTAGGCAGCAGAACTCTATTCCGAAACAGAATAATCCACAGAGAGAGGGTGGGCTGAATTCGGACAACACTTTGAACAACGGGGCTTTGGGCTAAACAATGTGCAAGCCCGTTGTTTAAAGTGCCTGATTAATGTACTGTCAGTTGTGTGTGCGTTGTGTGTTGCCCTCCAGATGACACAATAAGCAACACAACTGACGATTGTTCCCCCCCTCCTCTGTTGCCTAATGTGTCATCCGAACTGAGCCAGGGTGTCTATACGAGGTCACATTGACGCCTCGAGCCCCCACTATCCCGCACTTGCACTCCTTCCAGTTGTCTCCATGGCAAGGAGCACAAGTGCAGGATTTGCAGCTGAAGGAGCTGGCACCATACCTGTGCTACTGCGCCGGTGCAACATCGTGCGACTGTGCATCATTGCACAGACACCACGGTGTGTCTGCACATCCTCAATGTTTTTTTAAAAAATCTTTTTAAAAACTTTTTTTTTTACCTTTATTTGCTTCTCTGGTGTGGGCTCCTTCTGCCCATGCCTGAGACATGCGGAGGCGTTCCAGCGGCCATTTGGCTCACTGGCCCCCTCCCCTGTCTGGGCTGATGGCAACCAATCAGGGATTGTCATGGCCCAGCCACAGCTTTGCTGCAACTTCAGAGCAAGGTGACAGATGGCAAATGTGCATCTGCACCTTGTTCACAGGAAAAAGTCAGATAAGTCCCCAACTTTTTTAAACCAAGCTTTGGGGAAATACCCTGGGATAGCTCCGCAATGGCTGCTGTGTCATATAAATGACCTAGCACCACTGCAGAGCCATCCTGAGGGTTTCCCCTCATGAAGACAACCCCTAGTTTATAACAGTATTGACAACGGGGCCCATGACACATTCCATATACCATTTTCAAACTGATTTCAAGTTGTTATATCCTGCTTGGTGTAGATCTGGCCCTGTTTACTGTAACAAGATGGGGCATATCTTAGATATATATCTGAATTCAGATGTTGTCTGTCTACATTTCATTACTTTCAATGGAATGCACATTCAGATGTCCATCCTAATGTGCATCCTCCTCAATTTTCTGATGCATGCAATAGTCACATATAATTACCTATGACTGGTTCAAGGCTAAAGAGATAGTTTTGATACAATATGGTCCCCATTTATCAATTATGTTAATGGTGCTGCTGGTATATCCAGGCCCGTTAACTTCACTCCAGGGCATCCTAATTATTAAATCTTGATTGAAATTGGAATTGGTAATGTATTCATACAATACAGACAATGTAATGGCTCTGCCCAAAATATTTATGGAATTATATATTTTTATCATGAAGAAATAACCACCACACTTGTTGTAATGTTGTTAACGTAACTTTATCTTATTTTGAAATAATAATAATTTTAAAAGTCTAGAGAGATCAGCCTCACTGCTTTGGCAATTGGGACTGTTCTCTTCTGATCAGTGAAATTTTTATGCTCTTTTGAGCCTTCCTCATCCCCCCCCCCCCACAGAGAGAGAGAGAGAGAGAGAGAGAACACAAAAAGAAAACAGAAAAGGGTGTGTTTTTGAGGGAGTGGGGAATTGGGAGGGGAAACATGGTTTCCTTTTAAGCTCATCTTTTAAGCTTGTTATCTGTGTTCCATTGCTTCCTTTGAGCATTTACACTGAACACTTTGAATGTCTGGAAATGCATTTAGAATCACACCCCGATAGGAAGGTATGTTATGGAAGTTTAAATTACAGTGAATGAACTCTGGGCCCACGTTCTACATAGACATTCCCATTGCTCCTGCTCATGTTTATCTTTGCCCCTCTACCTGATCCCTAGGCGTGCATCCAAAATTAGTGTTGTCCTATCAATGACAGCAGAGTGGGATTAAGAATGCACTTGTATTTCTGTATGCATGACAACACTTCCTACACTTTCAGCAACTTGCTTCTCCAGAGATAATACTCAAGGTGCTCTCTGAAGAGTAGGCGTTTTGTTCCTACTATCTGTTTGCTATCATTTGTAAAGATGTGGCGCTGAAACTGTCTTGTCACTTGAGCAGTACAGCGTTGCCTTCTCATTAGATTATTGATGGCTTTCTGGGGAATTGAGACATAAACACAACATCAAGGTTCAGCTTTTATTGCTGTAACAGAACCTGCCCTGAAGTAAAATCATCTACCTCCCAGCTGGCTTTCAGCTGTACTTGCACACAATTTTTCACCTGCCATTAAAACATTGAGAGGTATTCCTATTTCACTCAATCATTCCTTTATTTCCCTCCTCCTCCCTGTGTTTGCTGCTTTCAGGTCAGTAAAATAACTGCTAAAACAATGAATATTTTATTTAAATGAACCAGAAAGAAAATGGGAGTAAGTGAAGAAGGTCACTTTTTCATTAACATGCAGACATCCTATCACTATGATATTGCGGATCAAGAGGAGGATATTATCAATGGTTGACTAGCAGTCACTCAAGAGTAGTCATTTTCTTAGAAAGCAGTTGTTTCTTTCAGTTAATGGGAAAATAATAATGAGTCTGTGTGCATCAACGAAGAGGTTCACATAGACTACCGAGGTTTGATTTCCATCATATTTTGACTTGGGCTTCCATTTGTTGCTTTTTGCTTGGAGTCACACTAGAGTACCATAACCCATTTGCTTCAGGATGTGCGTGTGTTTGAATTAGAAGTTACTCTGCTTGTTACAGTAGGACATGTGAAATCTCAGGCTTGAGGGCTGTTTTCTGCCACACTCACTTACTATCCATTCTGCTGCTGCTTTCATAGTCCTTACTGCATCAGTGTGCAGCATCCTGGAAGAAAGGGGAAACCTCATTCCCAAAGATGGATATGGAAATGGCAACAATTGCTTTCATCCCCCACAAAAAGCAGAGATAGATCAATATAATATGACAAGAAGGCACACAGTGCATAGAAAGGATGTGAACAGAGGTGCAACATGAAGGAAAGAGGCTATGGACACACAGTTAAACAGAAAAGAAAGATCCATCTATTCTCAATCCATTTGCTACCACTGGAAGAAACCAAAGAGAATATTATTTTCTTCTCTTCTCTTCTAATCTAAAGGACTGCATTGCACCGCATTTTCTGCATTTTCTGCATTTTTCATTATGTCATTGGACAGACAAGTCAGGCTTAACCCCTTTGCAGTGCAACGTATCCTAAGATTAACAGGATCCTACAGAGAGCCTTGACGATTTAAATAATGACTTCACTGGAAATGTGACAGTTTTGCTTACTGAAGATCTCTACTTGGAAGTGGGAATGTGCCTGAAATCTGTCTCCTAGATAATGGATTGAATGAAATATATTAAATGTATTAGTAATGAAAAGCCTCTGATTTGCCCATTGAATAGCCACTCAAATCAGCAATTAAAACCTCTCCCAAAGGAAGATAATGTTCTGGTAATTCAAAGTAGCTACTCAAGAGACAAATCAGAGGCTATTCATGACTAACTGCCCTGCCAGGATCACCAGGAAACATTAAAATGGGTTGAACCTTCAAACAGCAGTCTTTCGTTTAGCATTGAAAGGGACCTTTGCTGAATGAAATTTACCCATGAGAAAACATTATACATGGGATTTGACTACAGAAAGGGCATTGCTGAATAATAAAGTGTATATTAAATACTGTATGGAACTTCTGCATCCAAATGCTTGCCAAAAAGCAATGCCTCTGGTGTGCTAAAGGGCTCTAGTGTGGAACTACCGTAAGTCCCTCAACCCATCTTTTGCTTATTCTCACACAAGTGAGAATTACAGAAGTTGGAATTACTCATAATTCCTAACCGCCAATAATTAAGCAATAGCAGAAGTGGTGGGACACACATTTTATTAATGGACAGATCCTTGTGCTCCAGAGTTCATTTTAATAAGTAGACATATCTGATCACAGAGGCGACCTGTGTGCCCTTGCTTCAGATGCTATATTAAGGGCAGTGATTTAGAATTGAACAGCAGTGGTCCAAGGCATTTTGCTGCCTGTAGTGAAGAACAAGATGGCACCCCCACCCATTTCATGCACAAAAGCTAAAGGAATTTCAGATGAATCTATCCTCAGCAGTGATGATGGGACAGTATCCTCCACTGTAGTTGAAGGCAGCAGTCTAACTTAAGAGGCGCAGAGCAGGCCGCATGGCACACTGGTCTGTTTTCCAATATGTTTCTGCCACCTCCTACCATCTGCCATTTGAAGTGAGTGCTTCAGTCCACCTAATAATAGGGCTGGCCCTGAATATGAATAGTTTCTTCTGTCTGCAATCTCCACTGTAAATTGCAATCAAATCAGCCCTGGCTCCTCTCACTTTCATCTGAAGGAAAATGCTGCAAAACTGAGGTTGAAAGAATTTCACAGATAGTGGCCAGATCTACAGCAAGCAGGATATAGCACCATGAAAGTGGTATGAAAGCGGTATATAAAAGGCAGGAGCCACACTACTGTTTTATAGCAGTATTGAAGTGCACTGACAACTGTTGGGGGCCCACTTTCATACTGCTTTCATAGTGCTATATCCTACTTGGTGTAGATCTGGCCAGTGATTGGATGCTTACTCTCCATCAATTCCAATGCTCTATCTATATGTCTGGAATGTATGAAGAATTCAGTTTGATTTTTACCATAATTTACCCAGTACATACTTCACCAAACCAAACACAGATGTAATCTTCAGACAAACTCAATACATTTCTGAGCTCCTGAAGTGATTTCCCCCCACCAAAAGTGTTCATTTGAAAAACGCAAACATTTGAAAAATTCTCATTAAAAAAACTGTGTACTTTTGAAAAATATGCACAAACACACTTTAATCAATGGGGGAAAATGTGCATTTCAGAAATGTGAACAACTGATGTGTACATTTGGGAACATGTGCACGCAAATATGAATGAATTTTCTGCAAAAAGAAAAAAAGTGCACAATCTGATATGGACACAAGTCAGAATGAGCTTCAGTTCAGAAAAACCCGATGAGTTCAGGTATTGCTGACTTGCACATTCCTATCTATATGTTACAGATGTTGATGGAACCACTTGAAATGGCATTTATATGCTGTGTAGAGCAGCTCACCATGTGGATAACCCACACTAGTAGGATTGTCCAATTCACAACCAGATACCATCAAATGTGTGAGGTTACAGAGAAATTATCCAGGTTATACAGTAAGTCTATAGGGTCAGTGGCTCTAAGCATTATTCCCACTGTATGAGAATGATGGCTGTCAGACACCCTCCATGGGCAGCCATATATTATAGCAATGAGGAGGCTCCGGAGTGAAATGTGAAGTTCAGCTTACCTTTCCAGCCTGCTGGACATTTACAAATGTGGCCATCTATTCCAGCAATACAAGAGCCAATCCCACATGGGTCTGATTTGCAAACATTATGGCTGTTCTGGCAAAGCTCCCCTTCAAAGCCACTGGAACAAATGCAGAGATATTCACCAATACCCGGCGGGAAGTTAACGTTGGTGACACATGTTCCACCATTCAAGCAGCCACACGGCTTCACTGAAACCTAGAAAAGACAAGGACTGGGACAATGTTGCTTCTTCTTTACTCACTGCATTGCAAAAGACCATCCAGTTAAATTTTCTACCAAGGAAGGACAAAGGATTCATACTCTAAACGTCTTCTTTTAATGACACAGTCTTCTATTTCCAGATATTCGGTTAGATCCAGATTTAGGTATGTGTAACTGGGCTAGTGGAAGACTACTTCCTTGCCTCCTTTCTCCCCACAGCAGCCATTCCAGCCCCCTGAAAATGTTTCACAGAGGTTTGGGTTAGGGGATCCTGCTGAATGGAATAAGCTGTTGTGCGGGGAGGGAGGACACTGAAATAATTGGGCAGAAGCGCCTTCTATGAACGGAGCACATCTATCCATAGAAGCTATATCCTGGAACCTCAGCATAATTATTTGGAGTTGTATGTAATCAAATTTTGAAGTTCAAAATATGAAAATATAGATACAAGACTATATGGCCTGGAACATTACTGAGATACATGGAGTGCCAAACTACAACATGACAAATGCATAGCTGCCACTGAAAATTAAAGGTGTGTATTTATCTCCCTCCCCCTTTGTAATATCTAATAAAACTTGATTATCTGCTGATGCCACAACATTCTGCATTTCTCCACTTCTTTCCCATGATTATTTGCTGCTAGCATGGGGAAGGCAAACATGAAACATTACAATGTAAGGACACCATTAACTTCTAGATATTCCAGAGGGGAAGGGCATGCTGGTCGCACATTTGCCATTTCAGTGGCATTTTGCCTAAATATCTAGTTTGGCCCTGACCATGCACTGAATCTAACCCCTAATGTTTTTGCTAATATTCCCAGGAAAGCCTGAGTATGCTACAATGCACATTCTATAGCCAGGTGATCTGTGCTAATGTTTATTCTGCACTTATCTCTTACCAGGCTCTTTAACAATTACCTCGTGTTAGCCAGACTCTTCTAGCTGTATGTTTCTTCTTCCTATGCATTTACCTTATTAGCCCATGCTATCGTAGGATTAATGGAACACCTTGCAATAAAGGCAAAGCAGAAAAGAGGTGTTGCCAAGAAACCAAGGCGGTGGGGTAATGACACAAGGGCACACGAACCTCTAAAAATATCATTGCGAATGAATTATAATCTACCCTTTATGGCTAAAACCTGGTCTTTTATGTTGTGATGTGCTTTTCTTCAAAGATCCAAATGCACACAGTGGATTTTAAAGCAGATTAATGAACCATTAACAGGCTCGGCAAAAGTGTTCTTCCAGACAGCAATCGATAGTCCCCTCTCTTGTTCATTGAATGTATGGCTTTTACGTTCTCCGGGATATTTATTAGATTAATTGATCATTACTGTCATGTTGGATAATATGCACTTACTTGAAAATAGCTGAAGTCTTAGCTATTTAAAGACAGTAACAAATTATTAGCTATAATAAAAGCAACCAACAGCACGAGAAACTAGTTTTTTCTGAAGAGTCTCCTCCTTCCTACCTGAACTGAGTGCCTGCTTTGCACGTTGCATTCATCAGACACAGTGAATCCAAAGCTCTCTGATTCTCCAGAGCAGACTTTCCAGATGAGGAGACCAGCAGGAGAGAGGGAGGCATCTGGAGGACCACCTTCTAAGGTAAACAGCACTGCCGATCTCTCAGGATCTGATGCTAGCAGCTGGTAAACAAAATGTTCTCCCTCAAATGTCAGGAGCTGGCTGGCTGGAGCTTGGAACACAGGTGGCAAGTTGTCTAAACAAATATCAAAATGCAACACGGGGCTAAAATGGTGTCTAATTGATAGAATACTGTAATTTCCCCAATTTATGGAATAATCAGAATGCAAACATGTATTGAAAACTACAAGTGATGGAATGGAAATTTAAGTTTGTAACCTAGGAGAACATAATTTATACTGTAGAGATTACAGGAATTAAAGCATCAGGTAAAATCACCATGTTTGGTCTTATTGGGCTGTTCTTCACATTGGCCTTAGTCATTGCCTTCTTTTAATCAACAGTTGAACATAAAAATCACAAGAGCTGAAATTATCCCCTCAAGTTATCATCTAATCTTGGGCGGAGAGTGAACATACATCAACCACTCTTTCTTTCTCTCTGGAGAGGCGAGGGAGGCATACAACTCATTTTCATATTTCAGTAGTAAGTGACTAGCATCTGACTTTGATTGTGATAGCTGTGGTTAGTGATGTGAAAGTATGGGAAAATAACTAGAAAAAAAATGGGAGTCAGCAATGGTATTTTTCAAGGAATTTTTTGGCAAATCTGGAAAAAAAAATTCCCCCTGATTTTTCTGGTTTTCCCCAATTTTTTACATCTCTATCTGTGGTGAACGTTAAACTGCAGTCTTCAAACAGGAAAAAAGTTACTCCAGAGTATTTTATATCAGAAACCGTCACCATCAACATGACTGAGGCTTAAAAAAAAGCTTTAATTTGATTATATTTAAATGATATAATGTGCCTTTCTATTGAAAACAATACCCTTCGTGGCACACAGTAAAATAGACAACACACCAATGCTCAGTAAAAAAACACAAAAAAGCAGCAAAGTAATATAATCATGCTCTTAACATGAATTAAGTATCAAAGTCTTGCTAAAATGAAAATGCCTTAACATGACTCTTCCATGTAGGAACT
The DNA here is from genome assembly GCA_029215795.1 of Anniella stebbinsi. Taxonomy (NCBI): domain Eukaryota; kingdom Metazoa; phylum Chordata; class Lepidosauria; order Squamata; family Anniellidae; genus Anniella; species Anniella stebbinsi. The sequence goes on along the minus strand of JARDYH010000001.1, from coordinate 237,386,297 downwards.
GATGACTAATAGCGTGTTGGACTAGATAAGGGTGAATAAATCTAAGTTCAGTCCAGCTATGACAGAGTTGATGGTAGAGGGGGTTACAATGTACAGGTCAGCTTAACATATATCTGTTTTGGATGGGAATCACTCTTGTGAGGACTAGGTTTACAGTTTGGGATACTGTTGGAAAAGACTGGCAACAAAGATAGGCATGGTTGGGCATCTGCTGAGCCGGCCCTGCTGTTGGACCCAGTGTTGCTCCTAGATACTCAGATGGCAACTGTGGCCTGGTGTGCTTTTTATCAGCTTTGGTTGCTACTGGAAGATAAGAGACTTGGCCACTGACATTCATGCTTTGTTGATTCCCAGATTAGAGTATTGTAATAGTCCTGGAAGAGAATGCGGAAATATCTGAGCACACATTGGAACCTGTATTTAACCAGTAGGATTCAAAATCCACTATCCACTTTTCTTGCCTCGTCCAAAGGAAGTAGCTGGCAGCCTATAGAAACGTAAGAAATATTCACCATGTACATCTCCAGGCCTCTGTGTGTGTGTGCGTGTGTGTGTGTGTGTTTGTGTGTTCAAAAAGTGAAATACCATCTAATTCTCTGATGCCTATTGGGCTTACTTTCATTGACAGACCAGGTGAATTTAGAAATCACAGGCTCACAGAGAAGACAAGAGCTGGTAGGGCTCAAAGCGCCTTTGACATAGCATTGTCCATCTATATTGCAAGCGTTTTCCTGCCAGGAAAAAAAGAAAAGACAAATTAGCAGTTAGTAATTGCTTGAGATAGTATAAATATTTTGCTCTAAGAACAATGAAATGACAGCAGTTTAAATGCTAGCACTCGCTTCCCCGGGGGAAGAATAAAAGTGCATCTTTAACATTGCTGAAATGACACTGGCGTTGCCAGCTTTATTGTCACGTTCTTGTAGTTGTGAATGTTATCTCAGGCTGCTGGGTAAGGCCACTGCAACCAAAATTATCTGAGACTCCCTAACATGCTGTACGTGATCATTAGTACCAGAAACCTGTTGCCAGGGTGATTGAATATCTGGTCCATCTGAAATTTGGCTCTACCAAGGGGCTCATATGTTTTTAAAAAATGGTATGACCATCAGGGCTTTTTTTACATACCATAGATATGGGAAATCTCTGTTTTACGACCTGTTGTGTAAAGCAAAGAGCTTGGCAAAACATCCTTTCCATCTACATATATTGACATTTTAAACCTGCCAATCTGCTTGGAAGCTATTTTTCAAATGGAAAATGCTACATGTCCCCTTCTAAGAAGACAAATCCTTAGTCATATAATGGAACAGAATGCTGTGCTTCTAATTTTTTTTAATTTGTGTGTGTTCCAGCCCTAGGAGTAGCTTTATCTCTTTCTTCTTTTTTAACTGGAGCACCAGAGTCAAGTAGCCTTTTCACAAACAAGGTGACTGCATTTCTGATTGATGGGCTGTAAAAGTCATACAGAAAAGTCAAAGCAGCATCTTTCCCAGATTCCCTCCCCTACATGGACTTACACTCTATAAAAGGGGGGGGGGAGACATAGATCTGGGTCTACTGGTGGATCTACAGGAGAGCCACAAGGATTTCCATCTGCTGGCACAAGATGCTGTTCTGTCATGGGTGGGAGGACCCTGCCTATGCCTCCTCCTCACTTTTACACACACACACACAGCCAGACATCACGCATTAGAAAGAAAAGTTGCTCGCAGCCACCAAGAGAAATATCTTCCGAGCAAGAGCATCATACAATCAGGAATCTTCTGAATGTGAAAGAAGCCTTATCCAAGATAATCACAGAACCTGTTATTTCCCTAGTTTCATTTACTTTCATGAACATTTCCAGCACAGAGGTGCTAAATTCTCTGTGTATATAAAATATTATGTTCAGAAGAAACATTTTTATGTACAATGTGTGGTTTCCTGGCTATTTATATAAAAAAGGGCAGAATTTACAAGTGAATGGAAGAAATATATTTAGCTTTCCAGCTGATCAATAAACACATTTGCTTCTCCGAGGCTTGTCAAGGTACACAGTCAACCCAAGGAAGCTCGAGGGTTAAGAAAAAGATGGATGTTCTGTATTAAATCTCTAAGTGCTTTGAAATTACCTTTAATTTACAAAGCCCATTTTGATGGAATTTGCAATCCTGGCAGACCCCGTCATACAAGGTCAAAACTTTCGAATTACTGTACTGGAATCCATTATTAGAAATCTAAAATATACAAAAATATATCATTTTATGTGATCATGTTCCATATAGATTCTGTCTGCACATTGTAAAGCACATGCCCAATATACCCCTGAACTAAATGTCTGCCAAGAAGATAAATTAAACCACTTGAATGTTACTTTCCTGCAAGCTAACAAATCACTTGATGCTGCAAACTGAAAAGCCGCTCATTTATTACCAAAATATCTTTTTGCTCAGATCAAATCTGGTGTTTCTGATAACCACGTACTTTGTTAAACCTCTTCCCGTAAATTTCTTACACAAGTAGACACAATTTTGAACAATAAATTCTGCTTCAGACATTTTGACTGCAGTCCATAAAACATTTACTCCAGAGGAATTTCACGGATGTCAACAAGCTTTTATTAAAATGGCTTCAAAGTAAGACAATTCTAAGTGGCACTCTTTGCCCTCTACTCTGCCCAAGATGGATTTCCATTCCTAAGGCATTAATTCTTTCATGAGATGTAATGCCAGAAGTATGCATTCCTAGGGGAATGAGCAGAAATTGGGGCTGGCATTTGTGCCATATGTATTTACAATAGGTATAGGCACCATGCATTTAACTGGATGAAGAGTAGCAGGCAAGGAAAGGCAAATCCATGCTGTATTTGGCACAGAAGCCAAATCTTTATAACAAGCTGAATTTGTTGCATATTTTTAATGTAAATGACTAGCATAATGTTGGTAACGTCTGGATATGGTTGCCAGACATTCAAATAAATAATAGGGATGCGCACCGCCTTGGTCCAAACCCCAAATCTGAATTGGAGTGGGCTGATTCAGTCCGCCTTGGCTCAATGCAGCCAAAGCGCTTCAGGCCGATTCAGCCAATGGCCAGCCACTGCCTCCCCAGCTGCCCACCCACAGGACTTACCTGAACCCCGCACTCATGCCGACAAGCCACCCATCCTCCAGGAGAGCCACTGTGGTCTGCCATAGATCTACTGTTCTAAACCAAGGCCACCGGAAATGGGTTTTTCTGGCCATCATACTTTACAACAGTTTGTTCGTTCTTTATTTACGGCCAACAGGCCAAACATTTACACATCATACAGTTATACAAAAAATAGAGAAATTATGCCCGGTATTAACATAACTCAACGCCTGATACAGTACCGAATTGAGCAATCCTATCTGTTATTAAAAGCCTATTTGGGTTCTTATACTGATTACACAGTGTAAAAATTTAGCGACTTGGATGGTAATTTGTTGGTCTCTACTCTGTAATAAAAATGAAACCAAGGAACGTCTACTTAGCCCATCAAGGGCTCTTATGATCGGGTATATCATATCAATCCTAGCATCCTTATAGAGGCTACAGCCCAGTATCATGTGTTCAGCTGTCTCTACCTCAGCATCATTGCACAGGCATAGTCTGGCTTCATAGGAAATTTTTTAAAATCTGCCTTGCAATAAATTAGAGGGCAGAGCATTGAATCTTGCCAGTGCAAAAGCCCTTCTATATTTGGGCACTGTCAACCATCTAAGATATGCCATTCCTTATCTACTTGGACTTTTAGGCCAAGTGAAAATGGAGAGCAGGGGCCACGCGCCAGTGACCTCTGCTCCTGTAGATCAATGTCTGCTAATCTTTGGCCAACAATCTGTTTAGCCTTGTTATAATCTCAATATAACAGAAAAAAAGAGGAGAGACCCAAAGAGTTAACTTTACATACTAATGCTTTTAACCACGGTGCTTCATACGTGACTAAGAGAACTTGGGAAACCAAGGAGTTCGGGGCTAGCCCATGATAAAGTCTGAGCCAACATTGAATGGTAAGTACCCAGGCCTTACAGTTCATTGTGGATAGTCCGGCCTCCAAATTAAGGGTCGCCCCCGACACACATCTGGAGACACCAAATAGTATTCTTAAGTAAGAGGATTGGAGACTGTCTAGCGAGCCTTTTAATAGTGGATACCAGACTGGAGCCCCGAGTAAAATTTGGGAGATCATTTTAGCCTTGAGTACTTTAATAGCAGAAGGTAAAAAGCTACTGCCCTTTTGGAAAAAGAATTGGCAGAGCGCTCCCAGGGTCTGATCAGCTTTATCTTTAATATGCGTTCTATGCACACTCCAACCAAGGTTCTCTTGAAACCAAAGCCCAAGATATTGAATGAGTCTACCTGATCTATATTATGGCCACCCATTGACCACGTGAATCTTATCTTTCTCTTTGAAAATACCATTACTTTTGATTTTTGAAAATTAATAATTAATCTGTTGGCATCACAGTAGCTGGTAAAACCGGCAAGCAGTCTTTTAAGGCCCAAATGGGCCTGAGAAAGTAACACTGCATCGTCAGCATATAGAAGTAGACTCACTTTGATTTGTCCCAATTTTGGGGGATGTGATTGAATGAGTTGCAACCACGCAGGGAGATCTGCAAGAAACAGGTTAAACAGAGAGGATGCACGTACGCAACCCTGTCTGACCCACTGGGAAATACTGAACTCCTTAGTCATCTGACCCTGCATGCCACAGTGTACCTGGGCAGAGTTATTGGAGTAAAGAGATTGAATCAGATATAAGAGTCGGCCATCAATATTAAGTTGCTCTAACTTATTCCATAATTGGGAGTGTGATAGGGAGTCGAAGGCAGCCTTGAGATCAGTGAAGGCACAAAATAGCCTTCCTTGTTTGGGATCAGTGTATTTATGTGCTAAATGGGACAGGACCAGGCAGTGATCCAGGGTAGAACTGCTGGGTTGGAAGCCGATTTGCTCCTGTCCACAGATGTTCTCCTTCCTAATCCATTCCTGCAGTTTTAAATTAAGATGACTTGCATAAATCTTACCAACCACAGACAATAAACTTATTGATCTGAAGTTGCTAGGGTCAGATCTAGGGCCTTTTTTATAAATTGGGATTAACAAGGCTTTCCGCCATTCCGAGGGCATAGAACCTGATTTGTTAATCGGGGTAAACAAGGGCGCCAAGACCTGGGCCCACCATGCTAGATTGTTTTTCAGCAGCTCCGGGATAATACCATCGGGACCTGGTGCTTTCCCGGCTTTTAATTTTGTTAGCAATTCCTCAATAAGACTGGGCTCGACATCAGGTCACTCGGTGGAGTCTAATGTTCATTGAAAACAGCTTTATAGTGCTCTTCCCAGATATTGGCTAGTATATGACAATCTGGCCGTATAGACCTAGAGTTCAATGACCCGGCAACGATTTGCCAGAATGTTTTAGTATCATTCGATATAGTTGTCCCTATTAGCATCTGCCATACCCCCTTATCGGCCGCCAGTTTTTTCTGTCGAAAAAGCCTTTTATAGGTCTTTTTAAAGTTGAAATACCATTCAGAAGAATCCTCTCATTATTCTCACGATAGGAGGTGTATACATCCCGAAGATCGTTTCTTGCCGCCACACATTCTGGGACAAACCAGTAATTAAGCATTGAGCCTTTAGCACCTTGGCTAACAGGCTTAGGTTACTTTACAACAGGTTCTACAGCAAGCAAGAGTGGCTCTCCTGGAGAATGGGTGGCACACTGGCCCTATGGGCAGAGGGCAGCAGCTCACTGGGTTTGGGGGGTGAGTGGAAGGGGAGGGAGCAATCATGAGGAGAGTCCTATGGACTCCTGGTCAGCCTCACATCCAATGGGTACCTGGGAAACCGCTACAGCCAACCTGCTTTGGATCTGGAACCAAATCCAAAGTGGGCCAGGGCGGTTCTGATTTGGAAGCTCTGAATCAGCCCTACTATGTAGGTAGTGTTGGGATGTATTTTTCCTCCTGATCCTGGTTAGACAAATAATCCTTTATGAATATTATCAAGACGCTGTATCTAAAATTTCCCTTTCACAAAGGGAAGGGACTTTCGGTTAGAGAAAGAGAGCTGCTCACAGAAGGTCCCACCACTCAATTTTTGGGGTAGAGCTGGCATTTAAAGGTGAAATTCAGAATTTTTCTTGAAATGTAGGGATGTCTATGTTTCACGGTTTGTCATGTGCCTTTCATTCCATTGTCCTCTGATGGAATCGGATTTTTTCCAATTCCCCAAATTTGCGCAAATTTGCAAATTCACTTACCAAAATGTGCAGTTCCCTCTAAAATGTGCATTTTAATGCTTTAGCCTATGGGGGAAATTCACATTTTCTCCTTTTTTTATTTTACATATTTTTTTCCACAAATGAATTTGCTTAAAATTCTGGAAAGTTAAAAAAATGCTCCATATGTCCACAGAATCTATTTGACTCTGGAAAAGCCGGTACGTGGTAGAATCTATGGGTCAGCTTAACATAAATCTGAACTAGTTTTATTCCATTACGGAGCTCTCCGACATCCCTACTTCAATGTATACCAGTATTCATTCTAACTTTGTAATGTTCCAAACAAAATTTTCACTTTTCAAACCAATTGACAAATAAATTTACAAATGGAAGGTCCACAGGTTGGGTTAAACGAAAGGTGTTGCTTTACTTGGCAAATTATGAATGAAATGTCATGTCGGGGGGGGGGTGTCTTTCAGATATCCCATTGCAATGTAACCAGCATTCCTCTCCAGTTTGAAAATGGGCATGGAGGTCCTCCATACTTTTAAAATGTTGAATGGTGTTCAGAATATACACATGAATTTTCTCAGTCTTTTACAGTCTTAAAGAGTAGCATCACACTGCATTGTGATTTACTCCTGTCCTACTTAAAAATGGATGCAGGAGTCATGCTTGAGTTCATACTTGAAATGTAGAATAGTGTCCTAAATGTGTACACCAAATGTTTTATTCAGGTATCTCAGTCCTCAAAGGAGATGCCAATGTTTATATCTTTCCTGTCCCCCTCAAAAGTCAGTACAGGAATTGACCTCTATGTAAAATACAGAATGTGTTTCTGAATAATCACACTGACATTTATTCAAATGTCTCATTCTTCAAAGAAGCATTACCTAGTTAAACTATGGAATTCACTTACACAAGATGTCGTGATGGCCACCAATTTGGATGGCTTTAAAAGGGGATTAGACAATTTCATGGAGGATAAGGTTATCAATGGCTATTAGTCTTGATGGCTATAAGCTACGTCCAGTATCAGAGACAGGATGTCTATGTACATCAGTTGCTGGGAAACATGGGCAGGAGAGTGCTGTTGCACTCATCTTTTGCTTTGGGTTTCCCATGGGCATCTGGCTGACCACTGTGTGAACATAATGCTGGAATAGATTGACCTTGGTCTGATCCAGCATGGCTCTTCTTATGTTCTTATGAGAGGTTTCAACAAACAACCCACTGTTCAAGAAACAATCTATACTCAATCACTGAAAGGTTGAGTATAGATTGTTGTTGATTGGTGGATTGTTTGTTTGTGAGCTGTCTGAACCCAAGACATTTTCTGCAGTGTGACTTGTAACCACCCTGAATAACCCAGCAACAAACCATGGGTTCTCAAGGTGGATTGTTCCAGAAAAATAAGCCACACTGTAGAAAATGTTCTTCATTCAGACAACATGCTAACCCACAGTTCAACGAACAACCCACAGCTCAACAATAACCCGCACTCAATTTCTTACTGTGGGTTAACATGTTGTGCTATCCCTCTCACAGTTTTTGTGCTTTACATCTTTCTTGTCCTGTTTGAAAATCATTTTAGGGATTAAACTAGTGTTTGCGTTATCCTTGAAATGCAGAATGATGTCCTGAACATGCACACCAAGTTTCTCCTATTTGAAAATGATTGCATTGCTCAGTCTGGTAATCAAACATGAAACATGTGTACCAAGTTTCATTCTCATGTCTTGGTGATCTATGGAGAAGGCATTTCAAACATACAAACAAACAAATGGAATGATGAAAAGTCACGTTAATCAAAGGCCTCAATTTGCTCAGCAGTCTTCATCACCAGCATCATCAGTCTACATGCCACTTTACATAGTTTTATAAGAAAAGAAAAGAAAAAAAGACAAGGAGTTTATAGTTTGTAGCTGCTGGTGAAAACTGAAGAGAGTAAGAAGAGAAAGGAGAGGCATGGATAACAAACAAACCACAAAAAAGTATTTATTTAAACCATTATTTAAAATACATTGAAGTGTCCCAGAGAATAATACCTTGAATACTTTTAAGCTGACAATATATTATTAGGTGTTTTTACTCAGGTGTGAACAGGTGGCACGGGAGCAGGAGAGATGACCATGTCCAGCATTTGAAATTCAAAATTGGGAAAGGACTTTAAAAGCTATTCAGAGAAAATGAAATTGAATCAGCATAACTTGGCACAATTTTAAGAATGAATCCAATTCTTCTGGCATCTGATGGAAAAGAGGGGCTATCTACCTGCATTCTTCATAGACAAGAGCATTTTTGTTTTTAAAGGTATTTTGAATAGAAAAATTATTTCAAGGGCCTCTAACTAGGGCTTCATTTGTAAAATGTGAGGTCTTTAGCTCAAATCTAAAATTGAAAGTCAAGCCTCTATTTGGATGCAATTATATGTTGGGCTGGGTCAATGTATTCAGCCATTGATCAGATTCCATAAGAGCTAGCAGATATAGAAATAAAGGTTCTGGGTAAAGTTAACGTGGGAGGTGATGCAACAGTTACAAACCTCTAATGCTGAGAAGAGATTCTAGGTCGAAGTGATTAGAGCCATGGAGTTTAAAGAAGGATTAGTTTAACGCTCAGATGTTTTGCAAGCAAAAGCAAACTGATATAATCTCATCACTCTTAATGCAATTTTAACCTTAATTTCTTTATTTTTCTCACCAAAGCCCTCAAGATGTTTATTTTCTCAGCACAGCACTAATGATCAAACCAATGAACATTAATACTGGTTAAAACTTCAGCAGACTCCTTGTAATAAGATATTCAAATGAACCCCATTTCTTTTGCTTTGCTGGGCTTTTCTTAAAAGAATAAATACATCTGTTGTGTGTTGTGGGTAGTCAGGGACACAGAGTTTACTATGCAGCACACAGAGTATTGGGTATTGGGCAGCATTGTTAATAGGGATATGTGAGAAATTAGTTTCAGTTCGCTTTTGATCAGGATTTACCCAGTTTGCACATTTTAGATTTAACATGGATTCAAACACAATTGGGGTTAAGTCCATACAATTCCAAGTTTGCAGTGTCATTTGCAGACCTCCCAAAAATGCATTTGATGACATGCGTATATTTGAAAAGTGTGCATGAAAAAAGGCACACTTTTGAAAAAATGTGCACAAATACACTTTAATCAATTGGAGAAGAATGCATGCATTTCAAAGATGCTCACAATTTATGCGTACATTTGGAAAAATATGCATGAAGATATGCACAGATTTTTGTGTGAAAAGAAAAAAACAAGCTAAAAATTGGATATGGACTCAAGTCAGAATGAGCTTCGAGATGGAATTTGGAGAATTCTGGCAAGCTTGAGTTTTGCTGAATTGCGCACATCCCTAATGGTGGGGAAGCATGGGAGTTATAGGTCACAAGCTCTGGAGGGCCATAAGTTGCCCACCACTAGAACAGAGGATGGGGGATGAACAGGTCCAGGAGAGTTGGGGATAGATACTTAAGGGGGGTAGGTACATACGAACAACGAAGGGTTATTTTCTAGGATCCACACAACATGCCCAGTGCTGCTATGGAGCAGGTGCGGTGGTACCATGGGAGGAGGGATATATGAAGGCAGGAACTGGAGTCTAAATAGTGCAGTTATGTTGGTGATGGGGGAGGGGGGTACTATTTGGGCTTTGCTTCTGGCAGCTAAATATCTTGGGCGAACACTGCCACATTGTTTTAGAGCCAGGCAACATTACAGAAACTGTGGGAATGCCTGTGCTAAGACATAAGGTTTAAGAAAGTAAGATGCAAGGATACTTCAGACTAGAACACATTGAGAATGAGCACTCTGAAAAGCAGTTTCCTATTAAGTTTTACCTGTTACAATTGTCACCTTTCCCTGACAGGAAAATGAGACATACATTTGTAATATATTTATTTAAATCAGGGAGGAGGAAGCTCTGGCCCAAGGCAGATCCCCTTCTTTCCCCTTTCCCAACTTCTTCCCCAGTTCCCTCCCCTCTTCCTACTGAAAAGGCCCTACCTCAGTTCATGCAGCTGATTGAGATAACACCTTTTTCCTGCCCAGTGCTGAGAAAGTGAATCTCTCCCAAGCATTGAGTAGGGAAAATTCCCCTCCCCTCACACAGCTGATCTGCATGAATCAGCTGAGGACATGGAGCTGGGAAGGGTGTATATAAATGAAGTGTGTGTGTGTGTGTGTGTGTAAAAATGTTGTGAGAGTTTGAGAGAGAGTGGAGTGGCCACAACCACTTTGGGCTGTGGCCACCCACTTCTGGCCTATGTCCCTCAGGACATTTCTGAACATGGCCCTTGGGCCAGAATTGATTCTCCATCCCAATTTAAATATACTGAAAGCTACAGTCCTAAGCACATACGAGTTTAAGCCCTTTTGACCTCAGTGAGACTTCCTTTTGAATAAACATATTTAACATTTCACTGTAGATCTAAACAATTAAGATGAGATTTTTAAAGACACAGCAAGATTAAAACAAGTTAAGTGGCAAGCACAGATGGCACACTTCATCTATAACCAAGTAGGTAGGGCTAGTGGCCAATCATGTAGGCACCGACCATGGAATTAGCAACCTTCAGTGTATTTGGTTTGCACATGTATGTTGATTACATGGGAAAGACCTATATGAGTGGCTTTGTTCCAAGTGGTTGGGTCATTTGAATGTTTTTTTACCCCAGCCACACAGAAGCTCACAGAAATGTGGCTTCCTTTCCGCTACTGTAATGTTCAAAGACCCCAAATAATGTTAATTCAGTTCAGTTTTCAGTCCTCTTTTTGAGTATGTCTGTCATGTATAACAATTTCAACATGGAGGATATGAGGCAAAGAGACTCCCAATGGACAGCAGTATGAAGCTGAAGTAATTTTGCACTTGTGACCTAATCAACAATTTCAACCGGTGCCTCTAGAAATGAAATATGAATGATTAAGAAATGATTCACCCACTATATCAGCTCAGGATGATTACTAGGAACAGTGATTGTAATTTGCACCTTAAGACCCCTTATTAAAATCATAATTTCTGCTTTTCCTTTGTTTTCTTATTTATTATTAGACAATGCTAAAGACCTCTTGGTCTTCTGCACCCCTATTCACAGTGATTAGCAGGGAGCCATAATATGTAATCTCCATTTTATCATCACAATGATTGGAAAATCTCTTTTAAAATTGTTTTGCTAGTAGCACAAGAAATTCCTACTTTCACTTGCCATCTCGCGTACGGTTCGACATCCATCATGAAACGAATAGCTTCTGTTCCTGCATTGTTCAGAGGAGGGATCTGGCACTCTACAGCTGTCAGATTCAAAAAAATTGCTTTTGTGATTTCACGTTCTCTGGGTATCCAGTCACCATTGTGATACTACAGGAAAGAGAACAATAAGATGTGAGTGAAGTATTATAGGTCTATGTATACTTATATTTCAAATGATCCACACACATATTTTTTTCCCCTTAGGGTCATTGTTGGTCAGATATGGAGCTGCAAGACAAATCTGATTAGCACTACAGGCACAGTAGAACTCCTAAAAGAAATAAAGGACTTCTTCATGATCAATTTTGAATGAAAGAAGTGCAGTGTTGAGGAGTAGTACAACTTGACAAGTACTAACTACAATACTTCAGATATTGTGTTACTTCTGGATTTTCCATTTCCCCCTCAAATTCAAGAGCAATGTGGATCCACTACCTGCACCACTTCCTCATTCTCTCACAATCCCAGTGCCGCAGAAGGATGGCTATCTGGGATGTGCACAGGGAAATCTGCAAGAATGAAAAAGCACAAAAGTGCCCCCTTTGTATTTATTCTTCAGTTACTAAATATAAATTAAAATGAATCTAAAAAAAGTAATCACAAATGCAAACTCTATTTCATTTGGGTTTCTCTTTCAGGGCTTTCCCATTTGATACAGTATATAGACTGCAAAAACCTCATTGTGTTTAGCAGGCAGTTGCTGTGATATGATAGCAGGCATATGATAGTTGGCATATATGTTGCCAATTTAAGTGGAAGCACACTAGGGAGAGGCAGTTGCTGTTACTGACATATTGCTTTCTAATCATTTCAAGTAATTTGTTATCCCATGTTCTTGCCAGTACTCTTCCCCACTTCTAATTGGTGTTTTATGTCACATTACTCTCTAACATGCCACCTCCTTGCCCTTTTGTCCCCTCCAATCACATTGCTCAAGGGGGGGGGGTGTTTTGCAAGTTCTCAAAATGCCAGTTCTCCCCAGATGCTGTCTTCAATTTGGGCTGTATTTTCAATAAGGCTATAGGGAAGCACTAATATCTGATTAACTTCTGCTGCAAGAAGAATCACTCTGCTGTAGAGGACATATTTCATCAATTGGTCAAATATTCTGCTGCCTGTCAATAGCTGCTGGGCAGATGTCAGGTGGCATATCCAATGTGTCCAAACATCAGTTGGGCTGTGTGGGGAAAGTGGGTAGGATCAACATGGAGGGTCAACGTTGTGCACCCCTAGTTATATGTAGGCATCAGTGGTCAATAATTAATACAGTGAAAATGATCTGTTGGATAGCTGGAATTATACAGTCTCTCAATCTGTAACCCATTTTACCTCACTGATGTGGTGAATAGCTGTACCATCCAGAATTTGCCAGGTGGCAACTCTCTATTATAAGTGTCATAAAGCTGCTTTTATCAAATGGGAGTTTCTTGCTTAGCACTGAAATAACTATTCACAATATAATCCAATTTACTAGTGATTCCTAAGGGTGCTGAGCTATAAAGAAGGATAAAAAAACTCCCCAAACATAAACTGTTCTGTCACAATAAGGTTTTCAGGTAAAGACAGGTTGCAAGTTCTCAAAATGCTGGGTCTCCCCAGATGCAGTGGAGCGTGCTGGATTTCTTACATTTTTCTACCAGTAACTTGCTGATACATAGAATAAAATTAAAATAACTGGAGTCCTGCACAGCCACGGAGAAGGGTATACAAGGACGATATTGTACTGACATTGGAAGTATTTAAGGTTTAGTATAGGGGTTTAAGTTCTATAATCAGAATGTTCAAACCATAATGTCTAAAAAATAGAACTATTAGGCCTAAGATTGTTTCAGAAGCATGCACCTTAGATGTGCATGCACTCTAGATGTGGTACCTGCCAGTATCAGAGGCAGTAAGTCTATATTCATCAGCTGCTGGGTAACATGGGCGGTAGGGTAATGTTGCACCTGTGCTTGTGGGTCCTGGTGGTCAATAGCTGGTTGGCCACTGTGTGAACAGAGTGCTGGACTAAATGGACCCTTGATCTGATCCAGCATGGCTCCTCTTATGTTTGTATGTGCTTACCTCACATTCTCACATTCTCGTGGACAGGTTATCTGCATTTGGCTAAATGGTTCTGTAACATCATATACTAACAACAAACTATTCTTCAGGTGGCAATCTTTATGTGGCCCAAATGACACCATTCATACACAGGTGGAAGGTATCATCAGGCTTGGAGGAATTCAAAGCCATTAGGAAAAAAGAACAAGGGGCAAGTCATGCACAAACAACCCAAGGGGGACTTAGCATGCTCCTTGGGCATGGAATGTTAACTGACTAGCTTGGGTCACATGTATGGGTTGAATACAGGTTGTTGTTGAATGATGGACTTGTGTTACATGTAAACTCTGTGTATGGCTTAACAATGAACAATCCAGAAGAGAACCCACGGTTGAGTACAAATCTGGGTTGACTGTGGATAACAACCCATAGCTAAACCACAGTGCAAGGTTCACACATAACAATAATTCATGATTCAACAACAACCCATGATTCATTGACAGTGAACCAGGCCACTGTTGGAGGAAAACAGGAAATGGGTTGGGATAGGCAATGAAGCATTCTGAAACAAAGCTTAGCTGGCTGGCTGGAACTCTGAACATGAATACTCCATACTGCAAGACTGTGTTGCTGGTCCCACAATTAGCCAAGATAATGGGAGATCTGTGGTCAGATCTTCTTCATTTTTCTAAAGGGCAATTGCAGCTGTGGGGGCCTCCAATTTAGAATAAGGCTACAGTACCAGGGGAAAACATTGAACACTTTCTCCCTGTGCCATTTTCTCAACTCATATTGCTTCCTGAATGGCTAGTTGCCTACAGAGGAAAGCACGAGGATATCTACATATTTCCAGGTTAATTCTGCCCTATGATTCCACCTGGTAAATAAGGTGGTCAGAATAAAAAAAATATCCTGATGTTTTCAGAAGGACCTCCATCCATCAATGAGTGGCCTCATTTATGCAATGTCCTGAATGATGAGCTTGGGTGCATTTCTTTTTGGTTGATATCCCAGGCTTCTTTTTAATATTGACATCAGTGTGGATATTTTGTGATAGTTTCTCTCAAAAAGCACCACCACAGGCAACCTCTATTTCAAATATAGGCTATGGTAGGATCTACATGTCATCCTCGATGCGCCCTCCCTGTGCCACAAGCCGCTTTGGAGCGCTGCACTTTGTCTAGTGTGGCTCAAGCCTTGGAGGCTCTGCCCGCGACCCGCACTGCCGCGGCCGCCACCCTTTCATCCAGGCCAGTCCCGGGGAGGGGGGAGGGAGAAGGGAGGGGGAGGGTTGTAAACAAAAGCCAGCGATTGGGAGAGGGATTTCCAATTGCTAGCTTTTGTTTACAACCCTCCCTCCTCCCTCCCTGGGACTGGCCGGGATGAAAGGGCGGCGGTGAGAGTGCGAGCAGAGCCTCCAAGGCTTGAGCCACACTAGACGAAGTGCAGCGCTTCAAAGTGGCTTGTGGCACATTGAGGACAACGTGTAGATCCAGCCTATGTCAGTGGGTAGCTAGAAGGAAGGAGGGAAGAAGGCTGGACTAACCCCATTCCTGTTCTATTTACAATGGATACATAAATGCTCAGCATATTAAGAGACAACCTGACTCCTAAGACTTGTTCCATATATTGCAGTCATGGAATACTTATAACATAGACACACAAAGACTCCCTGATGCCTTCTCCTCCCTCCCTCATCAGCAAGGTAACCTGTATTTTTTTCCATTCCATCAGTGACTGCCTTTAGAATGTCATAGCAAAAAGCCTCAAAACCTAAACACGCAATGTCAAGTCTTGAGAAAAGAAGGGATTGTAGGAAAACACAACTATAATACTTTAATCTTTTCTCAGATTATGTTTTCCAGTTTTTTCGACTATTTCTCTACTAGGAAGGCTAGAAATGTGTTTGTAATAAAACTGAATCAGGGCAACTGAGATGCTCATGGTCTTGGGAGCTGGATTTTGAAAGGGATGGTTTCACTCTTCCCAGCCCAGATAGTCCAGATGGTGGCAATATTTCATCACTGAAAATGTCCTATTCTTTCCATGCCTGATTGATATGTTACATGAATGGTGTTGTTGCCACATCCCTCTCACTTGGCCCCATTGACAACACTGGAAAGGAATCGATATTATGGGACTAACTGATCATGTCAATACTTTCGATCGGCAGTGGCAGCATCTGCAAGTAATGATGAAACTGGCAGTATTCACATGGTCCTTGTAACTAGTGATGAATCCTGCAAGAGCTGGTCCCTACTTCTCTGCACTTTTCTACATGAGGGATTTATCATGCGCTTGTCATTCCCTATTCAGAGTTGTTTATGGGTTCTTTAGATGATGTCTTGACCCTCCAGTTTTGCTTCTGTGTCTGACCAGCACTTTTAGCAAGTTTTTTTTACAGTAGGAAAAATTGTGAAAGTGAAAGAAAGCACGGTTTCCTAGTCTGCTATACCACAGTGCCACCTAGAGGTTATGTAGTGGCAACACTCCTTGTGTAGTGCTGAGGACTCAATTCAGTGACGAAACTGAAAATAGATACAGCCAATTAACAGCCTTGTGTAGAAAAGCTCTCCAGCTCATTCTACCTGGTCTGGGAGGATGGGGCTGTGACTGATTCCAGCTACACAAGCTGCTTCTGTTCTTGCTCTAGCTATGAGTTCTGCATGACCCCTGCTTCTCTGACTCAGAACAACTTTGCCTGGAAGGCTGGGTCCCTGAGTGACAGACTGTCTCTAGCTACTAAGGTACTGCCTTGGTGGTTATTTTTGTTGTTTGGATTGGTTTATTTTTCTTATGTTTGACTTTAATATAATAATTATTGCATTGTTTAATCCTAGCATGCATTTATTAATGTGAGATACTTTTATATGATTATTTAAACCTTGGTATGATTTGTAACTGTTAATTATTTTAAAATATTTATGTATTTCCTTGTGAAGATTTTTGATGTTGGAAGCTGCGTTGAGCATGGTTTTACCATGAAAAGGTGGAATACACATAAACTGTCGATGAGGAACTCTACATTATTCTGTCTTTCAGACACTTTGGATTCAACTATGCCTCTTACAAAATGTCTAAGTCAGGGTACAGTCTATTTGTAGGTAAATCACACAAAATGTTGTTCTTTTATTTGAATTTTAGTAGGATATATCCTGCCATGTGGAAGTGTACTTTACATGGGTATTTCACTGAAGATTCTGTATTTTTCTTTCTTCACTGAGAAAAGCATTCTGTAATGTGTACAATTTTGAAATACTATGATTGAGAACTTCTCCCATCCAAATAATTCTTAACCACAGATCTCAGTATATGTGGTCTTATAAAACGATCTATTACTTGAGAAAGTATAGACTAGTGATGTTAATAGACCACCATTCAACTGCACAGACTACAGCTGTGTCTCAGGCAGCTCAGATAGTTAGCTGTGACACTTAAAATTCAAATGCGTTGGGAAATACAGCCAAGCGTATAGATTCCAGATGCACAAAATTGAGAAGCAATAATACTGTGATTTTGAGCTTCAGTGAGCTAGGGTATAACTGGGATAAAAGCCCACAGAGAAATGGAAGAGACAGCATGCTTTTGATTCACTTATGAACCAATCTTATATCAATTATGTAACATGTACATGCAAAAAGAGAATTTATCACTTCCAGTCCCAATAACAAAAGGCAATCTACACATTTTTATGGATTAGGAGAATTCCTGCCACTAGAACAATGTGGGCCCAAAGATAAGAAATTGATTCATCTACTTGTTATCTAACCAAGTCTATCATATCTATTAATGAGATCCATGTCAGCTTAGCCTTAGCTCAGTTTTGTCTTTGGGATTGGAAAAAGGCAATGGTAAGCTTGTGCATGTCTATGCGAATTTATGTCCAAAAATATACTATGGACATGTCACCCAGTGACACGACTCTGGTAGGTAATTTTTCCAGTGAATGCTGACAGATAAGATGGTCCAGCTCTCAATAGGTATAGGTCCAGAGAATGCAAAAAGGATTCCTGATGAAGGCAAGCCTTCTGCTGTGCTCTCATATTACAGTACTTACAGTCAATCTGGTGACCTCACAGTGAAGTTCAGGAAAGTCACTAAAGCTAAGTCCAAACACTTGGATTCTACTGCAGTCAGAAACTTGTACATCACAGAAACCACCATTGAGTAGACCTGTGATCTCCACAGGATGCTCTGAAAGTGAAACAAATATGTGGAAGTGAGACCAGGAAAATTAAGCATGGTATTATTATTATTATTATTATTATTATTATTATTATTTCTTTCTATGCTCAAGTTCACTTGCAGGTGCATGCCACTCTGTGCTTTCATATTTTCATGAAGTTGAGCATCAGTCTAGGAACTTCTGAGTAAAAGAATGGGCAAGACAAGTGCTGACAGAATGGGTTGGTTTTGGTCATGGCTTTCAGAAAGTAACTGCAGCCACGTCTTTGCCATCCTGTCCCAAAAAAATGCTCCACACCACAGTAACATCATAAGATCATCTGAAGTAGCTGCCATCTATGGCTGATTTGGGATTTATGACAGTACTATTAACATTTGGTACTCTCAGGTATCTGGCACTTGAAGTGATCCCTTAAGTCAGATGTGTCTGGATATTTCTCTCTCACACTCTCTCTCTCTCTGTCTGTCTCTCTCTGTGTGTGTGTGTGTGTGTGTGTGTGTGTGAGAGAGAGAGAGAGAGAGAGAAATAAAGTGTGTCCTCTGAGGGCCATACTATGAGCAGGATCAAAGTTTCTTGTTGAATCTCTGTTCATGGGAATGTTCCTTGAAAATTATTTCATAAGCTATCCATTGTAACTTCATGGGTTCAAGTAAAAAAAGTAACACAAGTTCTTGTTATAACAGAAAAAGCCACCAGCTATATAATAATTTGCCCAAGCAATATTATTTCACTCAGTCTGCTAACTGTTCCAACCATGTTGGGTCTGCTGTCTCATCAGTCAACAGTGGTAGACGAGACTGACAAGAGATGAGCAGTAACTCGTAAGGCATGAACTATGATACCTCAACGGTGTATCAGACACATTCCTTAGATTTTAGAATTCTGTAGCAATTTGAAAACTGCATACTTCTAGGGTCTAGAAAAGTGCTGGGCACATTTCAAATGGATGACAAATAAACATGCATAAGACAGAAGAACATATATGCCTTACAGTACAAAGCAGATTTACTAAGAAGTCCTATGAAGTCCAATGGGACTTACTCCCAGGTAATTGTGTATACGATTGCAGCTTTAATTTTCTAAAGTACTCAGTTTCAAGTGCTGATTGGTTTCTAGTGTTCCCTTAGTTTCCTACTAAGCCTTGAGTATAACTTTTTTTTAAAGAATCAGAATACCTCAAACGGGACAGATAAATCCAGGGAAACAAAATGAATATGTTCTGTCACTACAAAACATTTATTTTGTTTCCTATTTGCTTTATTGTTTCTAAAAGCTATCAGAGGTATTAACAGCATCATTAAACCTCAATATTGTATTTACAAAGACCCAGTTTCCTACTGATCAGCATTCATCAGCTAGTTCAGTAGTCGTGTAATACACAACACTATTAAGAAGGCAGGATGAGCAGTTTTGATAAATGATAGGTAGTGCATAAAAATAAAAGCTTCATTATGTTTTTCATGAGATTTTAATAGCACTACACACTGTTCCCTACAGATTTTTCAAGTCTTTTAGAAGTTAAAAATCACAGCCAGCAATATCCTGTAAATCCCACTGAATTATTTCTGTTCATGATTAGGATTACTGGCCCCATTACCACCAAATGCCAGTTCCTATTCTATAGTGCAGGCTTCCCAACTTGGTGACCTCCAGATGTTTTGCACTACAAGTTCCATCAGTCACACCCAGGGATGATGGGAGTTGTAGACTTAAAACCACTGGAGGACACTAGGTTGGGTAAAGCTAATCTCTCAGAAATGGCAAAACACAATATCTCACTTCTTCACAGTATAGTTCTCAAAGCAAGTTGAATCCAAAGCTCTTATGAGTGGCATTCCATTGCTAGAAGAAAATACTCTTAGCACCCATTAAAGAAAGGGAGGAGTGATTTTCATTAATTTCCCTTTCTCCTTATGCTTATCTGAACATACTCTCTCTCTCTCTCTCTCTCTCTCACACACACACACACACACACACTATGAATCCATCCCTACACAACAGTTAAGTTACATTTCTTTCCGCTTACATGAAATCGATATAATGACATATGGATGAACAAGAGTCTATCAGGGGTTCTGCTGCCTATGGCATATCTTATATAAGATATATTACTCAAGATTTCAAATGTCAGTATGTCAGTACCAGAGAAACAAATACATTCTGCCAGTCCTGTGGTGCATATGGGAGATATGCCACAATGATCGGTACAAATTCAGCAGCATGCAACAACAAATGATTGTAACTTAACTTGGAACCTGATGAATTTTTGCACTCTCTGGTCAAAACTGGCCAATGTGGTCAATGCAGTATCTGCTGAATACTAAAATGCAGCCTTGGCACCATTTGTTTTGGTGGTTCCTTCTGAAAGCAGGGGAACACGTTCCAGTGGGAAGCAACCTAGCTATGTTTTGGAATCTATAAATGTCTTTCTAACACATTAGTGGAGAATCTTCAGCCTGTGTGTGCATTGCAGAATGGAGTTTCAATAAGGCCCTTCCACAGACTGTGACAGTGCACATTTTTTAAGAGGACTAGGAATTGCTCCTGCGGCCTGTTGAGACTGGCTGAGGTCAAGAAGGTGGGAGTGATGCCTGTTTGTATAATGAAGCCTCATGCTAGTTGGCTCCTTCTCAAAGTAGTGCTTTTCAGCTTCAGCAGCCTCAGGGATGTTACCCTTAGTAATGAACTTTGCTTAGTCTTCCATGGAATATTACAATTTCTCAAGTAAAGATATTGCTGTATGTGAGGTGCTCTTGAATACATTAGACCCCTACTTTTCATGCTCAGGCCCATTTGACATTTATTGAAATGTCATTGAAACACCAATTTGTTGAGAATTGCAATTATCAGTATACTGGAAGGTAGAAATAGGCCAAACACTCCACCATAGCTCAAATTGGAATAAGAATCATTCTACCTCTCACCAAAAACAAAACAAAACAAAAAAACTCCTATTGTTTCCAAAACCATTCTGAAATGTCAACATGATCATATTTAGGGATGTACAAAAATGTTGCTTCTGTTTGCAAATCATGAGAACATGTCCTGGCAATCCTGAATGTGTATGTGGGCCACTTCCCTGCTCCAAGAAATGTTTGCAAATTCCCAAATTTGTGATCGCATGTGGAAAAAAACTTTAAAATGTGCTTTTTGAAATATGCACTTTTCCCATTCAAAATGGAAATGTGCCAACAAAAAAAAAACCATGTCAGAAACTAAAAAGTCCAAAACGAGCTTTGCAGTGATTTTCAGAGAATTTAGGAAAGTTTGAAAATCACTGGTTCTTTCATCCCTATCATACTTCCAATGATGGTGCATGAGGGGGACACAAATACTTTCCGTTTGGGCTCATGAGCCCACAATCCTTCTCTCATGAACCTGTGAGCCCTGCCATGTTCTGCTGACCTTTCCTTCCCCCCCTTCCCAATCTACTTGGTTGTGTCAACAATGTTTTGTAATGGGTTGGTTGTTTTCCATGCCCTTTTCTTTTCTCACAGAAAAAGCTCCGGCTTTCCACAAGAATTGTTGAAGAACTCAGAAAGATGTTGGGATGTCAATTCCACAAGAATTGTCCAAGAACTCAGAAAGATGTTGGGGTGTCAATATGATTAATCCCAAGTGAATACTCTGAAACCCAAATGGAAGATGATGCCTTCATATCTTAAGCCCAATGCAGACGATCACCACCATCACTGTGTGATGGGGAGAGCAGTGGGAATTGTGTGATGGGGAGAGCAGGGATGAGTTCATTGGCCTCTTCCACCTTGTAGCCATTTCCAATTTCTGCAACCCTCCACATGTTGGAGGGATAATTTATGCAGCAGGGAGCCTTCTCTGCCCATGTGGTCTTCTCTACCTGACTTGGAAGCCTATTTTTTTTTAGGGTTCTAAATCATGCAAGATCCCCATGGCAGACATTAAGTTCCAACAGCCAGATGGCGGTGGAGATTGGTGATGGCAATGTGTCAGGGGTGAAAGGATAGAGCCCTTGTGGAGTGCACTTCTGGATTGGGGTTTAGATGCATATTCTTCTGAATATGTTAGTCTGTTCTGCTTAAAGCAGGAACAATAAAGTCCATTCCTAGGGTGGTTTTTTTAATGCTCTCTTTTTGGTAATTGTGTTGGGATGGCTAGGGAGGGAAGGGGGCTTAAACTCCTTGATGTTAAGACATGGAACAGATGCTGTTGTTGCAAGACCAAGATCTGTTGCTGCTGAGGTGAGTGTTTGTGAATGTGTGTGACTGGCATGTGCGTGTGAGCATGCACATGTTCATCTCCCACCACCCCAGAAGAAACCCAATGCAGTGCTCAGGGCCAAAATGTTTGTGGCCTGTCTGTCCCAACTCGATCCATGGAACTAAAATATGTTGAAACAGCAAGGCACATACAAGAAAGGAGAGTCAACACAACCTCCTTTGGGGCAAGCATGTCACAGGTCTGATTTGATGTGCTGAATAGTAAGGCAAGGTTAGAGCAGACATTCAGGACCTTGGCCAGCTCCAAGTTAGTTGCAATTCTGTCAAGATAAGCTATTAATTTATCAACAGTCAAAGGGTTTCTGAAACCTCATAAGGGCCAGCAGTAAGCTGTGTAAAGGTAGCCCGAGGGGAGCAGGCAACTTGCCCTTTCGCCTCCACTGCTATCACCTTTCCCTGAGGCTCCCTGGCACCAGAATCCTGGCCCGATATCCCTTGATTTAGCACTTGACCCAAGGCATGAGAAAATAGCAGCATGCGAGTAAATGAGGTAGAAGAATTTATTTAAACTAAGGGTGCAGACAAATGGGAAGAACAACTCAGAAAACACCCATACAGGCATGCACAGCATAAAACCCAGTAACCTTAAAAATAATAAAACCTAGCTGAAACTACTTACTCCTAAGTAGGCCCAGCCACCGCCACAAACACCTCTGCACAAACCATGAGGAGGGGCAAGACAAAGACCCGGGGGAAGCCCTTTATACCCTCTCCCATGTGCAGCTCCCTCCTCCCCTTGGCATAGCCCTGATACCTGGTTTCCCACCTCCCCAGCTGCCAAATCCTCCTTCCTGCCAACCAGGGTAGTTTACGACCTTGAGACTTCCTTCTAGCACCAAGGCCCTTCTATCTTGTCCGCCTCCCTTGCCCAGGTGGCCCATTGTAAACCTGTAGGCTGGTACACGTCTTAACTTAAAATAACATCCATTAAAAGTGTCATGCTAAAACTATTCCCCCCAACTACTTAACCCATACTGCATCCCTACCCAGTACAGTCTATCTGATCTCCTTCACAAGCTCCACTCCCTCAGAGAACCAGTTGGTTTCTTAAAGGGCTACAAGGTGGAGGTGGTGAAGGCTGTAATGGGGGAGTGTTCTCTGCATCTGAGGAGTCATGTAGAGGTATGGGGAGTTGGGTTAATGGAGGAGGTTTCCTCTTCGGAGCCAGAAAATGGGTCAAGGCTGGGGAACATAACAAGGACCTGAGAAATCTGCAGAAATACAGCCTACTATAGATGCTTAGGGTGACAGTGCCAAGAGAGGACAGGACTCCTGTACCTTTTAATAATGACGTAGAAGAAGGGATTTCACTGCTGTAGCTTCTCTCCTTAAGTATGCCAAGTTGCACTTACCAGAATTCCCTCTTCTACACAATTATTAAGGGAATAGGCGTCCTGTACTCCACTGTCTCTGGTCTTCCCTGTAGGTGCCATTTGAACTCCAATGAACTGTGCCATGGGGAGCAGGAGGGGAAAATAAACTATTACTAGATGTGTAGTGTAATATATTGTCACCATATATGATGTAGTATTTAAGTATAAATATATGTCCATTGTTTCACCTCATACCATCCCATTGTCCTGGGAAGAGTACTTCATCTTAGTGAGTGGATGGCTTTATTTATGAACTCCAGATATATACATTTGAGGCACCTCAAGTTTCATGTCACCTTTAATGACATGGTGCAGGATTTAGTTAGCACATGAATGTGTATAATCACATTAAGAAGACAAAGAATAATTAAAGTGTAAAAAAGTGTACAAGTAAAAATATTGGCTTTACTTTATTATGCACACTGCCATGGGCAGAAGAGAGAGCAGAATAGCAGTTCAGAAATGCTATTAGGAGTGTTAGAAGAAGAAGAAGAAGAAGAAGAAGAAGAAGAAGAAGAAGAAGAAGAAGAAGAAGAGGAGGTCATGCACAGAAGCTGCTGTGGCTGTGAATGGACTGATATGTCAGGTGTAGGCAAATTGTGTCATCTAGTTGTTTTAAGGCTACAATTTTCACAAACCCTGACCATTGGCTATGATTCCTGGGGCTAATGGAATTTGTAGTCCAAAACACCTGGATGGCACCAGGTTTCTACTTCTATATGGGGTAGTCGAGCCCTGTTTCCTGTCCTATCCTTTCCCCATGGCACAGACACTGACACTGCACCTTGTCTGTTACATGAAATGTGCTCCTCGTATCTCTCTGCTCAGTCAACTCACTCCTAATACAGGAATACACACAGCATGGTGAGAGGAAACAAGAAGAACTCTATGATGCCCTGTGAAGTTCTGTGCCTGCTGTGGACTTGATCCAACCTTTCAGTTGCACATTGTGCTTTTCCTCCTAAGAGCTCAAAGCCATTCATATCTCAGCAATCTGTAACCCTGGATGGTATGCCAACCTTGTCACAGAATATATTGCAGATGAGGTTGGGGATCTCAATTCAGCAGACACCACTCCCAACAAATATCTGCTAAAGGCAGGAAGGGCAGAAGAGACCGGTGGCGTCAATATGGATCTCCTCTAAGTGGCTCCACTTCCACCTGCTATCACAGGCTTATTCTTTCTTTCCTAGCAGCCTTTTGTTTTGAAGTACTGGACTGTGCATTCTAATCCCACAACTGCTGACAGGGACAGAGATAGATCATTATCAGTCTTGTTGAACTTTTGCCTGGTTTCAACTCTGTGCCTTCAGAGTCCAGGGATTCTTTTCAGCTGTATGAAGCCTGGCTTTGATCAGGCCTGGGTTTTTCACTCCCTCACTTAGATCCAGAAAGGGGGAGATGAGTATCTTGGAGGCTGAAAACTTCCTGTTACAAACATGGTGTGTATTATTATTATTATTATTATTATTATTATTATTATTAATCTCCCTTTCTCGCTCATGGCAGGTTTTGTAGACAGACGTGATGGGCTTTGCCAAGTCATGCTGTCGTTTTCTGACGACTGCTTTCTGGATGTATTTTGGTAGTTTTCTGTGTATTTCTGTGTTGTTGTTATTGTTGTTATTGTTTTGTTCCAGGTTGTGTACTTGATTTTCTACTTTTTATTCTTGCAGCTGATGACCTAGAATTTCTCATCCATCTCTTGGTTTATGTGCATGTATTCTTACCTGGCCCTTTCCAAGTTTGCTCCCTGCTACTACTGGTTCAGCTCATTCACTGTGTTCTTCTGCCTTTAATACCATGGTGGAAGCCAAGTTGGTATCATGCCGTTTGTTATTTCTAAATGCCAACGAAATTTTCCATGGTGTAGAAATCAAAGGTTACACCTGCAAATTCATCATGATAATATGCTGTCTTGGCAAGCCATTTAAGCCTTGAAAAACAACTTTCTACTTGGCAAATTGATCCCATTTAGTGTTGCTAACTGGCAGTTTGCACTCTATTTGTGTTACTTGTTGGCTATACTAAACCCACCCCGCTACTAGTAGTGCATCAAAATCCTTGAACTGAAATTCCAGCTGGACTGTCTTATTTTTATCTTTGCAGTTCAGAGTACATTTACCACATTTGTAACATACAACACACTATTAATCAAATTAACTGCTGGAGTCTGAGATTCAGAACTTAGCTGCTTTTCTAGGGATCTTCTTCTTCCTTGTCATCTTAAATGGCTTTGCTTACTTCCCTCTTCCTGCTTTACCATTTTTACAGCAGTTGTTTTCAGGGAAAGAAAGCAGATCTTATTGAGGAACTCCTGAGAATGGATTCCACAAAGAGCATCTGTGAACTACTGCTCTACAGAGTTCTTGTGGGTTGAATCTTGAATATCCTATTGTAAATGAATGCTAAATATATGGGAGTACAGCCAAACCACCATCCCCAACACACTTAATGACACATATTTGATGGCCATGTGCTACCTTCAGTAGCAGAGGCAGTATGCTGGGGAACATGAGCAGGAAGGTGCTGTTGCACTCGTGTCCTGCTTGTGGGTTCCTGGTTGACAGCTGGTTGGCCACTGTGTGAACAGAATGCTGGACTAGATGGACCCTTGTCTGATCCAGCATGGCTCTTCTTCTGTTCTTATTGAAAGGCTGGGCCATTCCTACCTGAGCTATTCCCATCTCTGCATTTTTTTAATGTCATGTGAAAGGATCCTATGCACATACCAATGAACACGATAGAGCTATTCCACACAAGCGGTGGACCTCGCCCAATCAGGGTCCCCCCTCACATGGAAGATCTCCACAGATGATTGATAAATCCATAACTCCTATTCATACCCAGCCAACCTCACAGGTGCTGAACTATGGTTTGCCAGACTAACCTATGCAGCCCAACAAACCCCCCACACATACACACGATGCATGAGGGTGGGTCATCTGAACCCATATTACTTCTGTACTGTGTAGTAGGGGTGTGCACTCCAACATGGAATTATCTGATAACCGCGAACATCTGTGGTGCATTCAATCTTCCAGAATGGAGTCACCAGTGGAGGCTGGTGGCTCCAATTTCAGCGGGGCTGTGAATCTACTGAGTCAGAACCAGTCAGAACTCTAAAAGAGCTATCAAAAGTGCTGAAACCATTTTGGGGATAGGGTGCAGCACCTTGGATAGATCTTTTAGAATTCTGTCTGGTTCTGATAAAACCCAGAATTTTACATTTATTTATTTATTTATTTATTGCATTTATATACTGCCCCATAGCTGAAGCTCTCTGGACAGTTTACAAAAATGAAAAACATTGAACATTAAAAAATCGATATGCAAAATGTAAAACCATAAAAAGCATAAAACAGGTTATAAATACAATATCCATTTAAAAGCAACTATTCTGGGTCAAACAACAACAACAACAACACCCTCAACATATGCTGTTAAATGCCTGGGAGAAGAGGAGAGTGGGTTGAAACCCCACTGAAATCAGAGCCACCAGCCTCCACTGTGCCATTCTATGAACCAATGAAAGAAGTTCACTGCTTGAAAGCAGCCATGCTTAGTTTCTATTTATTCAAGCTACTTAAGCACAAGTGTGCTTACATACAGGATTGTATGTTCATACTGATACAGGACAAGTGGCTTGGTGTGAATAATTTAAAACACAAATGACCTCGTTATTTATAAATCAACATTTATCATGCTTTTTTTATTATTTGAAATCGTTTGGTCAAGCAGTGTATTTGTGCTTAAAGAGGATAATTTTGAATTACAGCAGTGATGGGGGAAAGGGTTTCCTTTTACAAAGATTTAAATCCATTAGGTCTGAAATTCTTTTACATAGCTGCATATAGCATTTTAATAAAATGGCTTTGCCCTTAAAACCAGAGCATGCTCTTCTATGAAACCACATGTTAGTTAATCCTAGATACTTTAGAGGGAAAATCCACCTGCTTGTTTCATAGAATTGTTTTCACTGCTTTGCATTAAATAAACTAATCACCAAAAGGACTAATCTCCCTTAGTTGATTTTCGAGGTACAATATAGATCACCACTCTAAGGTCCCTCATGATAAAGATTTGATATCCTTTCTAAATTTAGTTTCTATTGACTTTTGTATCTATCAAGCTAATAGAGCTGCTGCAATCCAGCCACATTTGTGCTTCGGATGAAAAGTAATGGAAACTAAAACAATAAAACTAGAACACCATTGATGTTTTCTTTTGTTTTTCAATATGTTCACATTTATTTAATCTGCACTCCAAAAATGTAAGCTAAAATTGTGGTGAGTGGGTCTCCCCCCCCCCCCCAATCTTCTTAACTCTTCTGATTCTGTTATATAAAATGTGCATTTCAAACCTGGAAACATGTTTCACATTGGTAGAATCACAAACCATTTGAGATAACAGATTTACATCTGCTTTTCTCTGCAGTTTAAATTAATTTGCAACAATGCACTGGCCACTATTGATACATGATCTCCATGTTGAGTGACTGAAATTAAATGTACTTTTGTTTGCATAAAGCTACTAGGACACAATCTGTAGTGTTTTTCTCCCCCCACCTATTTTAACCAAATATTTTTGTAGCAACATTGGGGTCCTACAAGATAATTATGAAGAAAAGACTCCTTCAAAAGGGAGGGATAACATTTACTTGACATCACTTTACAAGGACAGTCACATTTCGGACACAAGCAGTGGCAATGGCTGAGACAGTTCATTAGATGAAACTGCTGGCCACCATGGCATGGTCATAGAGCATGATCAGCCCTACCATTGGGCAAAACGAAGCAGTTGCCTCAGGCAGCAGCAAAATGTTGGAAGAAAGACCTGTGTGCCATTTGACATGCTATGTGCATCCAAAGTTTGTTAGGGCCTTCAAGTGGAGTGAAGGATGTTATCTCATCACCAATGTTGAAGGAAGATTCAACTGCTGGTCCAGTTGGCTTTTGTACATGGAATATTTATTTATTTGTATTTATTTATTTTATTTCTAACCTGCCTCTCCATCCAGATCGAGTTGGGGAACAACAATAAATATAAATATAAAAATAATAAAATAGATAAACCATTGAAACATATATGAATAGGAGTGGGCACCATCATGTCCTTCACCTCAGGCAGCAACATGTCTTGAGCCATCCCTGTACAGAGGGGAGAAGGGCCTCCCTTCCCTTTCCATGCTGGGAACTAGCATTGAAAGCGTGTGATGTCAAGTCAGCATCATGAAATTACATGGTTGCTGACTGGATGTTTACCCTGGTGTGGATGCAGATTGCGTCTGTCCGTAGGGGTGCCCATCCAGTCAGCTACTATGTATCTCCATGCTGTTGGCTTTGGCACCCCCACCCCTGACTCCCAACGTGTGAAGGTAAGAGCAGAAGGGTTCCTTCCAATTGCCATGCCCACACTGCAGCTACTGGCAGTTTTGCCTAGCAATCTGTGTCACAAGATGACACTGCTTTCAGGAATACAGAAAGGAAAATGATGTTATAGAAAGATTGGGGCCCATCTACAATAGCCGATACATTGCAACATGGCAGGTCCTACTTGTTTTCTCTGTTTATTTCTACCTATAAACTGGAAAGTATGTGTGTGTCACTTATGTCCAGAAATGTTTACCCACTTCTAGATGAGTTAGAAACTTGACACAGTGACACAGTGATAAGTCTGGTTATACAATGTACCAGAAAAATCTAAAAACATGAATTTGGGGGGTTTAAGTATTTTTAAAGAATTTAATAAAAGCCTAGGTTTACTCCTACAACTCCCAGCCTGCCTTAGGAAGAACACCCAGCATGCCTTAGGCAGGGGGCCAGACTTACTGGCCTTTGGCAGCCATTGTGAGTGCACAGGTTGGCGGCTGCTGCGTGTCTTTTAAAACCCCGACTCCTAAGGTTGGTCTCGAGCAATCAACCCAATTCCACATAAAAGGAAATAACCCACATAAATGGGCTGCATCCATTTGTGGCGCCTCCTCCCACCCTCTGCATGGTTTTAAAATGCAACTAGATACAATAGCATGACTTTGAGGGGCCAAACATGCTCAAAGGCACTCTTTCCTGATATCGCTGTTTTCTCAGAATCTGGGGGAAGCAAGTGTGTAGCCTTTGCCCTTAAGAGGGAGGAAAGAAGGGGAGGCATTCTGCGCATGCCCAGAAACAGACCCAACAAAGGGCAGAAGTGCCCAGCCCAGCCCCTTCAGTACAGGCTCCTGATGTAGCACTTGGTGGGTGAGAAGCACAGGCCAAGGCAGTGCCAGCAGGATTGGCCAGAGCTGGGTTCGTCCACTGATAGCTACTTACCTCCCCTCATTGGTGATGCTACTTCTCGATGCTCTATCAAGGAGCAGCATCGGCAACAAGAGGATGTCTCAGAGGATGCAGTCACCTGTGGGCTGCCAAAGGCATGCTGGGAGGTGTAGTACTGGCATGTAGAGTGGCTGATTTAAAATAAAGTATGGGTGAGCAAACCCTGACCTCTCACTAACTGTCTTTGTTCTCGTACTTGACTTTCTCCAACTGCCACTAACCCTGCCCACCATTCCATTCTAGCCTCAACTATATCAGTCAATCCTCCATTCACTCTTCTGTCTCAATGTTATAAAAATCACAAACTTTATTCAGGAATCCACAAGCAGGGTGCCACAATCAAGATGGCCTACTCTCCAGTTGTCTTCTACCACATCTCAGATGGTGTTCAAAGATTAACACGTTATTCAGGGACCCAGGCTTATGCCTATAACTCCCAGCATGCCTTGGGCAGGAGGAAAGACTTATCAGGCTTTGGCAGCCATTATCTGGTAGTGGCTCACCCTCCTGGGCCTGTAGGGAGAGCGCTTGGGGCCAGCTGCCTTAGTTGCTATTATTATTATTATTATTATTATTATTATTAATTAATTACATTTATATACTGCCCCATAGCCGAAGCTCTATGGGCAGTTTACAAAAACTAAAAACTTTGGACATAAAAATCGATATATAAAATTTCAAACCATAAAAGCATAAAAACAAACAACATATAAAAACAGTATACATTTAAAACAGCTGCGAATTCTCAGCCAGGCCTAAATATAGTTCTGGGGTCAATTAAAAACTCAGTGTATGCTGTTTGCCTGGGAGAAGAGGAAGGTCTTGACCTGGCACCGAAAAGATAACAATGTTGGTGCCAGGCTAGCCTCATTGGGGAGATCATTCTATAATTAGGGGGCCATCACTGAGAAAGCCCTTTCCGTTGTTGCCTCCCTCTGAGCTTCCCTCGGAGTAGGCTTTCGGAGGAAGGCCTTAGATGTTGAGCGTAGTGTACGGGTAGGTTCATGTCGGGAGAGGTGTTCTGTCAGGCATAGCTGGGCCACCAACTGAAGTTGGTAGAAGGCACTACATGCCACTGAGGCCACTTGAGCCTCAAGTGACAGAGATGGTTCTAGGAGAACCCCCAAGCTATGAACCTGCTCCTTTAGGGGGAGTGCAACCCCATCCAGAACAGGTTGAAGACCATCCATCCGGTCAGCAGAACCACCCACTAACAGCATCTCAGTTGCTAGGCCCCATCGGGAGCAAATCCATTGCCAATGGCAACCAAGCGAACCATCAGTCAGTCAGCCAGCTCCCTCATGGCCTACCTATGAGCACTGATTGCACAGTGTAGTGTGGACTGGCTCAGCCAGACTTCAATTCCCATGAGCTTCAGCAGCAGGACTCCCATTGAGCAAGTTGGGCACTGCAGCAAAAGGCATGCCGGAAGTTGTAGTTTTTGTTTTCTGTGGGGACAAAGAAAATTATGGTGACAGCTTCAAGGCAGCCCTGGCCATGCCTTGAAGGGGTATGTGTGTGTGTGTGTGTGTGTAGAAACTAATTTAATTTGTTTTAAAGTTACCTCACAGGCCTAGGACTGGTTTAACTTGAAGGGTTGTCATGAGGTGAGAGAGGAAAAAAAGAAATGAATTTAATTTGTTTAAAGGTAAACTCAGGCCTAACACCAGCTTGCTACTTTCAGATGATTACCTTGCAGGCATATATTTTAGGGAGGCTAAGCAACTCCGGGCAGAAACTTGAAATCTGCCATGCTGAAGATCTAGCTGTACAATGTACCAGAAAAATCTAAAAACTTGAAATTTGGACTAAGTATTTTTATGTCAGATAAAAGGGCCAAGTCACCAGTGGCCTTCACCATCCTGGCTCTCTGCCAAAACCTGTTAAATGTAGTTATTATATAGTAAATTATGCCAATAAATTATTCTGTGTTCTGGCTGCTTTCCTTTTTTCATAATAATAACTTCAGAGCACATGCATACAACAGTTCCAAATGTCCACTGAGATCCGCTTCTCTACTATATGTTATTCAGATATCTGGGCAATGTCAGGTATATTTTGAAAACATATTTTTAGGTTTGAACCTTTTTTAGCTGGTAGAAAAGGTGTTGTGTGTCCTGATTGTTTTTGAAGTTTAGACGGCTGCTCCGGCCAAGGCATGATAGGAGGTGCAGCTATTTCAGGTAAAACAAAAAATGTGGTTCATCACGAAGCTCTAATTTAAAATACAGTTCTTATTAACACAATTTTCCATTTATTCTAACAAAACAATTTACGAACTCAGCCAAACTAAAAACAACCAACCAACCTAAAGATTAGTAAGTTGCAGAGAAATTTATTATTTATCAAATAAATGTTATAAACATTATTCACGGACCTGAGCAACGTTGGGCATATCAGCTAGTGTCTGATAAATGTTTTGGCTACAATCCAGCACAGAGTTTAACAAAGTGGTTGTAAGGTCTGCATTCTGTATATAACCAGTGCTGTACACTTTCTTAAAAACAGTAGTAGACAGACTAGGCTGACCAGATAAAATCCAGGTCAAGGCTCATGTAACTTTAACAGTTGTAGAGAAAAGGGAATTTCAGCCAGTGTCATTTCTATGCAATTAGTTCCTGGTGAAATTCCCTCTTCATCACAAGAGTTAAAGGTGCAGGTACTATACTAGAGTGACCATATACAAAAGAAGGCAGGGCCCCTGCACCTTTAACTGTTGTGATGAAGAGGGAATTTCACCAGGAATTAATTGCATACAAATGACACTGGCTGAAATTCCTTTTCTCTACAACTGTTAAAGTTACATGAGCCCTGACCTGGATTGTATCTGGTCAGCCTAAGACAGACACATAATCACCATTGTGGGGTGCTTGGTTTTAAAAATCTATCTTGTTTGTGATTAATTTCTTCCATTTCAGAGTGGTATTGTAGCTCCACAATTTTATGAAATGACCCAACTTGGGCTAGATCTACACAAGTGTTTTGTATTGGTATTGAAATGCACTGATAACTGTTGGGACACATTAGGCATTCTGTATATCACTTTTCTAGCATTATTTCCTGAGGTTTATTCCATATTATCCAATATACTGCAACAGATGTTGTTGTGTGAGCTACGAGGTATAAATGCACAAGGGGGGTATAGAGTCACTACGAAGGGATCGTGTTGACACAAGGTGTAGATCTGGCCTTGGATTTCCTCTCTAGATATCAACAACCAGGCATCCGTCTTTAGTCATTGGAGAGAGAGATCTGCATGTGACCCTTTCACCAAAGCAAATTGCACATGGTTCTCATTCTGAGTTTTGGGTTTTAAATCCCTTCTCAAGAGGAAAGAAAGCAATCATTTTTAGATTCCCACTACAATCTGTTACATGCAGCACCTTCCAACCAAAGTTTTTCCACTTCTGCAGTGTTAGCAGAACCCTATGGAATTATTTAATGCAGTCATTATTTTAAATTAATGTCCTCTAACCGCAGCTGCAATTTAAGAGCAGAATGCAGTCCAAGATTGGAAGAATAAAATGCAAAGGGCTGACAATCATTTTTTAAAGCTTAGTGTAAGTCTATAGCCACCGTTATGAATGGCTACAGGGGATCCAGTTTGGCTCCAGTTCAAAGATATGAACATTCAGTTCAACTGCTGGATAGAAAAAGCTTAATGTAGAAATAGTAAATGGATGGTCGCATTTGCATACCAAGCTGGGGAGTTTTTTCTCCACGAATATAGATATGAAAACTAAAAAAAAAAAATGCGATAAAATGTTTTTGTATTTGCATCTTTTTCTTAGAGTGATAGGTTTAATAACTGATTTCTTTTATCTATGCTTCCTTTTCCTGGACATTCCACTCTGTAACAGAAATTATCACTCAGAAAGCTCTTAAACTGTCATTACCATAGTGAAACTAATTTGTCCTTATTACTCCTCATTACCTTTTATTTTGTAGTTGCTCCCTGGAGTATTACACAAGCTGTGTATAACATCTTTCTACCTGTGTGCTTGTTGTTACATTTTTTTTCAAACCACCACCATGGTCAGCATACACAAATTACAAGCCAGCCTGATTTGTTAGCCATGATAATTGAATTCTCCTTTTAATTACAGGAGGTAATGACATTTTAAGTACCTTATACAGGTGTTAGGAGGTTTTTTTTATTTAATGACACTAGAAAGCAGCATTAAGAAAGTGCTGTTTTTCTGGAATATTGCCAAGCTTTAGAGGTGCCTTTCAGCTGTAAATCCCCCATCCCAATTAGGATAATTGTAAATATGGGCACTTGGACACTTTTGCACTGAAATAAAACAGAGTATGAGGAACTAAGAGATAGTATAAACCACCCTCTAGTTCTAGGGTGTCTTCAGCCACTTTTAGATCTGTGTTGTATCATCTGTTGTGTAATTCCTTAAAGTTGCAATCCTTTACATTGAATTAAATTGGATTAAGTGCCATTGAATTAAGTGCCATTGAATTAAGTGGGATTTATGGTTTAGTCGATATGCATAGGATTATGCTGTAAAACTGTAGATGGCTACCTCATAGTAGGGTTCTTCAAGCAATACAGCAAAGCTCAGATGCTTCATAAGGCAATACAGGACCAGGACAATGTGGAGCATCTTTGTTGGTCCCATGTACTCCAACTCTTGCGGAGTGGGTTAAAATTTATTCGAAGGTCTAGTACCAAGAGATATAGGAGTGTGGTCCTCTTTGAATGATAATCAAATGTAGGTATTATATTTATTCTAGTGTGATATGTTGGTTGTTCATATTCATTATTTGGAGTCTGTCCTGTAGCAAGTTTTAATTAAAACATTTTCCCCCTTCATATCTTTCAGGTAATACAAGATATTACCTGATATGTATCTCTGTACATATTGGGTTGGAGCCAGATTTAGGCATGTGCAACTGGGATTGAAACAATGGAATTACATGCTCCTTCCTCCCCGTGGCAGCCCCTCCAGTCCTCTGAAAATGCTACACAGAGAGTCAGAACATTCCGCTGTATAGAATTGGAGTGGGAAGGAGGGATCCAAATTGGGTGGAAGAACCTTCTGTGAGTAAATCTCTGCTCGTGAAAGATGCCTCTCGCTGATTTTCAGGGATCCTGTCTTCCCACACACCACATCCTATTCCATTTAGCAGTATACCCCCAATCCTCTGTGTAGAGGGCACAGGGGCTGATTTGGGGAGAAATGCAGTGAAGTCTGCTTCCACCGGTCCAGTTGGACATGCCTAAATCTGGATCCAAACCAATGTTTTCAAATAATTTGGTTGACGAGGCTAGTCACTGAGGTAAACCTTTAAGAGCTGAAAAGCATTCACTGTTTAAATATTCTTTATATATGTGTATAGTTGCATATTATTAGCTTCATTACTGCTATAATATTGCCAGTGGCCGGACAACTTATTTCAATGTGCACATTTTCCCATTTATATTAAATGTGATTTTGTGAATTGTTTTCTTAACCTCAACTTTTATTGTGTTTGGGGTTTTGTTTCTGTTTTGTTTTAGGCTAATCCCTTTTGCCCTCCCTTTTTAAATGCTCAAAGGAGGAAGCCTGAGCTAGATAAACCATTGGTCTGATTTAGCAACACAACTCTTATGTCCTTTTACTTTAAGGGAAGAGAAATGGTAGATAATCCTGATTCCTCTTGGTGCAAGCAATTTTCTCGAAATAACCTGCTTTTTATATCCATATGCTGCTTTCCCCCTATAATTTATGGGGGAAAGGTACATCAGAACAATGATTCTCCTTCGCTTTCATTATTTTATATCCAAGCCTTTAATATGTTATATTATGTACAAAGCATTGGAGTTTAAATAGCATCAGAGAACAATCCTCATTCAGTTTCATCACCAGCTTGCTTTTATTGCCCTCCATTTGTCAAACAAATGTAAACGCCAACCTATATTTCAGAATGTTTCTCTGTTCCTCATCTTCACTTTCTCCACCTTCTTGTTCACTAAAAGGTTACTTTATTCCCTATAGCACAAGGATCGCTATCTAACACTCTGACACAGGTATACTAGGCATCGCTGACATGCAAGTCAAGGAAATTATATTGTTCTCCGCATTATACAGTTGCATGTTTTAATGATATTTTAATTTAAAGAAACATGTTCTTGTATTTTCCAAAGGGTTAAGATGGGGTAGTGGGGAATGAGAGCGAGAGAATGCTAATGGACTTCAGTCAAAGAAATTCAGGCCTGTGTAGCTGATGCTTTTCTGTTTCGTATCAATGGTTCTTATTTACAACCAGTTTTCAAAAGGAAAACAACAACCAAAGTGCACATTAAGGGCTGGAGGTATCTTTGTTTACTCACAGAAGGGCTGTTTTGCACCCAGCACTAGAGTTTTGCATTACAAAAATGAAACTAGATTCAAAAACATTGTTCAACTTGTACTTGAGCTTGTGTAACTTCAAAAGCAGAAGCAGAAGTGCAATAGAACTTATTTCTTTAGTAAGCTGTCACACAAGTGTTAGTGCAATATCACTTCGTGGCCATTCTGCTTCTGTTTATGGTTCTTGGATCCAACTGTATTTGCAGAGGGGGTTCAAAGCACATGTTAGGGGTAGAGATGGATAATCTATCAGATCTGGGTTCTCATTTTTCCAGTCATGAGTTCATTTGATCCCGTTTCCACAACATCTTGAATTTAAAAAAAAATCTGTTTTAAAGGTTAAAGGTGTGCCTTTCTCTTAATATACATAGAATTGGATACAATTGTGCTTTTTTGCAATAAATGTTTCCCAATAAAATGCCTTTTTAATGTTATTTTTACACTCTCTTTCTCTTTCTCTCAATATGTGTGTGTGTGTGTGTGTGTGTGTGTGTGTGTGTGTGTGTGTGTGTTCTTGTATTTTCCAAAGGGTTAAGATGGGACAGGGGGGAATGAGAGCGAGAGAATGCTAATGGACTTAAGTCAAAAAGACTCAGGCTGTTCTTGTTTTTTTTAACCCATGTAGCTGGTGCTCTTCTGTTTCACACCAATGACTCTTATTTGTAACTAGTTTTCAAAGGGAAAACAGCAACCAAATTATACAGCTATAGCTAGAATGATAGAGAGATAGACTAGAGCACCGTATCGCAAAATTTAGAGAAGTGCCAGCTTCAAAATAGAACTGCATTTCAATTTGTGCATTGATTTGGCAGCGTGAAATTAGGTATGTTTGCATTGAAATGTGAACCCCAAATATTTGTAAACTGTCTGGAAACATCCGGCAATTGGGTGGCAGTGTAATGCCCATCTTTAGAGTAAAGGGGGAGGGGCATGGAATGGAGTGAGGGGAGAGCAAAATGTCAGTTGAAGAGAGGAGGGGGAAGGGAGAGCTGGAAGGAGAGGAGGAGAAAGAAGGCGAAATCAGCAAAGTTGTGAGAAGGCGAAAGCAACAGGCTGCAGTGCACCTCCGCAAGAGAGGCAAGCGACCAAGGATCTGTTGTTCGTCCAGCAAAACTGACATTGCTTTTCACAGAGTACTGTGGGTTGAAAGGGGAGTTGAATATAGTTGATTCATAGTCAGGTTAATTTTGTTCATGTTAGCATTTCCTAAACCTTCTAAATCAAAGTAAATTCTGTTAAATACATATTTTGTTGGTCTCTGGAGCGATTGTAAACTGCCTCTCCTCATCCTGGTTATAGAAACCTTAGACATTACATTAGTACACCTTCTAGCCATGCATTTTACCAACCGCACATTCAGAGTGCATGAGGAGGAGCTCTGCTCCTCATACTGACATAGCATGCAGAGCTCCTCCCTTGTGTGGAGGTGCTCTATGATGTACGTTGCATGGTTGAAGGCTTGGCGTGTCTGTGGCAAGGGGGAGGGCTACTCTGCCTGGCAGCCCCCTGGCCTGAGTCTTCCTGGGCCAGCCTCAAGGGTAGGCAAGGTTGGGCACCTGCTGAGAGCCCACACTGAAG
Source organism: Anniella stebbinsi (assembly GCA_029215795.1). Lineage (NCBI taxonomy): Eukaryota > Metazoa > Chordata > Lepidosauria > Squamata > Anniellidae > Anniella > Anniella stebbinsi. The sequence continues at coordinate 237,348,687 of JARDYH010000001.1, read as the reverse complement.
AGCCTCCTGGACTTACTCCTCTTCCATTGCATCCTGTTTGCTCACGGCCTTTTACTGGCCCAGACAGAGAGGATGGTGAGAAGGAGGAGCAGCAGATGCCTCTGGCTACTTGCTCCATGGCTTTTTGCCTATCAAGCAAGCAAATAGTAGCAAATGAGAAATTGGACGAGGCACAAGAGAAGCTGGCGATTATGGTGGTGAAAGGTAGAGTCACTATGGGAATGGGCCTACTGAAGGTGTCTGTTTGAGGTCCCTCAAAAGCCAGCACTGAGGAGTTGTAGCAAGGGGAAGTCTGGTCGGCTGCCTCACTCAGGCCCCCTCTACAAGATTTCGGTTTGATGCCCAGTTGCCCGATTATGCGCATATACGGAGAAGCGCATTTACTCCTAATACCAATTCACGAGAGGCGGTGAAGCGCATTACGGGCTACATGAAATGTGCTTTAAAGTTGTTTACATGCGGAGAATCTCATGTTTACATGACCATAAGGCGCTTTAACTCCCGCGGCAAATTAAAACTCGCTATTTAACGCGCATTCGAAAATACGAATAATCGGAGATAAAAAGCGCCTCGACCCCCGATTTGTGCTCTGCTCTTGTAGAGGTAAAATTTGTAATGTGACTTGAAAGAGCTTTAAATCGCTCTTGTAGAGGGACCCTCACTCACTCACTCACTCACTCACTCACTCACATGCCCTGGCATGCAGGACCAACTCTGGCATTCAGCAAGGTGAAGTGATCTGCTTCTGGCATTCTGGCCATATTGCTGATACATACAATAGCTGCTCTTACAATTTTGTGGTTTGTAATTGATTATGCAATAATAATAATAATAATAATAATAATAGAATTGCTTTATTCTTTTCGTAAAGCGCCCTGGACATTTGATTGAATAATATCATAAACATACTTATAATTAGTGCTGGGCCAAATCTTGCCTCCTATTCTCGGGAACTTTCTCTTCCCCTGTGAAAGAGGCATTGTACTTTCTTTCTTTTCGAAACAACCCCGGCATTTTCAAGAGCCCAGGAACTCTTCCTGAGTGCTTATTGGAGAGGGAGAAGTCACTTAGAAATGCTGGGCTCCTCCAAATGCCAAGAGAAGCAGGGGTGTTTTTTTATTTTGTTTTTTAAACAAACTGAAAAAATAAGAAGCCCCCTCAGCAACCAGCTGCACTTAAAAAAGGTATGTGTTAAACCCTGGCCCTCTGCCCAAGGAGAAAATTCTCCAAGATTCTCACCTCTCCCAGCCTCTCGCCTGAGTTTTCGTTCCCCCCTCCCCCACTTGCCACGAAATGCTGAAAATGGAATGGTCAACATTTTTGGCCCAGAACTACTTATAATAAATAAATAAATAAATAAATAAGATAACAAAGATTTGCCTTCCAGCTGCCTATAGCACCCACCTGCCTGCTTGCCTTTCTGTAATAGGATGTTTTGGCAGCAGTGTGTGAAGCAGCAACCAGACAGTGAAGCAGCAGGTAGCAGCATTGGTCAGATTGGAAGAGGAGGGAAGCTGTGTGTGTGTGTGTGTGTGTGAGAGAGAGAGAGAGAGAGAGAGAGGTGCTTCTATTGTGTATGAAAGGGTGAGGGAGGGAGTTTCTCTGTGTGTATGTGGGGAGAAGCCCACTTGCTGCAGTAGGCAGAGGAGGAAGGCGAGCAAAGGTAAACCGCATTGCAGGAGATGCAGGGATTTCATAATCTCTCCCTGCTTCAGACAGGTAATGACTTCTCAGTAGATACCAGGAAACCAAAATTGTTCATAAAGTGGACATTGGATAATTTCTTCACTGTAAATAATTTCCAAACAAATTCCATGCCGCAATTCCCATGCATCCTTACCATGGAAAATTAATTCGGCACTTAGATGTGTCTTTGTTTATGGATCATTAGTACTGTTTCCCTACATTACCTGCTAGATCATCATGTAGGGTGACCAGATAAAATCCAGGTCAGGGCTCATGTAACTTTAACAGTTGTAGAGAAAAGGGAATTTCAGCTAGTGTCATTTGTATGCAATTAGTTCCTAGTGAAATTCCCTCTTCATCACAACTGTTAAAGGTGCAGGGGCCCTGCCTTCTTTTGTATATAGTCACTCTAGTATAGTGCCTGCACCTTTAACTGTTGTGATGAAGAGGGAATTTCACCAGGAACTAATTGCATACAAATGACTCTGACTGAAATTCCCCTTTCTCTACAACTGTTAAAGTTACATGAGCCCTGACTTGGATTTTATCTGGTCACCCTATAATCATGGTTATATTTTGTGCACTGCTAAGCATTAGACCATGGGAAGTTGGAATAAGAATATTCCTGTACAGCTAACACATTGATCCTGCACTTCATTTGAAATGAAGCCTTATTTTTTCCTAAGATTTATTTCTAGGGCAGCATCTACACTACTGCTTTAAAATGGTTTATAATAGTAGTGACAACTGATGGGGTCAAAGACACGTTCCATATACAGTTTTCAAAATATTTTCAAAGTGTCATATCCTGCTTGGTGTAGCTCTTGCCCAAGTCTATATATCTATTTATCTATCTATTGTATTTATTATTATCAATATTTATAGGCCGACTTTCAGAACAAAGCTTTCCCAAGGTAGGTCACATGAACCAGCATTTCTCAAAATGTGGGCCAGGAAACCCACCCAAGACATTCAGTAGGAGGGAGAGATGAAAGAACCTGGCAGTGTGGTGGGGGTGGGGCAGGTTACAAGTTTAGTATGGTAGGAAAAGGGACAAGAAATGATAGGAGATAAGAATATTTTGAGAGGCATTGTGGGGGAGGAGAAAAACAATATAAAAACAGAAGGCCTTCATTTAGGGTGTCTCTACATGAGGCTTTTATTGTGTGCTGGTAGTTGGTGACTCACAGCTGTTTGCAGATTCTTTATACATCATCATCATCACCCTCCAGAGCCTTTGCCATGCTTCATAACCCTTATTCTGTTTTGGGGGGGGGGGGTTAAGATCGGGGATAGTGCAAAATTTTCTCTAAAAGCTGTGTAAACTTTTGTAATTGTGCTATACCACAAAGCCATTTAGTGGCTGTATGACAAAACATCTAGCCCCCTGAAAAGGAGCTAATCTTAATCCTGCAAAAACTCCACAAACATAAGACTTGGTAAAGTTGCGAGATAAAACCCTGGTGTAGAGCAGCCCTTAGACCCTCTGGATCAGCATACTCTGTCTAAAATAGGAAGACTGAGGCCAGATCTACACCAAGCAGGATATAGCACCATGAAAGAAGTATGAAAGAGGTATATAAGAGGCAGAAGCCACACCAAGCAGGTTATAGCACTCTGAAAGTGGTATGGAATGTGTCATGGGCCCCAACAGTTGTCAGTGCTATGAAGCAGTAGCATGGCTCCTGTCTCTTATATACCACTTTTATACTGCTTTCATAGTGATTTATCCTACTTGGTGTGGATTAGGCCCCAGTCATAATACCTTCAGAGCCAATGTTTGTACTGAATTTGAGGAAAGATGAATTAAGACACTCCCTGCTAAAAGGAAATTACAGTGGCAAAGAATCTAGCAGTTTCCAAAGGGGTTATGTATAAATATAAAACTATATCAGCAGTTGCCAGCTGATAATGCCAAATTCCAATTCCATCTACCAGCATTTGTGTTTGGTTCTGTCCCTGCACTTCCATTGTATGACTGGGGATGGGGGAGCAGCAGTCATTTTCAGCTTTGTCAAGGGGGCTCTGAGGACAAAAAGTTTGAAAACCCTTAGGATAAACAATTTAGAAAGATAAAAAGAGGGTTAAAAAAGAAGAAACTCCATTGGAGAGTTCTTCTTTAAATATTCCTGTGGAGCATGGAATTTCAGAATGAAAACGGATGGAAGGGAAGATGTAACCCTCCCCCCTTTCTGGAACACCATGGTCCCAATCCAAAGCCGGGCTTTGCACTTACACTGAAGTAAAACAAACAAAAAAATCAACCACACATAGCTTGATTATGCATTTAGTTTGATCCTCAGACAACTTCAAATCCTGGTTTAAGCTGGCTTCTGATCCTGATTTGTTTGGAAGCACTTAACCATAGTTCCCAGTTCATATGTAATGGGAAGCCATCCTGAAGTGTTGAATTCTGGCTTCTTTTGCCACTCAGGCTAAGGGGAAGAGAAGGGGCTGAATTTTGGTTCACACCACTCATGGATATCCCAGCATTTTTTTAATTACTTATCATGTGCAATTGCAGCATTTCCCTCCCTCTCCCTTTCTCTTTTTCTTCTTCCCAATTACTATTGTGTGCACTTTCAATTTAGCTGGAAACCCTCAGCTGGAAATATTGACAACAGCATATCTGCCTATGATGCCTCTACTGTTGCTCAAAAGCTAACACAAAACCATGAGTTGTCAAATTGTCAAGATCGGGCCATCACTCAAGTAAGATTTTGCGAAGCAGCTTTGTATTATTTCCTTATATCTGAGGGGAACTACACTTTAGTTATGCTACGTTAAGAAAGGGTAATGACCACTTATTGGGCCACATGACGCACTTACTATGATGTTTTTTCTTCGTGATATTTTACCCCCTTCTTCTGCGATATATGCCGTGGTATTTTCATAAGAAGCGTTGCAAGAAGGAGCATGTGTCCTTCCTGATCGTCATCATGTCGCTAAGTTCATATCTATGTAATCCAATCAAAGAATGGTGGGCGTGTTTCGGCTCTGAAATTGTTAGTATTGCCGTTGGCTAAAATTCTGCGCTTCCCCTTTAAGACTTAATGCTCTCTTGGAAGCAAGGGAAAGAAAGAAGGGTTTATGGGGAAGTGGGCATGGAAACTAGGTAATGAGGAAGTCATGGCAGAAGAAATGACGCTGAAAAGAAATAGTGAGACCTGCCTTAATGCTGTAACGACGGGAGAAATTTACTGAGGTAACGTAGTATTAACTTCATGTGACCCAGGACATTTTAAAACGCAGTAATACCTGATGTTATGATGACCACTTTAAAACGTAACAACCTTATGTGTGGATTCCCCCTCTGTTGTAGCATGTAAGTGGTTAATACATATCTGGAGGCTTGCGCATGATGTGGGTGAGTGATCTTTAAGACGAGGCTTCCTTTTATGAGAAAACAGCAGGTAATCTCAGGTGTATTATGGAAAATGGAAAAAGCAAATGTTAAAGGTTTCCCAGGTTAGCCTCACCTTTTGGAATGACTGCTGTGCATCACCTTGACTTTGTTTGTTAGAGATTTTTCCATCACTTCAGAAGAGAGAAAGAGCTGTGTGTGACTCTGGTTGGCAGTTTCCTCTGCTTTGCAGGCTGATTCTCAAACACCTGTCTCACTCCATCTCATATAAATAGAAAGTACCAGAGGCGTGATGTTTGCAGAAATATAATCTAAAGTTGCAATCACCACAAATAGCTTATTTTGGAAGTAACTCGTATTGGTATCAATGGGATTCCTCCCCCCACAAGTAAGTGTGTTTGGAATTGAAGTGTCAGTGGGTCATTCTGTAAAATAATGTGCCCAGAAATCATTTAAACCTTTTAAGTGATACATTCGAATTTTGTATGAATTAATTTGACATAAAACCTAATTTAAATGGTGTATGTGAATGTATAGACCCTCCACTTTCCTGGCATTGCTGGAGTACCAGCTAAATAAATAGTGAGTTGAAGGGAGGGTGGAAGAGGGGCTGAGAGGGATTGAACAGTTCTTATCAGGCTTTGTTTAAAATCTGTGCCAGTCAAGAGCAACTCAGGCCTGAGAAAAACTTAAAAGTTTGTTTTTAAAGTATGTTTTGTTCTGTTTGAAGTGAGTATTACAAGTTTCCAAGGTTTGTCTGCCAATTTAGGGAATTATAAAATGCAGCAACAGTATGTTCACTTTCCACTCAGGACCAGCAAACAATTTGCAGAAGTGGGGAACTACCAAAATACTCCAAAATGGAATAGCATCCCAATTACACGCCAATAGTAATCATAGAAGAAATATTTATTAAAGCTAACAACCCCCTTGTTTCAGACATAAGCACATGAGACAGAAAGGTTTAGTTATTAATATTAGTCTTAAGCCAAATTTTCATGAGTTCAATTTTTTAGGTGAATACACTCATTTCAGGGTAAGGGTAAAAGGCTCATGAAGAAATTCTTCCTTTTATTTTTCATACCAGCTTGCAGCTATTGTTTTCATTTCACATGTTGTGTTTCCAGACAATCTACCCTTTGTGTCAAATCATTACGAATGTGGAATAAAAAGCAGGAAATAACACTATGAAAGTGGTGTGTGGAATATGGATTGTGCCCCAACAGTTATCAGTGCACTTCGATACCGCTATAATGCAGTAGTGTAGATCTAGCCCATGTTTACCTAAGCTCTCAAATGCCAAAAATTGCTGATGCGCCCTCCACAAATGTGTTATTAAGTGATATTGATGTGGTATGGAATGGTATCTTATGCTGTGGTTAGTTCCAGCTTTACCACTACCTTGAAACTATATGGCTGGACCAGACCGGTGGACCTAAGTCCCAGATTTGTTTGTTCACTGGAATAGACACATGGAATCTATGCAACTGAAGTGACCATTTCACATTACAAGTATCCAACTGGCAACCAATACCATCCACATAGAATTACAGAGTTGGAAGGGACCCTCAACTAACATTTATAACAACTGCTAATAGTGCTTCCAGATGAGGCTTTTCTTGTGCAATTGCTCTAATCCAATCATTGCTTTTTTTCAGAGGGAACAGATGTCATTGACTTCCACTTATAACCAGGCAATGAAGAACTTGTGGGGCACCCGCCCTGCGAGTTTGCCAAGTGCTGCCCAGCTGGCACTGTTTTGGCTTTAAAGGCCCTCTTTTAGGCTATGATTGGCACGGGGGGTAGGCAAAGCATGCTTTCCGGGACCTCCAGAAAGTGTGCAATTCACCAAACACACTAATGGCATGTTGGGGGAATTGCACACTTTACAAAGGGCCCACAAAGTGTGCTTTCTCTCCCCCCCCCCCATGATAATCGTGGCCTTAAAGGCCCTCTTACTCCAAGAAGGCCTTTTGGGGGCCACAATTGGTATGGAGGAGGGAGGGAAACACAATTTCCCCAAGGTTGGAAGATTGCATATTTATCACCTCCACCCTAATGGCGGTGGCTCCCATTAGAGTGAAGGAGAAAAATACACGATTTCCTCAGCCTTGGGGAAGTCACCTTTCTCCCTCCCTGCTGCTGATGGGGGTAATGGCGGCTAACATTACCGCAGTGAAGGGAAAAGGGCGTGCACAAGTCAGGGCAGAAGTATGTTCCACCTGGACCTGTTCTGCCTCCAGCATTGGGGTGAAAATCCACCTTCTGTATCCATTGGGGCCCAGGAGAGCTGGATGCTGGGGTATCCACTAGGGCAGACCCTGGCAGAATTTCACCCCATCACTACTTAGAACTCTCCTGTATTTTCCCATTACTTCCTCCATCTTTTTTCTTTCCACAATAACTGTTAAAGAAGAAAAGATGGAATAGTTTCCCAATGCCTTTGACTGACAGCTTATGCTTTCACAACGGGCCCGGCATGCCTGGGCACGTGGAGGCTATTGCGGGTGGGGGTGGGGTGACGCGGTGGCGTGGGTAGCAGCCATTGGCTGCTCCCTTGGTGCCTCGTGGCAGGGAGGGGAGTGAATGAGTTTAAAGGCAGTCTCACCCCTTCCTGCTGCCTCTTCGTTTTTGCCGCTCCCTCCCTCCAGCCCTGTAGATAGTGTGGGTTTGCCGGTCGCTCTGTTGAGGGCCAATTAGGAATTTTTGGCTCATAATCACTTTCGGTTGTGGGTTTTTTCACCTACTTCACACTGCAAGACAGCCAGGGAGTATTAAATAGGTGATGTTCATTAATGTTTCAGTCATTTTTATGTTTGGCAGGTAGGTACGGGCATCGGGAGCATCATAGGGTTAGTGAGTATTCACAGGCACTGTTTCGGTGATTGGTAATGCCTGAGGGCCCCCAGCTGTGAGTTATACGGCCTCAGCCGACGGGATAAGGGTTACCTTTAAGGCCAACCTTCCTTATCTACTCAGAGCTGCACGGCGCAAGGGGAGGTCGAAATCGGAAGGCCTTCCTACTCCATAAGGGGCAGTCTGGGTTGTGACGAACTGGGAAGTGCCACTTCACACACGGTGAATGTCTCACCCTGAAATATTTAGGATGCCTACATAGGTTAACCCACTCTGCAGATGTTTAATACAGTGGCCCTGTTTAAAATCCACTTCTGTGTGTCGCCTCATTATTTCTCCACCCTCCATTACCTGCAATAGAAGCCATCTGACTGGAAGCACCCTTCTTCACCAGTATGCCACTGGCCAGAATATTTGCTAAGAAAAACTTGACTCTGGGTGACACGTGTAGAACCCCCCCCCCCCCCGAGAATCCCCCAGGAGCTCCTTGTCAGTAAATCCAACAGCAATTTTGTTCTGCAAAATGATTTAACACTTGTAAGCTGTGTACCAAGGAAAAGAAGGATAGTGGTTTTCCTTCCCTCAATGTGTAGCAATGCAGCAATCTTAGACTAGAATTTCAAGCCTGAGATCATTATTTTCTATACTAAAATGAAAGGTGGCATGAACACCTGTGACCAGATGGCCTCCGCATACACTGCCAAGTACGCAATCAAAGGTGATCAATAGCGTCTGTGTTTTTCAAATATAGTGGATATTGCCTGTTTAAATGCCTTTATTGTTTGGAAGCTGAACAACTCATGGCATGAACATCCCCAAAGATATCTTTCTAGTGGACTTATTTAGGTGAAACTATATTCTTTTACTGGAAAAGGGAAGGTCTCAATAATGGCATGTGTTTTTGTTTTCTTTTCCACTTGCAAATAGTGTCATACATGCTTAATAGTGTAACTTAATAACTTCCAATTTATTAGTATGGGTTCCTTGGGGTACATTTGACTCCAGTACCTGAGTGGTTCAGCTATTTTTTGTATTTTCTATGAGTTTGTCTTTATTTATGCTCTTACATTTTATTGTATTTGTTTAATTTTCAATATTAAGTCTAAAGCACCACAAGGCCCCTTGTAAGGGCCAAAAAGCAGTGTATACGTGTTATGGATAAATGAGTAAATAAATATTTACAAAAATATATGGAATCAGAAAGGTGGCCAAATTTTGGGATCATTCCATCCAAACTATTAGGATGGTGAAAACCAAAGTAGTGTGAAGGGCTCCAAAAGGATCTCTACAAATCTGATGAATGAGCACATAACATTCAATGTAAGTAATTGTATAGTGATATACATTGGGGTGGTTAAGCCCAGCTTTACATATAGCACTTATGGCATTAAAATATCTTGGGTCCTAAGGCACAGTAATTTAGAGAGTTATTTTGCCTCTTTGTCATGTCCCAAATTTGAATTTATTCAGTCTTCTTTGTTTATTTACAATGTTTATATACCGCTCCATATCTAAAATAGTAAAAAGATTTTAAAAAATTTAAACAGCTTATTAAAATTGTTCATTATAAAACAGAATACCCATAAAAACCATGGCTGGTCAGTTAAGGAAGGCTTCCCGAAATAGAGTTGTTTTCAGGAGGCGCCAGAAGCAGCACAGTGTTGCCGCCTGCCTGACTTCCAAGGACACGGAATTCCAAAGAAAAGGGGCAACCACACTAAAGGCTCTTCTCCTGGCAGACTCCAGTTGAGCCATAGATCCTTGTGGAACCACCAGGAGCATGCCCTCTAATGACCTCACTGACCGTGCAGGCGCTCTCTCAGGTTTAGGTGAGAGTAGTTGAGTTCAACCATTATTATACTTCTTTTCTGTTTTCCTCATTATTTGGTGTATTTCAACATTTTGGTCAGGAAGGCAATAGTAGACTTTGAGACATATATACCTTTGAGCCTGGTGGTCCCACCCAGCAATTCTGTGGAAGTGTCTTTGACATAAAGTACATCATCACTCCAAATATACCCTGCCTGTTGTAGAGATTTTTTTTATTATTCAGGGATAACTATATATCCCACTGATTTCCCTTCAAATTTCTGATATTCCCACTATATTTATGTGCTCTTTTAATGCCAGGCACACCAATTCCCGGACTTGGTTTTGAGCCTTCTGGCATTAGCATAACACCTATGTTGGGACTCCTATTTTTGTCAGCAGTGTGCATCTCAGCATTCAGGTGATAAATAAGAAAGAAAATCAGTTCTGTACAACCAATTTGTTTAAGGGAATTGTCAAATCCTTTTTTACAAGTTTACCAAGATGAAAAAAAATCCCAATCCCAACACACACACACATACACACACACAAACTACAAAGCAGCCAACCAGGTATTGTTATCAGCTTGTCAAGGTCAAAACCTGATTATTAATTCATCAGATGTCTTAACTAGTGAAGCTGTTTGAAGAGCAAACAGCTCTCTGTAGATGCTCCTTCCATTAAGTCAAATGCCAAAGGAAGATAGAACGATTAGGAACAAAGAGAATTTTTTACTTACTTTTTGCAATTGTACAGTCATGGGAACTGTATCCTTCAAAGCACTGGCATCCCCATATAGTGCACTGTCCATAGCCATTACAAAGATTGGGACACCTGAGTGCTCTGATGATTTCTTCATGCATAGCAGGTAGCTCGCTTTTTGAACGAAACTGTTCAGTGATGTTTTCTGCAAGCAGTCTTTTTTCACAGTCATTTTCCAAAAATGCAATAATTGATTCTCCCCATGCAAGGTCATCTTTAATTTGTACATCTAAAAGGCACATTTCAATGGCCACATCCAGCTGGGTGCCAAGAAGTCCCTTACAAGCTGAGCCAATGGCAGAGTTTTTGAGAATCTTCTGACAGTTTGCTAAGGCTTTGGCTGAAGTGAGGCCACTTGGAGTCGGCCATGTGAACTGAACTTTGGGCCTCTTCCCTTCAAAATAATCTTCTGGGAAAAAATATGTGAAACTTTCCAAGTCAGCTTGACCCAAGCTTTGAAAAGAAGAAATAGATAAGTATTCCCCATTACCTTCTTGCATTTTTTCTCTTGATAGTTCCTCTTGATTAGAGGAGTCAGCAAAGCTTTCAATTTTGGGCTTCTTCAAGGACATATTCTGCCCATTTGGATTTAAGAGGCCATCCAAGTGATCTTCTGTTTTGGTTGCCTGAAGCAAATGCCATTGGCCAAAAGTTGGGGTTGATAATTTCCCATCCGCTAGTAAAGTAGAATCAGTTTCTACATTGGTGTCATATTCTGATGTGGCATCTAGATATGGGATTATGGACATGTAATCCACATTATCATAATAGCAATCCAAAGATCGTGGGGGATAATTCTGAAAAGTATGCAGAGTATTGGTGGGCTGCACATATAAGGCCTGCTCCCTTTGGCATAGACAGTAATGATTCCTCTCCTTCGGTTCAGGCAATGGTGGAGTCTTGTCAAATAAACTCATGCCTGGAGCTATTCTGATGAAATAAAAAGAGACACAGGTCAGTTAAGCTCAAAGGCTGGATGTCCCACATTGAACCACCTTAATTAGTTATATCTTCCATATCTATCTTTTGAAACACATAGCCATTTGCTGTAAAGTAAGCAATATGAATGCATAATTCAGTAACAGTTTAGATTAAAAATAGGACTCCTTCTCCAAGAAAAAATATGTATTATAACATGGAGCTGCAAAGTGTGACTTCCCAAGTCAAATGCTGCCCACCAACCAGAGAAAAAAAACACACCACGATTCACTGAGGTTTCCATTGCATCCGCTTGTCTTTTCAGCTATGTTCCTCAGTGACTGTCATTAAAACTTCAAAGAAAACTCCAAAGGCAGGGCCACCTTTGCACATGGCTTAAATTTCAAGGAGCATCTCTCAGTAGAAGCCTTTGAATTGCCAACCATCTCACTGATGCCGAGCATGTGCATGCCCAGCCACCCTGCTACCTAAGAATGCTTCTTTCTCCTCTTCACACTATGCAGTCATTCTTCAGGATGCAGTACAACTAGACTAGAGTGGGCAAAGAGCTGAATTTTAATTTAAGCCTTTCAAGTGGTGTCCCGCATGGCAGCTGTAACACAAAGCACACTGAACTGCAATATTCTGCCATACAGTCAAGTCTAACCATCTCTGGCTTAAGAGATGGTTAAGATTCCACGCATTTTCTTCCTGAGTTGATGCATACAGGATGCTAACCTAGTAATCACTTAGCATAATGTGGACTTAACCCCCTGCCAAGAGCTGAAAAGTTTACCACCTATCTGAACCTGATCAGAAATTGAGGAAATTTTAAAAACCTCCCCACCACTTAGCAGGATGTTATTACAGATAAGGTTACTGGTTTATGAAGCAGCTATATGCGGACCATTATAAATTGTTAATTGCCAACAGTTGCTGGTATTTATCTTTAGACTAAAGAGTTGCACAAAAGCAGCTCTAAATCCACTTGCAAAGGGGGTGGGGGCTTGGCTCAGTGGTACAGCACCTCTTTTGCATGCAAAAGGTTACAGCTTCAATCCCCAGCCTCTCCAAGAAATGCTGGAAAAGCAGCTGCTGAAACGCTGGAGAGCCACTGCCAGTCCGTGTTGACCATACCAGGCTAGATGGAGCAAAGATCTGACTCAGTATAAGGCAGCTTCCTACATTCCTAAAACTTTTTTAAAAGGTAAAACACTGGTGATCAGCTATTTGATAAGGAAGGGGAATGTTGGTGGTTACTGGGTCTAAAGCTGCAGAGAGTTTTCTTTCTGAACAACTGAATTGGGTCTCAAGAATCCTTTCTAAATGGCTGATCACTGGGATAACGGCTTTTAATAAGGGGCTCTTGTACAGTCTCAGTTGTTGAATTGGGCTGGGGGGACGGTGTACATAACATCAATCCACACACATGAATTTTCCACTGAGCCACAGTTCTGTGCATGGAAGCTTCCTTCCATATAGACCTTACCTGGATATAGGTAGTAGAAATGTACAAACGAATGAGCCTAAAAACTGTGATACTGAGTGACTAACAAACAAAAACATTAACACCCCCCCCCCATTGATCTCAAAGTATGGATGTGTTTTGGTAAGGTGGAAATATTGAACTGTATCAGCAGGGTGGAAACACCAATCCTAGAATTTATCAGGAAAAATAATTTCTTCTAACCTTTTAAAAAAACACTGAGCAGAAAGAATAATCATTAGTAGCATTTTGGCTTAGCATGAAAGCCAATACCGTAGTTGTATCAATGTAAGCAGATTTTCCTGATCATCAGTTTAAAAGCCAAATTCATTATGATATGAAATTTTAATCATGGGTTCCTTTTATTGATTTTTTTTTCTTTAGAAAGCTATGGAGCATCTTCAGTTTTAGAGTGCAATGAACAAATGCTGGAAAATATAAAAGCAGATCTGCCGGCAGGTGAACTATCCAACTGGCCCCTGGTGATAGGAGGAACTGAAGTTTCAAGAGCTTGAAGGAAGCAGATTAAAAATGCTTTCATGGTTACTATTTCCATTGTTTCTGTCTTATTTCATAAGCATACTAGAGGCTCTGAAAAGGTGAAAAGCTTCATTATTTATATTTACAACACTGCTGCATTTTCTACATTTTTTTTGCAAATGACACCAAAGTCAGTTTTTCGTATCCCACATCAGTAGGTCAAATGTAAAACCTGTATGTACAACTCCATTAAAAACATTCACAAATGATGCATCCCAGGCCAACAGGCATTCTTAACGTTACGTGGGAAACACCCTCAGGCAGGTTTGGCATGTGCCCCAAATCCATGTTGTACAGATAAGCCCTAATGCGAGGTTGGACAACTTGTGGCCCTCCAGATATTTTGGCCTACAACTCCCTTCAGCATTAGCCAGTACAGCCAAAGGTGAGGGATCATGGGAGTTCTAGGTCAAAACATTTGGAGGGCCAGAAATTGCCCACCTCTGCCTAACGAGTAAATATTGGTCCTGAAGGATAGGGTCAGACTTATTTCATAAGTACTTTGGCCTATTGCGTAAGTTTCTGAGTACTGAATTCCTTCCTGAGGTGGAAGAAAAGGTGTGCAGTGTGCACCAATCCTTTTTACCAGAAACGTGTGAACACTTTGCACATATGGTTGTATACATATTGTGCCAATCCTTTGTGATTATTTTTTCTCAAAAAAAAAAAAAAAAAAAAAAAGGAGGGCAAGGATTTTATGAATTGGTCCATCACATGCACTTGTGAAACCTGAATGTCATACATTATGAAAGATGCATAGTAGAGGAAAGGCACATGTGTCTGCTCTTCCACCATCAAAAAGTGCTCTGTAAGATTGGGTGCATGCTGCAAGGTTTTGGTGGAGAGTAGAAGGAAATATTCCATTCCACCAAAGCTCCAGACTTGATTGCAGAAGCTGGAAGTGATTCTGCAAGTCACTGCACAACAACAGAGTGTATTAACTACCCATCCCTTGCTGCCTCTATTTTGGGTTGTACAGATATAACATAGCCATACTGCAAGCCCTTGGATACAGCTAGAGCTACACATCTTACACAGTTTTAGGGACAGGTGGCTGGAAACAGTCTCTTTACTGCATCAGAGTCTTTATGGATGGGTAGCAAGGGTCTACTTTGGCCTGGCAAATTACATTGCTCCTAAACCTCCCATCCCAATCACTCTGGTATGCGTTCCAATCTCTAATGCAATGAGAAGGACATGTTTAATATCCTCTTCAATGCATCTGCATTGGGATGCATAGCACTGGCAGGAGAGAACGATGTATCAGTCAACATCCGGTCGATGGTAGTTTTGCATTTATTCAATCATAAGTCAATTCCATCTAATTTCTGCATCTATCTACTTTTTTTAATGTGCAAAAAATCAACTATCTCTAATATACACTTTTTTATATTCCACTTTTCCAAAATATATGCATTTTTGTACACAGCTTTCCTTAATGCATGCATTTTTGTAGGCAATTATTGTGTTAAGAACTGCACTGCAAATTTAAGAGAAGTTCACAGTCCAAAGGATTAAGGTGTTCCAATCCATGTAAAAGTCTGTGAAAGGCCAGTCCACTTAAAAATGAAAAACAAGCAAAACATTACCACAATCTTAACTAGCAGCACCCAGCTGCTTGGCTGTACAGACACATGAAATGCGGGGGGGGGGGGGGGGAGGTTCAAGCACATATCCCACCCTGCATCAGAGACTGAAGTTGGGATGTGGGGATTCCATCACCGCCTGGAGTTGTGCTAGAACACCGTTCACGTGTCTGAGCCTTGGGAAGTAAATAGACACATACACATTCTGGAGAGCTCTCTTTTTTCTAGTGCTAGTCTAGAATTCTCTGGAAAGTACTAGGTCCAGAGTCCACTTTGGGAATGGTTTTACTGCACTGGATACTCTTGGTCCCATTACCAGCATAAGCAAAGTTGATAGGAACAAAAGAAGTGGCCTTCTTTGGAACTCCCTGCCCCAGGAAATATATCTATACCTTTCATTATTGGTTTTTCACCATCCCTTGGAAATATTTTTATTTTGGCCTGACCTCTGTGTGATTTTCTTTGCCCCCTTTTCCAAAAGATAGGTGTGTGTGTTTGTGTGTGTGTGTGTGTGTGTGTTTAAAGAAATTACTGCTGTCTCTTTTTTGATTTGTCAATTATTATATAGTTTGTTTTTTATTTTTAATGAGTGATGTCAAACACCTTGAACACTTTGTCCTGGAGGGGAAAGATGAAATAAAACTTGTTACATAAATGAATACATCCTGCCCCATCCTTTGGACTCAGTATTTGTATGAACCTCTGTTTTTTGGAAGCTTCTTCTAAAGTTTCTGACCACGATCACTGGTCTAAATGGCACATGTTTCATAGTCCATACACCAGATTAGAAGGTTGAATATATTTTATGAACTTTCACTACAGTTTGCCCTGTTCTTTCACCTTGTGATTAACAAAGCTGTTCATTGGCAACTGAATGGAATTCTAAATTGGAGTTCAGACACCAGATTTCTGGCATGTATCCTTGTCAGATCTAATTAGGATTGGTCCGTCACGCATCTGAGTGTGGTCCTAATAGGATCAGTTCCCTCCCCTCCACCCAACAAGCAATGTATGCCCTCCTAATTCCATAGCTTCTGGCATCTCTAGAAACTGCTGTGCATGCAAGTAATTATGTCCATGTCATAACAGAAACCATAACGAGCCCTTGCCTCAGGAAGTAGTTCTTTACACAGTGCATATTGAAACTATGGAATTCACTGCCACAAAACACAGTGATGGCCATCAATTTGGATGACTTTAAAAGGGGATTAGACAAGTTCCTAGAGGAGAAGGATGTCAATGGCTACTAGTCCTGTTGGCTATATGCGCTCTCCAGTATCAGAGGCAGTATGCCTATGTACACCAGTTGCTGGGGAACATGGGTGGAAGCATGGTGTTGCACTAATTTCCCACTTGTGGATTTCCCATGGGCAACCGATTGGCAACTGCGTGAACAGAATGCTGGATTAGATGGACTCCTGGTCTGATCCAGCATGACTCTTCTTTTGTTCTTAATGGCTCACATTGGATGGTGCAGTAGGGCCCCAATCCACTCTGGACTCAGTTTAGAGGCCAGATAATTTTGACAAATGAATGGACGATGTTTGGAAAAATAATATAGAATTATTTCCAGACAGTTTGTACGTATGCTCACCAATAGAAATAATTATGTTTTCAAAAGCACAAGGTATTTGTGGGTGGGTGGGTGGGTGACAGTGTGTGTGTCTGTAGCAGTGTATGTGTATAGAGACAATTTATAATGTTTGAATTCCAGTTTTATAATTCTTTGAAATTGGAAAATGCTTATATTCAATATTCTGGCTATTATTTGAACAGCAGTATCTAAGGAGCTTTCTGTGGTCCTATTTATTTAACATAATAGACTAGTTAAATTGACTATTAACATTTTTTGCTACTAGTTTTTCCACATCTTGTCAAAATCTGCCCTTTACTTCCATTGTCCTGTAATTGTAATTAGTGTTCAGGAAATAAAGAAAAGAGGAAATATCAAACTTTTAATTGATATTCTTGCATCAGGATTTTCCAGTGTGGGTTGAGAGAACTGTACTTTCTAACAGCCTGAGAGAGATCTCAGCACAGCTGGTAATATGACATCATTTGTGAATATGGAACTTTTTTCAAACACTAGTGGAGAACTTGTGTTATGCAGATTGATTTGAGGTGTCTCGAAGGTCTGTGCATTTCCTTTTGTCAGGGTAAGGCAGAGCTCTACACTGGATGATTAAATGAGCAGTCTTTGAAGAAGTTATACCGAACCCTTTTATAATGGAGTCTCATTTTGGGATGCATCCCTTACCATTGGAAATCTTACCTCCAAGCTTCTATGAAATCCTCCTCAGGCATACGATTCAGGCGAGAAAGCAAAGGGCTCCCATCAGTCCTGTGGAAGTCATTCTGACTATTTCTGTCAAAGATGCCACACAAACCCCTGGTGCTGTTAAAATCAATGCTCGGTGCCCTTACTGTCAAACTCATTCCCCAGTCGCTTACATCAGCTCGAACAAATGCTCCCGAAGGGAATGAGATCTGGAAAAGCAGATAAACTGGTGAATTGAACACATTTCTACCAGTAAAAGCACCCTACACATGAATGCACCAATGCTTGAATGATGGAGTAAAAGATATGTGGGGGAGCTTAATAAAATCCATCAACCCTCCTGAATTTTAGCCAAATCTTGGCTCTTGGTAGCAGCTATGGTATCAAGTGGGCCAGCACAAAAGGCAGGGGGATGCCTCTCCCCCCCATCCGACCTTGTAATTCAAGCACTGAAACACACACAATCATAATGCTGCACATGCAAAATAAAAAAATACGTCAAAACAAGCGACTGGCTGTGGCATCAGTGATTGAATATTACTGTTACATATTTAGTTATTACATTTTATACTGCCCAATACCTGAGGCTCTCTGAGCAGTTCACAATCAAAACCATACAATACAACAAATCAGAATAAAATTAAAACTTAAAAACTTTTTAAAAAGCAATAAAAAACCAAAATATGTTACAGTCCAGGGAAAGCCTGTGTAAAAAGATATGTTTTCAGGAGGCGTTTAAAAGATGTTACATTTTCTGCTTTCCAAACTGCACAAGAGAGGGTTTTCCAAATAATGGGTGCCGCTACAGAGAAGGCCCACCATCGAGGTTTTCCATACCAACATTCTGTTCATTTTGGAATGGCCAGCAAGACCTTCTTTGAAAATTGTAAATGTCATCTGGGTGTATATAAGGAAAGATGGTCTGCTAGGTATCTGCTAGATATTTTGAAGAAATAGTTATGCAAAATATAATTTGCAATTATAAATAAGGGTTTTGAAATAATGCTGATTGTATGAAAAATCATTCCTTTAAGGTAATTACCATTTCAGATTAGTGATCATATTCATTTCAAGATTTACCAACGGCAGTTTACTGGCTGACATGACAGTAAAATCACTGCTATATCTTCTCTCTCTCTCTCTCTCTCTCTCTCTCTTTAAATAAACTGTGAATACTTTCAAAGAGTTTCCTTCAGTTTGAAGGAAGCATTTCATTTTCCCCATAAGGCCAATTTACACAGAAAATGATTGTATTTTAAACAGAATAAAACACTTGTCTCATTATAGAAATGGCTTAGGTTGCTCCTTTGAAAGTGGGGTAAATCTTATTCAGATCAAGGGAAGAAATGGCCCATATAAATTTACTGGAAATGATGGGTTAGCTTCAGTCATGGGAAGACTTAATCTTGATAGGAATTTGTCAAAGCCATGTTCTTACATGTATCTCTAGGATTTTAGATACTTTTATATCGTGCCTGTCTTACATGATGGAAGTCATGGCAGTGTCCCCTCCACCACTGAAGCCCAATAATAATAATAATAATAATAATAATAATAATAATAATAATGTTATTTATTACCCGCCTCTCCCAACGGATTGAGGCGGGGAACAACATTAAACATAAAATACAAAACTGATTAAAAGCACATAAAACCAATACATCATTAAAATACCAATAAAACACCAATAAAACACTTTAAAATTAATCTGGGTAGGCCCAAAGGTCCACCAGTGTAGCATGCCAAGGAAACTCCATGGTTACACCAGTGTTATGTCATGCAGCTACCCTAGCATGACAGTGTCAGTACAAGGAGGAAAGAATGGGCAACATTTGGTTGTGGCAGGAGGGGAGTAGCCTTAGCTGGAATCCTTTGCTGACAGGAAAGTTTGTACTTCCCCTGACATTGGTGTAACATGACTGTGGCAATTGTGGTGGTGTAAGTCAACATACTTAACTGGCTGGTTTTGCTGCACTGGCAGCAATGAATGGAAAGACGGAATGAAGGATGGGAGGTCTCTCTCTTTCCTTCTTTGTTGCCTGGGAAACATAATTTCCCCAAAGGCTACTGACTTACCTCCAACTGCCATCACCACATTGAGAAACAGCATCCAGATGAGTGAGTGGGAGGGGTTTGGGGAAGGTAGGAACCATGGATGGCTGGGGAGACTGGGGAAGGAGGATAATGGGGGGTGAGTATATGAAGAGGGCTATGAAGACTCACTGTGGAATTGTGGAAGGATTAACCCCTGTGGTCCCAGTATTCCCTGTACAGGACACACCAGCATCCAATTTGGTTCATATTGGGTGAAAGACCCAAATGGTCTCGGAGCAGGTTACTTTAAGAATTATCTCCTCCCATATGAACCTGTATGAACACTAAGACCAACATCAAAGACATGTTGCTGTGTTTCTCTGCCATTGAAGTTTGGGTGGGTAGATGGAAGAGACAGGACATTGTTTGCCGTGACTTGAGACTTTGGAATGCCCTCCTGAGAGAAATACATCCAAATTCACCCTTACCTGTCTTTAGTGGGCACTGAAGATAGGTTTTTGCCAGTTTTATTGAAGTATTATAACTGTTTAGCTGCCTTGTTCTAAGTTATATTGAATTTACTGCCTATTTTATTATATATTTTTTCAGAAGCTACTGTAATTATCCTTTCAGTAAAAGAGAATGGTACAAATACATTGAAATAAATACGTAAATAAATAATTGGGGTCAGAAAAGAAAACACATTCATGGAAACAAATTTGAATGCTTAGCTCTTAAAATCTTTGTTTGAATCCCTGCGTGTTCAACCATGTTTGTGGTTGTCAATTACAGTTGTCACCTCACTTTTTCTTCTGATAAGCTCATCATTAACTGCTATATGACAGGCAGGACAACATGGCCCTCTCCATTGCTGCGAATAGCAATGCAATTTGAATTTGTTGAATACGGAATTTGGCCAGTGCAGAAGGCTGAGAATTTCACTTTTGTTCTCAAATTTCTTCACATACAGAATAGAAAAAAACTGAATGCAGAAGATAGAGAAATGGCCAAATGTGTCCATCCTTAACCAAGGATACATGATGCAATTGAGTACATCTTTCCTTTATTTATTTATTTATTTATTTATTTCATGTCTATACTGCCCATTAGCTGAAACTCTTAAGTGGAGATTAAAGATAAATAGAACTGTGTGTGGCTCAATGCAGCCCAATAAACATATGACTAAGGAGACATGGATTGAACTCCATCCCCAGACTTTATGGGTAATATTCATCCCTTGGAAGACACTGCTTGTCCTAAAGCTTAGTGGAATTAGCCCCAGTCAGCACAGCCTAACACACATGATTGGTAGAAACAGCTTAGCAAGAAATACTAGAACTTAAGCTTTCCTATATTACAGAAGTCATCACACTCTATTTACATAGCTGGTCCTCCTGTAAGACATAGGCCTATTATAAAAGAAAATAAATTAATATACGCACAGTAATTTTTTTTCCTCCGTAAGACTTCATGATTCTGACATTTTGTTGTGACGAGGCCCTGATGCTTTTAATTATCAACTGAGGTTTAGTTTCCAGAAACTGCCTGTTGCACATGTCGAGGACGACAATATCATTATCTTCCCGTGCAGCTACGCCACAATTGCAGGCAATGGAAAGGTGATGGCCGCCACAGTTCCACTGACGCACATGCACTTCAAATGCACGGCGAAGGCTCTTGTACAGAACAAAAGTTCCGACGATGTCGCTATCATAACGCCTAAGCAATCAAAAGAATAACATAAAGGGAGGATTTACAGAATAGTCTGCCTCATTGTTTTGATTGCTCATTTTTACTTTTAACAACAAGGCTCCTTAATTAGACCAGTATGGTTGCTGGCCTTGGAGGGGAAGGAAAATAAACACTTGGTGAGGAAAGACTTTTTCATCAACATAAGCAAACTAACACCATTGGAGTTATTAGCTGGGAGTGCATAAGAATTCATGTGAGGAGCTTATAGCTGTCTAAGAGCTGTTGCTATGGCAACAGGCGTGGATAAGGAGGATAAACATTTGATAAAAGTAAATGGGAAAATATCTCTGCCTCCAGGCCTTAATAAATATGTTTTAGTTGTAACTGGATGCTTTACAGCATGGTGTTCTTCAAAGCAAAATCAGTGCTCAAATAACATCTTCTGTGACTAATCATCCACTTTTACAAGGTTGACTATGGCTAGGTGAATGTTCCATATGAGAAATTAGGGTTCCGCCAGAATCCTGTTAAAGTGAAGGCATATATTTACTTTTTCTTCAGAACACCTTTAAGTTTTACTGTTAACTGGATTTTCAGCTGGCATATAGTTGTGTGCTGAACAAGTTGAAATTTCTACTCTTCTTCCCTGCAAATGAGCATCAGTTTTACAGAGATTAGGGGAGTTGGAGAAATCTGTAATGGAATCAAATGAGTTTGGATTTCTTTGACTCAGACCAGTGGATTCCACAGAATACTGGATTTTCCTGCCATAGTCGCACAGATTTAATGGACCTGCAGACTCACGCCCCCCCTGAATTTTATGCAAATTTAGGCTGAGAAAATAACATAAACTAAAAAAAATCAGGCTAAAGCATTAAAATGAGCATTTTGGGAGGATTTCTGCATTTGGTGGGGATTTGTGCATTTTTGCAAGTGCAAATTTGTTCTAATGTGAATTTGAACCAATTGGGGCCATTGGGGAAAATCTGATTCTGCCAACGAGCGAATGATGAAAGGCAACTGAAAATCTGTGAAATGCAGATGGAGTGGATTTTACAAAACCCATACATCCCTACCAGAGATCGCTATAGAACTGATATTGTTATCATTCAGTTAAACTCTCCAGCCTAGTAGTTTATGTACACACCTACATTCCGCTATGGATAATGTGTGCTGCGGTATTTGCAGGAATGCTGATTCCATGTAGAACCCATAGGTTCTTTTCACATGGCTGAACAAGATGCCTTCAAGTTGTAGAAAAAGAAGTTGATGCAATTAGGATCTTAGTTCCATAGAAAGGGGTGTTGAATCTCTTTGAGCCCGAAGACTGAATTTCATTTCAGAGATGTTCTCAGAGGCGGCATTCCACTGGTGGGTGGGGCTAAAGGCAAAAAGGGTGTAGCCAAATACCAAAAATACCAGCTGTTGTAGCTTAAAACTCTTACTGCCAGTAAATAAGCCTTAGGGGAGGAATGACAACTTTTTAGAATGGGAGGAGGGGAACTATACAAAAGCCCAGACAACAACAAATGATCATGGGAAGGGGATATGGCCATCAAGAGAACCCAATGGGCCAGATTTAGCGAGGAGGCCTAAGGTTTTGGGCTCCTAGCAAAGAATGTTGCAGTGCTAACACTGCAATTTCTTGAAAATCCTCATTGAAATTAATGGAACATTTTGGAATAAACCTGCTTAAGTTGCTGTACTTCAGCTTTATATCCTGATCCTATGAACTACCATGTTGTCACTCAGGGTGGGACAAAGTCCAGCATGATTATCAATTACAACTTATTTTGAACCAAGAAAAAGAATAAAATTCCAACCAACATCTGTACATGTATTAGGCCAATATCCATAAATATGAACTTTTGAATTTGAAAACATTATACATTCAAAATAAATTTATTGTCTTAGTTCTATTAAGAATATACACTTGGAAGAACTTTCCCCCCGTGGTTGTGGTGTTTTGTTTTTCCCTCTGAACTACCCTGGACTCTGCATTACAGCATTCACCACAAACTGATAAAAGAGCATCCTAAAGTTGAATAGAATTCCAAGATACATCATTATAATGAAACGAACTAGCTTCATGAAAGAATTCTCACCTTCCGTCAAATGTGATGATGTGTGGATCAGTGAAAGAGTAGCAGTTCTCTGTGGGGAAGTCTTGAACTGTGACCTAGATAAAATGAGATTTGTAATGCATCTAGTCTCTGAAGCAGTACTCCAGTAGTACTAGCAGTAGCATTAAGAGTATTTACTTGCAAAACATGATGAGCTACATTTGAGTTTTATGGATGAATCAAAATCTGGCTTTTAAAACATGGTAAAAGATCAGTCGAACTTAGGTTCTGCTTATTATCATTGCAACTGCAATTGTTTTATAACTTGCCTATAAGTCATGGGTGTATAAACATTTGGACTGGAGAGCTGCCTTCTAGAGAACACACATGTACATGCTCTCGCATACATATATGCGCACAAACATACACTCTCACATATGCCTTCTACCAACTTCGGTTGGTGGCTCAGCTATGCGCGTATCTGGACAGGGATAACCTGGCTTCAGTTGTCCATGCTCTGGTAACCTCCAAGTTAGATTACTGCAATGCACTCTACGTGGGGCTGCCTTTGAAGGTGGTTCAGAAGCTGCAGCTTGTGCGAAATGCAGCACCCAGATTGATAACTGGGACCAGAAGGTTCGAGCATTTAAGGCCTACTCTGGCCCGCTTGCATTGGCTGCCTGTATGTTTCCGAGCCCGATTCAAGGTGCTGGTTTTAACCTATAAAGCCTTACATAGCTTAGGACCACAATACCTGATGGAACGCTTCTCCCGACATGAACCTACCCACACACTACGATCAACATCTAAGGTTCTCCTCCGAGTGCCTACTCCGAGGGAAGCTCGGAGGTCGGCAACAAGGGAGAGGGCCTTCTCTGTGGTGGTCCCCAATTGTGGAATGATCTCCCCGACAAGGCCTGCCTGGCGCCAACATTGTTATCTTTTCGGCGCCAGGTCAAGACTTTCCTCTTCTCTCAGGCATTTAGCAATATCCGATGAGCCTGGGTTTTTTTTTTTGTTTTTTTTTAGGTTTATAGCTTTTTAAAGTTATTATAGTGGTTTTAAATGTATGTGTACATTATGTGTATATTGTATGTTTTTGCTGTTTTAATTGTTGTATATTGTTTTTAATTGTTTTAAACTTATGTGAACCGCCCAGAGAGCTTCGGCTATGGGGCGGTATACAAATGTAATAAAATAAATAAATATTCATTCACATACTCATTCACATGCTCAGTTATACTCTTGCAGCCACACCCCACAGACTATTCAACAGGCATGCACAGAGTTCACTCTGCCTATAGAAACATTCCTTTCCCAACAGAGCCCTCCCGCCCCACCAAAGAGAGGCTTGTTAACACTATTATATATATATATATATATATATATATATATATATATATATATTGCATTTATATACCTCCCCATAGCCAAAGCTCTCTGGGCAGTTTACAAAAAACACTAGCCAGGGAAATAGTTTTCTTACCTGTTCCCTCGTGCTAGAGCTGGCAAAGGAAACCTAAGGTTTTCCCTTGCTCACACTAGCACAAAAAGAAAAAAACTAATGATGGTTAGCACTAACAAGCCCCATTGGCCACACTGCAAGTGGCCAAGAGCCACATGCAGGCCACAGGATATAGTTTATGCACCCCTGCTATACGTATACAAAGGGTATATAACTTATTTCTAGGTAAACATCAAACTATAGATAAGTTCATTACAAAAAGATAAAGGGTAAGATCCAACAGTGCCCTATCTCTGGAGGGCAGCATCATCAGTTCCTGATGTGTGTGTGGCTCCTACCACCTATGGCGGCAATGTGGCACTACTAAGGGCAAACCCCCAAACAACTGGTAATGCATGTTTCTGGAAAGAGCAGGTTCTGTGGCAGGTGCTGGCCGCCAAGTGCAGGTGGCAGCCACCAGCAGTAGGGAACTGATGGATCCTACCCAAAGCAAAAACATTTCTCCATGCTCATCCAAAGACGTTTGCAATCTTAAAAACAGCAGCAACAGCTTTGTAACTTGAATTATGTGTAATTCAGAATCTTGTAAAGCAAAGTAGGGGTGGACAAATCAGTCTATTTCTGATCCATGTCATCATTCGCATTATTTGAGGGATGAGTGAGAATTCTGTTCTGTTTATTTTCCAGCAAGAGCTTATCAAACATGGCAGGCTAGAAAAACATGGTCTTCTCCATTATAGGAACAGCTGTACCTATTGAATTTGGCTGTCGCAGATGGGTGAGGATTTTGTTTCAGTTCATTTTTGATAACAATATAGCAAAATTCTGAAAATTTCTCAGACATTTCTTGGGATAGAAAGGAATTGAGATTTTTAAAAACTGAATATGGGAGAAAGGCAAGCTGACAGATTCACCCATCCCTAGGGTCATCTGGATTTTGCATTAATTTGATATCATTATTTTTAATGTACCTAGAAATTCACTTTTAAATAAGTACTCAGACATGTATTTCTAAATGTATTTTCCACCAACTCAATATTTCTTGATGCATTTTCTTTGGGGGTGAGAAACCCTCCGGAACAGATTTTGGAGGCATGTGGGGTGCAAGTGGAAGAGAGCAAGCGGAACTCCTGCTGCATGGGTAATATTGGATGGAGCACTCAGTTCTGATGCTCACAAGAGTCCAGGAAGTGGGAACAAAATCCATCTGTATCAGAGTTCACAAAGACTGAATTCGTAAACCAAGACATCCTTAAATAATGAGTCCCTTAGTCTATGTTACAATGCTGAAACTTTCCCCATAAAAAAGAGGTGAACAGTTTACTGAAATTAAAACACTTGTTCATTATCACACTTCAGAAGCATGCACATCTTTGAACGTTACATTTTATGGTATGTAATGAATGAACGTGCTGATTTTTAACTAGATCCTGATCTGAGCTTCACATAAGCTTTTAATATAATCAGATCCACTTATATATCAGAACCTTGTTAGTAGATGAAACAAATCTTACTAGAGCAGCTAGTTGTGGATATAAAGCCATATGAAAGAGGGCTTAGACAATGGTAATGGATCTCAAATTCACTTTCTGGGATTTATTCCAACAATACAATTGATTTCTTACAACAACCATTACAGGATGTTAGCTTTCTTCCTAATTGTAAGCAGATTTACTCATATGTAAATCCCATCAAGTTCAATAAGACATTTTTTCATATGCGTGCTTATGATCACTGGCTTCAGCAGTATTCATAATCATAGGGACATAGAAAACTGCCTTAAACTCAGTCAGACATCTATGGCCAGAGTGTTGGCAAGTGGAGTTGCTTAGAGCTACCAGGCAAGAAGTTATTATGTATTACAAATAAGCCCAGCCCTCTGTCCCTTATTCACCTAAAAATGCAATACAGTAGTTAATTCACATATCACTCTTTCATCCTAGACTACTTCATAGGACAGGGAACTTGGTGCCTTCCAGATGTTTTGGAGTACAACTCTTATAATCTATTATCATTGGCCATGCTAGCTGGGATTTATGGGAGTTGTAATCCAAAAATTTTGGTGTGCACCAGGTTGCTTACCCTCTGAGATAGGAACTAATCTTACTGCATGCAACTTTTGATAAGGACTCAGTTATTTCCAAATTGCTCTTTGTTCTGGAACCTCCTACTCACAAGTTAAAGTCCACAAAAACAGAATAGATACAGTTTTCTTCCTTCAAACAGCAATGAAGATTTCTAGCTTAAATAGATATTTTTGCATATATCTGCAATAACTCTCTGCTTGCTTATTCAGTTCAATAGTTACTACACTTCAATGATAAGAGTACTTGTTTATGAATAACTAGCCCAGGTCCCCGAATAGCGTCAATTTCATAAATAGTCAGGATTGACTACTGACACTTATTTTTGTGGGGTGGGGGACCTCAAAACCCTTTTTCTGCCTTCAAAGTGAATGGGGATACCCTTCATGGCTGGACCAGAGGCTTCAGTATACGGCAGCATTTCTCAGCAGGCCTGGCCTGTGAGGAGGAAAGGAGGGGATGGGCAAAAACATAGCTGAATGAGAGAGCAAGCCTGGCTCATGAGGGGGAAAGGAGGGCAGGCAGAGCAGGCCAGGGTTGGCGGTGCTTTCCTTCCGGGGTGGAGGAGAAAGTGTAGGCAAGACAGGGGACTGTGCCCATAGGAAGGTCATGGGTTACTCAGTCAGCTGATTTGCTGACTTAACGGGTAGGTCTATTGGTGCCATCAGCAACAGAACTGTGCCTTCCTTCCCTCCCACACCTGATGGTACATAGCAACCGGGTCAGTGGCCCCAGGCACTCTCCCTTCAGGCCCAGGTTGGTGGTGGCGCCAATGGCCATGGGAGTCGAGCAGGAGAAACTGTTGGCACAGACTCTACCCAGCTTTTATATTTAGAACCCATGGCTGGGGCCCAAGGAGGGGAAGGTTAAGGCCAGGCAGGTGGGGCTCGGACAGCTGGGATTTGAGTCAGGGGGGCACGGCTGAAGTGGAAGAGTTGAGCCACTTCCAGATGATGGTCGCTAAAGGCCAGTAAGTCTTCCCCCATGCCCCAGGCATGCTAGGATTTGTAGGTGTAAGCCTAGTTTTTTATTATTAAATTCTTTAAAAATACTTTAAACAAGAAATTGTGTTGTACAGCCAGACCTATCTGCATGCCAAATTTCAAGTTTCTAACTGATCTGGAAGTAGGTAAACATTTCCAGGCATACAAACCCCCACACATACTTTCAGCTTTATAGTTAGACATAACTATTGAACTCCCCATCTAAAAATTAGCTCCAATTAGGAAGTTGTTGAGATAATTTTTTTTTAAAAAAATGATTTTTTTCCCCAGAAGGTTCAGTATTTTTATTATGTTCATCAGCATCATTTTATCAAACCACTGGAGGCTTGTTTTTAAATCTCTGAGTTGAGACAGAAAAGAGAGTGATCGATGTAGAAATAAACTAAATATGACAATGAAGGGCTTACTGACCATGCTGTGGAAACTCCTTAGTTGTTTATTTAACCTACCTTGACATCCATTGGTACATATTCCTGCCATAACGGTTCATTTGTTTGGATTGGCTCTGTTCTGATATAGCTGATGAGGGTCCCATCCTCTGCAAAGTC
This sequence comes from Anniella stebbinsi, assembly GCA_029215795.1. Classification (NCBI taxonomy): domain Eukaryota; kingdom Metazoa; phylum Chordata; class Lepidosauria; order Squamata; family Anniellidae; genus Anniella; species Anniella stebbinsi. The sequence goes on along the minus strand of JARDYH010000001.1, from coordinate 237,320,512 downwards.
ATTCACAGCTCTTACAGTGAGTGATGCTCTTGCACAGCTACCTTCCTTGCAGGGCATATGTTCCAGATCCACCTGGCATGCTGAAAGTGCTATGTCTGGGCTCCTCCATACCAGGTTATCTAAAATCCACATGAACATCTTGGTTAAATATAATTCTGTTGAGGGGTCACCATCTGAATCAAGATTTTCTTCTTGATTCAGATGGTCAGATGATTTTTCCCCATCCATAAAACAAACCCATTACATAGAAAAGAACAAGTAACAGCAGTAAAGGCAAAACACAGTAACACAAGAAGAAGTTTGTCTACTGTCAATGCATGCATATATAAAATGTGCCATATTTGGCTCAACATCACTGAAACAATGACTAGCAACCCAATCCTATATACATCTACTTGCACATAAGTTCTATTAAATAGGACTTACTCCCAGGTAAATTTCATCTGTTTTATTATTGTTTGTTTTGAGCTATATGTTTTTGTACTGTGCAAGCAAATACATTTTATTATCCTGGGCTTTTTAATGCATTTTCATATTTTTTAAATCTGCTAACGGGTTATTCCATTTGTATATTTTATCTTGTTTTTATAGACCTCTCCGGACTAAGTAAATAAACTAACTAAATAGGTGCCACATGCACACCTGAAAGATATCAGGAGACAATTAGCTATTCACAAAAGAAGGGACCTGCCTTCATCTTCTTTATGCATGCACTGCTTTCCCAGGAGGCAAACTTTAAAGGACAGGCAGGCTACAAAAGTTGCTGATAAGCCCACTTGCAACTTGCTGTGTGATGGTCCCCTCTGCCTATCAGTAGTCCTACCACAGATGGGCAATTAGCCAATACTATAGTGACCCTGTTCAGATGACATGCAAAGCCATGGTGGATAAACATTTTGAGCTAAACATTATGGCTTAGTGTGTCATGTGAACCATTCCTAACCATGTTTGCTACATAACCACAGTTTAAACACGTTCACTAATAATTTGCTGCAAAAAGGTTGGCAGCCTAACCTTATTGTTTGAACAGGTCCATTCTAAACAAGCCAAGATACAGAACTCAAAACTTTGGTATCCATTCAAATTCAGCAAACTCATTTGAGCTTAAAACAATAGAAGGTATGGATGAGTGTTGAAACACTCTCTCTGTGTGTGTGTGTACATACACCTGCTTCTCTGCCTTTTAGAACTTTTATAGATTGCATCCATGGTGTAGTACTGCTGTTTCATTTTCATCTCACCAATAATTTTAGTGATGGAAGCAGGACCCTCAAGTTAAAACAAAGCAAAGCATTTTTAGAGAACCAATCTAAATCAGAAGCTTCTTCTTAAGGATCATCAGCAAACTATAGAATGGTTTTCTAATACTGCAATCCTACACATGTTTATTCAGAAGTAAGTCCCACTGTGTTCATTGTGTTTAAAATTGCAGCCTAAGATCTTTTGAAAATAACGAGTAGCAATTCCAAAATAAGCATTGACTACTTTTTACCATTTAAGTAGCACATTGCAACCCAATCTTAAGACTTATTGCAGTTCTTACACTGCGGTCCTATGAGTGATGAGCCTAAACAATAGAGCGCTCCAATCTCAAAGGCTCTTTTTGATCTAAAGTCCTGCCAGGCTCTTGCCAGCAGGTTGGGAGGAATGTTGTAAGACTTCTTTGCCTCTTTCACCAAAAAGGAAATTTCTGTTAGATAAGCCATGGCATACCTCTAGACAGTCCCTTTCCATCACAGTGGCTTCGGATTGGCGGCAGCTGGGTTACATGATGCTGCTGCCAATCCGAAGCCATCTAGGGACAAAGCCCCAAAGCTCCACACTAAAAAAGTCAGTCATTTAGTCCGACTTTTTTAGTTTGTAACGAAGTGACAATGGCATTTACTGTCTGTCACTTTTACTCTGATGCTTCTTGGAGGCGTGTCAAGTCTATGCTGACCACTGATTGGTTGCCATGGGCTGGGCACAGAAGGGGATGGTGCAGCGAGCCATAAGCTTGCTGCACCACTTCCGCGCCTCCCAAAAAACTGCGCCTCCTCGGTCCTCCCCCCTCCTCCAAATAAAAAAATATTAAAAACTAAACTCCGCACTTCCTCGGTCCTCCCGCCCCCCAATTAAAAAGTATAAAACAACAAAATTTACCTTCAAAGAGGCAGCACGGGCACAGCAGCAACGGCGGCGGCAAGAAAACCCACTGAGACGCTGCTGCCGGTGAAGAGGGGTGGAGGGAGCACAAATGCGTGTCGCTCCGCCTGCCGCTGCGATGTCAAAGAGACACCATGAAGAGGCGGCCTCAGAGTCCATTCAACTTTCCCTCTGTGGAAGAGGTATGGCTAGGGGCTGGGTGTCCCTAAGCCCCCAAAAACCTATTTCCCCCTGTCAATGAGGTCAGAGTTCTGACCTTATAGAGGAAGCCATTGCAGAAACTGTCATGTTGACAGGGCAAAACCAGGAGAGTGCCTAGTTCTCCAACGTCAGAACTCTGGCTAAGACCTTGGAGAGGTCTAGACATTCAAGGCAATGTTATGGTACCTGAGATGCTGTATAGGGACCATAGGGACCATAGGATTGCTCTGTTAGCAAGGACAAGATGTGACATCTCAAAGACAATTATTTATTAAGACAATCTGAAGGCTTCTGAAGACATTAAGGATTCTGAAGACATTACTCCAGTGACTAAGGAAAATGAGTCAGTGCCAGATGTTTAGAATTTGGGTTTGGCTGTGAAAAAAATAATATATACCTTTTCCCCCATTTGAGAAGTAAGAAACTAGAGCATGACCTACATTACTGCTTTAAAATGGTTTATAACAGTAGTGACAACTGTTGGAGCTCAGGACCCACACCATATACAGTTTTCCAAGAATTTTCAAAGTGTCATATCCTGCTTGGTGTAGATCTGGCCTAGGTTTGAGGGGAAGTGACTTGCCCAGGTCCAATTTGTGAGCCTGTGGTTGTGTCAAGGTTTTTGAACCTACCTCTTACATTTCAATGTCCCTCTTTGTGTTTACTGAATCACACAGTCTCTGTTATATACAAACATCTATATTGTGTGAGCCACTACAAACAATATATTTCTTAAATCTAAATAGCATAATGTGCTAACCACAGGCTTTAAGTAGTTTTTGTCCGCTCTTCAATTTCATATTTTTTCAGATCCTTTTAGCAGTATTAAATGGTAGCAAGGTTGTTCTATGCTTTTTGATTCATTATTGCTATTTCAGGAAAAGTCAGCAAATGCGCTTGATCAAATGCTCACTGACATAACACTCCTACCAGAATCTCCGGTACTCAGCTGCAAAGTAATTTTACAGATGTCATCCTGGCTCAGACAGGTAATAGGGATGGTACTTAGTATTGTCAAAATATGCTCCTTGCCATCTTCGGCAATTTGTAAGGATTCGGGCACAAACTGCAAATAAAGACAGATGATTAGTCTTAGGCTGTGTTCATATTAAGCCCTGACCTGTTTTGATGGCAAATGGCCTCTCGTTTAGGGCAGAGCTGTATTTTCATGTTTTGCTGTGTGGAATGGTGCTGCAGTTCCCAAGCTTTGAGGTTGTGAGCAGAAGCCAAAAGGCACATGCCTGAAAAAGCTTCCCTGAAGAAGCTGTGAACAGGACCTAGTCAGAAACGTGGTGAGGCCCCAAGGGATAGAATAATTGCAAAGCTGAGAGTAGCCCAATATGGTTAAATTAATTTGATTCATTACATATTAATAAAATAAACATTATAATTGAAAAATAAGGCCTAGCACTTGTCTATTATTATTATTATTATTATTATTATTATTATTATTATTATATTTGTGAGAATAGAAGCATGTGCGAGATTTCTTCCAAACACTCAGATATCTATTATTGTCATTTCTAACTCTGGGGAAACCTATGACAGGAAAACGTGGATTAAAGGAAAGAAACAAAAAACTTCAAGTTAACTGAAAATTGTCCCTGGTTACTGGTCCATCTAAATCCAGGATTGTTCATGCCCCAAAATTACACAGGCCCAACTAGTTAAGCAGGTTTCTGCTCCAAAATTGCAGAAGTGAAAAGTTCACTCACATGGCCTGCTCATGCTGTGTTTTTCTGGCCTTGCCTCTTAAAATGGCAGTACACCAAGTGTCTTCACATTAAGAGGCCAGGAGCCTATCTACACTACTGCTTTAAAATGGTTTACAACGGTTTTAAACTGGTTAATTGCAGTTATTAACCAGTTTAAAACTGTTATAAACCGTTTTAAAGCAGTAGTGTAGATAGGCTCCAGAAGAACATTGGAAAGCAGTAGCAAATTTCCAACAAGCAAATTTCCAATCTGGGGAAGCAGATTTAAGTGCCCTTGGCAGTCTTTGTTTTGGATATCAAAAAGCATCTGAGATAAAAAAAAAAAATCCCAAGAAAAATATTGATTTATCCCATTGGGGTGCTTTTTTCATCCAGTGTTAATGTATTGGGATAAAACAGGTATGGGCAACATGCAGGTCACAGTTCACCAGTGATTCCTACTGTCCCTCATCAAAATCATGGAGTGCCTCAATAAATATAGGTGGGGGAATGGCATCTATAGCACTATGGAACACCATAAGGGTCAAATTCAGCTTGCAAGTAAGCTAAATTTGACCCTTTGGGCTCTCCATAGTGCTCTGGATGCCATTTCCCCCACACATTTTTTTCAGGATGAAAATGGCTCCCAGAGCTCTCAAAATTATCCACCTCAGAATAAAACATGTCTCATGCGAGTTTTTACATGAAATCTGATCTGGAGAACGAGACTCTGAAACCATCCCCTGGCTTTTGTTGTGGGACATTTTACTACTCAGAGAAACATTGGAATTTAACTTGGGGTAGACAAACTTCCAAAAGATCATAGGTGTAATTTTTGTTATGGCTCTAGAAGGGTTAAGGATGATTTGATTGCACCTATTAGTATGCTGCTTTTACCACATCAGAGTCTCCATCATTATTAAAAGCACTTATTGAGGCTGGTCAGGCAAAGCAACCCACAATCCATGTCTATAAATACTTGTTAATTGTGAATACATATGATATACAGGGTTTTAAGGAGGAACGGAATGGGAAACTGGAGTGTCCCATTTCGCCTAATCAGTGGACCGCCATTTTGATGTTTATACCTATCATGTCTAGGGATCTTAGGCTGTGTCCTATTCAGCAAAACCTTTTGTTATATGTTTATTGGACATCACAACAATGTGGGATTGTTTAATTTGGCTAACTGCTAGTGGTGCAATGCAGCTAATGCTTCTTTTAAGCATACATTTTGGCAATGTCCGGTGGTTTTTTCTTTCTTTCTTTCTTTTTGGGAGGAGGTTATTATACAGATAAGCTTTGTACTGGAAGAGACTTTCATAATTGCTGATATACATACTTTTTCAAATTATTTACCCGCTCCACGGAAATTAACGAATGGTCAGTAAATGGATTCATAGTGCCCTTTGTGAGTGTAGTGTGAAATAACGAGTCGAGACAATAAATGGGATTAAAATGGGCCACTTTTATTAAAGATCTGCAAAAGGAAATGAAACCTAATTGGGCATCTTCTATTGGCCTCTACAGGCCAAATCTAGGGATCAGGCAAAACAATTCTTGGGCCATGGGGTGGCACCCAATCCTTCGCCACCCCACGGTCTTGCCCCATTTGGGGAAGGGAGGCCTTCCGGTGTCGCCCAACCCATGCCGCACGGCTCCGAGTAGGTGAGGAGGGTTGGCCTCATAGGTAAACCGCAAGACTCCCAGATGTGGGCCTCAGGCTCTACCCATCACCTCAACGGTGCCTGAGACTGTTCACCATTACGAAAGCAGCTAAAGATGCCCACACCTTTGCACCTACTGCAAAGATTATGTGACCAATTATTGCTAATTTACCTATTTGATACACCCCATCTATCTTACAGTGTGAAGTAGGCGAAAAAACTCTTAACCAAATTAAGTTTAAGAGCACAGATTCCTACTTGGCCTCCTAAAGACGACCGGTGGAGCCCACACTGTCTACAGAGAGGGAAGGGAGGGAGCTGTGCGAGGAGAAAGAATGCCGGGCGGGTCCGTTACCCGGCTCTTAAGACCCGGACCCAGCCCCGCCCAATGGCACCATACGAAGCCGCCAATACCGAGCCTCTACCTCTCCTCGCCACACACACACACACAACTTTCCTCCCCGGCCCAATTGGGCGTGGGGATGTGCATTTTGATGGCTAAAAGACTGATATTACAACACTGGAAGGATTAACGCTCCCCTCCTATCATGCAATGGATTGAGGAGCTTAACAACATTTTCAATATTTGAATGGGTGACATATGGATACTTCGAATGGATATTTATTTGGATATCTGGTCCGCTTTTGTCGATGCTTATATATAATTGCTAGAAGTTGTTTTTTCATATATATGCATTTTATATGTTTTCCTTGCTATGGATGTATACAAATCCATGTATGTATATAAAAAAGTTGGGGGGTGAAGAAATGCTTTTGCTTTGGCAATGTGTGTTCAAGTCAGGCGCTGAGGAAGAGTTTGCTCTGGTCCTTTTGTCAGTCTTTATGTTCCCTCCTCCCTCTCATTGCTAGGAGGGCAAGCTAACAAGATCTTGGATCACTGCCACTGCAAGATAAGGCAAAATTGCTATTTTTGTGACTCGCTGAGATTTCTGCTTAGCTCTACACCATTCTGCCAAATTAGCTACCCTAATTGCTTATTAAGTAGACATTGTCTTAATTTCCAAATGTTACCTTTTGCTTTTGAACATCGTCAGTAATTACAAAATCATTTTCAGGTATAGTTGGGTAATTGTTTCTTATTTCTGATGCAGGAGAAAAAAGACCTTTTGAAAAATTCTAATAATTAACAGCATGGAACTGATTTGTCCAGTGCAGTGCAGAGTTAGGAGTGTGTGTGTGGGGGAAAATCTTAATTAAAATGTGCTGGGGTGTATATTAGAATAATCAGCTGGGCATGTGTTTTGTACACTATTCCACTTTGTATGTGCAAGTGAAAGGAAGACTTATTTATTTATTTATTTATTAAATTTATATCCCTCCTTTTTCCTACAAAGAACCCAAGGTTGCATACATAATCCTCCTCCTCTCCATTTTATCCTCACAACAACAACCCCATGAGTTAGATTGGGCTGAGAGTCTGCGACTGACCCAAAGTCACCCAGTGAGTTTCCATGGCCAAGTGTGGATTAGAACCCAGATCTCCCAACTCAAAATCCAACACTCTAGCCACTATACTGGCTCTCACTACACCCCACTGGCTCTAATTTATATGAACAAATGATCCTTATACTGAGTCTAACCACTGATTGATCCATCTAGCTCAATATTGGCTCAATTCGGATGACACGATAGTCAATGGTGGGGTAATAATCAACTTTGCAGTTGTTCAACTAGGGGGTACTCCCCACACAACATGGTAATAAATAATCGACTGTGGTGTGGATGAGGATCAGCGCTGAGTTGACTATAGCAGCATTCAGATGACACAATAGTCAAAACAACTGACGATTGTTTCCCCCACACCAGTTGTTTATTGTGTCGTCCGAATTGAGCCATTGTCTACTCTACCGGCAGCAGTTCTCCAGACAGTGGCAGGATCTACACTACTGCTTTATAACAGTTTAAAATAGTCTTGACAACTGTTGGTGCCCTTGACACATTCTGTATACCATTTTCAACCCACTTTTAAAGTGTTATATCCTGCTTAGTGTAGATCTGACCATAAACTCAGGCAAGGTTTTGTTTTCTTCCTCTATTCCCTGGTACTTTAGACCTTCTGACTGGAGTTGCTAAGGTGGGGGGTGGGGGCGGAAACCTTTAACCCTATGGATGTTGTTGGACTATAATTCCCATCACCCCCAACCATTGGTCCTGAATAATGTCCCTTCCTCATATCTCTCATTTCTCCTCATTTCCTTCATTTTGTGGCAAAGGAAGAATATTACATAACTGGTTTATATTATAGCTCCATTACTATTATGTTCACGATGATATGACTCTGAGACTATAAGATTTAGACATTTTACTTGTGCATCTGAAAATAATGATGGGAAATCCATAATTGTAACTGTATCATACACACACACTTTAAGGATTTTAAGGCAAAAATGTTTTTAAGCAGATCTCCAGATTTGACTACTCTGAGCCGAACTACTTGTTACCTTGAAGGCGTAGTTAGCAGCTATGTCTTCCTTTCTTCTTTACTCTAAAGTAAGTGCAAAGGGCCCTATCTGGATGGGCCCTTAGCATGGGGGGTAGGGGGCATTAACTTTTTTCTTCCACTGTGGTCCCAATCTAGATTGGTCCCTTCATGCTTACTCTAGAGTTAAAAAAAGAAAGATGTAGCTGTCAGCTATGCCTTCAAAGTAATGTGCATCTTGGCTCTCCATCTGATCCTAAGTAAAACAATATATTGGGAGAAAAGCAGGATGGATCTTTCTCCGTGGCTTTGTATTTTTGCTTGCTGACAATAATATGTGTGGGGAGTTCTGTGGAAATGTTAAAGGAACAGCCCCATGTGGACTAGGGGATGAAAGAGGGTTTCTCTATCTTTGTGTTTTCAGTAATTTATTGTGTCTTATCAGGGGTGGTGGAAAAGGAAATTAGTTTTCAAAAGCAAGTACACACATATAAATAATACCACCTCACCCCAACACGATGGTTGTGCTTTTAGGTTTCTAATCAAAGGCATTATGTATGAGCCACAGTGATGACTATAATGCATAACAATTATCCCATAAATAATAATGGTGGACTTACCATGAATGTCCTTTGTTTTCATAGGGTTGGCTTTTGAAAACTAATCTGTACTTCAACTTCCATAATGAGATGGTGGCTTTTTTGCTCAGTTATTTATATTGCATTCCAAAATAAGCAAATGAGGGGGAGAAAGAAAGACTCTTCTACTAAATACCTGCACCCAAATGCACAGTCAGGGTCAGAAAATGTTTTAACCTGCTAAAATTTTCCATTAACATAATGGGAGGTTTGCCCCTATTTCCTGAGAAAGGAGGGCTGCACCTTTCAGAAAATCTAAAGGATCCAGATCGGACTAATCCCATACTATTTTTCACAAAGATTGTCCATTTAAAGACGTAACAACTTTCATTTCACCTGATGGGTGTGATGCATCTGCAACCGTTCAGGCATTATGCCTGAATAATTCTGAGTTCACAGAACTGTGTATCTACTTAAGGTTGTGTATAACTATCCCTCAGAAGGTGAATGAACATGGAACACTTTCATAATGCATTTCTCGGCACCCCGTGGCTATAGCTGTTAGTGCTTTTAGAAAGCCAGACAGAATGATTGATAGAATGGCAGGCAATTTATTGAAACATTTTCTCCTTGGGCCCTTAGAAGCACCCTGTTTATAATCACCAAAGCCAATTTTACGGTGTGTTGTCTTGTGGTGCGAGGTGGTTAATAAAGAAATCTCCATCAAGGATATGCTAGAGAAGTTTGTTAAATGAGGTGCTTTGTTGTTACCTTAATTCCAGCATAGAACCCATCACTTTCTTCAGGGAAAGACCGGTGATCAGGAGAGTCCCACCTAAAAGCTGTGACAGTGCAAAAGACCTGCAATAAATAAACCGTCCATTTTACAATTTTTTTCTCTCTTTTAAATGTAGAGCTTATGAAAAATGATTGAAGATGTTATAAAGGTTATGAAGGTTTGGTTGAGATATACGTTATGAAGACTGCTTTGGATGCTTTTCCATTCTTTTTGCTGATTGCAGACTTTCTTTTCAGTTGGTGCAGCTCGAGGATGTTGACAAGGTGCTTGGACGGGTTCGTGCAACCACTTCCATATTGGATCCTTGCCCCTCTTGGCTAATAAAAGCTAGCAGGGATGGAACAACTGGCTGGGCCAGGGAAGTGATTAATGCCTCTTTGCAAGAGGGAGTGGTCCCAGGCCTCCTGAAAGAGGCGGCAGTGAGACCACTCCTAAAGAAATCTTCCCTGGACCCTGAAAATCTTAATAACTACAGGCCAGTAGCAAATGTTCCATTCCTGGGCAAGGTCCTGGAGTGGGTGGTTGCGAGCCAGCTCCAGGCACTCTTGGATGAGACTGATTATCTGGATCCATTTCAGTCGGGTTTCAGGCCTGGTTTTGGTACGGAAACAGCCTTGGTCGCCCTGTATGATGACCTATGTCGGGAGAAAGACAGGGGGAGTGTGACTCTGTTGATTCTCCTTGATCTCTCAGCGGCTTTCGATACCATCGACCATGGTATCCTTCTGGGACGACTGGCTGAGTTGGGAGTGGGAGGCACTGCATTGCAGTGGTTCCGCTCCTACTTGGTGGGTCGGCTCCAGAAGGTGGTGCTTGGGGAACATTGCTCGGCCCCGTGGATTCTCCAGTATGGGGTTCCGCAGGGGTCAGTTTTGTCCCCCATGCTGTTCAATATCTACATGAAACCGTTGAGTGCAGTCATCCGGAGTTTTGGAGTGCGTTGTCATCAGTACGCTGATGACACGCAGCTCTATTTCTCCTTTTCATCTTCATCAGGTGAGGCTGTGGATGTGCTGAACCAGTGCCTGGCTGCGACAATGGACTGGATGAGGGCTAATAAACTGAAACTCAATCCAGACAAGACTGAGACGCTGTTGGTGGGTGGTTCCGCTGACCGGATGGAGGGTGTTCAACCTGTTCTGGATGGGGTTGCACTCCCCTTGAAGGAGCGGGTTCGTAGCTTGGGGGTTCTCCTAGAACCATCTCTGTCACTTGAGGCGCAGGTGGCCTCAGTGGCACGGAGTGCCTTCTACCAACTTCGGTTGGTGGCCCAGCTATGTCCCTATCTGGACAGGGATAACCTGGCTTCAGTTGTCCATGCTCTGGTAACCTCCAAGTTAGATTACTGCAATGCACTCTACGTGGGGCTGCCTTTGAAGGTGGTTCGGAAGCTGCAGCTTGTGCAAAATGCAGTGGCCAGATTGATAACTGGAACCAGTAGGTTCGAACATATAAGACCTACTCTGGCCCGCTTGCATTGGCTGCCTGTATGTTTCCGAGCCCGGTTCAAGGTGCTGGTTTTAACCTATAAAGCCTTACACGGCTTGGGACCACAATACCTGATGGAACGCCTTTCCCGACATGAACCTACCCGAACACTACGTTCAACATCTAAGGCCCTCCTCCGAGTGCCTCCTCCGAGGGAAGCTCGGAGGTCGGCAACAAGAGAGAGGGCCTTCTCTGTGGTGGCTCCCCAATTGTGGAACGATCTCCCCGACGAGGCCTGCCTGGCGCCAACATTGTTATCTTTTCGGCGCCAGGTCAAGACTTTCCTCTTCTCTCAGGCATTTGGCAATATCTGAGGAGCCTGGGTTTGTCTTGTTTTGTTTTTGTAGTTTTTTGAAGTGTTGAAGTGGTTTTTAAATGTACAGATTGTGTGTATGTTGTATGTTTTTGCTGTTTTAATTTTTGTATATTGTTTTTAATTGTTTTTAATCCTATGTAAACCGCCCAGAGAGCTTCGGCTATGGGGCGGTATACAAATGTAATAAATAAATAAATAAATAAATAAAAGGTGGCCAATGTCCCCCTTACCAAACCGGATATGTGCAGCCCAGGACAAAACCCCAGATACTGAAAGCTCTGGTCCTAACCAATCTCCATATGTGCCTTTTGCATTTATCAAAAGGTAATTCCATGATATGGGTGGGCAAGAAGGATGCTGAATAAGTGCAATTAGCTTTGTTCATGATAGCTGGAATTAGAACGGGCCAGGACATTCCTAACTCTGAGCACTTTGTAAATGATCAATTGCATGAAGCACTATACATTTCATTATTTCTCTTTCCTGAAAAGCCCCTGTTGAAGGAGAGACATCAAGTAGGCACTAGATTTGGGGCAATGAATTGGAAACTATGGCAAAGATCCAAGGATTGTTGAATTTGTTCATCATGGTGAACGTTGGTCATATGTTCCCTGGACAATAGCCCTTCACAGCAGAAAACCTAGATGATGACAGAGTTCTAAAATCATTTCATAATTTGTCAAGGTAGGGTGACCAACTGTAAGGATTTCCTTGGATTTTTCTGGATTGTTGTTCTATCCTGGGTGTCAGGAGGGATTTTCTGTAATTTTCTATAATGCCAGGGAACTACACACTTTCTCCCTTAAGGCCACCATTAGCATGGCAGGGGGATGATGCACTTTCTGGAGGTGTGTTGATCCCCCCACTGCTCCAATCAGGGCCTTAAAGGGGAAGTGTGCAATTCCCAGACATTATAGAAAATACCATGATTGGAGCAGTGGAGGTGGGAGTGGGAATGACATGCTTTCTCCTCCTCCACTCCAATCAGGGCCATTAGCATGGCGCGGGGGAATGACATGCTTTCTGGAGGCTTCTAAGACCCCAATTGGAATGGAGGAAGGAAAAATGTGCTTTTTTCGTCTCTCCCACTGGGTGTCCTCTTTTTTGGTTTCCCAATTATGGTCACCCTAGTCAGGGAGGTCTGCTGCTGAAAAACGTCTCACAGGGTAAGTGCAACATCCTAACTTTGGGGTCATAAGTTAGGTTCCATGGGAAGAGGGAGGCCTATAGGATGCTCTTTTCCATGGCAAGGAAATTCTGTCAAGGAACCCAAGCACATGTAGGAAAGGTGGGATATAATAAATAATAAACCTCATTCAGAAACACACACCTTCTTCTTAGACTATGTTCTTGGGAAAGTGTTTTGCAGTAGCTTAGGCTAAAAGTAACCCATCCTAAAAACAAAAGGGTTCATTTCATATCATATGTTGAGCTTTGATCATCAGAAATGGTTTACTCCATTTCACCCAATATACAAACCTTGTCCAAGTGATAAGGACACTTATAACCACAAGATTTCTTTTTCAGAAAGCAAGAGAGATCTGGCCAATTATGTTTGTTCATACGGCAGCAATACAATTGTTATCTTCACTGAAGCAACACACCATCTGCTATCTTAATGGCTTTTTCCCCTAAAAAAGATTTCTTTTTCTTTTCCAAGACTAAACCAGGGAGCCCTCTTCCTTGAGGGGGAAAACAGTAACACATGAATTGCTCCCTATAACATACCTTTTTTATGGGGTGGGTGTGAAAAACAGTCACACTTATATCCTTTCGAAAATGAATATGCAATCAAATCCAGAGTTGCCATTTGAAACTGCAACTATTGCAAAATTTGAAGAATTTTGAGGGAAGCTATCGATTTTATTTTAAAATGAGACTAACAACTTTTTTTTTTTCAGGAAACAAAGTTCCATCTAGTCCAGTCCAGCAAAGCCAGATGTTCTGGAAAGCTCACAAAGAAGGCCAGAAGGGACACTCATTTGTTGTTTGTTTTCCCTGGCATTTGGTAGCATGGAGATCCACTTCATTGTCATGTCTGATGGCCACTGATTAACCTAGTTATCAAGTGGAGGCTTGTGGCTCTGATTTTTGGGAAGCTGTGAATCCATTCTTGGTTTCAGTCAGACCTAGCCAGAACTCTAAAATACATATCTAAACAACTGAATCTATTTTGGGGATAGGCTACTGCACCTTGGATAGCTCCTTTTAAGTTCTGGATGGCTCTGACTGAAACCCAGAATGGATTCACAGCCCCCCAAAAGCAGATCCACCAGCCTCCACTGCATTTATCTAACCCATTTTTAAATGAGGCTACTGCCTCTTACCATATTTGATAGTAGTGAGTGACTCCATAGATTAATCATGAAGGACTTCTTTTACTGACATATTATGCCAGTACTTTGCAATCTGCACTGACTGCCAGCCCATTTCCGGGCCCAATTTCAAAGTTCTGGTTTTAACTTTTAAAGTCCTAAATGACTTGGGGCCAGATTACCTGAAGGAACATCTTTTTCCATATTTAGTACTTACATGGAAACTAAGGTATTATCTGAGGCCCTGCTCCAGGCACCCCTGCCAAAATGAGGTGAGGTGGGTGGATACAAAACAGAGGGCCATTTCCATGGTGGCACCTATTTGTGGAATATTTGCCTGACACCTACATTATTATATTTTTAGCACCATGAGAAGGCATTTTGCTTCTCCCAGGCATTTTAAGAATATTTTAATGCTTTTAGATGTTAGCACTCTTACTTTGTTGCTGGTTCTACCTTGGTTTTTTGTCCTGTGATGCTTTTACTCCTTACTGCCGGCTTCATAATGTGTTATCCCTGCTCCCCATTTTTTAATATCTTGAAATTTAATGCATTGTACACTTCCAAGAGATGTTTATTATTGGGCAGTTCAAAAGTGCAATGAATGAATGAATGAATGAATACACATAAGCAGTCCATTTCATTGTAGGACCATAAGTTCTGCCGCCTGAACTTCTGAACTTCTCATTAGGGATGTGTATTGTATTGTTAAAACGTCCGATAATGATATGTTAAGGTCGTTATTGGACATCCAATTAACGATAACGATACAATAGAAAAACCTCTGATAAATACCCAATCCGAAAATTTTCAGCTCAATTAAATCGGATTATTGGACTGCCATATAAATAAACCTATAACTTCTGTATTTTAAATGTTAGAGGCTAGAAACCTGGTCACATTGCTTATGGGATATTCCTAAGTATGTGTATGAAATTTGAGATCAATCCCTCCAACCCTCGATTTTATATGAATTTATTAAAGATCATTTAAGTTCTGACAGGTCAGAATGACAGCTCACCACGTGTGTTCATTCAGTCCTGTCAAAAAGTTGCACAGTCTTAACAAAATCATATAAAATACAAGGGTGGAGGGATTGATCTGAAATTTGGCACATATGTGTAGCATCATGTCCTAGGCATGTGTATGAAATTTGAGATCGATCCTTCCAACCCTCGATTTTATATGAATTTATTAAAGATCGTGCAACTTTATTGAGAGATGGTTGACTGGGCCTCCATGTCTGTCATCTTGTTGTCTGCTTTTTTCCCCATAGGCTTACATTGGGGGAAACACATGCATAACTTTTTTATTTGAAATGATAATGACATGAAACTTGGGGAACCAGGACTAGCAAGATCCAATCTGCAATGTCGAAAAAGTTTCATGTCTCTATCTTTTCAAATTAAAAAGTTATAGGGGATCCCCCAAAAGCCCCACCCCCGCTGTAACTTCTTCATTTTTAAAGATAAAAACTTGAAACTTGTGGAACATTGAAGATGGGATCTGGATGGTCATTTGTAAAAAAAATCAGAGCAATTGCTCAAACCCTTGATTTTCTATGATTTTTTTTAAAGATCATGCTCATTCTGAAAGCTGGTTGACCAGGCCTCATCTTTCAGAACAAGCACATCTTTAAAAAAAATCATAGAAAATCGAGGGTTTGAGCAATTGCACTGATTTTTTTTTCACAAATGACCAGCCAGATCCCATCTTCAGTGTCCCACAAGTTTCAAGTTTTTATCTTTAAAAATGAAGAAGTTACAGTGGGGGTGGGGCTTTTGGGGGATCCCCTATAACTTTTTAATTTGAAAAGATAGAGACATGAAACTTTTTGGAAATTGCTGATTGGATCTTGCTAGTCCTGGCTCCCCAAGTTTCATGTCAATATTATTTCAAATAAAAAAGTTATGCATGTGTTTCCCCCAAGGCAAGCCTATGTGAAAAAAAAACAGACAAGAAGATGACAGCTTGGAGGCCCGGTCAACCAGCTGTGTCAATAAAGTTGCACAAACTTTAATAAATTCATATAAAATCGAGGGTTGGAGGGATCAATCTCAAATTTCATACACATGTCTAGCACATGATGCTACACATATGTGCTAAATTTCAGATCAATCCCACCACCCCTATATTTTATATGAATTTTTGAAAGATCGTGCAACTTTTTGACAGGTCTGAATGAACGCACGTGGCGAGCTGTCATTCTGACCTGTCAGAACTTAAACATTCTTTAATAAATCCATATAAAATCGAGGGTTGGAGGGATCGATCTCAAATTTCATACATATACTTAGGCATACCCCATGAGCATTGTGACCAAGTTTCAAGCCTCTAACTTTTAAAATACAGAAGTTATAGGCATTTTTGTCTGAAACAAATTCAGCTCTATAGGGCACAATGGGGCTCCAAATAAAATATCAGATTTCCAATAATTATCATGAAGACGATACAATTAACCTATAATATTATTGGAGACGATAATCTTTTGGTCTGAAATTCCGATAACGATACAAGATGATATTTTCAGGCATGCACATCCCTACTTCTCATGGTCAAACTACCGCATAGTGTGCAACTAAAGCTTCTTTTTTCTTTTCTTTTTTACTCTTTTGTAAGTGTAGATGGCCCCAATTTGGATATGGACCATTGTGCTCCAAGTGGGATAGTTAAACCTTCCTCCCCCCACTACTATTTCCCCCCCCCCAAATTCCCCTGGTTTAAAAAGGGGGGTATCCATTGGATGTTTTCTTTAATATATACCATGTCTGTTCTTTTTATCATTCAGAAGTATGCATAAGGAACCTTAGCTGCATCAGGACCACAGCATGAGGATTAGGGGGTCTTTAACCCTTTGTTCACGGTAAACTGGATTTTGGGCCCTGTGCCTGCAAATTGCATAGAGGGAAAAGTTTCCATTGAAGCAAAAGTGGGGCTTTCTAGTATGCAAATTGCAGGCACAGGTGTCCTGATCTGAATGGAGAACACAAAGGGGAAGATGATATATGTTAAAATTACATATATCTTCAGGTTGAGTTAGCCAGTGTAGTATACTGGTTATAGACGCTTGATGCGAAGGAAGAGATTTCTCTCTGTTCACATTTTTTGACAGTGTTCATAATTTTACAAGGCTCTTTTTCCTGGCTGACCAAGTTAAACATTCCAGTGAGAAAATCTAATAAAAGAGCAACGCTGTTACTGCATTCATACAGTACAATGTAATGCTTCATGGGTTGTTTTGATTTCACTGTTGTGGTTGTAATTTCAAGCAAAACTCTGTTAACATAGGAGAGCCTCATCTGAAAACTCTGCCTTAAAAACCCTTTCCAGAGATATCATTTCAGCCAGTAAAGTCAAGAGCTGATTTTTTTTTTGAGAAAAAAAAATGATATGTTGCTTGATTTTGATACAAATCTTCAGTAGCACAACATTAGTCTTGAAAATGGATGAGTATCACAAAGTTCCATTTCCTCTTTGTAATTTTGGTCATGCATTGCAAGTTGACATGAACAGTTGTGAGGTGTATCTTCTGAATTGTAAGACTTTAAGCAATGATTTGGGGCAATAGACCCTTAATTCACCTTGTGTGCACTCTCATACTAAAAGAGCATTACTACGTATATCAGCATATAATTTTTAAATTCAACTGTGGTGTTTCTGACCCCTATAGCTGGGGTACAGAATCTATTTCAGTCCAAGGGACAAATTTCAATTTGGTGCAGCTTTTGGGGCCCACATTCCAGTGCACTCTGCTATGTGTGATTTGAAAAAAAAGTTTAGTTTGTCCCTCGGTATAAGCCAGCTTTCTATGTCACATGGGGATAAAAGAGATGCTTTCCAGTTCTTCACTAAGGTTGATCCAGTGTAAGTACTCTGAAAAAACTAGCACCATCTAAAGTATAGTTACCTGGTGCACATGGCATAACATCCCACCACAGCTTAATTTACCTGCCTGGGCTGTTGCATTATGCTCTGCACCCACAGGCACTAATTTTGCATAGAATCCAAGAGCTCCCGGCTTCCTGTGTCATACAAAATTAGGCGGCAGGGCTTGCTTGAGGGTTAGACAACCCCCAAACAACCCCTGTCTCCTGGGTTCACAATGCCACAGAAAACCATGGCAAGCTGGGTGCCCTCAGGCACCATGCAAAAATGGCACCCATAGCCACCTGGCATGATGCAATAGTAATTGCACATAAATTAACCCATGGTGGGTTGTCATGAAATGTGAATAGGCTCAGGGTGTGTGATTTTGGGATGTGATCCATGAGAATCATGAAATACGTAAAATATTAATAACTCAAAACTCTTGCACATTCAGTACCCATTATGCTATGTGCAAAACCCCTTCCTTTGTAAGTTTCAATTTTCTTCTACTACTCCTCAGGTGAGCATTCCTTAAAATAATCAGATATGTGTATTGGCCACTGATCTACAATCCTGACAGTTTGTCACAGAATTATTAAGATGGTTTCTCTCATGAGTTTTTTGCCTTCAGCTGAATATCAGCTCCTGCTCTGTAACACAGCAATCAGAGACTTTTCCCGCCTTTTATCATTTTATCATTTCTAGAGAGGGGGGTGGGAATGAAAAAAGTACCCTGCAGCCTGTGTGAAGACAACATTGACTGACTATATGTTGGTATTTCCCCCCTAAAGTCTTTCAGGAAAATAAAATCCTACTTAACCCTAAGCATTTTTAAAACGTTGGTAATAAATCAAAGGGGCCGGCTTCTTCAGTGAGATCTAGGAACTTGAGCATGCATAGTTACAGCAGATGGTGCTCCACAGATGTACAGAGCTCTTTGCTCTTGCATAACTAGCAAGGGGCAAGCAGGACTGCCTTGCTAAATATCAGCTTTGGTATGTAAATCCTATTGTTTCAGGTGATGCTTACGTCCATTTAAATTGGTTTCTTTCCTATGATTTGAAGGGCTCCATCACACCTACTTTTCTCCGCCGGGTTGCATCTATGGTTTACCCCTCCATTTCCTTAGCAAATTGAGGGCTGGGCACTTTCACACCTATGTGTTGTTGCGCTATTTCAGCTCATGTAACTTTTCACCTGGATCACTACTATGCCGGCAAAATCTCCCACCCTGCCCCCTACATTCTCCTTCCCCCTGCAGTTAATTTCTAATTTTTAAAAAATATATATATTTCTGCACAAATACAATAGTACAGCAGCCTGAAACTGCACAATTACGGTAAAACAACACACTATGCTTTCCCCTAAGATCATATTAAACAATATAAGTGAAGAGGAAGTATTACAATTAGGGGGAATCCACACAGTCCTTTAGAACGTTTTAAACAGTATTTTAAAACGTTCCAAATAGGTGCGTTCTAAAATGTCTTAGGCCACATTACTGAGTACTCACGTTACAGGAGAACAGTCTTCAGTCTTTAAAGCGGTGTGTGCAGTCACACGCTGTTCTGCCCTCTTTCTCTTTCGTTTTTCAATGAATTTAGGGCAAGGCATTGTGGGGGTTGTAGTTCAGTTACACACTTCCTTCTTAGTTCCTCTGTCATTCCCTAGCGAGTATAGGGCTAAGAATTGTGGGTGTTGTAGTTCACTGGTCCACTTCCTTTTTCTTCCCCACCAATCAACTGCTAAGCATTTGGGCACCAGTAAAGAAAGCACTGCCCTCATGAATCTCAAACGGTAAGGAAGGACACATTATTTTATTTAAAACGATTTATTAAAAGTGAAACCGTTGTATATAACTGAAGTGAGTTTTAAAAAACCTCAGATATACAACGTTATAGGGAGTGCGTCATGTGGCCCAAAGAGTTTTCATAACCCTTATAAAACGTCAAAAAACTCATGTGTAGATAGGCTCTCAGTTGTTGGAGAAGTTTGTGGTCAATGTTGGCATGGCAAGGGGAAGCCGACGTTGTTCTGGTTAGGAAACCTAGACATGCCTATTCAGGAGTAAGAACCATAAAGTTGAATGGGACCGAGTCCCAGGCATGGGCGGTGGTGGCTTTGCTTGCCTTCTCCACGGGGTGTTTGGGTGCCCTCTCTCACTCCCCTTTATGGTTGAGCAGTTGAGCGGAGAACCACCCCACCCTTCTCTTTTGTCAGTGAGACTGTCCTTCAAGACACACACACCCAACAAAAAATGGGATGGTCTGATATCGAACAAGGACAGCAATACACAGGAGGGAGGAGGAGCTTTATTGCGCACAGAGCGAATAAAAGCCAGAGTTTCCCCACTCCAAAATATAATATGGAAAACAGGGGGAGGGGGGAAGAGGGAAGATGAGTGCAGGACAGGGATGACATCATATGGCTACCGTGCTGCAAAAATACATACCAGGCATGGCAAGAGTGCAATAAATTGCTGGTATGATGGAGCTCGAGGCGAACTTTAAAAATTAGAAAGAGAGAGTTTTCCAGTTTCTCAGAAACACTTCACTACTCTTCTCATGTTCTTACCCCATACAATGAGTTACCTCTTTCCTAAAAGACCACAAAACACCTTGCATTTTGGCATTTTCAACACAATGAATTTTTTCATGAAGTTATCCACAAAGATTACAGCAAAATCAAAGTCATTTGTACTGGAGATTATGCTTAATTCAGATAGGCACTGTGTTTTTATTCATAATGAAACTCTCAACCAATGTAAATCTCTGCTAATGGAATCTCAATGTGAGAATTCCTTCGAAAACATCAGAAACCTTCCTAATAGCAATGGGTTGTATGTTTGTAAAGTTATTGTTCTGTTCTCAGCATCTATAATTAAAAGTGAAAACATCTCTCCTTTTCCCTTCATAGTGGAAGCTAAGCAACTTTCTTATCTAAATGTAGAGAGAAATCAGTTTATAAGCTTGTACACCGAGCCAATTTTTATTTTTGCCATTGCATTTGTAAATAGTGTAACTTATCAGCAAGATGGCTACTGCCACTGGCAATCTAAAAGAAGAAGAAGCAATTTTGCATACGTCTTTTTAAAAATGTATGCCATCTCACTGTATGCATGAACTTTCAAATTGCTGTGCAGAGCAAAACCTGGCCAGCTTCGTTGGCACGTCCTGCTTTCTTAGCATTACCCATTGCGCACACTGTGCCTGCTGTAATTTACAGATGGCTGTACCTCCAGGTATGGAATGACCTCTGTCAATATAATCTAAATAGGGCTTGGGACTGCTATGGTTTCAAATCAGATGGAATGGGCTATGCTGAATGTTTACGTGGGGGGAAGTGGTGCCTTCTAGATTTATTTATTAAAGCTGCAAGTAGTTTCACTAACATTTTGCTGCTGACATAGTTTCCCAAATGGCATAATTGGAACCTAAAAGTATGGGGAAATGCTCTTATAAACATTATGAGGAAATAGCCTTGGCTATTTAATCTAAAGAGATGCTAATAAAAGTTCAAACTCCATTGGGCCAGTAAAATTCAATGACTCCATTAAAGCTGTGAGTGTGAACAACATCTTGACAGATAATTGATATTGTGTGCGAATGATATTATCGAGGGTGTTTGAACTGCGTAGGGAAGTAGTGTAGATGGATATCTGTCACTTGGAAGCAAAGTTTTAACTTATTTTCTCCCCTCTTGATTTACAACTGTGCAGGTTGTAGAGAAATACATTGGTAGAGGGTTGAGTACAGGAATCTGGAGGCTGCACAGTCAAAGGACAGAATGGTCTGACCCTGCCACCAACCACAAGATGCCTCCGTCTGCACCACCATAAGCTGAAGCAGATGCATAGAACTGGATAGATGTTAAGGTCAGTTTGCAAGTTAAGATAGTCCAATGGGATCTCACAGATGTCCATAAGACCTGATGTTGCATCAACCATACTTGAATGTAGATAGTGCCAAAAGAGACAGAAAGATATAAATAATGTGTGTATGCATGTTTATTTGTATGTGTGGTGATTTAGAGTGTTCCAAGCACTTCACATACAACATTTTGGAATCCTCACATCAAGTATGCAAGATAGGTCAGTATTAGTATCTCAGTACTGCAGGAGGGCTGTGTATGCTGAATAAGAGAGAAAGAGAGAATAGCTTGCCTCACACAGCAGAGACAATATGCAAACGGGGCTTCCTGATTTGTAAAGTAATTAGGCAGGAACCGTGGGCACATGGTGTCGGAGCATAGGTTGGTTTTATCTGCATATTTATGATAAGCATATTCATCAAATCACTTTTATTCAGTGTGGCATTATGCCAAGTTTATATTTTCAGCGCTACTTCACTTGGAGGGGAAAACAAGTTGGGTTTGAATGGGAGGCTGTCAGAGTTAAGACAGCCTCCAAGCTCTTAGCTCCAAAAGGGGAAAATTGGAAACAGGATGGCAGACCAGTTGTGGAATCTGTGACCAGGTTCTGATGCTGGGCCAGTTCACAAGAGGTATCTCTCAAACATCCAAACAAACAAAACAAATCTAGGTGTTGTTGAGTTTTCTTTCCTTAGAAGTTGTTTGCCTCAAATAGCCTTCAAGTCATATTCTTTCATACCGATCTGCTTTTTGGCTTGAAGTTGGATTGGAATTCATTATTGGGTATACTCTGACATCTAATTTTTTGTAACTGCTTTTCATGGGAAATGAGGGAAACTCAGCTATGGCACTGCTAAGAAGAGAAGCTACATGAGGTATCTATAAAGGGTCCAGTTTGGACACTTGGATTGGTTTGTATAAATAAGCCCCAGTAAGCATTCAGTTCCTTATACCATTGACAAAGCATTCATTACAGTCAATGAAAAACACACGCCCCATTGATGGTGGAATCAAATTCTGGAATCCAATTGGCTCCCTGAGGTTGCAATCCTATATCCACTTATATGGGAAAAAACCCCACTGATCTCAATAGGTTTTATTTCTGAGTAAACACTGTAAGACACTGGCCGGTCTGGTTCTCCACTACAACTGTGCGGTGACAAGGCTCAGTTATTATTAATCAGGTAAATGAATGTTTACCCACCTAGTCTTTAAAAGAAGTAGTGCTATAATATATAACAAAAATAACTTCTATGATAAATAAATTAAAACTCATACATGAACTGCATGTAATATATTGGAATGCTGGGCTTTCTGAACTTGATAAATAGTATTTAATAATACTATATTAAAATGTACTCCTGCCTGGGCACCATCTTTTACATTCAGGCCAAATTTAGACTCAAGAGAACAGATTTAATAAGAGCCAAACAAAACATAAAACTAGAGGGATTCAATTCCTCTAAATGCTTGACCTTGTTTTCTGAGTTCAAGAAAGCATTACCGTATCTCCCAATCTGAAATTAACTCCATCCATCTCCACGTAAGCGAATGTCTGCAAAGTTGTCTCATGATGAACTTGTTCTTTCGTGCTTGATGGGGAAAGGCGTGACCAGACCACCACATAGCCCATAGACTGATATGAAGATGGACTGCTAAAAGCGCATTTGAGGTAGACGTGGGCTCCCAAAAGCTCAGGGGTGACAACCGGTTGGAAAGCTGGGATCTGGAATTGTCCTGGGTAGAAACAGATTGTTGTATCATGAGCACGTGATGGATAATACTTCACCAACTAAAATGTTATAATTGAAGTAGTACTAGGAAATATAAGGACTTATCAGGGACTATAGTTTCAGAACTAAAAAGGAATCATTGTCAGCTGCTCCACATCTCTTTAATGCTCTGTATCTTGAACAAATGCAGAAAGATAAAATTGAGTGGTTGTGAGTTGTAAGTGAACTGAGTAACTCAAGGCAAAAAATGAAGTGTAAAATGGTAATCAAAGAGCCTCCAAGCATTGGCAAGAAAAAAAGGATATGGCATTTACTCACTTGTTGAAGAATCCCTCAGTGCCAAAATGGGGGTGGAGGGTAGGGGGATGAATGGCACAACATGACATAGAGGTTTTCTACATCAGAGGTGGGGGAAAAAACTGTTTTCTTACCACAAGCCCCCAGTCTCAGATCTTTTTGTATTCAAAATGTGCTCCTTCAGACAGTGACAAACAGCAACCAAGTGAATTTTAATTGAAAAGGATGCAATGGAAAAGAATAGGTTGCAATGAAACAGTGCCATCTAGTGGCAGAATAAAAACCTGTCATAAGTAAATACTGGATTATCTCAGTGTTTAAAAATTCAGAATTGCTGGGGAAAAGGGCCGGAATGTCCTGAGGGTTTACAACATCATGAAATCGACCTGCAAACTTCTGGGAGTGGCCAGTCACAAGTGTGCTATATATCACTCATTTAGAGATAGCCATAGTATGTTTCCTTCTCTACTTTGTATCACCATTTTGATGAATCTGACTTCATTGCAGAGGTCAATAAGCTCCCTCCCCCCACACACATCTGAAGAAACGAAAAAGAATTTTCACTGTATCAATATATCCTAAATCCTAGCATACTATGAGACCAAAGCCACACTGTGCTGGAGTAATTGCAATGTTCCAGCTGTAGAACATGGAAGATGGATTTTCAGGCAGAGTGAGTTGTATCTAAGGTGGAGATTGTCATATCTGACAGTCTCTCTTTGTCACACGTTCTTTTGTTTTTTAACTTCTTTCCGTCCTGTTTATGAAGTATTGTGTGGATTTGGTTAAATTCTTATCCAACAATGAACCAAACAAAATCTTTAACAGCTTTCCCAGCAAAATTCAATAGGTACAGCTTTTCCTAGCATTGAGAGGACCAAGTTGTAACTCCCTGCCATATAGCTGTTAAAACTGAGGAGTCTGTCAAAAAAAAGAGGTGACAATCCTAATTGAACAATACAAACATGGCTGAATACAAAGGGATTTAAACCCAGACTTTTAAGAGTTGAGCAATCAGAGCCCTCTGCCTCGATAGAAGAATATGTCAGCTTTGTTTTCTCCCAAATTCATTATTACCAAAAAAATATATATATATTGTTCTTTCTGTCCCATTTATGGAGACTTTTGCAAATTTTGGTAAGTTCTTATAAAAAATGCACCAAACAAAATTTTTCCCCATCCCTCCACAAGGACCAGCTCTCCCATGGGGCACGGCGAGACTCTCACTTGGTGGCAGATTCAAAGGGGCAGTGAAATGCATGCCCCCATCCACTGCTAGGAGGGCTGCCTGCCATCACCAGGTGCATTTTCCTAATGGATCACTGCCACCATCTCCCAAACCCAATGCCTTGCTCTTAAGAATGAACCCCTCAAAATGAGGCACTGGTGAGCACTCCAGAGAATCCCACTAGCTGCTTTCTTTGTGTGATAAGAAAAGTGGCTGATAGAACTCTCCAGAGCAATGAACAGGCTCAGTTCTTCATTCCAAGAAGTTGTTCCTCAGAACAAAGCATTGGATGGTCATTATGGAGAGCCTCACTTGTAACTTTCCTGCTATGGCAAAGATGGACACCGTCTTGCTCTAGGAAAGCACCCTCAGAGTGAGGCACTGGGTGACAAATGCCACAGCACTAAAGCAGCCAGTGCAGATGTCTTGAGTGACATCCTCAGTGCAAGGCATTTTGGGTGAGGTGGCATGGGATTGCAGGGAAAGGGGGAATCAGGCAGGGGGGATCACCTTTCTGCACATTCCACTGACAGACATTTTTGCTGGATCATGGAGCCTTCCATTCGATATAATCCAGAGTAAGTAATCCAGAGTAGATAACTAACCATCTGGAATCCTTTGATTTTGGACTTCATGCTTGCAAATTGATAGCCAAACTATTGAAATATTTCCATGCATGAGAGGAAGTACAAAGGTTTCCTATTTCCCTCCCAGCTGTACCCCATACCACATATGCTACTCTGGAGGGTCTCTGGATCCTCAAGAATTGCTTTTGGAAAGATGAAAGGAACTGCTGCAAGAGGGGGCCATTAAAAAAAACAACGCCAGTGCCAATGTTGAACATCTTGCATGGCCCTTTGGAGCTCAACTCTTATCTACAAATAAAAGACAAATCACATTTGCTGCTAATATTATTTAATTACCTTGAAAGAAGTCTTCTAGCTCAGTTCCTCTAGGACCAAAATCATTTAGTTGTGATTCTTCAACAACTAAAGAAATAAAATGAGGTTAGTATGGCACCACAGAGTGGAAAAGTGTTGGTGCTTTGCTGGACTTAGACCCACTGATCTGAGTAATACTTACAGTTTTTATGGATAACCAAATAGGAGATGAAAGAATGAAAGGAAATTTAAGCATATGCTATAATCTTACATTGTAATCAATGAGGATACTTTTGATAATTGTAATGATGGTGATGATGGTGATGATGATGCCATCAATGTGCATGGTGTTTTACAGAGTACAAGAGGAAAACTCCCTGCTGTGAGGAGTTTACAATTTAAAATGTCATTGAATGGAAACAACTGAAAAAATAGGGAAGGAAATGGAGCAGGGGGTAAACAGGGGAAGAATATACAATTGTTTCAGTTATGTGCACTTGGGATTCCTTATATTAGGGCAGTTGTGCCAAAAGCATCAGAGAAAAGGAGGGATTTGACTGAAGCAAAGACAGTTTGCATCACACAAGTGTTCTGGGACCAGTTCCAAGCACAGGGAGCGGCAAAGGAGAAAGAGAGAGCCGTTTGAGGGAGCAGGAAACTAACTAGCAGTATAATAGTATAGTAGCATTACATCCAAAGTATAATATCTGAAATGTCAGTCCATTAAAGGGATGGCAGAGAAGGTGCTAGAGCTGTGGACGGTGGTTGGCAGGAGGGTATAGAAATAGGATTTTGAAAAGGTATCAACCATAATTTCCTTGGTGTTGAATCCATGACGGCTAATTTGTATGGTAAGATTCAGGTAGTGAAGGCAAGTATAAAGGAATAAAGCTATGCATCTCTATGATTCAGCTAAGGGAGAATGAGTCCTAGCAATCTATATGCATTTGAACACTCTGAGTTCAGAAGGTGTAACAGGCTAAGTGAGGAACAGCTAGCTGTCTGCTGTTCCTTTTGTTTCCTAAGTAGATAATAGAGTCTGGAATTCTACCAGTGGACTAACAATGAAAGTAATTATCAAATGTCACCTAGAAGCTCTTCTCTTATTCCTTACCTCCCACACCTTCAAAGGCTTCCAATAATCTTTTACGGCATGATCCTAGGCCTATCTACTGAAAAGTAAGCCAGCTTTACTTCAATGGGACTTAACCCCAGATAAATGTAAACAGAACTGCAGTCTTTACCCCCAATAGGTTATTTTAGTTTTAGATGCCACTTAACACCATCATTATCATCATCATCCTCAATCATCATCAAAATGACAACATCATCATCCTGCTCATACCAGTTAGCTTTGCTCTGTAAGCAAAACATAGAGGCAAGGCTTTGGTGAAGGTTACGTATACAGTGTAACCAAGCTAATACCTTGGTAACACACTGCAGATTAAATTCTGCCAAAGTAATAACAGCTATTCCTCAGAAACACCTTGGGCGGCTGCTGATTTATTAGCTACATGGTCTGCATCTTACTGGGAGCAATGCTTGACTTGCAAGGTCACTGGTATGTGTGTAGCAATAACGGGACCTTTGAACAAGTTGCAAGAAAGGTACATACAATGGAATTGATAAATACAGACTTCATGAAACCCACCTTCTGCGCAGTAACCCATACATCCTTGAGTCGGTTGCAAGAGATAAACAAAGAATTCTCCACAGTGTCTAACGGATATAGGTATTCGGAACAGACAACAGTCTTTGGTGCTTCCAAAAAAGAACTGCCAGGTCGCGCAGGCTGTTAGCGGCTTTCTCTCACCAGGGTGTGGGAGGGAGCCAGATTCAAGCGACAGCCAGACTGGAGCTTGTGTCCCACATTTGTTCATCTGTGAAAAAAATAAACTCCACTTCCATCAATTGACTTATTTCTACTTGATTTTTGTCTGTGAATATTTTTAGTATAATTCTGCTCACCAGTGAGGTAGAAGCAACGGGCAGGATCCAACTGTGTCATTCCACTAGCGCAAATGGCTCTGAACAATGTGCAAGAGGAGAATCCCACTAAATGTATGTTCATGCAAGCACATCTGGGCAACCAGTTGTGCATTATACTTGCACAACAGATTATGCAACTCATTGTGCATCATGCCTACACAACCGCTTGTGCGACTGGTTGAACATCACAGTTGCACAAGTGCTTGCATATGCCAAATGTGCAAGTGCTTGTGCAACAAAGATATTCTGTCCAGCTCCGCTTGAACCATTTGAGTTTGCAGAATGACACTGTTGGAGACTGCCCAATATTGTGGGTGGTGACAAGAAAGAAGGCAAGACAAAGAGGGCTCTGGGTTAGCTGCACTGCCTTCATGAGGTCTGACCAACGGAGAAAAGCTTCTGCAGGATATAAAAAGCCTGCTTCCCTATAATCGAGGCAGCCAGCACCTCTGCGGGCACTGCAGGATCAGCTGGTAACTTCGGTGCAGAGTAGGTTTTCTTTTTCCCAATCCACATAGCCATACTCTCTACCTGCTCTGTACATATCGTAAGAACTTGTACAGCCTGAAGGGGTCGAATGTGATGTTGGGCAGGTGGTCAGGGGCTACACAGCACATGTACACTCACACAAACGTATACACACACACACACACACAGGAAGAGAGACACTCCCCCACCATCAAGTGAACTGGGAGAAGGGAGAGGCTTTAACCTCACCCTCCTCCCAGGAATCTCATTCTCTGTTCTCCTGGGAAACTGGCATGCCAGGAGAATCATCCTTGCATGCCTGTTTTCCAGCAGGATTAGGCTCCCACCATCCTGCCAAACAGCTGTTGCTTGGTCTGGCAGGAGCCCAATTCTGCTGGGAAACCAGCACACAAGAATGACTCTCCTTGTGCAATTTGTTTCCCAGCAGAATTGATCCTTTGGGGAGGTGGAGCAGGGCTCCCATAGGGAGTCTGCATGCTTCCACTCCTGATATAATATATCATAACATTATATTACTAGTGTAAAGTCCATGTTTTCATGGGTGCTAGTTATCCTGCTCCTTTTACATTTTTTTGCCCTTTAGTTCCCGCACCACAGAGGGGCTCATGAATAACCAAATGTGGATCATGCACAGCAACCCTCCTCCAAAATTTGCATACATCCTGGCCTAATCAGCCACCTCCGTCCCCTTTCTCCTTCCTGCTGGCAGCAACATCCTAACCACACAGCCTGGGGCCCGCCTTCATGCTACACTGATTGCCCAGGCATGGCTATCTGTCATCCTGCTTGCAGAAGAAATGCCTGCTTGGCACAGAGGAAATTAATTGCTATTAAGGCTTGAGCTTTGGACTTTTTTAAACTTTCAAAATTTTCTGCACATCTACACTGCTCAAGCTTCAGTTGAAAACAAAAATGAGCAAAATTGGTCAGGTAGATCTCAAGTAATAAGCCTTACATTACCATATTCTTATATAAGATTTCCAGGGATTTTAACTGAAACCTGACAATGTTGAAAAAGGCTAAGAGTCCTGCAGGTTTCAATTATACTGACAGCCACCATTATGATGGAGGCTTGAAATTAACTGTTATGTTTCTAATTTTGCCCTTACAAGTATTTCTAAGATACCTCTCAAAACATAATCTATGGACAAGATCAGGTGTCTCATGTTCCTGCTCTTCAGTACTGTAACAATTCAAAGACTATTGATTGCTTTGTTTATTTATTTTGCTATTGTTAAAAAAATAGCTCAGTGGCAGTTTACAGATGAGATCATCATAGGCATGCTCATATCTGGAACGAGAGATATGACACACTTTCTGTTTCAGAGCTTCAAACAAATGCCTTTCATTTATATTTTCTACATTTGCTTGCACATCACCATGAAGTAAACAAAAATTGCAAGTGTTTGGAGAGAGTCGGAATCACTAAACCCTTGACAGTTTTGTTCATCTGGAAAGCTGTCAGGCAGCCCAGTACTGTCCAGAGCTTTAGCAGCTGGAGGTAAAACAGAGTGTTATCCTGGAATATCGAAACCTATATCCAACAAATGGAATTCACTAACATAATAGCTTTGCTTCATATGCCTTTAAAAGTCCATCAGACAATTTTAATCAGTGGTGTAGAGAAGGAACACAGGAGAGTGTAGCTCTGACACTCTTTTTCAGAACAAGAATGACAATGTCATCTGCTGAGGTTCCAAGGTCATTGACAGACGCTGCCCCCCTCTCCTCACTAGGACAAGTGAATGAGGTGATAACGAGGCTTCCAAGTTTTATTGCCGTTTGTGACAAATGAACTTTACTTAAGAATACTGCAACTTGTTACAGTGATACATCACTGCTGTTACAGGCCTTGTTTCTTTATTCAGTATTCCCTAGAACTGCACTTCTCCATATCATTGTTCGTAGAATAGGTTAATTCCTGCTAATTCATGGGGGGGGGGGGAGGTCTTCCATGAATCTCAGGTTTGCCCACTCCTTTCTCCTGTTGTCTTCTTTCATGCATGAAAGAACGTTATTCTTTTTCTTGGCCTGCCCAGGACCAATTTACAGGTCTGACAAAACCATGCTCTCCCAGCTATGGCACAATTCCCTGTAAGAATGGTGAACTTTATTTGTATTTGCAGGGATTTTGAAAAAAAAAATGTTTACAAACTCAAGGGAAAAAATCAATTTATTGCAGAAAGAGCACGAGCTCCTGATTTTGCTGCTACTTTTTGTTTTGGAGTGGATATGCTACTTCACAATTACACCTAAATTCCTAAAATCCTTCTCTGCCAGGGAAGACCAAAAACATGGATTCAAAATGAACCTGGATGTTCCTTCTCCAGACAATCAAATTGTCACTCTATCATTTTTAAGCATCTAGGGGCTCATCTACACCTGAGGGTGTAAAGGGAGGGAGGGGGAGGATTGTGGACTTACCTGCTTCTGCGATCCTCCTCCAGTGTCTATACTGCTGCGCGACATCCCAGAAGGGAAGAGGGTCATTGCAGGCACCATTTTTTTTAAAAGAGGAGCCACGCATAGCGAAAAAAGTAAGCAACCCCTCCCCCTGCCAATCCCCATGCCCAACCCACCCCACCATCCCAGGGATGGCAAAATTGCTGCTCCCACCCCTCACCCATGGGCACAGAGCTGCATGGGGTGGTTCCATGCCCATTTGAAGACCTGGGAGGCCATGCCACACTAGCTGTGGTCCTCAGGATTGTCCCGGCACTGTGGAAAAACCAGGATATCCCCGGTTTCAGTTATCCTGGTCTCATCTCTAGGTCATCCACGGTTGATCCTGGGATCCCCTGTGCATCATATGGATGCACAGGGATGACCTAGAGACAACCCCGGGATATCTGGCAGGTGTAGACATGGCCTAAGTTTCCCTAAATGTCATTTGTAGCTACTCCTTAGTTAAAACCAGTGAAATGCAGGAACAAACTCTTTCCTCACAAAATGAGTGGGAAGAATAGTTCTGCCTAGTTGCCTCATCTTCCTGCTTCTACAAAGGCTAAGGACTTGCATGCTCTTCTAAATGAAAACTGGAATTCCTGTGGTGCAAACAGTCACTGGGTGATGTGGATGGAATCTGGGCAAAATGCAGCCACATGGGCAATATTGCAACCCTAGTCACATATTACTGTGATATTTCCTAATGACCATAGGAACATAAGAAGCTGCCTTATACTGGGCCAATTTGCATGACTGAACAACCATGGTAGGCTGCGTGCATGCCAGCGCATGCATGCGGCTATTTGGAATATTCAGTGCCTGGCTGTGGCTTATTGTGTCATGTGAACCTGAGGACCATCAGTTATGTGAGGGTTAAACAATACTCACATAACCCAACAACAAGTGGGCAGTGTGATCATGTGAACTAGATTACTGAGTCAGGTCACTGGTCAATCTAGCCCAATACAGTCAACACTGGCAGTGGCTCTCCAGCATTTCAAGCAGGATTCCATCATAGCCCTACCTGGAGAAGCAGGGGATTGAACTGGGGGCTTTCTGCATGCAAAGCACGTCCTCTACCACTGAGTTATGGTCCTTTCCTTAAAGCTGCACCTGAACTGGCATCTCTCTAGAATCTAACTCTCTAGAATCCAAGTCGCATTTTACGCATTCATAGCAGAGAAAATGGTATCTCTGAGACATTTGCTTAACATATTTCCACATTTGCACTTATACTACAATCAGTCCTGACTCTTCAGAAGGTCAATAACTGTGAATAATAAATATACATGGGGAGGGATCAGGCTCAGCCTCTCTTAGAAGCATTCATTGACCATGGATTACTGGAAGCCTAAAAAGGACTTGTAAGAATTGGCCAATGGATAAATAAAGAAAACATCTAATAAGATGCCCATGCAAAATGGTGGATCTATAATGTTACACCAGGGGTAGGCAACCTGTTGCTCTCTAGATGCTTGGACTACAACCCCCATAAGCCCTGTCTGTTGGCTATGCTGTTTGGGAATTATGGGATTTATAGTTAAAAACAACTGGACTGCAACAGGTTGCCCAGCCCTGCCTTATACTATCATAATACACACCTGAAAATAAGTGCAAGAAGATTTGGCTTATTTGCAGTTGGTGTTTTTTGGAGTGTAGCAGTTGCCCTCTGCAAGTCGGTAAGCACTTCCAAATTGTGCACAGATCTTTCTCCATTTTGGAGCCATGTGAAATTATGTCCCGCTTCAGTGCAACAGTTGAATGTGAACGTTATGTCAGGTTTGAAAAATTATTTTTGAAAAAAGAAGTCATTTTTCTCTAGTGCAACTCTGCTAGATTCCTTAAGCATCAGCAGCAGCTCTTTTGTAGCACAAAAATGGATATTTTGTAAATGACAGCAGGGTAAGGCTGGAGGTCACAGGATAAGTTATGCTTGCTTCATTGTAGTTCTGTCAGCTGAATTTTACCTGGCAGCCCCAAGGCTAAAAGGATGCAAGGAGAAGGGAAAGGCTGCCTGAACTTTGAGAATAAAATGGTGGGAAAGATAAACTACTCCAAAGGGAAACCTTTTCCAATAGCTGTGCTGGCTGGGAATTATGGGAGTTGTGGTCCAACACACCTGGAGCTGGAGGGCACCAGGTTTGGGGAATGCTGACTTAGGTCACAAAACATAAATCCACACCCCAAACTGTGATTTAATACACACCAGCCAGTAGCCCTGCCTGGGATGAAGGGGCACCGTCTTGGTTACTCTGTTGCCCTGCTTTCCAGTGGAAGCTGTTGGCTCTGATTTTGGTGGGGCTGTGAATCCATTCTGGGTTTCAGCCAGAACTTTAAAGGGGCTATCCAAGGTGCTGAACCTATTTTGGGGCTAGCACCTTGGGTTGTTCCTTTAGAGTTCTGGCTGGTTCTGACTGAAACCCAGGATGGATTTGCAAACCCTGGATGCTTTCTCTTCCCACCTCCCATTGTCCTGTTCACTCAGGGGTTGCCTACACCTGCTAGTTTTGCAAAATTGTATCACAGTCGTCACTAACAGGGCACATGACGTTCACCTGCTTCCACGGTGAACTTAGCTCCACCTTTCATTTTCCCCGAACATCCCTGACTGCTCTCCCACTTTCATTCTGAAGAACGTGTGCAGTGTGCCCCCTCTTTGCGAGGTCACTGCTGTTCGTTGTGAGTCGCAGGCTCTGTGAACAGCCAATCATCTGTGGGGGGTGGCATTTCCATGGGTATCAGAGGTGTGTAGGAGTGGACCTGTCTGCCATTTTCACCACATGTTTTCAGTAGGTATCAGCATGTTTCACCACAGAGTGTGCTTGTTTTTTTTTGTTTTTTTTTTAAATACAAACATAACTCTGTGCAGGAGCGCATATTCAAAGGTCGTATTCCCCATGTGTTGCTGTGTGTCTGCGCTCCTACGCATGCCTCACCAGTCATTAAAAAAATCCTGCCCCATAGCCATCTGCATAGCACCACCCACTTCTGCCGATCCACATGCGGAAGCATCATAACGGGGCACATCTGCTCCTGCAATGGCACTCCTGTAATTGCAGTACACATCAGTGGTGTGTGCCCCGTGAGCGCCGATCGCAGAAGCGGGGAACATTTGGAAATGTCCCTCTTCCGTTGTGAAAGGGCTGCAAGTGTCAATTAGCCCTGTGACTCTTCCACCCATTCCTCATGAGGCAATGGAAGGGGAGAAGCAGATAGCAGGTCCCTTTTTCTTTCTTTTAAAAAACCCTTTTACAGAGATCAGCCTTCACTCTGGGCAACCCTGCAACCTCTACGCCTTTTAAAAGGAATAAAAAAAGTGGCCCAAC
Organism: Anniella stebbinsi; assembly: GCA_029215795.1. Taxonomy (NCBI): domain Eukaryota; kingdom Metazoa; phylum Chordata; class Lepidosauria; order Squamata; family Anniellidae; genus Anniella; species Anniella stebbinsi. The sequence goes on along the minus strand of JARDYH010000001.1, from coordinate 237,286,744 downwards.
TCATTCCTTTCCTGCTATCTAACTGCCCCTGCCACTCACTTTCTGCCCATTCATTACCACCCCTCTTACCAGGTGGCAACAAGCAGTGGCATCTTTTTTCCTTTCCTTTTTGTTTTTGAAGTGATCACACTGCAGCATGAAGCGTTCTGAGCTAGCCAATGAAGATGGCAGCTGTGACTGGAGCTTTGTTCCACAGTGCCCCTGTTGTGAAACATTTAAAAGAACTGGAAAGGAAAAAGCTGTCGCTGCTTACTGCTGCTGGCATTGTGGCCCTCAGGTTGATGGGTCTCTGGATCTATGCCTGCTAATCCTAGTGACTCTGCTGAAGCCATCCCTCCTCGCTCCTCTTTTCCTTTTCTTTTCCAGGACACCACAGCTTCCATGGCACAATTATATTCCCAGTGTGGCATGCTCAATGAACATTACACTAAGATGCCTCCTTATGACTCAAGCAAAAGGAAAAAAAGCCATGTGCTAATGGGGTAGGTTTGACACCGATAGTGTTCAAACCCCAGATTAAAGGAAAGCACCATAGAGACCTTATAGGCAATTGCCACTCAAGACATCTTACTACTGGGAACAGGTGGGTTGAGAAGTCAGTCTTCAATCCTAGAGCCGCATGGGAGGTTTGCCTTTGGGACCCTCAAGTTGAACTGGAGCCAGAACAAAGGAGCAATCTCACTCTACTGGGTCCACCTCTTTGGCCCCATCCCATCATTGTGCTGATTGGCTCAGCAGTCCCCTCCTGGGAAGGAGATGCTGCTGGGGTTGTGCTACTGCTGCGGTGGCTGTGCAGACACTCTTTACCAGCCTTTCTCACTTTGCTGCCAGCCTGCTCGCTCCCACAATTCATTGCTCCCTATTAAGGGTAGGAACATGGCTTGTCATGAACAAAAAGGATTTGTACATCCAATGGAAACTGAGAATAAGAAGCAGAGAGCTGTACCCAGTACATGGAGATATGTGTGTGTATGGGGGGGGGGATATATTTGTGTATTCTACAATCCCAGAATTCAGTTGACCTAATCTAGTGGTATTTATTTCCAGATAATCATATCAGAATTAATGTGTCAGAAGTAAAAACAGCAATGTCAAACAAAAGAGAATAAAATAAGTAGGAAGTATAAAAATGGGATCCCAAAACTGGTTCAAAAGTATAAGTGATATTGTTTGAAATATTAGGACGATATCCCACCCACCCAAATGATTCATACATCTTGATACAGTGGCTTTTTATAATGATTAACTTCATTATCAGTTGCCATGTAAAAGTGGTTGTATGAATACAATCTGTGGTGGTGTTGAATGCCAATGGTGATACTTTGGATATGTAAACATTCCTTTATAATAGTTTCACACTGATAATAACAAAGCTAAAGGAAGTTAAATTAATATGGCTAGTATTGAAATGCTTTTATTTAGAGGCATGATACAGCAAAAGTTAATCACTATAAATGGGAGAGTAACATGTATTCAAACTTTACCCATAGAAATCAATGGGACTTCAAATTGCTTAACTTTGTCTAGATTGTAGGCTACATTTTTATCATGGGCATGATCCTACTAAGCATTTTTATATCCCACTGTTTTTTCATGGGTATATTTAATCATATGTCTAATTCTCTTGACTGTATTTTTAGAGGGAATTAAAAGTGCTCAGCTTTGGCGGAATTGTGTTCTAAGTGTCTACTTGTTCCCCTTAGCATGGAGCATTAAGGACTTTGAAGATTTTGATTGGAAGGAAAAAATGGATTGGAAAGAATCTTTGACACTGTTCACTACTTTATAAGAGACCCAACTGGTCTGTTATAACCACAATACCAATCATCTTTAGACAAAATTCCCCCCTCTGAATTCCTGTATATTTTATCTGCTCCTCAGTAGTGAAAAGGGAGAGTGAAAGTAATCAAGTACCCTTCTCCAGAGTAGTCTCAGTGAAGATAACAGGCCATTTTAGAGAAAGTGGTTTCTAGCATTAATACAATTAGAGGATGATCTGTACCTGGCAACTGCTAAGCATTCCTTTAAGGGCTCAGTTTCACAGATTTCTATGGGAATCTGAATACTCACCATCTTTCTCACTTTTCCTGTTAAAACATACTTTACTGACATTTCTTAATTAATCCATGCAGCACTACTGTGAGATAGGTATGCATTAAATATTGTTCATCCCTAGCTAAGCAACCACTAATCCATCAAATTATTCAACTTAAAACTACATTTAAAAATGTGGATGAGCTGCCCATTTCAAGTAAATGGAAAACATACTGCCTTTACTTCTGCATCCTGGGATGTCTTATTCTACTTATTCAGGATTTAGATATTCAAGCGATTTCATTGATTGAACATTCCCAGGTTCTATGCAATTTTGAGTTTTGAAAAACCCTGAATCATTGGACCTATCATTTGGGGTCTGCATAGAAATTATGGTATTAAAAATAAGTAGAAGCTATGAGAGAAATGTATGCTTATGTTTAAATGATAGAGCAGCTTCTTCAGCATTTTTCTGACTGGTAGCTAATGCCTGGCATCACTGTTCAATGCTTTAGATAATACAAACAGCTTCATGAAATCATATATGCTGTTAATTCTTTAAAAGAATTATCATAGGGAAATTAAATATTGTGTTTAATTTTATCCAACAGCAATCAATTTCCCAGTGAGCTAACTCTTGATGCCATATGTCATGAGCACATGATATTATTCAGCCAATCAATCAGTCAATATGTATTTCAATACTTTCCATTCAACCATTTTCTTTTGTCTGGTCAATAGTTTTGTCAATTCATGTATGTAAGATATTTGGTTGCAAATAAGGTCTTTTGTCCAATTATCTGCAGTCTCCCCTTTTCTCCTCAGCCTGCCACAAACCCCGAGGAAACATTTTCAGGGTGTTCTGGAGGCAAGGAGAGGGAATGGGTGATAAAGTTAGCTTTGGATAGCTCCATGGTGCAAGTGGGATTTTTGATAAGCAGGAAATCTGGAAATATTTTAAACCGCTTTGATGGCTTTTTAACAGAGAAAGTGATATATACATGTTAATAATCAATCAATCAGATATTATTGGATGTACTTATCGCACAATCTTTTATCATGCATGTTACCTGATATCTTAGGTTTCCTTATGCATCATCTGTGTATATCATTATGCATTATTGTTTCTGAATTCTAAGACGACTGTGGTGGCTTGAAAGACAATATACATTATGAATGTGTGTTGTATTTCATGCATTGTATCAGGTACACACAAATCCCAGCTGAATGCTGATCATCTTTGACAGTGCCGATCCCCTGCTTCTGGAGTGCTAAATATAGGAACAGATGACATTTTGGTCAAATCCAGGAATGCTGGCAATAGTTTCTAGATGGGGATCTATGGTCCCCTCTACAAGGATTCGCTTTTGCGCCCGGTTAGGCGATTATGCGCATAATCGCTGAAGCGCATTTACACCTAATACCTGTGCATGAGAGGCGGCGAGAGGCGGCGAAGCGCATTAACGGATGACCAAAATGCGCTTTACAAGTAGTTAATGCGCATAAGCGCTTGTTCACATAGTCAAATTGCGCTTTAACGGCCGGAGCAAAATAAAACTCGCGATTTAACGCGCATTTGATAATGCACATAATCGGAGAGATAACGCGCCTCTATGCCCGATTTGCACTCCATTCTTGTAGAGGTACATTTTTTAAAGCACCTTGAAAGAGCTTTAAACCTCTCTTGTAGAGGCAGCCTATGTCTCCTTGAAGGCCACTCATTGGCTCACTTTAGGTATTATATTGGTCAAGAATGTATTTTATGAAGTATCAAACCTTGACAAATAAAGAATTAAAGAATTTAGAATAAAAGACTAACGAATGAATGAATTAAGAAAAATACTTAGATTTGCATTTATTTGAATAAAATCCCAAATGTCCCATGAGTTTAATGCTTAAGAAAAGTATTGAATTAGAATTTCTATATCTTAATTTCAGTTCAGATCCCATTTGACTTCAACTGAGATTAAAGGAAGCCAGCTTTAAGGTAAGCTGCTGTTTTGAATTAGGATGTTATCAATTTAAGAATTCATTATTTTGTCTGAATGATGAAGTTATCCATAAAAGAAGAAAAATATGTATCATTAATTTTGAATCAAGATATTATCTGTAAAAAAAAAAAGGAAATAAAACCTCAAAGGTGCTGTAACCTTTAAGTCCTTGATCACAAGGACTGAAGATTTTCAGTCAAGGAAATGTGCAATACACATTGAATCACCTACTTCCCCAGGGGCAGCTGATACAATATTTATGCACTTACTGGAAAAACATTTTTAAAAAATGAAAACTGCATACTCTTGGATTGTTTTGCTCTGCACCAACTTCTCAATGTGCCTACCTCATCTCAACTCAACCCAAATTTTGCATGCGAGTGAAAACATTCACATGCCAAGTGTTTTTGAGATGTAATGCAGAAAAGTGTGTTGAACTGTCAATGGAGGAATTGAGAATAAAAGTCCTCAATTGACATGAAGAAGGTTTGGATAACATAGGTGAGAAATTCATTTGCATATCAAATGAATAAATATACACTAATCTCCTATTTGCTCCTATGTAAGCCTGAGTAAATGCTCCTGAGAGAAAAGATAGCTAGAGGAATCAAAACAATTTCTTCCACCTGACATGCATGACTGGTGCAGGGAGAGAGAAGATTCGGCTACCAGTAAAACAAACTCCGATAGCTCAACTGAGTAAGATATAATACCATATGATACAAGTCACGTAGCAAAATCTTATGAATACAGATGCTTGCATCCCTGGTAGTGTACTGGAGCTAGTCAGAAAGACAATAAGGTTGTAGAGGAATATATCTGCAGTGAATTGGAGTCACAAAAATGCTTAAAACTATGCATGATTTGGCTTTTGCTTTTTTCTTGTACTAACTTCTATACACTTTGTCGGCATTTCTGCAGGCTTGTTTTCAATCATGAAGCGGTACCACCCTTGTGGAAGTGAATGATCACAGACCATGTCCTGAATAGCTGTTTCCTGCAATTCCAAAGAATCAAAACTGATGCTGCGGTAGGCATTGTGTAGAACACGATGTCCTCCTGGCAAGCATTCTGGAGCTGAAGGTAAGAAGAAGAAGAAGAAAACTATTTTGGTGTATCATTTCTGCAGACAGCATGCTAAACATTATTTGTGTTTACAGGTTTACACTAAAACCATTAAGGTCCTATAGTGGAATGATGTCAGAATGCAGAGAGCCTTAATGCATATCTGGAGGTAATATAAGAGCCAAACTACATCATATGGTTACATTTGTTCCTTTTTTGTTTGTTTTGTTTTTGTTTTTACTAAAAGTCAGTGACTGACTCAACCCAGCTTGGAGCACTAACATGGCGCCACATTGCCCCCACTGTGTCCCTGATTGTGATATACGCTCCACACTGGAAATCTGAATTGAGGGTCAGAGGGAACCATTGCAGCAAAAGGAAGGCATTTTGCACCCCCCCCATGCAAATTGAAGATGCAGGGGACACGGATCTCAATTAGGACCAAAGCACAGGATGGGGTTAAACCCCCTGCCCCTACACTAGCATCTCAGTCTGGGTTGGGTTCATTATGTTTACTTTTGAGTAAGAAAAAAGAACAGACATACATGCTAAGAATTAAAAATCATGTTTAGTTTGACCTTGAATCACTTTACTGATCAGTAAAATTTGAAGATGACAACCATAATAATTATTTATTTGGAGAAAAGGGATTGTCTAATATAAAAAGCTCCTTCTATTTCCTTCCTTTATTGAGCAAAACAAATTCTTCTTAGAAAGCAGTGAAAGCGCCAAAGCAGCTATGGAAGAATGCACAGGAGTTTAGTCTTCCTCATTCATCACCAAATGGAAACGTCAGTTAATTTCATAGTGTGGGTTCTTTATTACTGGCGATGATGTAAGAAGTAGAAAGAATAGTATGATTTTTCACTATCTTACATTATATACGCAAAGATATCACTTAGAGCCACCATCGTTTAATTTGTAAATTGGGAATACTTTATATTAAGTCACTGAATGAAGAAAATATGCATAGCATTCTCTGAGACCATATTTCAAATGTTATCTCCCAAATTGTTTCTGATCCCCTTAGTGCTCCAAATGTGTTACAGAAAGAGAACTGGAAATCAGTGCAGCTCTGTTTTAGTGTTTTACCAGTGATGTGGTGAAGTTCATATATCATTTCTTTCCCCCCACTTTTTTTGCTTATTAGTTTTGCAGGCATACTATTGAAAAGGTTGATATTGCATCAGTTGCTTTAATCTAGGAAGATTATCATTATGACAATAGTGACAAGACTAATACAGAAAAAGATGTAACATAGCAATGTTCAGATAGCTGTAATAATAAAATAATATAAATTTATTTATTTACAAATTATTTGTTTATATTTAGGAGCAGAACACCACTGTATTTTATTTTAATAATTTGTGGTGGTGGTTTTAAAAACATAATTGTGCTTTATCAAGGAAGGACTAAATCTATTTCATAGAAACCACTGAAAATTGCTACACAAAAAAACACACTGTTTTATGGGTGCTATTTCACAACCAAAATTTTGTCTTTGGTTGACCTAGTATAGAATTGAGAATGTGTTGATTCATGTGCTGTATGTATTCCATAACTATGCAATGTGAATGCCACTAAGGGTTGGATCCAGATTGTAGTCATGTTTAGAGTAGACTGAATGGAATCAATGGGCCATGTTAACTAACTCATGTCCCATTTAATTCAATGGATTTACTCTAGGACTGGCTAAGTCTGGATCCAACCCAAGCTTTCTTGATAACATTATAAAACACACACACACACACACACACACACACACACACTCCAATGGCTGTGAAAATGGTAAGTGTATATGGTTAGTATGAAATGGTATCCCAGAGCATGATGCTTATTTGGAATTGTATTGGATTTGGTTTCAGAAGAATGGTGAGGAGTCAGGTGTGAATTTACACAGAGTAATATGCAGTGTCTAGTGACATAAGTACACTAACTTGTTAGAGCAGTTGGCAATTTTTATGAAGTTAGATTGGATTTTCATAACTATATTCACATACACTGAAGGACAGTGCTTATCATTATTAACAAGTGGTAGATAATGCAGAGTGGCTGCTTTGTACTTTCGAACTGATGATGCTCTTTCTTTACTATGAGAAACTGTTTTTCCTGGCAAGAATGAGAGCCCCCACTTTTCTCTTTCTTTGTGGAGGGAGATGTGAGTGAGTGTGTGTGTGTGTGTCTTCTGACAATTTGATGAGACAGATCCTATAAAATCCTGAGAAGATTGGCCTGCCACCGGTTCTTATTTGAGAGGGTGAGGTGTGCCCACCTGCTCAGGAAACAGCCCCCTTGGGTCAATACTCATCACTTTTTGGGAGCCAGAGTGATTATGGATTGTGAGTCAAGGGGTGTGTGTGTGTGTGTGTGTGTGTGTGTGTGTGTAAACATCATCTTTCCTTTTATTATCTGCATCCATCTTCCATCAATAAACTCTATCATTCTTTTACACAAGTGGACTTGAGTCATATCAGTACTTTTGAATCTGATTAGTGCAGGTCCTGTTTGGATTTAAAGACAGGAATTCTGCTCCACTCAGTACACAGAGCGGTCAAGGGTGGATAAAAGGAGCATGGAGTAAAAGGCCAAGAAGAGGCAAAGCTGCCTTGCTTCCTGCTTACCAGGGCCAGATCTATACCAAGCAGGATATGACACTTTGAAAACGGTTTGAAAACTGTAGATGGAGTGTGTCCTGGGCTCCAACAGTTGTCACTACTGTTATAAATTATTTTAAAACAGTAATGTAGATCCTGCCCAGGAGATTTAATGGATTATCCCTAGTGTCTGCATTGCAAGATGGAATCTCTGTGCTGCTCTGGACTTAACACAACCCATCAGACTAAATGGGAGTAGTGTTGTTAGCTTGAAAACAATGCTTTCTAAAGGCTTACGAAAGATCCAGTGTAAACTCTCATACTGGAATTATGCACCAGAGTAGAAGCTAATTACCACTCTATTGTTAAAAACCTGTCTTATGGTTTATCTAAACTGCTATTTATTGTAGCAATTCACTTGAAAAGGCAGCTTACATGTTTAGTGTTCTGAAACTATGTTTAACTCTGAGCCAACAGTATTACTCTTGACCTGGTTTTAAACCTATAACACTGGCATAGATTTCATACATTTCTATACTCAGATAAACTCTTTAGTACAATGGTTATGTTTCCCTTTTCTGTGGGAAACTGTAAAGGTCATTGTTCATATCTGCAGTTGCTTTTAAATGGAAATGGTTGTTTCTTTTTATAAGTAACATTGCTTAATGCAGTTGCATAAAGTGTACATTTATATTCAACACAGTAATAAAATTCCAACGTTTGAAAGGGACACAAGCAGTGCTTAATTTCTAAAGGTCAGCTGTCTGCTCTGACCTGGAAGCTTGCTTTGTATTCCTGGACATGTAAAAGCTGGTTGTGGCTACTTAAGCCTCTGAAGTAGCAGATGGGGTAGTAAAACTGTGTCCAGATTGTACCAGGGCTGCCTAGAGGGGGAGAAAGCAATTAGGGCAACTTGCCCAAGACCCTTGCAAAGAAAAGGACCCCTTGCCTCAGCTCCTATGTGTACCATTGACACCTGTCCCAGCTTTGCCACGTCACTCAACAGAGGAGCCTTGTAGAAAGCAGTGGGCAGAGCCCACAACATCACATCTGCGCCCGGGTCCCAGAAGTTTTCTGGGTAGCCTTGGACTCTAACATTTCAAACTGTAGGTAGAGGCCCACACCACTTCATGTTCCTCCTTATAACATTTCCTCCACTCAGGGGGAATCCACACAGTCCTTTGGAACGTTTTAAAAAGTATTTTAAAACGTTCCAAATAGGTGCGTTCTAAAACGTCTTAGGCCACATTACTGAGTACTCACCTTACAGGAGAACAGTCTTCCATCTTTAAAGCGGTGTGTGCAGTCACACGCTGTTCTGCCCTGTCTCTTTTTCATTTTTCGATGAATTTAGGGCAAGGCATTGTGGGGGTTGTAGTTCAGTTACACACTTCCTTCTTAGTTCCTCTGTCATTCCCTAGCGAGTATAGGGCTAAGAATTGTGGGTGTTGTAGTTCACTGGTCCACTTCCTTTTTCTTCCCCACCAATCAACTGCTAAGCATTTGGGCACCAGTAAAGGAAGCACTGCCCCCAGGAATCTCAAACGGTAAGGAAGGACACATTCTTTTACTTAAAACGATTTATTAAAAGTGAAACCGTTGTATATAACTGAAGTGAGTTTTAAAAAACCTCAGATATACAACGTTATAGGGAGTGCGTCATGTGGCCCAAAGAATTTTCATAACCCTTATAAAACATCAAAAAACTCATGTGTAGATAGGCTCTTAGTTCTTCTTCGCTTAGGCTGCTGATGTATCAATGGCAATCCTATCTGGACAGAGTTAGCCTTGCTACAGTTACCCATTTGCTGGTAACCTTTCACTTTCATTGCAGTGCATTGTATATGGGGCTGCCTTTCAAAACAGTCCAGAAATTTCAGAATTTGTAAACTGGACAATTCAATCATATTACACCCAATACATTCACTGCTTTGTCATGTACACTTGCTTTATCATCTCCACACGCAATTAAAGCCCCAACTTTTAAAGCTCCGAATAGCTTGGCTAGGTGTTGGGTGCCTGACCCCTGGGTTCCCCATGCTTCCGGTCAATTACTTTTATTATGCAATAATAAGGATAATACTTTTATTATGCTGCATAAGGATAATACTTTTATTATCCTTATGAAGCAATTGACAAGAAGCTTTCTGAGCAGGTTTTGCATAATGCAGTAGGTTTCAGGTAACTACCTGGGTTAAAGCACCATGAATGAGAGTTGCTACTAAACTACTGCTAGCTACTACGCCCTTCTCAGTCTGAATCACCTACCAAGTCCCATCCTCAAGATAGGTCTTTCCACAAGGTCAAACCTCTTGGAATGTCTTATGGCCATGTGTTGCTCTTCCCTTTTTATCTGATGTCTACTTGGGTCTCTTATCCCCCCTTCTCTTTTCATTAGGAGCCTGTGTACCCACAGGTTCAGGGGAGGGCCTGGCCTGGCTGTCATCCAACTGATTAGACTACAGCTGGGCATCACCCTCTCTGTCATCACTGTTATTCTCACAGGGGCCCACTTCTGCAACTTTGATGCCTCACCAACTCTTACCACATCCACCTTTAGTTAAAAGATTTAAATTTGTGTAAAACGAGGCAACATGATCTGTATGTAATGAGCTGCTAATGTCTTGGATGACATTACAGTTGACATCCACACATAGGCAAATCTGATTGGCTCCATGGTATCATATATTTAAATACTGTGGCCAAGTGGAGGCATGTTTCTGATCAAAGTGATCCAGATTGATTAACTAACTGATTGGTGTTGAAGGAAAAAGATGTCTTAAATTAGAACTCGAGCAGCAGTATTCTGGGGCTGCAAATAGATATGAGATAAATATGAAATGCTACTAAAATAGGGGGTTTGGAAGGACTTTTTGCACCCATGAATAGCTGGGGGTTTTTATGTGAAAATTGAACGTTGCAAAAATACAGCTCAGCAGCACTACTCATAATGCAAAGAAAAATGCATTCAGAAGGTTTAATATCTAAAAGCCTTTGCTCTCATTATGGTACTTTAATGTTTTCATAGGAGGGTGAGAAGTGAACTCCGATAATTAACAAATAGTAATAGATATAACACTTTGTCATCATAATAAGAGCATGTGTCATTGTTGCCAACATGATCTGTATGTAATGAGCTGCTAATGTCTTGGATGACATTACAGTTGTAATAGGATTACCAGAATCCAAAAGCAGACTAAAATCCTGATTCAAAACACAATTACTTGGAAGGAAGATCCACTGATGTACTCTGTAGAGTCTTTTCTAAGCCTGTGATTGTGAAAAACAAGTGCAACCATCAAACCACTTCCTTTGGAGTAGTCCATTTAAGTCCATAGGACTTCTCAGAAATAAGTGGTTTGAACATTACATGGCTTAACCATCTCTGAAACCTAAATGTAGTAGGCTTTCAAGATACAGGTTCATCCAATAACACAGTATTATGGATCTGGGATCAATCTGTTTTTCTGTATAAAAATATTACTGCGGAATGCTCAGAAAGTATTTGACTTGCATAAAATATTAAAGTACAATTTGCCTGGGAGGAAGGTCACTTATCATCTTGGGTTTTCCAAAATGTAATGAACATGCTGTTGCCAAAACAATGGACAGCTGTGCTCTCTCTTTAGTTGTGGAGAAAACAATTACCTATTCATATGCTGATCTGTTAGCTGAAGTTTAATATCTGTTGCTCATGTGTAGATTAGAAATGGTTGCATGGAGGATATGAAGCATCTCTTATAGTCAGGCTTTCCCAAGAGTAATTTGCACACACACACACTGTTACATAATGAAGTTTGAAACCAGATGTAGAAAAATATAATGAAATGTTTTTCCTACAGATGTTCAGTTCCTCTTAGAAAAGAGGGAGAGAAGGAATATATGAACCAAATATATATATATATATATATATATATATATGCTGCTCAGGAGGTCAAAAGATGCTTCCATGCATAAATTCTAATCCCTGTTATATAACTCTTAAGGTAGAGTGGAGTATTTTTTTTACTCCATTACACTCGCCAAGCAAAGAAGTGGGCACTGTAAAAGAGAGTAATTGTAGAGAGTAATTGTAGAGAGTAAAATAGTCCTATGTCTCCAGGATGTGATAATTACTATCAACATCAACATCAAATTATAAAAGCTAGGGTGACTATCTGAAAAGGAGGACAGGGCTCCTGTATCTTTTACAGTTGTATTGAAAAAGGAATTTCAGCAGGTGTCATTTGTATGCATGCAGCACCTGGTGAAATTCCCTCTTCATCACAACAGTTAGATACAAAAGAGAGCAGGGCACCTGCAATTTTAACTATTGTGATGAAGAGGGAATTTCACCAGGGTGTGCATAGTATGTCTACTCCTCCCTGAAATTCAGTGCAGAGCACCAATCAGGTGAGTCTCCTCTCCGATTCTTGGAGGGGGGCCCTCTCCTCACACCATTGGTTTACCGGTCGGAAAACCGCTCTATTTTTGGGTAACCACGCTATTATCATCAATGGGGATGAACCCACCCTGGTAGCTGTTAAGTAGGGCTTTAGCCATGGCAAGTTTAAAGGAGATCATTTTAACCCTTGATTTTTAAGCATTTTTTTAAAAAAAATCCCCCTCCCCCATACACACACACACACACACACTTCAGTTGTGCTTCATCTTCTCTCAAGAGAGCTTGCAAAAGTTTCAGAAACTAGAAACCTCCTGCAAAAATTGAAGTCCCCTATCTCCATGTGCGGGACAGGAACACACACACATTCAATAACACACAAAGTGGAGTGAGGACAGACACACAGAGAGAAAAGAAAACCCAGCAAAGAAAGCAGCTCTGGCCGTGTTGGGAGAGGGAGAGGTGTTTCTTATAGTCCCCCCCCCAAAAAAAATTAGGCACACCCTTTTCGCTGCTGCTGTTCCTTCTGAAGTGCAGGAGAAATCCGGTGTGGGTGGTCTTGAGGCTCCACCCACACCCTCTCCTTCAAAATGCAAGTCTAGTGCCTGGGATCATTTTTCTTTGGTGGCAGAGGATCCCAGGTATGCTAGATCTTAAGGGGCTGCACCCCCTTCAAGCCAGCGGTCAGTGTCAGGCTGGCAGCAACAGTCATGTGATGGGTAAGACTCCTGCCCCCCGTGCCCAGAGGCAGGCCATGCTGGACCAGTGAGTTAAGGGCAGAGGGGGCTTCAAAATGCCCCCAGATAGAAAGGTGCTAGGAAAAGCTGATGGAACTTTCCCATTTCCAAGATGTTCAGTCAGCCTCAGCTGCATTGTGAAAAAGCAGTGCTACAGGCTCTTTCTTTTTATATAATTGCAATCCCTCCCCTAAAGCAACAGGATTAGAGGGGGGATAGGGAGGAGACTTTGGCTATTGGTTAGCCATAGATGTCAATCACAAAACTACCCCTCCCTCATTCCTCAGCTACAGTGTCTTCCTGATACAGAAATGTTCAGTTAGTTGTCCATCAACATAAAATGAGCCTTCACTTTGCCTAAAAAAACTCTGGATCTCTTCGGGGCTCCAAATGATCTTCTAACCACATCAGTTTCCAGAGGTTTTGAAACTGTCCCCTAACTGCACCACAATTTCAGAGACCTGTCAGACCTCCTGATTTTCAGTGCGGAGCGCATGCCCCTAATATTTGCTAATTTCAGCTCTCTTACTGGGTCCAAACTGCAAGGAATACCATTCCTTTGACAGGAAAGAATTTTAAAATCTTGTAAATTTCACACTCTAAATTTAAATTAATGAAGGTGCCTTTAAAGGCTTCTTAGCAATCAATGAGAAGAACATTATAATTATAGTTATTGATTGGCCTGCTTTTTTCATCTCTCAGAATGAAGAAGAGTGGCAAAATTAACAGGTTCTTACATCCTAATCTCAGCTAAACATACACCTTGCAAATGTTGCTTCCTAAGAAACACAGACAAAATGAAGGAACATGCCTTGATTTTAGTATTCAGATGGAAATTTGATTTTCATTGTTTCCCCCTTTGAGAATCCTTGTTATTTCCATACAGAAACCTTAATGCAGTCTAATTATAATTCAAGAATTAAAATATTTTCCCACACTGGTCCCATAGTGGACTAGTAACTGAATTTTGTCAATATTTTCCTCATTATATTACACTATAACTCGTCCAAACTCATTTATACCTGTAAGAAGAAGAAAGGGTTGGACTCAAATAATGCCATATTTTGGGACTAACTACGAATTACACTCACAGTGCTGCAATGCATTTAAAATAGCAAATCTGCTTTAGGAGAAGGGAAATTAGAGTGGAAATACACTGAAGGAGAAAGAGGCTGCTTAATCATTTAACCATTTCCTTGTTCCTAGCTGGTCCTGTTAAAGCAGGATTCATCCACCTGTGAAGTTTGAAACATCTGTTTTATCCCTGGCAGAGCAGATGTCATACTTTCTGCTGCTCTAAAGTAACCTTTAGAACATCACTATGTCAAGTCAGAACAGCATGGGATGGGGCCTTTGGGTGCCACACACCAATGCTAATAGAGACTGTTGCGTCTGCATTTTGGCTTTGCCCTGGATCAATTCATAGTATGACATCACAAAACAAATTAGCTTGCAAACATGTGAGTGGTTGGGGATGGGGAGTTGATCAAGAGTAGAAACTCTATGTAATAGCATTACTAACCTCAAGACTGGATTACTGCAATGCACTGCGTGTGGCTGCCCTTAAGGCTGCTCCGGAAGCTGGAGTTGCAGGGGCCCTGCCTTCTTTTGTATATGGTCACTCTAGTGTAGTGCCTGCAACTTTAACTGTTGTGATGAAGAGGGAATTTCACCAGGAACTAATTGCATACAAATGACACTGGCTGAAATTCCCTTTTCTCTACAACTGTTAAAGTTACATGAGCCCTGTCCTCCTTTTCAGATGGTCAGCCTAGAATAGCTAAGGCAAGAGTTACTACTCATTGTACATGCAGTACTGCCTTACCCTCCTCTTGGCCCAAGTAAGCTTATGAGTGGCTGCTATACTTTGAAGAGCTGCCCTAAGGAAGGCCTTTCTGCCAGCATAAGTTATGAGCACCTGCTACCCCAGCCCCCACTGTTCTGCCCAAATGGCTGCTGGCTTTTAGCCAAACAATCCGTCTCATGAGGCCTAAGCCATTCTTTCCCCCATATGCCCCAAACCACTGCTCTGTTATTTAGTGGCTGCTTTTATTGGAAGCCAAAAATGAAAGAAATTGTCGGCCACTGCAAGAGAGGGCAGGCAATAAAGTAGGGTGACCAACTGTCAGGATTTCCCCGGATTTGTCCTGGTTTTTGTTCTATCCTGGGTGTCAGGGGGGATTTTCTGTAATTTTCTATAATGTCCTGGAAAGACAAGCTTTCCCCTTTAAGGCCACATTAGCGTGGTTGGAGGGAATGACGAGCTTTCTAGAGGTGGGTTATTTCCCTCCCACTGCTCCAATCAGGACCTTACAGGGGAAAGTATGTCATTCCTGGACATTATAGAAAAGGACCCGATTGGAGCAGTGGAGGGCGGGAATGACACACTTTCCCCTCCTCCGCTCCAATTGGGTCCTTTAAAGCAGTGGGGGTGAATGACATGCTTTCCAGAGGCCCTGGAAAGCCACTTTCCCACCCCCCACCCCACTGAGGGTCCTCTTTTTTGGTTTCCCAAATGTGGTCACCCTAAATAAAGGAGCCATATAAATTGACATTGCAGCTCTCAACACCTCTCCCCATTACATATTATCCTATGAAAGCTTACTGGAGGGGCTGTGGCTTAGTGATAAAGCACATGCTTGGCAAATGGTAAAGGGGGGGGCGGCAAAATTACAAAAAAAAAACACTCAGGCTCAGGCACAACGCCCTCACGTACACACCTGGGAATATACAAAACAATGCTCCTTCGCCCCACTACTGAGAGGGGAGAACTTGCAGGGGCTTCAGCACTTACTCAGACTTCAGTTTCTTAGAAGGAGGGCACTGGAGACTTCTGGCATTTTCTTTATAAAAGATTAGTTTACAGTGGCTCTAGATGAGGGTTCATAACATCACCGGTGTAATCAATCTGCACAGAGTTGTTAGGGATTCCTGGAGGTAATTTAGACTGACCCCAAGCACATAACATGTGGGGGGGTGTTTGCCTAAGAATAATGGTAGCAGGTTTAGCAGCTGCCTTACATGCAGCATATCCAGACTCAAAAGCACTCCTGCCCCCCCCCCCCATATGTAGGCATATACAGATTAGGCATTTTAGATAAGGAATTAAAAACAACAGCAAAATCCATGATCAAACGGCCCTTATGCAAATCTATGGTGTGACCACACTAGGAATACTGTATACAATTCCGATAATCACATTTAGATGATGATGATACAGCCAAACAAACAAAAAGATATGCTAGAGTTAGGAAATGGTTTCAACTCTTGGGGGTTATTTAGGTTTGAAAAGAGGCGAGTGACAGGAGATATGATATGCATGGTGTGGAAAAAGTAAACAGGGAGTTATTCCCCCCCCCCCTTCTCTAACATCAGAATGTAATGGGTCCCATGAAGCTGAATTTTGGGAGATTCAGTGCATATAAAAGGAAAGACTTCTTTAAACAGCACATAGTAAACTATGGAATTCACATCCACAAGATGTAGTGATGAAAACCAATGTGGGTGGCTTTAAAAGGGGATTTAACTGGACAAATTCCTCAAGAATATGATTATCAGTGGTTTCTAGCCCCGTAGGTAGCTGATTGGCCAGTATGTGAGTAGAATGATGGATGGATCTTGGTCGGATCCAGCACAGCTTTTCATATGTTCTTATGTAAATGTGTGGGTTAAAGAAGTATAAGCTTCAGGAACCAGACCCCAACAATGTCTCAATATGAAGAATGCCTCAGGCAAGGAAGAAGGGGCAGGTTAATAGGCACAGCACTAGCTTTCCATGTAACAGGTCCCTGTGCCTACTACAATATTCTGCAAGTGGGGTCATTTATTCATTTATTCATTTATTTATTTATTTATTTATTTTATTACATTAGTATACTGCCCCATAGCCGAAGCTCTCTGGGCGGTTTACATAAGATTAAAACAAAGAAAAACAATATACAAAAATTAAAACAGCAAATACATACAATATACACATAATATACACATACATTTAAAACCATGTAATAACTTTAAAAAATCTATAAACCTAAAAACAAAACAAACCCAGGCTCATCAGATATTGCTAAATGCCTGAAAGAAGAAGAAAGTCTTGACCTGGCACCGAAAAGATAACAATGTTGGCGCCAGGCGGGCCTCGTCAGGGAGATCGTTTCACAATTGGGGGGCCACCACAGAGAAGGCCCTCTCCCTTGTTGCCGACCCCCGAGCTTCCCTTGGAGTAGGCACTTGGAGGAGGGCCTTAGATGTTGAACATAGTGTTCGGTTAGGTTCATGTCGGGAAAGGCGTTCCATCAGGTATTGTGGTCCCAAACCGTGTAAGGCTTTATAGGTTAAAAACCAGCATCTTGAATCAGGCTCGGAAACATACAGGCAGCCAATGCAAGCGGGCCAGAGTAGGTCTTATTAGCTCAAACCTTCTGGTCCCAGTTATCAATCTGGCTGCTGCATTTTGCACAAGCTGCAGCTTCCGAACCGTCTTCAAAGGCAGCCCCACGTAGAGTGCATTGCAGTAATCTAGCTTGGAGGTTACCAGAGCATGGACAACTGAAGCCAGGTTATCCCTGTCCAGATAGGGGCGTAGCTGGGCTACCAACCGAAGTTGGTAGAAGGCACTCCGTGCCACTGAGGCCACCTGAGCCTGAAGTGACAGAGATGGTTCTAGGAGAACCCCCAAGCTATGAACCTGCTCCTTCAAGGGGAGTGCAACCCCGTCCAGAACAGGTTGAAGACCATCCATCCGGTCAGCAGAACCACCCACTAACAGCGTCTCAGTCTTGTCTGGATTGAGCATCGCATTCCCCGGGTATTGCATAGTCTTGGATGCACCAAAAACTTAAACTTGCTTAGAGACATGCTGGAGATGTTGGCAGCCAAGATAGAGAAGGAAAGCAAGTGTGACAAGATGGTTAGCTCAAGACAGAAGGGAACCCTGGCCTACTTAAGCGTATAGCTGACTGAAGGCTGGAGCTTTGCTAGTGCCACCCATTAAGCTGCCTGTACTTCAGCACAAGATCAAGTGATTACTGCAGCATCAAAAAATGAATCTTAAGAAATGCTGGGCTCTTGGGACCATCTTAATTTCCGTGGTCTCTTAGCAAGGTCCACAGCCAGCATTCCATCCCCACATCCTAATTTCAGAATCACAAAGGGCATGAAAGAGAAGTTGAGAGAGTATGCTAACCTTCTTAACATAATACAATTGTGTGTCATTTGGGCAGGATCAGCTTTTAGCAGGATTTGATTTACAAATCTAATCGGATTTCCCAAGAAGCCCAAGATATTCTGCAAAATATTTGAAGGCATGTTATAGGTCCCACCATAGTGTGAAAGCAGATTACACTTCCTAGCAGAGTGCCCATTGTACGCAGAGCTGAGGAAGCAATATCTTGAGTCCTTAATAGTTGGGTCCGATTATAACTCCTCTGTAAGCATAACTCTAACACTATTGGTTGGTACAGATTATTTTACATCATATCGGACTGCCAAGTTTGTCAAAGTGGCTCTGGAGAAACGAAAGTCACTGGCTGCCATAAAAGACTAAACTTATCAATATAATATAACATGTTAGCAAGTATTGTACAGGATCACAAGATGTTTTAACTTGCTCTTGTTAGCCATTTTATTAACACTTTGTATTTTGGTATCCCCTCTGGTTGAGAGGAGTATTTTATTATATTTATTTTGTTCATTATGCTTCTGTATGCGCATGGCCTGACTGGCTGACAAGCAATAAACTGTTGTTGTTATTCTGCAAACTATAGCCCGCTCACTGGCAGGCTGCAGTATCACATGCAACCTCACTGCTCAGAGTCATGCAGCTAGTCAGCGGCTTTTGATACCATCGACCACGGTATCCTTCTGGGACGACTGGCTGAGTTGGGAGTGGGAGGCACTGCATTGCAGTGGTTCCACTCCTACTTAGGGGGTCGGCCCCGTGGATTCTCCAGTATGGGGTTCCAAAGGGGTCAGTTTTGTCCCCCATGCTGTTCAACATCTACATGAAACCGTTGAGTGCAGTCATCCGGAGTTTTGGAATGCGTAGCTCTATTTCTCCTTTTCATCTTCATCAGGTGAAGCTGTGGATGTGCTGAACCAGTGCCTGGCTGCGACAATGGACTGGATGAGGGCTAATAAACAGAAACTCAATCCAGACAAGAATGAGACACTGTTAGTGGGTGGTTCCGCTGACCGGATGGAGGGTGTTCAACCTGTTCTGGATGGGGTTGCACTCCCCTTGAAGGAGCGGGTTCGTAGCTTGGGGGTTCTTCTAGAACCATCTTTGTCACTTGAGGCGCAGGTGGCCTCAGTGGCACGGAGTGCCTTCTACCAACTTCGGTTGGTGGCCCAGCTACATCCCTATCTGAACAGGGATAACCTGGCTTCAGTTGTCCATGCTCTGGTAACCTCCAAGTTAGATTACTGCAATGCACTCTACGTGGGGCTGCCTTTGAAGGTGGTTCGGAAGCTGCAGCTTGTGCAAAATGCAGCGGCCAGATTGATAACCGGAACCAGTAGGTTCGAACATGTAAGACCTACTCTGGCCCGCTTGCATTGGCTGCCTGTATGTTTCTGAGCCCGATTCAAGGTGCTGGTTTTAACCTATAAAGCCTTACACGGCTTGGGACCACAATACCTGATGGAACGCCTTTCCCGACATGAACCTACCCGAACGCTACGTTCAACATCTAAGGCCCTCCTCCAAGTGCCTCCTCCGAGGGAAGCTCGGAGGTCGGCAACAAGAGAGAGGGCCTTCTCTGTGGTGGCCCCCCAATTGTGGAACGATCTCCCCAACGAGGCCTGCCTGGCGCCAACATTGTTATCTTTTCGGCGCCAGTTCAAGACTTTCCTCTTCTCTCAGGCATTTGGCAATATCTGAGGAGCCTGGGTTTGTTTTGATTTGTTTTTGTAGCTTTTTGAAGTGTTGTAGTGGTTTTTAAATGTACAGATTGTGTGTATGTTGTATGTTTTTGCTGTTTTAATTTTTGTATATTGTTTTTAATTGTTTTTAATCCTATGTAAACTGCCCAGAGAGCTTCGGCTATGGGGCGGTATACAAATGTAATAAATAAATAAATAATTAAATAAATAAATAAATAGTTAGCACACTAGAAGTGGGAATCAGCCTGGACCCCTTTCCCAGATGAACTGTGGGTACTTCCAAAATCAACACCACAACCAGGAACCTGCCCCCCCAACTTGAACTGATGGTCTTTCAATATCCACAGCTTGCCAGAACCAGGGCCTCACTCACAAAACCTAGTACATTCAAGAAGCAACTCATTTTACCCAACCACTGGGCCTGTTTCCTGGGCTAGAAGATCAGTAGACCGCTTGTGCTGGAAATGACTGGCTATACCCAATGTGGGGGGCTGTAACATTTACTCTGGTGGCTTAGCAGGTTGGTCACAGTTCATGACCACACAATGCAGGGCAGCCTTCACCCTAGAGATTTTGGAGGCCTTAAGGTGAGTTAACTAGTGATACAAATGGGGCAGATATCACAAAGTGAGCATCGGCACCCAAGATGCAGGACCATTGGGAAAGTGCATGCCTTAACATTAAGAGTTTAAAAATTGCTCAAAAGGTGAAGAGCAACCTGGTTCACCTGAAGGAGACCTTTCAGTAAGGGGCCCAAATTCCACTCCCTAAAAGTGGCACGGAGATGTTAGCAGTACAGTTGCTGAGTGTAGTATGGGTTGATATCAGCTTCTGGGGCTTCTCTTCTCATATTAATTCAGCCGAAGAGGGCATGTTGGCGGAATAAATACATAAATATATGAATACATAAATAAATAAAAAATAGTGTTGGATATCATCCACCAGCAGATCCTACACTAGCTTACAAAGGGCCTCTCATCACTAACTTCATCTATTTATAGCTGCAGGGCAAGAAATACCTCTTCAACATGGATTTTAGGGCACATCATTATATGCTGGGTAGAACATCAGGCCTTAAAGAAGAGATGGGTCTCAGACTGAGCTCCTGAGAAACATGTGACCAAAGACCCAAACAGCTGAGGTGGCCAGATGGAAGATGAATGAGGCTGTGTGGTGCCTTATGCAAGCCCTGTCTCCTGAGAGACACGTTTGGAGGTGGCCAAAGCTGGGACAGTCAACATGGCCAGATGGAAGATGAGTAAGGCCATGCGGTAACTTGTGCAAGCCCTTGTGGTTGGAAGACAACCGGTGGTGTCATGAATTGGCTGCAACCTGAATAGATGTGGTGGTGAGGCGGGGTTGGTAAGGGACAACCCTACGCCTCTTGTGGCATGATAGGCTTTGGGCTGGATCCATTGGTGAGGGGGAGCAGGATTAAGCTCCCTGCTGCCCCACAGTGAGGATTCCCGTAAGGAATTTCAGGGACATGGCACCAAGACCAGACCAGACCTGGCCCTTCCAACCACCACCAGTGCTCCTGGCATGCAGGCCAGAGGAATCGGTCAGCAGGTGGGTGGGCTGATTACAGGATCCACGCCCTATGCCGCCACCAAGCCTATGGAAGTGAGTCAATAAAAGTTGTGGCCAATTTATTGTCCCAGCTATGCCTGTGTGTCCATTTGTTCTCATCCCTTTGCCAGCCGGACCCAATTAAGTGCTGCCCACACAATATGTGATACTTTGTTCAGAACTAGATACCAGGAGATTTAAATGCTGGATGTTTTACCTTGTTGTTAGCAATAAACTCTTCTGCATTTATTTTGATCTGCTGTCTTCTTAAACATAGCCTAATCATAATACAACTAAAAGAACACTTGGTTTGGTACACTGGGGATTAGTATTTGAGTGTATTATTTACTGAGCTGCAGCAATATACGGTCTGATCCCTGTTTTCCAAAGTACTATTCTGCTCCTCTCCACACATTCAAATATATTGAGTAAGATTTCATAAGCTAATAACCAAGATTCAGGTGATTGTGTTCCATATGGACCTGTTTATTCATCCTAAATCCAAATGCTTCTTAAAAGCATGTTTAGATCATGTCCCAAGTAGTTCTGGTTCCTTTTCCACTGTGCAAATATGTAGCTGATTCCAAAATGGATTCCGCATCTAGCATACCCAGGACTGGAAGCACTCAGTAAGCCTGTCTGGCCAGCAAGATAAGATAAAAGTTCATGTCCCCAACTACGGAATTAAAGCATTAATTCAGCAACCTCTGTTTTGGCATGTTTTTATCAGCAGTCGTCAGTGTTTGGGTTTTCAACACTTGCAAGCAGTAATTTCTGGATGCACATCTGATAAGCAATTTAGACATTGAGATATATGAACTTCCATATTATGAAGGCTATTTAATTTAGATCAATCCAGGCTGGGACTGAGAGATGCCGGAACAGTAATAATATGTCCCAGGATCTTTGCAAGAACCCCTTTTCAAAGTCACTTCTGAGCGTTATGACATTACAAAAGCACCTATTACTCTGGGCCCATTTAATGACCACTTTCATATAGACAATTTCCACAAACCAAGAAGGAGAATGTACTGTTTAGAAGAGGCCCTTAGTCTGTTTAGATTACTTGCTTTCCTCCAGATGTGTGTGTGCACATATGTGTTGCACTCTCAAGGAAATGAACTCAGTTTTTATGTCCTGGCTTTTTATGTTATCCTCTGGCTTTTATAGGTATCTGAACTATGAAATACAGACATTCATTAGTTGTGAATATAACTTTGTTTTCTGGATAAGTACACTTCCTTCCATTCCTGAAATTCTACAACCTTGTGTCCGTGCCTTTAGTTTTCCTTTATTATTATTGTTGTTTAAAAGATGTTGACATTTCCACTCAGTATAATATGTGCTTTGATTACTTTATGGCTTTGATAATTTACCAGAAGTAGCAGAAAGATAGCAGGCTTCCAAGAATCTACTTAAGACTTCAGATGGAAGCCTGTTAGTGAGAATCAAAGGGAATCCAATTCAGCTGGTTTCAGCTAAAATCCTTGTAACACTTCCAGCTGCTGACCTGTCATTCTCTTTCATGCTGTGGTTCCCATACTAACAAAAACACCCTGTTAATTACACATCCAGAGAAAGATATCAAAGGCCAGATGTACACTGCCTAGAACAAGATGTCACAAATACAAGGAAAAGCTTTATTTTTGGTCCATCTGGTGCATGATAAAAGTGGATTCTGTTACTAAAGCTATAAAAAATGATGTAGGGCAAACTTATCCTTCTCCATCTTCTCCTCCTCTTCTTCTTCAGGTCGTCATCATCACTTTATTTGTATGCTGCTTTTCCATGATAAAACCATGGTCAAAGCAGCTTACAACATCAGAGGACTTTACAAAAGAAATATAACATTTGAAGATGATTTGCTAACAGTTACCAAACAAAATATGAATAAGCATAAATATATATTAAGATTAAACAATCCACTGAATTCATAATGGCAATTAACAATAGATATACAAACCATAATCCAAGTAACAGCAAAAAAAATGCATTGTATCTAAGGCTATCTGCTATACATAGTGTTGGCATGTCACCATAGGCTTCACTGCAGCAAATGGCACACACACACCTTCTGGGACATACTACCTGAGGTTGCTCAAGCTATTTCAGGACCCTAGCAAGAAAACCCCACAAGCACATAAAATAACAACATACATAACTAACAATATGCTGCCCTTTCATTGCATCCCAAGTCAGCTACCTAAGATGGTCACTTCTCTCTACCTAATGATAGGGCTGGCCACAAGTTAGAAGTATCACCCAAGAATAAAAATCACAGCCAATAAGTTCCAGCTAGAGCTTTTCCTTCTACTTAGTAGAACCAGCTTCTATTCTAAGCACTGTTGATGGCATACATTTAGGAACACCATACAAAATGTTTTACAAAATTGACTTCACAGGAGCTAATGGAGGCAGCCAACTTTTTTAGCATAAAGAGACAGCAACAGTGCAATGTTATCATGTAGCATCATTCCCAGAGAAGAGCATATTCGCTCAGCCATTTTCAAAGTCTATGGCAGCTGGGCTGGCTTGAAGCCGAACTTCTTAGCACATTCAAATTTTTTTTGCAGGGTGGGGGAAGGAATATGCAGCCACCTGGTTCAATTTTAAGTTACAGAACACCCTCCTGAATGTTCTACTCCCATCTGAACCTTTTCCCCTCATCCTAGTCTTTGAGGGAGTGGCTTCTCCCATTCCCATCCCAAATGTACTAAAAATGTTAATTGAAGAACAGTTTCTGGAGTCCTAATCTACATGTGCAAGTGCGAGATCGCAGAACAAATACACACACAGAATCATTGAATTAAACCAGAAAATCAACTACTGATTATGCCATAATACATTGTATTTTAAAAATATATTTCATATATAATAGGCACAATATGCTATTATTCTTCAAAACACATTTTAAAGTTTCCAAACATGAATTTTAAAAAGTGACTAATAAAGGGATCTTTCATTTTCACACCTGCAGTTTGAACAACATGACTGAGAAACAAGGCCAAGATTTAATCACAGTCAATGCCTGGATTTTATTATAAGGTTCCCATTTGTAACTTGTATTTAAAGAAACAAACTCTAAACAAGGGATTTGCAAGTGAAAAGCCATAAGAAAAATGAGCTGACAAAGAAAAAACACACAGTAGATGTGTTATTTGATCCTTTTTTCGTTAGTTGGTGGTTGTCTCTGCAAAGCTGTTATTTAGAATTTGTAGCTTTTGTGTATACAAAATCTTTGCATGCAAGTTTGCTTACATGGCTCTTCTTTGTTTTCTACCAATACTGAGCTTATACTGATGTGCTCAAAAAGGAACTCCAATGTCCCTTTATATTCTTTTCCAAAGGTGAAGCAATTCACCACCATAGGGTGTAGCAATCATCACAGCCTTAGATTACATTTTAAAAGGATTAGACAAATTAATGGAGTAGATGGCTGTCATTTCCTCTAATGAAAAATGCAGCTGGTGAGAGCTGTCAGGAGTGTAGGCAAAGTGGAGCCACTGAGAAACAAAGACCGGGGGGGGGGGGGGGTATCAGCATGCTTGAACCTGAACCTGAATACCTGCAGAAGTACAAATAAGCTTATGGGGGGAGCATAATGGGGCAAATGCCCCTCCCACCTAAAAACAGTCCAATGAGGACTGCATATGCTCAGTTTCCATTGAATGCTGAATGTCTGTTGGGAGTGGGGAAATGGAAAACCGAGAAAGGAAATGGAATAGAGTAACCTGGAAGAGTGCATGGCTGACTGGCTAGAACCTGAGCAGGAGCACTACATATTGCAACACTTTGTTGCAGGTTCCCCTTATCAGCCATAATGGGGCTGTTCAGACAACACCTAAGCCATTGTTAGGCTGTTAACCCTTTTGCAGCAAATGGTTAGTGAGCGTGTTTAAACTGTGGTTATGTAGCCACCATGGTTAAGAATGGCTCACACGACACGCTAAACCATAATGTTTAGCTCAAATTGCTTAACCACCGTTGGCTTAGTATGTTATCTGAACAGGGTCAATGATAGAAAAACTGAACATATACGTTCAGTGACAATATACTGCTCTGAATACCAGATGCCAGGGATATGCTGTTTCCCTTATGTCTTGTTTGTAGGCTTCCTGGAGGCATTTGGCTGGCAACTGCTAGAAACAAAGTGCTGGTCCATTGGACTCTCTACTGCTCTAGGAGAACTCCCCTTAAGTTCTCATGAGTTCTCAGTTCAAAACACAGAATGGTACAGTTTTATAAGTGAGCACAAACACTGCTAGTGCACACAGGGCAGTATCCAATGGTACTCTTACACCGAGTAGACCCATTGAAGTGAATGGGCCTAATTCCATAGGAATACCATTGGATACTGCCCAAAATATTTTTCCTAGTACCCATGTGTATGTTTTACATACATATATTACTACACAAAGATATGTTTTGAACATCACATCAGCTCACTCTAATGCAACTTCTCATCTGTGAGGATGGCCATACCCATGGTTAGGAAAGCCTCTTGTTAACACAAAGCACTCAGTTGCCTAAAATAGAAATCTGCTTGTTCTGGACAAAAATAAGTAAGAGTCTGTTAGAGCTAGCATTAGGTTTATACCTTAACCAACCTAACAAAAGAGAGGGCACATCCACAGCAACAGGAAGACAACATGTCATATTTTGCCTTGGTTCATGTGCAAATAAGGATTTCATTAACCTTTGCTTCAGTCTAGGTGTCAAACCGAGATATATGAATGGCATTAGGAGGTAATTAGAGAATTTTGGCTGAGGCTACCTTAGTTATGATACTAGGAATATGTGTGAAACAAACAAATATTACTCAAGTATAAATGTTTTTGGAATCGTTATGTTCTTAAGATTCCTTTTGCTTCTGGGAGAAGAGGTAATAAATAGTGTCTGATAATTCAGTAATACAGATTCTTCTCAATAGCATGCATTTCTGGGCCTATCAAGAGCTATTGGCCTCACATGCCTTTTTCTTTGCATTTACGCACAAAACCCATTCTCTAGTTTCTCTGTTCCATATTCCTGAACTTGTCAGCTTCCACCAGTTCCCTTCTGTGAGCTTTTCTTCAGATGCAACCTAATGAGAATTGCAACTTTCCACTGAACATCCACTGCATATTCATTCATCAGTAAAGCGCTAGCAGTCTTCACACCTCATTAATAAACATTCTGTAGTCTATAAGATCATTATCCTAGCAAGATTTGAACTCTTTCATTAAAAAAACCCTGTTAATTTAGTTTTAAATTATAAAACACATGATGCACTGCAACTCTTAGTGGAAAATGCATGTACAAACACATCAGACCATAGCTCAGTGGGAGAACACCTGGTTTGCATGCAAAACATTGCAGTTGCAGTCCCTGGCATCTCCAGTTAAAAGAAGTAGATAGCAGCTGATGTGAAAGCCTTTTGCCTGAGACCCTGGAAAGATGTTTCCAATCAAAACAGACAATATTGGGCTAACCTGCAATCTGACTCACTTTAAGGCAACTTCCTTTACTTGAAATGAATAATACGTGTGGCTGCCTATTAGCTACAGAGCCATGTTCAAGGCTTTCCCATCGATGTACAGAGCCTAAAAGACTCAGGAACAGATTCCTAGCCCACCAACTTTCCTTATATAAACTCAGATGATCTCTGAGTTCTTCTGAAAAGGCCTTACTGGGCATTCTGTGGTTAGTGGAATGTCACCAGGTATCAGTGTGTCAATGGGCCTTTTTAGTGGTGGCATCCATCCGTTAGAACACTATCTCACTTGTGGTTTGAGAAGCACAAATGGTGGCAAATTATAAATGAAAATACACTCTTGAAAATACACTAGTTCACACAGGCTTTCCTGACTTGTGAGGGACTCTGTTACTACCCTGTTGTTATTATTATAGTACTGTAGTGAGTTGCAGTCCCAATAGAAAGAGGGCTCTAAGTTTGGAGATTTCTGACTCTCCTATGCCCTACCAGCTAGTGCCCGGGAGCCTGAGAAGAGTTTCAGGGTGTAGGATACAGTGTAACCTGGCCTCTTCTCTCCCTCTTTTCTCCACCCATCAACACACCCCGTTTTCTCCCTTCCTGACTTCTCTTATGAGATCCCAGTTGCCACCTCATAAAAGTAGCTTTCCATGGTGGAGGGGAGAGGGAAGATCCACTATCAGATCCCCAAACCGTTTTACCATATAAAGTGTGACGAATGGTGTATATTACTGCATTTGACTTTTCACATGCACAAAATTTTGCACATCTTTGTGAAATCCAAACATCTGTCAGCAGAAGTTAAGTGACAATGCAAGTGGTATTATGAGGATTGCTACCAAATACTTTGTTTTCCCAGAGTTTGTCTCAAGCATATCTGTGTGCCGTCTGCAACTTCAGTGGAGCGCTGGTTTTGCTTAGATTCACCCGTAATGGGCAAACTGATTCTGTAACAAATTGTGTTTGTCATGCCTTGGTCTCTGCAGGCCTAAATTTTTAAGTTTTATTAGTATAGGTATTTGGCACAGCACTCACTGCCTCTTAACTTGACTATGCATCACAGAACACAGTACATTTCTGTTTGACGGAGGCCATGGTACTGAACTCTTGGGCTGACAGGATGTGAACCATATCAGTAATGCAGCCAGTGCAGAAACAAACCTCTCCTCCTATTTTTCAAATTTAACTTTTATCAATAGAGGTATTTGGCATAGTACTCACAGCCTCTTAACAGGACTGTTCATCATAGACCAAAGTACTTTTCTGTGCTTGACAGAAGCCATAGTACTGAACTTTTGGGCTTCCAGGAAGTGATCCGTATCCGTAATACAGTCAGTGCAGTAAAAAAACCTCTCCTCTGCTCATTGAATTTGTGTTGATCATCTCTGCCTAGACATTGGCCCAAAAACTGCATTTACCTTTCTCACTATTCTTATATTTAGGATTAAGGATAATCTCATAATTTCCTCTGCAAATTAATAGCCACCACCTTCTTTTGTTTCATATGGGTTACTTTGAAAGCTGTTCCCTCTACAAAATCATCCTGGAAGAGTTTGCCAAGTCTTGCTTACAGATATAAGTTTGGATCTTGAAACCATCCGTATAAAACCCAAGATTGTGATTGGAGTTAAACTATGGAATTTGTTACCATAAGATGTACCAATGGTCACCAATTTGGATGGATTTAAAAGGTGGTTATACAAATTCCTGGAGGAGAAGGTTATCAATGGCTACAAGTCCTGATGGGTATATGCTACCTTCAGTATCAGAGGAAGTATGGCTATGTACACCAGTTGCTGGGGAACATGGGTAGGAAGTTGCTGTTGCACTCATGTCCTGCCTGTGGATTTCCCGTGGGCAGCTGGTAGCCCACTGTATGAACAGAAAACTGGACTAGAGAGACCCTTGGTCTGATCCAGCGTGGTTCTTCTTATGTTTTTGTTAATATGACAAGGGTGTCAAGGCAGCTCAGGACACAAAACATGTTCCTGTAGAGTAGCTGTAATTTCTCCGTCACTTTTCAAGCTATTCAACACTAATAATCATGCAGGATGTTTAAATGGTTCTCCTCCTGTTAGCTTTTCCTAATCTGCCACAAACCGTTTGCATGTACCGAGGAAGCAGTTTTCAAAGGGAGGAAAGGAATGTAGAGGTATCACCCACAACCACACGTGGTAGTCAGGCCTATTGATATTAAAATAATTTTGCATCCCTTGTTTATCTTCACCATTGCAATCTAATTCCAACAAACAAACAAAGCATACAGTTTCAGGATAATTTCATTACAGTGCATATTGATTCACCAGTGTGACTCATTAATATTAACGACATTCAAATGGCTGAATTCCTGCATGCAGGGAAAAAGTGTTTACTCTGAGGAATCCTAACTCCCAAAGATGAATTAAACTAAATGTGCTTCTTCATAGAGACAGGGCTCCACATTATGCTACTCATTACAGTGGTTCAAGACTGAGCCTCTTAAAGACTTGTGCAGTATTCTACTGGATTTATAATAATAATAATAATAATAATAACGATTTATTTCTTACCCGCCTCTCCATCTAGATCGAGGCGGGGAACAACAGCATGATAAAATACACAAAACTAATCAAAACATGACAAATATTATTAAAACTGCATTAAAACATCCTAAAACATCATTAAAACATCCTAAAACATCCTAAAAACATTCTAAAAATTACACTGGATATGCCTGCCGGAAGAGAACAGTCTTTATAGCTTTCTTAAATTCTAAAAGACTGTTAAGTTGACGAGTCTCCTCCGGCAGGTCATTCCACAGTCTGGGAGCGGCAGAAGAGAAGGTCCTCTGGGTAACAGTTGTCAGCCTAGTCTTGGCCGACCGCAGTAAGTTCTTCCCAGAGGACCTGAGCGTGCGGGGCGGATTGTACGGGAGAAGGCGATCCCGCAGGTAACCTGGACCCAAACCATGTAGGGCTTTAAAGGTAATGACCAACACTTTATACTTCGCCCGGAAACTAATTGGCAGCCAGTGGAGCGATTTTAAAGCTGGCGTAATATGGTCACTCCTAGATGTACCGGTGACCAACCTGGCTGCCATATTTTGAACTAGTTGAAGTTTCCGGACTAGGCACAAAGGTAGCCCTATGTACAGCGCATTGCAGAAGTCAAGCCTCGAAGTTACCAGCGCGTGCACCACCATCTTTAGGTCTTCCAACTCTAGGAAGGGGCGCAGCTGGCGTATCAGCCGAAGCTGATAGTAGGCACTCCTGGCCGTCGCATCTATCTGGGCTGTCATTTGGAGCGACGGATCCAGGAGCACCCCCAAGCTGCGAACACAGTCTTTCAGGGGGAGTGTAACCCCATCCAGAACCGGTTGACACACCTCCAAACCCAGGTTGCGGCCTTTGACAGCAAGCACCTCCGTCTTGTCTGGATTCAGCTTCAGTTTGTTTTTCCTCATCCAGCCCATTACCGCCTCCAAGCATTCATTCAGAGGAGACACACTATCCTTAGCTGACGATGTTGTCGAAGGCATAGAGAAATATATTTGGGTGTCATCAGCATACTGATAGCACCCCGCCCCATGCCTCCGGATGATCTCTCCCAACGGTTTCATATAAATGTTAAACAGCATTGGGGAAAGGATGGCACCTTGCGGTACGCCACACAGCAGCTCCTTCTTTGCAGAGCAGCTATCCCCAAGCATCACCATCTGGAACCTGCCCGAGAGGTAGGACCGGAACCACTGAAGCACAGTGCCCCCGATTCCCAATCCCCTCAGGCGTTCCAGAAGGATACCATGGTCGATGGTATCGAATGCCGCTGAGAGGTCCAAAAGTACCAACAGGGACACACTCCCCCTGTCAATACCCAGGCGTAGATCATCCGCTAAGGCGACCATAGCAGTCTCAACTCCGTATCCCGCCCTGAAGCCAGTTTGAAATGGGTCTAGAAAATCAGTGTCATCCAAGACTACCTGGAGTTGAAAGGCAACCGCCCTCTCGATCACCTTGCCCAAGAATGGAAGGTTTGATACCGGTCTGTAGTTATTAAAGTCCAGGGGATCCAGGGAGGGCTTCTTTAGAAGCGGCCGTACCACCGCTTCTTTTAAACATGATGGAAAACTCCCCTCCCTGAGAGATGCATTAATAATATATTGTAATTGCGATCTAACCGCATCTCCTCCCTGGACGACCAGCCATGAAGGACAGGGAGCGAGAGGATTTGTGCTATCAACGGATTATTATATTTAGCTGATAATTTGCTGGTTTATTTCTATTACAGTAATATGAATTAATTCAATTTCTATCTTTTTGAACACAGAAAAAAAATCAAAGTAAAATGAAAAGCCCATATAGCCTAATCCTAAAAATCAGGCTCAGCAGCTCAAGGCAAAGCCATTGGGAAGGGTTGCAGCTCAATGGTAGAGCATATGCCCCATGTTCAATCAATAGCCTCTCCAGGTAGAAAGTCCTCTCTCTGAAAGCCTAGAGGGCTGCTGTTAGCCAGTATAGACCAGCCTTCCCAACCTGGGGCCCTCCAGATGTGTTGGACTGCAACTCCCATACTTCCCAGCCAGCATGAAAAAGTCCAGCAAAGCCAGTGAGGAGCAAAAGGGACTCAGCTGTCTCTGCCCTGTCTTTGCCCACCTTGCCTCCTTCCCCCCATAAGGGAAGTGCAGAAAAGCAGCACATAGGAGAATCCCTGTTGTTATCTCCAATCTGTGATCTACAATATGTGCTTGGAGATAACAATGTAGATTCATCTCACTGCATCCTCCACAACTCTCAGTAGAAATGGGGTTTGTGGAGGGGGCTGAACCTGCAGAGGTGGTGCAAGCTTCCGCTGGCTGGACGTTTTGCACCACTGACCTCAAGTAAATACCTGAGGCCCAGAGATTTTGAGACCGGTCTGGTGGAGGCAACCAGAGAAATAAAGATTTCTACCTTGGGCAGTGGAAAAGGTGACAGTGAGGGAACAGCAAAGAAGAACAGACACACTACTTTGACTGTTTTCCTTTACACTTGTACAGAAAGGCATTGCCAGGGGGTGACACAGGCCCTGGATTTTAGGTATGTCACTCACAATGAAGACAAACAGATATTCTAAATGTGCTGGAAGGGGTGTGAAATCATACTCTGCCCTGAAAATAAATGCCTCAAGACCCAGCAAATTCCATTACACTTTTTTGTGATGTTTGATCTGATTTCACCTCACAGAAATTGCTGGGTGATATTTAACATTTTTAGTTTTGATGTTTCATTATTATAGTTTGCATAAATGGTACTGAGAAAGAACTCAGTGCGAAGTGCATTGGGAGATGATAGATGATAGATAGATAGATAGATAGATAGATAGATAGATAGATAGATAGATGCATCTGGAAATTGCTTCCTTCTTTCTCCTGTGCAGGCAATGCCACTGGTTTTGAGCAACATTTTCCATTTAACTTTTCTAGAACTAATGAGGAGTGGTTCATGCCAATTTCTACTTCTGCATATCTTAATAATATGAAGATAGATAAAAAGGTAATAATAATTGTCCATTTACATTATTTCATATGTGGGTGCATAATATTGCATGGGCCTCATTACTATAACAAATAATTAGATCAATTCCTTAAAAGCTCACCATTACTTTATATGTCTTGCTTCCCCTCCCCCCCCCTGTAATCTTTCCTGGTTTTCTCAGAACTCAAATGAATGTGGCTCCTAGAATTAAAAACAACAACAACAACAACAACAACAACTAGGTTGGATCAAAACTTAGTCATGCTGAGATCTCACTGTAATCAATGAGACATGTCAGTCATAACTAACTTGAGCCCCATTGGTCAATGGTCTACTCTGAACATGACTACTTCTGGATACAACCATCAGTCTATACCAAATCACTAAGGGTGCAATCCCAGACATGTTTAGACTGAAAAAAGTCCTACAATTCCCAGCATGACTAGCTGGAGCATACTGGGAGTTGTAGGGCATTTTCTTTGGTTGAATCATGCTCTATGTTTGCAATCCTACACACACTTGTTTGGAAGTAAAACCTATTGAACTTCTGAGAAGACATGTTTAGATTGCCGTGTGATGCTGAGTAGAGATATGCATTGGATTGTTGCACTAAACCATAGCAAATTATAAATGATCATAATTATATTTTTAAAGAATCCGAACACCTTATTCCTATATTTTTAAAAATAAACAAATGCTCTAACTTACTAAAAGAGGCAATTAAAGGTTATTTTGCAAAGAAAGGCCTCCCTGCCACGCTCTGCTTGTCCAGGCGGGGGGGGGGGGGAAGCAATTGCAGTGGGAGCGAGAGAGACGTGTGGTAGCCTTTGATTGGCTGCCCCTGCGCCTGGGTCACGGTGGAGGGGAATGACTTGCAGCCTATATAAATGGCTGCAGCCACTCACCCCCCACATCTCCTGTTTGTTTCCCTGGCTTCGGAGCACGGCAGGCGTGCTGAGCCAAAGCAGAGGCAGGAGGGACGAGGACGCCAAGGATGCTGAAGATAGGCAGCGGCAGCAGCAGCAGAGGCAGCAGCGGCAAAGCGGAAGGCGCGGGAAGAGCTTCAGGAGTGAAGTGGCGCCTCCCGCTCTTGCTGGTAGCAGCAGAGGAGCGACTGGCTGTGGGCACACCAACAGAGGCGTCTGCCCATGAGGTTCAGGTTTGGTCGAGGGGGGGGATCGGAGGATCCTCCCGAAGTGGGCGTGGCGGAGCGTGATTCGGTTGGTTTTTCTCAGGAACAGATCAAGGCTGTGGGTCAGTGGAAATCCAAAGTCTTTCAATCGTATGTTCGAAGTTTGAAGTTGTAAGAGTTGATGTTTCTTGTTCCTAACATTCATTGTTTATTTAGATTCGGGGCCAGGCAGGGCCCAATACGCGTGATAATCTGTGGACACAGTATGATCTACTGGGCTGCGAGGAGGGCTTCCAGTTTGAGTGTGGGATCCCAGATGGGGATGAGCCGTCAGGCCAATGTCTTGGTTTGGCTTGGTCATTGCGGCATGCATTGGGAGCGCCTCCTGCCCACTTTGTTCTATCAGCGTTACTTTTCTGCTCAAACGCGTTATAATTATTCATCTTGGGGGAAACGACATGGGACTTCTGAAAGGGAAGGCCCTCATTATGCAGGCGATAGCAGATTTCCAGGCAATCGAAAGGCAATGGCCGGGTATAGTTATTATTTGGTCCTGCATCCTTCCCAGGATTAATTGGAGGCTGGGAAGTGATCACAAAGCTATGGAGAGGGCTCGGCGCCGAGTCAATAGCGAAATTTTTCATTATCTAACCAGTCAAGGGGACTTTAGTATTCAATACCCAGTGTTGCTGCGAACCCAGAGGGAGCTTTACAGACAAGACGGCGTCCATTTGTCAGACGCCGGTAATGACATATTTCTACAAGATCTGCAGAGAGGCTTGATGGAGGCTGTGAGCTACAAGTGGGGGGGGTAGCGACTAAGTGAGTAACTTGTCGCCACCTGTGGCAGGCATGCGGGCATCGGGTGAGAGGATAGAGTTGGTGAGCATTCTTAGGCACCATTGTAGGTGATTGGTAACACTGGAGACCCTCAACTGGGAGTCTTGCGGCACCAGATGATGGGATACGGATTACCTTTTAGGCCAACCTTACTCACTCACTCAAGAGTTGTGCAACCTGAGCAGGAGTGACAACGGAAGGTCTACCTGCCCCAAATGGGAAGTCCTGCTGAGTGTCGACAATCATGCTACACTTGGCAGGACATGAATGGCTCGCCCGATCCCTTTAGGGCCAAGATATTGGCCATAGTTAGGATGCCCGCATAGGCCTCCATCAGCTCTTGCAGTATTTAATAAATGTGGCCCTATTTAAATCAAGCTTATTTTGCGTTGTCTCATTATTCTCGCCTTCCATCGCGCAAAGCAGCTGCATTGACCTCTAAGCTGTTCTGTTGTTCAGACACACATTTGCAGAATCTGCCAACAGGGCACAGCATACAGATACCCATGAATGTGGAATTACTTGTGCTATTATTCTCCCTGCAGTTGGTTTATATGCACTGGGTTTAAGTTCTTGTATACTGAGCAAGAACTCTGGGTATCTGAATTCAGTTTAGATTGGAGATAACTTTACATTAATTCCCAAAGTGCAGCTCAACTGATAAAAATGAGAAAGGCAAGCCCTTTATAAGATGACAGCACATAAATAAATATGTTATGGCATTAGCATAGAAAGCACCAATAATCTCTGACTTTGCTCATTAGGGGCTTTTTATTCAAGCAATCCTTTGGAGGGGAAAGCAACAACATTGCAATAAACTCAGGCCATCCTAAAAATGGGTCTTTGTCTTTACACTAAGCATTTTTGAAAATGTCTAGCATAATCCAGTACGGACCTACATGCCAATAGTACCCGCTTCCCTGGCCATATGAAGTTTCTGGAAGAATTACAAATGCTGTTGTTTGCAGCCTTGCAGTCCTTCTCCACCTCTTTGTGGAAACCTCCAAGGCCTACCTAAGCCTGTTAAAAGTGGGGGTGGGAGAATGCCAGTAATACTATTTAATCAATCCTTGAAGGGCTTAAGTAAACATGTGAGTGGAAAACAGGGACAGTTTATGTAGCCCTGCCCCAGAACACACATCTATGGTCTATGTGTACAAGGCAAACATCTGGAAGGAGATGTTCAGGAACATACAGCTGTACACACATAGGCCTCTACGCAAGTCTTCAGCACTGTATACCTGAACAGAACTACATTGGTTCTGTATTGCTTCTCGTCCTCTTGAAGTAATAGGCTCATGGTAGACTGTGTCAGATTTTCCAACCTGTAGAGTGAACTAGTGAGCCAGCCATGGTGAATAATCTGCTTATGTTTGAGGCTTTCTCACTGTGGAGGAGGAGGAGAGATTTGTGTAGGAAGAAGGCAAAAACAGCAGAGAGAGAGAGAGAGAGAGAGAGAGAGAGAGAGAGACTCTGAAGGACATAAGTTAGGGAAATAGAGATTGGGGGGCAAAGAGACCTGTGTAGAGTACATAAAGCTGAGAAATGGAGGTGCAGAGAAATAAGATTCAGTGTTATAGAATAGAGAAAGTGGGGCTATGCAGACAGGGTAGAAAATTAGAAAAGAGTTGATAACCGAGATGGGGTGCAGAGACAGGGAGAGGAAGAAAAGAGTTTTGAGGTGCAGAAAAACAGTACTATCAAGCAAAGGAAGAAAAACTTTTCGGGGAGATATCTATGGTGATAGGGGAGAGCATATACTCCAGGGGTGTGGTTGTTGTTGGTGTTGTTATTTTGGTGTTTGTGTGTTTTTAAAGCAAAAGAGGCTTTTGAAATCTTGGCAACATGGCAAGTGGCTAATTTTTTGATTGGGGGCACATGTGATTAAGCATTATTGACTCTTACTAGAATGGATGTTCATGGACCTTCTTAATAGCTTCTTTATCCAACAGTTCATAAACAGTCCTGCTGAAGAAGCTATATATAAGGGAGTGAACATTGTCTCCCCCTCAGGTCTTCTCCATTCATAGTAGGGCATGCGAGCTTGTGGTAGGGGACACTCATACAATCCTGCTCCCTCTTCTCCATGCAATCACTGTGCATGTAAAGATCTGAATGAGGCATAGCTATGAGGATCCTCATAGCTGTAAAGGTTGACCAATTAGGCCACAATCTTCACAGTAAAAATGGATTCAAATTAATAGCATATCATAGTTGAATGAGCAACTGCTATGGCACAAGTAACATAAAAATACCTTCTGAAACTCCCCAGGATCTTTTTGCTAAGATATGATTAAATTGCAACCCTGTCCACCTCTCTGCCCTCCAGGTACATATATACTGATAGTATATTCAACTTTCCAGAGTCCGTGTGTCCTGATTAACGATCATAAAAGTATGACAGATTTCATTTTTCCCTTTGTGGACAATAAGCCAGCTGCTGCCTCTGAATAGGCTAAGGCTGGCAATTGTAAGACAGGTCTCAAGATTCCCAATGGAGGATTGTCAAGGATGGCACCTGAACTTTTGGGCAGCTTTTACAGATCATTTCCCTCTCAAGATGAAATGAAATAAATGTGGCATCCATCTGTGACTTCATTTATGTATACTTCACCTGATGTAACTAATTAGAGCGATCTTTGAACCTACCTACTGAA
Organism: Anniella stebbinsi; assembly: GCA_029215795.1. Lineage (NCBI taxonomy): Eukaryota > Metazoa > Chordata > Lepidosauria > Squamata > Anniellidae > Anniella > Anniella stebbinsi. Next base: position 237,249,900 of record JARDYH010000001.1, on the reverse strand, counting down.
ACATCCAAAAGTAATAAATCACATAGTCCAGTAATTACAGTTTAGCATACAGATGAAGCAACATGAAAATAAAATCTCTGAGGGTTGGACGGGGACTGCCAATGCAGGAGGATAATGTGAAGCAAATTATTGCAATCACTCAGCAAGGTGGAACCTGCTGTGCCTAAGGTTTGATGAGGTCAAGTGAACCAAGCAAGAGTATTTGGTTCCAAGTTTTCCTAGCATCTTATACTTTTTCAAGGAGTGTAACCATTTAGCCTATGCCACTGCTGTAAAACATTGCAGTATCAGAAGGAGCACAGTGAAGCTGAAGCTATCATTCCGGGGGTCAGGAGATCCCCAGAATAATGACACACTGCTACTCTTCCCATCAAAAAGCAGGTAACAAAGATTTGGGGAAACCCTTTCACAGACCAAGAAAGCTGAAGAGCACTTTTCAGGATAAGAGGAAACTAGTAAAAGAAGAGAAAAAACAATCAGGTTTCTTAACCCTGTGACTGATATTCTGATGAATTCTTGTTGATGGTGGGGTGTAACTCAAGCAGAGATAGCATTAGGAAAAGCTTGACTTCCTGCTGAGTCATAATGCTATACCCCGCGCCCGGCACAGCCTGGGCACGGTGTGGCTGTTGCAGGAGGTGCAGGAGGATGAGGTGTGGAGGAACACCATTGGCGGCCTCCTTTTTGCACCACAAGGGGGGAGGGGGAAGGGAGCCTATATTAAGGCTCCGCCTCCTCCTTTTCCCGCTCTTTGAAAAATTACGGCTCCCTCCCTTCCCTGTAGACAGTATGGGAACGAAAATATCGATTGTCCTTAGGAAACCGAGTAGGATTTTTTTTTGCTCATAATCTTTCATTGGCTATGAGTTTTTTTGCCTACTTCATACTGTAAGACAGCGAGGGAGTATTAAATAGGATTTAGGTTGTTAAATTGAGTAGGTCACATTTATGGCTGTTAGGCGCAGGCATGTTCAACTTTGAGAGCATTGGTGAGCATTCAAAGGCACCTAACGGTGATTGGTAATGCCTGAGGCTCATCACCTGCGAGTCTTGCGGCCCAGGTAGCGAGATAAGGGTTACCATTGGGGCTAACCTTCCTCACCCACTTGGAGTCTTGCGGCACGTGCTGGGGTGACACCAGAAAGCCTCCCACCCAAGAAGGGGGAACCACGGCATGCCAAAGTTTTACGACACACCCCAGCCAAGAATGACTCGCCCTATATCGATCACAATGGTTCTGACCATGCTTAGATTGGAGATGCCCGCTTAGGTTACCCTTCTGCAATTCATCCATAAATGTGGCCCTGTTTAAAAACCAAACTTTGTGGCTGACTCATTTTTTCCTGCGCTCCACTTTCCCGCAATAACAGGCACACAAGGACTGTTTCATTATGCCCTGCTTCTTCATATGTCAGTTAGTGGCAGCAGCCATCACATGGTGAAGAAGAACCATGCTATGCTCCTCTAAGCACTTGAAGGAACATATGAATTTGGGCCTCCACAATGATGCCTGATTCTGTGAAGGTTCTGTTTATTTCATTTCCCCCCCTGCTATGACACAGAGAGAGAGAGAGAGAGAGAGAGAGAGAGAGAGAGAGAGAGAGATCTTTGGTCAGGAGCTGGAACTGAAGGTGTTGTTTCTGGGACCAATCAAAACATCAGTTTTTATTAGCTTAAAGCCAAATTACCTTCTTTGTGGCTTCAGTGTTCCTTAAAGTTCATGGTGGAGTGCAAGGGCAGCTGTCCACTCCACCACCACACTCAGACCACTATTGCAGCTAGTCATGTATAATTAAACATACACTGAAGTCCTGTGTCAATAGGAAAAAAAGAATGGAACTTGCCTCAGGAGAATTGTATGAAACCATCCCAAAGATAAAGCATTTTGGTTGATTCCCCACCCCCCACCCCCATCACTACAACATTGCGGTTGTGTGGTTGAACCTACATCTGCAATCAGTTTGTGTAAATTAGCCTGGGATATAATGTTAAATGAGAATTTGTTAGATTAGTGGAAAAGTCTACCTCAAGAGATGGTGAGCGCTTTATAAAAAGCAAGCCATATCAGGACTTTATAAAAAGCAAGCCATATCATACCAGAATGAGATATTTTGCATGTCTTTTGTGAGCTGTTTTTAATCTTCAGGCTTTGCCATAGCTTCACTCCTGGTGGTAGGGGGGAGAGAAATATCTGGCACCCCTGTCTAGAAGGCAGAGTTGCGTAACAATTCAATCATAAATTCGGCTAGCTTTTATCGGCTGGGAAACAGGCCTGTGTGCATCTGGCTGCCTATCTCTGGAAGATTTCACAAAGAAGCAAATGGGTAGCAAGAAAGTGAGATCATCAGAAATATCAAGTATCTGGACATTCTTAACAATGTTGTTTGGGTTTGGCCCCCCCCTCCCCCCCAGTAAATCAGTCTGCCAAGGCTGCTGTTTGGAGATGGATTTCCTTTAGTAGCACAGTGTGGCCCATTATACACATCCCCCATGCTAATCACCACCCTGGGAAACTCAGTCTCCAGACAAGGCATGAAAATTGCACTTTATAATCAGCTAGTCTAATTCTAAATTTGATTACTTGAAGGGTTTGGGAGAAAATATAATGCTTGATTACTGTTCCTAATATATTTAGAGCCCAGGGCACTCATAAATGGGAAAGAGGCTACAGGCAATACATCTGACATTTGCACTACTTTGGCCTTCTTCGCATCATTTCAGCCCTCAAACCAACCTTCTCACATAGGTCACAGTTGTTTCAAGAAGCAATGGCCATTAACAGTCTGAAAAAGTCACATATTTACAATTTTAACCATTGTTCAGAATCTTACTGGGCATTTAATTTGTTTCCTTTCCCCATTAGTTTCTGTCAAATGAGACAAGGCTATTGTGCACATCCTGTACACTCTAATTAGATATCATAATTGTTCCTGGAAAAATATTTATCTACACATTTTCTTTTTAGAATTATGCCCAAAAGAAAAAAATGAAAGGGGGAAAAAGATTACAAGAGGGGGTTGGCTAAGGATGTATTGGTTGAATCTTGAGGGGTATTGCCCTGACTAACCAAGAAGGTCCCAAGTTTGCTTTCACAATTATTCCTATACTGCAAGTGTTATCTTTTCTAATTCAAAATTATACTACTCAAAGGCAGGATCTACACTACTGCTTTATAACAGTTTATAACAGTATTGACACCTGTTGAGGCCCAGGACAAATTGAATATGCTGTTTTCAAAGTGTTATAAGTGTTATATCCTGCTTGGTGTAGATCTGGCCAAGGTAACATACGCAAAAAAATGTAAACCATAAACATAAAAACAAGTTTAAAATCTATCAAAGAAAAAGATCATGAAATATTGGCAAGAATTACACACACACAATTAAAAACAAGAGAATCAACACACACCCAAAGATCTTCCCAAACAAACAAACAAAGGTTACATTAGCTCTGTTCAGACAATGACAGGGGTGAAAGAAGCCATCATGGTTTCTTCTCCTGTTCATCCCACGCACATGATCTCTACCTGCATAATTACCTGTGATGCAGCGCATGTTGTCTGAACCCAGTGTGATCCACAGTGGAGGTGGATCACAATGCAACAACCCTACCTAAAACCATGGGTTGCAGCACCAGATTCGGATAGCAACCCACCCTGCATCACAGTAATTATGCAAATCATGGTCAGGCAGGCAACACACACTGAGGCAGGAGAAGAAGCCACAATAGTTTCTTTCACCCCTACAATCTTCTGAATCATGGTCTTTGTCTTTAAACAGCTTTAAGTACTGCCATCCCCCTAAAGACCGTGTGTCAATTCTGTAACTTTCCCCCCTTTCTCACCCGATTTTGCAATGTCAAGATAGAAAGTGTGGGTTGTTTTTGTAATACTTGGTTTATAGAAAAATATTCTAATGAATGAATGATGGATCATTTCAAAGTTACATAGATTATACATAAAACTTGTAATTCAAAATATGTTTCCTCCAAATACAAAGTTAGACTTAATTTTTTTAAAAAGACACACCATAATTAAAACAACTCTGTGCAAGACTTCGTAATCAAAAATGTATGTGCAAGTATGAGACTATTTTGTTCAACAAAAGCCATAACAAAATGCCGAGGGGTTGCCATATGTTGATAAATAGCTTATTCTTGTTGTTTTATCTTGAAATATGAGCCATATTATAGACTTGTCTTCTGAAAAACATATTTTTTTGTGATCGTCTAAAGTAGGAAAAGACAGGTAATATTTATCTATCTCAAGTGACAAAATGTACATAACATAGAAAATTGGTTAGAAAATACCTTCAGGCACATAAATTCAATTTTTTGGGGGGGTACATTTTAATCTCTCCCAAATTTATGGTAAATCATGCAAATACATGAAAAATAAAGATTTGTATTACCTTTGACTACTTCTGCATTTAAATATGCAGACAGAGGTGAGAGGCTTTCATATATTCACTTTAAAGTCCCCACCCCAACCAGAATTTCCAGTATGATCCTATGCAGCTGTATGCAGAAACAAGTCTTACTTATTTCAATGGGGCTTACTTCCATGTGTGCATAGGACTGCAGTCTTAATGGCTTCAATGACAGCCAGCTCCCAAAGGCTAAAACTGAAACAATTCCATTGGATTCATTAGAGCTACAAATGCAGTTTAATATTGAGGTTTTTTAATCTGCACATGGGTGGCCTGGTTGGGGCACTCATAGTTATGGTTTGGAACACCATTTTCTGCATATTTCCATAAGGTCAAAAAGTCAGTTTTGGGGGCATAGCTAAACTCCTCCTTGTCCAATCTACCCCAAATTTAGCACATAGATAGTTTCATAATTTTCTGGTTGATTAGCTAGGTTTGGTGCATAACAATGCTTATAATATTTAGTATGGGATATTATTGGGGGGAAAGGATTCACCCTCACGTAGGGCCTCATGGGCAGAAGTTAGTATTTCCTTTTGAAATATAGGTCTGTGGGGAGTTCTTATAGCACACAGGCTATGGTAGAAAAATGTGTGTGAAAATGTAAGAAAAAAGTGTGAAAAGGTTTGACCAATGGCCAGTCTCACAACATATGGATGAAAAGCCACCACAATTGCCAGGCTGGGAGATAATGGGTTAATTAGCAGTGAGTTTAAAAACCAGCAAAATTGGTCAAGGACTGGGGGAAATATGAGCTTTGATCAGAAAAAAAAATCACCATTTGTTTATATTCAGGGAATTTGGTTGGAGCCTTCAGAATGTTCGCGCTGAGCTGTAGAATGCAGCCAGAGGGAGATGAGGAGGGATTTAAGAGGGTCCTCTGGAGCCCATGGTAGGGTAGCTACCAGGTCAATCATTCAAGGCTCAAGGCAGGGAGAGGGAATTACAGGGTGAGGGAATTACATCCTGCTGCCACCACCGAGCAACCATGCCTCTCTCAGCCAGGCACCAGCCGAGGGAGGTGCAGGTGTTCGGTGGTGGCAAAAGTAGGATGGGATCTGAGATGGAAGCCTCATGCTTGAGTGAAAATAGCTGAGGGAAAGCAAGCAGTACAAGGGTTAACAGTTTGGCACCTGTAGCCTCCACTCAATATCCCACTTCCCATTTGTTCCAGCACTCCCCACTCTGTGCCACTGGGTAGCCTCTACCCCATTTCTACCTGCCTGTAGTAATGCAAGATTTAATTTGGGGCAGCTCCAGTCACTAGCTACAAATGGAATCAGCTCATTGTTTTTAATAGGCTATCAGTGGCTGAGGATACATTTGTAGTGGTTTGTAATTAGCTGGGGATGCATTTTCCACTACAATCCAGCGACTGATTGCTGAAGCCTCTAAGCCACTACAATGAGCACTGCCCCTGCAATACTATGTGCTTCTAGCAGGTTCTGGTGATGGCACAAGATTGGGAGAGCTGGGGGAAACCTGCAGTGGTAGTGAAGCCCACTGGGGCAGGAGCAAACTAATAACCCTTGTACTGCTGCTGATCTCTGGCTTTCTCTCTGTATCCCAACTTCCTCTCTGCTAGCCAGCACTCAGGCTGATAACCCCTTCACAGATACAGGGCCATAGGCAGCTTGATCTTCATATACAGAGAAGGCTACAGAAGCAGACCCCCAGGCATGCTTAATCAACATGAAATGAGGGTACAACTCTGACTTGGCATGCATATCTCACGGGTCCGAGCACTCAGGCTGTTGACTGATAGGTTCCAGAGCCCTGTGGTTCAACAGTCACATGTACGTCCCAATGGGCTCCTGTCCTTTGTCACTTGCCATACATGTGCTGGTCCCTTTGCCCAAGGCACATTGGGCAAAAGGGGAGGGGTGGCATTATGATTGGAAAAACGATTTCCCAGCTTTTGTGTGTTCAGTTCAATCATAGCTCATGAATCACCATAGGTTTTGTCACAGATTATACAGAAACACTGGGACTGGAAGAAAATAGATTTGTGGAACCCCAATTTACAATCTTGGGACTGGAGCCAGACTTAGTCACAGAGTTTGTCTCATATTTGCTTCATTCACACGTATTTTGTGATATACACCTCAGGCTGTATCCAGACACAGTCATATTTGGAAACCTAAGTTAGTCTTTGCTAACTTAAATCTCATTAATTTTAATGGGTCTACTCTAAGTATGACTGTGTCTGGATCCAGCTCTTGACATTCTACTGGGTTTTTAGACTTCCGGAATCATGTCATTTTCCCAATTTAGAAAAGGGGTGTCACATGTGTCAATGCCAAAATGGTTCTAGAGAATATATGGGCAACCTGCAGCCTATGATCTGTAGGTGATTTTCAGAGGCCTCCTGTACAGCCTGCTGCCGTTGCTATTGACCCACCAAATTCCTCACCATGCTGCCATAATTGCTCCAACAAATGTACTGCAGAAGTTGTGTAGGGATGAGTTTCTTCATACGCCCTCTTTGCCATGCAATTGCACTCCCAACAGCTCAGCAAATGGCTGTCAGGAACTCAGGGAATCATCCCTGCCTGCAGTCTTCTCTAGTTAAATCTTGCCCTGGTCTAGAGAGTGGACACAAGCAGGTCTTCTTCTGCTAATTCGGGGAGGGGGTTATGTGCTGGAGCTGGGTAGCTCCACATTATTAAAAAGTCCAAAAAATGAGAAAGATATTAATTGTCATTTGACATAAATCCAACGATTTCCGATTTCAGAGAAGTTTTGAATTCATTTTCCCTTGTATCTAACACCCCTTAAGCCAGGGCCTTTGCTTCCCTTAAGACATGGCAAATTTATTTCACACATCCAGTTTATTAAAATAAATCTGATAGTAATAGGATAATTAGAAAATTTAATGAAGTCAAAAAGGGGACTTCAGCCAAGACTTCAGAGACATGTGGAATGGAGAGAGAAAATTAAAAGGCTTTGGTTTGTATTCACCTTAGAAAGCAATTAAACTATCTATCCATTACAAACTACAACTAAAATGGTACCAAAGTAACTGTTACCACACTTACTCAGGACACATATCTCTACACGCATCTGAACCTATTTTATGTGTTTGGAGAATAGGACGCTATTAGTAAATTGAGTCTGGTTTTCGGCTCTATCCTCCCTGCTGGAAGAAAGGTTGTTGTTTGTCTGGTAGAGCTGGTTCAGAAACTACTATGATTTAACAAATTGTCAGGAGCACAGCATAGGTAACTTAGAGTAATTGATCTAGATAGGGGAGCATTCCTGTCAGGTTCCTGAGAATACAGGAAAGTGCCAAGATTTATGACTTAACACAGGAAAGAGTTTTATTAAGAAGGCAACGAGGTCACGGTCAAGTGCTTAACAGCTATCCCAAAAGAGAGGCGGGAACAGCAGAGAACTAAGGTTGGCTGCATCTGGAGGGGAAGAAAGAGAGACAAGGAAGAATGTGGGGGAAGAAAAGGGAAATGGAAGGCAATGAGCTTAAAGATCAAGAAGAGAGGTAAAAAGAGACCTATCTACACTGAAAGTTTGAAACGTTTAGGTTTGGTTTCGAGGACGCGTTGGGGCACATGATGCACGTTCTGTGACGTTTTATATCAGTTGTTTTTTGTACCATTTGTTAAGTATTTATAACGTATTTTTAATGAATTAAATCATATTATTAATGGTAATGTGTTCTTACTTACCGTTTCAAAGCAGCTGAAATCAACCTCCAGTATCCAATTGCAGTCATGGGGGCGTGTCCGTAGTTGAATGAGAATTGAGAGGAAGTGAAAGGCAGGGGGCAGAAGGAGGAAGTGGCTGGTTCAAAAACGAGGCGACAAAGCAACCATTGAGAAAGAAATGTAGAATACATCCAGTGTGCCCTTACTAAACAAACTTAAAATGGAGAAAAAAAATATTCTAAAACGGTAAGGACTACTTTGTGTGGCTTATTACATTTTAAAATGTAGCAATTAACATCGTGATAATTGAGTTTTCAGAACGTTACAACAGCATGTGTAGGTAGGCTGAGAGGCCTACCTATTCTCAGTCAGCTGAGAGGAATGGAGAAAGGGAGGGAGAATCTTCAGCGACAATTTAGGTCCAAATGGCAGAGTAGTCTGGCATTCCCAGTCCACAGAATTTGTGTTTGACAAGTACAGTTTATACACACACACACAAACACACTAATGGCATTTGCCAAACATATACACAACTATCTATCTAACATGAATGGAGTAAGCAATATAAATAGATGAAAAACATTTTTTTGTGATAAAAAGAATGTTGCATTTATAGGGTGTGTTTTTACCCAAAAAAAGTATGGAGAATGAACTGTAACAAAATAAATTGAGACAAAATACATAAACTGTAAATGTTTCTTACGTCTACTCTTGTGTAACATAAGATACAATTTCATTGTTCTAATCCCCCAAATGTTTTGTCAATGTAAATCTAATGTACAGCACAATCCTATGCATGTAAATTAGCACCATTGGATTTAGTGGATCCAGGTAAGTGTGTATAGGAAAATTGCAGCCTGAATGCATTTATTTCAAAGGATTTTTAGTACTGCTGGAACTGGAGCTAAAGTTGATGAATTCAAACTGCACATTCATTGAACCATTCATGGACATGGGCATGTATTCCATGATTTAGATCTAAAAGTTCTGCTGTGTGAACATGTGCCACTTCCAGTTACTTAGATGGGGGCTATCAATCCCTCCACATAGAACCCCCTATGCCCACCAAAAAGCTACTTTGGAATGCCCTCGCCCAACTGTATTAAACTTCCACACTATCTTCTCAGAGCTGAGCCACCAGACTGCAGGAGGTAGTGGGGAACAGTAATACCTTGACATACGAGGTGCTCTATACTTGTATGATCAGCCCTAGCACAGGATGGAGACATTTCCAAGGCCATTCTTGTCCTCAGCTAACATGACCTGAGGACCATTCCAGGATCCATTTTGTCAGCTGCCACCTGCCATTGTTGCCACTGCATCTGTCTCCCTGTTCCTGCTGCTGCTACCCCGTCCATCTCCCACTCCCTCTTCCCCCTCCCCATCCATTTCTTCCCTCCCCACCCATACATTCACTGAGTCTGTCACCCTCTCAGCCCAGCCCACTCATCTCTTTGACTCGGGTTTACCACTCTTTGAAGAGCCACAACTTTTAATCCTGTCCTTCTTTCATTGGGTAATGTCTATGTCCATTATAGCCCACTCTCCCCTGCCGAAGGATTTCATTCCACATCTGGCTGTCTCAGTTTCCAGTTCATCACAAGCAAGAATTATTTAGTTCTGAAAACCATATCAGAGGAGCTGAATGGTAAAGGTTTGAAATAGATGTTTTGGGTGCACCATCTCAGACTCATTAAAACATGCTGTTAAATTGGTATAATTATTTGAAATATTTGCCCAAGGAAGTTAGGAACTATTTAGCACTTTTGGTTCAACAATAATTATTAGAGCATCTGCTGTTGAATAAATTTCAGTCTGTGGATTTTAATTTTCTAGCTGGGGCAACCAGGAAAGTCACAAATGTTTCCTGTGGAAAACACTGAGTATTTGAGAAGAGTATAATATATGGAATGATATATTACATTTATCCTGAGTGTATTCCTAATTTCTTCCCATTGGGTTTATAAAGGAAACATTTTAGATGAGTCAATAAAAGATGTATTAGAGGATGTGTAAAAAAGAAAAAAAGAAAAGACTTAACATGCATGTTGATACATTTGAAGAAGAATACAGGGCAAGTTAATCCTGTGCATAAATCAGCATCACCCCTACACCATGTGTGGCCTGCCAAGCTGAACACAGTGCGTCATCTGTGTTTTTTGTAGGATGTCTAGGGATTGATAATCCATCTATGTTGTGTTCTGGTTCTGCCAGGTCTAAACCATCAAACAGGTTCTTTTGGCATGAAACAAAAGAACCTGATTGATGACTTGGATCTGGCAGAACAAACTCAACGCACCACCTGTTTATGTAATTCCAGTAATGTACTGAGGGGCTACATTTATTTTGCTGCGTCATGAGTAATTCAGGCCTAGTCTATACCCATTCATACTGATCTAGAGATTTGTTGTTGGCACAAGCATCTGATGTGTTCAAGTGCTTTAATGTTTGTTTTAGCAATGGAAACAGCCAAGATAGCCATTCTTTTGCATATATATCACACATTGAAATCAATGTGGCAGCCCAAAGATGCAGTACTTCTGTGTGCTTAACATCAGGGCTGAGTTGGGCTGGCAGGCTCCATCCTGAATACAGCAAAACATCCAGCAAAAGAGGAAAGAAATAGAGGCCTGTCCTTCCCAACAGTATTACATATATTATGAATTGTCATTAAAATATCTAGTTAAATCATCTCTCAGTACCTTGGGGACTATGTAATAGCTTTTCCACACTGATGATTTGTCGTGACTAATGCTGATCCAGAATATCAATAGGTTTGGCTTTGGGGCTGAATTATAGTTAGGAAAGATAAATGTCCCTTTCTCTGTCAGGTTAGGTATTTGAAAAGGACCTGAAGGCTTGGTTGCATGAGATGGCATCCTGCTGGCAGAGGGCCGATCTCAAATCTGTTTCGAAGGTATGATTTTTTTGCTCTTTCCTCCATCACCATAGAAATACATCTGAGTGCTTTAACATTCATTCTAGCATTTTTTTCTAGCATATATGAGTATAGGAATGCTGATTGAGGGCAGCACTGTTGAGGCTGGGGGCTAGTGTCCCCCACCCCACCCTATATGATGGCCTAAGAGCTATCTGAGTGCCTTTAATTCGCTTTTATTGGATTGAAAACTATGGGCACTATACACAGTATGTGGCCAGTGAGGCAGAACTATGCAAGGTGCCAAACGTGTTACTCATAAGGTTTTGTTTTAGGCAAGGATCAGGCTGCCAATAACTGACACTGTGATCTAAAGGCTCATGTGTGCATGTGCAGTGTACTCATGTGCCTGCTTTATTTTCCTATTTTAGCTTCTCAGAATATGTCATGTCCCCCTTTATGCACCCCCTACTCCCTAAAGTTTAGTGCCAAACTATTTCAAGTTGAAAAAGCCATTTGGGGGACTGTTAAAAGGAAGCACCATTGGTGAAAACATATTATTTCCCCTCTGAAGACAAATAGACAGTTGCAGATATTTAGGTTAAAGGTTCCAAAGATAAAGAGCATCATAACATGGGCGGAAATCGTGTTCGCTTACCGTCAGTTCTCCACTCGCACGTTTGTCCCTCATTACTTCTTCTTTCGAAATAGGAAGTAAACAACATGCATGTGGCCCATTCAGTGGCCCATTTTGATTGTGCTACTTCTTCTGCACACCGCAGGAGATAGTGGCAACTTCCATCTTAAAAATAAGCCAGACTTACTGGGGTGCTTTTTCGCGCACGAAGAAGGCTAGAAGGGGCGGGAGGCACGCAGGAGGCAGATGATGTTGTGAAAGGGACCCGCGAAAATCCATGAGTGCCCAGTAACGCACGTGCAATGAAAAGCTCATCTGATGGAGTTCAAAGCTTGGTAATCATTCCATCCTTATGGTTTCAATCTTGAAATAAGGTTATGCAAATGAAGTTGAAATAAATGAGAATCCTCTAATGACATTTCTAAGGTGCAAAGAAAAAAAACCAGTTTACCTAGAACATTTGGTTTTAAAAACACACACACAAAACCACCCTACAACCACAATTTTTCTTAGTTATGAAATATTTAAAAGGTTTGGAGGAACTTCCCTTTATCCCACCCTCCCCTCTGGGAAACCTGACATTACTGGGATGTTGAACATTCTCTATGTAAGTTCAACCCTCAGGCAGAAATAATGGTGGTGCTTTGAAACAAAAGATTAATACTGCTCTTTTGTTTGAAGTATTAATGAGCTAAAAGTCCCCACATGTTTATGCAAAGGACATGGATAGTAAACAACCAAGAACATGCTAATTGCAATGGGATATGGAAAGGAATAACTGAAGGTTGTTGATTTTCTCTCCCCCCCCCCAAAACTATATATAAAATCAATATTAAAAAGAGATAGATATGCAGAGGAGGAAAAGTTGCGGCATATAACTTCCTACAGAAGGGAACTATAGCTTGCCAGAGAAGGGTCTGGTGATGAGATAGTTTAGGGAGATTTATAGGCTGCCTCAAAAGAACGAATACTTTCAATATGGTTTTCATCAGCTATAGTTCGTAGTCATGATACAGACAGTCCTGTCTAACGTTATCGTAATCCTTTGTTTCATAGCCCCTTGGTGCAACCATAAGAACCACGGGTTGGATCCATACTTATTCCCAGTTTTAATTTTGGAGTCAATGGAGGGGGTAGAATATGAGGGGGGGAACATGGGGGGAGAAAGGTTTAATCTTTTGGTGCAACGGTGCTGATCTGAACTGTGACTGCACACAGTTACACCGAAGTAACGACAAATAGCTACACCTACATGATAAGTAGAACATGTAGTTTTGCTCTATATCTAATGAAACCAATTGACAGATTGGTGAGCTATTTATTTAGTCAATTTTAGTCTGCTTTTCAACTTCAGTCCTCAAAGCAGAGCACAACATTAATAAACATAATAGCTAGACTAAGAACAACCCAACACAAACATAGCCAACTCCACTTGAGTAGGAGCTAGCATCTGTTGTTCTTTCCCACATGTCTGTTGGTGATGGATGACCCTGTGGCAAGGTGACTTGGAAAATGACAGCCCAACTAGAATAAAAGTTGCCTCCCTCTTTCTCAATGCCTACAACCATAGTGAAATAGTATGATAAGGATGATATGGAAGTCTCCTCCTTCACCCACTTCCTCCCTGTATCCCAAATGCTTTTGTAATGCTATAGTACTGGCATGTACTTGCATGTAGAGCAGCTGGTGTGTGTTTTATTACTGTGCGTGCCCACCTTAGAGTTTTTGTTCGCATGCATGTTTATTACTTGACTACAGCATCTGCTGATAACTTGCATGTGTGTATGGGCAATCACAGACATGACACGACACAACAGACAGGAAGTTCATATGCCCTCACACATAATACTTTTCCATTGGGCCCGTTCATATACTCAGCTGCGAGTCACCAAGTGTGGAATGATTAATGCAGAGTCTTTAAATAATACATATACATGTATGAAATTTCCCTTGATGAATTTGTGAACTGTAAGAAGCATTCCATAAGTGCATACTGAAGTAATGTGTAAGTTCTGTACATGGTACTGTAACCGTGATAGCCAATTCAATTTCAATAGGAAAATGATCATTTAATATTTCATCCATCAAGTGACAAATATGACTGCATGAATAAGTCCTGGGAATATTAAAATATGGCATGCAAAATGGGGCGGGGGGAATTTCACCATTTCAGAATAGATGTTTCCCTAGGATCTAAAGGGGGATAAGCAGCTCCATCATGTGTTGCAAATCTGTAGGATATAAATAATGTCCTACAAAAGTTGTGGGTGTTTACTAGTTCATGAGAAGGACAGCATGCTTTTGAGAGTAACTGAATTGATGAGGTGTTAACAACAGCAGTTGTGGGAACCCGTATTGGGATTGCCAACAAACCAAGCTGTCAAGAGGCTATCGAAATATAAATGCACCTGCCAGCATGTAAGATGCATCATATCAGTGAAGCCTAGGAGATAAATTGCTGTCCAATCCACAGGTGCTGCTCTCTGTACCAAACAAGGAAGTAGGATACACTCAGCAGTCAATCAATGAATAAACATAAATACCACAAGGAAAAGGCGCATGCCTCTCTACAATTCTGTTGATACTATATTAGGCAACCAATTTTCTTTCTGCCATTTTAAGAATATTTCTTCATTGACCTCATAAGATGTCATGATGCCATGAATAGAGCAATCAAAGTAATGGGAGTCAGGCTAATCAAAGAGAGATCTGTCAGAAAAGAGTGATTGAGAATAGGCTTCCACTAAATAAATCTCGCTTGAGAACTCAGCGTACAAAAGCTCTTTTCAAAACAGCAGTGAAAATATTCACACATGCAAACACAAATGCCTATTGCTTAGAATTCTATTTGTAAATCTCTGATAAAACACATTCAACAATACTGAGTAAGCAAGGTGCCACTAGCAGCCCATTGACAAGTTTATAAAGGATCATTATGGACAGAAACCAAAGAACTAGTTCTATGCATTCAAGAAGGCTTTGGGCTTGTAGTTAACAGCAGTTCTCTTCCACTGCACCACCACTACCACAAACATGCCACAAGACTAGAGGTGTAAGGAATATAAAAAAAAACCTGCTTCTGTTCACAAGCAGACAGTCCCCCACCCATTACATTCCACATTCATAATGATTTGACACAAGTGGTAGATCTGCCCAAGAAAACATTCATTTCTGTTAAAAATGGCATCCACAATTTACATTCACCATCATGGCTTTCAAAAGAGGCCCAAAGGAAATAAACTCACAAGGTGGTAGGTTTTATTCTCTCTTCTGCTTTCCTCCATGCCTTAGCCCTGCTACTTCTTGACCATGATGCCCTGGTTCTTCTTGCATAGCACAACTGCACCATGCCAGGTCTAGTACAAATGTGCTGGAGTCATTCATTAACTGCAAAGTGAGAATGAACTATTGTCTCCTGCCAGCTCAAGGGCTCTTGTGTTAGAGTAACACAGTAACAAGAACCTTGTGGACAACATTTGTGTATATGTATGTGTGTGTGTGTGTGTGTGTGTATTGATCACACATGTATAGGGATGTACAGATGTTGTTTAATCCATTCAACTTGTGTTTCGTAGATTGTCAGTCATCTTTCGATATGTTGTTAGCTTGTTGACAGAATCTGATTTTTTTGTAGGAGAATTTCATTCTACTTGCAGCAATTCACATAGGTGCTGGTGTGCACTAGCACAAAAGCAGATTAGTTAATGCAGATTAGTGTAAATATTCCCAAAAGTGATAAAGAAAATTACTCCCTCCCAATCTGTTTCATGTTTTAGCCAATAGGGGAAAATGCAAATTTTTGATCTGTGTTTCTTTTCTTCTTCATATTTTTGTGTGACAATTGTCAGAAAGTAGGAAAAAAAAGAAAAAGTCTGCAAGTCCACAGAATTCACGCAACTCAGAAAAATGTGGTCTGCTATGGAAAACATGGGTCAGTTCCAAAGAAATCTGAATTCATTTGAATCTGTTGTGGATTTCTCCAACACCACTACACATATGTTGTATTTAGGCACGGTGAATAGATTGTGCACTATCCCCTTGATTTCAGTCCCAACGACAGGCTTTCTTGTCCCTCAAATTGTGAGAAGAGTTGATGCAGGCCTGTAACAACCCTACTAAGGAACAATATATAATCTAACCTTGCTAATAAACCTCTTATATATTATCAATACCTATTTGGACCCTGAATCGGTAGACGAGGTTCAAGTCTTATAGCTTTTCAAAATTACAAGCAACTTTCACTGAGAATCTAAACGGCACGCCTGTCAAATCATTGTGGTTTCTATGATCTTACAATGATACACACTTACTGTTAAACAAAGGTTATAAACATGTGTTTTTAAGGTTAGTAATCCCATTTGGATTAGTAACCCAGCACGCTACTCTAGAGCAGGGAGCGGAGCCCGCTGGTAGTAACCGCCGGCGCCGGACGGGAGCGGACGGGCTGGGAAGGTAAGCAGGGGGCGCGCGGAGGGGAGGAGGGGGGCCCTTACCTTTCCGGCCCGTCCGCTCCCGTCCGGCGCCGGTGGCTACTACCAGCGGGCTCCGCGGCCTGCTCCAGGGTGGCGCGCCGGGTAATCACCCGGCGCGCTACTCTAGAGCAAGCCGCAAAGCCGGCTGGCAGTAGCCGCCGGCGCCGGACAGGAGCGAACGGCCCTAACAGGTAAGCAGTGGCGGGGAAGGGGGCTTACCCCCCCCGGAGCCATCCGCTTCTATCCGCGGGCGCCCGCGGGCGCCCGCAGATGGAAGCGGACGGCCCCGGGGGGGGTAGGGAGCACGGGGGAGGGGGCTTACCTGCCGGGGCCGTCCATAGCAGACGGCCCCGGGGGGGAGGGAGTTAGGCCGCCCCTCACCCACCCACCGCCATTTTTTCCTCATAGACTTGCATTGCAATGCAAGTCTATGGGGAAAAAAATGGCGGCCGATCCAAAAATTTACGATTTTTGGATCGGGATCGGACTCGATCCGGTCCGGGGGGCCTCCGATTTTGTCCGAACCGATCCATGACAAAATTGGAGGTCCCGATCCGGGTCCCGATCCGATCTGGGGGGTCCGTGCACATCCCTAATTAATAGCAGGTTTTATTATTGTGCCTATTGCTTAATTCAAGCAATAGCTACAAACATTGTTGGTAACCCTTTCATATTTCTTCTTCTTCTTCTTTCACATGAAAGTGCAAATATAATGAGAGCTTCCTTAATCACTACTGCGATTTAGCCTTGTAAACATTGTCGAAGAAAATCACAAAGAGAAAGTTATTCCCTGCTCTTTCAGACTTTCCCTTTTCCTTAATGAGGCATCTTTAGACAGTTACTTGGTTGCTCTTCTCACAAATCGCAGTGGAATTAGCAGATTTGTTATTGCCAGAATATAAAAGCAAACAGCATATGGTTTTGTTAATAACATCATAATGTCACAGCGCAATCTGCCACAATGTAAACTCCTTCCGAGCTATTTCATTTGAGTGGAGCATGCAGTAAGAAATAGGAAGAAAGGAAGACAATGACCTCTTTCAGGATTGTTTCATAACACTCACCTCTTCCATCATTTGCATAATGCAAATTTTATACATTTCTGTTTCAATGGCTATAAATATCGCCATTGTCTATAACCCCTACATCAGTTTCCTTCAGGAATTAAAAGGTCATTTCCCCTTGATGCAAAGTATTTTCAATCAGATAAGTAACCACTTATATTTTGGCAAGCCTTCAAAAGCGTTTAGAAATTAGAGACACTGTTTGAAGATCAAGGAGATGTGGTGGGTTGCCTTGTTTTTAGCCCTACAATCCTTGCTCGATGGTCCTTTGATATTCAGGTTTAAATGACTCCTTCTCTGTATATGCCTAATGAATGCTGCCCATTGATCACTTTTGAAACCAAAGGGAAGTCTAACCTGTACAACTTACTTCCAGAAATAGTACAAGAAGATTTTTTTCTCTCATGTAACTCATTCCAACTGTGGAACACTTAGATAGTCTGCAATCACTCTGATAATTTCCTTCACAGAGAGCACAGGGGACTATATCCAGGCCTCCCACCCACCTCTCTGAACGCCTGATCTGTGTTATCAGCTTTTAACTAAAAAGTCCATACATGCACCACGCTGACAGTTAAACCACAGTGAAAAATTATACATGCAGAATTCTCCATCCAGAAAGGTAAATGCAATTGTGGAAGCCTATTTACACATACATGTAGCCCCTAGCACTGTTCTATACCCCCATGCCCCTACTATGTAGAGGGTTTGTGTTTTGACCTTCTGGCTATAATATTAGCCCATTTAACAATTTGCTATCAAACTATCAATATTAGCTGGTGTATTCCACTCTGCGCTATCATCCTCCATTACATTCATACTTTTCAATAGCTGCACCATTGCTGTGTATCTAAAATCTGTATCCTATTATTGGATAATTTCATACTTCATTTATTATGAAAGCTACCAACACCACAACAAATACTTTCCTTCCAGGTAATATGAATGTGTATATTACTAAGTGATCCATTAACTCAACAACATTGCTGTACTGCACAATATACACTTTTCATCTTACAAATTTATTTTAAATATTTTAAACTATTTTTTTTAAAAAAAATAATTCCAATTTAGGTACTGTGTTGTATTTATTCATTTCTTCATGAGCATTTCTAGAAGATTTGCATTTTTTTAAAAAAAATGCTTCCAAAGAGAAATATGATACTCTAAAACTTCAAGTTCAACAACATTTGGAAGAAGATTCCATTGAAGCAAATTAGATGGATGAACATAAACAGGTTAAGGATCAGGTTAGAGTGGTAACTTGATGCCATGCATTCTTCATAATCCACAATATTACATTTTAACTCCACTTTCAACTTATTTAGGATTGGTATTTGTTTGTTTTGTTACATAATTTCAGAATCATGTTGTAGACTTCCAAACCCATCATCCTTCCCAATTCATTCCTCTGCTGTTTAGCAGCAACACCCACCACCACTACCTATGATGATCGAATGTTACAAGTTCAGTATTCTTACCTAGTTCAGTTGCCCCAGTGAAAAAATGCAACAAGGAACTCCCAGCAAGGGCTGAAACAAATAAGAGATGCAGGTGGAGATGTAAAGGCTGCTGCATGTTGTCCCTCAATGAGTTTATCCATACATCGGCAGTTAAGAATTAACTTGTACAGGACTTGAACTTTGCATGTTGAGACATCAGCTCAGTTGTGTGCTTCCCTTCATTTTTTAAAACACTCTCCTAGGTAGGATTGGCTGAATTTTGTCAGTTCCAATTTTTCCAGTAGGAATCTTCCTTCTCTCGACCACATACACAATTATGAGCACACGCCCTGATCAACAAGGAATGTAGCCTACAGTCCAGCTGCCTGCAGTCCAGCTGCTCTGATTCACACACCCTTCAACACACACACATACACACACACTCACACACACACACAGCACAGTAGTTCTTGCTATGTTCTTGGATGCTGACATTTTCAGCAAATCCACTTGCAAACTGGATACAAGTAAGGTTAGAGTCTATTGTTCTTAATCAGACTGAATCATGTTTTGTTTTTTTAAGGGCCCAACTTGTAAGATATTTTAGGGTCCAGTGTTAGAAGCTTGTTCATTTTTCAATATTCCCAATTTATTTTTAATGTCAGTGTCAGTGTTCAGGAAATTGTGTCTGTTGTGTGATTTGCTGTTGAAACAATAGTTTCAAACAACAATGAACATTTTTCAGGTCTTCTTGTCTTAATCTAAGAGCTATGTGATTGTCTGTTCACAAATTGACTGAAGAGTTCTTCCCTTGTAACATTTGAGTTGCTCTCTTGTTATGGGGGGAGGGCCTATCTTGAGGCATAAGTCAAATATTGGGCCTGTTCAGACAACACTTCAGGCTCTGTGGTTAGCAAAATTGTAGTTCTCTAGGGTTAGCACTGATCACAAGCCATGTTGGCACACACAACACTTTAAGCCACAGTTAGAGCATCTAACCCTGCTGCAGACAGTCCGACTGTGGTTAGTGAGTGAGCATGATTTAGCAAAATGCATCACATAAGACACTTTAAACCCTACTGCTTAACCAAAAGCCATAACCAGCAGGATTTAAGGTGTCTTCTGAACAGGGCCATTGAAACATTAACAAAATCATTTTAGAATGCTTAGAAGGATGTGTTACTTGTGTGTCTATGTGTTTGTATATCACTAGGTTGTATCCAAAGGTTCAGTGAATGGAATAAAATGGGTACTCCTGTTCCTCTTCTCCCAGGCAAACCCACTGCACACCCCAAAATTCTCCTCCTGAGGGCTGAAAAACTCTTCCAAAATGTGTGTATAGGATGGCTACCTCCACATTGCCAAAACTGAGGAGATGTATCATCAAAAAAGTCAAAAGTTAACACAGCTTTGCATAAAATTTGGATATGCTAATGTCTATAGGGAGAAATGCAAATATACTATACTTTATTAGAAATACCATAGATCTCGTCATAGTGGTGATGGACATGACCAGGTGACCTGTGTGCCTGCTCAGTCTGCTATGCTGTCTATGGATGGGCAACTGCAAGGCCTCTGCTCTCCCTTCTTAGAATTATTCAGTCTTAAACCGGACTTGGTCTGGACAGCTCTTCAAATAGAAAACACCTTCAAACAGAAGGCTGTCCTCTCTAAAGTAGAACACAGGCCCACCCTAAGAAGAGGTTGTGAATAGTATCACACTCAACACTAATGCTAAGGTAACTTGGGTTGCACTAGCGTAAGCAATCTCTAGTGCAACACCAATAGCCTTCTAACTGACACTGTTGGGATTTGCCCAGTTTCAGGTGGAGACACTTGTGCTTCCATTCTGCAGGCATAGAGGACTACAAAAGGGGCACCCCATCTTTCCCATTAGGCCTTCCACCTGCACAACCATTTGATCCAAACCACTGGATCTTAGATCTCCTCTCTTACTTGAAATGTGACAGTTTTGTAATTGTATGGCTTGAATGTTAAGTGTGTGTGTGTGTGTGTGTATGCATGTGTGTATTACAGAGAAAGAGAGTAAGAGATAGCTGTTTTATACAGGTCAGCCCAGTACTCTCTACTCTGAGTGGCAGAATCAAAGGTCTTTCCTAGCCCTGCTTCCTGACATCATTGCAAACAGGAATGGAAACTGGGATCTTATCCATACAAAACATATGCTCGGCCACTGGGGGAAAAAATTGCCATGTGCCCACAGAGCATGAACAATCTGCTCAACAGCAAAGCAAAATCTATTAGTTTAATATGAGTCAAGGTGTGAGGAAGCTGCTATTAAATTACATGCTGCAATCTGATAGCAGTGCCATATTTATGTATCATATGACACACTAAATGTGAAACTTGAGTCTAAGGTGAGACTCCAAACAGGCTTGAAGCAGGCCAGAAAAGTTCTTTGATCCTGACCTCCACATCTTCTCAAAACACAAGCCTGGGTTGAGGTTGCTAGATGCTGTTTTCTGTCACTTCCATGGGACTCTTTAGCAGGAAAACTTCCTCCAATATGAACCTGTCCACCCACTGAGCTCTTCATCCCTTTAGAAGTTAAACAGGGATTACCAGAGTCAGGGCTGTTTTTGCTGTGGCACTGGGTCTTTAGAACTGGACTCCAACTCCTATCAGCCCTAACTAGCATGGCCAATGGTCAGATATGATGGGAGTTGTAATCCAGCATAATCTGGAGGATCACATGTTCCCCATTCCGGCTTCAGAATATCCTCCAAACAGATCTGCTTATATTGTGAGCATTCAGGCACCAAGCATATTCTTGGGCTTTTGGCCAATTTCTTTTTAATCAGTGTATTCTACTGTATTTTATTCTTATTCTTCTACCATTTTATTGTACTGGTTATGTGCATGATAAATTTGTTGTAATGTATTGGTTTTCTATTGTAATCTGTTTTATAATTATTTTATTGATTTAATGATTTCGAGCACTTCAGTGCCACCTATTAGATGAACTTCCCAAAGCAGTTTCCATAAAATAATTACAAGTATCATTCATAAATAAATATGCAACATAACAATGGAAACAGAGTAACAGAATAAAACCAAAGCCGGATAAAACCATAAACTGAGACTGAAATACATTAAAAGGCCCAGACAAATTAAAACAACAAACAAATTAAAAAAACACCTTAATCAATGTGTTCTACTGTACTTTAAAATGGCTCCACTGGCTGCCAATTAGTTTCCGGGCAAAGTATAAAGTGTTGGTTATTACCTTTAAAGCCCTACATGGTTTGGGTCCAGGTTACCTGCGGGATTGCCTTCTCCCATACAATCCGCTCCGCACGCTCAGGTCCTCTGGGAAGAACTTACTACAGTCGGCCAAGACTAGGCTGACAACCATTACCCAGAGGACCTTCTCTTCTGCCGCTCCCAGACTGTGGAATGACCTGCTGGAGGAGACTTGTCAACTTAACAGTCTTTTAGAATTTAAGAAAGCCATAAAAACTGTTCTCTTCCGGCGGGCATATCCAGTGGAATTTTAGAATGTTTTTAGGATGTTTTTAGGATGTTTTAGGATGTTTTAATGCAGTTTTAATAATGTGTGTCATGTTTTAATCAGTTTTATGTATTTTATCATATTGTTGTTCCCCGCCTCGATCCAAACAGAGAGGCGGGTAAGACATAAATTATTATTATTATTATTATTATTATTATTATTATTATTATACAAAAAGAAAGGTGGACTATTTTGAGAATTGCATAATTTCTAATATTGGGAAAGCAGGATATTGTTATTATATTTATAATAATAATGGTTGTTCTTGTAGTTGTTGTTGAATTGCTGCAACTGCCATTTTCTTTGCCCCATACAATTTAAAATATGCTTTTCGTGTGCACGCAGATAGAGCATATTTTAAATCAGGGGTGGGCAACAGTTAACCCCAAAAATGTTTTTAAATGTTTTCTGAAAATAATTGTGCCACAGCTGCTATGGAACACCCAAAAGGTTAAATTTAGCTGGCAAACAAGCTAACATTGACCTTTTGGGCATGCTATAGTGTTACAAATGCCAATTTTTTAAAAAATAAAAAACCTAAAAAAAAACACCAAACCCATGTGGGGTGCTGGAGACAGTAGGGGGAAGTGAGAGCAGCAGGGAGCAAAGGAACCATTTTAGACTGTACTGAATTGGTCCCAGGGCTGCCTATTGGGGGCAGCATGCTAGCAGTGGTCAGGGCCACTACCCAGAATGAGTGGAGCTTCTGCTGGCATGCAGTCCCCCCTCATTTTACACAGATACAGATCCATTCACACACACATACATCATCTTCACAAGCACATGCACTTCTTTCCCCAACTCATCTCCTCAGCTGATCCATGCAGACCAATGGGGCGAGTGGAGTAGGGGGGACACATTGGTCAGTAGCTGCATCAGTTGTCCTTCCTACATGTATTGCTTCTATCACCTGGTGTACACATTACCTGGACTGTTATGCTGAAGCAGTTCCACCACAGCTCAGACATCATATCAATTAGTGGATAACAGCTTACAAAGTGAATATTGGGTCCAGGGCTGTCTATATGTGCCCAAAGCCCTGTGGTGGCTGCAAATCTGCGCTGCATCAGTTATATGATGCAGCTGTAGATTCACAGCCACTGTGGGGCTTTCCCACAAAGTTGTGCAGAAAAAAAGCTGGGGACTTACCCTGACTTTTTCAGTGAGAGCAAGGCCAGTATGGCTCTTCTGCCCTCTGCCCTCACTCCGGGGCCAATCCAGGGGGTAGCCCTGGTGGAAGATGACCGGTGATTGGTCACCCAAAACCAGGAAGATGGCAGGGACACAGTTCCGGTACCCAGATGACTACCGAAAACCTTGCACTCCCTCCTTGGCATCAGGATTACCCAACGCCACCCCAGGTGAGAGAAACCATAGGGTTTCACAACTCGACTCCATGAAGACAGTCCCCAGGTTTCAGATGTCCTTGTCCAAGGTGCCCTCTCTCCAGTGAGTCTTCTTCCCCCAGTGGTTCCCATTCCTCCTTACCAATGTCACCACACTGCCTATTCCCTTCCCTCTCTGGGCCCGATTTATTCCATTGCCCACAGGATAAGGCAAGGCAAATGTAGACAGCTGTTCTCTAGTCTTGTTGCTGCACAGAAGAACAGGCAGTGACAGCAAGGAAGAGTAGACACCCTGCTGTAGAATGGCTTTGGCTGTTGCCCAGCACCAAGACTGACCCCTGGCACCAGCCCTGAAGAGAAGCCAACACTCCACAGACCAAGAGTCATCCAGACTTTTAGAGAAGCAAATTCAACATGCTGGCAATAACAGAACAGGGTACCTTTTACTCTACATGGCAGAGCAACGGCTTCAGATGCCTACCAGGCTGCTGCAGATGTCAGCTTATCAACTTCAGCTACAGATGTGGCTGGATGAAACAGGCCTCCTTCGGCTGCCTGACAAGCTGAAGTGTTTGCGTTACGGAGTAATAGACATCCTTGTCACTAAACTCGGGTGGTAACAAGATACTGCATTTTATGACACATTCCATCCATCTCTCAAATATCAGACTTGAAAGCAAAAACTCTTAACCGAAAAGTATTTGACAGTGTTAAATTAATTTCAATTTTTAATGCTTTGCATTGTTATGGGTACACAAAATTTACTGAAGTGTAATCCCAGTATGCTTTTCAAAATTGATGAATTTATAAGGGTTGGAAATAAACTGCAGTCTTCCTTATAACTATTACATCATATTTATACACTTCAGGCGGCAATCCTATACACACTTACTTGGGAGTAAGCTCTGTTGAATAGAGTGAGATGTATGTCTGAGTAAACATGCATAGGGTTGCTCTGTTAAGCATTGAAACATACATTCTTTCAAAATGAGCATTGGCTCAGTTGCCAAACTGTTTAGTACACACCATTGTTACTCTGTTGGTCCTGGGGAGAGGATGAGGCATATTTAGAAGATAAGGTAATGTCTTTTCTTACCTACTCTTGGTTTAAGAATAATAGACTGTTTAGAATAACAAATCCTTATCTTACCTAATAATACAGTAGTATTGGGCCTTTTCCTTGAGACCTTTTGCTCAATTTCGTTCTAAACTGAAGCTGGAGCAGTGCAGACGTGCAGAACATTTTGAAACTTCGAAAAAAGTTTAAAGATTGAACTTTAAATAGCTCTGGAAGGGAAAAGGGAGAGGGATGAGGCAATAGGGTTGTTAATGCATATGTGTATATAATGTAACATGTGACAGTGTGTGTATTCACATGTAATAATGTGTACTACTGTGAGCTCTTAGAGTGCTGGGCCAAAGGAGAAAGAGCTGAAAGGACACCAGGGAGAAAAGGGAGAGAGAAATCTTACATCACGTGTTTGACCTCAAACTTCAAGAAATGGTAAACAATCTTTTTCAAAAGAACATTTTTATTTCACCTTTGCCGGTTTATTTGTAGTACATTTATTTTAAAAGTGAAAAATTGTTTTAAAGTGAAAAAAAGTTGCAAGGGATACAGGCAAACATATTTTTATCCAATCATTCTCGGGCTATCCAATCATTCTCAGACTACTAGCCCCTGTGGTGACATGGGATTCATACTAGTTTTGGGAGGATGTGAAAGTCCTCTATGTTTGAAAGACTATCAGGGAAAAGTCTGTATTTGTAGGCATCCTCTATTTGAAGGCCTGTCTTGTCTAGGTCCAATTTATATTTAAACCATACGATGTATGCATTTGCCCAGCAACAGTTAGCATCTGGACTACAGACTCAGGAGACACATGGGCCACTTGGTCAATCTTTCCCACTATGTAGTATTTCCATTTAAGGGTGTAATCCTATGGAATCCTCCCTAAATACTCGTAAGCCTCCTAACTCAGAGGCTTATACACGGCCAAAGCAGCACACCTCCTACTCTGTGATTTAGCTAGACAGACATTTTTGCCTGTCTAGCTGAGGCATTGTGGAGGGAAAGGGGAGGGATGGAGGCTGGGAATAGCTCATATCCCAACTACAGCCCTTCTCTGCATCCCCTTTCTCTCCTCTCCAAGCTCACTTTTCCATGCTTATAGAGGCATCTGGTGTAGTTCTCTCTGTGCAGTCTGGGAGGGGGGAAGGGGAGCTTGGACTCCTGAGCCTTATGCCCCCTTCCTTGACACTGTCTAAGGGCTCTAGGATTTCTCTTTCCTACAGTAGTTATTTCTAAATATTCTATGTATACAAATCTGTGTCATCTGTAGACCTCTTTTTCAATTATACATGTCCTCTTTTTTGGCAATGGCCATCCCATCACATTGCTGCCAAACCAATTATTTTCCTCAATCCATAAATATGGAAGAGAATAATAGAATAAGTAGAAATGCTGCTAGTGTTAATGTTATACCTGAAGTTAAAAAAGGACTTTGAAAAGCTTTCAAGCTCTTTTTCATAGCGAGCCATACTGAATGTTGGCATATGGGAAAAGCAGATAGTGATTCTGAATGTGTAGGTGGCTGTCATGAGTGATGAGATGAAGTATTTCTAAGGCAATACTTTAGCACTGATTTGGAGGTTGAGGCGTGAAATGCTCCCTGAAACCCACATTATTCCTTCAGTGTCTCATTCGTTTTATTTATTTATGTGATTTGGACCCTGCCTTTTTACAAAAAAAAAAAAGTCACCTAACAAGCAATATTAAAATTAATCCATGCATTAAAATACATTAAAATTATCATATTCTCCTAGATCCATAGGCCCTCCTTTCACGCAGGCCCAACTTTGCAGCCCATGAAAATGGCTGCAAAGTTAGGACAGGTGTTTCAATCCAGCCCTAGTTCTAATGATGGAGGTGAGTGACTCAGTCCAGTATCTGGAAACAGAGGTCTGCTGGCTTAATTAGTATTGCTAGTTCTAAGAAGAGAAGATAGGAAGAATTTATTTCAGAAAGCAGTAGGGCAAAGAACCTGCATCCGAAAGAACCTGGCTCCTGATTTGCACACCACAGTTTGCAGGAAGCTAGTGCTGCACCTGCATTGGACCAGAGAGAAAACTGGACCAGAGAGAAAACTGGATGTGAACAGAAGAAATGGCATATTTAAAGCCATTGAAGCAGCCAATGCTGTGCAGCAAACCTGCTCACTTGCCTGGCAGCTTATGAATTGGTGGCCTGTACACAGCTGAACAAGTGTTGCATTGACCCTTCCACTTCTTACCTTGACATTTTGACCCTCAGATCTTTGCCTGCTATACTTCGTTGATACATGTTGACATATCTATGATACGGCATTCAGGTGCTTTGCCTTTATGCACCTTGCACTGATTCTGCTGCTCTGCCTTACTCTTAGCAGCTCTGTTGTCCCTGACTAACTGCCTGGCCTATATGTTCTGGCCTATTTTTAAAAAAATCTCTTCCCCACTGCCAGAAATTAAATAACAACTCCATGGTTATTGATATCAAGGGTAGTGGCACTACGGGAAGCAGGTGACATAGTGGATCATTTCCAAGAAATTTTATTAACACTGCATGTCCAATCAAAGGGGAAAGGCATACTCCTAAGATATTGCTAAGGGAATAAGGGGATGACATGTCATCAGGAAGTGAAGTAGCTTACAGATAGGGATGTGCACTGGATCGGATCCGATCCACGATCCGAATCCGATCCAGGGGGAAATCGGATAAATTATCCGATTTCTGATCTCACCGCTGGATCAGCCGATCCAATCCGATCTGATCCGGAAAGGTTCCGAACCGGTTCGGATGGATCGGCGGATCGGCAGGCACCCGCTGGTGCCCGCCACCGCTTCCATTGGCGGGCGCCAGTGGCCACCCGCCAATGGAAGCGGACAGCGAGGGGGGGCTTTCCTAGCGGGGCTGTCCGCTTCCATCGGCGGACGCCAGCGGGCGCCCGCCAGTGGAAGTGGACAATGGGGGCAGGGGGCGGCGGACAGGAGCAGATGGCCAGGAAAGGTAAGCAGGGGGCGGGGAGGCGCACAGCGCGCTTACCTTTCCTGGCCGTCCGCTCCCGTCCGCTGCTGGCTGCTACTGCGAGCGGGCTTCGCGGCCTACTCCAGAGTAGCAAGCCAGGTGATGACATCACCTGGCATGCTACTCTGGAGCAGGCTGTGAAGCCCGCTCGCAGTAGTAGCAGGCGGCGGATGGGAGCGGACGGCTAGGAAAGGTAAGCAGGGGGGAGGGGGGAGGGGGTTTACCCCCCCGGGGCCATCCACTTTCATCCGCTGGCACCTGCGGGCGCCAGCGGATGGAAGCGGACTGCCCCGGGGGGGGGTAAGGAGCACGGGGGAGGGGGGGAAAGTCTATGGGGAAAAAAATGGTGGCTGATCCAAAATGTTCCAATTTTTGGATCGTGATCGGACTCAATCCGGTCCGGGGGCCCTCCGATTTTGTCCAATCCGATCCGTGACAAAATTGGAGGTCCTGATCCGGGTCCTGATCCGATCCGGGGTGTCCGTGCACACCCCTACTTACAGACCTTTATTTAGGGACTAAGAGCTGATCTACACACTAGCTTTGTAACGTTTCATAAGGGTTACGAAAACTCTTTGGGCCACATGACGCAATCCCTTGAACGTTGTATACCTGAGGTTTTTTAAAACTCACTTCAGTTATATACAACGGTTTTTACTTTTAATAAATCGTTTTAAGTAAAATAATGTGTCCTTCCTTACTGTTTGTGATTTGTGGGGGCAGTGCTTCGTTTACCAGCGCCCAAATGCTTAGCTGTTGATTGGTGGGGAAGAAAGAGGGGCTAAGGAGGAAATGGGTGAGTGATCTACATCACCCACAATGCTTAGCCCTATACTCATTGAAACCTAGGGAGTGAAAGGGGAACTAAAGAGGAAGTGGGTGAGTGA
Source organism: Anniella stebbinsi (assembly GCA_029215795.1). NCBI lineage: Eukaryota > Metazoa > Chordata > Lepidosauria > Squamata > Anniellidae > Anniella > Anniella stebbinsi. The sequence goes on along the minus strand of JARDYH010000001.1, from coordinate 237,221,487 downwards.
ACTACAGCAGCCACAATGCCTTGCCCTAAACTCATTGTAAAAATGAAACAGAAAGAGACTGCACACACCACTTTGAAGACTGAAGGATTTTTCTCCTGTAACGTGAGTACTCCTTAATGTAGCCTAAGACGTTTTGGAATGCACCTATTTGGAACGTTTTAAAATACTATTTAAAACGTTCCAAGGTACTGTGTAGATAGGCTCTCTGTCCCTGGTACCCAGCATTCACTGAGCAGACTCTACTTAAGACATAGACACCACCCAGATTAATGCACCCCATTAGAATTTCTTCCTGTATATCTCACATTTGGCTATCAATTGAGCAGTGAATACTGTCAAGCAGATGCCAAATACTTTCTGATGTCAAGAAAAGTGTTAATTATTGTGTTTCAAAGGTCAGAGGTCAAATTATATGATATTTTATCAATCGCCAGCTGCAGAATATGTGGCCTGAACATTTTCAGGCATTTGGAAGAAATTCCTATCACCTCTTGCAGTTTTTTAAAAGTGCTATTCAATGATAATAGGTGATCAGCATGGGATTAAGTAAGATACTGAAAACTTGCTGCCAGTAGTGGTTTATGGCAGAAATACGCTGGCGTGGTTTTTTTTATAACACTTCATTGAAAACTCATTGTAGCCTCTTCTCTGCTTGGTAACCTTATCACACAGAGAAGCTGCCTGTGCAATAGACACAGATTTATCTGAAAACACTTTTCTTCCTTCTTTTTATAGCTCTGCTGATGATTTTAAATGTTTATGCTATTGGTGCTTATATCCAGTAAATCATAAATGATATATTACAGCAACTCTCTGAAGTGAATTGCTTTTCTTACCTTTATTTAAAAATGTGAATTTAGTGTCTGTGAAGAATAACAGATTGACAATACCAGTACATTAAATCCCAAATTTATCTTTAGCAGAAGTGTGACACAGACAACAACAACAGACTTCTCTCCACCCCACCCCCGCCACCATCACATTTGTTATCCTTTCCTACCCCAAGAATTGTCTGTGTGACTGCTTTTAAGGAAAATATTTAAAAATAGGAAATTAAGATAATTTACGTAGAGCACTACGTTTTAACTGCCTTGTGTTAGGTACCAAATTTCCACTGCTCCTGTAAGATGCATAAGGTTGGATACAAAATGTGATTCGTGCAGATGTGAACAGAAGGATCCTTTAGATGAGGCTTCTTGCCCAGCAGAAAAATCCTGTTGATGGAAAGAGTATGAGGTGATTTTCTTTAGATCCCCCCTTCCCCCTGCAATTCCCTAGGCTCTCCCCCCCAAAAATCTTTTCTGGAAGGTTGGAGGGACCCTTCAGAATATTGGGGATTGGCACTTGAAGCTCCAGCAGCAGAAGGGAAACAATGCAAACATTTCTCCCCCTCTTTCCACCAGCAAGGGCATTTTGGGTGGAATTCCACTCGGAATGCTTCTGCTGGCAGAAAAGAAGCTGGATCCAACACAAAGTCTTTAGCAGTCTTCATGGAAAAGGAAATTCTACAACTGTGAGTCAATTAGTAAAATTCCTGTCCATGTGTCTTTGATTGGGACATTGGCAAGGAACAGTTCTCTGAGGGGCTGTGTACAGGCAGAAAAAAGCCCACGATGATGCAAGTGACGCTTCCCAGCCACTGTGGGGCTTCCTTGCGATGCTCCAATTTGAAAATGTCAGGGATTTACCCTGATTTTTTCATAGGAAGTGACGTCAACACAGGGCTTCCGCCATGTAACATCACTCTGTGGCCAACCCGGGGACAGAGCCTGGTGGAAGGTGATCAACAATTAGTTGCCTCCCACCAGGAAGAGGGTGGGGTAAGCTCCGGGGCCTAGATGGCCACCCAGAAACCCTGCACTCCCTCCTCAGTGTTAGGATTACCTGATGCCGCCCCTGGAGAAGGAAAGCACAGGGTTGAGGAGGGAGGTGGCTCTGTGAAGACAGCTGCCAAGATAGATATGCCACCAACACTCTTATGACTCGTAGAATCTTACCTTTTCACTTCTACAAGTTTTTTAAAGTTCTTTTTAAAAGTTTATCACAACAATGTTCTTATTTTCCCCACCATTTTATTTGTGCACTATTTCAAGCATCTGCAATGTAATACCTGACCTGCTGTTTTCTGCCAGCTGAACTAAAAGTGTTGATTGGATTTGGCCAAACAGTGAAAAAAAGAAGAAATTCTAGGTTTTGGATTGGAGCCATCTAAAGACCTCCACCACCACTCATTCTGTGGGGGCTATTTGCTGCCCTCTCAAAAGTGAAGGAATATTCACTAATCTTTCAGTTGGAAGTGGGGTTCAGATTGAATCATTCTATTGCCAGCCCATGTCATTTTTGCATGTTTTCAGACTCAACATTTGCTTTGTCCTGTTTGTGCATTAATCTCTGTGTATGCATGAAACATGTATTTTTAGATTTCTCTCAGAATCAGGGCTGGCCATAACATTGGGTGAATGAAGCGGCTGTCTCAAGAAGCAGATGCTGGGAAGGATGCACAATGGTGATGAGGCTTTGGAGGGGAGATGTTTATGTGTCATGTAGTCTGCCTTGTACCCCTTAAGCTAGCTTGCTGCCCTCATTAATGGCAGAGGATGCCGGCCCATCACCCGTGGTGAGGTAAGATTCAGCTGCCAGTCCAGTCAAGTTCCCTATATGGAATGGAAGGGGACACCATTTCATGCTTTGCCTCAGTCAGCAAAATGTCAGCAAGAAGTGTGTGCCCATGAGAGGTTACAGTGAGAAAACCAAATGGAAAAAGGCAATACACAACACTGAAGCCAACTAGGCCTAAATATTTTCCTGTCTGGAGACGAGCCCAAATGGTGTTTCCCCCCATCCCCCCATAAACACATACACACACATGCCAGGGCCACATCATCATCCACAGGACTAGCCCAAGACATTTTGTTGCCTTTGGGGAAGGATAAGATGGCAGCCCCTCCCATTCCATATACAAATGCCAACATGAGAGGTACTTGAATCTTGCTTCAACAGTGGCATTTGGACAGCATCTTCCACCACACCTGAAGGCAGCAGACTAGCTTGCAGGGTGCAGGGCATGTTGAGTGACCCACAGATTTCTCCTCCAAACCTTCGTTGCTGCCTCCCAACATTAGGATGACCATCTGAAAAGGAGGACAGGGCTCCTGTAACTTTAACAGTTGTAGAGAAAAGGGAATTTCAGCTAGTGTCATTTGTATGCAATTAGTTCCTGGTGAAATCCCCTCTTCATCACAACAGTTAAAGTTGCAGGGGCCCTGCCTTCTTTTGTATATGGTCACTCTAGTATAGTGCCTGCACCTTTAACTGTTGTGATGAACAGAGAATTTCACCAGGAACTAATTGCATACAAATGACACTGGCTGAAATTCCCTTTTCTCTACAACTTTTAAAGTTATATGAGCCCTGTACTCCTTTTCAGATGGTCAGCCTACCCAACATCTGATGCATGAGACAAGCACCTCACTTTGCCTAATGGATGGGCCATCCCTGCCCAGATTATACATTTATACAAATTTTCTCAAAAGTTATATTTCTAAATATGTTTTCTCTCAAAATATATTTTGAGAGAAAATACATTTACAGTATCTATTTAATTAAAAGACTTACAGGCTGCCTTTTAGGAAAAAAACTTCCAAGGGTTTTCCCTAAAAATACACAGTTAAAACCATAAAAACAATAAGAATAAGAATAAAATAGCAACATTTAACCATTAAAACTAGGTAGCTCCATCTACAGAAGGGCATTTCAAAATGTGTTCTCTGAAAATCCACATTTTTAAACATATTTTGATAATTCCAGGGCAATTGGGAAACTGTAGATAATGAAATTTCATTCAGTAGTCCGGAAGAAGATGATTAAACCAGTTCATACTGGAATTTATGAACAGGGCCAGCAGGAGCCCACTGACAAGAGCCCACCACCTCCCCTTCCTGGGAGTTGCTCTCCATCTTCACTATTGCACCCTGCTTCTTCACCTGCCTCTCACACCAGTGGTGATGAGAAGGAAGGAGGAGCAGGAGATACCACTGTCTGCTTCCTCACTGGCTCTCTGCCTTTCAAGCAAGCATATGGCTACCTTGATAAGGAAGCAGATGAGCAGCTGGTGACAATGGTGGTGAGAAGGTAGAGTCCGTGAGGGAGAGGGGCCATTGAGGTATCTTGCCCAAGGGCCCTCACAAATCTGGAGCACTCTTCAGAAAGAACCCTCAAGCATCCATATTCTAGCCTTTTCAGAGAGATGCCACCTAACTTCAGGATTCTAGTTAACACTGTATTATTTTACAAGACACATGACTACACAAGTATCTGCAACAGGTTATAGCAAGAATTTATTTATGCTGAAATAAATCGGGCTTTACAAATTCACAAATCAAATTCAAGTAGTTTTTTCCCCCTTTGGCTAATATTTAAATATGCACCCTTGGAGAGTGTCCACATCAAATCATTTGCCTTGGCTACTTCAACATCATTTAATTTTCTACAGCAACCTCCAATTTGTTTAATTTAATTTTGAAACATTGACTGAAAATGAAGTAGACACTTTGTTTCCACATCTGTAACAAATGAGACACAAAGGCTAATATCATAAACCAGCCGTTCTGAATAACTGCTGTGAAGATCAGTGCAGGAAATTGGTTGTGGACTGCAGCCACATTCAAGATAAAGGACCAAAGCGTTCCACGGGTGTTGCCATTCAAGAGCTTGCAATTTCCCCAAGGGTAAAAGTGTGGGCACTATAAATTGACGCAGCTATAAAGACTGCAAATAAACATGGACATACAATAAAAATAGTAGTAGTAGCAAGTAAGTAATGCAATAGTAGAAGTAGTTTTTCCATCATAGGAGTAATAGGAATATTATGGCATCAAAAGAGAGTGGCTATGTGCCATGCTTTACAGTGAATAGTCCTCCATTTGAAGGACTCTCAGAGGACAGCCCTCTACTTGAAAGCATCCTCTTTCTGAAGTATTGTCCAGTCCACAACCAGTTTAAAGAAAAAAACCATAAGAAAGGACCTTGAAATTACTCCATCAACATATAACACCTGGGCAGTAGACTGAGCAAGGCACACAGGCCATCTTGGGATTGCCTAGACATTCCAAAAGCCCCATGTGGGTGTGCAGTGGCACTACGTCAGTTATATGACACAACAGCCACCTCGCAGCCATCACAGGGTGTCCCTATGAAGCTGTGAGTTTAAAAAGTTGGGGACTTGTCCCAACTGTTTCACCAAAGTGAGGCGAGTATAGCACATCCACCATCTAACCTTGCTCTGGTGTGGCAGCAGAGGCATTCCCAGGCAAATGGCAATCCCTGATTGGTCGCCATCCATCAGGACAGAGGGTGGGCTGATGAGCTGAATGGCTGACGGAAAGATCCCTCTGCATCAGGATTAGCCACTGCCGCCCCGCAGCAGAGAAAGTGTGTGTGTGTGGGGGGGGGGGTGTTCCTTAAGCCAGTTTACCACAGTCTTCCTCACTATGATATGAGTTGTATTTCTATTGAAATTATAGTAGTGACTTCTACATGTACATATGTGCAAATATAAATGAGCATATCCAGATTCTGGCACAACTCTGTCTTCTTCTGCCCTCTTTTTTTTTTTTGTGATGCATTTCCTCTCTTTGAACTATGAGGAAGTGACCATCCTACCCACACTTTAAAGGCGGGGGGTTCTCTGTTCCTTGGGAGAAGCTTTTTGAAACATGCAGTGGGCTGCAGGGAGAATGTATGAGGAGCCTTCGGTTCACAAAACCTTTGGATACAAACTAGTGACACACAGATATATTTCAGCAACAAATCCTCTTTTGGTGATGTATTTCTCTCCCCCCCCCCTTTTGGGGGTGGATGTCAATGTGTAAAGTACATGATACTTTATCATATGCAAAAAGAAAACCACATGAACCCATTAACAACAATAACAACAAAAAGAGGGACTCTCCAGGCTCTGAAGAGTGGTAGAGAAAACAAAGGAAAGGGAGAAAAAGGAGGAAATGAAATTGTGTGAAATACTAAGAGGCTCAACTCTTGGCATCAACACTAAGGCAGGATCTACTCTACTGCTTTAAAATGGTTTATAATGGTTTATAACAGACAACTGTTGGGGCCCAGGACACACTCCATATACAGTTTTCAAAACGTTTTCAAAGTGTTGTATCCTGCTTGGTGTAGATCGATAAGTCAGCTTTCGGCCTACTGGATTATTGCCAAGGCCCAACATCAGAGGAACAGTGAAGCCCACTCTAATTATATGCCAGATAATGCAAGATGGAAAGCCCCAGACAAAGGGAAGACTTTTTTAAAGTCACATTGACTACAAGAAATGAGTTCTACGCATGTTTAATTTTCTGCCATTGAAATTGATGTATCTTGACAGTCCTTAATATTGGCAGGATAACGCACAACAATAAATTAACTAACTTTGGAGACTGGCTTTGAAAACACAGAAAATTGTCAGAATAGTCAGATACTCCAGTTTGCACTCCATGACCCCCAGGGGTTGTTAAAACCATGGTTAGTCTTAAACAAGTGGGAGGGAAGAAGCTGTTTCTGTGCTAAACCAGTGTCTGTTGGCAGTAATGGACTGGATGAGGGCTGACAAATTGAAGCTTAATCCAGACAAGATAGAGGTGTTTCTGGTCAGTCGAAAGGCAGATCAGGGAATAGGGATTCAGCTTGTGCTGGATGGGGTTACACTCCCCCTGAAGATACAGGTTTGCAGCTTGGAAGTACTTCTGGATTCAGCCCTGAGCTTGGATGCCCAGGTTTCAGCAGTGGCCAGGAGTTAAAGCTAGTGTGCCAGCTGCCACATTCCTGGACAGGTCTGACCTGGCCATGGTGACACATGCCTTAGTTACATCCTGTGATGCCTTGCCTGCACCCATGACACTCACCGGGCTACACAACAGGGCTGTCCACGCCACTCGCACTCAGGGCTTACTTCAACCCCCCCCCCTTGCTTATGACGTGTTTGAGGGTTTAGGCTTACTGCTGCTGCTCCCATCCCGCCTTTATTCTTTTAGGCCCCACAGCTCCACAGCCCAGCACCCTATCCTTCAAATCCCCCTTCTTCTATCCGCTGCCACCAGTACCTTCCTCAGGTACACTTCCAAAGATCACACCAGTTGGATATAATTAACAAGATTTATTAACATAAAGATGATTGTTCAGGTAGCAGAAGCTTGATGGTTTCCTCAGTTCAACAGCGTATTGGTTACAGGCACAATGCTTAATGGTTTCAGTATTTTCTGTTCATAACATTTCAAATAGAAACTCTCACGTTCTACGTTTCTCCTGCTTACTCTACCCACTCTAAGCTACACTACACTCTTTCCCACCATCTAGTTCCACCAAAATAATAAAACACGTTGGCCCTAACTAGCCTCTAATCCAGTCAACAATAATTCTCTCTCTCCCCCTCACACTCTCCTGTCAGCTAAAAATATATACACAGACACTCTTCTCTAACTCCTCCCACTCTCACACAGCCAGCCAATCCAGGCACTCCCCCGCCATCATCCAATCAGCACTTACACTTGAACTCCTCCCCCCCTTATACTTACCCAGTTACAACACAACTGTGAGTCTATTTAACTTCTTTTATGGCATTTTATAAACAACTACTTACAATCTTTTATATACAAGGATCTCAACAGCACCTGAACATTACACATCCCAACTGGATTACTGTAATGCACAATATGTGGGGCTGCCTTTAAAGAATGCTCAGGAATTTCAGCTGGTTCAAAGCGCTTCAGCCAGATTGTTCACCAGGACTGGTTATGGGGAGCATACAACCCCTCTGTTAAAACAGCTCCACTGGCTTCCAGTCTATTTCTGGGCACAATTCAAAGTGCTGGTTATGACCTATAAAGCCCTATCTGGCTCAGGTCCAGGTTATCTGAAAGACCGTATTCTCCCTTAGGAGCCTGCCTATGCTTTGAGAACTACAGGGGAAGCCCTTTTCTCAGTCCCACCACCGTCACAGGCACACCTGCTGGGAACACGGGAGAGGACCTTCTCAGTAGCTGCTCCAGTGCTCTGGAACACCCTTCCCAGGGAAGCTAGACTGGCTCCCCCCTTGATGTGTTTTCAGAGGTAGGCAAAAACTTTCTTATTCCAGCAGGCCTTTGGTGAATAATGTGGACCTCCATCTATGTCTAGGACTTTAAAAATTTAATAAGTATTTAAATGTTGATTTTTTTTTAATATTGAAAGCTTTTAACTGTATGTTTTAATTTTGTAAAGCCGCCTTGAGGCCCAGATTGGGCAAAAGGCAAGATACAAATACAGATTATGATGATGATGATGATGATGATGATGATAATAATAATAATAATAAAGCTGTCTCCTGCCCATCCGCTCCAATAAACACTAAATCGTGACATTCAAACTTGGAATTGTGGCTTGTTGGGGGAGACACAAAGCATGGGTTACAAATTTGCGTTGTCTCTCCCCAAACAACCCATAAAACTTGCTTCAGATGTCATGATCAATAATGAGGGATGGGTCATCCCTGGGATGTTTAGCTCCAGCTGCAACAGGAATGACCAGGCTGTGAGAAGCAGTGTACTTTCTCATTCCCACTTCACTTCCAACAACCCAACATTTGAAAAATCTCGGGGTTGTTGTAACTAGGGGTGTGCACTGGATTGGGTTCGATCCACGATCCGGATCCGATCCAGGGGAAATCAGATACAATTATCCGATTTCCGATTTCACCGCTGCATCGTTCGATCCGATCTGATCCGGAAAGGTCCCGATCCAGATCGGATGGATAGGAGGATCGGCGGGCGCCCGCTGGCACCCACCACCGCTTCCATTGTCGGGGCCAGCGGGCGCCCGCCGATGGAAGCGCACAACAGGGGCAGGGGGCTTACCTTCCGGGGATGTCAGCTCTCGTCCGCCACTGGCGCACTACTTAGGAGCAGGCCGCGAAGCCTGCTCGCAGTAGCGGCCAGCAGCAGATGGGAGCGGACGTCCCCCGAAGGTAAGCAGGGGGGAGGGGGAGGGAGGAGGGAACCCCACGGCCCGCTTACCTTCCGTGGTCGTCTGCCCCCATCCGCTACTGCGAGCAGGCTTCGCAGCCTGCCCCTAGGTAGCGCGCCAGGTGATGACATCACCTGGCACGCTACTCAGGAGCAGGCCGCGAAGCCTGCTTGCAGTAGCGGCCAGTGGCAGATGGGAGCGGATGTCCCCGAAGGTAAGCAGGGGGGAGGGGGGAGGGGAGCCCGTGGCCCGCTTACCTTCCGTGGCGTCTGCTCCCGTCCGCTGCTGGCCGCTACTGTGAGCAGTTTGAGCTAAACATTATGGCATAGTGTGTCGTGTGAACCATGACTTAACATGTTGTATGAACCATTCCTAACCATGGTGGCTCCATAACCATGGTTTAAACATGTTCACTAACCATTTGCTGCAAAGGGTTAGTGACCTAACCATGGCGTATTGTGTTGTTTGTTGAGTTTTCATAGGCTTAGTCCCCTAGACTTCATTTTGGTTCCTGCTGTGGCACCGATTCGATCTGCATCACGTTGGGCCACTTCACAGATTTTTCCAGGAATTTTGTACATTTTGGAGGGGGGGATGATCTGTAATTTGTGCAAATTTCAGCAAATTACAAGTAAGTTTGCACAAGTCACAGTCAAATTTGCATAATGTGCACAAACTTGACTCATTTCTGCAAATTGCTAAGAAATTTGTGAAAATTGCAGAAGCTCCCCCCCTGCCAAAAATGCACAAAAAGTTCCTGAAGTTTGGAGAACAGCCTAGAGCTTAGCTTACAGAAGCAAAGCGAGTCATACACACTGCAAAAGTCATAGAGCCAAAACTGAACCAATTTCCCAGCGATGGATATCCCTACTGGCTACGCCTGCATTCCCACCAAATGCACCTTAGATGCTGGCGGGTCATGAAGAAGCTGTCCTTCAGATCGTAATACATGGGTAAATAGAGAACGGATATTACATGTGCAGTAGGAGTGATGCATCATGTATGTAAACTTGTTTCTATTGAGCAGGAAAAATAGCTCCAAGGTTTCTCTTGAATGGCAACTTGTATAATAGTAACCGGTTAATTTTTTTCTGATTTGTATCACTTTGTATTTATCAACGTAATGACATTTCCCATTTCCCTGGGGATCCGTGCAGAGCTGTCTGTCATTTTTAGCAGCTGAATTCAGACTTAACTGTCTCTAAAAGTTTGTCATCGTCTACTAATTTGCTTGACACTTCACTGTTTGCTTCATTTTTCTAGGTTATCAATCAAACTGAGAGAAATAAAATCTGATTTTAAACTTGGAGGACACTAGATTTTGACCAGCCCTTAAAGAACTCTCCCATGACAGCCATTTCTCATATCTGAATATAATAAAACAACCAGTTCTTGCTTTGTCATCTTCATTTTCTTTTAACGAACTTTTCTTGACCTCGCTTGAATAGCTTACAATTAGCCTTCCCTGCAGTATATTTGTTGTTAAAGACAATAAACCCAGGATTCTAATATTTACCAATTCTAACTCTTCCCTGAATTCAGGCATTCCAGTATCTTTATTTCTTATTCCCTTTCTTGCCCTTCGCCATTGAGGGATTTTGAAATTACTTGATATGATGGATTCCAGGTACAAATGTATTACACAGGAAAGAGGCTTGATATTTTAATGACTAGAACATTTTATAGTTTTGTCATGATCCAATGAAATACTGGACACTGGAAAACATGCATCTAGTTAGATCTCAAACACCAGACTTACTTCTTAGATATGTTTATGATGGTTCTTTTTTTTGTGGGAAAATTATGTCAGTCGGTTTTACAACATCAGCCTTCAACTGATAAAGAAACATGCATTCAGTTCAACATATTTTGAAAGTGTTTATTTGATACAAAATGAGTTTTATATTACAGAGTAAACACAAATGTCCACATAATGTAGTTTATTCCAACAGCACTACAATAAATGATGTTATTTTTTAATGTTGCCCCTAAATCATTCTTAATAAGGCATAATAAAGCATAGCCTTATGCTTTATTAATATTAATTATTTTAAGTTGTTTTACTGATTCAGCCTGCACATCTCTCCAGGTTATTAGCCAATACTTTACTAAAATATGTAACCAAATCCTGAGCATAATTACTCGGAAGAGCCACCACATACAATGGGACTTACTTATATATAAGCATAAAAAAGAAATGCTGCCGCGTTTATAAATGCATGTCTTCCATTCTTTCTACCATAAGACAATAGTTTCCACTGAAAATAATGGAATCTTCTACTATATGGTAGGTGCTATCACAATTTCATAAAAATATGGCACAATCCAGAGAAAATAAGTGGTGTCTAAATCTAACTGGCAATATCCATCCCAAAAGTACCACTGATATCAGTTGGACAATTAACTACCCAATATATGATTCACTTCTTCCATTTATATAACATTCTATTTATGAAAAAAGCCACATTTTTTCACAAAATGGTGGCTTGGGGGATCAGTTGGGACTGCTGCACTTGCTCGACTAGACACATACCAAGTTGGGCAAGCATGGCATTCTGTGGACTGGAGTCCAGGAGGCCGAGTAGGGGGGAGGGTCTGCTGTACTCCCATAATAGCCACCATTATATTGTTATATTTTATGGTTTTAGGTTTTGTGAACCAACTAGTGTTGGAGGCTATGGATCTTACTTGAAAAAGAATCCCATAAGCTGGGAGGCACCACAGAATGGTCCTACTCCTATAATTGCCCACCATAGCTCATATGACTGAGGAATCTGGAACAAGGTCTCAGATGTTGAGTGGAGCATGTGTGGGGGACAGGGCGAGTTGTGTAGTTTAGAATGGCATCTTCTGTTCGACTATCAAAATATTGGCTAACTTACATAAAGTGGGGCTCACAACTTTACTAGTCTGTAAAGACATTACTTTCTCCAATGAAAGATTGTCAATGGACCTTGGGCTTGTGCAGGGCCGTGCAGAGGGGGGTAGTGGGGACAATTGGCCCAGGGCCCATGATTTTGAGGGGGCACTCTGATGAGGAGTGGAAATAGTGCAGAAGCTGTCCGTCATGAATACCACAGTCAGACTACAAGCTCCAGAGGGCTGTGCTGCATGCGGGGCAGGGACATATGTGCCTAAGTTGCGATGGTTGTCTTTACTGCGTCTCTTTCCTCAATCTTCTCCATGGCATATAATCTCTGGAGCGGAGGATGAGGTAATGATGATGATAGTTATTAATGATAATAATCATGATGATACCATGAGGGTGATGATGATGTTTAATAATGATGAAGGACTGTTCTATAGTTGTTGCTTCTATTTGTACAGCAATTAAAAATAAATGTTAATTTCTGATTCAACATTGAGGTGTTGTAGAAGAGGTTTAATATGAAGGTGTTATGTAGAACGGACATGTTGGTGGCATTAAAAAAACATTTTAAATACTTAATGAGCAGTTTGAAATGGGGGGGAGCACACACTTCCCATCTGGCCTGGGCATATTACCAGCTCGGCACGGCCCTGGGCTTGTGTCTCCCTTCTTTGCTCTTCTGACAATAGACGAAGATGGGACCAAAATTATTTGAAGTTCCTTGATCTCTCAGAGAAAATCCTACATTCAGTCAAGCCCAGGATTAGGGGTCAACACCGTTGGACATTTTCCAAGGACCCAAACCCTTCAGGAAGCCTATCAGTCCACTGCCCCATCTGCTGTTCCCTCAACTTAACGCAAGCAGGCACTAGCAATAGCAAACAGAGCAGGTCTTCCACTATCAAGTGCTGCTGCTGTGCTTGCTATTTGAATCCCCCCCATTAGTCTCAGGGTAATACAACACTCCACTGATCTCAGATGCATTGAGGAGAAATTCAAATGGGCGTGGTGGTTGTGCATGCTGGTGCAAGATGGCGTTGTTGTTGTTGTTGCTGATAGGACCCACCTGCTTGAAGGGAAAGGCATGGGATTGGAGCCACTGCTGGCTTCCACTGCCCAACAGTCAAGAGAACTCATCCAAGGAAAGAGTGACTGGTGGAGGCTCAGTGGCTCAGAATGGTGCTGGGAGCACCATGCCAACATCTCACAGAAGTCTGGTGCTGGCCCTGCATTCAAACAACAATGGGACCACACAGAAGAGATATTCATATTTCCTCAAGATGAGGAGAACAGGAGAGGAATAGGCTAGGTGGAGGGTATGAATGCGTGAGCTCGAATGGTTTGCTGTCAAACCTTCCAGGGGGGTGGGGGTGGGGAGAATACCTGCAAAAGGAATTAGTGTCTGAATCAGCCCTGTGTAAGAATACTAATCAGAAAAGATTTGACCCCACATGCTTCTCACGCTACCTCTTTTCCTAAGGGCAAGACCTGCACAGTGGACTAGAATAAATTGAAAATCCCTTGGTTGTATTGGACAGCAAAGTGGCCACAGTATATAAGCACGATACTTGCATTGTTTGGCCTTCCTGCATTTGTTATATAGCCCATGTCTTCCTCCAAACAACAAAGGTTTATAGTAATAACAACTGATTTGTAACCCCATTTAAAAAGTGTTCTGCTTTTGTTGTATGCTCTCTGATGCATTACAGCCTGGGTATTACTCTAAGCTGGTTTGTGTCAAATTCTGCAGCTACTTGGCCTCAAGTCAAAAGTTTAAAAAAAAGTATTATGTTAAATAATTGATCTAAGACTATAGAATGAAGCAATTTATCACTGAGTCATGATTCTGAGTCTGTTTCCAGTAAATTGTTACAGTGTAATTTCCTTCAGTAATTTATCTTAACAGACTTCTAATACTTAATGGCACCACATGCAATACTGAATTTACCACATATAAATTTTGGGGAAAAGGATTAAGCATTTATGTGAACATTCAGAGTATCAGAAATTGCCTGCAACACAAAAATAAAATAAAAATTATAATGTATAAAGGTAATTGGCCTACCTGCTGAAATGTCAGTTGAAAACAGATTGGGGTTTTGTCCTTAATGGCAAGATCCGGTTCATATCAGGATGAGAATACAGGTGCAGGAAAGAGGTAAGCAGCATGAGAGGAAGTTCCTTCCATTATGTGAAATCTGTAGGATTCCATGACTACGTAAGTAGCATCATCTTGGTTTGGTGTCCTTCCGGCTAGACCACAACATTCAGTTCTCACTGATTAGTGCACATGTCTTTAGCCACATCCCAGCCCCTTACAAGATGAGGAATACATGCTTCTTCATGTTCCCCAGAGCTTACTGCAGCAGAATGGGAGTAAAGTTTGATTCATCTCGACCCTCTCCATAGCTATGCTCCCAAGGAGAGACTCAAAACTGCAGGCAGCTGTGTTGATCCATATCAACAACCCATATCATCTAGCAGTTTTCATCTATACCAGGATTTTTGTAAAGCTGATAGGACTTAATTGCCCATTCAAGACCAGGCCACCACAAGATAGTTTGCAGGGTAATATTGTTGCTAGGAAAATTAATTTCCCTTGAGCTACTTGAGGATTATTTTCCTGTGGGCTACATCAGTCTCTGAATGAAGGGGCTAACCAAGAAGCAAAGTAATGAAGCAGGGCAAGGTTTCACTCCAATGGGCTCAGACTAAACTAGGAGTGGTCAAGGTGAAAACACAGTTAGGCAGTCAGCTACATTACACAGTCCAGAAGCAGAGCCAAGAAGTCTAAGGGTCAGCAACACATAGGATCAATCTCATTGCAAAGTCTGGAAAACAATGCAATAATAATAATAATAATAATAATAATAATAATAATAATTTTAGCACTTATATCCCATCCTTTAGACAAAAAAAAGAGCTTCTCAAGGGAGCTTACAAAAGTATTTCTTAGGACAGTCCCTGCCCACAGGCTTACAATCTAAAAAAACTGACACAAAAGAAAAGGGGATTGGGAGGGAGTGGGGAAAAGAAAATTCAGGCCCTCGATTCTTAGTTGCAAAGTTCAGCAGCTGCTTCCTTTCCATTTCCCTCTAATAGCCTCATACAAATCCAGGCACGATGAAGAGGTGCCTGGCTGCCGCTTCCTTTCCCTCTGATGGCCTCAGCAGCGACAGTTGGTAGCAGGAGGGAGAAGTCTCTCAGCTGGAGCTGGACCCAGGATGGAGAGGTGCCTGGCTGCCGCTTCCTTTCCCTCTGATGACCTCAGCAGCTACAGATGATAAAACAATGTTGTTTCATTAGCTAGGCAGTCTTTGATGACTTTTAACACCAGGGCCTGTTCAGCCCCACCCAGAACCCAGCTGCAGTACATGAGACCTCTCTGTCCAGAGCCCTACTCATGAGGAGCTGCTTTCTGCTGAGTTTTTCTTTGCAAGTGAGCACTCCTTCTCACAGGTGCCTTACTGGCCTGGGAGTTCTTCAACATCTGTCTCAGACACTGTCTCAGTTTGAACGACACGATAATCAATGGAGGAGGGAAGAGGTAACCGTCAGTTGTGTTGCTTATTGTGTCATGTGGAGGGCAACACACACCGCACACACAACTGACAGTATGCGATTTTGGGCAATTAAACAATGGAGAAAAACAATGGGCTTGCATGTTGTTCATCCCAAAATCCGTTGTTTAAAGTGTCGTGTGGAGGGAAATCCCCTCTGTCTGTGTATTATTCCACTCAGTCATAGAGTTCACCGGCTGGAGCAGTCGAAAAACCCCGGCTGCTCCAATACAGCCGGTAGAACTTGCGGTAAATGATGGGATACGGCCAGAGGACTGCCGGAGGACTGAGGGAGGGGGGAGGGAGGAGACAGAGCAGCCCAGAAGGACGCCCAGACTTTCAGCCATGTGACGGGGGGGGGGCAACATGTTGTGTGGCGGACGCCACAAAAATAATGCACCGTGAGTATGCTATTTCCCCTTCCGTTGCCTAAAGTGTCTTCCGAACTCAGCCACAGAGTACCTTCCTTGTGATGGGGATGGACATGCAGCCATCTACCCCTAGGGTCCAGGTGCCTCTTAGTCTATTGGCATTTACTGATCTGGGATGTCCTCAGTTTTTGGGAGTTCCAATTCTTCCTCTAAGGTAATTCCTCTAGTGGGGGCATATGACAATTGTGTGAATTGCAGGTAAGGTCAGAGGGAACAGAAAAGTCTGAAGTTGCAAGGGGGGGGGTGCAGCTGCTAATTTTTTAAAAAAATAAAGTGCCAGTGCTGTATCCCTGTGAGTCCTGGTTCCACTACACCATTGAATATGAATGAATTGTTTAAGATTTATAACCTAATATAGCTGTGGCCAGAACCTTTACTCTTGCCATGCCCCAACAGCATGAGACATTCTAGAAAAAGATGGAGGGGATAGAAATAAGAGCAAAGAAGGCAGTAGGCTGAGTCACATGCTGGCAAAGGGAGAATATTAAGCCTTGTATATGAACATGCCCTGATTTAAAGTGGTGTTTGCTTCAGTCTTATATTATGAGATTGCAAAGTTTTGCAGAGTGTAGCAATAAAGCCTCCTCAGAAGCCCAGTACATATTAGAGAGAAAGGGGAAAAGCTGTGGCTGCAAAAGGGATGATGAGGAAACCTCAGACGCAAATTGATCCAGCCCCAGTATTAAGTCTAGCTAGAGTGACCAGATACAAAAGAGGGCAGGGCTCCTGCAGCTTTAACTGTTGTGATGAAGGAGGGATTTCACCAGGTGCTGCATGCATACAAATGACACCTGCTGAAATTCCCTTTTCCATACAACTGTTACAGATATGGGAGCCCTGTCCTCTTTTCCATATGGTCACCCTAAATTAGAGAGCTATTGACCTAGGTCATCCTCTAGAAAAGAGAAGGAGAGATGGAGGGGAATGCAGAAAATACAAGAAAATTCAGGAACTGTCTGAAAGACAAAGAGAAGTGTGCCACTCAAAGAGCCAAACTACAGTTACGTTTAATGCATAATGAGCAGCTAAATCTTGTGTTTTTTCTCAATTAATTATAAGCATGGAAAAGGCTATTGTAATCCTGATTACATCCCGCAGGGAAGGGAGCTTTTTTCCCCTTTCCCTCCCCTGCTGCATTTGAAATGGAAATCACCCCACCCCACCCCCACCCCCAATGTATGGTTATGGCGCTTAATTAAAAGAAAAGTTCCTATTTTCCTGAAGATGTGAGGGAAAGGGATGATTTCCATCCATCTCTTTCTGCAATCAGCATTACATTTAGGGGCTCCCTCCCACTTCTAATTAATTAAGGAAAAACAGAAGACAACTTGCTCTTCCCAGAACTACAATTCCAAGACCTCTATATTTCCTTCTGTGATATCCCGTGCACAGAGAGGAAGAGCTAATAGGATGTGGCAGGTGGGAAGGTGGCAGGAAGAGACAAAAGCAGTTCAATAACATAAGAACAAAGAATAAGTGCCATGCTGGATCAGATCAAGGGTCCATCTAGTCCAGCACTCTGTTCACACAGTGGCCAACTAGGTGTCGACCAGGGACCCCCCCCCCCCCCAAGCAGGACACAGGTACAACAGCAGCCTCCTGCCCATGTTCCCCAGCAACTGTTGTATATAGGTTTGATGCTTCTCATACTGGAGGTAGCATGTAGCCATCAAAGCTATTGATATGATAATCTCTTCTAGGAATGTATCCAACCCTCTTTTAAAGCCATCCAAATTGGTGGTCATCACTACTTTTTGTGATAGTGATTTCCATAGGTTAACTATGAATGGTGCGAAGAAGTACTTAGTTTTATCTCTTCTGAATCTCCCACCAATCAGCTTCATAGGATGACTGTGGGGAGAGAGATCATTGCTATTTTAACAAATTTCTGAGGATCAGAATTTCTATTCCTTTCTTAAAATCGACTTTCACCTGTTCTTTGAGATGAGAACGTTTTTCACCCATCTTTTGTGGTGGTCAGGGAACAGAGTCAGGCAGTTCTGTTTTGCTTGTCATGCATAGAAGCCTGCTGTAACGATGGTAACGGTGGTAAGTCACGGTTCAGTAATACACCTAGGAATGAAGTGACAACCAGACCCATTTATGGAGTAGAAACTGACCTGCAATGGAACTTAATTAGTTGCTCACCTCCCCACCCCCTTTTTTATGTGCTTACTATGATTCCATGCTGCCTGCATTGTTTGGGTCAAAGAATTGGTCAGTTTTTCAAATGACCATTACTCTTCACTGAGCATATCCAAAGAGTGTGCCAAAGTAGCCCTAGCAGTAGCAGTTTCCTCAGATAGCTAGTGTGGGAGGAGTCAATGACGACAACAGAGTTCCACAGTGCTCCCAATCCCAGATCACCATAAGCCAGAAAATGGTGAGATTAATTTAGGTAAGCCTCCCTTCATCATGATGATGCTTCAGGATGCTTACCAGAAAACATAAAAACCTGAGAATATATCAGAAGAAAGGCATATCTAGCCCAGCATTCTGTTTCCACAGTGGCCAACCAGCTGTCCGTGGGAAATCCACAATAGGACATGAGCACAACAGCAGCCTCCCTCAGCTTTTACTTTTACAGTTAAAGTTGCAGGCACTATACTAGAGTGACCAGATACAAAAGGAGGCAGGGCCCCTGCAACTTTAACTGTTGTGATTTCACCAGGAACTAATTGCATACAAATGACATTGGCTGAAATTCCCTTTTCTCTACAACTGTTAAAGTTACATGAGCCCTGACCTGGATTTTATCTGGTCACCCTAAGTTTGTTCCCCATCCTAAAAGGATACAGTGTTTCTCTTAGGGCATGTCTACACCAGCCATTTATCCCAGGGTCAGCTCGAGGTCGTCCCTGTGCATCCAAATGATGCACAGCTGATCCCGGGGTCAACTGGGTCGACCACTCACTTTCCCTGGGATAAAATGGATGGCACCTAGTTTTTCCTGTGGTCCCAGAACAACCTCGAGGACTGTGGGCGGTGTGACACGAGCTCCCGGGTATCCCTCCTCACAACGAGTAGAGGGCCTCAGCAAATGGGCATGGAGTTGTGCAGAGGGAGCATTTTCACCATCCCTCGGATGGCTCTTAGCATCTTTGGGCACCGAGTTTTTTTTTTTCTTTCTTTTTAAACTTACTTTGGTGCACAATCGCAAACATCTCTGGTTTGGGGGGGGGGGGAATGCTGCGCTGGAACATCCCTCCTCACTTCCAGGATGATGCACAGACGTGTGCATGCTGGTGGACAATCCCAGAAGAGCTCCTCCCTCCTTCTCTCCTCCCTCCCAGAAGGCTCACAGGTGTAGATAAGCCCTTAAAGCTTAGTTACTGGCAGCAAGAACTTTTAGCTAAAATATGCTGGTATTTTAGCACCACCAATTTTGCCTATGTGCTCCCCAAAGCTTCTCAAAAATGGATCTGGGCTTTGGGCTAAAAGAGGTTCTGCATCCCTGCCATAGACGAATATAGGGGTCCTCCACAAGGAACTTCAAGAAAGCAGGGTTCCTGGTAGTGCGGAGAGAGCACTATGCATGCATTGTTGCATGCAGCTAGTTTCTTAACAGATATCCAGTTAAAGATGTGGAGATCAGGAGTAGTTCTGTCCCTCTTTCACAGATTATGAAACTGTAACCTTTAAACACAACTGACTAAACAAAATGAAATGGGCCACTGCATTTGATCTCTGCAAATGTTGGGATTTTTAAATGATAAATTGATTGCTTTTATAGGGCTATATTCTGTAGCCTTGATTTAAATCTCCTATTTCTTTTTTCTTTTTTCATTGAGCTCTGAATGCGCTCATGGATATCAGTGGGATTTCCTGAGAGATTTTTAAAACTTCGAGGTATAAAATGGTAGGCTACAATTAGGGATGCTGGAGAAAACTCCAACGGATTTCAATGAACTAAATTCCTAAGAATTCAACCTCTGCAATCCACAGCAAACTGGCTCTCCATGTTGATGTTAGCACTGACAGAGAGAGCGAGAGAGCTGTGCACTGCTTACAGATTTCTTCTAACTTTTTCTCTTTAAAATCAGCAAGATACACCCATTGCATAAGCAATGGGTGTATCTTGAGCAAATTATGGTCAGAATAGTGTATTTTACGCAAATTGCGGCTATAAAATGCTTAGTACACATAAATTTCAGCTGCAATTTACACATGACTACGCACTTTACGGCCACAATTTGCCTAAAGTATGCTAATTGTGACCATAATTTGCCCAAGGTAGGCAAATTCCCTACGCAATTTATGGATCTTGCCATATTTTAAGGGACAATTGTAGAAGAAATCTGGGGAAATCCATTGAGCTCCAAGAGGGCTGGATTTCCACATGGTGGATATTCCTGGACTGGACCCAGGTGGATTCGCACAACCCTAGTGACAATATTTGAAAATGCAAGAACTTGGAAATTCAAGAACATAGCCATGTATGATACACAACTGCATCTGCTACATTTCCCTAAAGGCAGTAAGAATATTAATGGCAGTTTTAGAACACAACACAGAATTGGGAATTGCGAGTGTACCTGTGGCGTACCATCATTGGTAACAATTTGTAAATGTCATTTCTTGATAGACTGCAAATAATTAACGACTGAATGGCTAAACAGATTGCTTGGCAAGAAAGCCATTATAAGCTTTGATCACAGCAAATAATTTTCTACTTTTTAAAAACAAAAACAAAATACTGTTGCTAACAGTAGGTAAAAAGTTAATGAGAAACATGTAAATGAGAAACATGTAAATAATTAATATATCCCTCAGTTCTCAAAAAGATTTGTTGTTGCTGCTTCTTAATAATCTGTAAATGCATTGTGTTCTTAATCCTTTATTTAAGGGGTTGGGTTGCTCTTCCCATATTTTTTAATAAGGAGGTAAATTGTCATGCTAATTACTTAGCAAAGGTGGCTCTTAGATGTGCCTACCGCCCAACATCATCTTGGGATGCCTGGGGCAAATCACTTGATAATATTATGCAAGGAGGAGCACACCAGGACTTTACCAAACTGAAAGGAGCATATCAGTTTTCTAACAGGAAGTGTTGCCTGGATGATGACTGTAATTGCGCAAATTGGCTTTGTTTGTATAAGTGGCTGCTCTTCTGAGCTGTGCTAGTTGGGGCAAAGCAGCTAATGTTTAGGGCATCTCTGGGGCCAGAGATAACCATTTTCTGTTTGGACTTTAGTACTTTGTATTGGTGTTATCTTCTTGAGCCTTCTAAAGCTCTTGTTATGATGCTGCTGGGAGAGATTAGCCATCAGGTTGACCCAGTCAGAGTCTGGTGGCTCTTGCATTATTAATTCTTACATCCTACCAAAAGATCTGAGCCATTAGATGGTTAAGAAAGTGTTGTGTTATTCTGTTATAACCTGTTATGCAGTTTTTCAATTGGATATTTTTGTTTGTTTGCTTGTTAGTTATTAACTGAAATAATGTGGAGTGGAGTTGTGAGTTTCCATTTTTAACCTCAAAAGTTGCATGTTTGAGAAGGGCTACTCTTTCCTCAATCCAGTAAATAAATCAAGTTTTTCTCTGCTTTTTATCCAAGTTTTGGATGCTAATGACAGATTAGAGTGGTACGAAGTTTCCATAAACTGCTTTTTTAAAGCTCCACAAAACTCTGTGCAGTCCTTGAACTGACCCACAGGGCACACTCAGGGAAATTACTGAGGCTTGGGAACAAAGATACCACACAATCCATGAGCTAGTCTGAACAAGCTTAGATAATATCCCCAACTGGACTGAACTAAAGTGTAGGCATAATCCTTTAATGTACTAGCACACCTGCTAGCCAATAGAATTGTAGGCAAGGTTTGGTAAAGGCTAGGATGGCTCTGTCATCATAGGAGGTGGAGGGAAGACTGCCTAAGCCATCCAGCAGCCAGACAATGACCTCTGAATGTTTCGGACTACAATTCCCACCATCCCTGACATTGCGGTTAATGTTACGTACTGTGGGTAGGGTGGAGTGGCAGGCAGTTCCGGTGTTATGAACAATCTCCATTCATAACTGAAAGGTGCTACGCAGAAAAGCTGTCTGAGCTTTGCCTCAGAGCATGCGTAGTAGTCCCTGACAAAGCAGGATAAGAAGAAGGTTTGTCCAATAAGCTGCTTCAAATTCATCAGAACTAAACATCCTTTATAAACAGCCTGTAGTTTTTGTCTGGTTATCAAGGTAAAGGGAATTTAAAGAACAGACTCTAGATGAATAAGTCGGTCATAAAACAAATTAAGAGGTAGAATCTGAAAGCCTTTAAAATATGTAGTTTTAATGTGCGTTTTTCACTGTTTTTGGTGTTCTTGTTTTTATTGTGTTGTTTTAATTTGTTGTATACTGCCTTGATGGCTTTTTAGCAGATAAGGCAGCCTATAAATGTAATAAAATAAATAAACTAAATTCCAGAAATTAAGGCATCCTGTGCCCACTTTCTGTGCTTACACACTCTCCAGTAGATGGCGGTGTTATTTCAACAACTCTCATTTTGGAACTTCTGACCCAAGAACTACCTCAGTCTCTGGTGCCAGCAAGCAACACTTTGCTTGCAGTGGTGTCATTGTGGGAACATCCAGGCTGAAAATCAACATTACAAACCAACAATAGACTGTGGATTGTATTCATGGAAAGTCTGTCTGAAAGGTATTTGTACAATGCTTCTATTTTAACAAGTACAGAAGGAACACAGTACACAAGGCTCTGAGTTTCTAATTCTTAATTTTGACTCTTTATCACATCAGGGCTAGGCAAAGTGAGGTGATCACCTCAAGCAGCAGGTGATGGGTAATGAGGAGAAAGAAGCAACAGCCAGTAGATGGTGGTGTTATTTCATTCCTCTCTGTTGGAGGATAGAGCTGTATGTTCCAGCTTCCCCTGCATCTCCTAATCTAGTCTGCTTCCCTCAGGCGAGGTGGAAGATGATATCTGATGAGTATGATTCAACTGCCAATCTGTAGGTTGAATGCGGGGGGGGGGGGGAGGGTGTCATCTTGCCTTTCACCTCAGGCCAAAAAGTGTCTTGGGCCAGCGAAACGAAAGGTCTGAATGTAGTTTTATGAAGCCCTGTTCAAACATTCACTTGAATGTGTGAGTAGAAGGATGGGGCCAGCACACTATCTACACTACCACTTTAAAATGGTTTAAAATGGTTTAAAGCGGTTTATAACAGTAGTGACAACTGTTGGGGGCCAGGACACACTCCATATACAGTTTTCAAAACGTTTTCAAAGTGTTATATACTGCTTGGTGTAGATAGGCTCTATATCTCTTGGAATGTTGGCTCGCCCTCTTTAGTTCATACCCCCTTGCCCGGTTGGATTGGCAGGGTCTGAAAGGGAGTTGTATTCACTTGAACATGAATAGAACTCTCCATGTGATCATGGACCCTGACTTATTGGGGGCCCTGATTGTGCGGGGAATTCCACTTCCATTCAAGCAAAGGTAAGTAGAGCTCCCTTTCAGATCTTGCTAATTCAACATGGCAAACTCTAAGCTGAGGAGGCCGGGGCCAGTGCACCATGAGTGAGACATAGGGCGCAAGCCAGTTTGCACAGCCTTATCATTCTACCCACTTTAAAGCATCACATGTTCAGGTGAATGCCTGAACAGGGCTTTAGACCCCCTCTAGAAGGATTCACTTTGGCGCCTGGCTGCCCGATTATGCGCATATTCACGGAAGCACATTTACTCCTAATACCTCTGCACGAGAAGCGGCAAAGCGCATTACGGGACGACCGAAACGCGCTTTAAACTTGTTGACATGCGGAGAATCGCATGTTTACACAGCGGTAAGGCTCTTTAACTGCCGCTGCAAATTAAAACTCGTGGTTTAACGCGCATTCGATAATGCGCATAATCGGAAGTTTAAAGCGCCTCAGCCCCCAATTTGCGCTCCTCTCTTGTAGAGGTAAAAAATTTAATCAGCCTTGAAAGAGCTTTAAATCTCTCTTGTAGAGGCAGCCTTAGTTTCTAGGTTAGTATCTTTGTCAGGAGGACTATACTCCCCTGGGGGAAAAAAAATCTATATCCATTCCCAGAAAGAGGAAGAGGAGATCTTCTCAAGGAGGACCATCTATATTTGCCTTTCAGGAAATATTGGTAGTACCTCTCATCCCAGGACTTATCAAAAGTGGATATATTTTTTCACCTGCTATGGGTTCACTCCTTTTAGAAACTCATTTTTCCCCTCAGAACTCCTTGAACATTTTGCTTGAACAGGAATGTATGTATTTACCTCGGACTTCAACCAGGCAAAATTTAGTGACAATTCCAGATAGGGTATCTAACAAAGGATGCAAACGCTGCGCCTTGCAGTATAAGTAGCAGCAGCCACACATTCTCCATTCCACACAGGAAGCCACTACAAACAAGAAAACAAACAAAAGCAATTCACATCCAGTCAATACTTCAAGGAAAGGTATTAAAATGGAAAGCACATGCGCATGAGGCTGCCTTAAAAATACAGAGACAATTTTTTGTAATATAAAGCAATTTATATGTAAAGCATCTGTAATCGTAAAAGTGCCTTAAATACAATATTCAAATTTGAGCAATAAGAGCTTCTATATCTGACAATGATAAATCAACATATTAAAAGGCAGGCTGCTCTCCACAGCAGATGCTATTGGGAAGGAAAACAGCAAGTGAGGTTTGTAATGTGGAGTGAAAATAGTGACAGCACAAAGGGGGGAAAGTAGCAGAAGGCAAGAATAATACAGCACCTTCAGCTGCAATATGGAGGCAGAGCAGGAACAGAATTAAATCAGGGAGCAGCTCAGAATGACCCTGGCTGATAGGAAGGAGCCTTGAGCTTGAATGCTGGGATTCCATCATTTTGTAATCCAATAATAATAATAATAATAATAATAATGTATTGTTATAAGCTAACCTGAAATTGGAAAGAATAGAAAATATTTATTTATTTATTTATTTATTTAAAAACCAGTGCTGTTTTCAACAAATGGGCATTATGGGCAGTATCCAATGCTGTCCATGCACTAGTGGGAACCACTACTAGTGCAACAGAAAGCTAGAAAATCCTGCAACAATCAGAAAGGCTTGAACACTGGTTTCCTGATTAGGACAAGTTGGTGCAACTTGCAGAAGGAAGCTGTACCTCAAATGGTTTTTACTAGGGATGTGCACTGACGCCCCGGATCAGATCGGATAGCGGATCGGAATCGGACCTGGGCAGTCGGATTGGATCGGAGGTTGGGCAGATCGGATCAGATCTGATCCCGATCTGCGGATCAGATGTCCGATCCACGGATCGGACACCATTTTGAATGCATTTCCCCATAGCCTAGTATTGTGTTACAAAAACGCCTATACTTTTTCATTTTTAAAGGTAGAAGGATGAAACACGGGCACTTTGTAGATGGGTTAGGGGTAGTTATCTGTGAGAAATTTCAGAAAGATTGGTGCAGGCATTTTGTGGCAATTAATTTTTTAATAAATAACCAGGAATGTCTATAACATTTTCATTTTTAAAGTTCCACACATGAAACTTTGCCACATTGTAGGTGGTACATTGGGACCTATGTGTGTGAAATTTCAGAAACGTAGGTGCTTGCCTTGTGTGGCAATTAATTTTAGAAAAATGGGTATTTTTGTAACACAATACTAGGCTATGGGAAAAAGCATTCAAAATGGCGTCCGATCCGCTGATTTTTTCCAATCCGGATCGGACCTTGGCGGATTGGATCGGATCGGAGAGTTGGTCGGATCAGATTGGATCAGAATTTTCTGATTTTTGGGGCGGATCGGATTTGGATTGTCGATCCGATCCGATCCGATGCACACTCCTAGTTTTTATGTAGATTAAAAAACAAACAAAAGTTCCCAAATTTCAGGAAGAAATCTGTGGCTCTGCTCACAAGCCAAGTTGGGATGCTACAGAAATCCAGTGGGCCCCAAAAGGGCTGGATCTATCAGTCATGGGCATCCCTAATGCCATGGTCTTGGAAAATGTGTGGGAGAGGAGGGGGTCTCTACAGCAGGGAAGTTCATGGCAGGATAATGATGCACTCCAATGCGAATTGTGCATAAGTTTTAATGATTTAATTAGACCACCCCTTTAGCCAGTGTGGGGCAATTGGGTGCACGACCTCCCCAGAGCTCGCTTCACCCCCTCGCCATAATTTTTTATTGTCTTTGAAATTACATGACAGACAATGAGCTCCATCACCCCTACTTTTTTTCCTGGTATGCACCCATGATTTTGACCTCTATTTCATTAGCGCGGCAAGCACTGGTCCCTTTCACATTCGTCACTATACCGGAGGACTCTCTTTTCACTTGTTTGCCCTCCCGCTATCGTGCCCGCCCCACACCATCCCTTCTCTTTCTCCCTCCAGTTCATTGGTTCTTATTGGGTGATGGATGTGGGCACCTCCCCCCTTGCTCTGGCTTTGTTATCTTCCAGCCACGTACAATCAGTTTAATCCCACTTTCCACATACTTACATGGAGGTGGGAACAAATGGAAATCTATCTATTTATCTTCCTTCCTTCTGGATTTGGGAGAGGAAAAATAATAGCAAATATAATGGGGATGGAGTGTGCCAAAAGAGAGTCAGGCGGTTCCATTTGTTTGGCCGAGAGTTTAACATTTGAGGGACTTGTCGCTTTGCCAATTTTGCACATTAAAATGGAGACCATTAGGGGAACCTTGCAAAAAACAAAACAAAACAAAATGGAGAGACGTCACATCTTCCCCCCAGATAAAACTTCGGGTGCGCTTGGAAGTGGCAAGCAAAATACTCAGGCAATCCAATGGATTTGCTCGGTGGAGAGCAAGCACGGGCACTTCTGGTCGCTTGTTCAGCTCAGCTGTTTGCACCCTTGGTGTAAAATATTTAATACATAATAACCCCGGACTGATTTTGTTTTTTCCTAGAATTAAAGTACTGGAATGTTTTTTAAATCAAAATCAAGGTTAGCTTGATAAATAGATAGATTTTGGTTTGCTCCCCCTCCCCTAAAATGTAAGGATGTGGAAAGTAAAAGCACATTATACTGCAACTATGGTCAATCATTTAGGGAGAGTGGTGCTAAGAACAATATGTATGACCCCCCTCTGAGCGTGACATGCTCATTGTGCCCAATTTTTTTTCCGGCCCGAGGAAAGCGCACGAGTGCTCCTGCATAAAATGTAAGGGTTTTTTTTTTAAGTGCAAAACCAGGGCCCCACCCCCTCCCTGCCATCCCAGGGGTGGCAAAATTGCTGCCACCCCTCCCCTGATGGGCACGGAACTGAGTGGTGCAGCTCTGTGCCCATTTCTGCTGCTGTGCTTACTCACGAGTAAGCGTAGCAGCAGCCAGGATGGGCAGCCACATCTCCCGCAGTCTTGAGCCGTTTCTGGGACCACGGGAAGAATCAGGTTTTCCCAGGGATCCTGTATCCCAGGGGAAACCCCTGGCCATCCCCCCTCCCCCCAGGAGTCCCTGTGCGTCATTTGGATGTACAGGGGCAATCCCACATCCAAAGGCCCATGAAGAAATGGCCACTCTCTCTGCATGGAAGAGGAGTGAGGAGAAAGGTCAATACCTTTCTCTTCTCCATGCCTGGTCCTTACATATTCTTCACCAGTGAGTTGGGGAGGGAAGGTGAGGGGCAGGATTGGTT
Source organism: Anniella stebbinsi (assembly GCA_029215795.1). Classification (NCBI taxonomy): domain Eukaryota; kingdom Metazoa; phylum Chordata; class Lepidosauria; order Squamata; family Anniellidae; genus Anniella; species Anniella stebbinsi. The sequence goes on along the minus strand of JARDYH010000001.1, from coordinate 237,194,001 downwards.
GACACTATGCATCCCCCCCCACTAAAATGCCTCATCTAGAAATGTGGCTGCCCCACTATACAAGGAAGGCTGGCTACAGGGCTGAATTTGGACCCAAATTAAATAACCTTAGTAGGGTCAATTCTGAATTGGGCTGAGGAGATCTAGCCCAACACTACTTCCTAGGAAGTACATGCCATTGAACTCCACAGAATTTATTTATGAGAAACATGCTTAGAATAGTGTTGCACAGCTACTACAGAACAACTATGGGGAATGACTTTGGCTCACTTTCTGGAGCTTTCTCCTATGGTTTGTCTCAGTGCTGGTGGATTAATTGCAACCTTGCAGTTCTTGCTTTGATTAGTCTGAACAGCTAACAAATTTGGTGGTTTTGCAACATCTCAATTTCACAGTTTCAAGTCAGAAGTCTAAGTCTTGTGTCAAATTGGGTTGTTGTGGCAAGAGCGAGCTTGAGTATGAAATTGTTGTCCTAAGTATAGCATATGGTTTGGGAAGGAAAAAGACTGACAGCTCAATCTGATGCATTTTACTTGGAAGACAATTCAATTGAGTTCAATATCATTTACTAACTACTAAGTGTGTTTAGAAGTGCAGCCTGAGGGCCAAAACAGAAATTATTTTCATTTTGACTCTAGATTAGACAGAGGGACCCTAATATAAGGGATGTGGGGGAGGCTTTAACCTCCCCTCCCCATGTCTGCATTTTCTATTGCAAAATAGTGAACCATAAAGCAAACAGATCGTTCTTTTGCCATTTAAATTGGAGGTGTGCTCCCCACAATTTGGACTGGGACCATCGGGGAGGGGAAGCATTAAAAGCTTCTGCTCTCACACTATGATCCTGATCTGGATTGGGTCCCTTGTGCCTACTCTTGAGTAAATGGGGGAATTTCCATGGAATGTCTGTTTTGACCCCGAGGCATGATTCCTTATAGCAAGAGAAGGGATCAGCACAGAATCCACGCAGGGATGGATTATAACCTGAGTTTTCCACCATTTTAGGACAAATGCTATGCAATATGGCATCATGTACTAATTAAGCTTTTAGTCCAGTGAGACTTATGTTTGTATCAAGTAATGACAGTTACTAGAATTTAATAGTAATATTTAGCAGTTCCAGATTTGAATATTTATCACAACCTTGTTTCTCGACTTGCTCAGAACCTGTGTCCGTAAGCACATCTGCAGACTGTTTTCTGTGTTCAGAGACAAGGCTTTCTGGAAAACAGATGACTAGGGAAATTTAGCCCAAATATTGTGCTAGAGGGAACTATTTCCCATGCAATCCTGGCTTTATTATGTCAGACAGGCTGCTGTTTGTTGGGTAAAGGTGGCCCAAATTAGCACTCTTTAATTGAAATGCAAAGGAGCCAAACATGAATAATGTTTTGACTGTTTAATAAGGCATCCCCAAAGGCTGACAACAGAGACAAAATTAGTTCCAAAAAAGAGAGTTTTATTGAGAAAAATGTCACAACTAGAAAGTAAATAGTTCACTGGGAAAGGTTTCCCAGAAAAGAAGAGGAAGGATTGTGGGGTAAGTGGTATGGCTGTGCAGTGTTATTTTTGGCTTTCAAGAAGGCAGAAATGGGGAATTCCAGTAGGACATAGAGAATGTAGGAGATGAGAACCAAAAGAGAAAAAAAAGTGAAGGATTATAAATCTTCCTTATTGATCTGTCTGGAAACTGGAGATGGGAGTGAAGATTCTATGGTGTAAGGCCAGAACCTGGCTGGAAACTCACAAATGTAAGGAAGGAACAGAAGGGATTGCTCAGGGGAAGAGAAGGAGAAATTAAGAACACCCAGAGAAATTGTAGGTTTGGATGACAAGAGAAGAGGTGGTCCCAGAAGGGTGATTCCAGGGCACATCAAAGAAAGACAGCTGTCCTGTGTTTGCTTAATGCAAGGAGCGATAGGCTTTTTGGTGTATTTTAAACTGGGATTTAGAATATTTCTTGTACAATGCTCTTTGTGGGAAGGTGGAGCGCGGGAAATAACGAGGCAGACACAAAGTTTGGTTTTTAAACAGGGCCACATTTATTGATGAATTAGCAGAAGGGTAATCTAAGCAGGCACCTTCATTCTAAGTATGGCTAAGAGTCATTATATATATATATGATAGAGCGAGACATTCATGGTCAGGGTGTGGCATGCAAACTTCGCCACCCCCTGGCGCCCCCTTTTGGGGTAGGGAGGCCTTCTGGTGTCACCCCAGCACGTGCCGCAAGACTCCAAGTGGGTGAGGAAGGTTGGCCCCTTATCTCACCACTTGGGCCGCAAGACTCGCAGGTGATGCACCTCAGGCATTACCAATCACCGCCAGGTGTCTTTGAATGCTCACCGATCCTCTCAAATGTGAAGATGCTTGTCCCTAACAGCCTTAAATGTGACCAAATTATATTTAACAGCCAATTAACCTATTTATTACTCCCTTATTGTCTCACAATATGAAGTAGGTGAAAAAACTCACAACCAATGAAAGATTATGAGCAAAAACTTCCTACTTGGCTTCCTAAGGACAACCGGCAGTTTCATTCCTATACTGTCTACAGGGAAGGGAGGGAAGGAGCCGCTTCGCAAAAGAGCAGGGAGGGGAGGGAGCAGAACACTTATAAAGGCTCCATTTCACCTCCCCTCCTTAGTGGCACAAACAGAGGCTGCCAGTGGCATTCCTCCATGCCTCATTGTCCATTGCCCCCCCCCAGCAACGGCCACACCGTGCCCAAGCTAGGCTGGGCATGGGGTAAGGCATTTACTTCTCAAGGCTCTAGGCAGCCAATTATTAAGTGGTATGATGAAGTTTGATTAGATTAGGACCAGGAGGAGATTGGGCATTGCAACCTTGGAAAATACTATGCTAGATTAATAGCTGGTGGAAATCACTCCTTTATCCATGTCAACTGAAAATCCTGGCAGGAAACCTACACCATGATTGTGCTGTGTTGCTTGATATGTTTCTAGCCACATTCAAGAAAAATGGAGACAATCTGAGCTAAAGAGCTCCATGAGGAGACAAATAAAATGATGACAGAACTTTGCTTTCTGGCAGCAATTTGTATGTTTCAGTATCAGAACTCTTCTTTCAGACACAATAACTTCTCTAATAGTCTCAACGCCATTTATTTACTTCTTTATTAAAAGCATTTTAACCCTGCCTTTGTGGCAAAAAGGCTCTGGAGTAGCTTAAGAGATCAATTTAAAACAACAACAGCAAGAACAAAATAGCCCCTACCATCAGGCTTACAATGCTGAATTTGTACCCTGAGATTTAATGTTTGGAATATCCTTTATTTTCTTCCTCAATTATTTGGTTTTCACATGTTTCCATTTTACCTTAGAATTGTTGCCACTTAGTGATGTCAGAGAAATCCACAACAAAATCAAATGAGTTCAGGTTTGTATGAATTTGACCGATGGATTCTGCAGCAGACCAGCTATTCCAGAGAGTTACGGGGTGTTTTTTATTTTTCAGAATTTTATGCATATTTAGCCATAGAAAAATACGTAAAATAAAAAACACTGAAAAATGTACATTTCTGCACAGGCTAAAGCATGAAAATGCACATTTGGGGTGGGATTTGAGAATTTTCGCAAGTGCCAATTTTGAAAAAATCTGATGTCATCAGTGAGTGGACAATGGAATGAAGGCACCTACAATCCATGAAACGCAGATGGAACGGATTTTGCAAAGTCCATACATCTCTAGTGCATCTACAGCAGTAGCATCATAATTCTACTTAGAACACTTGGATATCATCCAATGGTGTTCCAGCGCCAGTGATAATGATGTTAGATTAGTGCAATCAGTGCTAGTGCAATGTTATTAGCACTTGCTATTGCAAGAGAAAAAGCAGTGATTTCCACTGAATTTTAGTGGCAAATCACATTTTTTTTTCTTTTTGCACTAGCACAAGCTAATGACAATCTTGGAGCCCTCTGTCTTATCAACCGAGCAATCTATAGGATTACTCTCTAAGGGTGCAATCCTATGCATGTTTAGACATGGCTGGCTGGGGGATGCTGGGAGTTGTAGGACTTTTTTCTGTGTAAAGCAGAAAATCTCCATCACCACCACCACAAGACAGACCTCAGTAGAATATGTGTGTGGTCAGTATATGGAAATCCTCTAAGGAAAGTATAACCGCCAGCTGTTATGAGTGTATAATACTTCAAAAAGTAAAACTGTTCCCTGGAGAAGTTTTTTGTACTGTTTGGAGGTTTGTTTGCCTTTTGTAATAGAAAAGCTGCTGTGACGTTGTTCACATTAATTACATTCAGAAAATTGGAATGTAAATCACAGACCTTGCACACATGAGCTACTTGAAGTGCAGGTGCACACTTTGGCATTTTTGGAGTGTGAAATATATAATATATTGTTAGAGGAGGGTGAGTCACAAGAAATTCTGAAAACGATCTGGGAAGAAGATTTAAAAATTCAAATCACTGGGGATAGATGGGGGAAGATATGGGAACTAAGAACTTTAAAGTTGTTATCAATAAGGATAAAAGAAAATCATTATAAAAAAATCTGGAGATGGTATCTCACTCCTGTTAGATTACATCAGATAGATAAGAAAATGTCAAAGCTATGCTGGAGGGGTTGTCAGGAAGTGGGGACTTATTACCATATGTGGTGGACATGTGAGTATGTAAAAAAAAATTGGAAAAGAGTTTTTAAAGAAATAAGTGAAATATTGGGTAAGAATGTAGAAGCAAGTCCAAATATAGCATTATTGGGGATGTTTGATAAAGAATATGGGAATAATAATATAAGAGAATTGATAAACAACCTCCTGACACCAGCTAGATTAATGATAGCTAAAAGTTGGAAAATACAAGGGAATTATAGTATAGAAGAATGGTATAAAGGAGTGTGGGATATTGCAATTAATGATAGATTATCATGTAAAATGAAAGTTAGGATGGGACTATCCAGAAAGAATGATTTTGAAAGTATTTGGGGATTATTTATAGAATATGTTTTAGTAAAGGGGAGAGGATGTACACTTTCAACAGAATCACTGCAATTTTGGAAAAATGTATAATATAACAGAGCAATGAAGGTCTCAAGGGTAGGGGAGCACAGGGGGGATGTGGAGGGTTTGTTTATGTATTGTGTTTATTTTATGTATTATATGTTGAAAATTAAATAAAATTATATATATAAAAAAGTAAAACTGTTCCCTGGAGAAGTTTTTTGTACTGTTTGGAGGTTTGTTTTTGTAATAGAAAAGCTGCTGTGACGTTGTTCACATTAATTACATTCAGAAAATTGGAATGTAAATCACAGACCTTGCATGCACACATGAGCTACTTGAAGTGCAGGTGCACACTTTGGCATTTTTGGAGTGTGCCAGTGTCTGCACCTGTAAAATGAAGTGTGTTTTTTGCAGTTTGAGTTTCAGCGTCACATTCAGTTTCTCCCAAACTGCACCAGATATACTTGAACAGTCTTCCATTGATGATATAGAAAAAGGACAAATTTCTGTTAGGCTTATATTCCATTTCAGTAATAAAAAGAATGTTTGACTAGGCTGATGGGCTTTTCCAGTAATCCTCAGGGAGAAATTAGGAAACTGTTCTCAACCTGCCCCTAAACATGAAGATTGTCTCTGATTTTAAAAAAATGTAAACAAACTTCTGTTCTTGCTTATCTCCTACCTATGCAGTATTCATCCCCGCAATGCTGTTATTGCGGGGATGAATATTTGTGGAACCTTTGCAGGATTGATTTCTACGAATTTGGCTCAGTGATACTCAGAGCTTATCTACACAGTCCCTTGGAACGTTTTAAATAGTATTTTTAAACGTTCCAAATAGGTGCGCTCTAAAACGTCTTAGGCCACATTACTGAGTACTTACGTTACAGGAGAAAAATTCTTCAGTATTTAAAGCGGTGTGTGCAGTCACACGCTCTTCTGCCCCGTCTCTTTCTGTTTCGTTTTTACAATGAGTTTAGGGCAAGGCATTGTGAGCATTGTAGTTCAGTCACCCACTTCCTCCTTAGTTCCTCTGTCATTCCCTAGCTTTCAATGAGTATAAGGCTAAGAATTGTGGGTGTTGTAGTTCACTCGCCCACTTCCTCCTTAGCCCCGCTTTCTTCCCCACCAATCAACTGCTAAACATTTGGGCACCAGTAAACATAGCACTGCCCCCATGAATTACAAATGGTAAGGAAGGACACATTATTTTACTTAAAACAATTTATTAAAAGTGAAACCGTTGTATATAGCTGAAGTGAGTTTTAAAAAACCTCAGATATACAACGTTAAAGGGAGTGCATAATGTGGCCCAAAGAGTTTTCATAGCCCTTATAAAACGTTAAAAACCTAGCGTGTAGATCAGCTCTTAGACACTGGCTCAGTTCAGACGACATATTAAGCAACGGAGGGGTAAATAACGTACTGACCATGCATTAGGCAGGAGGAGCTCCACAGACGACACACTGCAGCCGGCGCTGCTCGGAACCAGCAAACGCCCCGGCTGCAAGGAACTTGCGGCGGTCATTTTGGTTGCAGCTTCTCCTCCGTGTGTCCCCCAGCCGTATCCCAGTATGCACCGTGAGTTCTGCCAGCTGCATAGAGCGGCTGGGGTTTTTTGGCTGCTCTAGGCAGCAGAATCCTATTCCGAAACGGAATAGTCCACGGAGAGAGGGGGGACTGAATTCGGACGACACTTTAAACAACGGGGCTTCGGGCTAAACAACGTGCAAGCCCGTTGTTTCACTCTGTTGTTTAAAGTGCCTGATTAACGTACTGTCAGTTGTGTGTGCGTTGTGTGCTGCCCTCCAGATGACACAATAAGCAACACAACTGACGATTGTTCCCCCCTCCTCCGTTGCCTAATGTGTCGTCTGAACTGAGCCACTGTGTTATAAAACAAAACCCTCCTTCAGAATATAACAAATAGATTGCATAAAATCATTAGTTCTCAGAGTACCATTTTCTATCACTGCTTTGTAGGAAAGGATGTGTTTTAAGGAGATTACTTGACCTAGTGGATGAAGCCAATGCTGGCATCCAACTATGTCATGGGATAGCTGTGTAATTTGGGTCATGGAACTGATCCTCCTTTCACCTCACGATGAATCCTGGATGAAGCATAAAACTGAATAAAACTTCAGCAGAGCAGCTAGTTATTGCCTCATGGTAAGCCAATTAATAAAAACAGCAACACATGAATTGGTATTGGTTCATCTACTTAATATTCAAGGCAATATTTAACTTTCAAACTAGTTAGCAAAAACTCTTCATCCTCAAACAGTATGCTATAAATTCAGGATGTAAAACTATATCTAAGGTGAAAGTAGTAAGCTTAACCTAGCCTTGACTTGCTGTTTGTCCTCTAAAGTTTTGGCTCTTTATTTTGTATTGCTAACCTTCCTCATAATTCAAGGTAATGAAATGTAAGTAGAACACGATTATCACACGCAAAAAAGGAGCTTTCATTCACATTATTAGGAGTCTTGAAATAGCAATTTTGTAGCAAGCCATAAAGTTTAATGTAGAGGCTGAATCCAATATAAAAGAACTCCCTTCAATCTCTTTCTCATAGTTGTGACCCTTAGTCACATATGTCTTGTTTATTGGTCACAGAATATGCCAAATTGCTTTTTTTTAAAAAAAAGTAGGGCCAAAGTAACAACAACCGCAACAACATATTCTTGGTTAATTTTGCATATTTCTATGAATTCATTGTGTTGGATCTTCTTGGTGTTGATGATGATGATGATTGTGCAGAATAATGGAATGGATCTGATGTACAGATGGATGAATCTGTTAGTAAATTTATCTCCATTTTTAATTTTTCTAATCTTTAATTCAGTTTGTCCCAAACCTTGAGAATTTTTAAAAATTAAAAGTCACATGACCATTTCTATGTATTTTTCCACAATTCTTTTAATGCATGCATTTTAAATGCAATTTTGCCCAATGTGCATTTTAGTAACTTTCCTAATTTGCATTTTTAACATTATTTTCACAGTTTTGTGTGCAATTTCCCCAAACTATATGCATTTTGGAAACATTTCTTTAAACAATTGAAGAACACCATTACAAAATTCAGAGAAGTGCAAATTTTGAAGGCTAACTCTGTTTCAGTATGTGTATTGGTTCAAAAATGTGAAATTAGGTAATTTTGCATTCAAATGTGAACCCAATGTGAACCCAATGTGAACCCTCTATCCCGAGATGGAGAATTCCAAAGTTTTTATAGTGTTATGAAATAGGAAAAGGCTTGTTTACATGGGATAACAGCCTTTGAACTTGTTTCAGTTGTGGTTTGTTTATGTGTTTTAGAGTCAAACCAGAATCTGTGACTCAGTCAAAGCAGGAACAGCTTAAAAAGAACCATAGTGCTGTTAATCTCTAGATGAGCATATAATCAATAGCTGGGTTTTCACAGTTCTCCTTCAGGATAGCAATCCAGGATTAGGGAAACAGGTAGGGGTGTGCACTCCACACTGGAAATCCAGGGGTCCGACGGACCTCCAATGCAGCCCCGAACTTGTGGTGTGGTTAGGGGGTGGTTTTAAAACCGTTGGACACCTGCGGTGCAGTTAGAAGGTAGTTCAGAGTCCCGAATGGCTTCAAAGGTTTTTTTAGGCTATGTGAGCGCTTGTTTTATGTTGATCGATCAACGACTAACTGAATCCTTTTCCATATTAGGAAGACAGTATCGCTGAGGGGTGAGGGAGGGGTAGTTTTGAGATTGACATCTGTGGCTAACCAATAGCCACTGTCCCTCCCCAATAGCCACTGTCCCTCCCCCTCCAAACATGTTGCTTGGGCGGAAGGATTGCAAATTATATAACTCATTTGTTCTTGTCCTGGAACTCATTCCTTGGCTAGCTTGTGGAGCATTCGGAAGGAAGGGGGAGAGAAAAAGAGAAAGCTGTGTTTGTTTAGCTGTGATTTCTCTGTGTCTGCTTGATTTCTAGCTGCTGCTCAGTCACAGAAAGACGGCCCTTGCTTAATTTGTTTTGGTGGGTACGTTATCTTTTCTCTCTTGGTGTCTCTCTGCTTTTATTTGCTTCTTGATTGTTCTTCCAAGCACCTAATAGTACCACCCCACGCTCGCTCTCCCTTTGTGTGTTACTGAGTGTGTGTGTTCTTGTTCTACCCTATTACCCCCACTGAGATTTTTTGTAAAAAAAAATTAATCCTTTACCTTTCCAACCCTTCTTTAAATCCCAGTCTGTCTATCGCAGTTAGTGTATGTTCTTGCACCCACACTCCCGTTTTGCTGGGGGGGGGTGTTTTACGTTTGCCCCCACAAAAAGCTGTATAAAAAACAAAAACAAAAACCTCTTTATCTTTCCATTCCAATCCTTTACCTTACATTTCATCCCAGAGTGCCTTTCTGTTAGTGTATGTGTGTGTGTGTGTGTGTGTAGTCTACTAACCCCACTAAAAACTATATTAAATATACAAAGAAACCCTTTATTTTTCCATTCAAATATTTTATCTTACATTTCACTCCACACCCCAATGCCTGCTATTAGTGTGTGTGTGTGTGTGTGTATGTGTCTACTACCCCCACATATAATACACATACACACACACACACACACACTATCCTTTGTGAGTTCTGTGTTGTGTTTTGTGCAGTCTGTCTAGTTTGTGTGCGTGTTTCTTTCTTTCTGAGGTCCCCTCTACAAGGATTCGCTTTTGCGCCTGGTTAGCCGATTATGCGCATAATGGCAGAAGCGCATTTACGCCTAATCCCTCTGCACGAGAGGTGGCGAGAGGCGGTGAAGCGCATTACCGGATGTCCAAAATGCGGTTTACAAGTAGTTAATGCGCATAAGCGCATATTCACACAGTCAAAATGCGCTTTAACGGACGAGCAAAATAAAACTCGCGATTTAACGCGCATTCGATAATGCGCATAATCAGAGAGATAACGCGCCTCTACGCCCCATTTGCGCTCCGCTGGTGTGGAGGTAAATTTTTAATGAGACTTCACATGTTGCTACACATATATGCCACATTTGAGATCAATCCCTCCAACCTTCGATTTTATATGAATTTATTAAAGATTGTTTCAGTTCTGACAGATCAGAATGACGTTCACCACGTGCGTTCATTCAGACCTTTCAGAACAGAAACGATATTTTAAAAAATCATATAAAATTGAGGGTTGGAGGGATTAATCTCAAATTTCATACACATACTTAGGCATACCCCATAAGCACTGTGACCAAGTTTCAAGCCTCTAACTTTTAAAATACAGACGTTATAGGTATATTTATATGGCAGTCCGCTAAAACAATAAAATTGCCCGAAAATTATCATCTCTGATGATTATCGTAGGTTTTTGTATTGTATCATTGTCATTAAACACATGCACAATAATGACCTTATCGTATCGTTATCATACATTTTAACGATATGATACACATCCCTACTGGCCATGTTGGGGAATGAGAGGGAGAGGTATAATTTCTAGTTTCCCCCACCCAGACTTAGGCACATCCTTTTCTCTGTTGCTTCTGCTGCTGGTAGTGCTGGGAGGGGAGGGGGTTTGGGATTTTTTTTAAAAAAATAATCCTAAAATTCAAGGAAGAAGTGATCTTATTTTTGACATGGCTACCAGGGTGCCAAGTTTCATCTCTTTAACTTTAAAAATGATGGAGATGTAAGCATTTTTGTTAATTCTCATTGACGATAATAGTGCAGTTATCCAAAAATGGAGCTGTTTTCTGACAGGTAATCTGACGGTGCAGAGAGATGGAGCCACACCAAAAATCAGAGGGGAGAATTGCCTCATTGGAGCTCCACCCCAAATTTCAGGATGGAGAAGTCCCACTCTGCACACTCCTAGAAACAAGGCAAGAGTGAATGTCACTTTCAACATGATATATTGGCTGTATCTGGACATAGCAATAAATTATGGTTTAGGAACGACTCTCAGTTTCGTCAGCTCTGCTGTCTCTTCTCTTCTTCCAATTTTGTCACAAGGAAGAGATTGGAAGCTTTCACTTTAATTTTTAACTTACATAGTTTAGCATTATGTGATTAGTCATAGGTATGGTTGACTGAAAGAAGCCAACTGGTTTATGAAGCTGGCTTGTTGTAATCAGCCATGGTTAAGCTTAACCACAATGGCCTGTTCAGACAACACGCCAAGCCATGGTTAGGCTGCTAACTCTTTTGCAGCAAATGATTAGTGAGTGTGTTTACACTGTGGCTATGTAGCCACAGTAGTTAGGAATTGTTCACGTGACACATTAAGTCATGGTTCACATACACATTAAGCCATAACGTTTAGTTCAAAATGTTTGACCGCCATGGCCTAGCTTGTTATCTGAACAGGGCTAATTTAGGGTCCAGGCATAAAGATAAATTGTTGTTAATTGAAAATGGAAGTGAAAGCTTCCATTTGCAGCCATGCCGGAGAGGGAGTGGGTCGGTGCACAAGGCTCATTCATGTAATGATACGACTTCCAAATGTAGCCAAAATATTGGAGAGGCAGCAATGAAGGAAGTATAAATTACTCTAATTTCTGCCTTTCCCATGGTGGGACATGCAACTGCCCCACCCCTATTCATTTGGAACATCTCATGGTTGAATAGATGCAGTGTTCTTCCTTTAGATATTAAACATGGCCGCATGAGCAAAAGCACTTCCAATTTGTCTCCTTCAGCTTGTCAATGCATTATGAGCTGCCCAACACCATCCTTGGTCACTTGATGGGGAAGCAGAAAAGAATCGTAGAAGCAAAAGAAAAAGATTTTTAAATTCGTCCTAAGCATCACTGGCTGTTGTGTGCATCAGGCATTTTTCATCATTTTCCCTTAGCTGACAGATACTTTATTTCTTTGTGATTTTACTTATTATTCTGAAGGCTATTTAAGCTGACAGAGTTGGAACACTGTTCCATGCACTGGTGTCAGCTATTTTTTTAAAGCTGTGCACCACTGCACATCATCAGAAATTCCCAACACTCTAATATAATAGAAATGATGTAGGAATATATCTATGCATGCGCGCGCGCACACACACACACACAAATAGACAGTCAAGGGAGGAAATACTTGATTGCCGAGTCTTAATGCAGGCTGAGGATTACTATGGACATAGATGATTAACCTTAGAAGAGAGGCACAATACAGCTCTTTGCTATCCCAAGAAGGATCCTCTGATTAACAAAGGTTTATTTACTAGAAATGACTCATAACGTTCCATTTTAACTTGTCCTTGACTTGACTGCAAGCAAATGAAAGAATTAATGTTGTGAAAGGACAAAAGCTGGAGCAAAATCTCATTGTCACTTATATCCTGCTTAAAAACAAACCCTTTGAATAAAATATCACATGAGGCGGTTTGAATAATTCTGATTAGCAAATTCTATTAGAAAACACAAATTTGTCAGCACATAAAGGGAAATGCAGAAGTTACAGTCCTTTAGCTCCTGCAAATCAGTCTGTTGAAGCAAATGGTGCTGTGCCGATTTACAACAGCTGGGGATTTGGCCCATTTGGTTTTGTGGAATCCTCCTTTTAGCAACATTTTACTTTGATGACTATTACAAGGCCCATGGAGATGGCTTAAGGAACAGAGAGAAATGAGAGGAACTTTGCCTATAGTGGCAGGTTGATGGGGTTTGAGGCTTGACAGAGGAAGGATGGTCTTTTGTGTTCAAATGTGTGTGTGTGGGGGGATATGCCTCCTTTCCAAATTCTGAGGATATCTCAGGTGTTCCAATGAGAATTCTGCAGTATTCATTCCCTTGAGCTCGCTTTGCAAAGCTGCCATATGCAACCAAAAGCACGTCATAGATAAGATAAACTTCTCTACCCTCTGTATCTCTATGATGACTTTCCTTCATATGCCTGACATTGGATGCTCCAAACATGTCTACATTCACTTGGTGACCAACCTACAGCTCTTGAGCCCTATTGAGCTTTATTTTACTTTGGTTACATGATCTTTTTGCTGTGTTCACACCTTTTCACCCAACCCCTCCTCACATGCAAACCTGCTGAGCTTAGGGCGCCTCTACAAGAGGCATTTAAAGCTCTTTCAAGGCGCATTAAAAAAAATACCTCTACAAGAACGGAGCGCAAATCGGGCGTAGAGGCGCGTTATCTGTTAATGCGCCTCTCGCCGCCAGGCGCAAAAGCGAATCCTTGTAGAGGGGACCTTAGAGAGTGTAGCAGCTGCTGAACAGGATTTGTGAGCAAAGATGGATTTAATAGTCTGCTTGGATTTGGTCTGTACCACTTATGCACTTTAAATAAATAATCACTTTGAGAATTCTTTGAGACAAGAGGACTCTCAGATTCTGGGTTTTGCATGTGAAAAAACCTTTCTCTTTTTGTTCCCAGTATGTGCTTACAGAAAGCCAGCTTCTCTCTCTCTCTCTCTTCCTTTCTCCTCCGCCCAAGTCTTTAGTTATACTTTATTTACAGAGGACTAGTTATCTTTTTCAATGTGTTCTTCTTTTGAAAGATGGAACGACAAGGGGATTAAGATCAGAGAGGCCTCTTAATTCATTATTATTGTTGTTGTCATCTCCATCATCATCCATCTGTTTGAATAGAAGCAGCAGAAAAAAACAAAGCCCCTGATCTCTTTGTGCACTTGAAGACATGTTATTTAGTAGGCTCACCAGTTCAGGTGGTGGTTCTGACTCATCATAGCTTGTGGAAGAAAAAGAATCAGGAGCTCTTAGCCATCTGCTGCTCAACGAGGAGGATAGGAGGAAACTGTGGTATTAGAATCAGGAAAAGTAGTGTGTGAAATCTAAAAAGCCAGGGAACTGCTCTCAGCCTTGTAAGTTAACCCTATTTAAATGAATGGATGCATTATGCTTTTTGCAGCATTCATCCACAGCAGGAGTTGGCAACCTGGTGGCCTTCAGATATTTTGGACTACATCTCCCAGTATTCCTAACCATTGGCTGTGATGTCTTCTCATGATGGGAGCTGAAGTCCAAAACATCTGGAGAGCACCAGGTTGGAGAAGGCTTCTCTAGAGAATGACTTTTTTAGGGAGTGCAGCTACCTGGAGATGAATGCAACACTGTCCTGTTAGTATACAAATGAATGAGTAAAGTAAAATGTGCATGCACATTGTGTATGCATAAATCTTTGTGCTTTCCCCGTGAAGTCTTCCTGACACACGCGACCTTAAGCATGCAGTATGCAGTTGCCCCTCCCAAGTAAGCATGCAGGGCCCTGATCTGTATTTGGGTCACTATACACAGGATGGGAGGCTTAAACCTCCCCCCACCCACTCTTCTACTGACATTGTATCCCTAGTGAGGGAAAGTCAATTTGCATCAATGGAGGGGTTTCTCAATCCCTGCATGGTGGGGGGAGGAATATCAGGAGGAAAGTTTAAACCTCCCTTTCTCATGCAGTGGCCCTACTCCAGAGTTGTGCGCCATGGGCTTACTTGTGTAAGCAACGTAACATGTAGTTTGAGCCACAGAATCCATTTATGCATTCATCTCACGGTTCAGTGCATTTATTTGCAGGAGTGCTCATAACAGGCTTTAGAGATCCCAATCTCTCAAAAATGCAAGTGCCTAGAGAGAAATAAGCAGCCAAGGTCAGTTTATCTGTAACACTGCATATAATTCGCACTCGCAACTGGTTTAATAATCTGCATCTGACATGTTGTCTATATTGAACAAAAATGAATACAGATTGGCTAGTGTTACGTTCCTTCCCTGACCTTGGCTGCTTGTTTCTCTCTAGACCACTTGTATCTTTAAGAGATTGGGATCTCTAAAGCCTGTTATGAGCACTCCTGCAAATAAATTCACTGAACGTTAAAATGAATGCATAGATTGGATTGTGTGTAAAGGTCATTTGAGTTTCAACCAGTTGGGTCCATAATATTTAAAGCTTGTGCAACCTTCTTTCTTATTTAGCCATCAGTCTTTAATCAGGAGGAGCGTGAACTGCTCATGTTGGGGTTTGAGAGTGACACACAACCCCCTTTTTAAAAAAAGCAAAACGTGTGTGTCCTTTAAAATGGGTCAGACTATAAATAAGAGAAGCTAAATGTAACCTCATGATGTCCTTTAAATCCCACATCCCTTGCTGTAACTATTCTATAACTTGATGCTGACCAAACAGGCCTCCCCACACTTCTGCTTTGCAAACATCCTCTCCAGAGGAAAGGCAATGCACAGAAAGCTTTATGGATATCAACTTGTGAAAAAGAAGTTTACAATGGATTTGCTGACAGACCTTCAACTATTATAGACCTAGCCAACCAGCTATAATAAAGGGATTTATCTTGGATTAGAGTCCCTGGAATTAATCATTAATTGGATTAATGAACAGCAATTCATCATGCATGCCAAGCTTTGCCAGCTTCTGACTTCTTGCTCCAATCCCCTTGTAAAAAATTATCAAGGGGAAACCCTTTGTTTGTGGAAAGTTCATGAACAACTTTAGGATATCTATAATTTTGTCTTTGGTTGCAATGCCCAAAAGTGATCAAAATTCCTTCTGTGCTCTCTTTCAGCTCTTTTAAGGGTTCATTATAATTTCCCATTTACCTACAATGGCTTATTACTCTGATTTCAAATAGGGAGGTTTCAAAAGTATCTTCATTGTTACTTTTCCATAATATATGATACTGGATTATTATCTTAATAGAACACATGCTTTTAGATATATGTTGTCTCTGTGTATACTCAGTGTGTTTTCATGTAAATGGTTTTTAGACTTTGTATAGTGTATTTTAAATTATTTTTAATCTCTGTAAACTGCCCATAGAGGTTATTTATGGGGTAGTATAGAAATATTATTATTATTATTATTATTATTATTATTATTATTAAACCACATTCAGAGGTAACACTGCACCATAGGATGCTTCCAGATGGATGTCTCCTAGCACTACTAATCAAACGATATTGTGCAGTATTTATTCCACCTTTTCTTCTTTAATGGAATTTTGTGAAAAGAAAAGAAAAGATGGAAAAACACAAGGGAAAATACAGGAGGGTTTCAAATGTAAGATGTTGTTGTCTGAATTCCCTGTAAAAATCCAGGAATGAGGCAGGGTGAATGCGCAATAGCATCCTTATCTGGAGGCACCCATGATTTGCTTTAACCATAGTTTGTTGAAGAAGCAGGATCCTGTTCTCAGACAATCAACTCAAACAAACCATAGTTTCTTATGCCTGGTATTGGGTTGGCTGGGGAGGCTCCCACGTCCATCACCCTACAAAAACCAATGAAGTGGAGAGGGAAGGAAAAGGGGCAGGGTTGGGCAAGCACAATAACAAGAGAGGGCAAGCACAATAACAAGAGAGCAAACAAGTGGAAAGAGAGTCCCCTGGTATAGCTACAATCGTGAAAGGGACCAGCACTTGCCGCGCTAATGAAACGGAAGTCAAAATCGCGGGTGCATACCAGGGGGGAAAAGTAGGTGTGATGGAGCTCTCTGAGCTAAGAAGAAAGTTTAATTTTCTAGCTGCTCTTCTCTCACATTTCTTTAGCCAAGGAGTATGTGGAGTTGCACAATGAAGTAGGATTAAGCCACAATGAACCCACAGAAAATACAACAGGAGTGGGGTTAAGTTAAACAAACAGTGGTTTTGCATTACATGCAAACTTGGTCAAGATGGCTTTAGAAATATGGAAACTCATCAGCCAAAACTAAACATGTTGAACTCCCACTAATTAGCCCTGTGTAATTAACATTGATACTAGTGCTGGGTGGAATCCTGCCTCCTATTTTCATGAACTTTCTTTCTCCCTGTGAAAGAGACATTGTTTTTTCTGCCTCTTTTGCAGGGAGGGGGGAAATTTGGAGAATTTTCTCCTTGGGGAGAGGGCCAGGGTTTCCACATACCATTTTTTAAGCTGATTGCTTACATACCACTTAACCAGGCATTCAGAGGAGCCCAGCAGTTCTAAGTGATTGCTATTGGAGACCATGTGACCTCTCCCTTTCCAAAAAGCACTCCGGAAGAACTTCTGGGCTCCTGCAAGTGCCGAGGGTGTTTTGAAAAACTAAAAAGAAAGAAAGAAGACACACACACCCAACAACTGGCTACATTTAAAAAGGTATGTAGAAACCCTGTCCCCTCCCCAAGGAGAAAATTCTCTGAAATTCTCACCTCTCCCAGCCTCGTTTGCCTGAGTTTTCATTCTCCTCCCCCCACCCAAATGCCGAAAATTGAATAGTCAGAATTTTCTGCACAGCACTAATTGGTACCATAATAAGGAAACACATCTTACACTGCAGTCAACAGCTCTTAATGCAGCTCTTTAAAAATTCTCCCACCATAGCTTGTTGAAGAAGATAAATGGTCAGAAATATTAAAGAACAGTTTGCAACTTTTTTCTTGGTTAAGCAATTAGCACCTTCAAAGGGAGCCATTCAGTGGCTATGAACTTGTCAAATGAAGGGATTCCACAATAGGAACAATAGTGCTGTTTAGTTTTTTGAAGGCTAAAAAAAATAAAATTAGAGGATGTTTCATCCTTAGATGTTGCTAATCATTTTCTTCCAAGACCCTTAGCAGTTAAAAATACTTATAATGCTTCTGTTAACAGCAGGCCAGAATTAGAAAGGCAAATAATGTCTGAAACTTCAAAGGTGCTTCATTGTAGGTCTTCCTATTGTGTATGC
Source organism: Anniella stebbinsi (assembly GCA_029215795.1). Taxonomy (NCBI): domain Eukaryota; kingdom Metazoa; phylum Chordata; class Lepidosauria; order Squamata; family Anniellidae; genus Anniella; species Anniella stebbinsi. Next base: position 237,176,389 of record JARDYH010000001.1, on the reverse strand, counting down.
ACAGGGTTTCAAGCTGAAATCAAAGGAGACTTTGCATGCAAAATTATGTAAATTATTTAAACCTGCAATCCTGCACACCGGCTGCTTAAATCCCATTGGCTTTAATGGGATTTATGCAGTCTAACGATGTGCAGGATTGTATCTTTAATCCCTTCTTCTAAGAGAAGATTAAAAGAAAAATGCATAGACCAGTAGCTCCAACAGAGACACATAGCCCCCACCCACCCAACAAAGTAAGCACACCTATAGAGGAGGACTAGGTCAGCATTATCTATGCAACCCTGTCAGACCATTTTTCCTGCCTCTTTTGAAGCACACCCCTCTCCTAATCACATTCTGTGATGTTACAGCAGTACTTAAGAGCCACCATCTATTCTGTACAGTTGGGTGGGAGAGTGGAGTCTTCATTCCTTTTTTGGTTCAGAATGTCTTTCAAGCCCAGCATCCTGTTCCTCACAATGACCGACCAGATGTCAGGGGTGTGCTGGGCCATGCAGCACTAGGATTCAGGTCAAGCCATTTTTGTGGTTGCTCTTGTAGCTAAGTAGCCACCCACAGCAGAGACCCAGCTTTCCTGGCTGAATGGATGTACTAACCTTTTCCCTTTGGGGTTTGGAAGGGAATGAAGGGAGGCATTATGCCTCGCAGTCCCTTAACACATCTTTCCACTGTCACCACTAGGGCTGGACCACCATGCACAGCTGTAGGGCCCTGCCTCCCATAAGGCCCCCCAGATGCAGTCACCATACATGCCTTTGAAAAGAAAAGAAAACTTTCAGAATACATTTTCCACTTGCCACTAGCACTTTGATTTTCTTTCTCCCATCACTCTTTGTATCCCCACCAGTCCTCACTCTTCCCTGCATACTCTCGCTACACATTATGAGGCAGCGGTGCCTTTTCTTTTGGGTGCACCATGCAGGAAGCTGTGCCAGTCAGGCGCACTGTGCAGGAAGTTGAAGTAAGGAGTGAGAAGAGAGAGAATGAAAGAGTACAGAGAGGGGAGAGAAACTGATGGGTCGGGTAGAGTATCCAGGAATGGTGTAGGTGGGGCCAGAGGTAGGCTGACCATCTGAAAAGGAGGACAGGGCTCATATAACTTTAACCGTTGTAGAGAAAAGGGAATTTCAGCTGGTGTCATTTGTATGCAATTAGTTCCTGGTGAAATTCCCTCTTCATCACAACTGTTAAAGTTGCAGGCACTATACTAGAGTGACCATATACAAAAGAAGGCAGGGCCCCTGCAACTTTAACTGTTGTGATGAAGAGGGAATGTCACCAGGAACTAATTGCATACAAATGACACTGATTGAAATTCCCTTTTCTCTACAACTGTTAAAGTTATATGAGCCCTGACCTCCTTTTCAGATGGTCAGCCTAGCCAGAGGGCATTTTGTTCAGGCCCTCTCAACCTTGGCAGCACTACTGTACCTCTCCACTGGAGAGAGGGAAATATCAGCTGGCGGGGGGGGGGGGGGAATGCATAATTGCCAATATTGATTTGTCCAGTATCAACAAGCTTTTCCTCTCCCTTTGAGATCCAGGAAAATATAATGACCTTGTTCATATAACACACTAAGCCATGGTGGTTAAGCATTTTGAGCTAAACATTATGGCTTGGCATGTCATGTGAACCATGTCTTAGTGTGTCGTCGTGTGAACCATTCCTAACCATAGTGGCTATGCAACCATAGTTTAAAACACACTGGCTGAATTCGGACAACACGATAGTCAATGGTGGGGTAATAATCAACTTTACAGTTGCTCATCTAGGGAGTACTCCCCACACAACATGGTAATAAATAATCAACTATGGTGTGGATTAGGATCAGCGCTGAGTTGACTATGGCAGCATTCAGTTGCTTATTGTGTTGTCCGAATTCAACCACTCTCTAACCTTTTGCTGCAAAAGGGTTAGTGGTCTAACCATGGTTTAGTGTGTTGTCTTAACAGGCTCATTGTATATTCTGCCCTTATAGTCCTTACATTTGTTTAGTAGGATTACAGAAGAGAAGAGTTACTCAGACAAACTATTTGAGGAATTTTGAAAGAAGATTGAAATGGCTCTCTGAAGTCTTAGTTACTGTGACAGCCTTAAGCTGGTATGGTTGACATGTTTAGCCTCACCCCATTTGCCTTTGGACCTAACCACCACTGGAGTGCAACCCCTGAGGACTTCTCCAAAATAGAATCCGGCCCTTTGGCTGTGAAAGAAGTTCTACACCCCTATGTGCTGAGAATCATGGTGCTTTAGGGCTTCTCCATATGGGGCTTTTATCCTGCAATTGAAATTGGCTACTCACAGGAGTTTGTGGGTCTTTTACATGATGTCATCAACCTCCAGTGCCTCTCTTGTGCTTTCTGACTATTTCTGTGGCTTAATTTGAAATGGAAATAATGAGCTAATAAAAAGTGGTTTGAATCAGTTTGAATTTGTCCATATCAAGAGGATGTGGCACTATAACAGCAGCACCATCTAGAGGCTGTGTAATGAAACAAATAGAACTTGAAGTTAAAGGGAAAAGGGGGGAAGGGAAGCATATGTAAATGGCCGATCTGAATCCTGCAAAGAATCCAGAAGCGGAAGCCCTGGTAAAATTGTAGGAGAAGCCCTTCAGAAGAGGATGGTTAAAATTAGGATGTGCCACAGTAGACCAGATGAATTTGCTTTGAGGGTGGATCTGACCTAGGATCCTAGGACCCTGGTACAAAAGAAAATGATCTGAAGAAAGGGTGAAAGAACGTGAAAATAAAATTAACTCATGGGTGGAGGTAACCTAGTAAGAGAATATCAGAATTGCCAAATGCTAGGACCAGTGGAGGCTGAGGGTTCCAGTTTTGGTGGGGCTGTGAATCTATTCTGGGTTTCAGTCAGAATTCTGAAGGAGTTATCCAGGGTGCTCAGCCCCATCCCCAAAATAGGTTCAGCACATTGGATAGATCTTAGGATTCTGGCTGGTTTTGACTGAAACCCAGAATGGATTCACAGCCCCACTTAAATCAGAACCACCAGCCTCCACTGTCTAGGACTTCTGTAGATGTTAAGTAGGGCCTATTGTTAGTTGAGATTTCATTGGTACACTGGGACCATAGCTATATGACCAGAATGTGATCTGAAATATGTATGTGTTAGCTGATGATACTCTAAAGCAACCATCAGGGGTTGGGGGTTGCATTGTCTCTTGGAACCCAACACCCCTCTATTGTTGCTGCTGTGATGGCAGCAAAAAGTGACCATTTTGCTTGAAAACAAGATCAATGGGGAGTGTATGCCTTGTTTGGAAGCAGAATTATGCTTCCAGGAACACCATTCTGCTTCTAAATAAAGCAACAAATTTAGCAGTAGTGAGGGCAGAGGGAGCAGCAAAAATGGCTATATGAGGCACATGCAGGCCTCTGGTCATGTGTTGACCATCCCTGCCCTAAGGGCTCTGGCAGGGTCCTCCAATCACAGGGCGAAAGAGACTTCGTATATTCCAGACCCACAAACATCTCTACAAAATTTCAAATTTGGTGTCAGCACTAAATATTTTACAAACTCCCAGGAATAAGTTCCCAGATTGGTTCCATATAACTACTTCTAATGGATATAATGGCAACGTTTAAAGTAGAATCTTCCCCCCTTTCCTTGTGTTGCCATTGACATTAGCTGAGGCAAAGTTAGGCCAATGCTGAGCACTCCTGAAAATCCCTTAAGCTCCTTAGCTGAACCATTGTAAAGCTCTCTTTTAACACTGCTCATGCTAATGTGAGTTAGATGTGTTTTCCAGGTCCCTGTGGAGGCATCAAACTGTCTTTAATTGAGTTTAGAAAACCATGTTTTTACCCTGGGCATAGCCCCAAAATGCTCTGCCCAGACTAAATGGAACAAAAATGAATTTTGAAACAACTCAGATGAAATGGTTAAAGAAGCATTTATTGCGCTGGACAAAAGCCATATCATCCATCAGGTACAACATACAGCTATGGAGAGTGCATTTGCTGAATAGTGTACTCACAATTTACAGATAGAAACACTTACCGCAGGGAATTATTTCTGTACAATTCTGTGGCTCTGGATAGAGATTCTCTGGCTGTGATTCCTCACAAAATAAATAACGGCATGTGCTTAGCAGAAGTGTGAATGCATTGGCATTAAAGAAAAAGTTTATTACATATAATTGCTTGCTCTGTTTATGCGACTTCTGTAGAACTTGGACAAGCAATTTAGTTTACAGAGATTTATAACAGTTTTCATGAAGATGTATGACACTAAAAAGCTGTGAGCTTTTTCAAACCACTCATAAATCATTTTACACATTTAGTTTCTCCTGGTTGTTGTTGTTATTGTTTTAAAAAATCACCAAAATTTAAAATTAAAACTAGCTTTCTGAACTAGCAGATACTTTGTTATTGTTTTTCTCATTTTCTATGTACAGTATTCATTGATTCAATTCATAAAATGCATTACAAATGTTTAATGCAGAGTCATGGATATTATCATTATATTATATTATATTATTTATTGCATTTCTATTCTGCCCAATAGCCGAAGCTCTCTAGGCGGTTTACAAAAATTAAAACCATCAAAACCATTCAAAATATAAAACAATGGCAATATAAAAACATAATTTAAAATACAGTATAAAAGCACAACCAGGATAAAAACCAAGCAGCCGTGCAGAAATTAATACAGATTTAAAATACAAATTTAAACAGCAAGGTAAAAAATCAAACTGAAGAACTGTAAAATACTGAGAAAATAAAAAAGGTCTTCACCTGGCATCTAAAGGAGTATAATGTAGGTGCCAGGCGAACCTCTCTAGGAAGCTTAGTCCACATAATATATTTCAGACCAGTAGGTATACAAAAGCACTATATATTTGACTGGCAAGTTGAATACTAGCAAACATTATGGAAGAATTAACCATGGATTCCAACTCTGGTTGCCTCTCCCCCAACAACTCAGAATTCCACATTTGGACATCATGTTAAACAAGCCAGGCACACAGCAAAAAACACTGGATAGTCATGACATGAAAACTGGATCATAGTAATGTATTATAATTATGGTTATTGTATTTATTTATTCCATAAACCACATTGAGCACCATGTTTGGCAGCCATTGTGAAAAAGGCAAATTCCATGTTGCAGGAGAAAGGGGGAAATAATGAGACAATACAACTGTATATGATATCAAATTCAGGCCACATTTATTGAAGATCTGCAAAGGGAAACTGGGCAGGGCCCTAAACTACGCCAGCAACTAGCTAGGTGTTTTATTTCAGGCGAAGCATTCTATGTCTGGCGAGTGGCGTCAGATGATCGTCACACCCAGGCCATACTCCTTTTGGGGAGGGTAGACCAACCCATGCCACTCACCCCCCGTGCCGCACGACTCCGGTTGGAGTGACGAGAGTCAGCCTAACAGGTGGCCTTATCCCCCACACTGGTGCTGCACGACTCCCAGCGGAAGGCCTCAGGTATCACCTGTCACCAAACAACAGTGCCGCAGAATGATCACCATCCCTTTCCTCTAAGCATGCCCGCCCTAACAGCCTAAGCCAAATGTGACCAAATTAACCAAGATCAAGATATTATAATTCCTAAGACACTCTCTCCCCACTTACAGTGTGAAGTAGGCGAAAAAACACATAGCCCAGGCCAATCAGACTATGTGCCAAAAATTCCTACTCGGCCCCCAATAGGGCAACCAGGTAAAACCTACACTGCATACAGGGAGGGAGGGAGGGAGCCGCGCTTTGAAGAGCCTGTAGGACTGGGTGCAGCTGCCTTATATAAGTGCAGCCACCCAGCTCAGTGGCGCCAAATATGCGCCAATGGGAAGAGAGCACATCTCTTCTCCCCTCACCTGCAACTTCCTCCCCGTGGCCAGTTCCAGGACACGGGGAAGGGCATTTGCAGGCGAAAGGGGGAAATAACGAGACAATACAACTGTATATGGTATCAAATTTGGGCCACATTTATTGAAGATTTGCAAAGGGAAACTGGGCAGGCCCTAAACTACGCCAGCAACTAGCTAGGTGTTTTATTTCGGGCGAAGCATTCTATGTCTGGTGAGTGGCGTCAGATGATCGCCACACCCAGGCCATAGCCCTTTTGGGGAGGGTAGACCGACCCATGCCACTCACCCCCCGGGCCACATGACTCCGGCTGGAGTGACGAGAGTCGGCCTAACAGGTGGCCTTATCCCCCACACTGGTGCCGCACAACTCCCGTGGAAGGCCTCAGGTATCACCTGTCACCAAACAACAGTGCCACAGAATGATCACCATCCCTTTCTCTAAGCATGCCCGCCCTAACAGCCACAGGGGAACGAAAAGCCTATTGCTTTATCGTTCATCCCCTACCTGCGCGAAAACTTCTCGCAGGCCCCTTTAAAGATCAGACAGGAATAGGTCATTGCCCAAATTCGTAAATGTACACCATCCTGTCAATAAGCTCCCTCCTTGTCTTTGAGATCTAAAATCCTATTTAACGCTGAAAGAACTGGACACATTTCGCCTTGAGAAAAGAAAACTGAGGGGAGGCATGATAGAATTCTTCAATACTTGAAAGGTTTGCATGGGGAAGAGGGCCAGGATCTCTTTTTGAATTATCCAGAATGCTGGACATGGAATAATGGGCTCAAATACAGGAAGCCAGATTCCGGATGGACATCAGGAAAAATTTCCTGACCGCTAGACCAGTATGGAAAGCCTCCTGGCCTCGCCTGCCTCGCTGCAGCCTCAGACGCTGGGGAAGCTGCCAGCTGCAGCTGGAAGGCCTCCTGGCCTGGCGCGCCTCGCCGGGCACACGCTGCAGCTGCTACCACCTCTGACTCTGGAGAAGCAGCCTGCAGAAGCTGGGAGGCCTCCTGTGCCTCTCTAGGCCACTCTCGCTTTCTTGTGTGTCCCCGCAGCCCAGCCAGGCTTTGAGGAGGGCCAGGAATGCAGCCAGAAACCGCCTCCATGCTCTTCCTCCCACAGATTGCAAGGTGTCAGGTGTCACGTGCTTCATGAACAATTCACTAAGCGAGCTTAGTGAATTGTGAACTGAAGATCTGGCAATTTGTTTTGAGAAGAAACTGTCTCTGTTCTCTGCTTATCTCTTACTGTCGGCCGAAGCCTTGAGTTCTGTGAGAACGAAAGAGTTGTTTAAGAAAGGTGGGGGCTCTCTTGCAAACTGTCCCTCACATTGTGTCATCATCAAGAGGAGGTTGAACTGTGCCGCCCTGTTGGCACATGAGTTTAGATTACAGGCCTGAAGCCCTGTCTGTCAAAGTAACTTAGAATTAGCCAGCCTCTATCCTATATTAGCTACGTCCTAAGAGTAATTCCTTTGCTAGGAATTATCTCGTCTACTGCTCTTGTGTTCTCTGCTGTTTGTTTGCTGTTCGCTATGCTTGCCAAGAAACTTGTCTTTAGGACTCTATCTGATTTAGAAATGCTTATTGCACTCTATACATGTTCTGTTGCTATTTAGACTTGAAACTTCTAAAAGCTATGCCATGAAAAGTGCCCTGTGGCTTTTCATAGATTTGGACTTGAGATTACTGTTCTGGATTCGTGTTCTATAGTCTGCTGTTTCCCTGCATAGAGTCAAAGTTACGGGCACGGAGAGGCAGAGGCTGATTCTTGCTGTTCTACAATTCTGTGCGTGTGGGACCTGTGGGAGGACCTTCCTCAGTGCTAAAGCTACGTGAATTGGGAAGGCTCCCTAGGTCGAAGAGGTTCATTTCCTGACGTCTTGGTTCGGTGATCTGCTCAGCGTTCCCCGACAGGCTGAGTCTGATTTAGTTCAAGATAGTCTTACCTACTGTCTGGAGGCTTTCCGTGAGTGTCCCTATGTTCCAGAAGATTCCAGTGCAGTGTGGTCGCTCATGCCCTCTAGGGACTAGGGTTATCTCTAAATGTCTACCCCTGAGTGAGTGTGTTCGCATTAAGCTGTTCTACCTGAAAGCTGTCTGGTCCGTCTTCAGCTTCAAGTGTGTGTTTGCAGAAATGAAACCGTTATGCTTTAAATTCCGTGTGATTTACAATAAAAGAAATCTCACAGTTGTTGGAGTGTGTCACTTTGCCTAAGATTCATGAGCAGAAGCTCTGAAGAGAGCTAAGAGTCACGACACAAGGTAAGCTGCTCTAGAGTAGCCACCCAGCTCGTGGCGTCTTCTGGCTCCCATGTCCTCTTCTCCAGCTGCACTTTGAAGAGCCTGTATAAGTGCAGCCACCCAGCTCAGTGGCGCCAAATATGCGCCAATGGGGAGAGAGAGCACGTCTCTTCTCCCCTCACCTGCAACTTCCTCTCCGCGGCCAGTGCCAGGACGTGGGGGAAGGGCATTTGTGAGGATCATTAAGAATCAAAAATAAAACTGCCTTTATGCCTTTACATAAATCTGTGATTTGACCACAGTTGGAATCCTGTGTATGGTTCTGGTCATTGACCTTCAAGAAAGCTAGAAAAGATGCAGAAAGGGCTTACAAGAACAACAGGAAAAAAGCAACTGAAGACTTGGCTTGTGCCAGCAACTACACCATATCCAGCTAACCAGCCACTCAAATACACTATTATATCTATACTTGTCACTGAAGGCCAGAAGCAGATTACTCTTTGTGGTATAGATTGCCATGCCATATGCAGGCAGTTCATAGCCAGATCCTTATCCTAGATGAATGATGAACAACATGCATCCCATGGGGCTCATGTGGTCCCTACTATTTTTTTTAACAAAATGACATCTGGAGAATGAAAACAAACTAATTTTGACCCATTTGGGCACTCTGTAGCCACTCTGGATATATGCAATATACATTTTCAGTGCCACAGTGGGGAGGTGTAATCCATGGTGGGAGGTTTCCAGGGAGTGAAAATGCCTCCCCCAGACCTCCTGAAGTTTCCTAGCCCTGCCCGAAAACCTGTGTGCCCTTCCTTTGTACAAACTCCAGATGTCTTTCTCACATTTCTTATTCCCACCCCCTTTTTGTTAAGCTCCCATGGGTAAAAATGTCTGGGTTCACATGACACACCAACCCATTGTTGGCTGTTCCACAAAACATCCTATCATGGGTTGGTGTGTTATCCAAACCCAGTTAGTGAATCCTACACCAAAGCACTGAAGTTAACTAACTTTTTTGAGTGGAAATTATATGCTGATAAGCAAGGCATTTCTCCTGGCTGCCAGATACAGGTCTAGGGGTTGTGGGTGTTCCTCTCTTGTTTTTCTCCTACACTGATAATTTCATGTGAGCTCTGTGTCCTATTAACTGGACTGAGCACATTGTCATCCTAAGCTCCTGTCTCAAATCCTATTTATTAGGCAACAGTGCAAGCAGTAAAGGCCCACTGAGCGCAACAACAAAACATAGGAATGGGTCCTTTCCATATGTGCCATACTAATGTCCTATTATTTTATCTATCCTCCTCATGCTCTTTTCTGAGCAAAAAAGAAAATCAGTATAATGGTGAGAAAGAAACATGTTTGATAGAACATTGAGACATTTGTAACATAGCATGAACTTTCATGGGCAACTATCTATTTCATCAGATTCTGCATTGGAAATGGAGAAAGAAAGAAAGAAAGAAAGAAAAAGAAAGAAAGAAAGAAAGGTGGAAAATACAACTGACAGCATCAGTTGTTTAGAAGGAAACATTCTAAAGTCCTTCAAGGGGAAGTAACAAATGTTACATAGAGTCTTTACCACTTGCAATGAAACCAGAGCCTGTGTTATGCCCCCAATTGATGCAGTCAAATATCTGTATGAATTCCTGTTCAGTTATGTCACGTTCCATGCATCCACTCAATTCGAACTTTCTAAGAACAGTAACTCTGAGGCCTGAAATACTGTGTCCAGGGGGATTAAAGTGATCCCTTACCAATGTTATATTGATCTGTAGCCGTTCATTCTTTTCCTTAATGATAGGCCTGTTTGTCCAGTGTAAACTGCTGATGAAAATTAAGTACACCACATTGGTAGGTATGCAGGTATAAATGCCAAGGATGTGATGGATGGTCCCACTGGGTCCTCACGGTGTTACTTACGTTGATTAGAGACCATAGTAACAGTTTAGGTGCATTACAAGCTCTTGTGCCTCGCCATAAATTATGCAAGATGTGCTTGTCATTGGTAAGTTGTAGATTCAGATTAGGTGGTTGTCTGTATGCCAGCAGTGGCATGTGGCATCCATAAGATCTGTTTCATTCTTGAGAATAAGCTGTAGTTGCCTTAAGATGCATTTTGTAACACATTCAACTGTGAGCTGTAGGTAATGAGAGGAGTTATGTTTTGTAACATGGGTTGTTTTTATCCTGGCTTTTTTTCCCCCTGGAGTGAGGCAAATATCGTATATCTGCCATATAGCCTCATTCTAGGGTTGCAGCAGAGGCATGGCCAGGCAGATGGGGGACCCTGATTGGTCACTGTCTGCCTGGGCAGAGGGTGAGAATGTGAGCCTAATGGTCTCTGGGAAGCCTGCACTGCCTCCCTTCATCTATATTACTTGCTTCCATCCCACACCAGCGATACCAACATTTTTGGTGGCGGAGTGGGGCCAACTCGGCTCCGTGAAGACATTCCCCTGATTATCTCAAAAGGAAGGTTCTAGTGTGTATGTGTGAGACATGCCTGCCTCCCAAGTGTTGGGGGTCTGGTGTGACTTACAGTAGAGTTGCTTTATACAAATAAAGTGTGGTAACACAGAGAGAATAAAGGCAGGCACGTTTAGAAGAACTTCTAATCAACTTACTTTATTATTGTTGTTATATACACCATTGAAGAAAGCTACCTAATACTATTTAACTACAAACACCCACTAAAAGTGTGTAAGTGTAAGTAAACAAAGGCATGCAATATAGTTACTTGCTTCCCTCAAGGAGATAGCACGTGCTGCTCATTGCAAAAACAGAGAGGAAGGGGAAGGGGAAGGGGAGAGAATAGGAGAAAGGAAGAGATAAAGTTACAGGACAGCAAGGATGATGAACCAGACAATTTGACTGTTGATACAACACATTCTCTATCACCCCCTAAAGTCTGGAAGCATGCAAAGTTGTTCCTATTATCCAACACCAAGAAACCCAGTAAAAGAGGTATGCAGATCATAATAATAATGGTTAATAAATAACACACATTTCTAAGCTTTGGTTCTAATTAATTTAAAGAACTAGTTATATTAGTAGAAAATTATACACATTGTTCTGCATGTCAGACACTGATGATTTATTAATTAAACAATGCTTTTAAGAATTCTGCCCATGTCTGTGATAGTTTGTTGGTACTTCAATCCAAAACTTTTATAATTACCAGTACAATTCTATACAGTCTACTCAGAACTAAGCCCCATTGAGTTCAATGGGGATTACTCCTAGGTAAGTGGGTATAGGATTGCAGTCTGAGTCAGACAATCTTACTTCTCTGCATTTTGTCTGGTAATTAGGAAGAGCATTCTGACTTCAAAAAATAAATGACCCACTATTTAAGATTCTCTTTTAATCATAGTTAGATACTTAATCGTAATAGGGATGTGATGGGGTTAAGACATTCAGATTTTACATATATTTATGCAAAATATACAGAAAATGTGTTCGAGAGATACTTAGCACAATTCGTGGGGATGCTAAAATGTAAAGACCCTTCCTACAGCTGGATCCAGTTCACAAGGTTAGAAATGTAAATTTAAACATAAATTCTGTATGTATGGTGGGGACTGGGCCCATGCTCATGGCTGCCCTTCACTGCACTGTCATGTAGAATGTGTGCATTGGAGTACAGGCTGACACCTGTACACATATATGCTTGATTCGTGTGATCTTCCATGCTCAAAGAAATGGTGGCAAGGTTGTCGCAATTAGCCCAAGTGCTGAATCCAACTTGAGAAATGCTCTTGGGAGCTGCATCCCAGTGGTAGATGGGGCTGAAGGCAAAGAGGGCAGGGCAGAAGGGAGTGGGCCCAGAATGCTAAAAATGATTTAGTTGAAAGCTCTGACTGCCAGCAACTGAGCCTTAGGAGAAGCATTTCAATCTTTTAGAATAGGGAAGAAATCGCCCCAAAGCCAGGAAACCACCAAATGATAGGCCACCAAGGGAGAAAAGTAGGAACCACTTGGGTATATGAGGAAGGGTGCATGGCGCTCTGGAGAATCCCAGAAGATTTGGCTCCTGAGCCTGTGGTTCAACACCCCTGCAATAGGTTGTGTGTTACATTGCAGGTATGATGGTATGCATTTACCCCACTTGTCATGCCTGACCCAGAACTGAGCCAGGATGATTCCTCCAATGAGGACTCTAATGCCACAAAGTCCAAAACCCTGTGAGACCAACTGTGCTATGCCAAAGATCTACAGCATCTCTGGAGAAGCTCCAGAGAAGGCCTTTTGGCAATGGTGGACCTTGAAGGACGCACAGACGGAGACCCTGATGGCATACTTTGCCCATGGATTCAGAGAAAGAGGCTGAGCAACCACCCAGCCTAGAGAGCAGTAGTACCAACAGTCCTATGTTAGGTGGCCTCTCATTGGTGAAGTGCAACTTAGGTCCCAGAAAAAAAGGTTTCTCAAGAGTAGGAAGGATACCAAAGAGTAGGGAATTTTGGGGGGGCAGGCAGCCTTGAAGCTAACTGCTTGCATATGGGTCTGGGTGAGGCTCTGGAAGACCAGGCTGCATAAACCTTCAATTCTGGTTTATTCACTGATGGAACTACACTAGTCTTTAATTCTGTGCAGCCCAGCTTCTTACTCCCTACCTTGATTTATCTCCCATGGTAGTGACCCCTGGATCTCTGCTCTGCCTTGCTCCTGGAGCCATGCCTGCCCTTAAACCTTGCCACCGTGACTTCAGCTTCTTCAGGAATCAGGACAGGGCCTAGACAGTATTACTACTTTCTAACTATGTGAACTTTTTCCTGTTCTCAATTGATTCAATTGTAGCTGTAGCAGGAATGTAAAGCTTACCAATCCACCAACCATTTAAATCTCTGGATAACTACAGTAAGAAATGTGTTGCAATATTTTATAGATTGCACTGTAATCCTACATACCATTATTTTGAAGTGAGTCTCACTAATTTCAGTAGAACATACTTTCAGGTGAGCACATTTTAGAAGTTTGCCTGAAGGCACAATCCTACATGCTGGCTGGGGTATGCTGGGAGATGTAGTCCTACATGCTGGCTGGGGTATGCTGGGAGATGTAGAACTTTTTCTGTCTAAACATGCACAGCATTGCAGCCTAAGATGATCACAAAAGATAAAGGCTTAGATGGAAGCCAAATTCACAAGATACATTGCCATTTTGTGTGATAATTTTTTTAAAAAACCCACAAAAAACACAGTTGTATCTGGTCCACACCTTAAATATATGGGAGCAAATAAATCCTTTCAGGCAGTGCATTGAAACCCAGGTTTATTTTCCAATACATTCCTGATTTGCCGGCTGAGGGATCCTGGACCTAGTGGCACTGCACAATCTGAGTACCATCCAGTAATTTCACCATCATCACCCCATGTTTCAGAATGGGCCATATAGCATGTCCTATACTCAAATTGTGCCTGTGCCTTGCAGGAAAAGATAATGTACTAGCAGACAAGCTGATTTTCAAGGAAGCCTGGCTGCTATTACTGAGCCTCTCATTGTGGAATCACTGGTAAGCTTCTAAGAGATGCTACGATTCCTTAGAACACAGTTTAGAAACCATTGTTCTAGAGCACTGACCTCGAACTCGTGATCAGAACCAAAAGTGGATCATGTTTTGACTTAAGATGAGTATTAAGGTTTTCCTGTTTTATGTATTTTGTTTATTTGGATTAGGAGACAGAAATAGACGAAGTGAAGATCATATGTGATAAAAGTGGGTCTCCATGTTGGAGACTGGTGTTAAAGCAGAAAAACCTGAGGACAACTGCTCTAGAGAAGAATTATATAGATTGGTGGATACTGAGAATAGTGATATCCTACTAGCATGGCCATGAATAACACTTTAGCTTTTCCGAACTTATTTAGAAAACCTTGTCCTTTTCAATTCCACACCAGTTGTTTATATGGAATGTTTCCAAGAACAAGAAAGAGTAAACAAATTATGTGTTCCCATGCTGGTTTACACGGCAGCTAAAAAGTTCAATGTCTTTTCATTACCATTGCAAAATTTAACTGTTGGGACATTCAGATAAAAACTACGTTTTTGTTCACTGCTTAAAATGGCACCATTGTGGAGTATCAACTTGCATTTTAAAGCAGTAAATCCACAAAATTACATTACGCTTATAGTTGTCATCAAAATATAAAAGGGAGCATTAATCTTCCAGAATTTAATTTTGCCTGAATTTTAATTCCTCTCTTTATTACCAAGGGGATTTATAGATTTCCCCCCTCTCCCTTAATGTATCTGACTTCACAAAGTTTATGCTTGAGTAAATGATATGCTACAGTACTAAAGTAATTTTCTAGCTGATAGTTTTAGCATTGTCCTCTTATTTTCTAATAATTTACATACAACTATTATGATACTAAATTTATGTCTCAATTCCACACAAGTGTTATGCTTGCAATATTTCCACACTTGGCTGATCTCTACAGCTAGATATGTCTTTGCCGGGGGAGAAGGTTGAATATTTCCAGCTGCACTTCTTCCTTCTTTCTATCTGTATCTGGTGGAATTTACATAGATATGTAGGGTTCTGTGTATAGACTTCTCCACGTTTAGATTTATTCAAGGAGCATGCCTCTACCACATTTTTGTCCTTGTGGGATTGTCTTGATTCAGAGACAAAGGGCAGGATCTGATGGGGCTGTTTCACCTCTGCTGGTTCTGTTGTACTTGCAAGAGTAACTGCAGAACTCCCTTGTGAGAGATCCACTGACTTGTGCCATTCCAGAAACAAGCATTTCTTCTTTTTTCAGTTTATTTTGGGGAGTGGGAAAGGCCTGTTGCACAAGCAGTCATACCTGTGAATGCATGAGCACAACAGGATACTATCTAAAGGCTATGGTGTGAATACTATTCCATACAAAATGGATAGGATGGGGAGATGTTGCAAAAGAGAAAGACCTGTTTTATTTATTTTGTTTATTTTAACATTTATAGGATCCATTTCTGCCTGAAGGTCCCAAGGCAGATGAAACTACAATCAACAGTTTAAATATATCAATACAAACAAAACACCAAATAAGATCGAAAAGAAAAGGTAATGTCATATTGGCCCAGTGAAATAGCATGATCCACCAGGAAAATGAATTCCATAAATTGGGCTACTACAGAAAAGGTTCTTCTTTGTGTTATGACCAACAGAATCTCTAATTGTGATGGAATCTGAGGCAAGGCCTTATTAGATGACCTCAACAGACAGGCAAATGCATGCAGAGAAAAAAGGCTTTTAGATACCTGGGCCCAGACTGTTTAAGGTTGTAATCATAATGTCCAGCACTGAGTCTGGTAATAAAATGGAAGCCAATGCAGAGTGAACAATGGCATAACAGGATCTATATAATGAACTCCCCTTGTTGGAAGGGATGAATTGACATACTTCCCTCCCCTTTTTATAAAGATGTGCGCTGTACGTTTCATGAAGGAGAGTGATCAATGTACAAAAAGGAACCTTGAAGGGAAGTTGATTTAGCCTCATTGCAAAGTTTGGTTCTCAGCAGTTGATAGTTGAGCTATCAAGATAAACTCTGAACACGGCAATTGAGGTACCTGAATTACCTTGATACTAGTCAGTTTCAGCTTACTTTCTTAGTCTAAGTAGCAGTGTTAGTGCCAAACCACACATTCAGAAAGAGCACATTGATTGTTGTATAACACTTTGGGAATTCTACCATTTTGGAAGATTAATTGGAAAATCAAATGTTTGAATGCTCACTAGCATCAAAAATGAAACACTCAATGCACAGAAAGCTAGAAGTCTTCATCCGAATATACCAGCTTTCCACAAGCAGGATATTTTCGTCATGAGGGAGTCATACCCACTTGTTTTCTGAAGTAGTATAGTCATAGAAGAATTGTACCACATGCCTTTTCTGAATATAACTTGGAACCACAAAGTACAAGCATATTTCAGACACCAATCAAGGCAGAAGTGGTCAAACTAGTTGAAGAAATACTAATGTTTTGTTGAAAGCCATCTTTCCTAAGGCACAGTTTCTGATGGGGAAAAGTGGGAAAGGTTTAAGTGAAGATATATTCATTAAGACTATTCCTTTAGCAGTCTTTGTGGGAAGACAATGAATAGCTTATAAATATTTAAATACAGAAATATGACATAGCTATGGTAATTCAAGTTATAAATATTCGATGGACTGCTGAAGATTGTATATTGTGTTTCTTTGCACTTTTCTAACTTGCACTATCTATTTTTAGGATTCAATTATCATATCCGGAAGAGCATTACCATCGTTTTTAACAAGAAAAGTTTCATTTTAATCAGGACATGTTTTTAACGAGACCAGGTAAAGAAGTATTTAATTTCTAATGATCTGTTTGTTTTTAAAATATGTTTCAACATGCCATTATTTGATGAGGTTGAGCATGAACAGCCGTGCCAGCAAACTTGCATCTTTAATCTGGTACAAAGACTACTGTGTGTAAGAGCCTATCTACACTGTACCTTAGAACATTTTAAATAGTATTTTAAAACGTTCCAAATAGGTGTGTTCTAAAACATCTTAGGCCTCATTAAGGAGTACTCACGTTACAGGAGAAAAAATATTCAGTCTTCAAAGTAGTGTGTGAGGTCTCACACTCTTCTTCCATCTCTTTCTGTTTCATATTTGCAGTGGGTAGTCTTCTCTACTTGTGCGGTTTCCCACATGGATTTTCTGGGGTTCTAAATCATGCGGGGAACCTAAACGAGAAGAGCCAGCTCCTTCCTGTCTTCTGCATATATATTTTTTACTACAAATACAAAGTACATGAACAGTATCCAGTGTTGCCCCCTTGCTTCCAGGACCCACCACTAGTGCAACCAGAAACACTCATTTGCAGAATGAGGTACATCACTGAAGCTTGGAGAAGGAAGCTCCACTGACTGTCCCAATGGTCCTTATCCCAGTGATCCTGATGGGAAATAGCAAACTTGGCTGGATCAGAATCACTGGATGGGGTGGTGACTCTACTCCCAGCTGTTTCCACATTACTATTAACCACGCAGAAATTGTGATTTGGCCTGTCTTCAGCTCAGCGGGGAGGAAATTAAAGACTCTCCACCCACCAGTGATCCTGATGATTCTTTGTTACATACTTTTGGAAAGAAGAGTCCTCTTTGCATTTTTACTTGGAATAAATACTGCATAACTGAGAAGGCTTTCCAAAAAGGTTGTCCATTCTCCATATCTGTCTCAGACATACTAAATAAATAATAATCTCTTGCAATTTGCTACCACACTCAGAAAGATGATCTTTCACCCAGATGCTTTACTCTCCAGGAAACCATTGCACCTTTCATCCCAGTCAAGCTTTACTAATTTTTTGAAAAGGTTAACACAGTTTTCCCCCCCTCTATAATAGCCACTTGATCATTGCAGAAGTCATGCTCTAAGCATTAGTCATGCGACCAAGGAACATATCTAAATGTCTCATCCAATTACAAAGAGTTTTTTTCTTAAACTTGGATCTCTATATTAGTACAGCTGGGATTGGACAGGCATGTTTATTAGGGAAAAGGGCACTGAGTTCAGTGAGTTTTGGGTGTCTGCCAATCTTGAGGTATTTGCCTAGGCACTCACCATCTGGTTGGTCAGTAACTTTGAGTGCATAACCCATCCTGATAATGCACGGTAACAACATGTGACTGCTGCTATGTGGTGTTTCCCTAAGAGTTGTAATTTCACAAAATTACATTGGTTGGTGGGACAGTGCAACCATATAATGACCAGAGACACCACTTGCATTTTTTTGATAGAAGATTTAGTACCTCCAGTTCCCCTGGAGGTATAAATATGTACAGATGCATCCTGGGATCTACCGTCTTGTTCTAACAAATGCATTGGAATAGAAATGCAACGCATTGCAGCTGGTGTCCAAGGCCTGTGGCTTCCTGGGCCTACTGCTTCTCCTCCTTGCTGTTGCTGCCTGAGTCAGTGAGGAGTGAAAAGATGGGGGCAGTAATCATCAAACACCTTGTCTTCGCCATCTCGGAGGTGGTGTGGATTCTGCCCAGAGAAAGAGGCAAGCGGAGGTGGTGTGGATTCTGCCCAGAGAAAGAGGAGGATAGGGAACCATTCAGAAAGAGAGCCCTCTGGGAAGACTTTGTTCAAAACCAGCAACAGAATGCATGAACAAAATAAGATTCAAGTTCCTCACACAGTTCTAATTACATCAAGGGTGGGCAACACATGGCCCACTAATCTCATGTGCTCCTCCATGGTTGTGAGTGCAGCCCCCACACTGCCAACATTTGCTGCCAAAAGCTACAGAAAACTAGGAATGGGCAAGCTCATGCTTGTCTGGGTCTTGTATAAATGGCCCCTTTTGCACAAATTTGCATTTTGCATTTTAACAGCTTAAGTTGAGGTTTTTAACTGAATTTCTGGCCAGGCTTAAAATTTAAAATATTTAAATATTAGTTGTTTTTTATGTTTTATGTTTTAAAATTTTGTATATCGACTTTTTAATGTTCAATCTTTTAATTTTTGTAAACTGCCCAGAGAGCTTCAGCTATGGGCCTGTATATAATAGTAATAAATAAATAAATTATTATTATTATTATTATTATTATTATTATTATTATTTATGAAAAATACCAAAGTACCATTGTTAAGCAAAATGTAGCTTGGCAAGAAATCTGTCAGCCGCACAGTTGCCCACCTTGGTGCATGCTGAGTCAGATAAGTATGGGGACTCACAGACTGGTGACCAGGAGGCCAAGCCAGTGATTACTCACCAGGCTTCAAGCCCCAGCTGTATTTTCAGGACTTTTCTGAAAAACATGTATTCTGAGAAATGTTGGCTTCGCTATAGTTGTCATTTTTCAGGTTTCAGGGACTTCCCTAGGTTCTCCCAAATGTTATATTTCTGAGGGGTGAAGATACCTTGTTTCTAATGCAGGTGCTGGCAACACCCTTCCTTTCTTGAAAGCCCTGTAGGAGATGTGAGGTCGGGGGAAGTGTTACATTCCATTCTAGGGAAAGGGTGGTGCTAGTGCTGTGCCAAACTCTGTCCTCCAATTTCCTGAAAGTTTTCTTTCCCCATGAAAGATGCTTCCATTTTTCTGCCTCATTCTCAAGGCATTTTATAATTTATTTTGAATGTGTATTGCTGGTGTTTTTTACTTTACTTAATCATTGGCTGTGTGTTCAGACAACACAATAGTCAACGGTGGGGTAATAATCAACTTGACAGTTGCTTATCTAGGTGATACTTCCCACACAACATGATAATCAACTGCGGAGTGGATTAGGATCAGTGTTGAGTTGATTATTAGTCCATGCTGAGCCGACAATCATCCCCCATCTTCTCTCCCCTCTCAGTCCTCCTGCTAGTATCTCATCAGCCATTGCTGCCAGCTGAACTACGCTTTGACCTCTCTTGCCTTGCAACTCTATGGTTGACGAAATAACCAATGGTGGCTGAGGAAATAACCAATGGTACTTCAAATAACCAACTCTGCACTGCATTGGTTATTCACATTGGTTATTTCATCCAAATAGCCAACCACTGTTTAAAAATGGATAAACCACCTTTGGTTATTGTGCTGTCTGACCCCAGTCCTTCAATTTCTTTTTGAAAGCAATTTCTATCAAATTGAATGAAAATGGTTGGAAAATATGTGGGAGAAATTTTCAGCACAGTACTAGTTGAATCTGCAATCATCCACTTTACCCCTGACTGTCATTCTTGTTAATTGGATTGGACTTGATGCTGCCCTCCACTGTGAAAAGCCTATGAAAAAGTATGGACCTTGTTTTTGGAAAGACCTAAGTAAACTTGAGACAAATGCAATCCCCATGTCCATGCAACCTATACGTTGCAAAGTAACTACTTCAACTATGACAGTAGAACATGGCAATATCCCTCTGTATGATACCCATCAATATGAAGTCACAATTTTTGATCCTGGACTTGAGTCTTTCTATAATGTGTATAATTTCTCTGAATTTTCTGTGATGATTGAAGTTTGACATAGTTGTAATAGTTCCCTGTCTCTGATTCCTAATATTCACCCACCAACCAACAGTACCAACAGTACTTCCTACTTTCTAGAAATGGGCTATTACTAAAATAAATGTTTCCTATTTATATCTAGAGATAACACTTTTTATTATTATTTAGGGGAGTTCTAAACATCTCCAAAGCAATAAAAAAACTTTTCAAATGAGACTGAAAATTGGTAGTCCTAGAAAATGGCATTTTAGGAATAGTAATGTCTATTCCACTCTTCTATTACTGGCAAAAATTGAGTCTGACATTTGGCAATATTGAAATATATTTAAACCTACTTCCGAATCAGGCATGGAGTTAAATAAATGATGGGCTTAACATATGAAAGGGAGTGGGGCTCCTGCCTCTGTTTTCCAGTATGTTGTGATTCTGAAATTAGGTAATTTATAGATAGATAGGTATTCAGTGAAGCAAAATGATAGCTTTGAGTTTATTTCCTAAACGTTGGGCTGAGAGGTATTCAGAAGGACTGCACCATATGTTCTATTATTTTGATTTTTCAGCCAAGTTTCAGGATGAGTGGAGAAATATATTTTCCACAAAAAAAAAATGTGTGTTCGTGTGTGTAACATTCAAAGCCATTGTTCCTCCTGTTCATTGCAAATTTGGTGTCTTTTTTCCTTCTAATTCTTACATCATCTTTATGCATCACTCACATCATTGATTTCAGTCAATCAGAGATTGTGTTACAATGCAATATAGGTAGTTTGGCTATATGATAATGTCACTGAGGGCAACTGAGGCCATGTGAGAATGAGGGCAGTGCTTATTGATCACTTGCATGGATGAACCTAGCCAACTGACAATTATCTCACAAAGATGGAATGACCTGACAGTGCCATGTTGTAACTAATCTGATTTAGGAATGTGCAGATAACACTGAGGGCAAATGAAAATAATTCAGAATGAGATCAAACATATTTGAAGCAATTACAGGGTGGGGGGGAGGAATCCAAAATATTTCACACAGCCACCAATGCTCAAAAAAAAGTAAAGAGAACTTTAGTTTCAGAACTAATATTGAGACATTTGCTGAAATATTCAATACATTGAAGAGGAAACTAGATATAGCATAGTACAGGCTTTTCACACTTACAACTCAATCATGTACTCTATGCAAATAAAGAAGAGGGTACAGAGCAGTTCCCACAAGTTCATTTATATCGCCACCATCCGGCCATCACCTGTGTGCAAGCTTGATCCTGCAAGACATCTGAGACTTGGTAGAACATTCCATTACTACTGAGTCTTCCCATCTTTTACTGTTCATCATGTTTGTAGCTCTGCCAGACTCACACTCCTGGATCTTCTGAGGGTCAAAACAGATGTTACTTTTAATCCATATCTAGCAGCTATGTCTTTTGTTCATTTTTAGTCCAGATAGGCGTACGGGGCCTGATATAGATCATTTAAAAAAAAAACCTTTCCAATCTGTCAATCCAGATTGAGGGCCCTGTCTCTACACTAGAGTGTAACTGGGGGGGGGGGGGGGAGAAAGACACAGGGCAGTATCCAATACTACTACCGTATGCACACCATTTCTGTTGTGGTAGCAGGACCCACTGCTTGCACAACAGGAACTAGCATTTTCAACAATAATCCTGAAATGAGTCAAAATGTTCATCTCTGGAACAGGACTAATCTATGAAGCTCCATTCTGAAAGTTCTGCTGTCATGCCCCATTCTGGAAACAACTGTTTTTCTTGTTTCCACTGAGCTCTGAGCTCCTGCATGCTGATGGCAAGATGCAGAATGGCCTCAGTTGCAAAAGAACAGTCCTACCAACTTGCAATGTGCTCAAAAGAACAGCTGTTCATGGAGGCTGCTGGTAGGGGAAAGAAAGGTTATAATAGGCCCCTTCATGAAGTCCTACACACCACATTACTGTGAGCACAGGATGAAGAACTGAACCCTAGTTTGGCAATTTACTATGATATTTTTCTTTTCTTAATTTTTGAGATTCTTCATAAGCCATAAAACAATGTCAAATACTGTGACTCTTTTTCTTGGAAAAGATGACAGGGGATTGCTAATCAGCAAACCATCACAGGTAAATACTCAGAACAAAAGCTGAGGGGATATATCCAATGGTCACTTTTCACACGTGGCCTGCCCCACTGATTCTATTGCACAAGTGGGGCCCACATCAGCAGAGCTCCCATAAGAGAGCTCTGTTGACTTTCTTCATCCCAGAAACAAGTGTTTCCAATCTTGCCCCTAGAAGTACTAAATCCCTGTTGCACACACAATGGGCCCCACTTTTGCAACAGAATTAATAGGGTTGTCCACTTGTGAAATGGATGAAGTGGGGGGCTGCTTGCAGATTGGATACTACCCTATATATTCTAGAAATGTATACTCTATTTAAAATATAACTGAACTGCCTCATTAAAACAAAACTTTAGATATATTTACACCCTATCCTATGCATGTTTCTACAGAAAAAGTACTACAACTCCCAGCATGCCCTAGACAGCATAGGATTGTGACCTAAGACACTTATAATATGGCTCAGTTAGCTGTTCGAGCAAACATACAAAAAGTGATTTGATCCCCAAATAACTATGGTCTAGCATATGAGAACATATTTTAAATACAGTGAATCACATAATTATACACCAAGTGAATCAAAAAAATCTACAGTTACCCACAGTTTCTCAGACAATGGTGTGATACAAAATACAATTAGATAGATACCATTTGTATTGACTGGGTCATATGACATGATAAGCCATGATGGGTTGTGAGCCTTGTTAGTGTCAGCGTGGATTACTGTAATGTGTAAACCTGGCATTTGCGATACAGTGTGGTTTGTTAACAATGCACAAACCACCCTGAAAACCCATAGATTGTAGTAGGTTTGCTGAGGGTGGCTTGTTCTCAGTGTGGCTTGTCATGACATCCAAACCCAGCAGTGCAGGTTGTCCCAAGAGGATACAGAGCTACCTGTGTCACTCCTCATGACCTTGCCACTGCTGACTTCAGCCTCCCTCCTCCTCACTTTGGAAGTACTCAAACAGAAACAGATTTTTTATATTACTACTTTTTCCTGGTCTTTTGCAAGTGCACAAGTGCATAGATTCACCTGTCAGTCGTGTATAATCTTGCCTTGTCAATTTCCATGTATGTTATCGCTGTAAAGGGAAGCTCTGAAGTGGAGCTGGTAATATACTAGGAAATTAACAAGGCGAGACTGCACATAGGCTAATCTGTGTACTCTTGTGAAGAATGGGGGCAGGGGAAATAATAGCAAAAAAGCACCAAATTATTTCAGCAATTCAGAAGCACCAAAAAAGGGGAAAAAATGTGATTGAAGTAATTGTACCAAGAGGAGCACTGAAAGGGGATCCATATCCCCCACTTGGCAATGTCACCCTCTTGCTACTACACCATAGTACTCTTGCTACTATGGTTTCTAAAACAATTACCTTCCTGTTAGTGGACTTACAGAGCTATGGCTATATCTTTTACTTACCAGACACAGGATTGGAGTCTCTACTGGGCTTTTATACTGTCTCTATTGACTTCATTTCCAGTGTAATCGTAATAGAGTCTTAGTCAAAATTGAAAAGAACAGCAATTACAAGATAAATAACATAGTGCCTGCTAACATTCACCTCAAAAGGTCATTTATAATGAACCACTGGAATACCCATGAGGGATTATCAAAGAGCTGAACCAGTGTTTAATGTCTGACATACTGGAAAATATAGTCCAAAGGACCATGTGATTGTCATTAAAAGAAGCCCTTTCGACTGTTTGATGTAAGAAGCTGGTGGCAGGGGGCAAATTCTAACTAGATGCAACTAGGGCATGAGATTAACAGCAGAAAACCTAGTTGTACAAAACTCCACTAAATCAAAGCATACCAGCATGGAAACTTACCTTGATCACTACATGCTTAGGAAACAACAAAACTCCACTTGTCCGCAATCTAAACAAAGTCGATCACAACCTTCATTTATTTTACAAACTGATGCTTCACCTAATACAGAGCAAGTGGCATCATTTCTTCAGTGACTAAGGCCGCTTCATATGCCAAGTACTTACTGAGTATTTCAAGTGACTGAAAAATTGTGTAAATCCATTTGTATTCTTGAATATACACCCCAAAATTAGGAATGCGTGAGAATTTTGTTGTTGAAAACAGCAGAACATGCCTTGTTTGCAAATCACATCCTTTTCAGAAAATTGTGCACTTTAATGCACAATTCCCCAGAAAATATGTATTTTCATGCTTTAACCAGTGGGGGAAAGTGTGCATTTGGGTTCTTACTTTTAAAAATTTACATTTTTTCACAAACAAAAATGTGCATTTTTCCCATTAAAAAAAAATCTTTGCTGTTCAACTTCCATTCTGTGTTTAGAGATCAAACCCCAAAGAAAAATTAAAATTCAGAAGGAGGAGGAGGTAGCATAGATGCTGGCTAATGAGACACACAGAAGTTTGGGGTGCTACAACTTCTGATGGTAGCAGATCAGCCTCTGAATGAGGCATCATGATATGTGAGAAAACATTCTGAAATATCCATTATCCAGCCCAGCTGGTATGGTTTAGGCAGGGAAAAATGGCTATTGCAAGTGGGGAGACAGGGAATGGAGGATGCACATGTCTACTCACTTGTGACATGTGAGGCAAGGGCAGGGCAGAGCCTATAAAGGCCAGCCCCATCTTCGTATCAGCCTCTCTGGCTTTTCGGCTGCAGAAGGTGCAGCATTAACAGAGAGGCTCTGATGTCGACGTATTCTGGCGGCAAGGTCTTTTGGCGGCGGATCCAGCAGTGTGGCGACAGTTCCCACTGGCGGAGGTCATCCCAGGCAGTAGTGGTTAGTGGTGGTGGCAACCTTGGCACCAGCAATCTCACAGCGGATCGTGATTGGCTTGGCAGGGATGCGGTGTGGCAGTGCCCTGTTCCTGGATGGCACTAGTTTGGCCTAGTGCTCAAGCACCCCCTTGCATTTGCAAGCTCTCTCTCCCCATACTTCCCAGAGCAGCCAGTGTGGCCTAGCGCGGCCTTCTTGGACACCAATCAGGGGTGGCGGGCATGGCTCCCATCCTTGCCTTGGTCAGCTAGTCCCCCATACTTCACAGAGTGGCTGGCACAGCCTAGCACAGCCCACTCTGGCAGTGATCAGTAGCCAGTGTGGCCTAGCCAGCCCACTCGGTGCACTACTTAGCCCCATGGGTGATGGGCGTAGCTTCCCTCTTTGACTTGATCAAACTAGCAGCCATAAGGGGTGTGCCTCAGTGGGGATCACCTTTAATTGCCCACTGGGCCTTCTGTGGGGACAAGCCCTTTGGCTTGCGGCCTGACTGGGTGCCAAGCCTGTTGGGCATGGCCTGGGCCAGGCTTGGTGCTGTCTTTATGGACTACTGGCCTAGAAGAAAAGGGGAGGGGAGTTCATCACTTATATACCATGCAGCATAGGCTGACCATATGAAAAGGAGGACAGGGCTCCTGTATCTTTAACAGTTTCATAGAAAAGGGAATTTCAGCAGATGTCGTTTGTATATAAGCAGAACCTGGTGAAATTCCCTCTTCATCACAACGTTAAAGCTGCAGAAGCCCTGCCCTCTTTTGTACATGGTCAAGAGACAAGGCTCCTGCAGCTTTAACTCTTGTGATGAAGAGGGACTTTCACCAGGTTATATATGCATACAAACAACACCTGCTGAAATTCCCTGTCCTTTGCAACTGTTAAAGATACAGGAGCCCTGTCCTCCTTTTCATATGGTCACCCTAACCATGCATTATAGTGGATTGAGTTTTGGGGGAATCAGGAGCTGGTCCTCACTTTGCAGTATTTTTCATGATCCTGGGCAACAATTGTAGTCTCGTGTGGCTTGTCCAGAGGTTTGACTGTGAATAGGGTTAAAACAATGCCTCCTAAGAAAGGCATAGGTGGAAGGAAGGGTAAGGGTATGGCTCAGGATCCCCTTGTAAAATACCCACCCCAGCAACCCCTTTCTTCTTCAGACAAGGAAGGGTTAGATATTAATTCTGTCTTAAAGTGTCTTTCCACTTTAGAACAAGATAATGCCAAATTAAAGCAGCAATTGAGTGCTGAGAAGGCATCGGATCAAGGAATAAAGCCAATAGTTAGGTGTGCTAACAAAGCTTGGACTATCATTTCAGGACCAAGATCCAAGGTGGAGGTCTGCAGGCCATCCAGTCTGGCAACAGCAGTCTCTCCAGCTGAGAAGCCACAGGAGTTGCAAGCTTCCAATCCTGAACCATCTGGGATGGGATTTATTGACAACTTGGCTCAAAGTGAGTAGGCTGACCATATGAAAAGGAGGACAGGGCTCCTGTATCTTTAACAGTTTCATAGAAAAGGGAATTTCAGCAGGTGTCATTGGTATATATGCAGAACCTGGTGAAATTCCCTCTTCATCACAAAGTTAAAGCTGCAGAAGCCCTGCCTTCTTTTGTACATGGTCAAGAGACAGGGCCCCTGCAACTTTAACTGTTGTGATGAAGAGGGAATTTCACCAGGAACTAATTGCATACAAATGACACTGGCTGAAATCCCCTTTGCTCTACAACTGCTAAAGTTACATGAACCCTGTCCTCCTTTTCATATGGTCAGCCTAAAAGTGAGTATGTGACACAAACATCAGCAACTCTGCCAAGATGGCCTCCATTCAACCTTTGGGGCTTTCCCCCTTGGGGTATGGGACAAATGTGGCCATTCTCGTAACCAATTCAGTATGAGGACCACCATGAGATGCATGCACACCAGTATGGCAAGTAGCCTCAAGCTCCCCTGATGCTGGTGCACCCACAGTGCCTCAGGCTTTTCTGGCACAGCTGGAGGTAGTCAACTAGACCGTGCCCACCCCCAGCAACAGCTATTCAGACAACACAAACAGAGGCAGTGCCAGAGCAGGAGGTATCTGGCACTGATCCTTATGCCTCAGCAAAAGGCTCCCTCATACCTTATGGCATGATGTCTACTCCTTTAGGCTATCATTTACTGCCAGCCACTAAGGAGAAGATATGGAAGGGAGGGTATATAGACATGTTTTCCCTACTATTCAGGGAGGATGAGAAGAAAGAGAAGAACAAGAATGGAGATAGGGATCTGGAATATATTAGGAATAAGAAGTTAGAAACAACTCAGGCCAATTGGTTAGCTGGATATTTTATTTTTATGGGGGTGGTCCAGCAAAAGCATCCCAATAAGGGCATGGTCCTAACAAAGTATTTGGACATTATTTTTTGTTGTTATACCAAATACTTAGATCCTGCATGACTGGCTTATGATGAAGCATTCCACTTTAAAGCAGCATTCAATCCTGAGTTGAAGTGTGATGTGAAGGAGCCAGAGCTTTGGCTTCAGTTGATGACCCCAGCCAAACCAATAGTGGGCAATAGGGCTGATAATGGCCATATCTTGTGTCTTGACCGGTGGGGCCTGCTTTGCGAGACTCTGTCAGGCAGACATTTCAACCCCACTTGCTTTGTTAGGAGTTCACTTCCGGGATGTGTGTAGCAGGAACCCATGCATATACCGGCATGAGTGTTCCATGTGTGGTGGGCCTTACCCTTACTCAGAATGCCAGCATCTCAAAGGATTCAGGGGATTTAAAGATATGCAGCCAGGAAATAAGCCCCCTAACTCGGGCCTTCCTGCAAAAGGGCCCCAGCCCAATTAGGATAAATATTTTGGTCTCCTTACTGTGGATTAACCGTGGAAGGGTGATGCAGCATTTTTATTTAATGGTTTTGTCAGTGGGTTCAGGATTCCTTTCCAAGCCATCCAAACTCCAATTTTCTCAAGGAACCAGGCTTCCATCCATGGGATGTTGACCTCTCTCTCTCTCTCTCTCTCTCTCTCTCTCTCATTTGAAACTATTTACAGCCAATAGGCCAGCCATCAGCAAATAAAATTATATATAAAATAAAAGGGGAAAGAGATACCTAAAATCTATAACAACTAGCTATTAAATATTTGAGTTCTACAAACTATTATGTGGTGTACAGATTTTGCCACTTGCAGAGTGAGCTTCTTGTCCTTACCCCGCAATAGAGTTCTTACCAAAGTTTGCTGTCCATTCATACCTTGTATTATTGGGCCCAGCATAGAATTTCTTATCTCTTTGTAGAAGCTACAATCTAGTAGCATGTGTTTGACTGTTTCCACATCCAAATCATTACATAAGCAACGTCTGGCTTCTAATGGGATTTTCTTGTATCTCCCTTCCATCAACTTGGAAGGAAGAACATTGAGTCTGGCTACTGTGAAAGCTCTCCTGTATTTAGGCACAGATAGCCAGCTCAAACAGAACATTCCATTTCTGCCATTATACTAGGTTAGGCCCAACAAAAAAGGAGAGCATGGGCCACAGGCTTTTATCAGCTGTTCTTGAAAATCGATATCAAGTATCCTTTGCCCTATCGTCCGTTTAGCAATGTCTGGGTCTGTGAACAGTAAATGAGGTAAGGAAAGTCCCAACAATTTAACCTTCTGTACTATTGCTTTAGTCCAGGGTGATATATAAGAATCTAATAGGGCCTGGGAAACCAGGGAACCTGAAGCCAAGCCATGATATAATCTAAACCAGTAATGTACTGTATGTTTCCAGGCCAGGTTGTTCAGTGAGGGCAAACCGCCCTCTAAAGCAAGAGTAGCCCCAGATACTCTCTCTCTCTCTCTCTCTCTCTCTCTCTCTGTCTCTCTCTTTCAGCCTATCTACACTACTGCTTTAAAAACAGTTTAAAACAGTTTTGAGAACTGTCGGGGCCCAGGACACACTCCATATACAGTTTTCAAAACATTTTCAATGTGTTTTATCCAGCGTGTGTAGATAGGCTCCCTGTTATTGCCATCGGTTTCTTTCCTCTTCTAACCCACATATTCTGTCAAAACCTCCTGTGCCATCTGTTATTTCTTATTGGCATTTGATTTCATGTCTCTTGATGTCTTGGAACTCTATTCCTTTTGTTGGAAACTCCTTCCTCTTGGTTCCCTTTAAAAATGCACACATACACACTCAACTTTGAAAATCCATTCATCCTCCTTTGTTAAGTCTCCTCCCTTTCTTTTAGTTTTCTGGAAGTCTGCAAAACACACAAAAACCAAACTTAGTCATGTTGATCAATAAGGGGAAAAATCCAAAATCTATTCTCAGGCACCACCAATCAAAATAATAAAGATTTTGGCTGGCTGTGGATTTGGGTTTTTTTCCGGAGGTGTACCTATTCTTATCTTGCTCATCTCTGGCAAGTTTCCCTTTTTCCTTTCCCTCTCCCCTTTCCTTCTGTTTCAGGTTCATAGCTTGGGGTTCTCCTGAAGTAATCTATGTCATTTGAGGCTCAGTTGGACTAAGTGGCATGGAGTGCTTTCTACAAAACTTAGTTGGTAGCCACCATCTGGACAAGATAAACTGCCTTCAGTGCTCTATGCTCTGGAAACCTCCAAAGTAGATTTGTGCAATGCATGCTGTGTGGAGCTGCTTTGAAGACTGTTCAGAAGCTGCAGCTTGTGCAAAATGTAGCAGCCAGATTGATAACAGGGACAAGACAGTCCAAACATGTAATACCAGTATGTTTCCAAGTCCAATTCAAGATGCTGGTGTTGACCTACAAAGCCTTACACAGTTCAGGACCACAATACCTGAAGGAACACTTCTACCAGCATGAACCTACCCATACATTGCACTCATCATATAAGGTCCTCCTCCAGGTGCCTCTTCCAAAGAAAGCGTGGAGAGTGGCAACAAGGGAGAAGGCCTTCTCAGGGATGGCTCCCCAATAATAGAATGATTTTTCCAATGTGGCCAACCTGGCATCAACATTGTTACCTTTTACGCACCAGGTTAGGACGTTCCTCTATTCTCAGGCATTTGGCAGCATATGATACAGTTTTAATCAGGTCATGGGATTTGTTATTGCTAATTGTTAATTGGGGGGTATGTTTGCATGTGTGTGCTGTCTGTTTATATGCTTTTATGTAAAACTTTTTTTCTATTATGTACAGTATTGTATTTTTAATGTTTTTAATCTTTATAAAATGCCCATAGAGCTTTGGCTGTTGGGTGGTTCAGAAATGTAATAAATGAAATGGTGTGAAATAAAATGAAATATCTCAATATCTCAAATATCTCAAACTTGTAGACAGGGATGAATCAGTTTTAGTGTTGTCCAGTGCATCATATATTTTAGATACTCTAGTTAAACGATGGAGAAAGGGGGAAGTTGGGAAATATTCCTAATTTTGTTAGTAGTTTATAGTCATAACAAAGCAAGGTCAAAGAAGCAAATGGGAAAGCATATTTCAAAAGATTTGATCAATTAAACTAAAACATTGCTGTTTATGCCAAAGAGCAAGGAACAAAACTGCACAAGGTCTGCGTAATTACCAGAGATCCTCCTTTTCTTCAGTCACATTCAAAGGCAGAGTTTTGTTCTGGGGCCTATTCTTAACTCTACAATGTCACAGAACTATCTAAAAGTATTCCAAAATAACTTCCATGATTAGTTAGTGCTACTGAGTAAATTCAGTATTCAGTAGGATGGTCGGAATGCCTTGTTGTTGTTGTTGTTGTCGTCATTGAAATGCCACTCTTTGTGCTAGATCAATATAATTTATTTCACATTTAAAGAAATTCAATCATTCAGATTAAATTTCCATGCACCTGCTGGCCAAACTACACATGTTGCTACATGCATCTCTTTAAATTGCATGAATATTTTTTCAAATGTAAATAGTACTGGGGGGGGGGGAGCACAATCAGACTTGGGACTGTTGGGAGCAGAGATGGGGAGTTTAATCCTTTCTTCTCTCGCCACGGTCCTGATGAAAAATATCCTTCCAATGCTGCCATACGCATCAAAAGGAAAGCTCCCATTAGTGCCAATGAAAGCTCCCTGACTCTCCCTGCAAGCAGCAGGGTAACTTTTGCCAGGACCATGGCAGGAGGGCAGAGGGTTAAACTGTTCCTCTCCACCCCTGGCAGAGGATGCTATTTGCATAAGGAAAATATGTGCATGCAACTTAGTATTTAGTGTCATATGTAGTTTGGCTCTGAGACAAATTCAAGTGGAGAAAATAAAGGGAAATCTTATTTCTCAGGGAAGGATAAGACATGTTCTAGATTTCCCTTTATTTTATGTACATGTGTGTGTGTGTGTGTGTGTATGTGTGTGTACATATGCACACACATCTCAACAGGCAATGTCCTCTTCCCCTTGCTTCAGGCCAGACTGGCCCATATAGCCTGTTTCAGATTGCAAATGTATTGTTGAAGCAAGAACATGGTCATTTCTTTAGATATTTTTGACACTGAAGGACAGTGACTGTACTGGATATGACTGGGTAGCAAAGATTTCAATAAAAAGAAGGCCGTTGTTTTAAACACAAAGGGAAATTATGTTGAAATCTCCCATTCTCACGACTCAGATTTAAAATGTTCTGGTTTGCTTAATCCACATGGCTTGTGTGTGATCCCATGTGTGATTATGTAAGCTGGTACCATCTTGAACATGCACAACCATGTTCAAGCACATTACCGTGGAAGCATGAAAAGTTGTGATTCTTTGTGCAGTGCTCTGTTACAAAGCCTGGAGCCACATTATTACATATTAGTTGTTGCTGTAGATTATTATTATTATTATTATTATTATTATTTACATTTTTATACCATTCCATAGCTGAAGCTCTCTGGGGAGTTTACAAAATTTTAAAACATTAATAACAATATATAAAATTTAAAACTGCAAAAACATGCAACAAACAATAAATATAAAAAGACCACATACATCTAAAAACAACTTTGAGCAATCAGTCAAACTTTTTTAAAAAAATAGAACCAGGATCTCATCACATGCTGCCAAATGTCTGAAAAAAGAGAAAAGTCTGGACTTGGCACCTAAAAGATAGCAAATGTTGGTGCCAGGCAGGCCTCATTGGGGAGATCATTCCATAATGGGAGGCACTACCAAGAAAGCCCTCTCCCTTGTTGCTGTCTCCCTCGACGTAGGCACCCAGTGATGGACCTTAGATGACTGTAGTATAGGGGTAGGTTAGCATCAGGATAGGTTGAAGTTAAAGATCTTGACATGGAACAGAAGAGGTGATGACTTTGTAAATACAAATTAACCAAGTTATTTAAAGCTTCATAGGTCAAAATCAGCACTTTGGATTGTGCCCAGGAGGCTACAAGATGCCACACAGGCAGTGAAACATGGAAGTAAGATCAAGAGGCTAGCTAATGCATACACTACCACTTCAATGTAAGTACCAAAAATAAGCTATTGATAACCCATATCCAGCCATTACAATAACATTGGATAGGAATCAAAATAAATGAATATACAAATAAAATACTGAACAAAGTAAGAAACTGAATGATTGCTTTTCAGATAATGAATTTAGTCACTTCCTCCGCATTTTATATGGCACACAACAAGTTTCCATCAGTAAAGTTACAAGGCATAACCCTTTCCAGATGTTTTATTGAATTATTTAAATACATGAGTCTATTAGCACCAATTCATGTCACTGCTACATTTCAGGTGTGAAACGATCTTAGATGAATATCAGTTAAAGGATGGACCTGTTGCGGCAATAGATTTACTGTTATGGATTTAAGAGGTCTCCACTGTATTCACATTACTTTATTGCCATTAGTGCTCTCTAATTAAAAATAAAAAGACTTCTCCTTGCTTTCCTCCTCTTGTGTGTGTCTGAAGTGATTTAGCTTTAAAGGGAAAGAGCAAATGACGGATCACAGGAAAATGTTAAACTATAAATCACCTACTTCTCTGGACATACTGACTATTTATGAGGTTGGAGGGTGAATTCCAGTTAAGTTTCCAGGCATTTGGATGCATTAATTCACCTGAGTCACATGCACCACACTTTTGTTAGTAACTGCCTTGCATTTAAGGGGAAACTGCCAAACACTTAGCAAGTTTGCCGGTTCCAGCTGAGCCAGGTTGTAGATTGACACGGTGACTGCAGGGGACCATTAAACATAGCACGCCCCATGCAATGCACCAGTGTGCCAGTTTAATTTAGCATGGCAAACCTCCAATCACATGGCCAGGTAAACAATGGCCGGTAAGAATTGACAAGGAGACGTTTCAAGTCATCCATGCTAAAGAAGTGTCTTTGTAGCAGCAGCCATGTCTTAAAGGTAACAAAGTGAGAATACACACACACACACACACACACACATATATATATATATATATATATACACACACACATATACATATATCACAATTTCAACCGTAACAAGGCAAGAATCATATTCTTATTCTGACCCCTTAAGGGAAGAAGCAATCAGGAACAAGGTTGCAGGGCTGTACTACAGCATCATGAAAAATAGTAGGTAGACAATGGCTAGATGTTTAAGACCAAATGGCTCACTTCCCTGTGCAGTTCTTAAGAGTTTCAGGACCTTCTCTGCCGCTAGATCCAGTGGACTTCTCTACATGAGGCTGTTACTGAGTGCTCGTTGTCAACCTCCTGGGCCTCTCCCATGCTTTATGACCTTTATCCCAGCTTTTTTAAGATCAAGAAAGCACTTTAATAGCTATGTGAACTTCTGTAATTGTGTGATAATACAGTGCCATCTAGTGGCTGTATAATGAAGCATATAGAACCTATAGAGAAAGAAAATCCCTGAAAAACAGCCCATGTCAGCCCATGTAAAAGAACCAAATTTGATTCTTTAAAGAATCCAGAAGCAGACTCCCCAGTAAAGCTGTGGTATAAAAATCTGGCGTAGAGAAGCCCAGTTTGAGCTCAGCTACAACTGAACTGAAGTCCCTCCCCCCATTTCAACATACCATTCATGAACAGGGTGAATTTGAAAAGAAAAATACCTAGAAAACTGTCATTTCTGTTGCCTGCCATCCTCTGATGAACCCCCTGAACTGTGTTTTTTTTCTTCACTATTGTCTACCAAAATTGCCCTCAGCCATTTCAACCCCTTTTTACTCTAGCTGCACCTAGGCACCAAGTAAGAACATTGTTGCTTTATGGAACTGAAACTTGCTATGGATATATCAGTTGGCTGTGTGTTTTTAAAATCTGTCCTATCGTGTGAGTAGAAATACTTGCTCATGGTATGTGTCAGAACTGTGGAATTAATGGGGCTGGCTCCAGCCTATAATATTTCTGACCTTTCCAAAATAGGCCAGGGATGACAGCAGGGGGGTGTCCAAGTGTGTGGAGGTCACAGGACCATGCAGACTATCCCCACTTAGGGATGGGCAATGTTCAAGCTTCTCTGAACGTTGTCTTGTCACTCATTTCGGGCTCAATTCCCATTCATGTTTGGATCATCAATAAATGGAAGAAAGAAATTGAAGGTTTATGCACACTTAGAAGTTTAAAGGGGGCATCCCTAGGTCTGTCAGGCTACTAGGCTTGGGTGAGGAGAAGGACTGGAAACTTCATTCACCCAAAGCTCTTAGACCTAGGTGTGAAATGGCCATGCCTCCCTCCAAGCATCATTAGATGTGAAGGCTTTAAGAAGCCATAAGTAGGGTGGCACAACTTCTCTTGGGCTCCAAGCCAGACTGGAGCTGCCCACTGTAATGTTTAGAAGTTCATGTTTTTCTAGCAGATCTGGCTTATTAGAGCCTGGATCAATTCCAACTAAGGCTTTATTTATGGCACAAAAGTCAATATCTATATCTCTGCACCATGTAGCCCTGGTCAGGTAGCCATGAAAAAAATCTGATGGGCCTCCCCTTAAGTATTTATTTGATATTAAAGTTGTTGCAATAAAATTATACTCGGCTTAGACAACTTATATGCATCCACCGGGCTCCCTAAAAAATCACTGGTGGCTTTGCCTCTCCAAACTGCCAATGATCCTAGTCCTCAGTGGGCTGAGATAGGTAGTTTATATGTAGGGTGACCAGATAAACTCCAGATCAGGGCTCATATAACTTTAACAGTTGTAGAGAAAAGGGAATTTCAGCCAGTGTCATTTGTATGCAATTAGTTCCTGATGAAATTCCCTCTTCATCACAACAGTTAAAGTTGCAGGGTCTCTGCCTTCTTTTGTATATGGTCACTCTAGTATAGTGCCTGCACCTTTAACTGTTGTGATGAAGAGGGAATTTCACCAGGAACTAATTGCATACAAATGACACTGGCTGAAATTCCCTTTTCTCTACAACTGTTAAAGTTACATGAGCCCTGACCTGAATTTTATCTGGTCACCCTAGTTCAGGGATAAATCGAAACAGAAACTAAAAACTGCAACTTCAGGGCGGGAGAACAGCAGGACGGGGATGACGTCATGTGAGTCCAGTGCTGAAGAAGTGGAGCAAAGTTGTGGTGGGTGTGCTTAAAACTGCCCATGTGATAACGACCTTTGTCACTGAAACACAATGATCTTTCTTGTGCTGCTTTAACAAAACATTCACTTGCATAAGCTTTTCCATCCATCAGAAAGGGACTATGCAAAACTAGGAATATCTCCTTGTAAATTAAAGCTACAATCCCATGCTCCATTTGTGTGGCAATATTATATTCACTTACCTGAAAGTAAATCCCACTGAACTCAATGGGTTTCTTTCTGAGTAGACAGATATAGGATTGTGCTGTAAATATAACTCAGTATAATTTATTTCTGATTAAACCTGCATGGCTAGGATCCAATGCATACTACTGGGGAATAAAATCCAATAAATTCAGAGGTACTTATTTCAAGTAAATGTAAGCAGGAATTATTATTCTTATTAATAATATTAATATTAATATTAATATTATTGCAACAGTCTAATCTTTATTTTGGTTAACAAGATCTTTAAATCCTAATCTGCCCTACTGCCTTGTTATTTCTGTGGGGCTTGAATGATTTTATGAAATTAAAATAGATATATAAAGCAGCAAAATGATATGGACAAAAGTTATTTCCTTCCTTGACAATTATGCTATTTGAGAGCAAATTTCGGTAAATCTAGAGGAAAGTGGGTCATTATGAGATCCTATATCTATTGCACAAAACAGTTGTGTTTGTTTTTCATTATCTCTCTTGTAGCAGATTTTTCAATATTCATAAAAATAAAAGCTCCATTGTGCCGTGTATAGACATTCACACTCCTGCCAAAGTCTGCTTAGTTTTCCCCTCTGAAAGCTGAATGAATCCTGCTTAGAATTATATAGCTGTCCTTAGACCTCTTTTTTGCAGTGGCTGCCAAAATGTTTGGAATTACTTGCTTTCTTTGTAAATTACACGAATGCTCACTGGGGATTCAGATTAATACCAATTCAGTGTAAACCTTTTCCACCTGGCCTCACTTTTACTATTAAAATTGTCTTTTCCTAGCAAGAACAGAACAAGATTTTCCTTGCTGTATGTTGTCCTGGTGAAAGGATATTCTTTCAGCACTGTTCCCTGGCTTGTGTTTTCTTTCTCTCTTTTGTTGATCCAGCTGTCTTTACAACTTCCAACTGTTGCCTTGTTAGATTAAGGCTGACTGAACAGGAAAAAAAAATCTAAAATAAAGGAGCATCCTGTCTGAATGTTACGCCAACTTTTTATTCCGATTTGAGCAAGACCATGCCTAGAGATATCCACTACGAACTAGGCGTAACATAAATACCAATAAAACACCAATAAAACTAAAGTGTTTTATTGGTGTTTTATTGGTATTTTAATGATGTATTGGTTTTATGTGCTTTTAATCAGTTTTGTATTTTATGTTTAATGCTGTTCCCCGCCTCGATCCATTGGGAGAGGTGGGTAATAAATAAATAAATAAATATATTATTATTATTATTATTATTATTAGGCCAGAAAGGAGGAATGATTGTGGATGAGATGATTATAAACACCTTTCCTTGTAGTATAGAGAGGCAAATTTCCACTAGCCATTAATTTTCCCTTTAAGATCTTCTGCATCACTCTTCAGCTCCTTCTATTGAAGAATTGTGACAAGTGTTTAATAATGAATAGTGAAGTGTTAAATTGTAGATCTATGAAGCCATTTTTCTTAATCACTTAAATTCCAAAAACCTTTAGCAGCTTCATGCGAAATTTCGTAGGTTACATCGCAAGAAAAGAATAAATCCTAACCCTTACAGAGAGCTATTCATGTATCAATTTAAATACATTTGCCTGTGTGATGGAATGAAGCAGCTATTCTGTGAATGAAAAGCAGAGGGGAAAATAATTTATCTAATCTTCACAATAGGAGAAAAGTAGACAGGAATAAGGCAATTATCTTGATGAAGTTTGACTGGGGTTCCAGTTTCATTACTCACAGAGCACACCATGATTTCTTGTATAAACACGATGGTTTAGGATCTTAATTTATCTAAGCAGAAAAATAAAGTGCTTTACACCGCTATTCTATGCACATCTCCTCAGAAATAAGCATGTACGTGGGTGTAGGATTGCAGCCTTGCACAGTTTCATTTTATTTTTTATAATTTATGAGATCAATTCTATAATTTATGAATCAAGGCTGCCAAAATACATTATTTGTAGAAAGAGATGGTTCAAACCTTTCTAAGAAGAACACTCTCTGATCGAGAAGTACTTCCCCTGATCTCTGATGTATGGGAACTCTCTAGACCTGTTCACAACACATAATTGTGTTTATTGAATATGTGGAGGGTCAAGCAGGAGAAACCCCACATCCCCTGCTCATGACCTCTGCACATTTTGCTGGTGTGAACAGACCCTGTACATAATAACTGCGTCAATGCAGTTGGGGACACCACCCTTTCCCAATTGCCTGGAAACTCTGTTCACAGCAGGCACAATCCCACTCAATACCCCCTCCACACATTCGCTGAATATGAGTATGTCTTGTGAACATGTCTTCTCTATTTACTCTGTGATGATAAAATGCATTCGGAACATATTCAGGGCCCTTATTTTTATTTCATATTTTCCAGTGTTAATCCTAAGCATTTAAATCAGATGGCCACAAAGCTGAGCCTTGGTTATCCCTAGCACAAATTAGAGCATATTGGCCAATCCAGATCTGTTCATGTGGTAGTTTTGCAAATTTATTTATTTATTTACAATATTTATATACCGCTCCATATCTAAAATAAATTCCAGAGCAATGAATATCAGAATAAATCAGTAAAATGATAAAAAAATTAAAACAGTATATTAAAACCATTCAATTTAAAGCAGAATGCCAATAAAAATGGATGCTGGCCAGTGTTGGTGCCTGCCTGACCTCCAGGGATAGGGAGTTCCAAAGAGAAGGGGCTACCACACCAATGGCTCTTCTCCTGGAGGACTCCTATTGAGTCATAGGTCCATGTGGTGCATGCCCTCTAATAGCCTCAGTGACCGGGCAGGTTGTATCAAATATTTGATTTAGGTGAATTCATTACAGATCTAGAACCATGTGCCTAGGCATGTGCCTAGCACTTTCCATTTTTGGTCAATAGCCTGCCCTTCAAAGGACCATATTTTTTTTTATTGAACTGTATTTATACAAAAACTACTGTAAAACTCCCCACAATCCCTCCACAATAATCATCTCATCAAAGTGACAGAGGAGCAGAAAAGGATTAGTTTGGCTATCTTTAACTCCTTTCAGATGAGATTAATTTTCAATACTATAACCCAGTGACACTTCTGAGAAGAACAAGTTCAGGATTTAAGTGTAAACCAACCTTCCCCAGCCTGGTGCTCTCCAGATGTGTTGCACTGCAACTCCCATGTTATGTGTTATGGGGAAGACAAAAATCATTTTCATCATTAATTTTAAAATAATCTTTACGCATGAAAGTATTAGGTGCTAGCTCTGCCTTTGATCTCACACTTTGAGAAAAATCCTATATGTTAGTCCCCACAACACCATATATCTGACATTCAATAGACAGAAAACCTATGCCATGTGCTGAAATCTAATTTTAACGTCTGAAGAACTGTCTGGATTAGGTATTGAATATTCATTCATTGTCCCTTCATTTGGTTTAAGACAGTCTATTTAAAGTGTTACACCTCTTTTGGAGTTCCTTGATGGATCACACATTTTAATGCTGGAAAACATCATACTTTAGAACAGATGTGGGCAGAAAATAGATCTATCCTGATGTTTTGGACATCAACTCCCAGCATTCCTGAACATTGCCCATGCTGATAGGAGCTTTTATGAGTTGAACTCCAAAACATCTGGAAATCTACATTCTGCCTGCCCATGCCCTAGAACAGCCTTCCCCAACCTGGTGCCCATCAGATGTGTTGGGTTGCAACTCTCAATATGAGATGCTCTAAAAAAAGAAAAGTAGGTGGCCCTAAGTTGTTCGTCATCAGTTTTCCACAACCCCATAATCATCTCTGCATATCATATTCCCCATCTGGTCTTCATGGTTTATCTGCTTTGGGAGAATGAGAATTTCACTTGCACTGTCTGCCTCCCAATTTCCCTGCTTTTTGGTGTTTGGTTGAAAGCTCTAGAGCTTTACCATTGTTTTGTAAACTGTATGTTTTTGTTTATTTGTTTAATGACTATTTTAGTCCCCATCCATCCAGATGGGTATGACATTAATTCCAGTATCCATAGGCTATCAAAGGCCACCCAAACCCTACATGGCACCAAATACAGATTATAAAAAGTCATAGTGATAGAGTAAGGACATTTTGCATAATAAACTTTACATGTTGAATCATCATTAGTCATGGATAACACCAGAGAAAGGGACAATATGCTAAGAAAAGCCTACCTGATTTTTCCTTAGTTGAAAGCCATAGATAGATAAGTAATTCATAATCAGAAAGTTACACTTCAGATTTTATCATTTTGATATACTTTGGAAACACATTATTTTATTGTGAATATATGGAATTATATGATATAAGATACAAATAAAATGTGAAGAATTTTTTTTTTTTAGCAAACAGCCTTCAATAATTTATCCAACCTTGTTTTGAAAAAGGAAAGATCTGTTCCAGAGATATACTTCACTACTGAATTCTAATCAGTGATTGATTGCTTTTGTGATCATTATTATTAATAATAATAACAATTTATACAATTCTTAGACTTTTCCAAGCACTGTATAAAGATTTTTTAAAAAAAACAAAAAACAGACCCTGTCCACAGGCTTACGTACATTTTATTTTTTAGATTTTTAGTATGTTGCAAGTAACTACAAGAAAAACAAGGTATAAGTATTTCAAGAGCTGTATTTTATTTAAGATATAATTGGAATAAGATGGTGGTTTTATAAATTCACCAACCTCCTGACAGCATTTACTTGTTCAGAGACATCCATTCTTTTACAATAAAAGAAACCATGAATATTATCATAATACATGAACAAGCAAACAATAGTACATTTTTCAGGAATGGTGGCTAGCTGCCAAGATCCTGGCTAAAAGCTAATTTAAAACCTGCATGGCTAATTTCAAAGAAGAAACAAGGCACAATTTTCTTTCCTGGGAAAGGGTTCAAAATATTTTGTGTGGGTTCTGAGACAATGGTTTCACTTGCCTTATATAGTGATTTGCAGTTGGAGACGGGGAAACAACTTTTCATAGTGTCCATTTATATGCTACCACATCTTCTAATATTTAAATAGGCCAACAGTCCTTATTTTAAACTGCAGTATTTGTTAAG
This sequence comes from Anniella stebbinsi, assembly GCA_029215795.1. Lineage (NCBI taxonomy): Eukaryota > Metazoa > Chordata > Lepidosauria > Squamata > Anniellidae > Anniella > Anniella stebbinsi. The sequence goes on along the minus strand of JARDYH010000001.1, from coordinate 237,135,704 downwards.
TAATCAGAACAATTACTGACCTGACTTATAGTAGAAAGAAATGCAGCGATTCCTCTGTCTTTTTGTTAATGTTAATGCAGCAAACTTCTATGGTACTTTTACATTGGTTCTTACACATCTAAACCATTCTGGGGTTCACACTCTCATGCAGAAACAATAATAATAATAATAATAATAATAATATAAAATGTATTGAGATAGCGCTTTGTTTCAAAGCACTGTACATGAAATAAAATAGGTCAACAGTTTACAAAATTCCCCCATCACATGTTGCTCACATGAAGGGGCAACATGTGTTGAAAAGGGCAATTAAAGTTGCAGGCACTATACAAGAGTGACCATATACAAAAGAAGGCAGGGCCCCTACAACTTTAACTGTTGTGATGAAGAGGGAATTTCACCAGGAACTAATTGCATACAAATGTTAAAGTTACATGAGCCCTGTCCTCCTTTTCATATGGTCAGCCTAAAATATGCTCATTAAAATAAGTAGGTTTAAACTTCCATAACTACATTGGATTTCATTCTATGAATTTAGCAAACTTTCTTTTCAAAATTTGCCTAACATGTGGTGTAAAATTTCAATGTGTATTCAAACTTTCTCATAACCAATTTTCAAGGCATTTCATTAAAAGGAGATTGAAAAAAACACTTTACCAGTCATTCAGTGTTTCAGTAAAATCAAAGTATTTTAAAGTTGTTTTTTAAGTTGTTGAAGTGTTTCTACCCTAGACTTTCTTTCAAATAGTTTGGTCTTTTGGGTCTTGCAAAGCAAAAGGGGGGAAATCTCAATTTGTAAAACAGTTGCCAAATGTTGCTCTTAAGTAAAATAACAATTGGCTCAATTTCACAGTAGGAAGTGTGGCTAATGTGCACCTCACCTTTTGCTTCAATCAAAGCAAACAGGGCAGTGATTCCAAATGGCCCTTTGATTAACGATCACAAAAACTTCACAATTCCCTAACTTAGGTGAATAGTGTCAGCAAAAACAGAAGTCTGCTGGATCCCAAAAGGCCTCAGATGCCATTGATTAATAATGAGATAGGAAAGTATTAATTTTACTCTAAACTCAAATTTATCAAGTGGCATATCCCTAGTGATTGGGATGGGAAAGGTAGTGAATCTATTCCTGATGTTTACTTGCTAATAGACATTTCTATCCAGGAAAATTATGCGATAAAGTCAGATAAAATAAACCAGTTATTTATATAATGTATATTAGAAAAATCACGGTAAGAACGACCAAACTTAAATGTATATGGCTGAAGATTCAAAGATAACTTATTGTTGCTCTGAGTAGAATAATTAATCCACATTTATAGTCAGGTAAATGTTACCTTGTAGATTCAGAGAATGCTATGATAAATCCAGTTAGTCTGATTGGATAAGTGTAAGTCAAATTTATGGATGACTCTAAAAACACACACACAAGTATTTTAGAGTTTGAGTAAGACGGCAGTCCTGACATTTCACACTTGAATCCAACCTGCTAAATGTACCCTGACTAATGAGGCTCAGTATATCAACCCAATTCTGCCTGAGTGCTGTTTGGAGGGGGATATATATATATATATATATATATATATATTTCAAAATACAAAGAGAAAATAAAGCCATATTTACAGTTTGGGTGTTTTGTTTTGTGTTTGTTTTTAGCTATTTATATACTAAGAATCTGTATACAGGCAGAAAAACTAATGAGAGCTTGTTTACACACAGGTTCAAGCAGCTTTACTAGGCTTCACGGTTAAAATAGTTGAGAGGAAGAGGGTGTACAAGCATCTATCTCTGTCAACTAAATTCTCAACTGTATGCATTATGAATGCATAAGGATTATGCTAACACCAGCCCTGAGGGGTGGGTATTATATGGAAAAATACATGGGTGCCATGGATGCATAGGTCCATGACGGTTTTCTTCCATATAATGTTTCTGGGAGGGATGATACATCATTACATGCCATCACTGCCCAAGGCATTCGTGGCAGCTAATATGTGTAAAGAAAAGAAAGATAGGGAGCACTCAGACCAGCTTGTACATACCTTAAAAATAGTCTATTTTATGTGTCTGTGTTTTCATGCAAATTTTTTGAAGGGGGGAAATCCACACTAGAACTGGATGGAATGAACTTAATGGTTAGAAAATGCAACAGGGGTGAACCAGATCATATCTGTTCTGTCCATCTGTAGGAAGGGGCCCTTCTGTTCAGGGAAGAGCAACTCTGGATCCAACCCTGAAAGATGGCTTTGGGCCATCAAAAGACATGATAATATTGTTTAGCTCCTGCACCCCAATCCTAGGAGGTTTGGATTTGCAGGGGCCCCAGTGGTTGCTTAGACTTCAGTGGCCTAGGAAGATACCGGAGACTTGTGGTGTTTCTTTTATGAAGATTTATTTACATTGTGTTCAGGCCTACAACAACCCAGCTCCAAGCAAAACCTGCTTCCTCTCAGCTGCCTAGCAGCTCTCCTTTTGTGTCAGATTCAGGCTTTCCCTAGGCCTTTATCACACCTACCCAGTTTGCTTCTGCGGGTTCTCCCTCTGTTTCTTATGCAAATGTAGCCTTTTGAATCACACATGGTTGGTTTTGCTCCGATACCTCAGCTCAGCCTGCTGAACTTGCCTGATCTTGCCTGAAACGGACTTTGCCCGTTCAGGGTTAAATTGAAACAGAAACTAAAAACAGAGCACTCAGGGCATGAGAACAGCGTGAGGGGGACGACGTCATGCGAGTCCCTTGCTGAAAAAGTGGATCAAAGTCACGGTGAGTGTGCTTAAAACTGGCCCTAGGTTCATTTCCTCCTACCCCCCTCAGGCCTTGTTGAACAAAAGAGTTGCCCATTTAGGTACTGCAGTGTGTGTGTGGGGATCCTTAATCTCTTTTACTCAGATACACTGTTATAAGGTGTATCTGAGTAATTTAGAATGACCCCTAACACATAACAATACTTACTGAGTTTATTTGTTGCTTTTGGTTAGCAAATACCACTGCTGAAGAAAAAAAGTGAATTCAGGTTTGAAATAACAAGTGAACACAGGAAGCTGCCATATACCATGTCAAAAATTGGTCTGTATTGCTGAATATTGTCTACAGTCTACACAATTGTCTCTAAAGCCCTACAGGGCCCTTCTCCTGCCTACCCAGAGATGCTGGTTATTGTACTGAGGCGTGTTCTCTACAGCCAAGTTACAATCCCTCTCCAATTGCACATAGATCATCTAGTTCGCTAATAATAATGCAGAGTGGTTATCAGAATTCATGCTTGGTTTATACATTTTAGGGCCTAAATGATCTTAAATAAATAATAGGAGATAACTATAGAGCTCAAAGCTTGAAAGGCTTTTTTCTTTTTATCAACAAGAATGATGCATAAATGACTATGAAATTACCTTACGTGCTGCAATAAAAAGTTGCATCTTCTCAACAGCAACTGCAGAACAAAATAGATATAGACACATACACATGCATACAGATAGATACACACATACACACTCGCACACAAAGCAAAAGAAAACAGAGAAGAGAAAATACACCAAAAAAAGAGCAGATTTTCTGGAAACAAAAATTCCCCCTTCAGGAACAGTTAGTTCTTTTTTTTAAAGCAAATGAGACTGCAGACATTAAAATGAAATTGAAGCAATTTCATGGAAAGAAGAAAAAAATGTCAGAACAAGTGAAACACATGAATAATAATGAATAACGAACAATCCCAGATAAAAACTTGTACAAAAAAAGGAATATATATATATGAAAAAATAGTCTTGAAGTCCGCTAAGGGATATCTATCTATCTATCTCTCTATCATTCATACATACATACATACATACATATATATACTTCACTTCATAATGAACAAGATAAATGATTATTTTTAATGAAAGCATATATATTTTTCTATCTATCCATGCCTATTCCTGTGAGGCATCATATTCATTTCTGATTTTTGGATTTGTTTTTGAGGAGCCCTTTTTCTTTCTTTAAAGCAGATAAAAATAGACAAACGTAATACATCATTAAGCAACATTGTTATTAATTCCCTTATAAGAACCTATATACTGATTATATCTTTCACAAAGATATATGTGTTACTGGCTGTCTTTTTATCATATTTAGTATTACACATCCCACCCTTTTTCCTCTTGCAAGGAACCCAAGGTGGCTTACATGGTCCTCCTGCTCTTCATTATATCCTCACAACAACCCTGTGAGGTATGTTAAGCTGAAAGTCATTGTCTAGTGCAAAGTCACCCAATGAGTAACATTTGAGTCTACTGGACATCTCTTCTTACAAGCATTTCCCTTTCCAAGCAAACTTACCCTTATGAAGGAGGGGAACTGAAAACAGGGAAAGGTGTTATCCTTAAGGCCTGACTGCTCCTTTTCTACCAGAGACGCATGGGAATTGTAGTTTCCAGTGTTGCCCATCCCAATTCATTGAACCAAAAGAAACTGGAAATCACTGGTGATGCTGCCAAATTTCATAATTAGTTGGCTCCCTGGTCAAATGTTGCATGTTTGCAATGCTCGCTTTTTACGAGTCTGGAATGGCATTTTACATTTTCAGAATTGATCACAAGCTTCTGAGCATGCACAATCTGTATCTAAACAATGCCATTTTTGTGCATGTGGTGTGTTGGTTGGTTGAATGGTTGAATGGCCACCCATCACTGCAGCCAGATCTACACCTTGTATAAAAACATTACATCCCCATCATGGTGATGCTATATCCCTCTTGTGCATTTATACCTCATAAGACACACAATGCCATTTGTTGTGGTATTTTGGACAATGTGGAATAAAAAGCAGGAAATAACATTATGAAAGCGGTATATGGAATGCGTAATGTGCCCCAACAGTGATCAGTGCACTTCCATACTCCTAAAAAGCAGTAGTGTAGATCTAGCCTGCTTCTCTCAATGTTATTGCAGTGCTGGTTCTGCAAGAAGGAGGAGGACTGTGCAGGTCCATCTTCTCTCCTCCATATATCAGCAATCAGCAATGGCAAGTAAACATCACATCACATCACATCACATAGGTAGGCCACGTGAAAGCAATTAATCAGCTACATAACATGGCAATGTGTGATGTCGTGGTACATTACACATTGCCAAACTACAGCTCCCAAGATGCATTTTGATGTGCATAAGCAAAAGCTCATTTATGCATAATGAGAGTTAGTTTTAAGGGAGAACACTTGCCCAAGCTTACATGGGTGAGTTAGTTATTAACTGAGGAAATAATGAATTCGACTGGCATATGTGCACCCATCAAATGTGACAAGGATTCATTATCAGGTCTAAATTTGCCAATATTTTCAAAACCTGGGTTACAATTTCTTTAGATACTTCATCAAAGATACAATCCCTTAAAGAACTATACTTTGCTATTAAGATCATGTTTCTAATTCAGTCTTGTAATAACCTAATTGATTATACAATAAATCTTTGACTTAATTTGCACATATGAAGCATGTTAACATGCTAGTCTAGTTTTAGGAATGTATGTTGAGAGGTTTTGAACTTTGAAAAAAGAATTGTAATATCTGAAAGACTCATACTTCCTTCACTCCATAAGTTTCATTGTCTTCAAGAGCCTATCTACACTACTGCTTTAAAATGGTTTAAAACGGTTTAAAACGGTTTATAACAGTTTTGAGAACTGTTGGGGCCCAGGATACACTCCATATACAGTTTTCAAAACGTTTTCAAAGTGTTTTATCTTGCGTGTGTAGATAGGCTCCAAGTTACAATATATCTCCATATGAGAACAGGATAAATAGGAAAGGAAAATCCCAAAGGAAAATTTTCAGATTTTTCACTGAGGAGTGTTTCCTATTTTATTTATATATTTCTACACAGCTTTACTACCAAGTCACCCAAGGTATTATATATATATTTAATACTGAAAAAAACAAAAATGATAAAAACCAAAAAAGAAAAAAGCATCATCAGAATATTATTCCCAGAAGTTGGCTGAAAGTCTTCAGGAATTGATGGCATGACTTCACCAGCCTGGACTTCTCCTCTTATGCACTCCCTTGGAGCATATAGGTCTTAAGTAGCCTTGGAATTCCTTGGAACATAACTGACTTGGAACATATGCATTTTGTACCCATGAATTGGAATCTATGTGCAAAATGGTTCATAAGGCTTGACCCAACAAGTATGTGTATTTTCAGCAACAAACCCCTCCCAACATCTGTATTTTCATACTAGGCAGAAAATAATTAGGGCTGTGTTGAAATTTCTCCTCTAATTTCCCAAACATTGTCTTCCCCTACAAATGAGGCTTCTAATTTCCTGTATCATTCTTTTGCATTTATTATTGTGTTGTCTTTGAGCTTGCATTATTGTTGAGAGGAAGCCGAGGGTACTGTGATTTAAACATATTTTTGTAGCACATCTTTCCAGTCTTCTGCGGTCTTCCTAGCTGCCCACACAACCTGATCTGAAAAAGCCCCAAGGGAAGAGCTATTTTATGATGTCTTACCCCTGAGCTTTAATTGAGGCCTAGGCACCCAAGTAGCCTGCACATAGGTGAGTGATGAAGGTACAATAAAATATAGAATACACTATACACACCTCTTGAAGTGATGATTCTACACTGGAGTGATGATTGCACAATGAAAAACAGGACACACTATACACACCTCTTGGGCACCCCATAACTGAGGTTGGACCAGGAGCACCTCACCTCACCCACAAGACTGTCACCCAAAATTTCGTCTCTTTTGAATTCCTCCACCCTCTGAAATTTAGTTCTTTTCCATCAAAATTGTATGAGAATAGCCTACAAAAATGTGCATGAAATATTTATCACATCACTAGCAGATATCAGAAAAGGAGAGCCTATGTGTGCACAGCTTTACATGCATAGTCTTTCAGGCAATCAGAAACCCAAACCTAGGTCACTTGGGAGGCTATGTGAGTAGGCACTCCTATTTCAGACTGAAGGTGTGGCTGTTGGGGGTGGAGCCAATGTCATCTCAGGGCTGAGTGGTCAGGAATCTATTATGCATGGATGCAAATCTGTTAGTGTGGTTCATATGAAATCCCTTATGCATTCAGTCTCATCTGAAACATGCTAAATGGTAAGTGGAGATCTCCCCATGTGTTTGGGAAAACTAGGCATCTGAAAGGAATCCAGCCTTTTTTGCATGTTTAGACAGGAAAAAGGCCCCAAACTCCCAGCATGTCCCAGCCAGCCATGCTGGCTGGGGCATGCAGGGAGTTGTAGGCCTTTTTTCTGTTTAAACATGCATAGAATTGTGCCTTTAGAATACTAAAAAGGATGAGTGAAACATAAATAGATTTTTTCAGAATGTGATCTCATGCATGTTCCCTGTAGGAAAGGCTGAATTCTTGAGAGTGACAAGTTATTGAAGTTGTTTTGCTGTTCTTGTAAATTAGGCTGGGTGAAGAACGTCGGGGCTATTTCCCCTCTTGGACAAGTTAACATGATTCAGTGGAGCTCCAAATTACAGCAATGAAAAGTGACTCCACATTTGTAACATTCAGGTTAAATTTACAATGCTATAAAATAGATTTTTAATAATATAAATAAAGTTAAATCCCTCAACCTGCAGTTTTTGGCCAGGGGGAATCAAACCCAATTGATTTTCAATGCCATCCAGAGTACATAGCCCCTCAGCAAAGACACTCTGGGTAACTTTTAACTTTTTTATTCTTTTGAAGTATTTGAGCCTGTTACTAAAATGTTTGGATTATTTATCACCATCCGGAGAGATATTGCCTGCTTATAGAAAAATGAGGAGAAGCCAAGAAGGATTGTTGAATCTTACAAAACCTCAGTGCTTAACAGAGAAGCGCTTGAGAATTTACAGTCAAGTTGGATGGGCAAAGCGTTCCCACACCCATCAGACAAGCATGTGTTGAATTGGTTCCATGTGCCTGTTTTTGGTAACCATGGCCAAACCCACACCTTGTGCCAAATCATTACAGATGTGGAATAAAAGCAGGAAGTAATACTTTGAAAGCAGTATATGGAATGTCTAATGTGCCCCAACAGTTATCAGTGCACTTCAATGCCACTATAAAGCAGTAGTGTAGATCTAGCCCACATCTCTGAATACTATACCAATGAGAATCAGTAGCTTGTTTCCATGATCCACAGCAACACATAGACAAAAAAAAAACCCAAGCTGTAACCTGTGTATGCCAATGTACTTTCCATATTACTGTGCACATTAGAAATCAGCCTGGGAAAATGGTTACATGTTATTGGGATGTTATTTTGCATTTGCATTTATGCTTGTCTGGAACACTGATCATAATAGTTTATTTCTGAAAACCATGATGTTAGCAATCAAATCCACAATTATACAGGTACGTGTGGCGGGGATTGGGGGGATACACCACCATTATGGCAGTGCCAACTGTATCCTATACATTCTCAGGAAGGAGAGAAGAAAACATGTAACAGAAAATTTTAAAATTCATAAAAATGGCAACAGTGTGATGTGGCTGCAAAAAAAGGCAAATGCTATTTTGGGATGCATTAATAGAAGTATAGGTTCCAAATCGTGCAAGGTACTGGTTCCCCTCTATTCAGCACTGGTTAGGCCACATCTTGAGTACTGCATCCAGTTCTGGGCACCACACTTCAAGAAGGATGCACACAAGCTGGAGGGGGTTCAGAGGAGGGCAACAAGGATGATCAGGGGGTATGGAAACAAAGCCCTATGAGGAGAGAAATGTTTAGCCTGGAGAAGAGAAGACTGAGGGGAGACACAACAGCACTATTCAAATACTTGAAAGATTGTCACACAGAGGAGGGCCAGGATCATCTCTCGATCATCCCAGAATGCAAGACACAGAATAATGGGCTCAAATTACAGAAAGCCAGATTCTGGCTGGACATCAGGAAATAACTTCCTGATTGTTAGAGCAATACGACAATGGAACCAATTACCTAGGGAGCTTGTGGGCTGTCCCACCCTAGAGGCATTCAAGAAGTTTCTGGATAGCTATCTTCAAGGTATGCTTTAAGTAGGGTGACCACATTTGGGAAACTAAAAAAGAGGACACCCAGTGGGGTGGGGGTGGGAAAGCAGCTTTCAGGGGCCTCTGGGATGCATGTCATTCACCCCCACCACCTTAAAGGCCCCAAATGGTGTGGAGGAGGGGAAAGTGTGTCATTCCCACCCTCCACTGCTCCAATCAGGGCCTTTTCTATAATGTCTGGGAATGACACACTTTCCCCTTTCAGGCCCTGATTGGAGCAGTGTGAGGGAAATGACCCACCTCCAGAAGGTGTGTCATTCCCTCCCACCATGCTAATGCAGCCTTCAAAGGGAAAGTGTGTCTTTCCAGGACATTATAGAAAATTACAGAAAATCCCCCCTGACACTCAGAATAGAACAAAAACCAGGACAAATCCAGGGAAATCCTGACAGTTGGTCACCCTAGCTTTAAGGTGGATTCCTGCATTGAGCAGGGGGTTGGTCTCAATGGCCTTATAGGCCCCTTCGAACTCTACTATTCTATGATTCTAAGGTAGCCAATGAACTCGTGTTGGTGAGGACATTTCCCCAGAAAAAAAATACACCCTGCATCACAACATAGACACATAGTTCCCATTGTCAGGAGGACTACAAAGAACACACACATGCCTTCTAGGACAAGGTTTTGAGATCCACACAGGGAGGAAAAGTGACCTGTCTCCCTGTTTCTTTAAAATCCCCCTTGTGAGTTCTAAGTATGCACAGTTATGAAGCCAGAGAAATGTGTGGGGTTTATATACTGGTGATGGTGTACTGGAATTCGATAGTCAGATACACCATTGCAATGTGGGTGAGATGGCTGTTGATGTGGAGGGTTGTTGTTGTTTTGGCTTTTTCAGAAATAAAAACATATCACCTACAATTGAAATTAATAGGAGGTAAATTCTTTGTACCAAGCCATGGGCTGGTATGAAGTTGCACTCTGGACTGGAATGTGATCATATTCTGGAAAAGTATAGATATTGCTTTAGTGTGCTCTTGCCCTGTGACACTCCCTTCCCACACACATGTTGGCTCCATTTTAGCCATTCTGCCAATCTATCATCGCCAGTGGAAGAACTATATCAGCACAGTTTTTCACCAGTGTCTAGCTCGCATAACTGTCAAAGCAGTGGAGTATATGACATTCTGCTGCCAGAGTGGGGCTTCTATCAAACCCTATAACCCCTCAACCAGCAGAACTTAAGCATAGCATTGAACACTTAAGCTGCAATCCTAAGTACAGTGACCTGGAAGTCAGCTCTCTTGGACACAACAGAACTTACTCCTTAGTAAACATCTATAGGATTGTGCTGCACAGTAAGGATTTCTAAGAGGCTGCAATATTCTAGATTAATGAGAAAATGTATACTATTAAGATAACAGCATTAGCTGTTATCCCCACTGACGTGTCACGGAGATACATTAGGATTTAGATCCACCTGCTACTTTGTAATAGCATCTGTAATTCCAGTAACTCTATAATTATCTCTGAAGAATCTGTGGAATCCTCCAAGTAAGTAATTCCCATTGCAACCATTTTCTTTCCCAGTAAATCCATATACACTTCAAAATGGCTGATGAATTTGCGGTTTTATAGAGGTCTTTCTAATGATCTAATTTTCTTCTGTCAGTTCTCACCCTTGTAACTCTTCTGGGGTTTATCTGTTCAATTTCATGATTTTTTTTAACAGAAAAGAAATGAAAGGCTTGAGAATCCATATGAGGATGGGTGACAAAAATATGCTAAAAACAAACTCTGAATGAATAGAAATTATAGATAGGGCACTCTACTGAAGGAAGACTCCTGTAAAAGCACCTTAATCCTAATGCTTTCCCAGGTAATGGGAAAAGAGTATTGTAAATCCATGTGCTGAAAGAAGGCTTGAACTATCATTTGAACAAGTTGTTTTCTTCTGATAGAGAAATTTTAACTACAGTGGGACTGAATTATACTGTTTCCTCTTAAATCTCTGATCATAGTCTGATTGGATTCAGTGGGGACTACCCTGGGTGATTTGGGCCAAATGACCTAAGAACTACAACCCATGTTTTACATATAGAAAACAGTTTTTTTTAAAAAAATGGGGGGGGATCTACTTCATCTATATCTCTACACTTAGAGATTCTTTAGGGGGGGATGTGGGATCACCCAGGGTAGAAACACAGTGCCTAGCTTTCTTAGCTTGTTTTAAGAGCAAGTTGTCAATAGAAAATAGTGTGAGAGCAGAGCATACTTAGATCTATTTTATGATATGTTAAAAACTGTAGTTTTCAACGTTTAATCAAATATACATTTGTCTCACTCTCCACCAGAACTTACAGGAGTTGCCATTCTTCTTGCTTAGTCAAAACATCATTTTTTTTCTTTTTTCTTTTATGAAGCGATCTGCTTACAATTCTCAAGACTTTCCCGACATTTTGCTGCACCAAATCTGCAACCAAATTTCAGTGTAGAGTGAGCTACTCTCATCAGAGAAGCTATGCAGTCAGTTTGAACTTCCAATTGTTCATACAACAGCTTTAGTCTTCAATTGTGACCATTTCTCAAAAATAGTTTTAGAAAGTATTGTTTTAATGCTGATTTGGTTGTTTTGTTTTTACAATACTTTAGTCCTAGACCTCCGTCACACCAGCGATTTAGTGCACTCTCGCCATGCCTGGTGTGTGGATTTGCAGCGTGGTACTCACATGACGCCATACCAGTCCTGCTGACACCCCACCTCTTCCTCAGCCGTTTCTGTTTTTTCTAGAATGCTAAAAGTCTGGATTATTTTCCTGAAACTCATTTAATGCACCTTTAAGCCTCCGTGTAGTTTTAAAGGAATTGGGTATGTGTGCTGTGACGGGAGTCTTGCTGTTGGCTTGAATGGATTGCATCAGGTCCTGGCAGGGAAAAGCGATCTCGCCCAGCAACCGGCTCCAAGCTTCAATATAAAACCCAAACCTTGCATCCCAGGCTCCAAAGCCTTTTTAAAAATCATACAATACCCGAATCTCTGCAGAGACAGCCTTGTACTCCCTCAATGCTCCCAAAGAGCCAGACTAAAGGGTTGTTCCATTTTTGCCTGGCAGAAAGGTGGTCTGGTTGAAGTGCTTATCTGATGGGACCTGACTGGAGGGAGAAAGAGAAGAGGAGGGGTGGAGTGGAGTGGAGTGGAGCGGAGCGGAGCGGAGCGGAGTGGAAGAGCAAATGATAGAAGGAGCAAAAAAGCAGCTCTTCAGGTGAAAGGGATCATAAGCTTGATGCACTTAGCTTCAGAGGTTTTTAAAAAAAGTGGAGGCAAACCGGGGGGAGGGGATTAAGTGTGATGGAGAAGCTATTCTCTTCTTGTTCTATTCCCTGAACAACATACATTTTAATAGATACCTAAATATTTTTGCAAGGAAACAAAATTATAACGCAGATCTTCAAATACATACCAAAGGATTTGCTTTATGGTGGTATTTTCATTTATAAGTCACTGATATAACGAAAAATACTAACAAAAGATACTAGTAAGCATACCTGACTTAAAAAATGCCCTACCCAGCATTCAGCTTGCCTGACCATGGGGAAGTGCCATTGCAGGTGTGGGGGTGGGGATAAGAGAACACTCCAGCAAGCCCCAGCATTGGCGGGGCTTCGTGTTGTCACTGGCTGGAGGAGAGACTGACCAGGTGATATTAGCCCGCAGAGCCCTCTTCCCAGCCTCTTGGAAATGTGTCTCCCTCCCTCCCTTTATGCAGTGTGGGAGTTTACAGATTGCTCTTTCAAGGACCGAACAGAGATTTTTGGCACACAGTCTGATTGGCTTGCTTTGCATCTTTTTGCCTGCCTCACACTGTAAGTGGCATGGGAAAGTCTTAGATTGATTTGGCGGGTTTTCTCTTGGTCAAATTGGTCACATTTTCATAAGGTAGGTTGGTCTAGACAGGCTGTGTTTGTCTGGATAGGGATGGTGATCATTCTGAGGCATTGTTGGTGATGACAGGTGATGCTTGAGGCCTTCCTCTGAGGGTTTTGTTGTTCCAGTGAGGGGGGGAGGATTGCCTGTGGGGCCATCTCCCCTTGCACACCCAGTGTTTCATGGCCCGAGGGGATGTGACAGGGGATGTGTCCCCCTTTCCCCAAATGGGGAAATCCTGAAGGGTACCAATTCTATAATTGACATCCAGCAGGCAAAGAATGTTTCGCCCAATTGACCAGCTAGTGCCAACATAGTGGAGTAGCCACTCAGGGATCCCCCTTTGCAGATCAAAATTAATAAATGTGGCCCAATTTTTAATCCATACAGTTGTGTCATCTCTTTATTGTTTCACCTCCTTCATTCACAACATTTTGAGGTCAATGAATAGGAAGGGCTGGCAAGCAATGGAAACATATGGTGTCACAGCTTCCTATGATGCAACGGCTCCAACACAGCTTCAGAACAATCATAAGCATAAGAACAAGAGCATTAGCTGTGACCTGCTCACAATTATAGATGTGCATATGCATCAGGTCCTGTCACATATCATTTATTGGCCTACTCAGAAACAATGCAGGTCAAATTGATTAAATAAATTCAAAGTGATGCTGAATTTAATAGAAATGGAGAGTGTATACACACACAGAGACACACAGACATACACACGTATACATATACATATGCACACACACATACATATGCACACACACCATATACATACGGTGGCTCCAGTTTCAGTGAGGCTGTGAATCCACTCTGGGCTTTAGGCAGAACCAACCAGAACTCTAAAGATATCCAGGGTGATGAACCTATTTTGAGAGTAGGGTTTAGCATCTTGGATAGCTTTTTTTTAGAGTTCTGGCTGGTTCTGATTGAAACTCAGAATGGATTCACAACCCCAACTAAATTGGAGCCTCCAGTCTCCACTGTGTGTGTGCATTTGTGCGTGTGAGCGCGTGCTTGCATAATGTTGTTAAATACCTCCCTATTCTCATTACCATGAAATATTATTATTGTCTAATTGGTAACCTCTCCAGAACCATGTTATTTTAGAGTATCGTTTTTTTTCAGATAAATTCTCATTTAGAATTCACAGGAAGAACTCAAGGAGCTATTTGCAACTTTCTTTTTCATCACACAAAGTTAATTTAATTTGCTCGTAGTTTGATTTTCATCAGAGAGTACTGAGACATCTGACATGGTACTCTTTCTGTGATTTAAATTGTATCCACCAGTTCACACACTATTGTTTGCTTTACTAGTCTTCATGGTTCACCTACCATATCATGAAACAAAGGGTAATGTCTTCCATCCCTTAAAAATATCCAGGAATAATTAACCTCTAAAGTATGTCTGTGTGTTGGTTAGAGAAAAGTCATTACACAAATGCAGAAACAAAGGAGTTCTATAATTAAACTTCATTGAAGGACATTCCTGATATTTGCTAAGTTTGTCTGGGTGCTTTTGTTAGACTTTGTCTATTCTATATTTGACAAGGCTTTCTGGTTTAGGCAGAACTGAATTGAAAATCTGCATGAGGTTCCATGCTATCCAACGGTCATAAGAAGGGATTGGCAACCAATGGTTCATGGGCTGCATCCATCTCACCAAAGCTGAAGGTGCCATCTGATGTGAAACATCACCCCAAAGCTTGGGCAAGGGCAGATAGAAATGTTCATGGACCATTAATCACATCAAATATTGACTTACAGGTGGACTATTGGGGCTTCAAAATAGGATTGTGATCCTTCCAATAGATAGATTACACTGGGAAACTATTTCATTGGAATTCTCCTTAATATAACAGGAGTGGGCAATTTGTGGCCCTCCAGATGTTTTGGCCTAAAACCCCATAATCCCTCACCATTGGCTAGGGCTGATGAAACTTGTAATCCAAAACAGATGGAGGGCCATAAATTGCCCACTCTGGTATATAATCATCACTCTTTAGGCCCATTCAGACATTTCCCAATTCCTCGATATATAGGTTTCCAAATAGCCCCAGTGACATAAACGGTAACTTCTAACCTGGCATATACCTGGGCCAGATCTACACCAAGCAGGATATGACAATTTGAAAACAGTTTGAAAACTGTACATGGAGTGTGTCCTGGCCTCCAACAGTTGTCACTACTGTTAGAAACCATTTTGAAGCAGTAATGTAGATCCTGCCCCAATTACAGGCATTACTTCCATCAGCCATTTAGATAAGTGGCGTGGCAGAAAACACACACATCAACCTGCTTGCATGAATCACTGTTGGGAAGTAGCAGCAGCTGTAAGCAAGGGTTCACAAGTTCAGTCATTCTATATGTAGGAACTGGCAAATGTCTGAATCAGTTTTAGCCTGCTTGGGGCATTGGGTTGCCTCAAGGTTAAAACCCAACATTTTACCCACTGGATAACTAAAGTTCAAAACGCATCTGTGGTACCAAATTTTCTTCAGTTTTCCTTCCTTTTGACTAGACTCATACAACACAGAAAGAACCAAATATTTCAACCATTGAGAATATAATGAATAAATCTGGATACCAATCACCAGATTCGAACATGCAAGAAAATGTGTAAGAAAAAGCATTTACCAGAAGCATTTCAAATAATCATCCCCAAAGACAATTTTTTTTCGCGAGATGTACACAAAGCCTTTAATGAGGATCATGATACATAAACTAGAGGCAACTTCAAGGGCTTTGAATGTGAAGTTACAGTGTGCTGGAAAAACAGACACATTCATGAAATACAGTTTGGGATGATTAAGCTTAAGCCACTATTCCTTCCTGTCTCAATCTTCCTGCCCCATACAGAGAGAGGCACATATAAGGGAGTTGGAAACAGGTCTATGTAACCCGTACATGCCATATTAGGAAAAAGCACCTCTTTGGCTGTTCTAAAAGGTTTTTCTAAAAGGAGGCATTTTACTAAAATTAGTCATCATGTCCTGCTTTGCATGTATGCCTCTTTGCATGACAGAAAATGTGTGTGTGTATGTATGTGTGTGTGTGTGTGTGTGAGAGAGAGAGAGAGAGAGAGAGAGGCCCTTTCCACACCAGGCATTTTGCCTGGGATGGCCCCCGGATGGTCCCTGTGCACCGATGGTGTGTATTAGATATAATTTATTCATATTGGAAAAAATGGACATATTCACAATTACCTAACCGGTTCCTGAGATTTGTGGTAGCAGCACAGGGAACAGGAGTGGCAATGACTACAAAGGATACCAAAATTGCATTTGGATTCTTAATTACATCAAAAGAAAAAAAAGGAGAAAGAGGGAGGGAGAGGGAAGTATGGTCATGGTAATTTGTGGGGAGGGGCAGGGGGATTTCCACATGGAGACCAATGTATCAATGAAGGTCTTAAGTCTCTATTCCATGATGCTGTGAGCAAACTGTCAGTATGGAAAGAGGAGCAGAAAGAGTAGTACCAGAGTGTATGAAGTGTTAACTGCTTGTCCAGTTTTGATGAATGAGTTTCATCTTATTCAACCTGATGATGTGGACTTGTTTTTATTGTTTCTGTATGCCTTTTTTGCACAAAAAAAAAAGGGGGGGGAGCCACCGAGGTGGTCCACAATAACTCTAAAATAGTAAAATAAAATAATAAAAACAAAAACCCATAAATAAAGCCATTAAGGGTGCAAGCCTATGATCTGTGAAGAGCGCCCCAGGGACCATAACATATTTTGGATTCCCCGTCTTGAGGCTGTAGACACTGCTGCGACATCTGGAGGGGGAATCCAACATCAGATCCCCTCCCCTGACACTTATTCCCATCCCTTCACAGCCACTGAGGAAAGAACCATTGCAGCTGTTTTCTGGGGTTGCAAAAGCAACCTTGATGACTTCATAGCTGAAAAGGGGGCATTTCATTGGGCTCGGAAGGGATGGCAAGAAAGGAGGCCAGGATCTGCTGAATCTTTTGGCCTGTCTGTCCCCTGTCCCCACCCACTGCCAGTGACATAGATGGGTTTAGAGGCCCGCCTAGCTGCAAGGCAGGGTTGGGTGGGGGGAAGAGAAGGAACGGGAGGTGAAATCACATCTGATGCTTCTCCTGCCTTGCTAGCAGCAGCCCAGCAGGACATGAGATTTTCAGAAGTCTCCGAAATCAGATATGTCCCTCTAGTGGGAACATAATCCATAGCACAATCCACAATTTATTATGTCCTAAAACATTAAAAATGAAAACAAAAACACGATGCAAATAATGGAAAAGGGCAGGTTAAAGCTGCTTGGAGGACTGAGGCCAACGACTTGTTTGTCAGACCCTTGCCCACAATCTTGATTAGTAAAAGTTGGTCAGCTGGGTGGTGGTAGAGGGAAATGCTTCCTTGACAGAGGGCTGTGTGCCAGTTATTTAAAAAGAAACTGTGGTAATACCACTTTTGAAAGAAACATTGTTGGATTCCCAACACCCTAAATAACTATTGGCCAGTCTCTAACATTCCTTTTCTGAGTAAGGGCCTAGAATGAGTGGTGGTCGTTTGCAGCCTAGTTTTCAGTAGTTCCTAGCAGTGGACGGCAGCGGACAAGGCCCAGGTAAGGAGCGTGAGGGGGGAGGGAGGGGTCCCCCTTACCTGGGCCTTGTCTGCTGCCGTCCGCTGCCATCCGCTGCTAGGAACTACTGAGAACTAGGCATTGCGGCCTAGTTCTCAGTAGAGCGATGACGCGCCGGGGGAGATTATCATACGGCGCGCCGGCACTCTACTGAGAACTAGGCCACAAAGCCTAGTTCTCAGTAGTTCCTAGCAGTGGACAGCAGCGGACAGCAGCAGACAAGGCCCAGGTAAGGAGCGCGAGGGGGAGGGGGAGGAAGGGCCGGCCCTAGGTCCGATAATCCGGTATGTCCAATAGTTATCTGACATATGGATTTTGGATCAGATCAGATAGGGCCTGAGGGAATGTGTATCGTTATCGTTAATTGGATGTCCGATAATGACCTTATTAGTTCATTATCAGCCATCGTAACAATACGATACACATCCCTAATCTAGACCAACATTATCAACAGTGACTGGACTGCCAGTGTTTCCCGCAGCATTTCATAACTCCATCTGGAGATGCCAGAGATTGAACCTAGAACCACCTGCATGGAAATATGTTGCCCTGACTTAGGAAAGTGTGCTGTTGCAAGGTTTGAAAATGAATGCATCAGTGGCAATAACAAAAATCATATATCTTCATTGTTTTTAGGGAATGAAAACATGTCCATTTATAAGGTCTTTCATAATATTAGGGTTGTTATTATTTTAAAGAAAGTAATTTGGGCATTTAAATTCCTGGCTACTTTCTTTCAAAGAACTCCCTAGACACAACATTGAAAGTATAACCCTAAGCATTTGCATCACAGCCAAGAAAGCAGGTCATTTCACTTAAGACTAAAAATCCATCCTTTAGTTCCCAGTGTGCCTGGATATTGCAGCACATTTGTTAAAGTCACATAATTTACAGAGACAAAAATATTGGCTTGTTCTTAAACTGCAGCACATTATGGGTTCTTTTAAACAGCAAGAAATATGTGGTTTGAGTCTTACGCAGCTTTTTGCACAGCTTTGCCAGTATAAAACACTTGAACATGCATCTGGTAGCAATAATTTTGATCGGTTGTAAGGGACAATCAATGAATGTAGTGCCAGAGCACTGTTTACATATTCCACCCTGGATTACAATCTCCACCAGCCGAATATTACTTTTCTGAAGTGTTTAGTGAAGTTTTATAGCTGTTACGATTTATTATACTGCCAAACTATGATTGGGGGGGGGGGGACTACCACTTCCTTTCCGTCTTATTTGCCCAGTATGTAAATACTCAATAATTTATGAGAGGTACAAAGAGAGGTGCATACAGCTGTCTTGACTGTTCACATCTGCAAGGGACCTAGATGTGCTTCTTGGCTATATAACTACTGGGAATCTCTCTG
Organism: Anniella stebbinsi; assembly: GCA_029215795.1. Taxonomy (NCBI): domain Eukaryota; kingdom Metazoa; phylum Chordata; class Lepidosauria; order Squamata; family Anniellidae; genus Anniella; species Anniella stebbinsi. The sequence goes on along the minus strand of JARDYH010000001.1, from coordinate 237,116,835 downwards.
TGAGTTTATGACCACAACAACTACCACATCTATATGTAATTTCGAATGCAATAGGGTTCACTATTCCTTGTTTTCACATACATAAACAGTTTAAAATGTGCAAGCAGGGCTGTCTGAATGCTTAGAAATTAAAGTTGTCTGTATGGAGCAGCAGTGATTGCAACTATTTCGGGTCCATGAAATCACAGAATGAGGATTGACATAAAATACAACTTTAATATGCAGAGTCAGTGACCAGTTTGTGCAGCCCTATGTATCCTCAGGGCAAGTCCACAAATTACTAACTTTTAAGAAAGTGTCAGCTAGAGACTGTCTGAAAATTATAAAATATCACTACACAGCCATATATTTTTACAATGCATGGCTCACTATCCCTTGCACTGGACCCTTTCCTTACGCAACCTTGTGTTAACACCTGGTCTTGCATTTAATAACTTTTCTGGTCACCACAGGCAACATAGACATCTATGAGTGGGTAGCCTGGTGGAAGAGGGACAGTTCTCTCCATTCCTCCTTTGCCAGTCTACTTGGTTTCCATGCTAGCCCTAGAAAAAAGAAAGCCTCTTCCTCCATGACCAGCATGGAATTGAAGAAGACTGACAGCAGAGGGGTGGATAATTCTGCCTTTTTCAGTTTCTGAATCTGTTTGCCTGGTTCTTCTCTCTAAATGGATGAAATTAGGTTGTAGGTATCCAAGATCATACAGGGCTCTTCCCACCATTTCTACTGTTAGAGATGTGTGGTGTATAATGTGATGTCAATTACACTTTGATCCATTTCTCAGGCTAAATTGATGTTATGGAGCAAAAGATTACTAAAGATTCGTTAGAAAATGTTTTTGTGGTGGGCATGAACAGATAAGGCACCCGGATAAGGCAATTCTACTTGACATCAACTTGAGGGTGCCGATGATGAATTCTTGTTGATCTCTATCGTGGGTGCCAAATATGATTTACCAGCTATGGCTGACTGGCAATACTTGCAGTTGCAGCATTTATTAGTATCTAGGTTTTATCCTGCCACTTTTATAGCATCAGAGCTTCTTGTGTTATTGGAAGCACTTTTTGAGGCTGGTCATGCAAAGCAACCCATGTTCTGTGACCATAAAAACTTCTTATCGGTGAATAAATATGATATACTTGGTTCTAAGCACAAATAGGTTAGGAAACTGGATTGTCCCATCTTGCCTAATCAATGTATTGCTACTTTGGCATCTATACCTGTCACATCTATGGATCTTAGACTGTGTTTTATTCAGCAAAACATTTTGTTTCATGTCTATTGGACACCACAATGCCTCTTTAATATGGGTTCATCTAATTTGGGTAATTGCTGGCGGTGGAATTCAGCTAATGCTTCTTTTAAATGTCTGTTTTGGCAATGTCCAGTAGTTGCTTTTTTGGGAGAAGAGACTATTATATGGATACATTTTGTACTGGAAAAGTCTTTAATATTCATTGATGTACATGCTCTTTTAAATTATGTACCTGCCTCCTGGAAGTTAACACATGGTCGGTGTAAATGGATTCTCTGAACACTTTTGACAGCTAAAAGACTGAAATTACAACATTGGCAGGATAAACACTCACCTCCTATAATGCAATGTACTGAGAACATTACAAAGCTTTCAATAGTTGAACAGGTGGTGTATAGACACCATCTTGAATAGATACTTATTTGGATATCTGATCCGCTTTGGTTGAAGCTTATGTATAATTGCTAGAATGGTTGTTTTCATACACTGTGCATTTCATATGTATTCATTGATATGGATATATGCAAATTTATATCGGTATATATTTTTTGTTCTTTTTTCTGTTGTTGAAATTTCACAATAGTAAATTAAAATAAATTTTAAAAAAACCCTCTGCCAACCGAATTGATAGCAGGACATTTTTTTCCATGTTTGATAAGAGGCTAGCAGCCTGCATTACCTTCTTGTGCAGTCAGCATTGAAACACAGATTACTAGTGTCTTAATAGGCTAGTTATTTTTCTTTCTGTTTTTCAGACAAATACTTTTTGTGAATTTATTTACAAGTCACCCTCAAAAACCAAATAACCACTTCCTCTGAATTGCTGTTCCAATGTTGCAGATCATAGGATTGCCCTGTAATGTCAGCCTAACAAGAAACCACTTCTTCTTACATTCTGCTTTCTGGTATCATTCTGGCTTCATGAATCTTTACAATTCATTTCTTCCTCATCCATGATCTCAGAGATCCAGCTGGAACTGGATTCCCCCCTCCCTTGGAACTGAGCCAGATCCTTGCCATTTTCAATATGTTCGTAAAAGCTTGGAAGAGATTCCTTAAGAGGAATTAGAGGATTCTAATTTGTATGTTTATTTGGATCATTGTTATGCTAATGACATTACAGGGAAACAACACCAGATGCAGTTTTACTGTCATGTACAAGGTTCCTAATTCAAGACTATCCCATTGAGCTGAGTGGCTAATTGACATACAATATGAATGATGAGAGCAGTATGCTTTAGCCCCATTCTCTGTAGTTTCAGCTGTTATCACGCCATATTTATAGATACTCTGGAATATACAGAAAGAAATGCCTGCTGAATTATTAGCAGCCTTCTGTCTATTATGGAACCACATGGTAGAGTCAAGTTCCAATATTCGACTCTCCCTATAGCTCTGGCCAAAATCTAGGTTTGCTGGAAGCCTCCATCTCACCTCAGCTTTCCTCAAAGTATCCAACTAGCAAAGCCTACAGCCACTTCTCCTTGTATGCCATTCATCATCTTTCTTCCCCTGTGGGGAAAAGAAGAACAACATGTAGTGACATTTATCTGTTGCCTAGTTATGGCACTGTAAGTTTTCCAACTGGAAAGCACAGAAATAACAAAAAAGCAACCAGAGCATTGCCTAGCAACAATGCCCTATGTCAACAGTTCCTCCTTCTCCAAGACACAGGGAAGGAAAAGAGACAATGAAGAGGGTGGAAGGAAACAAAAGGAGGAGGTCTTTTCCTGTTCTTCTTTCTCATCCATTTATTCATATACCTCCAAACTTCTCTTACAGTCATATCGTTGCAGATAATTGAAACTTCCCTCTCTGCTGCCTGATATTAATTAATTCAACATCATTTCTATCCTACCTTTCTACCATTGCAATCAAGATGGCTAGCATATTGACAAACTGCACACCCCCTTTTAAAATTCACATGAAATCGAATATTTCTTTTTTCTTTTTTTAATACCGAAACAAAAATAAATGAATAAAAACACAGCAACACCCATGGACACACAAATAATGAGTACATAAAAGGGGATGGAAGAGGTGAATGGAAGCAGGTAAAAGAGAGGGCTCACCAGCCTCTTACTTGCTTGCATATCTTTCTTTACTTTGCATTAGGGTGACCAGATTTTGGAAACCAAAATCCCAGTCCCCCTCCACCCCCGCCACCCAAAACAACCCCCCCACCAAGCCACCCCCCAAAAAAACACCAGCCTGGACCTACCGGGTTCTCTTCCTCCGTCACCCGTGCCAGGTCCTCCGCTGCCGCCCCCGCCGGGTCAGCCGCCGCCCCCAGGTCCCCCGCCACCGCCGGGTCTTCTTCCACCACCGCCAGGTCCTTCGCCATCGCTGCTGGGCTCGTAAGGCCAGAGGCCGCGTGGAAGAGGTGGGAGAGGGCCGATTACATCACTTCCGGATCCGGCCCAGCAGCAAAGGACCTGGCGGTGGTGGCGGACCCGGCGGTGGCGGACCCGGCGGTGGCGGACCCGGCGGTGGCGGACCCGGCGGCGGTGGCGGCGGAGGAGCCCGGGAAGCGGCCACCCCAGCAGATAAGTGCCCCCCTCGCTCCTCGCGCTCCGGTGGGAAGCGGACGCCCCTGCAGGTAAGGAGCGCGAGGCGCGAGGGGGGGCACTTACCTGCTGGGGCAGCCGCTTCCTGGGCTCCGCCGCCGCCGCCGCCGCCGGGTCTACCGCTGCTCATCGCCGCTCGCTGCCACCGCCGCGTGATCCCCCTCCACCCCGGTTTTCCCCCGCCGCCCCCCGGTTGGCCCGGATCGGCCTAGGTTTCCCAGTTAGGACCGGGAAACCCCGGGCGATCTGGACACCTTACTTTGCATCTCCCAGGGCTTTTCAGACAGTGAGGATGTTTCTTTCTGTACTTCCTAAAGCCTGGGGAATGAGAGAGGTAGAAGAGAAAGAATCACAAACAGGAAAAGAATCTTTTTAAAATATTAGTTGAAATCACGACTTCAGCCCAATTCCCAATCATTTCCACATTCAGCTGATGGCACTTCTTGTAACATCTGAAGCTGAATCGTGTAGGGGATATCTATCAATCTATAGCAAATCAGGCTATATCCCTTCTCGCTAACATGCAACTTTTCTTCATAAAAGGGAAAGGTTGTTTTGTTTTTATTACTGGGGGGAAACATCTACATTTGATCCCTCCCCTACAATATGGTGGTATGGTCCTTGATTATGCCAGGGATTTCTCTTCAGACAGAAACCAGTCAGGGGTTCAGTTGTTGTTGCTATCTGAGAGTGACTGATTCTACTTCTAGGCCATCTGAAGCAAATTTGCCCTTGGCAGATTGTCTTGAATTTCACCACTCTCCAGGATGTGACCATGAGGAAGCAAATCAACATGACACTCATACTGTCTTTTTTATGAGAAAAAAAATGCCATATCTGTTCCTTTTATATCTCCTTAATAAATCCTTGCTTACCCCCATTCCTCCTGCCACAGGCATGTTGAATCAGAACAATCACTGCTCCTGCAAGCCAAACAATGTCCCAAACATTTTAGAAACGATTGCCTTTTCTGTTGACAAAGAAGCACTTTTGTATCTGGCTCTTGGCAAGCAAGTCACATTGATATGCTATTCATATAAGTTCAATTATGCCTCTGATGAAAACAATTACAGCTGGAATTTAAGAGCACAGATTAAAAGGTTTGAATAGTTGGAAAAAGTGATTTTAAAAAATATTAAAAGCAAATGGCTTTTTAATTCTATGAATTCATCAATTTGTAAGTTAATGAAATTAATGAAGCAAGAAATGAAATGGAAATTCTAGAAGTTTGCCAGCCTTTACTTAGTTTCTTTCTATGAGCAATCCTAGAATTGGCTTTTACCACCACTTAGAGCTAAAGATAATGGCTTGATCTGAAGACTAATTCAATTATATAACTCTCTTCCCACCAAATAATTTACAAATGTCTAAAGTCAATGCATTTCTGACAAGCAGAAATCTGACAACACATTGGCCCCAATCCAGCTAAAATTAATTATGCCTAACAAATTCCCATTGAAAGCAAAGCACAAAAGGTAGTTGAGGCTAACTTATTTTATTGGTTTCAATAGGACTTCAACACAACTAACTTTAGTAAGACTGTCACCACTGCAAGTACAGAAGTTGAACTATATAGGTTGAGACTAAACTACGGAACTATTGTTTCCTGTCTTGTTTCCCCCTTCCTCCAAATACCAATATTAGCTCAGTTTGGTGTTTTACTTTTATATTGCAATGAATATACGGAGAGCTGACACATTCTACATTATGGAGTGTGAACAATACAGTGTCCACAGAAAAAGATTTCAGGGCTGTTGTTTTTTATTAGGAAGTGGGGAGTGATGAAGAGAGGGCCAAAGGCATTTGCTATAATTTCTGATTCTTTTCAACTCAGTCACCAAGGGCAATTTCAAGAAAGAACAAGAAATAAACCAAGCACAGAACTCCAGATTCATAAACCTTGAAGTTGGGTTTTTATTTTCATTTAATTTTGTTCTGCCTTACAAAATATAACAATTCTGTGTTCTTCATGATGAAGCTTGCCACCATCAACCACTTACAGACACTACATTGCAATATTGTTCACAGATGTCCATTCCCTGCTCAGCTGGCATGGCTTGAGCGGGAAACTGGCCTTTGCGGTGGGGAGGAGGGGGAATAAAGGCCTCACGTGTCAGCACGCATGGGCCAAGTGACATAGATACGGGGCCGAGCCTATGAAGGCTGGGCCCACCCGTTATCCGGCCTCTCTGGCTTTTCGTCTTCAGATTACCAGAGAGGTCTTCAGCGCAGTGCTGCTCAGGCGAGGCTGGTTCCTAGGTGGGTGGAGGAGAGCGGCCTTTGCTCTCTTGGTGGTGGCAGCAGCAGCAGCAGTCCCGATCGAGCGGCGACAGCATTTTCGGCAGCGGTTCGGCACGCAGCAATTTCCGATGGCAGCAGTGACTCCAGTTTTTGCCTGTGGTTCTGGTGGCTTTGGAGACACCATGCTGATCTCGCTGACTCCGGCTGTGGCGGCAGCTAATTGCAGAGCAGAAACGTGGTGCGGAGGTGCCTCATTCCAGTTTTACACAAGCACAGCCCCACCTCCTTCTTTATTATTTGGGGCCTAACACAGCCTGTTTGGGCGTGAGGCCTTATCTCTTGTCTTCAGCAGCCATTTAAGCCCCGTTAGGCCAAGTAGCCTTATACCCCCACCCACCCTCATAAGACTCAGTCAAAGGCCACTCAAGACCTGGCACAGAGACGGCTTCTTTAAAAAGGCTGTATTAGCATTAGGTGGCCTTGCCTCCTTCAAGGTATATTGCTTTTGAGGCACATATAGTCTGCTTTGGTGGAATCACTTGCATTAATAAGCAATTAAGCCCTGTCACTTTGCAGCTCTGCTTATCATTTTACTTTGCTAACTGATATCCAATTAAAGGAGACCTTAGCCTAGTGGTTAGAATTTTGGACTGTAAGTGGAGATCTGGGCTTTGCGCGGTTACAGTATTGGACAGGGAGAAGAAATACATTAATTTTACTGCTAATATAAAGCAGGTAGACTATTAAAATGCCTCCTAAAAGGGGCATGGGTGGCAAAAAAGGCAAGGGCAAAGGTTGTCGCTCCCCCCCCCCGCCAAGTGCCCACCGCCACAACCCATTTCTTCTTCAGATGAAGAAGGGTTGGACATTAATGCTGTATTGAAGCATTTTTCTGCCTTAGAAAGGGATAATGCTAAATTAAGACAGGAATTAGATAACAAGAAGACTCTTGACCAGGGTGCAAGGACGATAGTTAGGCATGTTAATAGGACCAGGAATGTTGTTTCAGGAACCAGTTCCACAGCAGATGTCACCAGGCCTTCCAGTATAGCAACAGCAGTAACTACACCTGAAGAGCCTCAGGAGTTGCAATCTTCTGTTCCTGAACCGTCTGGGATGGGGTTCATTAGCAACTCAACTCAGAGTGAGTATTCAGCACACACATCACCATCTCTGCCAAGCTGGCCGACATTCAATCTTTGGGGTTTTCCACCATGGTGCATGGGTCAAATGTGCCATTTTCTCAGCCAATTGAGTTTGAGGACTGTTCCGAGACTGGCACGACACAGCAGGAGCCTTTATTGGACTTATGTCTGCCAGTGTGGCATGCCGCCTCTGGCTCACCTGATGCTAATATGCCCACAATAACTCCAGTAGGGACACAGGTGAAGACAGCCACTAGGGCTGCATCTTCCCCAGCAATAGCTAAACAAACAACCCAAACTGAGCCGGTATTGGGGCAAGGTTAATGCTGTTAGGAAGGGGAGCGAGTGAATAGAATGTGAAGTGAAAGCTGATTGGCTAGTGGTTTGAAGGGTTGGATTGGCAGTAAACAGTGAGAGGGAGGAGTTAAGGGAAATAGTTGAGAGTGTATGTGGAGAAAGTGGCTGAATTCGGACAACACAATAAGCAACTGGGGGGAACAATCGTCAGTGAGTCAGAAGAGTCTGGGTTTGTCTGTGAAAGGGTCTAGAGCAAGAGTAGGAATAATGTCTTTTATTATTTTGGGAACAGAGTGACTGGGAGCAGAGAGTGTAGTCTAGGGGATAGTGTAGGTAGGGTTGCAAATGAAACCGTATTCACACAAACAAGTATTGAAACTGATGAAACCATAAGCTTTGTAAACTGTATAACCTTTCTTACTGTTAAATAAAAGTTATTTCTCTTTAAAATTCTGGATTGGATTCTTGGAACACCTGAGATAGGATACAATGTTCTATGGCGGCAGCGGTGAAGGGAAAGGGGGAATAGAGAGTCCTGAGCTGGTTGCTGTGAGGCCAAAAAGGGTCAGTGAGTCACAGAGTCAGTGAGCAGCATTCTGATGGCTGTTCCATAGTTGGGGTCCTTTGATTAATAGAGGAAATAAAGGAGGACCAAGGGGACAGCATCACACGTGGTGACAGTACGGTGGGATTTGAATAAATCCAGTGTGAGGGCATCACAGCCCCTTCTCTTGTTTTCTTTCTGGAAGCTCAACACATTTCATTGTAAATGGATGGAGCGGTGATTTTGCGGGGAGGGGGGGTAGAAGTTTTCCCAAATGGGGAAGGGGCAATACCTGTTTGATTCCACTTTGCTGTTTACCTTTTTTTAAGGGCTTGGACAAGTCACCTATGATTCAAGGTTTTATCCTCTAGATGGGATGAACAGTAGACAACTCTCCTCCACTAGTTGCCAGGTGTCATTGCAAGAGGGGAGATTAGAAGGGGCTTTCTAAAATTATCCTAAAATTCCAAAGGCTTTATTTGCCCCCAAAAGTTATGAACACTTCCTATGATTTGTAGATCATGGCTTATAGCCATGGTAAAGAAACACTGGTCTAGACCATTGGTCTCTGGTTAACAGGTTGAAGCCCAGAAGTGGTTCACCAGTGGTACCAATATTTTTTTTAAGTAGATAATGAATTGTGGCTGAAATTTGCACAAATTTCTATTTATGCAATTTTTTAAAAAAATAGGGAAAGTTTCTGGATTTTGGGGAGGAGGACATAGCTCAGCTCGCAAATGCAAGCTGAGGGAAGGGTGATACAGAAATACAGCAAGTCTCAAAAGGCTGGATTTCCCAGCAAAGGTCATCACTATTCTCAACTTCTCTTTCACCTGCAATTCTCTATGCCTGTTTACAATCTGATCCATAGGGTATGGGAAAACTCCCAAATAGCATGCAGGATAGCACTAGCAGGTCTGGTGCTTCAGGGCAGAGCAGTGAGAGTGGCAACCTGCCCAGGGGGGAGGGCGAGGGCAAGGAGGAGGAAGTCCAGTTGGCCTCATGCTCAGTTTTCCAGTCATCCACTGAGCAGCTGCATAGCGGCCACTCAGAAACTCGCAACAGCTGCCCCGCTTCGGGGGTATAGATCTCACTTTGGATCCCACTCCGAAGCGGATTGGCAAGAAGCACCCTGAAGTGAATGGGGGGGGGGGAGCTGTGCACAGCCCTATTATTTATTCACGGTTAATATTTTGATTATATATATATATATATATATATACACACACACACACACACACACACACACACACAAAATTAAAAATTATTTACACCGCTTCTGCATCCCAAACTGCACAGGGTAGAGTGTTCCAAGGGTGGCTGCCGCTAATGAGAAAGCTGACTTTCATGATGTTACATGACAACATTTTGTTGGCCATGGAACAGCCGATAAGGTCTCCTCTGAAGATCGTAAAGGTCAATTAGGTACATGTAGGAGAAGCTGGTCTCCTGGGTCTCCTGGTCCAGAGTTATTTAGGGCTTTTTATATCTAGGAAAAAAACTGAACATGACTCCCTCTAAGAGGATCCAAACTACAAGACAAGGTTCTGCCTCTTGTTTGCTTACAGCATGACACAAACCCCAGAGCTCACTGTGGCTGCCCCAGAAGTTTCTCCAGTACCAAGTGTGCAAGAGCTCTGTAAACACATGCGCCTCAGACCCACGGCCAGCAATGCCTGGGCGGGGGGAGGCTGATTGTGGATGGGGGGGAGACAACGCGGCATGGAGGTAGGCCATTGGCCCCCTCTCTTTTTGGCGCCATGGGGGCAGGGAGGAGCGCAGCTATTTAAGGGCGGTGCTCCTGCCCAGAGCCCTCTTCGTCCGTTTTTGGCTCCCTCCCTCCCTCCCTCCCTTGTAAACAGTGTGGGTTCGCTGGTTGTCCTTTTGGAGGCCGAGTAGGAATTTTTTGCTCACAATCTGAATGGGTTGTGAGTTTTTTCGCCTACTCCACACTGTGAGACAGGCTGGGTGTATTAAATAGGTTGATTTGGTGTTCTTTGGTCACATTTGATGGTGGTTAGGTGCGGGCATCTCGAGGGGGGAATACTGGTGAGCATTCTCAGGCACCATTGGTGGTGATGGGTAGTGCCTGAAGCCTATGGCTGGGAGTCTTGCAGCACCAGCCAGCGGGCAGAAGGTTTACCTTTGAGGACAACCCTCGGAGCCCCCTCGGAGCCATGCGGCATGTAGGCGGTGACACCGGAAGGCCTCCCTACCCCAAATGGGGAACCCATGAGGTGGCGAGCTGGAAAGCACCACTTCAGTGGTTAAGAATGGGTTGCCTGATCCTAGGGATGTCCTTATGTCCAAGTGTGAGATGCCCGGTTAGGAATTTTACTCCTTTGCAGAATCTTTAAGAAATAAATGTGGCCCATATTTAAATCCATATACTTGTGTTGCGTCGTTATTTCTCACCCTCCACTTCCACAATTAGCTGAATACATTTCCAAAATCCTTTGCAGTCCTTCACACTGAATGTGTGAAGATCTAGAAGGCAGCCTGTCACATGGGAACATTGAGGGCAAGGCTTACATGTGCACCCACATCCCCTATGCACTTTACCTCTACTCGTATGCTGGCGAACACTTGCACAGGGCTTAAGACTCAATATTTTAGACCACTGAAATATGTCTGTGGTTTTATTGAATCTCTTTTTGCTTTCTCAAAGTTCACCCACTGGAAATTTTGCCCAATCAGAACTTTCACATTAACATCCAAAGTTTTATTTTAGCCTAAGTCAGTGGCGACTCTAATTAAAATATATATTGTTGTCAGCTTTGAGTCATTCTGCAAGGAGATTCCCACTTAAAATATGCCTTGGAATGAGAGACCATGTTGAAATAAAATTTAATTCTATTTAATGGAAGAAATGGTGATTTTTATGTTCCTTAAAAGGAAGCCACAGTGATTAAATATGTAATCATTATAACAGCATGATTTTAAACACTGAATAAAATACCAGCTGGACCCACCTCGGGTGCCTAATTCTTGTGGAGAATGAGAGTCCAGTGAACAATTTAATTTCAAAATTAATAGGTGGTTAGCATGAACCTAGGGATGTCTAAAACATCATACATCAATAATAAGAAAGGTGAAAAATGCCTCAAATGAGTTTTCATAGCCTATGTAACTTGAGTTTGAGAATGAATATACTAATCATATATATATATATATATATATATATTCACGGCATTCTAAATAAAAGGCTGGGCAAGGCAAGATAAATTCTGTTTAATTAAGTCAAAGCATGTCCCAAGAGATGCTGTTATAATTCACATTAGTGACAGCAAAAATAGGTGTGGTTGTTGTGGTATATTATCAAATTAATTAGTGAATAGACAGTGACCTTATGTTCTCTCATTTCACAAAAGAAAGAGAGGATGTTCATGGAAGACAACATAGTAACACACTTGGCAATAGCAGCTTTGAATTAATGGAGATGTTTTATGCAACTGATCTGATATTTCTCTGGCCTAAATTATACATGAACTCAATGCCAATTGCTGCTGGGTGCTGATAATTGCTGATAATAATCAGGATCACAACAGGCGGCGGAGGAGTGATGCTTATCCCTTTACCACCTGACCAAAAAAAAAATGTTATTTGTATTGGCGGGAAATCCCCCATTGGAATTTGATAATGAGCTCCATCACATGGCACTCTTGCCATGCCTGGTGTGCAGATTTGCAGCATGATGCTGACATGAGGCTGTACCTGTCCTGCTGACACCCCATCTCTTCCCCAGCCTTTCCTAGAATGCTAAAAGTCTGGATTATTTTCCCTAAGCGCATTTAATGTGCCCTAAGTCTCAGTGTAGTTTTAAAGTAACTGGGGACATGAATGGATTGCATCAGGTCCTTGCAGGGAAAAGTGATCTCTCCCAGCAGCTGGCTCCAAGCTTCAATATAAAACCCAAACCTTGCATCCTGGGCTCAAAAATCTTTTTTTAAATCATGCAATGCTTGAATCTCTGTAGAGACAGGATTGTACTCCCTTGATGCCCCCAAAGAGCCAGACTAAAGGGTTGTTCCATTTTTGCCCAGGAAAAAGGCGATCTGGTTGAAGTACTCATCTGCCAAGACCTAACTGGAGGGAGAAAGAGAAGGGGAGTGGTGGAGTGCAGTCAAAGAGCTAACGAGCCTAGGAGCGAAGGAGCAAAAGAGCAGCTATTCAGGTGAAAGGGATCATAAGCTTGACACGCTTTTGCCTCAGAGGCAAAAAAACCCACAGAGGCAAACCAGCGGGGGAGGGGGGATTAGGTGTGATGGAGTTCAATGTCAGGTCCTGGACATCCCACAACAAGCAAATTCCTATGACAACAGGGTGCTTCAGGGATAGCAAGCTAAGATCTAGTTCAAACATTCAAGAATACGGGAATCACTCAAATTCTAATAAAGCACAGTTAGCACTGGACATACACGATATGAACATAAATGTAAATGCCCTTTGCCATGTGTCCTGTTGCAATGTAGGATTGGGGGAGAGTGCGTTATTGTTCACTGCACATGCAGGAAACTAAGCTACAATGTGTTGTGGACCAGACTTAACATTTCTTTGAGGCTTCCAACAGAACTGGAATGTTCAATTGGTGTGCCACTGCATTAGAGTCTTTCTCTGGGTGAGAGTGTGACATAGGACTGCTTTGTTGTCTCCCTGGGACTAGTAGTACTCTTCAGTGCTCTGCCCCCTGCTGGATCACCTCTATCAGGTGTGGGAAAGGAGGAGCAACAGAGCTGCTAGCAAGATTGCATTCTGAGATGGGAGTAGGGAGAAGATAATAATAATAATAATAATAATAATAATAATTATTATTATTATTATTATTATTATTATTATTATAACCCGCCTCTCCCTCCGGATCGAGGCGGGGAACAACAATAATATAAAACACAAGAATCACAAACAGTTAAAAAAAATAAAAAAAATACATCATTAAAAACATCTTAAAATTCATCTGGATAGGCCTGCTGGAAGAGAGCAGTCTTCATGACTCTCTTAAATTCATGAAGACTGCTAATTTGTCTAATCTCCTCCGGCAGACCATTCCATAGTCTGGGAGCGATGGAAGAGAAAGTTCTCTGGGTAACACTCGTCAGCCTAATTCTGGCTGACTTGAGTAATTTCTTCCCAGAGGACCTAAGTGTGCGGGACGGATTGCCTAAGTAACTAGCTTCAAAAGATGTGTTCGCTCAAAATTTTAAATGAAAGGGCTAAATGTGGACACGTTTCTAAGCCTTGCATCCTGGACTTCAAAATGGGAGTGCAATGGGGGACGGTTAGTATTAGGTATTGGTTTCAAGCCAAAGGCAGCAGGAGGTCTCCACTTTATTTGGAGACCATTTATAAGGACTACCTACTGGTCCTTAATGATGCACACATCTAGAAGGGGGAGGAGAACGAGGACCCAAACTATCTTGCACATTTTGAGTGGGGAATGAAAACCTACATATGCTTTGGGAGCAGGAGCTTACCTGGCAGCAATGATTTTCTTTTTTCTTTTGCTTCGGTTTGCTGATGACGACGTAGCATCGTTCCAAAGGGACATTGTAAGGGGGAAATGGCAGCTGACAGTAGGAGTGCTGCTGCTACTGTCACTTATAGCAGAAGCAAACCAATGTAAAAGGGAAAAAAAGCTGCTGCCACAGCTGCTATTGGTACAGTACCCACCCCAGAAACGTATGTAAAAACCCCTCCGGGGGGGGGGGGGGATTTGAAATCCCCCTCCAAAATTTGCTGCATTTAACTAGGACAGCAAATGTGGGGCGGAGGATTTTCCTTCAGCAATAACACACATACACCTCACATTCTCCAAACCTGATATGGAAGAATAGTTTTACAGAACTATTCCATTCACCACAGTTAGCAGGGCCATGTTTGTAGCAAGATTGAGGCATGTATTTCTTTAGCTTCTCACAGTGAAATAAATACTCCAGAGTCTTGTTTATATTATTTTATGTGGATTTTCCCTCATATATATATATATATATATATATATATTGGTTTGGTAATTTGGTTAAATTCCTAGCTTCACGTTCCCATTGACCTATCCGATTTCTTTTCAGAAATAATTTCTTCGAGGCATATTCTTTACTGAACATGGTTTACTGCCTTCAGACACAGACTCCATTGATTCCAAACAATTCCGACTATATTTCCCTTGTATGATATTTGTATGGGGCATTGTTAGCTAAAATGTAGCTGAAGCAGAAGATCTATTTTGCCATACTGGAATAACTAAAAAAAATCCATAAATGCATGAATTTGTAGGTAGATGAATACTGCATAGATTTTCAGTGATGCTTATTACAGCATGCATACCTATTTCATATATCAAAGACGTAAAGCTGAAAGTTGTCATCCAGCTGAGTGGTGTGTTTGCATGGCTTGCACACAATAATTTGTTCACCCTATAAATTTGCTTTTCCTTGGGGGTAAAAGAAAAGCTGGTCTGAATTTATGTTTGGTGAGTAAACATATTTAGCTCTAGGTTAGGCATTGACTGGATGCAACAATAATAGCATCAGTAAATTATGTCTAGTCCAGTCTCTGTCACGTATTCTAGCTAGAAAAGTTGTTGGTAAACATGACCATTCCTTATGCTTCAAGAAACAGAACTCTGTTCTCCTAACGTTGCATGATATTGTTACATGTGTCTCAGTTTCCTGAGAAGTTAAGAAATTCTAGGGGGCAATCTATTTGGTTTCCTAACCTTCGGATGAGAGTAGAAGTGGGCTAAAAGTATTGATCTTTGGTAGATATTGGAATCCTTTGAGAGTCTAATGGGGACCCAAATATACTCATTCTATCCCCCCTTCCACCAGGTACTTCTCAGTAGTCGCTGACTGGCAGCCACCATTCCCAAATGCCCCTGTGAGCAACACTATGTAATTCAACTAATGTCATTCACAGGGGCATTCTGGAAAAATATTAGAGCCATCCACAACCATCATTACCCTTGGGAATGTAATCACATACAATTGACCACAGGAGCATTGGGCGGGGGGATAGTGCCCATCCAATTTGATCTTCCCTGCTATATTATTTATTTATTTATTTATTTATTTATTTATTACATTTGTATACCGCCCCATAGCCGAAGCTCTCTGGGCTTTATTATCACTTCTTGTTGAAGACATAACTGATAGAATCTGTTTAGATGTGGGGTGGTATATCAGTGTTGTAAATAAATAAATAAAATAACCCACGATAAACAACTTTACTGGCAACACTTCTCAGTTGTAGGGTTTAATTAATTGTTTCTCCTATTATGTTTATCCATTCCCCTCTGTTTAGTTTTCTTTGTACTTTTGCATGTGAGATGAAAAACCTTTGCATTCGATTGGAGAGTTAGCTCCTTGGGATATATATGTCTTGTCTTTGGTTGTGGTTCTGTAGAATCCTATATAGTATAGACTATCTGTGTGATGAGCTATTTTGTCCATCTTTACCAATTCTAAGATTGCTTCCTAACATCTGTTTAGAATTTGTTCATCCTGATGGCCCAGTTATCCTTTGTGCTTGGCTGAACATAGTAACTTATGATTACTCCATTTATGCCAGTTAAATCTAAATAAGTGCATCAGTATGCACTCTGTTTTGCCTTTATGAATAAACAAAATTCAACTTTTGGGTGTCTTTTGAAGTTTCTGTTACAAATACAAGAAACTCATTTCAACAACTACAGCATCATACTTTGGGAGGCAAACAAGCTGTCTCCTAAATCCCCACTTCCATCAATGAAAGTATGGGGATTTTCACTCTCACACTATGGAAGTATGGGAATTTTCACTCCGATACCAGCTATTGAAAACCACTCTTTAACTGGGCAATCCCACCTATGGGTTTTTAAATTATTATGTTTTTAGCAAATGCTTATATTTCTGGCCCTAAGGATCTCTCTGCCGCTATAACTCAGAGTTATAACTGGCCCCTTTCCACTACCACCAATTCTCTTAGAAAACATTAAAGCCTCCTAATAGTTATGGGATGGGCACCAACACTAGATATAAAATGAACTATTAAACAAGTTAATTTATTAAAAGAATATTTTGTACATTAGGGAATACTAATATTTACTTTGAGGTTTTCAAAAGAATGTTTGCTGACACTTTTTAAGGACCTAAGAGGGACTGTTGATATCACAAGCCTCTTAATGGCATGTTTTACCACAGGCCAAATTCCCTAAACCTTCACCCTAGCCAAATACACCCACACCCAGGTCTTGCTTTTGGGTCCATTCTCCCTCAGACTCTCAAAGCTCCTCTTGTATTTCTGTTGTATGCAACATCTAATTTTTGGACCCACAAATTGCTCCAATAGATAAGGCAATCAGTAGAGTAAAGGTTCTATAAAGTTAAATGCTAAATAGAAATCAGGGGGTTGTGTTGTTCTAACCTTAATAAAATCAAAAGGGTTTCACCAATCTTCCTGAAGTTTACATGTGCCAGAAGGAAATGTCTGTTTCATATAACCTGAAAAATTCAGTTCAATTGCTTAAAGATTAAGGGAGAAAGTGCCATTAACAGAAAAAAGAAAAAAATATCTCAGTCATGCAAAAGTTTTCGTGAAAACATGTGTTGACAACTTTTATGCTCATCATTTGTGAAAAAAACTATAGGCTATGTAGGAAAACAATATGTGTTTTCCCATTCCCTTTCTATTGTAGTTGGTGGAAGGTAATTTAAGTTTAAAAAAATCAATTTACTTATTTTTAAAAGAATTTTTATTTTATATTGAGAGTCTATGGGAGTTCATAACATGGCACTTGGAATGTTGAAGGTGGGGAGGAGGGGGATAACTGCCATGTGGAGAAAAAGAAGAAGAGGCAGTAGCAGTGCATTTCTGGGACCTGTGTGTGTGTGTGTGTGTGTGTGTGTGTGTGTGTGTGTTACCCAGAGAAGCAATCCCCTCAGCATGACTAGGCTCCACCACTTCTGTTTACTCCCTATTCCCCGTCTTCCTCTGCACCTCTCTTCCAACCTGGCTTGCTTGAGATTTACCTTTTGTTGATCTCTTAATTTATTTTGATTTATTTTGATAGCTTTTTAGGGCTAAGCCTGGTTATTGCTTCCCTTTCAGGAGAAGAAGAGTCCTCTTTCCTGTTTTTGAACATGTTTTCTCTTGGCTTTGAGACTATTTGGGGCTATAGGAACATAAGACGTAGGAAACTGTCTTACACTGAGTCAGACCACTGGTCCATCTAGCCCAGTAATGCCAATACTGACTGGCAGTATCCATGTCTGATCTCCCAATATTTCAGGCAGGAGTTTTTTCCAGCCCTACCTGAAGATGCCAGCTATCTTTCCCAAGCCTGTTTCTCTGAGCCAGGCACGTGGCTTCTGAGCAGCTCGTTGTAGTTTTCACCCTCTATTTTATTTTTTCCACTGATGAAGCTTGGGCTTCACAACAATTCTTATTTTAAGATGTATTCTTCTCTCTCTACCTGGATTACTTTTTCATAAGGCAATACAGGACCAGGAAAACATGGAGCATCTTTGCTGGTCCCAGGCACTCCGTTCTCCAAATCTGGATTTGGGACTGAAAGACTGTAGAAATGTCTGGGTGCATGGAGGGTAAATTGTAAGCAAACACAATTTGTGATATTGCACAATATCATACTGATCAAGAGGCATGTCAGATAAGGCATCAGCCTTAGGTTCCAATGTACTGTCATTCTGGAGTTTGGACCAATGTGAGATGGAATGGGCCTATCACAAACACTACAGACTTATCTTCTGGTCTTTTAAACTGGCAGTTTTATGATGATTCAATATATTATAGCCATCCTCTACTTTAACAATCAAAGAAGTCATGACTCCAGGAGATCCATGTCTGATCTCCTGGCAGATTTATTTTTTTGAAAATGGAGTTGCAAGTTCAAGGGGCAGAGTGTGATTTATCACAGCAGAGGTTTTGGGGGAGGAGTGATTAACCCTTACCCATTTTGGCAATCAACCATTCTGTTCCAATCTGCCTTCCCATCTGCAGGAACTCCCTCCTGTTTTTCCATGGCCCATTGGGAAAAGGTTAAGTACCCCTTTTACAGCTTCACTGCTGCAGTCAAGGCTGTGTAGTGTGAGCCTCAGAGTTGTTAAATACTGCTTTAAAATGCTGTTGCATAAACTGTAATATTCCCCTCCGCTCTGTCTGCAATTTGTTATTTTCTGTTACTGGGTGGTTTGGATTATCAGACAGAATACCTTATACAAAGCACACTTTAAGGGCAAAACTAGATGTCGGAAGGAAATTGGAACCAATAAAATGCATTTTCCTCAATGTTTTTGAAGAGCGGCTTTTCTCAGGATGGCATCAGGAGAGGTTGTTTTATATTCATCCTCCTCACCTGCTGCCATCCCAGTAATTATCAGCCTTTTGATGTTGTTTTTGTTGTTGTTTAATTAAGCACTCTGATACACTAAGATAGACTGTACTTTCAGTCGGTAGCCAACGCTGTATTTTCCATCTCAAGAAAACAGAAGTGAGCTAAGCCTAAAAGACAAGCTGAGATTAGTGTTTTCTATTGCACTAGTCTAGTTTTTTCTCTGGATTTTAAGACCATTTATAACAAATCAATGGGTCTTAGTTAAATACTGAAGCGTCTCAAATTGTTCTATTATTCCTATAAAACGATACCTCCCCCACACCCAACCCCTGCATATAGTTCATGTACTACATTAAGACCTTTCTCCCATGCCGGAGCAGGACTGCCAAGGGTTGCTTTTGTCTTGGAATGGATATGAGCAAGGCCTAGTTCCCAGCAATGGAGAAAGGGGCCACGGTCTTATATTTGATTGCAGCTGTCAGTCCTGAATTCAGTTTTATGTTTCAGTGCATCAGAGGCTAGATTTAGGCTCCAGTTTCTATAGGCTGTAGTGGAAGAAAGCCAGCTTAAATTCAGGCCTGTAAATTTAGTGATTCATGGATCTTATTGTATATCCTCTCTTGCTGTGTCACATCATAACTTTTCTGTGATTTGCTTATAAATAGACCTTTAGCATCATGATGAACTATAAATTTATATGTTTACAAAATACCATTATAATTATTTTTTAAAACGATAAAAATATCATTATAATAAAAAAAAATATTATGGCTGTCTCAAGCACCATTTTTCAATGGAAAAATGTTTAAGATGTTTTAATGACGTATTTTTTCTTGTTTTTAATTTTTTTAACTGTTTGTGATTCTTGTGTTTTATATTGTTGTTGTTCCCCGCCTCGATCCGAAGGGAGAGGTGGGTTATAAATATAATAATAATAATAATAATAATAATAATAATAATAATAATTAAAAGCAGTATATAAAATAGATAAATAAATAAATAAACAGAACAAAGTTGCACGTCCAAGTCATACATCATAATGCAATGTGCTAAAATGTTGTATAAATACCTTGACTGAGCAACGGAAATTAGTGCACAGAGTAAGACTTTCATTCACAGGTCCTTTGCTAGATTAGAAACTATGATACAGATTGAATGTGGAATAAGACTTGGTTGTGCATCCACATTGCAAAGCATGTCTGAATGTGAGCCATCCAATGGGGATGCATCTTCCAATCCATATGAATACAATTGGTAAGAATTTACATCCCCACCCGCTAGTCACACATAGCACCTCATTACATGTGGCTGTAGCTGGATTGGAGACAGTCAATATATTTTCATATTCAGGTCTGACCCAAAGCATTTTGATGCTTGCAGCAAAGGACAAGATATCCCCCATTCCATGTCTAAAACCCAGTCAGGCTGGTAGCTGAATCTTAGGTTAACAGTGTTGATATCTTCCACTGCACCTGTGGGTAGCAGATTAGTTTAGAGAGTGCAGGGCAGACCAAGTTGTACATGCAGCCCTGTCCTCCAATGCCTCATTGCAACTCCTTCCCCCCCCCCCCCCAGTATCTGCTGTTTGAAGCAGTTGCCTCACTCTGGCTAATGGTAGGCCTGTCTCTGCTCATATCACAGCACTTGAAGAAAGTGATATAAGACAACTCAAAGGAAAGGGAATATTGATATAAAAGTTGTAGATTTCAGACTGTTACAAGTGCACAAATGAAGGTCCCATGCTTTTATACTTTTATCATTTTCAGTGTGATTGTAACAAAGGCTTTCACCAATATCTAGCAAACAAAATGAAAGAGAGGGAAGATTTAATATGGATAAAAATGGGGTGTTATTTGTGTGACAGAAAGCAAATGATAAGGTTTGTGTTTATCAAATTCACGGGTGAGGGATTACAGGTCATTTCCTCTGTGAACAAATAGACTCACCTTTGAAATGTGGTAAGACTTTCTTTGGATGCCAATTCTGGTGACATTGGACAAGATCCACTTAGAAGCAGGCAAATACTTTCCTACTGTCTGAAGTCCCCAGTGCTTCAATGAAGACCACTCCTCTGCCATTCCAAAATGACTTATTTGGCAGCACGGGGGAAGTGGCCATCTTAGAAAGCTTTGGAAAAATGCTCTGCTCTAATGTTGATTAGCAAAACACTTTGACTTTGAACATTGTAATAATACAATTATTGCAGCCTTATTCAGGCATTTTACTCACACATCCCAATGCATGAGAAGGTCTACCCCTGAAAAGATTCATGCTGTACACCCAGACACCAGAAGGTGCAGTGCTTGGTGTGTGCAACGTCAGGGATGTGTATATTCATCACTTGACTCAATGAGTCATTGCAAGGCAAACAACATGGCTAGAATGTGCATATCATCCCACATCCCATCAAACATGATGTTTTCAACTCAGCTAGGGCTGTGCGAATTAGTAAAACCTAAATTCTAAATTTACTTCAAAGCTTGTTCCAACTTGACTCCATGCCAGATTGCAAACTTTGGTGTTATTATTATTATTATTATTATTATTATTATTATTATTGTGTACTGAAAATTTGTGCAATCTTTATATGCATCTCCCCAAATATCTGTGTCAATTGTGCACGTTTTGAAATGTACCTATTTGACCCATTGTTTAAAGTATGTTTGCACACATTTTTTTAAAAGTAAACATTTTTATGCATATTTTCCAAATGTACACATTTTAACACTTTTTGTTTGTTTGTTCCACCAACTGCATCGCAAGCTTGAGAATGTACAGACTTCAAGTCAAAGATTGCATTTGGGTCTGGGTTCAGTTCCAGGACATGCAAACTGGGTAAATTCTGGTAAAAAATGAACAGAAATAAATTTCTCGTACATCCCTCTATTAAGCTGTGAGTCATTAAATCATAGTGTGGTGGTTAGACTCTAACTGTTAAGAGTGTCTCCCTAGGACCATGGAAATCCAGGTCGAAATCCTTGCTCAGCCATGAGCCATGCAGCTTACTGGGTCATTCTCTGTCAGCAGAACCTACTTCAAAGAGTTGTTTTAAGGATAAAATGAAGGGAGGAGAGCCATTATTATAAAGCTCTATGAGCTCCTTCAAGGAATGATGGGATAAAAATCTAATAAATGTATCAAATGATCTACATGTACGTGTAAATTAACCCATAGTCTCTCTGTAAATTGCAAGCACCTGTTCATATTCCAAGTAAAAGCAGCTGCCAAATTGTGGTCTAGTAAAATCATTCACATTTCAAAATCATTGGTTTATACTTGATACCAGAAGTCTGAGGTTTCCCCAGCCCCATTACCCCAAACAATATTTTATTCATTCCTACAATTGTACATTTACTCTGCTTATTCTTATTTTTACCTCCATTAAAGCACGGTAGTAAACTGAAATACTGAAAGCAGACACAAAATCTAATTATCTTTTGTTGCAAAATACCATATGTTTCTTTTAACATCAAACAATGAAGTAGAACACATTCATATTTCAAGGTAGTCTTTGATAGTAATGAAGGAGGAAGGGATCATTATCTTGGCCTATATACCGCACATATGTTAAAATTTTATTGCTTGCTTTTATTTTGTTCAAATATTTATTTTACTTCATATAGCAGAGTAAATGAAAACAGGTGATGCAGCTTGTCACTTCTATGGTAGGCATAATTTTTGATCCAATTTTGGTCCTGCAGACTGTTTTCAGCATGTTGATTCTTTTATAAAAGGACCAGATGTTTTTACTGACAGTGTGAAGGGGGCTTGAAGTAAAACATACATTGATAGCATCAAAGTAATTCAATTCTTTTCAAGTCACATAATGATTCCAAAATACAAAATAAAGCAATCCTTTTAATGGTGGAAGAATAACTCCATCTTTGATAACCAGCTGGAAAAAATGAATAACTCCAGTCATAATGTATGACCAGAGTCTAGTCCCTCTGCACGTTTAAGTAAGTGGATCTTGAACTAGAGTTTATATGTAGAACAAACAAAATAATCTTCTCTCTTTCACAGCAAGCCAACATGGAATGTTCATGTAGTTATGACTGACCAGTATCTCCTTCTGGTGTTTCTAAGAACACCACACCACCAACATTATTTGTCTTCTCCAAATACAGATACCATTAGGTAACTTCAAGTATGCAGGCATTCTGCTAGGAAACTGAGCATGGATTGGCACACTGTTTCTCTAACCAAACTGTACCATAAAAATCAACCTACCCCACAATATTATATAGAACAGGAATTAAATGAAATATACCATAATCTGATAATTGGACCAGTATTCTCTTACACACACTGCTTAGGCTGTGGGCTTGAGCAAAGTTCCTGCAGTCTTCATGGGGCTTTGTCTTCTGGAGTCTTCATGGGTTTAACAATAGACAAAATGCATGTCCTTCCCCTCCCCCCACACCCTATTTTTCACCAGTTCCTTCCCATATGTTTCAATTCTACCACCAGCAGATGGCACTGTTTTATAGTGCATTTTCCATTTATTACTGAATTTTCAGGGTTTTATAAAATGACAGATTCCTGCTTGAAAGAAGTGGGAAAGGCATTGGAGGTTGGTGACATCATGAAAAGGACCTACAAACTTCCGTGAGTGACCAATCATGAGTGTGCAATAAATGTGCAGAAGCTCTGTGTGCAGAAGCTCTGTGTCTCCTTCATTGAGGCTGCAGACTTACCTAACTCAGTGGGTCTTACTTCTGAGTAAACATGTATACGATTGCACTGTAAAATTCATAAATATCTCATGGTAATTATGTGGCAGTTTCACTTCCCACTACTTAAAGCACACATACATAAACCTTCTATGCTTGTGTTTGTCCTTTCTGTAGTGTAACTTGGTGCCATTTGCACACTGCTTCTCTAACCAAACAGTACCATAATAATTGATCCAAATTGCATCATTGCAGAAGAAGTTGTCTTCACAAGGTTTTGCAATGGACTGATCAAGAAATAATGATAGACTTTCAATGTAGGGGGAGGTCAATTTGATTTCTGTTACATGTTTTCTACCAGCTTCCATTTCAAATATATAACAGAAAGGTAGAGTTCAAGAGCTCCCATACATAACTAGCTTTAGAGAACACAGAATTATTATTCAGTGTGCAAACTAAAAAATACATTTAATGATAGCTTCATTATTATCATCAGTATGTATTTTCATGATGATCGTATTTGAAATGTTGTTTTTCTTGACTCATCCTTGCAGCCAAGGGGGGGGGGGGAGAGAGAGAGAGAGAGAGAGAGAGAGAGAGAGAGAACCTCACCTCCCTTTAGAGTTTATCAATGAAAAAAATCCCCTGTCAGCCAAAACAACTGTTGTTTAAAAGAAAGGAAAAGTAAGGTGTTGCTACCGTTGCTTCCTCCTCTGTGGGAGATAAGCACATAGATCCTGCAGAGTTCCCTGCTCTGGATAGTCCAACATTATATTTTGTTCTATTTTTAAAGTAATGAAGTAATGTTCTGTGCACAGGTGAGTTTCATGCTGGGTTTCTGATGGATTTAAAGACTTTGTATGCAGATTAGTATGGAAATAGAAAAAGGAGGAGGGAAAAATATCTATTGTTTTCTATTCCACAGAAGTCTACTCACATCAGGGGCTTTTTAAATTAGCATTGTTTTGAGATTAGTTTCCACCAACACAGCTAAAAAGTTCATACTCTAGCAACATTTCATATTTCTGAATAAAATAGATGCTTGATAATGAAAGGCTGTGTACATTTGTTTACTCAGAAGTAATTCCAACTAAATCCTATTGGACTTACTCCTAAGTTTTTATTTATTTATTTATTTCTTCATTCATTACATTTCTGTAACATCCAATAGCCAAAGCTCTCCAACCAGTTCACGATAAAATGCTCATCTGATGGAGCTCTAAAAGTACAGTATAAAATCAAAATGAAAATAAAACCTAAAATAAAACCTAGCAGCAGTGCAAAGAATTAAAATACAGTATCAGAAACAGCAGAAACTTAAAGACTAAGATACCTGGGAAAAGACACGATCTTCACCTGGCACCAAAAAGACCACAGCGTTGGCACCAGGTGAGCTTATCTAGGGTAACTCTATATAAGATTGCAGTAATGGTGCGCAAGAAAAGAATGTTTTGGTACTCTATTTGTTTCTGCTGTTAAAGAGATGTTGTTATTCAATAGTCATTCACAAAAAATATTCATTTTGTTATCAATCCATTATATTTACATTTATTCCATTACATCTTTTTTGGAATCAATGGAGCTGTGTTCAGCTGTTATCTCCTGGTAACCAACATTTAATTTTCCAAGAATGCTCTGGATATTGTATTGCTCCAGAGCATTCTGGGGGAGGCAACTGTGACACATGCACTTCACTGGCGGTTACCATGTCGTCCTTGCATGCCTCAGAATGATGAAAATAAAAGCTCCTGTCACCAGAGAAAGGTCAGACCCACCACCCCTAAATGAATGATATATGCTGGGAAGAGAATGAGTCACATTCATACCCATAATCATTACTCGGCATTTGGTTCAAACAGAAATTGAACCAAATGGTCCCACTCGTTTCATTTTTTTCATTCATTCTGAAATGAATGCATGCAACCCCTATTTTCATGCATCCTTTAATGTAGAATGAATACATACTGAGGAAGGCATAATGATTGCAGGCTGTACCCCAACTTATGTGAATCCGGTATAATACATAAAAGCCCGTTCTAGTCATTCATTCATATAGAATGTACACGCATTTCAGGAGTGGGGAATCGTAGGCGCATGAGACAAATCCAGCCCTTCTAGGGTTCCAATCTGGCCATCCAGGGTTCCTCCAGATGTCCATTCCTCATTTTCCTGGACACACCCCTCCCCTCGGACTGCCAATCATTTCCCAGCTTTTGTAACCCTTTTTTTCTGGCATTCTAAAAGGATGAAACACCTCTCCTAAGGCTTAGTTACGTTAAAATATGGTGGTATTTTTTTGTTTAGGCTCTGCCCCTTTTGCCTTTGTTCCCTTCCAACACTGGAATGTGGCCCCCAAGAGCTTCTCCAAAACTGAATTTGGCCCTCAGGCTGAAAAGGGTTCCATACACTGCATGTGGAGAGGAGGTGGCACTGAGGCAACAGCTCTCTGCAGACATAATAATTAATGCCCATAATCCAGGGCAAAGTCCATCCCACAGGCATTCATTCAACCCAGATGGGCATTTGAAGAGAACTTTGGAGTTTATACAGCCAGTTCCACACAAACTGTATTTTAATGTTTTCCAGAGCAGCCAAACACTTTCTCACCCAATTTCTTTATAGAAATAAAGACAAAAGCTTTTTTTTAATGATTTCCACAACTTTAATGCACGTATGCTTAATTTCAGTACTCTCTGCCCTGTTTTGAAAAGTAATACATTGAATTTCTGCTTTTCAACCTACAATGTGAGGTGTTAAAAGACTCAGTGGTGCTACCTTTGGATGTCAGATTAGAGTGCGATGAAAGAGGACATACGGCATTGCTGGACAGTAAATGCCTCCAGCTGCAAGCAAACCTGTCCTTGTTAATTTTATCACAACCCCATTAGTGATTTGTCACTGCCTCTGAATTTTTCAATCCATTTTCTCCATAAAAATGTCGAGCTGTCTCTTAAATTCATTTATGCCATTGGCTTTTATGACGTTCCTTGAGATCTTACTTTTTGTTGTTTTCCAGCCTGCATGGAACAGCTCTGTCTGAACTATTCCCAGGTTGCTCTTAATTTTTTAATTTTGGTTCTAAGGCTATATGCCCCCTAGGTACTGAATTCATTTCAAAAGTTACTAAATTCATTTTTCCCTTTGATCCGGTGTCCACACAACTTTTCTTTTTCCTTTCTTGAAATCCATTACCAACATGGATTTCATGTTGGTAATGGATTTTAAATTTTATGTTGGTAATGGATTTTTAAATTTTAAAACAACTTTTAAAATTCTGATACACACTGGACGTTTTGAAAAGTTATAGGAATTAGAAAGGAAATCTTTACATAAAAGTACACACAGTCAATCCCAACATAGGATTCTTCAAGGGTTGTGCTTTATTCAGAGACACACTAGAAAAATATGCTTATGGTGGATTGTTGTTGGACTGGTGGAGGCAATCAATCTCTGCAACTCTGAACAAACCCCTGTGAGATAAAGAAAATCAAGGCATAATTTTGGCCATGTTAAGGTATGCTATACCAATATAATAAATTCCCTTGGAAATAAATTCCATTCAAATCAATAGAACTTACTTCCAAGGGGGAATCTATAGTTTGTTCCATTTTTAAAGGGTTACGACTACTCTTTGGGCCACTTACTGTAACGTTTTAAACACGTGGTAAAATTTAACTATCTGATGTGTTTTGTTAGGTTTTTTAAATTGAAAAATCGTTGTAAATTGAATAACGTGTCTTTCCTTACCATCTTATAGTCTCTGCTTTCAAATGTCTGATATCCAATCACAGAAGTGGGGGGGGGGGCGTGGCATTCATTCCTGGCTGCCAAATGCTTTCTAATGCTGTAGGCTTCCCTTGTGGCTGCTGTACGTGAATGAATGCTAGGGAAAGGAAGGGGGTTTAGGAGGAAGTGGGCGCGTAATCTACGGTGAGAGGAAGGAACATAACATAAAGGAACGAAGAGAAGCGACAGTGAGACCTAAATATATGCAGAAACGATGGTAAAACTTATTTATTGGTGTTTTATTGGTATTTTAATGATGTATTGGTTTTATGTGCTTTTAATCAGTTTTGTATTTTATGTTTGATGCTGTTCCCCACCTTGATCCGTTGGGAGAGGCAGATAATAAATAAATACATTATTATTATTATTATTAACTAAAATGGCAGTATAAGGTAATGTGGCCTAAGATGTTTTAAAACAATGAAATTAAATACGTCAAAATCAACATTTTAAAACGTAACAAGCACATGTGTAGATTCCCCCCAAGTAAAAGTTTTAGAATCGGTTTGGCAGTAAAACAATTACAATGTCAGTTAAATGCTGAGAAGTTTACCCAATAGAAGCCAGTAAAATTGTTTGTTCTTCAGTTCTTTTTGATAATTGGTGCAAAAATAGATCTGCTAATATAAAAGCAGACTGCGTCTAGCCTCCCCAAAATTCATGCAAAACTCCATGCATTTTCCCACAGGCATTCCTGTGTACAATCATGTATACAAGCATGAATATCCAAGTATAGCAGTATACACACATATTTATTTATGTATTTAATTATTAGATTTGTGTCCTGCACTGCAACAGGTGTCCTCATAGTGGTTCACAACATTTATAAAATACATTGATACATTAATATAAACACATACACTTAAGAAATAAACAAAATTGCCTCAGCTGGAGCAGGTACCTCGCGTTTTCTTCACCTGTCCCCATGCTTCTCTTGTTCCTTCCCTCAAGGCAGCTAGTGGGAGATGTTCCCATGGGGCAACATCCCATATCATCTGAGCAGTCTTCCACTCATGCAACATGACCTTCTCCCTCTCTGTACTTTGCGTTGGTCCTCTGTACTCCATGAAAATCTGCTACAGGAGGGTTCCCAGCCTTCCAGAGCAGATTTTGAGGGTGCACGGAAGAATGCAAGAGAGATAGAACTACTTCTGTCAGTGGAACCAGGAGGACCTGTCCCCTCCCAGTTCCACTGACAAAAGTAGTTCCATCAGGGAAACTACTTCATTGGATCCCCCCAATGTTCTCTGGGCTGGGCCAATCACCAAATCTCTATTCACCCCCCTTTTCTGTGTCTGTGACACAAGGTCCATGTCATTGTTTCCCATGATACAAATATAAGTGCTCATTCTAAAAAAAAGTAAAAAGCTAATGAACACTATACAAAATATTTTCCTAATTAAAAAGAAGTCTATATTTGATATAGGAAACAAGTATCCTAGTCAGTGTTCAGGTGATCATGGATATGCCATGCCAAAGATCCACTACATTCTAATTCAGTCAGGGCACTACTCTGCCACTCGTTAACTAACAATACCAAGTGATCCAAGCTCTTCTGACTAGCACCAAACATCCATCCAATGTCTAAAACCCCTCCAGTCAGAATCAGCACAGTCAATTGCCCTCCCTTGACTGTGCTGGGCCCCATAAACTCACTGGAAGACTGACTCTTGGAACTCTTGGCTTGGGTGCTCATCTCTTCATCTCTTCATCCCAACATCTTTGCCCAGATAACATTCTGTTATAGTTGAGAATTGCCTGCTCACCCCCTCTGCCTTTTTAAATCGAACCTCTTTCTGAGGATTCCGCTCACTCTCCTCCTTGATATGCTCTTCATAGTTCACAAGGAAGGATAAGTAAAAAAAACCCTCTTTATCTCTCTCATATCCTTGCTCTCTTGTTTATGCATTCAGTTTTCAACCTTTCCTTCCTCCCCTCCTATACACTGCATCACTCTCAGCTGCCTTTGGATTGCTTCCCTTGATCAGGGACATCAGAGGAATCCATCCAGGGGGTCAGGTCCACTGAATGTTTGGTGGTTTGGCCCCTAGACTCAGGCTCACTTGTTCATGAGCAAGCCTGACTTGACCTGTGTGAGGCGGGCCAGTGTGAGGACTTCTCTCGCTGCTGCAGTTGCGCACAAACCAAAGGAATTTGTGCATGGTGGTGCCGACGGCAGTAGCAGGTGGCGGTGAGGAAGGGCTCTGTCCCTGCTGCCACCACCTGCTACTGCAACCGTCATGTGCAAAGCCCTCATGCGCTTCTTTCCAGTGTTGTCATTAGCAAAGAGAGCAGGAGGGTTTTCTTTGTATGTGGCAGCGGATGATGGCAGCAGGAATGGGATCTCTGCAGTGAAAGGAACCAAAGGCCACATACCCATCAAAATATTGCAGTCAATACGTACAATCTAGATTCTAGATTCTAGAAAATGGCATGCCAAAAGCATATATCTCTACATCATAGACACCAAACCTTTATCAATATCAGCTGAATAGTAACAAGTTAGAATGGTACTTTCTTGCTTGCTCTTTGATCATGGTGCAACGTATGAATCAATACTCTTCTGCATCAGATGGTCTTTTAAGCAGAATACTCATGCTATTCTAAATTAGTTTTAATAATCATGCTTATAAAGAAGCAAATATAAATAAATTAAAGTTCAACAATAAAGTACCCTGAGAAATAAATCAGGTTTTGAGTTGAATCATATATATATATATATATATATACACACACACACACATATGAATCAAGTGGAATAAAATGAAATGAAATACAACACTCCACTGCTAATAATGTCAGGCAAATAATAAATTTACAAAACTAATCTGTTCTACACAAGCTGAGCTAATGAGTGTCATATGGGTCACATCCTCAAATTGCAAATAAATGTTATCATTTATCAAACTAACATGTTATTCAATAAATCTCCACCACCACTGTTTGTGCTTATATGCTGTATCATTTCATACTCTTGTCGATTTAACAAACCATTTCCCATGTCTGACCTCATATAATAGAAAACTACAGAAATCAGACAGTAGCTAATTCAAGAACCATATAATTTAGAGCTAAACAGAGCCAGAGAGCACTGTCGGCATGCTCCCTTTTCATCCTGCTGCATGTGCTCTGCACAGATATTAGTAACTATTCATGTTTTCATGGAAGTTCAAAAGACAAAATAATGCAGCTTTGGAAAGACTTCAAAATGCACTCAGTTCAAATAGAAAGGACACATACAGTGGGGTTCTTACTAGCTCTTTCCTTCCTCGGATGACAGGTGTTAAGCAGAAGTAAGGAGATTTTATTTGCTATTGATTGTATATACATCTAGCTGAGTGTATTGTTCTTAAATGGTTGTTAACCATTTTGAGCCCGGGCAGAGAGAGGAAGTAGAAATAAATAAATAAATAAATAAAGGCTCTATTAGGGATGGGTGAATCTGTCAGTCGCCATTGATTATCATAGGAGACAATTATCTTGCCAGAAGTATTACTGCAGATATCTTCTAACAACCGCCTGAGGAAGGCCTTTAAAAAATTCAGGCCGAAACACGTCAGGCTTTGAAATAAAACATCTTTTGCATCTTGATAACTTGTTTTTCCCTTTTTTCTGACCTGACTTAGATGCTCTCCTCCTTCTGGTAATTTCACTTTCTCCCATATTCATTTTTTAAAAAATAACTCAAGTTCTTTTTCTCCTGAGTATGAAAAACTTTGTGATTTTTTGGTAAATTCTTGTCGAAAACGAACTGCAAAGAAATTCTCTCCCATATGCACCAGCCAAATTCAACAGGTATAACTATTCTCAGCATGGAGACAATGATGACATACCTGATTACCATGTAGCTGTTAAAGATGAAGAGCCTGTCAAAACAGAGAGGTGGCAATCCAAATTCAGTCACACAAACGTGGATGGATGCACATGGATTCAAAACCAGTTTAAAGAGTAAGCACTCAAAGCCCTTTTACTGGATTGATGAATCTGTCAGTTTTGATCTCTTTCACTTTTTTATTTTATCTCAGATTCTTTACATACCATTTATGTAGTTATGAATGTGTGGACTTTGGCAAGTTCTTATAAGAAAAATAGACTGAACAAATTTCTTGACCATCCACCCCTAACTCAGATGTGATAAAACTTCAGGGTGTATGCATGTTGTTTGGTTTATGTCTCAAGCTGCGGCTAAAACATCTGTAAGAAGCAGAAAATCTCTGCAGCTTGGGTTGGGAAGGGCATGGAGAAACATCTTGGTTGATCATTAGTTGATAGTGGGGGGTTCATTTATGCTCTCTTAATCCTGAAAAGGAAAAAAAAATATCATAGTAGCCGATCATAGAGCCATGGGCAGGGATGACGAGAAGGGGGTAAGCCGGTACAAATTCCTGCGCCAGGCGGATCAGAAGGGGCCCGGACCCTGTGTTGCATATGTTTTTGTCTTTCTTGATAGTATCATGATTTGTCAATTGTTTTTGACATCCGTTGTAAAATAGGTGAATTTCAAAGAAAATAATGGTATACAAAATTCTGTCAGTTATCGGCTAATATAGACTCTAATCAACCAAAGAACTAATAATTAAATATTAAGCACAGAATATAATTATATTTTAATATAATTCTTAACAAAATATATATTTCATGTTCAATGCATGCACAATTCTGAATAATGGCTTGCGAACTTGTGCTGTGTACCAGTCATTTCCAAGTATATATAAAAAAAATTTGCAAGAAAATTTTCTTTCACCAATCAACCTTTTGTATAAACTAAGACAATTAAAACTTGAAATTCTTTTTCTAAATGTAGCCGTTGCTTTAAGGTTGTTCTGCACCATACCAGTAACAGTGGCTCAAGCAGAATGCTCTTATAGTTGTCATTATTATTATTATTATTATTATTAATTATTTCTTTCTAGAATAAAAGCCGTGTTAAGGTCTACAGTGGCACAAAACCGATTGGCAGATTTAGGTTTACTGTCAGTTGATGCTGAATTATCGAGAAAATGCAATTTTTCTGAAATTATTGATTTATTTGCAAATTGCAAAGCTCGTAAAGCTCCATTGATATAAATGTGATACAGTAAATTTTGCGAAATGCAACTTTCCTGAATCGATTGCTTTAAAAATGTAGCTTTTTATGAATAAACTTGCAATTTGGGAATTTTGGGTACAATGTTATTTTATTATGACAAAGTATATATTTTAAATTTTTTATTTGTTCTGAAATTACAAAAGGTTAAATGGCCTACATGTGTTTTTGTAGCAAAACAAAAGGCTCTTTTGCAAAGGGCGCAGGCGCGGTTGCTTGTCATTGAAAAAAGCAGCTCGATTGAAACGATCTGCATGGAAGGCCATAGAAACCACCAAGGGGACAACTGAGTGGGAAGGAGCTATTTCTTTTCAGTCTAACATATCCCTGCATGCATCCTTCCTGCCTGCCCACACTGTGTTCCCCAAAAACACCAGAACAGGCATAAAAAACTTAGGACCTCTTCGAGAGAAAATGCTCAAGCTCCTCCGGTTTCCTTTCTCAATTCTTTCCGAGACTCTTCCTACTTGAGTTGATAGTTTCTTGATCTTATAACTTTACAGGGATCATCCTTGCTGGGGGGGGGGGGGCTGAATTTTGTTTTTCACCAGGGCTCGAACCCACTCTCGGCGGCCCTGACTATGGGCTAAAGTTTTGCCATCAAATGTTTGTAAGTTAACTGGTAAGATTATAACATTTTTTAAAGTGCTTCACACTTGGAGGCCCAGCGGTTGGATTAGAAAAGGGAACAGCACAGGACTGGTTTGTGCATCAGTTTCCTATCCAGCTGATGATACATGTGCAGAAATGCCCCAAGTTATTCATGGGAATGCATATTTTAATTTATTTACTAGGGACGTGCATGGACCCCCTGGATCGGATCGGGACCCGGATCGGGACCTCCAATATTGTCCTGGATCGGTTCGGACAAAATTGGAGAGCCCTCGGATCGGATCGGACCCTATCTTGATCCAAAAATCGGATTTCCGATTTTCAGATCTGCAGCCATTTTTGGTGTTTTCGCCATAGGCTTGCACTGGGGGAAAGAAAGCTTTCCCCCAAAGCTTTCCCCCAATGCAAACCTATATGGAAAACATGGCAGTGGGTGGGTGAGTGGGGACCTAACTCCCCCCTCCCTGTCCCTCCCCCCCACTTGTGCTCCTTACCTGCTAGGGCCGTCCACTGCCCCTTCTACTGAGAAACAGGCTTCGCGGCCTGCCTCTCAGTAGCGTGCCGGGTGACGTCATTAAATCAGACTGACTCAGGAAGTGTCACAGCTAACACACCAAGCCACTGCCGCTGCCACCGCCACCACCACCACCACCTGAAGAACCAGGGACAGCATAGGATTAATTCAACAAAAAACCTACGGTTTACAAAAACAATGTTAAGGCTCTACAGTTTCCAACCAAGCACCAAAAAGCAGGGAAATTGGGAGTTAAGGCTCACAAGCCTTAACGCCACATCCTCCCTAAGGAGGCAGAAAGTGCAAGTGAAATTCTCATTCTCCCAAAGCAGATAAACCATGAGGACAGGGTGGAGAATATGATATGCAGAGGTGACTGTGGGATTGTGGAAAACTGATCACAAACAACTTAGGGCCACCTACTTCTCTTTTTTTTTGTTTAGAGCAGCCCTTCCCCAACTTGGTGCCCTCCAAAGGTGTTGGACTACAACTCCCATCATTGCAAGTCAGTATGTCCCATGGTCAGGAATGCTGGGACTTGTCATCTCAAAAAAGTAGATATGCAATTTGATCTGCAGAGGTGACTGTGGGGTTGTGGGAAATGATGATGAACAACTTAGGACCAGCTACTTCTCATTTCTTAGAGCATCTCCTTATGTTGAGAGTTGCAACCCAGCACATCTGACAGGCACCAGGTTGGGGAATGTTGTTCAAGAACAAGGGAAGGCAGAATGTAGATCTTCAGATGGTTTGGAATTCAACTTGTAAAAGCCCCTATCAGCATGGGCAGTTATCAGGAATGCCGCGAGTTGATGTCCAAATCATCAGGATAGATCTATTTTGTGCCCACATCTGTACTAAAGTATGATGTTTTCCAGCATTAAGATATGTGATCAATCAAGGAACTACAAAAGAGCTGCATCACTTTAAATAAACTGTCAAAACCAAATGAAACAACAATGAATGAATCTTGAACACCTAATCCAGATAGCCCTTCAGACATCAACATTAGTTTTCAACACATGGCATAGGATGTCTGTTTCTTGAATATCAGATAACGGATTTCTCTTACTTGTTCAGCAGTGTGAGATCAAATGCAGAGCCACCACCTAATACTTTCATGCGTAAGTATTATTTTAAAATTAAGTATGAATTGATTTTTGTCTTCCCCATAACACATAACATGGGAGTTACAGTGCAACACATCTGGGAAGCACCAGGCTGGAGAAGGTTGACTCCTATACATGTCTTCTCAGAAGCCAGTGCCACTGAATTCACTAGGGCTTTCTCCCAAGAGGTATAGGATTGCAAACTAATCTCATCTGAAAGGTGTTCAAGACAGCCAAACTAAACCTCTTCTGCTCCACTGTTGCTTTGATGAGATGATGTATTGTGCAGGGTTTGTGGGGAGTGAACAATATATTTTTTAGAAATACATTTAAAGAAAAAAAAACATTGGTTCTTTGAAAGGCAAGATATTGACCAAAAGTTGGAAGTGCCTGGCACATGCTCTGGTTCTAGATCTGTAATGAATAGTGCCCCTTTTGTTATCAAGAGTGCTGCTATATGCGAGATGTGTGTGAGAGAAAAGTATTGGGCAGACCCTGTATTTGGTAGGGGTATGGAACAGCATTCCCCATCCTGCTGCCCTCCAGGTGTTTGAGATGACAAGTCCCAGCATTCCTGACCATGGGACATACTGACTTGCAATGATGGGAGTTGTAGTCCGACACCTTTGGAGGGCACCAGGTTGGGGAAGGGCTGCTCTAAACAAAAAACGAGAAGTAGGTGGCCCTAAGTTGTTTGTGATCAGTTTTCCACAACCCCACAGTCACCTCTGCATATCATATTCTCCACCCTGTCCTCATGGATTATCTGCTTTGGGAGAATGAGAATTTCACTTGCACTTTCTGCCTCCTTAGGGAGGATGTGGCGTTAATTTCCCTGCTTTTTGGTGCTTGGTTGGAAACTGTAGAGCCTTAACATTGTTTTCGTAAACTGTAGGTTTTTTGTTTAATGAATTTCATGGCTTTTTGTAACGGATGACTGGATATTATACAGTTGACAACCAAGCCAGCATCAGCCAGGATGTTATACCATCTTGACATCCAATATAAAATCAAAGCTAGTGTTATGTGTTGAACTCACTTTTAACATTAATAAATCAACCAAAATGCTTGCATCTCCCTCATTTTTAAAGATAAAGAGATGAAACCTGGCATCATGGTAGTTCTTAAGTAGGGATATAGCTATGCCAAGTTTGAAGCAGTTCAGTTCATGCCTTGAAATTTAGGAATTTTTTAAAGTTCAAACAGAAATCTCTTTGGGGTCCAGGACCTTGAGCAGTACAAGTTTAAAAAATGAAATTAAAGATAAAGAGATGGAACTTGGCACCATGGTAGCTCTGAAGTAGGGATTTAGCCATGCCAAGTTGGAAGCAGATCCGTTCATTCTTTGATTTTTAGAAATGTTTAAAACTTCAATTTAATTTTTTAAATTAACTAAAATGCTTACAATTCCATCATTTTTAAAGATAAAGGGATGAAACTTGACAGCATGGTAGCTCTTAAGTAGGGATTGAGCCATGCCAAGTTGGAAGCAGACCTGTTTATGCCTTGAATTTTAGGATTTTTTTTTTAACTTCAAACCCAATACTCCTCTTTGGGGTCTAGGGCCTTGAGCAGTACATTAAAAAAAAAAGTAAAGATGAAGAGCTGAAACTTGGCACCATGGTACTTCTTAAGTAAGGCTTTAGCCATGCCAAGTTGAAAGCAGATTTGTTCATGCCTTAAATTTTAGAAAAAAATTGGAAGTCAAACTTTTTAAAAAACTATCCTAAAAATTAAGGCACAAACCAATCTGCTTCCAACTTGGCATGGCTCAATTCTAGGGTGACCATTAGGGTGTGGCGTAGTGGCTAAAGTGTTGGACTGGGAGCTGGGAGATCTGGGTTCTACTCCCTACTTAGCCATGGAAACCCATTTGGTGACTTTGGGCCAGTTGCAGACTCTCAGCCCAACCCACCTCACAGGGTTGCTGTTGTGAGGATAAAATGGAGAGGAGGAGGATTATGTATGCCACCTTGGGTTTCTTGGCAGAAAAAAAGGTGTGATGTAAGTGCAATAATAAATTTTTTAAAAACTGTCATGATTTCCTCAGATTTCTCCTGGTTTTCGTTCTATCCTCGGTGTCAGGGGGGATTTTATGCAATAGTCTATAATGACCTGGAATTACACACTTTCCCTTTTAAGGCCACCATTAGCGTGGCAGAGGGGAATGACATGCTTTCTGGAGGTGTGTCATTCTCTCCCACTGCTCCAATCAAGGTCTTAAAAGGGAAAAACGTGTCATTCCCAGACATTATAGAAAAAGGCCTGATTGGAGCAGTGGGGTGGGGGTGAGAATGACATGCTTTCCCCTCCTCCGCTCCAATTGGGGACTTTAAGGTGGCCCCAGAAAGCCATTTTCCTGCCACCCACTAGGTGTCCTATTTTTTGGTTTCCCAAATATGGTCACCCTACTCAGTTCTTGCTCAGGCTGCATTTCCATCCCTAGATATTTACTCAAAAGTAAGACCCATTGAATTTCCTTGGTTCTTGAAAAGCAACACACTTGCTTTTAGATTTGCCAGTCTTAGAATTCTATGTGTGCTATGAATGCCTGCTCTGCCTGTCCCTATAGTTTCCTGCAAGGTCCAGCCAGGGGAAGCCAGTAAATTAAACCCAGGGGTGGAGGGTGGGATTCCCTCAGGTTCATCTGACAGCAGGTGCTATAGAACATGGACCTTCCAGGAGTGTTGAGGCTGGATTTCTGGCAGACCCAGCCAGGCAACTTTATGGCCTGTTAGTCCCTCCATTTGGTAGCCTGCAGAGCACCTGCCTCATAAGGCAAATGGCCACATGAGAACTGTTATTATGGCCTGCTACTTTGTCTTTAGTAGTCTGTGGTCCAGATCTCTTCAGAAGGGGGAATAGTGTTTTGTGGTTGGGGTCAGTCTAAATTATCTCTAGGGGTCCCTTACTCAGTGCCTCTGATAGCAAAGAGATTGACGATTTTCCCCAACTCTGTTACTCTTGAAGTTACTAGGCCTGTTGAAAATAGATTTTATAACACAAGCATGAAAACAGTGAATACCCCTTTTAACTTGTTAAACCAATGAAAACATGCCACACAAGAAGTCTTAAGATATGAATGGTTTATAAAGAAAAGTAAATGCAAAAGAACATCAGATGCAGAAGTGAAATCTGAAACATTACTACTACTAGTAGTAGTAGTAGTAGTATCCTGCCTTTTGCCCAATGCTGGGCCTCAGGGCAGCCTTACAAAACTAAAACATATACAGCTAAAACCTATAAACAGGAATATACTATATACCATATGAAAAGGAGGACAGGGCTCATGTAACTTTAACAGTTGTAGAGAAAAGGGGATTTCAGCCAGTGTTATTTGTATGCAATTAGTTCCTGGTGAAATAATAATAATAATAATAATAATAATATTTATTTGTAACCCGCCTCTCCCTCCGGATCGAGGCGGGGAACAACAACAATATAAACACAAAAATTCACAACAGTTAAACATTTTAAAAACAAAAGAACAACACAACATTAAAAACATCCTAAAATTCATCTGGATAGGCCTGTCGGAAGAGGACAGTCTTCATGACTCTCTTAAATTCATGAAGACTGTCAATTTGTCTAACCTCCTCCGACAGACCATTCCACAGTCTGGGAGCGATGGAAGAAAAGGTCCTCTGGGTAACACTCACCAGCCTAGTTCTGGCTGGCTTGAGTAAGTTCTTCCCAGAGGACCTAAGTGTGCGGGGCGGATTGTACGGGAGAAGGCGATCCCGCAGGTACCCTGGACCCAAACCATGTAGGGCTTTAAAGGTAATAACCAACACTTTATACTTCGCCCGGAAACTAATTGGCAGCCAATGAAGTGATTTTAAAACTGGTGTAATGTGATCACCCCTAGGTGTACCGGTGACCAACCTGGCTGCCATATTTTGAACAAGTTGAAGTTTCCGGACTAGGCACAAAGGTAGCCCTATGTACAGCACATTGCAGAAGTCGAGCCTCGAAGTTACCAGCGCGTGCACTACCGTCTTTAGGTCTTCCAACTCTAGGAAGGGGCGCAGCTGGCGTATCAGCCGAAGCTGATAGTAGGCACTCCTGGCCATCGCATCAATCTGAGCTGTCATCTGGAGCGACGGATCCAAGAGTACCCCCAAGCTGCGAACACAATCTTTCAGGGGGGGGTGTAACCCCATCCAGAACTGGTTGACACACCTCCAGACCCAGGTTGGGGCCTTTGACAGCAAGCACCTCCGTCTTGTCTGGATTCAGTTTCAGTTTGTTTTTCCTCATCCAGCCCATTACCGCCTCCAAGCATTCATTCAGAGGAGACACACTATCCTTAGCTGACGATGTTGTCGAAGGCATAGAGAAATATATTTGGGTGTCATCAGCGTATTGATAGCACCCCACCCCATGCCTCCGGATGATCTCTCCCAGCGGTTTCATGTAAATGTTAAACAGCATTGGAGAAAGGATGGCACCTTGTGGTACACCACATAGCAGCTCCTTTTTTGAAGAGCAGCTATCCCCAAGCATCACCATCTGGAACCTGCCCGAGAGATAGGATCGGAACCACTGAAGCACAGTGCCCCCGATCCCCAATTCCCCCAGGCGCTCCAGAAAGATACCATGGTCAATGGTATCGAAAGCCGCTGAGAGGTCCAGGAGTACCAGCAGGGACACACTCCCCCTGTCGATACTAAGACGTAGATCATCCACTAAGGCGACCAAAGCGGTCTCAACTCCGTATCCTGCCCTGAAGCCGGTTTGAAATGGGTCTAGAAAATCGGTGTCATCCAAGACTACCTGGAGTTGAAGAGCAACTGCCCTCTCGATCACCTTGCCCAAAAATGGAAGATTTGATACAGGCCTGTAGTTATTAAGGTCCAGGGGATCCAGGGAGGGCTTTTTTAGAAGCGGCCTTACCACCGCCTCTTTTAAACATGATGGAAAACTTCCCTCCCTGAGAGATGCATTAATGATATGCTGTAGATGTGATCTAACTGCATCTCCTCCCTGGACGACCAGCCAGGAAGGACAGGGATCAAGAGGGCAAGTCGTCTTCCTCACACATCCAAGTACCTTGTCCACATCCTCGGTACTCACCAACTGAAACTGATCGAGTGTAATCCTACTCACAGAGTCACTGGACACTCCACTGTCAACCTCTGCTATAACAATGGCGTCTAAGTCGGCTCTTATCCGAGTGATTTTATCTGAGAAATGATCGTTAAAGGCATCGCAGCGAACTGCCGAAGGCTCTAAAATCGGATTCAGGGGAGAAGGAGCCTGAGTTAGACCCCTCACCACCCTGAACAGTTCCGCTGGATGTGAATTCGCAGACGCAATGCGTGCAGAGAAGAAAGCTTTCTTCGCTGCACGTATTGCCACTCCATAGAAATGAAGATTTCTCTATGTCGTGTCTTGTCAGATATAAGTCGAGTTTTCCGCCATCGGTGCTCCAGTCGTCGTCCTTTCCGCTTCAACTCCCTGAGGTCTTCTGTATACCAGGGTGCCCTATTAGAAGCGGGCCGGAGAGGACGTTTGGGGGCGATCGTGTCGATAGCCCTAGTTAGGTCTTGATTCCATCTATTGACCAGGGCTTCTACAGGATCGTCGACGATACCAGCCATGGAACCCTCCAAGGCTTTCTGGAATCCAGAAGGATCCATCAGCCTTCGAGGGCAGACCATCTTAATCGGTCCGCCACCCCTGCAGGGACGGGTGGTAGCCGTGATACTAACTCTGACCAGAAAATGGTCTGTCCATGACAATTCGGAGGTATTCAGTACCTCCGCCCACAGATCCGTCTGTTCTGAACTGAAAACAGCATCGAGGGTGTGACCTGCTGAATGTGTGGGTCCAGAGACCAATTGGGATAGGCCCATGGTTGTCATGGATGCCATGAACTCCCGAGCTCCCCCTGACAAACCGGCCTCGAATGGGATGTTGAAATCGCCCAGGACCAAGAGCCTGGGCGAATCCAACACCAGCTCCGAGACCAGTTCCGTGAGCTCGGCCAGGGAGTCTGATAGGCAGCGGGGTGGCCAGTACACTAACAGAATCCCTAGTCTATCCCTGGTCTTCAGACTCAGGTACACACACTCGATGTGATTCAGTTGCCGGACAGGATGTCTGGTCAGGTTAAAATGGTTTTTGTAGACCACAGCTACTCCGCCCCCCCGCCCACTTTCCCTCACCTGCTCCCTAACACAGTACCCAGCTGGGAGAGCCTGAGCCCATGTCGGGCCACTGTCATCTCCCAGCCAGGTCTCCGTGAAGCATGCCAGGTCGGCCTCCTCTTCTGTGAGGAGGTCAAAGATTATGCTTGTTTTGTTTTTAACCGACCTGGCATTGCATAGGAGCAAGGAAAGGTTCTGTGGGTGGCCTGGATCGTTCCCCAAGATCCCCGGGGTAGCAGGGTGACCGGAAGGTGAGATGGGTATTAAATATCCATCTCTCCTTCCCCTGTAACGGCATTTCACCCTGCTATCACCATATCTCCCTCTGCCCCACACAACAGATATTGATGCTCCCAGACACATTTCAATTGCCCGCGCGAGAGAGAAGGAGGTGGGGGGCGTGCAAGATGTCGCTGCACTTGTCCTTCTCCTCCCCCAACTCACGCCGTCCTGTTCTCCTGGTGCCCGCTCATGGCTCTGTTGTCCCGTCACCTCTCACGCGCACGCAGAGAGAGAGAAGGAGGTGGGGGGGGCGTGCAAGATGTCGCTGCACTTGTCCTTCTCCTCCCCCAACTCATGCCGTCCTGTTCTCCTGGCGCCCGCTCACGGCTCCGTTGTCCCGTCACCTCTCGCGCGCACACAGAGAGAGAGAAGGAGGTGGGGGGGCGTGCAAGATGTCGCTGCACGTGTCCTTCTCCTCCCCCAACTCACGCCGTCCTGTTCTCCTGGCGCCCGCTCACGGCTCCGTTGTCCCGTCACCTCTCGCACGCACGCAGAGAGAGAGAAGGAGGTGGGGGGGCATGCAAGATGTCGCTGCACTTGTCCTTCTCCTCCCCCAACTCACGCCGCCTGTTCTCCTGGCGCCCGCTCATGGCTCCATTGTCCTGTCACCTCTCGCGCGCACACAGAGAGAGAGAAGGAGGTGGGGGGGCGTGCAAGATGTCGCTGCAACAGATCCTGTTGCACAAGCAGAATTCCCATTGCACAAGTGGACTTCTGTTCACGCAACTGTTGATCCAGCACTGTAGCAGGAATGGAGTGTTATGAAAGTTAGACAGATGGTAGGCCTTCCCTTGTTGGAGGTGTTCAAGCAGTGGCTGGATAGACATCTGTTGGAGATGCTCTGGATTTCCTCAGTCTATAGTTGGGAAGAGAATTCCCTCTTCATCACACTAGTTAAAGTTGCAGGGGCCCTGCCTTCTTTTGTATATGATCACTCTAGTATAATGCCTGCACCTTTAACTCTTGTGATGAAGAGGGAATTTCACCAGGGACTAATTGCATACAAATGACACTGGCTGAAATTCCCTTTTCTCTACAACTGTTAAAGTTGCATGTGCCCTGTCCTCCTTTTCATATGGTCAGCCTAAATATACAAAAGTTAAAAATATAATTAAATACTTTTCAATATTAAAGCATTTAAAACATTTTAAAAACATAACAATTTAAAAGTCAAAAGTTTAGACAGAGGTCCAGATTATTTGCCAAAGGCCTGCTGGAACAAAAAAGGGTTTTTCTGCATCCAAAATTACATCAAGGAGGGAGCCAGTGTAGACTGCAAGGATTAGAAAGAAAATCCATGTGTGTACACTATGCAAAATAAACAACAGCTCAACTGTTTCTAAACCTTATTAGAAAAACAGGGTGACTAGGCCGAAACCAGCGTTGTAGGCCCAGAAGCACTTTGAAAGCTTTCAACGTTGTACTTAAAACTTAACACCGGCCCAAACTAATTAAATGAAGTGTTTGAAGCTTTAAACTTATAGCAGTATGGACCAAACTCTTAGAAAAGAGGGAAGGAGCACTGTGTGTGTATGGGGTGGGGGTGGGGATAGAAAGAAAGGTATAGCCACCTATTCCCAGGAGAGATCTGAAGATCAGGTTACCATGGATCCAGAGGAGCCACACCCTGCTTCACCAGGGAGCAAAAGAGCAAACTGGCCTTATGAAGATAGCCCAAAATACTCTCAGAGCCAAAGGAATGCATGTTCCAGAAAAGAGAAACTCTTCTTCTTCTTCTTCTTCTTCTTCTTCTTCTTCTTCTTCTTCTTCTTCTTCACTCAAAAGGTCTGTGCTATAGAGGCAGCGGCCATTTCACTCACCCACCCCACATTCTAAGGCAGGAGGGAGGGGGGAGAGCGACGCTACTGAGCATGTGTCAGTGTCGCATTATGAGGGAAGATGGCTGCCTCATTGACTTGAATGAGAGGTTAAAATAGTCCTTAAAAGTCAACCGAAGGGAATTTTAAAAAAACCAAAAGCTTTCCATCAACTACAGTCAAGGAGGAAGAAGACC
This sequence comes from Anniella stebbinsi, assembly GCA_029215795.1. Taxonomy (NCBI): domain Eukaryota; kingdom Metazoa; phylum Chordata; class Lepidosauria; order Squamata; family Anniellidae; genus Anniella; species Anniella stebbinsi. Next base: position 237,074,237 of record JARDYH010000001.1, on the reverse strand, counting down.
CCACCACTGGATTAATTAATAAGGCTCTAGAAATTATGCAAATTGTGAGCATAAAAAGCCTCAATCCGGAAGTAAATTTTACAAAAGCAGGGAGAGAGGTTTTTATTCCTTTTTTACCTTAAACTGCTCTCCTTCCCTCAATCCTTCACCAATCTTCTTGAAATTTTCAGGTAATGTAAAACAAACATTTCTTTCTGGCACCTGTAAATTTCAGAAAGGTTGATGAAACATTTTCAATTTTATGGCTGTTAGAATGACCCCCCCCCCAATTATCACTTTAACATGGCGGAATGTGTTTTTTACTGACGGCCCTTAACAATGGAGGCATGGTTGTGCCTCCATTAATGTAGTATTCCCAAACTTTGGACCTTATCCTTCAGGAAGGAGCACAACCCCTTCCAAAACAGATTGAATCCTAATACCCGAATGAGGCTTTCTACTGACCAACAACAACTGGTCGCAGTAGCAAGGAATGCATTTGTACAAGTAGGCTTGATGCACCAACTGCAAACCTTTGTGAGTCTGTCTGACTTGGATTTAACCTCACCTTGTTCATCCACATCCAGACCATTATCAAACCCTGTCAGCCTTCTAGGGTTTTAACTGCTTCCTTGGTGTTACGAGACAAAGAGCAATAGAGGTGAGTGTCATCAGCACATAGGTGGTATCTTACTTGAAAACTGTGAATGACCTCTTCCAATTTCATGTGCATGTTAAATAACATGGGGACAAGACAAAGTCAACGGCTGTAGAGTCATACAGTAGCCTCCAACCAACACCAGCTTCTGGGCACAGCCCAACAAAAAGGGATACCATGGTTGATGGTGTCACTAGTTGCTGACTGGGTGGGAAGGTCATGCTTCCACCATTCAGTCCCCTCCAAATTATTATTGCTGTTTTCTGAAGTACATGCATGAATGTTGTCCTTTTGCTTAAGTTACTGAGTAAGGTTTGCAACATGGAATTCATACTTATGACTGCCAGAGAAACTCCTAATTGCTTTACTGATGTTTTGCTCCACGTACAATTTAATGTTAGCTAGCAGGAAGGGGCCCTGAAGAAAACTAGGTCACCCCAGGCCTGGAAGAAGCCAATGTGTCCCTGGTTGTACACCAAGTTTTCTGAACATTTGGCTCTAAAACAAACCTGACCTATGATGTCAATAAGGTATTTCCAGACCCTCTGAGAACTAATGACATAATGTGCTGGATGTGCTGTGTAGCAGTAACACAATCTAACCATGATCTGCAGTGTCACCTTCCTGAATAAACCCTTCTCATTGCAATCACAAGTCATAACCTCTACTTCTCAGAAATATGAGAGGCTAGTGACCGAGCCTAGATGTTGATGGTGGTTCCTTGATGCAGATAATATTTTGACTAGGGCAAATGGAAATAAAGGGTAAAAGGGTTTAAGAGGATAGGCAAATCTTGACAGAATCATTTTTAGGATATATGCACCTTGTACAGAAAAGCAGACTAGGTCTTCAGGCCAAAGCTATTGGTCCGGCCACCCCATTAACTACAGTTAATGAGCCTCAGTTCTTTATTCATTTAGTACAAAAAATAAATGGTGAGTGCTTATTGATGATGAAGTTAGTAGTTGTAATTTAGTTGGAAGCAAGTCATAGGAATTGACATTCTGTTGTCCCATATAAGTTTATGGGAGAAAAAGTTACATTTTTGCATCCTAAATTCTCATATACCAAATGTGCAATTTATTTATTTATTTATTTATTTATTTATTTATTACATTTCTATACCATCCCATAGCCAAAGTTCTCTGGGCAGTTCACAAAATCTAAAACCTCAAAAAATCGTTGCAGAGGTAGTGAGCTGCAGAATTTAAGGATGGCTAAGAATTTCATTTGGTTCACAATTTGATGCAAAGTCACCTAACCTTCTACACAAACCCAAAATCTACACAGTTGCACTCCAAAATCTGCACTTTTCCAAATGTTGTGAGCCAGTTTGTCAATTAAAAATGTGCACAAAATACTATATACTTTGAAGGCATGCATACATTTTTTAAAAAAAAAATCCACAAAAATACATATGTCAACAGCATGGTAGATGAACAAGTTGCATTGAGGTAAAGGAGGAGACAAAGGTGAACAGATCCCCCAAAATGTCAACACGTTGATGACTTCCAAAAACAACAATGAAGGGAAAGAGGAGTGATTGGGAAGAGAAGGGTGGGACTGATGGAGGAGAGGCTGTACCCTGGAGACTGGAGACTGGAGCCAGCCCCTGAGCCGGTGATTCCCCATCTCTGCAATAGATAATCATTTCCTTATAATTTGCACAATTCATTCTGCATGAGGAAAATTTGGTAGATACAATGGAATTTTAGTGTTTGACTTAATATGTGTGCTTACGTGCAGTACTCTGACCACTTACTTGGAAATAAATCCCATTAAACTTACTGCCAAATAAACATGCCTAGGGTACAAGGATAAGTTTCACTATGGCCTTTATCACACAGGCGGTTTGAACCACATCCTCTGCGACTTTGATCCAATTCTTTCACATGACGTCATCCCCCTCGCTCTGCTCTCATGCCCTGAGTGCTCCATTTCCCGTTTCACTTTTGAAGTATCCCTGAACGGGGATAGTCCGTTTTCTCCCCTCCTCCGCAGGCTTTGCTGAGGTATCAGAGCAAAACTGACCATATGTGATCAAAAGGCTACACTTGCATAGGAAACGGAGGGTGAACCCGTTTCCTATGCACTCTACGTGGGGCTGCCTTTGAAGGTGGTTCGGAAGCTGCAGCTTGTACAAAATGTAGCGGCCAGATTGATAACCGGAACCAGTAGGTTCGAGCATATAAGACCTACTCTGGCCCGCTTGTATTGGCTGCCTGTATGTTTCCGAGCCCGATTCAAGGTGCTGGTTTTAACCTATAAAGCCTTACATGGCTTGGGTCCACAATACCTGATGGAACGCCTTTCCTGACATGAACCTACCTGAACACTACGTTCAACATCTAAGGCCCTCCTCCAATGCCTACTCTGAGGGAAGCTCGGAGGTCAGCAACAAGAGAGAGGGCCTTCTCTGTGGTGGCCCCCCAATTGTGGAACGATCTCCCTGACGAGGCCTGCCTGGCGCCAACATTGTTATCTTTTCGGCACCAGGTCAAGACTTTCCTCTTCTCTCAGGCATTTGGCAATATCTGAGGAGCCTGGGTTTGTTTTTTTGTTTTTTTGTTTTGTTTTTGTTTTTTGTAGCTTTTTAAAGTGTTGTAGTGGTTTTAAATGTACAGATTGTGTGTATGTTGTATGTTTTTGCTGTTTTAATTTTTGTATATTGTTTTTAATTGTTTTTAATCCTATGTAAACTACCCAAAGAGCTTCGGCTATGGGGCGGTATACAAATGTAATCAATAATAAATAATAATAATAAGGAAACTGGGTAGGTGTGATAAAGATCTATAGTACACCACAATCGTACCTATCCCTATAGAGACTTGATTTGTGTCTCTTTGGTTACGCACCAGTCTGTTGGCAGGTCAGTATGCATTCTCAATCCTGATTAGATTCAATAATTAGGCTGCAATCCAATATACAACTACTTGGGAGTAAGTCCTATTGAATATATTGGGATTTATTTCCAGGTAAACATCCATAGGCTATCCAAGTTCATATCCAGTGGGAAGATTTCAGATAGCCTCTTGTGTTGCTATTATGGTGATGTTGTGTTATAATGTTTCCCTTTAAAGATAAAATCTAGTCATGTATACATGTCCTACAAATAATTTACATACAGTTTATGTCACAGACTTTCCATAATGCATAACCCAGTAGCTAAAAATGTATTTACCCGATATTAACTGTTGCGTTTTCTACTATAAATGGTTTAGATATGTTTAGTCAGCTATTCCTAATGTAGCACGCACCATTAAAGATCAAGTATATGTGTTTGCAGTGGCTGCTTTTTTAAACCTGCCTAATATACCATCCATAATAAGCACGATGTACATAAGCATTGTAAGCTATTTTATAAATTGTCATTATTAAAATACATGGGCTGCAATCCACAGAAACTTGTGGATAGCTTGATGTATTCTATGAAGCTTCTGATTCTATTTTTCCAAGAGCAGGCCCATGACCAATTTGACACACCGCTTATAACTTGGCAGAAGTTTCCAGTGCAAGCACAACACCAAGAGAAGCTAACAAAAGAAGAAAGGTGGTGAAGTGAAGAAAAAGATGAAAAAAAGGGAAGGCCTTCCATGCATGCATGAGTTTTTACAAGCAACTCAAGGAGGATTTAAATGCTAAATAAATCACAATATCCACCCAGCCGGAAGGGCTTGGGCAGGAGATTGCTCATTGCCGGTGGGGAAGGTGAAGTCAAGGGCACATTGGGTTAAGGCTGCGTGTGCCATGCAAGGTGGGGCGAGGCGCGGACAATAAAGGGTAATGCGTGCCATTCCTTCGTCCTCTTTCAGTTTTGATTCCTACCCCGCATCTAGTATGGGATTAGCCAGTCACCCACCTTGGAGGGGGGGCTAAGTAGGAATTTTCCATCCACCTGTGGATAGGGTTTTTGCCTATTTCATACTGGAGGCTTTATGGGAAGGGGTGAATAATTAGGTTGATTTGTGGCAGGGATGTGTGGGAATTGGATATATTAGATTAGGGATGGTGAGCACACTGGCACCTTTTTGGCGATTGGCATATCTGGAGGACCTGCTCCTAGGGGGTTATGTGGCTCCCATGTCAGGATATTGTATGCCTTTGGACTCCGTCTTGATTAACCTATATGTTGTCTCTAGCAGCGACCGGGGGTGGACCAAGGAGGAATCCTCACACTTTCAAAGTGTCACATAAGCAAGGAAGCGGGTGTTCCCGATCCCTTACTTAGGAGAAAGGCTTGCCCATATTCGGCAGGCCAGAGGCCTGAGATAAGGATATTATTCCCGCACTTTCACATGCAGAACATGGGTGGGATGAAGCTACCACATTATAAATAAAGAGGCCTAGTTCAATCCAGGCTCTGTGTCTGTGTCTTTATTCTCTCCCTCCTCCACCTGCAATAGCTATAACTCTTAAATTGAAACAAATATTTTTTCATAGTTGTTTGCTTTCTTTTACTTATATGTACTCCAAATGAACTGTTGTAAGGTACTTTTAAAGTTCAGATTTTTATAAATCCAGGGGTACATGGCAGGGATGTTAGAGAAATCCATGATCAAACCAGATGGGTTTGGATTTTTATGAATTCAATCCACAGATTTGACAGTAGACTTGTTTCTCCCCTGTTGGGCAGATTTTTAACTTTTGGGAATTTTGCACAAATTCTGACATACAAAATACACACACACACACACACACACACACATAAACATACACACACACACACACACACACACACATACACATCCTGGCCAAAAATGTGTATTTCCCCATATAGGCTAAAGCATGAAAATGCTCATTTTGGGGGAATTTGCACATTTTGGGGGAAATGTATGCATTTTCGCAAGTGGGAATTTGCATAAATCCACATTTGTGCAAATTCAGAAACAAACAAACAAAAAATTCCAATGCTTTCGATGGGCAGACAACAGAAAGAAAACAGTAGTTAGTAGTTATGTGCCTTCAATTCGACTTGAATTATGACGACCCTGTGAATCAGAGACCTCCAGTTGCATCTGTTGTAAACCACCCTATTCAGATCTTGTACCTTCATGTCCATATCTTCCTTTATGGAGTCAATCCATTTCTTGTTTGGTCTTCCTCTTTTCCTTCTACCTTCTGCTTTTCCTAATATTAGGCCCTTTCCACACCAGGCAAAACGCCTGGGATGGACCCCAGCTGCTCCCTGCGTGTCCAAATGACGCTCAGGAAATCCCAGTGGTGGAAAAGGCGGACACAGGATTATTCCTGATTCCCAGGAATCAGAAAAATCCCAATTCTTCTATGGTCCCAGCAAGTTCCCTGGGCCGTGGAAGAATGTGCCTGCCTGCCTGCCAGCCCCAGTGTTCCCATGCTTATGCATGAGTAAGCACAGCAGCACCAATGGCCACAGAACCACACCACACAGCTCTGAGGCCATCAGGAGAGGGGTGAACCAAAATTGCCATTCCTAGGATGGCGGGGGGGAAGGGGTGCGATCACGCACGGTGGTTTTTGTTTTTTTTTTACTTACATTTTCACTGGGGAGCAGGAGTGCTCTTCCTTGAAGAAAAAAACTAAACAAAATGCCGGGCGCGATGTATGATGACCCGGGATATCACACCCATGATGTGATTTGAGCGCAGCGATCCCAGAAGTGGCTACTTCCGGGATTGCTCGCGCTGGGCCCTCTACACCCCTGTGGTGTAGAAAGGGCCCCTGTGTGTTTTCTAATGAACAGAAAGAAGGGGCCTGACAAACCAGGAAACACAGATGGAATGGATTTTTACACAATCTGTGCATCCCTAGAATAGGACACTATTATAGTATGGTTCTTCTGCAAATAATATCCACCTCTAAATATATTATATCACACCAGTTTTGATCCATGTGAAGAAACCAAATCAGCAAACATACAGTTCATGGGTAGAAAAATTAGAAAGGAGAATGTGACACAAGCCTGTGTGTATCTGTGTGTATGTGCCTATATGCACACATATATGTCATAGGTACATAGGAAGCTATCTTATGCTGAATCAAAACACTGGTCCATCTAGCCCAGTATTGTTGACACATGGGCAGTGTCTGTGATTCCTGTCTGGAATCTGATGTTTTGGAACAGTTACGTTTGAGTCTTAGAAATTGTCCATATGGGAGATTCTTTCTTAAAGCATGGGGGTGGGAACTATCATATCTAAGATATCTAGAGACAACAGTGGGTTTTCTATAGATGAAGGTGATAAGATGTTCTCCCTCTTTCTTCACTTTTAGATCTAGGAAATGAATTTCTCTAGTGTTAAACTGGATGTCTCCTTTAAAAGAACATGCAGTTAAAAGAAAGAGGGCATCTTGATGTTGTAATTTCACAAGGCCTGAAAAAGGCTGAGACTAAACCACGTTTAGAGCTTTTCTAAAAAAAGAATATAACAGCTCCAGAACGAATCAATTGTTGTCTAATATATGACCGTATAACAAATCACCTGCACAAGGAGACACTGGCACATTGTCCAATACTTCCCAGGGTGCCAAGAAAAACCCATGGTCTCCTTTAAAAGAACCAGGAACATTAGAGATCTTTTAATCAGGAGTGAATACAAAGAACACAGTAGAAGTTTACCCAATTCTTTACCAGGTGCTTCCATGCCTAAAGGACACCATCCCTGTGAACACTGCTGCTACTGCAAATACACCCTTCAAAGTCACAGAATTCAAAAATCCATCTGATAAACAAAGATATTTCCTCAAACATTTTACCACCTTTAACAGCCCTTTGTCATCTATGCCATCCAGTGCAAATGTCCAAAGATCTATATAGGCAAAACAATTAGACCTTTGAAAAAATGAATAGGAGAGCACCTCAGTAACTTAAAAGAACAACAGACCAGGTGCTCCTTTAGTAGATCATTTTTCGGCACAAAATCATTCTTTTGCAGATGGAAAGTTTTGGGCACTCGAAAAATTGGAAAGACAGGATAACAACTTGTTATTAAGAAAGGAAATAGAATGGATCCTAAAGTTAAAAACTCTAAACCCCAGTGGCTTAAACTTAGTTCTTGAATTTTTGCCACTCCTGTGACTCAGTAATTATGAGCCTATCTACACTACTGCTTTAAAATGGCTTATAGCATCTGAGGAGCCTGGGTTTGTTTTGTTTTTAGCTTTTTAAAGTTATTACAGTGGTTTTAAATGTATGTGTATATTGTATGTTTTTGCTGTTTTAATTTTTGTATATTGTTTTTAATTGTTTTAATCCTATGTAGACTGCTCAGAGAGCTTTGGCTATGGGGTGGTATACAAATGTAATAAAATAAATAAATAAATAAATAAAGGTTAATAACTGGTTTAAAACTGTTATAAACCGTTTTAAAGCAGTAGTGTAGATAGGCTCTACCTTTAGTGACTCCCACATAACAAGAATAATGATAACAATAATGACGTATTGTGAGACCTTGCACTTATCATTTCCACATGCAAAGCAAAAAAAAAATGACAAAGATGATGTAACAATGAGAAAAGATGATTTCGAATAATAAAAAGAGGGCCCTGGAATGATTGCATTTCCTCAGTCGCCAGTGAATATCATAGGAGATTATCATCCTGCTAAGAGTTTTCTGTAGATATCTCTTACCAAGTAAGAACCAATATATTGAACTTTTGTTAAAAGTGTTTTACATCATAAAATGTGTTCAGATGATTTATAGAAATTTTAATGTATAATGTGGACAGGCCCAAGAGCCTTCATATTGTATAGGCTGACCATATGAAAAGGAGGACAGGGCTCATGTAACTTTAACAGTTGTAGAGAAAAGAGAATTTAAGACGGCGTCATTTGTATGCAATTAGTACCTGGTGAAATTCCCTCTTCATCACAACAGTTAAAGATGCAGGCATTATACTAGAGTGACCAGATACAAAAGAGGGCAGGGCTCCTGCATCTTTAACTGTTGTGATGAAGAGAGAGTTTCACCAGGAACTAATTGCATACAAATGACACTGGCTGAAATTCTCTTTTCTCTACAACTGTTAAAGTTACATGAGCCCTGTCCTCCTTTTCATATGGTCAGCCTAATATTGTATCAATTAATTTTTTTTAAAAGAAACTTATATATGGGCACAGGCCTTTTGAGGCAATATGCCTAACTACCCCCCTAAACTGATATGTTATGTGTTATCCCCATAAACATAATGTAATGTGTTCTTGATGTTACAGCTCCCTGAAGAAGGCCTTAAAAAACAACATAGGTTGAAACGCGTTGGTCATGAACAATAAAGTATCTTAGCATTCTGAGAACCTGCTTTTCTTCCTTTTTTTTTAAGCTTGATTTCCCCCCATCTGATGGAGCTCTTAGTCTGGGTACTTTGCTAACAATTCAAAAGGGCTTTGGGTAGGTGCATTTTCTGATAATTTTCCGTTTGATGTTCATATATGAACTTAGCTTTCGTAACTGGTTTTGCAGGAAGGGAGGAAAAATGCAAAATAAGTTGGAATATGACATCTGAAAAGAGGCCTCTGGAACATTATAGTTTATGAACATCTTAGAAGAAAAAAGGGGGGCTTCCCCTGACCTCCATATTCTATTTATGGAGCTCATACACTGGCCTCTGAGCAACTAACATTGGTATAATATTGTATCAGCTAGGAGCAAAAAAATTGACGCATATTTTTCAAGGCAAGTGCCATGGAGCTATTCAGATCTGAACCATATTCTCTGCTTGTATTCCATGATTTTTATGTGGTATAGAGTGGGATGTATCTTAAAATAAGCATGTGTGAACCGATATAATGCCATATAACTGAAGCCGTTCATTCATTGTTTTCCTGTACCCATTTTCACAGAATCTAGTATAAGACAAGATTAGGCTGCCTGCCAGTGGCTTACTGGCAGAGCCAACCCTGAATAAAACAGAAATCCCTTCCCTATAGGTTATACAAAATTTCTTGTCTGAATATAACTCTGCTGTCCTGTTTCCTTTGACTCTACTACAAGTTCTGCTTAGAAGTGGCAGACCGCCTTTGTTTCCAGTCCTACAGCACTGCAACCAGCTTTTGCAACTATTGTAATGAATCCTTGATAGCACAGTCTGCAGCTCAAGCACCTGCCCATTGCTAACAACAGTGACTCTTTCCACTGAGTAAAATCCACAAGTGTAGGGAAAGAATGCCAGCCATAGCCAGTCAAGCACATGCTCCCTTTGGCATAACTTTTATGAATTTCTGCCAAGCTTTTTTTTAATTAATCAATACCCCTCCCCAATATGTTAAGGGCACTGTTTGCCAGTTCCTTTCATTCATAGTGTGCAATCGCGTCCCTAGATACAGAATTCTCGTTGTGTCAGTCTTTACAGCTAAATTGGATACAAGGTTACCCTGATAATTAATCACACTCCGTGCTTATTGTGCATCATCCTTATTACGATGTGTGGGCAGATTTTGCACAGCTTGTATTTTGTTCATATCTGATTGTGTGAAAGCAGCCAGTTATCTCTCCTCCCCTATAATCACCTCATCAGTGCCGCCAGCTTTCTCTCTCTTTATTCTTTTAAGAATGTGAAACATTGCTGGAGATAATACCAAAGAGACCTGTCATAGAACAGGGCTCTAAAGAGCATTAAATAATGTTTCCGATTACCCAGCCTCAGTTACCACTGTGTAGCATTGTGCAGTTAACAGCCACCCAATATTTCTCTTTTCTTCCCAATGGAACATAGTGGTGCATTATTGTATCGTAACATTTTAGATTCTCAGCTATGTGCTGCCCTCAGTTATAATCATACAATTATAGTGGAGTTAATAGAAGTCATGAGGAAATAATTTGATGCAGCGACACAGAACCTGAACTTATGCAATCAAAATGAGGTTATATAGTAGGTTACCTTTGTATGGGGACACATATTTGTGGGTTCTGTTTTTAAAATGTATTTTCGCCTTTCTTCCTTCCCTAACCATGTTTAGGGTATCTGTTAGTCACAGATTCATCATGGACTCCCTTTCTTCTTTTCATTCAGTGCTCTAATCATAGTGCAGCATTGCATCTTTATAAGCACCAACCATCGTCAATACTAACTAGATTCACCCGTAAACAAGCATGAGGAGATACAAAAAGAGTGGACAAGAAAAGACATACCCAGTGGGAGACCTCAGAAGGTGTTGCCCAGATTGCCTTTGCTACAGCTGGGAGTGCCAATGCACCTACTGTACTCACAGAAAGAGATAGGGAAGAATGAACTCTTTTCATCACCAGCCATTACCTCTACCACACCTATATTTCCTCTGTTGTCTGTTGGGATAGCTCTTGTGTGGTGGTCTGCTCATTTATGCCCTTGACCTATTCACTTGCTTTTGCAGGATGGTTTGTGGCCAACACTCCTCCTGCATAGCAAGCTGCTCTGGGCCTTACCAGCTTCACCACTGGAATCCTGCAGTTGTACCACTGTATGTGCCAGCAGCCACTATTGCTCAGGGCATGCATCTTCCTCTTCTCCCACTGTCTCTGCTTTCTACCCTGTCTTCTGCTCCAGATGCAGCACAAGGGCCAGTTTGCACAACATGCACAGTGAAATTAACAGGCCACTGTTGCTTATTTCCCTTGCTGCAATCATGCAACTGGGTCTCTGGGTCAAGCTAAACAGTGACCCTGCTAACTATGTAGTGTGCAGCTGCTGATCCTCTTGAAAGTAAGCACATGCCCCCCATCCAAATCAGGACCAACTGCATGCAGGAAGGGGTGTTTAAGCCTTCCTCCCCCTAGACATTTCCTTTCTGAACAGCCCCCTTCCTCCAGTCCACAAAGGCTAAAAGAAGAAGAAAAAAGTCAAGGCATTAACTAACTGTGTTTCTTTTGAGTACAACCAATTAATCTGAGGTGCTGTTGAAATCCCAACAAGATTATTTGCATGGGGTGTGGGAGGAAAGTGAGGAGTGAATGTGGGGCATGTTCCCATGGATAAAATGCAGAGGGTGGGAAAGGAACCATATATACCAAATTGAAGTCTTTGGAGGAAAGGGATATAGATGACATATAAATACAGCTAGTCAGTAAGACTTCTAAGTATGGTTGAGAGACTAGGAACAATATGTCTGCACTTTGAAGTGAATGATCCTGTCAACATTTAACATACTCTCCTTGTTAAAAACTCAGGGAGAGAGGGAGAGGGAGGGAGAGCATATCATGTTTTAATCACAGAGGTGATAACAGGCAGTCTTTCTTTTCTTTTCAGTGGGTTTCTGGCCTTTACGTCTCCTGTGATGTACAGAGCTACCAGATGCTGGTGTTATCTATTGCTCCGTTTCTATGAAGTTGTGTGTTCCAGAGCAGAAATTACTTGGGTGGAAATATTGAAATTAAATGTTGCCATACAGTGGCTTTTTCCAAATGTAACTGGCAACAATTTTGTCACTATATATTTATGTAATTTCTTGGTCTGTTAGAAATAACAGTTTGGTTAATATTTTCTTTGCACTTGAACAATTTAAGACTCAATGTAGCCATGCTTCATTTGATTAGGTCTTTTTGAGAACTTCTGAGCAATTTCCTCCCCCTAGCAATACTAGACTTACACTTGAAAAGAAGAGCAAAAATTCTGGGTTGAGTTGCTCAGGGGAGAAAGAGTCTCTTTAAAAAACACCATTATCCTGTATCTTCTACTTTCACCTCTTTTCTGCTTACCATGCCCCTCAGTCTTTTGTACTTATACCTTCTCTCGATTCATTTAATTTTCCTTCAAGCCCATGGCCTCCCTTTAGAATAACGATGGGCAACTCCTTTCAGTGTGATTGAAAATAGATCAATAACAGTTCAATCTGTTTAATTCAATTCTGTATGTCTACTCAGAAGTAAATCCAATTGGTTTCAGTGGGGCTTACTCCCAGGTGAGTGTGTATAGAATTTCAGCCAAAGGACCAAAACAAACATTAATTTAAATTTGTGCCTAGCAGCAATTTCTTTTTTTCTATTTTTATTGTAGAATACACACAAGATGACCAGTTTGGATTGGGACCCTACTTAGTGTAGGGGGTAGGGGTCTTTTAGGATTTGGATCAGGCCCTCTGCATCTACTCTAGAGAAAAAATGAACCAGACATAGCCATTCATTAGACAAAGACTTAAAGTAATGTCTGTTTGGGACCTAACTATGAGCCTTTATAGAGAACTCTCTAGAAATATCTTTGTGTCTTTCCAGGAGTTCTAAATAGATTAATAACTCATTGTAGTATAAAACAGGTTTAAAATTTAGTCCAAATCTTGGACCCCAATCTCTGTTCACAAAGAGCTAAAGGGGAAATTACCCAAAGCCTGGGGATTTTTTTAATGGTTTCAGAAATCAGTGCCCATGCCCTGTGACACACCCAAGCCTTAAGGCAAAAAGGAGCTGCATCCCCAAGAGTGAGCTAATCCACATTGCCCCTTGAGTTATGGAGACAGAAGTGGGCGGGTCAAGCAGCCTGCAAAACAAAAATGAAAGAAGAGTTAAGGAATTAACCCTGTAATACACCACTGAACACTTTGAGGACGGAGGAAGCAGTCACTATGAAACGTAAGTACTGCTCAGTGTGTCCTACCACATAATGAAACGACTTAAAAAATCACATTTTAAAACAGAATATAAGTCATTTTAAGGGCAATGTGGATAGGCTCAGTGTGTTTAACTAAGATCCTCAGTGTGCTTAACTAAGCAAAGGCTTTTATTACAGGCTTTGTTAGCTATCCCAAAAGACTCTGTTTAACTTATAGTGAGACACTGAAGGCCAAAAACGTACATCCTCCTAGATGACTCAGTGTTCAATGCAAATTTCATCTTCTTTTAGCACTGTCACAGGGCTTGTCCACCAGTCTCTGTAGCTTTAAAAATCTATCTTGTGAGGCATTTGTTTAGCTCTATGAGAGGAGCAATTGATGTCTGAGATTTGGACCAAAAAGTAGATGCCATCATATAGCATCATGAATATAATAAGAAGAGCAATTCTACCTCAGACTAAAGGCTGCTTGTTTGCACCAGGTGACATAGTGACCAGATATGGCTCTTTCCCCCTGCCAGTGTGGTAAACAATGTGCCTCCAATGCACAGCTTGTGCAGTTAAAAGTTGCTTATGGGAACACTTTCTTCCTGGGCCCCACTATTGAAGCAACATAGCAACACAACTAAATATAGGGACACATCAGCTAGAGACAATGTAGACAGGACATCCCCACCACATAATGTGGACCTTTTCCCAAATGATGTCTCCTGATTCAAGTGGCTGAATGCAATTGTAGGTAGGGTTGTGCACTGCTTCAGCTCAGAGATCAGCTCTGAACTCTGAGCTGAAGCAGGCCAATTCTTGAAGCCTCTATTAGCTCCTACAATGAGTACTGTCCCTGCAGTATTATATGCTACCAGCAGCTACTGCTGATGGTACAAGATTGGGAGAGCTGGGAAAACCAGGGAGAGGGACAAGAGGTATAGGGTGTTAACCCCTGCAGTGGTGATGCAGCCCAATGGGGGCCAAACTGTTAGCCCTTGTACTGCTGGTCAGTAGCTCTCTCTATATCCCAATTTTCTCCCTGCTAACCAGCACTCAGGCTGATGTCCCCTTCACTGCTACAGGACTATAGGCAGCTTGATCTTCAGGTACAAAGAATGCTATAGAAACAGACACTTAGAGATGCTGAATCAACATGAAATGAGGGGGGAACTCTAACTTGGCATGCATAATATCTCACAGGTCTGAGTACTCAGTGGCTGAATTCGGATGACACAATAAGCAACTGGGGGGGGAACAATCGTCAGTTGTATTGACTATCGTGTCGTCTGAATGCTGCGATAGTCAACTCAGCGCTGATCCTAATCCACACCACAGTTGATTATTTATTACTATGTTGTGTGGGGAGTACCCCCTAGATAAACAACTGTAAAGTTGATTATTACCCCACCATTGACTATCGTGTTGCCCGAATTCAGCCAGTGTGTTGACTGATAAGTCCCAAAGCCCTGTGGTTCAACAGTCACATGTGCATCACAATGGGCTCCTGCCCTTCATCACTTGCCAGAAATGTGCTGGTCCCTTTGGCCAAGACACACTGTTGTTTGAAAGGGGGCTGGAATTATGGCTGTCAGTTTTTGTGATCTAAAGCATTTGTTCCCACTCTATTGCACCTACAGCTAAAATTGAATCACTTTAAAATATATCCTCTAAAGGTACTCAGTATTAAAATATGCAAAAGGGAGAGACACTGAGCATTTTGTTCTATCTGTCGAACAATACAATTTTACTACAGTGAAAAATCTCCAGGAGCACAATATTATCTGTGATTAGGGCATAATGTTCTCTAACCATTATAAAGGCTGGTAGAAACAGGCAGTACTCCATTTCTTTCAAGAACAATTGACCTTGAATTTTGGGTTTCCCCAAAAAAGAAAATTGCTCTTATTTTTCAATATCATGTCAGTTGTTTTACAAAGGAAAATGTCCAGACTGTCTGGGATACTTTAGAATGTCTTCACTTTGTTCTTTCAGTTTATGGAAAGAATGAAATTCTGTAAAGTTTTTGTTTGTTTCTAAAGGCACAGAGGTGCATAGGAAGTCCCCTTCCCAATCTGACTTACATTTTCAAAACGTATTACAATATTTAGTCATGCGTATTGCCCACATGAAAATGCAAATTTGTATTAAAAAGAACTACTGGTGATTGTTTGCTAAGACATTGCCTGATCTGACTTTCCAAATTAGGTGAAAATTAGCTTCTTGGAAGGGCCCTACCCCACACCCGGCGCAGCTTGGGGGTGGTGGGGCAGTTGCGGCGGGCGCAGGGAAACGGGACGCGGAGGCGCGCTATTGGCGGCCTCCTGGGTTTGGCGCCAAAGGAGGGGGAAGAGGACGGGGAGCCTTTATAAGGCTGGAACTCCTCCCCTCCTGCCTCTTCGATTGCACGGCTCAGCAGGGGACAAGCTCCGCGGGCTCCTCGGAGGCAGCGGCGGAGAGCAGCGCGGGACGAGCGACGAGGCGCTCGGCGCCTGGAACGGATGGAGCCTACCTTAATTTCGCTGGACGGCGGGATCTCTTCGGGGCACTCCGCCCCCAGGTGACGGGGTTGGGCCGGCTGCCCCCCCCCAATTTTCCCTGCCGAGCGGAGGGCGCGGACGCGCCTGACAAAAGGGGATTAACCCCTGGCCGCCGGCTTGCCTGCGGCTGCGGGCAGGATCCTCTCTGGCTGTCAGTGGGGCCCGGGCGAGGCGCGCGCCGGGTCTCTCGCCCACTCCTCCCCTCCGGCGTTGGGTTCTCGGGCTGGGCAGCAGGCAGTACCTTCTCGGCTGCATCGCGCTGAGTTAACGGGGGCTTGTCCGTGGCCGGTCGGGCCCGGGCGGTGCGCGTGCCGCCTCTCCTGCCCACTCCTCTCCGGCGCGAGGGTCCTGGGGCAGTCAGCCCAGGGTGGGGATGCTCCCTGGCCGTGTGCTGCGCTGTTGGGCTGGTTTAGGCCAATTGTCTTGGGGGGGAGCTCAGTTTGATCCCTGGCTCTGGCTTCCGTGGGTGGGCGTGCGCCTTCCTGTGTGGGGGGGGTTGATTTCCCCTCAGACCCAGGTTTTCAGCAGGGGCAGGCAGTGTCGGGCTGTGCCCTCTTCTGTTAAGGGGGGGTCCCGCAGTTACTCCTCAGCCCTTGGATTTGCCTGAGTGGTCTCTTGAGTACACCCCTACTGAGGCCTCTGATTTAGGTGTATGGCCTCGTGTTTCGAATCTACGGGGGAGGGGTGTTCTTTGGTGATTGCCAGTCTAGCCACTGGGTGGGGTGGGTGTTCTTTTACACAGCACTGATTGCCCAGTTTTACCAATGGGTGGCGTTATCCACTTCAATCCCCTCACTGCAGATCTTGAATAAAAGTGGTCAATTTTATAGCGATTCCTTAGTTCGCCGCCAGGTGGTGGCATTGCAATACTCAAGTTTGTTTCACACGTAATACCCGGTTTGGCCATCGGGAGGCACTATTGCATTGTTTTACAGTCATTAACCCTGTTTCTTACATTTACTCAGTGGGAGGCAACATGTCATCTCGGAAGGGTCTTAGCAGACGGAAGGGCAAAGGAAAAGTCACTTGCCCTCCGGCTAAGTGGCTTAGTGTTAGCAATAATTCTTCCTCTGACGAGGATGTTAACCCAGGATTGGCGGTGTATTTGGCGCGACTGCAATCGCTGGAGGAAGGGAGGGGCATAACATCTAGTGCGTCGGATCAGGTACAGACCATCCCACAACGGCAGACCAGGAGACAGAAGTTGTAATGTTTGTTGTCATCTATTAATTTCAGATTGGATATTGTTGCAGCTTCCTTCAGCCAGTCAACTGACAGGCAGGTGTCCACAGTGGTGTCGCAGGGTGTCCAGGCGACGGATGGTCAGCGGGCACGACCTTGGGTGCCACCTCAATCTGCAGTCCCGAACAGTCCATCACAGGGACCGGGTGAGCAGCCATTGAACGCCTTATATTCCCCGGTGCAGTCTTTGGGTGCCTTCCCCCCTTGGGGATGGTGCCCATGGATGCCTGGGATGGCATACTCGACACCACACTTGGGCAGTTCTTTGGGGGGAGCACCGCAGGTGAACGTTCCGCCTCCATCCACTTCGGGGGTGAGTGGAACGACACCGACCCAAAGTGATAGGGATAGTTTAGACACGGTACCATCACAGCTGATTAACGCGGGTTCTTCAGCAGTCGGTCGTGTTAGTACGGTAAGTGACACCAGGGCAGCGTCGGAAGCTAGGCTGGACATTTCTGTGCAAACACAGGTCACCCCAAGTTCTGACATGGGGTCCGGCCAAGTGGGGGGGGGGCCTCAGTTTCGCAGGTGACAGCTGTCGTGGCAGCTTGCGCTGAGGTCTGGCAGGGTCCTGTTGGTGCAGTTGCCGCGTCAATCATGGCAGACAGGGACCCCTTCACAGGAGTGGAGCGGTCGGCAATTCCCACTGGGAACACGGCGGCTCCTCTGGGTTACCATATGTTACCGGCCCCTAGGGACATGATCCTTAAAGGGGAGTTTATAGATAATTTTCCTTATTATTTCAGGAACTAGAGAACGTGGACAAGGATAGAATGGCAGAGAGGGAAGCAGAGAAGCTACGGAAGAAGAGGGTAGTCGGGACCGGGTTTCTTAGCATATATGGCGTTTTTGCAACAACGCTTCCCTACAAAAGGGTATATACTCATTAAATACCTTATATAATTTATAGGGCATATAAGGCATATGAGGGCGGGGCCTGATTGGCCTATGATGAATCATTCTGTAGAATGGCCGCCTTTGTCTGCACTCTGCAGTGGTATACAATTAAGCTTGTACCTCCTAGGCGATTGTTGGTACGTTACTCGCTTAGGGATGCAAGGGATTTAGACACAGGTTTTTACTGTTGGTTTAGGATTCCGTATGAAGGATTACGGTTTGCTTCCATAGCAAAATATCAGAAGTCCATACAGGTTATGGATGCCATGGTACGGAATGAATTGTGAAAGAAGTGAGTTCGGGGCGGGTACTGGGCCCCTTGGATAAACCGCCTATACCCAACTTGCAAGTGTCGCCTCTGGGCATGGTACCAGAGAAGGCACCTGGGGAGTACAGGTTAATTCATGACCTGTCCTTCCCCAGGGGAGCATCCGGGAATGATGCCATTCCAGAGCATTTATGCTCGGTTAGATTTGCTTCATTCGATTTAGCAGTAGCACTAGTGCGCAAGAGTGGAGCCGGCACGCGGATGGGGAAAGGCGGCATAAAATCTGCGTTTCGCATGTGGCCTCATCAATCCCCATGACTTCGACATGTTAGGAATTTGGTTTTAAGGGTCAATTTTACGTAGAGAGGGCATTACCCAGAGTATGCTCCATTTCGTGTGCCATGTTCGAGAGGTTCAGTCCATTTTTGAATGGGCGTTGCGAGACAGGAATGGACCCGAGGATGTGGCTCACTATTTGGATTACTTTTACTCATTGGTCCGGGGGGATCTGACCAGTGCCACTTCCTGATGCAGCAGTTTCAGGAGCTGGCACACAACTTGAAGGTCCCTTTGGCACATGAGAAGATGGAAGGCCCCATTACTACCCCACATTACCTCGGGATCGAATTGGATTCCGTGGCACAGCGCAGCAGATTGCCCCAGGACGAGCTGCAGACACTTCTCCAGAAGCGACATGTTTGATTGGCTCGCACAAAGCGACACTGTTCCAGCTACAGCAGTTAGTGGGGCATTTAAACTTTGCCTGCCAGGTTAGCACCAGGGAGAGCCTTTAGCAGGCGCTTGGGCACAGCCATGCAGGGCCTTCGCTCACCGCGCCACAGAGTCTGCGTGTCAACCCAGATGCGGCTAGACCTGATTATCTGGGTTTCGTTTTTA
The DNA here is from genome assembly GCA_029215795.1 of Anniella stebbinsi. Lineage (NCBI taxonomy): Eukaryota > Metazoa > Chordata > Lepidosauria > Squamata > Anniellidae > Anniella > Anniella stebbinsi. The sequence continues at coordinate 237,055,276 of JARDYH010000001.1, read as the reverse complement.
CATAAGCATAACGGTGTCCCTTTGGCGACGTGACCTGCTTCTCGAAGCTGAGATGCTGGTCCATTCTGACGCCTCCAGCGCTCTAGGTTTTGGAGTAATTTGGAAGGATCGGTGGTGCGCTGAGAGCTGGCCTTCTGATTGGTTAACTAACGGCGTCTGCAGTGATTTAACTTTCCTAGAGTTTCCCATTTGTGTGGCAGCACACATAGGAGTGATAGGAATGGCCAACTCGGTTGTTCACTTCTGGTGCGACAATCAGACCACGGTGTAGGTCATCAACGCGTTGACCTCACGCGGTCCCAGGGTGATGGGATTAGTCGGGGCATTGAAGTTGCATTGTTTGTCCCATAACATTGGGTGCAGGGCACGACACGTGCCTGGAATCGAGTATGATATCGCTGACGCTTTATCGCGTCAGCAGGTTCTGAGGTTCTGGGAATTGGTTCCATGGGCACGGTCACTGCCGGAAACGATGCCAGCAGCGCTAGGAAACATTGGGGGGTCAACATAGAGCAGGCCATGTGGCAGTTCACAGCGCCTGCCGCCAGGACGGTCTGTGCCAAGACAGGTGGGCTGTTTTGAGGAACGCCTGTCCACCTACAATTTACGTGAGCGTTGGCCTATTCCGGTCACACAGACTGCAATTCTGTGCGGTGTTGTGCAGGTCGGGGTTAGCGGCTCGCACCATTGGGGGCGAGATAGCTGCGTTATCTTTTCTGGCCAGGATCCACAGAATGGCGGATTTAACCACAGATGTGGGAGTGAAACGTACCATCAGGGGCTGGTCAATTTTCCCGCACCACTGGGGGAATTATGCCCAGTATTAACGTTGAGGACATTCCTCGGGGAAAGGGGGAGTGACTTGGGATGCCTCTTTTGTCATACGGACGGATCTTCACTGACCAGGTATCAATTCTGGTCGGTGACAAAGCAGGCTTTAGGGCACTTGGGTCTCCCGGCTGATATGCTTGGGTCTTATTCCTTCCGAATAGGCGCGGCAACAACGACGGCCAGCGTGGGTTCTCTCCCACACAGTTATAAGCTGTGGGGAGATGGCATTCCACAGCCCTACATTAGAAAGTTTATGGGGAGGAAGTCGGTTTGTCCGAGTCGCTCACATGCCCATGTTTGCTTTTGGATATTTGGAGGAGGGCAGACCCCAGTGAGAGTGATCATATGCGGATACAGCATGGTCTTTTGGACCGGCCGGCGAGCGTCTTCCTCCAGCTGGGGAACCCAGCTTGGGTTGAGTCACCGTGCATCCATTCTTTGGTTGGGCAGATGCGACATGCGGTGGAGGCTTCCCACCTTAATTCAGCAGCATGCCTGTCATCCCCCCCCTCAAATCCTTATGCTCCATAAAGGGGGGAACAGCTGGGCTTGTTTAGAGGCAAGGCCCTGCTTTTACAAGTGTCGGCCGATTGGGAAATCATTCGGCAGTGTGGGCCCGGCATGCTGATCATGTGGCCATGATTGTTGCCCAGGCTTGCCAGGAAGAGAGGGTGCGACCCCATGGCGTTGGAGCCCAGGTTTGCCTGGAAGAGAGGGTGTGACCCTCTGGTGTTGGAGCCCAGGTTCGCCTGGAAGAGAGGGTGCGACCCTCTGGCATTGGAGCCCAGGTTTGCCTGGAAGAGAGGGTGCGACCCTCTGGCGTTGGAGCCCAGGTTTGCTCGAAGAGAGGGTGCGACCCTCTGGCGTTGGAGCGTGCCCACAGGAAAGTAAACTCCAAAATGTTTGAGGAGTTATTCAGATATGGGGAAGTCTGTACCCAGCATCCTGACATCTGCAGCGGCGTGTGGCCCAACCCCCACCTCAGGTGTTGTTACTCCATTTGGGAGGAAACGATTTGAGGATGTTGAAGGGAAGGGCCTTGGTGCTGCAGGCGATCGTTGACTTTCAAATTATTCAGGATTGGTGGCCGGGGATAGTAATCATTTGGTCTTCTATTGTGCCTCGTTGCCAATGGAGAGCACCGTGTGATCCCAGGGCTCTAAATCAGGCTGGCAGGAAAGCGAACGGCGAGAATTTTTGCTGCCTGCGGGAGGGGGGTGATTGGTCTACTAATCATCACGCTATATATCCAGCGTGGAGGGAGCTTTATAGGCCTGACGGGGTCCATTTATCGATCCTCATAAATGATATGTATTTTGATGGATTTGCAGAGGGGTCTGCGGGATGTGATCCTGCGCAGATGGGGGGTTGGCGACAAAGCATAAGGCTTGTCGCACCCTGTGGCAGTTAGGCGCGGGCATCTTCACCTGGGAAGGGATAGGTGAGCATTCACAGGCAACTAGTGGTGACTGGTAATGTCTGAGGCTCATCACCTGTGTGTCTTGAGGCCCAGGTGGTGAGATAAGGGTTACCTTTGGGGCGGACCTTCCTCACCCACTCGGAGTCATGAGGCACATGCTGGGGTGACACGGAAAGCCTCCCTACCCATAAGGGGGGCCAGGGGGTGGCGTAAGTTCCACGCCATGCCCTGGCCTGGATTTGACTCGCCCTATCCTTAGGATGGCGTTGACCATCAAATATTGAGGATGCCCGCTAGTTTCCCCTTCTGCAAATTCATCAATAAAGTGTGGCCCATTTTAAAACCCAATTATTGTGTTGTCTCGTTATTTACTGTGCTCCGATTCCGCAAGGGCCCTACCCCACACCCGGCGCAGCTTGGGGGTGGTGGGGCGGTTGCGGCGGGCACAGGGAAACGGGACGCGGAGGCGCGCTATTGGCGGCCTCCTGGGTTTGGCACCAAAGGAGGGGGAGGAGGACGGGGAGCCTTTATAAGGCTGGAACTCCTCCCCTCCTGCCTCTTCGATTGCGCGGCTCCCTCCCTCCCTTCCCTGTAGGCAGTATGGGAATGAAACTCCGGTTGTCATTAGGAAACCAAGTAGGAATTTTTTGCTCATAATCTGTCATTGGTTGTGAGTTTTTTCGCCTACTTCATACTGTGAGACAGCAAGGGAATATTAAATAGGTTGATTGGTCTGGAGTTAATTTGGTCACATTTTGGCGGTTAGGCGCAGGCATCTTCACCTGGGAAGGGATAGGTGAGCATTCACAGGCACCTAGTGGTGACTGGTAATGTCTGAGGCTCATCACCTGTGTGTCTTGAGGCCCAGGTGGTGAGATAAGGGTTACCTTTGGGGCGGACCTTCCTCACCCACTCGGAGTCATGAGGCACGTGCTGGGGTGACACGGAAAGCCTCCCTACCCATAAGGGGGGCCAGGGGGTGGCGTAAGTTCCACGCCATGCCCTGGCCTGGATTTGACTCGCCCTATCCTTAGGATGGCGTTGACCATCAAATATTGAGGATGCCCGCTAGTTTCCCCTTCTGCGAATTCATCAATAAAGTGTGGCCCATTTTAAAACCCAATTATTGTGTCGTCTCGTTATTTACTGCACTCCAATTCCGCAACAGGTTCAAGTCAATTTCCTTTATAAACAAAAACAAAAATTCCTGTGAGTGTGCTGGAAAAGAAACCCTTTACAAGGAACATAGAAGGAAATTAGCGAGCGTATCTCAAACTCTTTGTCCCCCCCCCATTTTCACCAATATCAATATTTATATGCTGTACCACTTTAATGTTTTAGGGAGAAGTAGGTAAAATGCAGGTAAATAGCAACTGGAAAATACCATAAGCTATTATGCATTACCCATAGGTCTTCCATATTCTGTATTGTGCTCCAGAATCTTTAAGGCCTGAAATCCTTAAATACCATGAAGTTAAGCTGTGATGTATTAACTGGGCACTATTGGAAGCAGGCTCAACAAAGACATTTGCTAGGCTGACCATATGTAAAGGAGGACAGTTGCATAGAAAAGGGAATTTCAGCAGGTGTCATTTGTATGCATGCAGCACCTTGTGAAATTCCCTCTTCATCACAACAGTTAAAACTGCAGGAGCCCTGCCATCTTTTGTATCTGGTCACCCTAGCAAATGTATGATCAGTCCTACAGCCTTTGATACATTTTTACAAATGGATTTTTCTCACAAATGTCTAATTTGTAGCAGTAAAAAAGGAAGACTGACCAATATAACACCTGTCAAACTCTGAAGGAATTAATACATTCAAGCCTTTTAAATGAATGAAAGTTCAGTGAATAACTATTCTGTCTTACTGCAATGGTACGGAATTAATTCAACAGGAAAGAAGCTGTTTTCTCGCCTTCTTTTTAACATTGTAGAAATGCACTTTCTTAACTAATTAATTATCTTATAAGTAAGAGAGGACAAGAAAGGTCACAGTGATGGAAGCTAGCACAGTTTATTTCCCTCAAGAAAGATTAAGGAAATGCTACCACCGAAACAGTTTGAAACTATGGTAGATACTTTGTAATTAACTCTCCAGGGTGTTGTGAGGCCCAATTAATAAATACTTGAAACGCACTTGGAGATTTTTGGAAGAAAGGTGCTATGGGAATGCCAAAGGTGATCACTATCCTTACAGCTTATTTCCTATCACTGCAGAAGAATCAGGGGAAACCTCTGGATTTTTTGACACTTTGTCAACAAAACTCAGTAAAAAACTTGTGGATGTAAATTATCTCTTCCAGAGGGAGTTTGCATATGTTTACATTTGGAATTACAAGTGTAATTTCTTGTATAAGTAAACAGAAGTTGTATTAATAATATTCATACTAATATGTTGGTTCACTAGTAGATAAGAGGGAAATAAAATAAAATAAAATTATAAATGCTAATGTTATCCAGTGGGAAGATTTTTCAATTTTTCTTAAAGGCAAAGACCACCCATCAAATGTATCTATTTATGAATGTATAGCATAGTTTTCCCAATCAGCTTGTGAAATATCTTAAACATTCAGTTAACCAAAAAGCCCGGAGTTAATCCATACGATGACATTACAAGCATCATCAGATAGGGGGAAAACGCATTTCCCTACTGTCACTTCCCCCCCTGCTTCTGTCCCACCATACTTCTTTCTTCACATCGGGAAGAAAGAGGAAGTAAACAATGACCATGTGGTCCATTCAGTGGGTGTTTTTATTATGCTGCTTTTCCTGCCCACAGCAAGAAATGGCGGTACGTTTTGCTTCAACCTCAAACAGTCAGATTTTCTGGGTATTTTTTTGTCACAGAAAAAAGACCAGAAGGAGTGAGAAATAGGGGTGTGCATGGACCCCCCGGATCGGATCGGGACCCGGATCGGGACCTCCAATTTTGTCCCGGACCGGTTCGGACAAAATCGGAGGCCCCCCGGACCGGATCGAGTCCGATCCCGACCCAAAAATCGTACATTTTTGGATCGGCCGCCATTTTTTTCCCCATAGACTTGCATTGCAATGCAAGTCTATGAGGAAAAAATGGCGGCGGGTGGGTAAGGGGGGGCCTAACTCCCTCCCCCCCCGGGGCCGTCCGCTGTGGACGGCCCCGGCAGGTAAACCCCCTCCCCCGCGCTCCCTACCCCCCCTGGGGCCGCCCGCTTCCATCCGCTGGCGCCCGCGGGCGCCAGCGGATAGAAGCGGATGGCTCCGGGGGGGGTAAGCCCCCTTCCCCGCCACTGCTTACCTTCTCGGCCCGTCCGGCGCCGGCGGCTACTACCAGCGGGCTCCGCGGCCTACTCTCGAGCTGGTAGTAGTAGGCGCCGGCGCCGGACGGGAGCCGCCGGGCCGGGCAGGTAAGGGCCCCCCTCCCCGCTCCCCCCCTCCGCGTGCCCCCTCCTCCCCTCCACGCACCCCCTCCTTACCTTCCCGGCCCGGCGGCTCCCGTCCGGCGCCGGCGCCTACTACTTCCAGCAGGCTCCGCGGCCTGCTCTAGAGTAGCGCGCCGGGTGATGACATCACCCGGCGCGCCACCCTAGAGCAGGCCGCGGAGCCTGCTGGGAGTAGTAGGCGCCGGCGCCAGACGGGAGCCGCCGGGCCGGGCAGGTAAGGGCCCCCCTCCCCCCTCCCCCCTCCGCGCGCCCCCTCCTCCCCTCCACGCACCCCCTCCTTACCTTCCCGGCCCGGCGGCTCCCGTCCGGCGCCGGCGCCTACTACTTCCAGCAGGCTCCGCGGCCTGCTCTAGAGTAGCGCGCCGGGTGATGACATCACCCGGCGCGCCACCCTAGAGCAGGCCGCGGAGCCTGCTGGGAGTAGTAGGCGCCGGCGCCGGACGGGAGCCGCCGGGCCGGGCAGGTAAGGGCCCCCCTCCCCCCTCCGCGCGCCCCCTCCTCCCCTCCACGCACCCCCTCCTTACCTTCCCGGCCCGGTGGCTCCCGTCCGGCGCCGGCGCCTACTACTACCAGCAGGCTCCGCGGCCTGCTCTAGAGTAGCGCGCCGGGTGATGACATCACCCGGCGCGCCACCCTAGAGCAGGCCGCGGAGCCTGCTAGTAGTAGTAGGTGCCGGCGCCGGACGGGAGCCACCGGGCCGAGAAGGTAAGTGCCCCCCTCCTCCCCCCCCGTGTCCACTTTCATCGGCGGGCGTCCGCTGGCGCCCGCCAATGGAAGCGGCGGTGGGCGCCAGTGGGCGCCCGCCGATCCGCCGAACCGGTTCGGAGCTTTTTCGGACCGGTTCGGATTGGATCGGCCGATCCAGCTGCGGGATCGGAAATCGGATAATTTATCCGATTTCCCACTGGACCGGACTCGGATCGTGGATCGGGTCCGATCCAGTGCACATCCCTAGTGAGAAACACATGGGAGACTGCGAACATCTGTAAGTGGCCAGGAACGAGTGTGCGATAAAACACTTGTCTGATAATGCTCCGGATCACATGTATTTTTGGTATATGTTGGTAGGGCAAACATGGAGAGAATTTGGCTCATTAGCACCTCACATATTCACATAATGTGTCATCAGGGTCTCAATGTACCCAGGAAACTGTCAGATGACCACTTCATTCACCACACACTCTTAAATTAGGATCACCTGATGAGGATATTATACCTGAAATAAGCAGTAATACTACAAGACGAATGTCCTAAATCAGGCCTGCTCAGTGTGTGAACCACAAAGCTGAATGTTGTCAGACAACCATTATAGTTGCAACTAAAATATCACCTGCAGTAAAATCTGAAGTCAATTGGAAGGGGGGGGAACCAGATTAGCAAAATTGCCCAGCCTTAGATTTTCACCAGATTTCATCTGAAGTGAAATTTAAAGCAAGTTTAGAGATTTGAAGGAAGTTCAAAGGACCCCGAAATGTTTAGAAAAAGTTAGCAATATTTTTCAGGGAGTGGCTGAGTACAGTTGTACATAACAACAGGGTTTCTATTTTAGTTTCAGGACAGAGGCAAAGTGATTTAAGAAAGGGGGCAAGAACCGCAACTAGGGTCAAAGTCCTTCTCTTGAACAGATTCATTTAAATTGCCCCAAAGCCATGTATTATAAAAATATTTGTCTTTTATGCCTCAAACTTACCAGCTATACTCTGAGTCCTGAGGCATCCAGGGATTTGAAGCTAAAGCTGGCAGCATTGTTTGTGGAGAGCAGTGATGAGAAATGGTTGTGTGTTTAATAAAGTGTGTCTCACAGCTCTCAGTCAAGTGAATATTTTATATGGCTCTTGAAATTACAGCTTTGGGCCATCCCTCTAATAGAGATGTGGCATAATCTAGCACATCTCATTGAAATGAAGAGGAAGTGGTCAAGAACACTGCAACCTACTCCCCTGCAGAGCTTCCTTCATTTGATTGAGGCAGGCACAAAAGCCTACTGGATTGTGCTCATCATTATCACTATGTTAAGGACACATAAAAAGTGCTTTTATGGTAGCTCTCCTACGCCTTGGTTTTAAATATTATACAATTAAAAAAAATAGCTGTGCCTAATTATGCTATTTAAAATTAGAAGCATCATGCCAGCTGGGAAACATAAAAGAGAGCATTTACAACATTATTTCAAACAGGGTAGCAAAAGAATAGAATCCATACTGTCTATAAACTAGTAGCAGAAAAAAAGCAATTATCAAACTCTAGCTACACGGGAGATTGACTGTCCTGCTTATACCCACCTTTCGTGATAAAAACGGGGGAAACAATCTTTCCACACATGTGCGTCTGAAGGAGTTTTCCAGGGGCCAGGTGGGAGGAGGCGGAAGCCACACAGTGGTATATGTTTGCAATTTGTGCACATAGCACACAGCACTACAACGCACATATGCATTTTCCTTGTGTGTGCTTGTGCATGTGCTGGGTTAGTTAGCATCACATTCCATGCCATTTAGATGCATACAGAGTAGAAGAAAATCCTGTGAATTTGATGACACTGATGCAGAAGAGTATTGTATTCAATCTCCACAGAAGAGGAATCAAGAGCTTGAACAAAATTTTATTTAGAGCGAGGGATACACACACCAAGAATAAGACGGGGGAAACAGACGCAGGAACACAATACAGTAGTTAGGAATGTACTGGATGTTTTCTGGCATTACAACCCTGGATCTGCTTTTGTTTTTTAAGCGAATAGCTTTTTAAGTTAATATAATGGGTTTTTTTAATGTATTTGTGTATTGCATGTATTGCAGTTTTAATTTTTGTATATTGTTTTTAAATGTTTTAATCTTATGTAAACTGCCCAGAGAGCTTCGGCTAAGAGGTGGTATATAGGGTGACCATATGAAAAGGAGGACAGGGCTCATGTAACTTTAACAGTTGCAGAGAAAAGGGAATTTCAGCCGGCATCATTTGTATGCAATTCGTACCTGGTGAAATTCCCTCTTCATTACAACAGTTAAAGCTGCAGGGGCCCTGCCCTCTTTTGTATTTGGTCACTCTAGTATAGTGCCTGCAACTTTAATTGTTGTAATGAAGAGGGGAGTTCACCAGGTACTAATTGCATACAAATGACACCTGCTGAAATTCCCTTTTCTCTGCAACTGTTAAAGTTACATGAGCCTTGTCCGCCTTTTCATATGGTCAGCCTAGTGGTATACAAATGCAATAAATAAATAAATATAAATAAATAATAAATAACCCATATCATAACATGAACAATTTCATGTGACATGTCAGGAAAAGGGCCTCCAAAGATTTCTTTTATCTTGGAAACAAGGATATCAGATACCTCAGAAACCCCATGCTCCATGGTCCTTGTTGCTTGGATGCTGCACCCCCAGTGCCAGGGAGCCTAGGAGATGTAGTTTTCCTGAGCACATGACATCCATATTATGGAGTCAGGAACCCTAGAGAATTATATTTCCTAAGCTACTTTCTACCTAAGCTGACCATATGAAAAGGAGGACAGGGCTCCTGTAACTTTAGAGAAAAGGGAATTTCAGCCAGTATCATTTGTATGCAATTAGTTCCTGGTGAAATTCCCTCTTCATCACAACAGTTAAAGATGCAGGCATTATACTAGAGTGACCAGATACAAAAGAGGGCAGGGCTCCTGCATCTTTAACTGTTGTGATGAAGAGGGAATTTCACCAGGTACTAATTGCATACAAATGATGCCAGCTGAAATTCCCTTTTCTCTACTACTGTTAAAGTTGCAGGAGCCCTGTCCTCCTTTTCATATGGTCAGCCTAACCTTGACTGGTATTGGTACTGTCAAGGTGTACTAGGTACCAGAAAAGGAAAGAGGAATGAGGGCTTTGCACAGAAACCTCCTCATTGCTGCAGCTACCAGGGAAGAAGAATGAGATGGGGCAGCTTTAAGTAGTGGGAACTCAGAACAGTGGGAAAATAATTTCTATGAGGTGAGCTCAGACCTTAACATTCCTTGGATTTGAGGCCTGGCTCACAGCATTATTGAGGAAGAGGGAAGTGTAGAACTGAGTGAAAATGCCACTGTTTCCAGACCCCAAACTTGTTGTGAGGATAATTTTTGCACTTTGGGGGTGGGGTGAAGTCTGCTCCACTTTCCAGTAGTCTTGGCAGTATCAGTAATCATGTTTCCCACTGGTGGACAATTTTTTTCTGTATTTTTTTTCCTATCCAGATGTAATCAGAGTGAGCACTGTCATGCTCTCACTCTGACAGCCTGAGACTACAAGTTAAAAAATAACTCAGGCAGGGTACTTGCTGCCATCACCAGGGCTACAAACAGGCGGTGGCAGAGAAGAGGATAAATGGGATGAGGGTTTTTTTTTGTTTTTGTTTTATAAAAACACCTTTAAGTTCCATAATACATTATTTTGGAGATAAATATGTTTGTTTGATAACATTTGGCTCAATCATAAGCCCCCTTTTCCAAATCTGGCACCATCAGTACGTATGAGTGCGACAGGAATTTTTATTAATTTATTTGTTGGTTGGAATTGTATGCCATTAAACCAGCAAATGCCCATGGCATAACATTTACACCTTCCTGGTTCTCTGTTTGTGTGAAAACATGCTTGTCCATGCTTGGTAAGATGTTTGTTTGTTTGTTTGTTTGTTTTGATAATTTTATGCTGTCTTTCGGGGCAGAAAAGCCCTTTCAAGTCAGCTCACAGAAATAACATAAAAACAATTGTAAAATATAAGGGGAATGGTTCCATTGTGCTCTAAGTGATTCCTCAGGGATGGGGAATGTGTGGTCCCCAGGTGTTGTTGGACTGCAGCTACCATCATTCCTCACCTTTGGCTTTGCTGGCTTGGGCTGATGGGAGATGCAGTCCAACAATATCTGAAGGACCATCCCCCCAGTGCATATAACAATTAGGGATGTGCACTGGATCGGATCCGATCCATGATTCGAATCCGATCCAGGGGAAATCGGATACAATTATCTGATTTCCGATCTCACCGCTGGATCGGCCGATCCAATCCGATCCGATCTGATGGAAGCGGACAACGGGGGCAGGGGACAGTGGATGGGAGCAGACGGCCAGGAAAGGTAAGCAGGGGGCAGGGGGGAGGAGGGAGGGGGCACACAGCGCGCTTACCTTTCCTGGCCATCCGCAACCGTCCGCCGCTGGCCGCTACTGCGAGCAGGCTTCGCGGCCTGCTCCTAAGTAGCGCGCCAGGTGATGACATCACCTGGCGCGCTACTCAGGAGCAGGCCACGAAGCCTGCTTGCAGTAGCGGCCAGCGGCAGACGGGAGCAGACGGCCAGGAAAGGTAAGCAGGGGGCAGGGGGGAGGGGGGCGGGAGGGGCGCGGGGCACTTACCTTTCCTGGCTGTTCGCTCCCGTCTGCCACTGGCCGCTACTGCGAGCAGGCTTCGCGGCCTGTTCCTAGGTAGAGCGCCAGGTGATGACATCACCTGGCGCGCTACTCAGGAGCAGGCCGCGAAGCCTGCTCGCAGTAGTGGCCAGCGGCGGACGGGAGCAGACAGCCATGGAAGGTAAGCAGGGGGAGGGAGAGGGGGCTTACCCCCCCGGAGCCATCCGCTTCCATCCGCTGGTGCCTGCGGGTGCCAGCAGATGGAAGCGGATGGCCCCAGGGGGTCAGGAGTGTGGGGGAGGGAGCTTACCTGCCGGGGCTGTCCTCAGCGGACAGCCCCGGGGGGGGGAGAAGGGAGTTAGGCCCCCCCTTACCCACCTGCCGCCATTTTTTCCTCATAGACTTGCATTGGGGGAAAGCTTTCTTTCCCCCAATGCAAGTCTATGGGTGGGGGGAAATGGCGGCCAATCCGAAAATCGGATGTCCGATTTTTGGATCGGGATCGGTCTCGATCCAGTCCTGGGGGGGCTCTGATTTTGTCCGATCCAATCCGGGACAAAATTGGAGGTCCCAATCTGCATCTCGATCCGATCCGGGGGGGTCCGTGCACACCCCTAATAACAATTATATACTCTTCACACCCTCAAATGAGATTTTTTCCATGGTGCTTGGACTCCAAAGGAATTGCAAAACTGAAGAAAAACATTGTCACTACTTCCATAGGAAGACTTGGCAAACTTTTCAGGACTGGAATCTCAATTAATTCTGTTTCTTAAAGCCATGCTGCAAATAGATGGAACATAATGAACCTTGATTTCATCTATTGATTAAGTAGAATTGTTTTCTCTTTTTGAATACAACTTTTACCAAAGGTGTCTTTCTGCTACTGGATATATAGGTCTCTAAATCTAGTCAGCCCTGTGAACACTTCTTATTCATCTCAAATAGAATTAAGTACTCTGGACAGAAATTAATTGTTCAATGTTTAGCAAACCAATCTAAGCTTTCATTCCTCAAAGAGATGATGAGCATGAACTACTCATATGCTTTTTTCTGTCCCTAGAGTCACTCTGCTTTGGGCACCAATGGATATTAATGAATGAAAGAAGCTGTGTATTTAATATTCTGTTCTATAAAGACTGGATAATTCTCTGTAACACAGCATGCTTGAGGATATAACACAAACAAATGCTTTAAAAAGATAATAATTTGTGCTCTCTCTCTCTCTCTCTCTCTCTCTCACACACACACACACACACACACACACAGAATCATATAAAGACTGCTGTCAAAACAGCTATTCAGCAAAGCAATGTTTCCCTAATCTGTGGATAACAACAATTGAGACTTTTTCTTTAAAGGAGAGGCTCTTGGTACTGCTAGATAAACAAATGTCCCCACTGTGAATCAAACAAATGCGGATCTTCTTTGCTTGCTGAAAATCTTCAGAGTTATCCATGTACCAAACTGAGTGAAGGCTAGTTTATGCATTATGACAGAAACAAATGATAATGCTCAGTGATGGCTACAGGCTTCTGAGGGCCTTTGGGTAAGGCACCCTCCATGCCCCCCTCCCACAGTGAATTTAACTTCACACTGCCATCATCACCAGCTGCTGTTTCTCAGCCCCGTCACTGCTATCACTTGCAGAGAGCCATTGACCAAGGAGTGTGGAACCCACACCCTGGACAACAATGCATGGGTGGGGGGAGTGGAACCAGTGCCATCTGCAGGTTTTTGAGGGCCCTTGGGCAAGACATCATCAATAAACCCCTCCCTCAGTGAGCCCCTCTTCTCACCACAATTGTCAACAGCTGCAATTGCTCTTCATCCTCTCTCTCATCATTGATACCGCTTGCTTGCTTGCTTGCTTGCTTGCTTGCTTGACAGAGAGCCAGTGAGGAAGCAGGCAATGGCATCCAATGCTTGCCCTTCCTTCTTGCCACCGCCATTGCCTGGGCCAGAGTGAGAAACAGGTGAACAAGCAGGTTGCAACGTTGAAGAGGAGGAGTATGTCCAGGGGACTCTTGTCTGTGGGCCTATTCTGGAATATGGATTCCCGGCAGGTGCCCAACCATGTCTACCCCTGACCATGTCTACACTTGAGACCTGAAGGGGTCATGGTTGAATGATATGTTAGGGGGAAGGGGGCTCACTCTACCTAGGCAAATAACATGTCAAGTAAAATGCTAGGATGAACCCTTCTCACTCACATGCTAGGTGTTTTTAATTTTGTGCTTTGCATGCAGGGCAGTGGGCATTTATTTCACAAGGGAACGTTCAAACATACAAACCTGCAAACCCAAAGCCTGAAGTAGAACTATCCAGGAAAGCATGTGCTATATGTTCAAACTGATCCTTTATGAGGCAAGGTTATATAGCAGATTGCTAGGACAAGAAAATGTATCACTAACATTGAACTATGACAAACAAATGGCCTGAGAAAAATGTGTTTGCAAAACTGCAGATTCAGAGCTCACTGAAAGGAAAGACTCCTGTTGGTTTCAATAAAGATCACTGCACACAGCCAGTCTTCCAGCTTCTCCATGCTTCCTGCTGACATGTGATATGCTCAGCACGTGTTTATAGGCACATGATTCCTTTTCAGATATTATGATGCTCATATATGGACATGCAGTGAATATACTGGAAAGTCAAGTATCAAATGCATGACTAATTCACATGACCATCAGGTATATGCAGTTGCCCCATGTGGTCCCCCTCCCCCATCTTCTTCTTCTGAGAAGCTGAAACAGCTCAAGCAGCCGTGAGCGACCAGCTGGTGGCTGGAGAGACGTAACATCGCGAGTGGAGGGGAAAGGAAAGTGCTGGCAAACAGCGTCGCCTCCCCTCCCCTCCCTTCTTCTTCTGAGAAGCCGAAACTGACCAATGACTGGAATGTGTCTTGGAGCAGCAATATGTGTTGTGCGGGGCAGAGGGAGATATGGCGATAGCAGGGCAAAGTGCCATTACAGGGGAAGGAGAGATAGATATTTAATACCCATCTTACCTTCCGATCACCCTGCTACCCCGGGGATCTTGAGGAACGAACCAGGCCACTCACAGAACCTCTCCTTGCTCCTATGCAATGCCAGGTCTGTTAAAAACAAAACAAATATCATCTATGATCTCCTTACAGATGAGGAGGCCGACCGGCATGCTTCACGGAGACCTGGCTGGGAGATGACAGTGGCCCCACATGGGCCCAGGCCCTCCCAGCTGGGTACTGTGTCAGTGAGCAGGTGAGGGAAAGTGGGCGGAGGGGCAGAGTAGCTGTGGTCTACAAAGATAATCTTAACCTGACTAAACTTCCTGTCTGGGAATTGAATCACATCGACTGTGAGTACCTGACTCTGAAGACCAGGGATAGACTAGGGATTCTGTTAGTGTACCGGCGACCCCGCTACCTATCAGACTCCCTGGCCGAGCTCACAGAACTGGTCTCGGAGCTGGTGTTGGATTCTCCCAGGCTTTTGGTCCTGGGCGACTTCAACATCCCATTCGAGGCTGGTTTGTCAGGTGCCGCTCGGGAGTTCATGGCATCCATGACAAACATGGGCCTATCCCAGTTGGTCTCTGGACTTACACATTCAGCAGGTCACACCCTCTATGCTGTTTTCAGTTCCGAACAGATGGATCTGTGGGCAGAGGTGACAAATACCTCTGCATTGTCATGGACAGATCATTTTCTGGTCAGGGTTAGTATCACGGCTACCACCCGCCCCTGCAGGGGTGGTGGACCTATTAAGATGGTCCGCCCTCGGAGGCTGATGGATTATCTTAGATTCCAGAAAGCCTTAGAGGGTTCTATGGCTGGTATTGTTGATGAACCTGTAGAAGCCCTGGTCAATAGATGGAATCAAGACCTAACTAGGGCTATTGACATGACCGCCCCCAAACGTCCTCTCTGACCCGCTTCTAATCAAGCGCCTTGGTATACAGAAGAACTCAGGGAGTTGAAGCAGGAAGGACGACTGGCGCACCGATGGTGGAAAACTCGACTTATATCCGACAAGGTACGACATAGAGAACATCTTCGTTCTTATGGGATGGCAATATGTGCAGCGAAAAAAGCTTTCTTCTCTGCATGCATTGTGTCTGCGAATTCATGTCCAGCAGAACTGTTCAGGGTGGTGAGGGGTCTAACTCAGGCATCTTCCCCCCTGAACCCAATTTTAGAGCCTTCGGCAGTTCGCTGTGACGCCTTTAATGATAATTTCACAGATAAAATCTCTCGGATAAGAGCCAACTTAGATGCCGTCATTATAGCAGAGGCTGACAATGGCCAGCAACTCCATGAGTAGTATTACACTGGATCAGTTTCAGTTGGTGAGTACCGAGGATGTGGACAAGCTGCTTGGATGAGTGAGGAGGACAACTTGTCCTCTCGATCCCTGTCCTTCTTGGCTGGTTGCTCAGGGAGGAGATGTAATTAGACTACAATTACAATATATTATTAATGCATCTCTCAGGGAGGGGAGTTTTCCATCTTGTCTAAAAGAGGCGGTAGTACGGCCGCTTCCAAAAAAAAGCCCTCCCTGGACCCCCTGGATTTTAATAGCTATCGACCAGTATCAAATCTTTTATTTTTGAGTAAGGTGATTGAGAGGGCACTTGCCTTTCAACTCCAAGCAGTCTTGGATGATACAGATTTTCTAGACCCATTTCAAACTGGCTTCAGGGCAGGATATGGCATTGAGACTGCTATGGTCACCTTAGTGGATGATCTACACTTGAGTATTGACAGGGAGAGTGTGTCCATGCTGGTACTTCTGGACCTCTCAGCGGCTTTCAATACCATCGACCATGGTATCCTTCTGGAACACCTGAGGGGACTTGGGGGCACTGTACTTCAGGGGTTCCAGTCCTATCTCTCGGGCAGGCTCCAGATGGTGAGGCTTGGGGATAGTTGCTCCTCAAAGAAGGAGCTGTTGTGTGGTGTACCTCAGGGTGCCATCCTATCCCCAGTGCTGTTTAACATCTACATGAAACTGCTGGGAGAGATCATCCGGAGGCATGGGGCGGGGTGCTATTCATACGCTGATGACATCCAAATATATTTCTCTATGCCTTTGATAACAGCGTCAGCTAAGGATAGTGTGTCTCCTCTGAATGAATGCCTGGAGGCAGGAATTGGCTGGATGAGGAAAAACAAACTGAAGCTGAATCCAGACAAGATGGAGGTGCTTACTGTCAGAGGCCCCAACCAGGGTTTGGAGGTGTGTCAACCATTTCTGGATGGGGTTACATTCCCCCTGAAAGGCTGTGTGCACAGCTTGGGGGAGCTCCTGGATCCGTCAGTCCAAATGACAGCTCAGATAGATGTAGCGGCCAGGAGTGCCTTCCTAGAGTTGGAAGACCTAAAGATGGTAGTGCATGCACTGGTAACTTCGAGGCTCGACTTCTGCAATGCGCTGTACATAGGGCTACCTCTGTGCCTAGTCTGGAAACTTCAACTAGTGCAAGGTATGGCAGCCAGGTTGGTCACCAATACAACTAGGGATGACCATATCACACCAGTTTTAAAAGCACTTCACTGGCTGCCAATTAGTTTCCAGGCGAAGTACAAAGTGTTGGTTATTACCTTTAAAGCCTTAAATGGTTTGGGTCCAGGTTACCTGCAGGATCGCCTTCTCCCATACAATCCGCCCCACATGCTCAGGTCCTCTGGGAAGAACCTACTACAGTCAGCCAAGACTAGGCTGACAACTGTTACCCAGAGGACCTTCTCTTCTGCCGCTCCCAGACTGTGGAACGACCTGCCGCCATATTCAAGAGAGCTATAAAGACTGATCTCTTCCGGCAGGCTTATCCTGTCGAATTTTAAGACTTGGTTGATTTTAATAATGTATCAATTTTACACCCTTTTAATTAGTTTTATATATTTTATATTGTTTTGTATTGATGTTGTTTCCCGCCTTGATCCAGAGGGAGAGGTAGGTTAGAAATAAATAAATAAATTATGATGATGATGATGATGATGATGATGATGATGATGATGATGATGATGTGGTGAGCCACAGTACCATAGTTTTGAGCATCTCCCTGGGTAGTAAAGTGTTACCAGCTCTGAAATGGCTTTGCCCACCCAGACTGGACCACTGGATCCTCCCAGAATGGAAAGGTTATAAAATATGTCTTGTTTGGCAGACATTTTAACCCTATACAGCACATTACATAGGCTGGTCACAATTTTTGTACACTTGGAGTGAACATCTGTATAAGTTGTCTGGGTGTAGGCCTCCATATGATCCAGACCGTATGGAGGCTCTACACAGATAAGGCTCCATTCAACAGACTTCCCTACCATACATTTGAATGTTGCAGAGGAACTTAAATAACATACAGTATGCAATAATGGGAATGAAGCTATGCAGTGCAGTCCCATTCCCTGCTCATGTGATTTCGTAAGGCTATTTTTGAATACCTAAATAGGGTTATTGCCTGAGCAACAAGGGTTTTCAGTGTGTTCCTCATCTTTGATTCTTGGCCTCATCCCTTGGCTCTGATTCCCTGGCACAATTTTTGGCTCCTGGTTCCAGCTTCTGGCTCCCCTCTAACTGCTGCCTATGGCTCAACCCTGACAGTGTGTGAGCCACTGGAAATGTGCTTGAACTATTGTGTTTCCTTTAGCTTTCTGTCCATGTTGAGCTGACCATATGCTCAGCTTTTCATAAGCCACTGCTAATGTACCTAAATGTGGGTTAGCAATGGCACCCTAAAGGCAGGATTCTGTGTGGTGGGACCAACGTATACCTGACTCAAGGGAAGGGATCTCATTCATGCAGTGATTTCAAGTGCCTGCCACAGAGTTGTGTAAGCCTCAGAAGCCTGGGCTTTTAACAGGCTTTTCAATGCAGCTATAGGTCTTGAGGAAGTTTTCATATGCTTTACATTGAAGTGCCTTTGATAGTTTCAGTCTTAACAGTGGATTTCAGTAAAGGGTGTTTTTCTTTCCCCAGAAGATGTTATGTGAATGTGGTCACATTCCCACCAACTGTGCTTTTATATCCACATTAAAGCCATACACATTACCTCCTATCAATGCAATTGCTAGAAAGGCTTTTTATAACAAAGGCCCCTTCAAATGCATTAGCAATATAATCCAAGCACTGGGTTTTGACTTGCTGTTGATGCTTCCCCTTCTCCCTGATTTATGTCAGCAGCAGGTTGCAAATACAATATTGGCACTGGCAAGATGCAACCTGCATAACTAAAACGTGGGATGACAGGGAGGCCAGGGCACATTAAGGCATCATGAAGAGTCGGTGGCACTTTCTCAGGCTAAAATATCCAAAAATTAAAATGCATGCAATTCCCTAATCCAATCAACATGTGAAAAACATAATCCTAGCATTAACCCAGAGGTGGCATTGTCAATACCAAAAAGGAAGAAAAGGACGAATTTAGAAGGTGTATGGAACCCACACTGTGGACAATGATGGTAACTAAAAGAATGGTGGGGGAAGTGGAATCAGTGCCAGCTCCAAGTTTCGAAGGCCCTTGTGCAAGACACCTTCAGCGGGTCTCTTCCCTCAGTGAGTCCACCTTCTCACCATTATTGCAGGCCTGACCCAAGTCAGTTCACTGCCTGAAGCAGGCAACCACCACCACTACCACCCCTTCCTGCCCACCCGCCCGCCTGCCCACCCAACCACTTACCTTTTGGGGCATGTGAGCAAGCGCACAAGGCTCAACAGCCTGTGTACCTGCCAGCTTGTTTACTTTTCTTCACATTTGTAGATGTACCCACCTCCCCAGGGCACTGCTTGTAACAGGTTTCCACCTTCAGAAGACATGTGGTGCCTGCATGTTGGGCAAACTATCAGTCCTGCTCCTGAAGGTGGGAAGCCTTTAAGGGCATCACGCTCGAGAGGCGGGTGCGCCTATGCGTGCAAAGAAGAGTAAGCTGGCTGGCAGCCAAGTGCACAGGACCAAGCATGTGCGGAGGGTTGGGTGGTGCAGAAGGGGAGTGAGGTGGAGCAGGAGAGGAAGCACAGCATGTGAACAAGCAAGTGAGTGAGCAGCTGCTGCTTTGTCCTGCTGGCTACCTGCATGGCGGGCCAGCTGGCCCGCCATGCAGGCATCCCACAGGATGAAGAAGTGGCAGACCTTTGGAGTGGCAGAGCACTGCTTTTCCCATTATCTGCTGCATGCTGCACTAGCTTCCTACTGACCATTGTCACCAGCTGCAATTTCTCTTCATCCTCCTCTTTCTCATCATTGCTACCACTTGCTTGCTTCACAGTGATGAAGCTGGCAGTAGCATATACTGCTCCCATTTCCTTCTCACCACTACCATTGTCTGGGGCAGAGTGAAAGGCAAGTGAACAAGCAAGTTGCAATGCGGACAAGGAGAAGCAAATCCGGGAGCTGTTGTCATTGGGCTCCTGCTGGGGTTTGGGCCCTCAGCTGGTGCACAACCATTGATGCTGGCCTTGAGTAGAATGAGAATATAGGCAGCATGCATCTACTGTAGAGTTTCTCTGATAAACTCAACAGGATTTTCTTGTAAAGGCCCATTTTTTTTCCAATTGACTTATATAGAATTCCTTTGTGCTGTAGCTGTACATGCAGCCACAGCTAAATCTCGCCTTAAGTATCTCTGGCCTAGTTCATTAACAGATTTGTAGGGTAGGAAAGAACTTACAGTATTGTCACCTTCTGCACAGTTTACTATTACACCTAAAGTTTTCCTGGTGGAGTTTTTGTATTCTCTGCTAAGAGCCTCTGAAGAAGAAAATTCTACAATTTCATAAGAATTCAATTGCTGCCTACGTATTCTTGCTGTTAGGAATACTGTATTGTATGAACAACTGCCCCCAGCATGTGAACACCATTTTGAGGCTTTCACACACTTGGTTTCTATGTTATTCGGAAGCTTATAGTTCCACACAGTTATATTCAATAATACCAGGTCTCAAGACTGTACATACATTCAATAAGCAGCAAAATCCCCCCTTCTAGCCATAGTGTGTATAGAGAGGGTGGAATCCTCAGGAATAACTAGAGAGTTTGATAGTAGAAGGAAGGGCAAAATGCCATGTCTTTAATTTGGAGTGGGATTTAATTTTGTCTGTTCTATTTGCCTGCTGAGTAATATCAAGCCCATATCTTCTCAACAATTATTTTGGCATAACTAAATAGGTCACTATTTTTAATAGTGCTGTGCTGAAAATTTTGATTATTCCATTTTTGGCATTTCGTGGGGGCAGGTGCGGGGAGGGGGGAATGAAAACTCCAGCAGAAAAAGGTGAGAGAGGTGAGAATTTCAGAGGAATTTCTCCTTGGGGAGGGGGACAGGGTTTCTACATACTTTTTTTAAGTTTCAGAAGTTCTTTCTATTTATTAATTAAAACACAACAAAACACCCCCAGCACTTGCAAGAACCCTCGAGTTCTTCCTGAATGCCTGTTGGAGAGGGAGAAGTCCCATGGTTTCCAAAAGGTATTCAGGAAGTACTACTGGACTCCTACAAATTGTAAAGAAGACCCCTAAACACCCCGCTACAATTTTGAAAGGTATGTGGAAATTCTGTCCCCCTCCCCAAGGAGAAAATTCTCTGAAAATCTCCCCTTCCTTGTGAAGGAGGCAGAAAAAAACAATGCCTCTTTTGCAGGCAGAGAAAAAGTTCAAGAAAATAGGGAACACTAATTTTTAAAGTTTTAAAGTTTGTTTTCCACATGTATCTTGCATTTTGAACCATTTTAAAAATTAACAGCCAGTAATAACATAATATTATTAATATGCAATTCTGTTTTCAAACAAATCTTCAAGCTACTTCATAGATGATGGGTTTTATACATGGACATCACTTCCCCACATGTGCACTGTTGGGTGACAAGCACATTAGTGATGTGCAACAACATCATGCAAGAGATGTTTGTAGTTTCATTAAACTCTTTTTGCTTTCCTTCAAATTTCTCAGATGTTTATCCTGAAGAAGTCCCTCCACACCCCAAATTTCAGCAGCAACTCTAAAATATACAGTACATCTCTGTTTTGTAATATGTACCAGCAGAAAATGTGCAACGTGGAAGTGATGCCCTTTGGAATATCCATGGAGAGTTACTTGACATGGTGATCCTTGTCTTTCTGTAGCTGTGATATGTTCAATTTTGCCAAGTGTTACGCAGTCTAAAAGACTTAATTCCAGGATAGCATGAGCCTCAAGTCTCATAATTAGGTAACAAATTGCAATCAACCTTGAGTCAACTTTAAAATGTTCTTTTCTTTTCTCAAGATTCTAATGTGCTTGGTCTTATTTAGTTTGTGCATCTTTTCACAGTACTGCTTTGGAATTGGTATAGGACGGTGGGACATCCTGCCATGTTCTCTGTTGTACTATGTATATAATGTCTGAACTATCAGATCAGTTTCAGAAATCACACACACACTCCACACACTAATATCATGACTTCCTTATGGATTTTCAGAAATAACTATGGAGGGTGATGGTGAAGGGAAAGATGTTTGATTTGACCATAGGATCTATTCAGCAGGAATGATCCTCTGTCTTGCCAGTCATGATAAGAGAATTCACCTCCAAACAAAGATATACATGACATGAGGTTTACTCAAACCATAATGGACTCAAACGTCTAGGTGGAGGGGGAGGTGTTCTCAGATGCCTTGAAAAGATACAGCATCAATCATATAATTATTATATTAGCATCATGTTGTAATTACTGTTATCATCAGTGCCATCATTAGGTATTGCCCCATGCCCCTAAGGGGCCCACACCTGTGAATTCCTGGCACCTCCTGGCTCTCTGTATGCCTCTCTCACTCACTCACTCACTCACTCTCTCACTCACTCACTCTCTTTCTGGGAGGTGCTATGGATTGGGTCCAAATGGACAGCAACCACTAGTGGTAAAGGAAGAGATGATGGTGGCCACCCTCAAGAAAAGGGCCACTGATGTCACTTTGCCCAAACCTGCCCCCTCCAGGCAGGAACCAACACACCCTCTCATGAATTTCGCAATCATCTACATTTGCTTTTGTAAAGGTCATCCTATTTACAATACATCCTGTTTATATGAGCATTTTTCTCATGCTTCCATGCAAAGAGAAAGAGCTGAGCCATCATTATGGTTATTACAGCAGATAGTCCTTGTCTGATGAATGACTACTACGCAGACACAAAAGCAGGAAGTCAATCAAAATGCCTCATCATTAATTATAAACAGGTTGTGAGTATTTATGGGGGTGTCACAAGGGCACTATTTGTGATATTCATCAACTTCCATACTCAAGACCGGTTTAAACAAACAAACAAACAAACAAACAAACAAACAAACAGTGTAATAACAAACTGCTAATAATCACAGGATAAAGCAGCAAAACATCCTCCAATAGGAGAAACATTCAGGTACAATTGCTTACAGAAAGTACAAACTTTGTTAAGACCAAATGTTAACGTTATTCCAAACTCAGCATTTCAGTCTGCAAAGCTCAGCCCATCTTTGGTGAAAAATGCTAGTAAATACATCTAAAAGGGAGACGATCAAGATGAAAAGGGATTATATTCAGAGACACAACTTCAAAACTGCATAAATTATTAATTCAATAGAGCTCCTCTCTTGAATTATTATGCACTTTCCCTTCAGACGTTCTTGCAAAGCAGCATCATTGGCAAGTCAAACAACTCCATTCCACTTCTCATTTAACACCAAGGCATGAAAAATGCACTTTGCATGACTTGATTTATCCAGTCTCCTTTTCCACCCAAAGAAACAGGTGTATATATATATACTCTTACTCAGATCCATACGGTACACATGGTTTTCCTTCCCAGCAAATGTTTTCCTGTTAATTTCAAAGGTGGAGAGAACTCTGTTTTTTATTATTATTATTATTATTATTATTATTATTATTATTTCTTACCCACCTCTCCCTTTGGCTTGAGGCAGAGAACAACTTTAGTACAACAATACAATATAAATCAAATACATAAAATTGATTAAAAGAGAACATAAAACCAATGCAATATGAAAATAACAATCAAGACATCAATAAATTCTTGAGAAGGCTGTGTGTGCAGAGGAGTAGCTTTGAATGGAAATCAATGGGAAAATCCTGCATGAGCTCTGTGCTCGTATCAGAAGTAGGGATGAGTAAGGATTTTGTTCAGTTCACATTCTGATACACATTGCACTTTCCAAATTAATATGTGAAGCAGAACAAGTTGTTCTTTGCACAAAAGATGTCTACAAAAATTCATAGACCAGGGGGGAAATGCATTACATAAGGAAAAACTGCTTGCCAAATTGCGTATATTTAACAAAAGTGCCTACAAAAATTTGTACATAAGGCAAAAGTGCACACAAAAATGCATATATTAGAAGAAATGCATAAAAATGCAATTTCCATACGGACTTCATTTTAGCACACACACACACACACACACACACACCTGATGCAGAAATCAGATGGAATTAACTGAAAGCTGGACAAAAATGAGAATCTGCAAGAAACCAAAACTGACAGATTTACCCATCTCTAATTATAACATCCTGGGTTTGGGATTAGAGTGAATGACTTTGTTCAAATTAATCTGAACTGAAACTGTTTTACATATTGCTAGGATCTAGATCTAGATTTCCATTACATTTCCCAATTTCACCCCCACTCCTCAGTCCCTCCCACAAAACTTCTGTGCTTTGTATAGGTGTTTTCTTGCTCTGCAGTTTGGTCCAATTCTGCCCCACAAACATCATTTTCTACATCTCCTATAGAAACAGAACTTTATTTTCATAATCTAACATTAGACTAACAAGGCTGAGGAAAAGAAGCAGTTCTAATGGGAGCAAGCAAACGTCATGAAAGTTCTTCATATTGAAAATGTCAGACAGCTCATCAAAGCCTGACTCTATAATCCTCTAGTCAAATGGTAGAATTAAATCTGGGAGGAAGAATTATTAATATGCTTTAGTGTCATTAGCCTTGCTTAAGAATAAGTTCAGGCAGTGCTTCATTGCTTCTAGAGATGGGCAGACTCATCTCTGAATGATTTGGAATCGGGCTAATTAACATGGTTTAATTGGAAGAATAGCCATTGGATGCTTGAACCTGAGCATTTCCGGTTGTTTGGGGGCTTGCTCCTGGAAGCACCACATCATTGCCACTGGTGGTAGGAGCCGCATGGGCACCGGGAACTGGTAGTGCTGGCTGCCAGCAGTATGACACCATTGGAAACTACCCAATGATTTTAAGTTCGGTTCTGTAAATTGCCCAGATGGCTTAGGCTATGAAGTGGTATAGCAATAAATAGCTAAATATTAGGAGTGTGCACGGACCCCCCGGATCGGATCGGGACCCGGATCGGGACCTCCAATTTTGTCCCGGACCGGTTCGGACAAAATCAGAGGCCCCCCGGACCGGATCGAGTCCGATCCCGACCCAAAAATCGTTAATTTTTGGATCGGCCGCCATTTTTCCCCCATAGACTTGCATTGCAATGCAAGTCTATGAGAAAAAAATGGCGGCGGGTGGGTGAGGGGGGGCCTAACTCCCTCCCCCCCCCGGGGCCGTCCGCTGTGGACGGCCCCGGCAGGTAAGCCCCCTCCCCCGCGCTCCCTACCCCCCTGGGGCCGCCCGCTTCCATCCGCTGGCGCCCGCGGGTGCCAGCGGATAGAAGCGGACGGCTCCGGGGGGGGGTAAGCCCCCTTCCCCGCCACTGCTTACCTTCTCGGCCCGTCCGCTCCCGTCCGGCGCCGGCGGCTACTACCAGCGGGCTCCGCGGCCTACTCTCGAGTAGCGCGCCGGGTGATGACATCACCCGGCGCGCCACCCTAGAGCAGGCCGCGGAGCCTGCTGGTAGTAGTAGGCGCCGGCGCCGGACGGGAGCCGCCGGGCCGGGAAGGTAAGGGCCCCCCTCCCCCCTCCGCGCGCCCCCTCCTCCCCTCCACGCACCCCCTCCTTACCTTCTCGGCCCGTCCGCTCCCGTCCGGGGCCGGCGGCTACCACCAGCAGGCTCCGCGGCCTGCTCTAGAGTAGCGCGCCAGGTGATGACATCACCCGGCGCGCCACCCTAGAGCAGGCCGCGGAGCCCGCTGGGAGTAGCTGCTAGTGCCGGACGGGAGCGGACGGACCGAGAAGGTAAGCGCCCCCCTCCTCCCTCCCCCCCGCTGTCCACTTTCATCGGCAGGCGCCCGCTGGCGCCCGCCAATGGAAGCGGCGGTGGGCGCCAGTGGGCGCCCGCCGATCCGCCGATCCTCCGAACCGGTTCGGAGCCTTTTCGGACCGGTTCGGATTGGATCGGCCGATCCAGCTGCGGGATCGGAAATCGGATAATTTATCCGATTTCCCACTGGACCGGACTCGGATCGTGGATCGGGTCCGATCCAGTGCACATCCCTACTAAATATGTGAAGGGAACAATGGGCTTTGGGGCCAAACAATACCTAACATTAACTGCATCTTTGTATCTTAAATGTAGGGTTTTGTTGTAATACAAATCACATCATTGGTGGCAATTGGGAATCCCTCTGCCCTCCAATGCAAATACTAGCTTCAGAGAAGGGATTTTCCTTAGGACTACAACAATTGAGAAAGGTGTTAAATCCCCTCTTGATGCCTCCACTGATCCTGTTAATCACCACACACACACAACTGATGAAACTTGCCTGTTAGATGCAAAACATCTAGTTTGGCCCTTAGACTTCAAGACTGGATGTTTGGTGAGCATTTGTTGGTGAACATTTTTGTTGATCTTTTATTCCTGGTTTTGTTGTTGGGTTTTTATTGTTGGATGTATTGATGTATTGTTCTTGTGTTCTTCCTGTTGCATTGTGTTTTTATCAGTCTTAACATTGTATCGGGTTTCTGTGTTTTATTGTTATATGCCACCTTCAGAGGGCTTCTGCACTGAAAGACAGCCAAGAAATATTTTAAATATGTAAAATAAATAAGCATGGTGCCCAAGGTATCAGGAAGCATGCAAACAGCAGTTTTCATTTTTCCCACCTGGAAGCATAAGTAGCATGAACACAGCTGCATCCAGGGACACTGGAAAGCATTTCCCATGCTTCACAGCACACCTAGATGCTCCTGTACTGGTATCCACCCAGAATGGTTATGGCTGGTGGAAGCCCTTGGTTCTACTCACCAAACATCATTATGATGGGGAAATGGGGTGGAATTTGGATCCATTTATCATTGGCCGAGGCTTGGAGGTCTCTACTCATTGTTGTCATATTAGAGAAGTTGGCACATCATGGTATTATATTCTGCCAAAGCTAATAATTCCACAATCTTATAACATTAACAAGTGTAACAAAATGTTGCAGTGTGGAGTGTTCCTATTCAAGGTGTCAGCCAGCCAGCCATGTCCTCTTCCAGAATATCCCATTTTATTCCCCTTCGCCACCCAATTTTACTGACCCTTCAGCAGTCAGTCAGCATTCTGACTTCCAGTTAAAGAACAGAAAGCAAAGAGTAGCAATAAATGATAAATTTTCCCAATAGAGAAATGAAACAGCGGAGTCCCATAAGGATCTGTATTGGGACCAATGCTCTTCAACTTGTTCATAAATGATCTGGAATTAGGTGTGAGCAGTGAAATGGCCAAGTTTGCTGACAGCACCAATTTATTTAGGGTGGTTTAAAACAAAAAGGGACTGCAAAGAACTCCAAAAGGATCTTTCCAAACTGGGAGGATGTGTATCAAAATGGCAAATGTAAGCAAGTGTAAAGTGATGCACATTGGAGCAAAAAAATGACAACAAGCTGATGGGATCGGAACTAGCTATGATTGACCAAGAAAGAGATCTTGGGGTTGTGGTGGACAGCTTGATGACAATATCGACCCAGTGTGCAGTTGCTATGAACAAGGCAAATTTCATGTTAGGCATAATCAGGAAAGGAATCGAAAATAAAACTGCCAAGATAATACTCGTCATACAAATCGATGGTGCAACCACACTTGGAATGCTGTGTGTCATGGTTGTTGCATCTAAAAGAAAGATATTATAGAGTTGGAAAAAGTCCAAAAAAGGGCAACTAAAATAACCTAGGGGTAGAGTAACTCCCTTGTGAGGAAGGTTCCAATCTCTGGGATTGCTTTAAGATAAGAGGTGAGTGAAGGGAGACATGATTCAGGTGTACAAAATTAATACGCACTGTGTTGTGAAAGTGGATAGGAAGACATTGTCTCCTGATCTTATAATGCAAGAACCTGGGGTCATCCCATGAAGGTGATGGATGGACATATAAAAGGAAGTACTTCTTCACATGGCACAATAGAAAAATTGTGGAATTCCCTTCCATAATATGCAGTTGTGGCCATCAATCTGGATGGCTTCAAAAGGAATTGGGCAAATTCATGGTGGATAAGGCTGATGATGGCTACTAGTTCTGATGACTATATGCTATTTCCAGTAGTACGGCTATGTATACCAGTTGCTGTGGAATGTGGGTGGGAATGTGCTATTGTATTCATGTCCCACTTATGGGTTTCCTGTGGGTAGCTGGCTCACCACTGTGTGAAAAGAATGCAATACACCATGTGCCAATCAAACCTAATGCAGAAATATAGGCCTTCAATGTTGAATGGATTACAGACTGAAACTTGCAAGGCGGATTACTCCTAAACAAAATTGGATCCATCAAACTTCCCACCAATTATCAAATGATCATAAATAATAGGCAAGTGGCACTTAAGAAACATAACAGGAAAATCAAAATTAGGAATATAAACATTAACTATGGTAATTGCCATATTCATATATTTAACCTTTCTTCCAGAGCAGATACTACTTGTAACACCAGTATTGGTGCTTTTTTATGTATCATAATTATGACTACTCCTTTAGCTTTCTTAGAATTACCTCTAGCATAAATGGCTCCAACCCAATCTTTGTAAAGTCTGTCTTTGTCTTCCACCAAAAGATGAGTTTTATGTAATACAGCATCATGTATTTTGAGCTTTTCAAGTTTGGAAAGTACTTGTTTTGATTTGTTTGTAGTACAGAGGGCCCTAACATTCCAAGTAATAATATTCAAGGACATACTAGTACACTAATTAAGAACAGCCAAGAAAAGAATACAACAAAACCAATTATATATCTAAAAGTTATTTACATCCACCATCTCACCCTAACCACACCAATTACAACATATGCAGAGCTTTGCAAAAGTCTCACACATATGGAACCCATACAGTATATGAAGATAAACCACTGTTAATTCTCTTATATTTCTAAAGTATTCTATCTCTGCAAAACAACCCATATACAAACATATCAAAATATCTCAAACTATATTTATGTTGCTTATAATAACAAACAAGACAAATACAATGTAAAGCTTACATTAAAAAAAGAAAGAGTAAAGAAAAAAGTATCCAAAACAAAAAATAACCAACCACATCCTACCTCCCCACAACAACAAAAATAAAAATATCACAAAAACGTGCAAACATACCAAAGGTTGCATAAAAAGGGGGCATCAACAGAAGGGGAAAATGTATTGGGGGGGGGGGAACCACCATGCTTCCAGGCTAGATGGCACTATATCCCACCTGCCCAGCACCACCCCGCTCTGCCTGTCAACAATAACCATAGATCAAGCCAAGTATAGTATTAAATCCTCAATGTGTGGTCAGAGGACCAAACTAAATGAAACATAGCAGAGCTATGCATGATTGGCCTACCAAATTGTAAGTGCCTACAGCCCCGATTTGGATTGGGGACCTGGTAATTCAGGAGGGAGGTTTAAGCTTACATTTTCCATTCTTAAATTCCACCAGCCCTGGCATGGGGGAGGAGAAAAAACATCCCCATTGGAATCAATGCAATAGCTCTGCTCTGCATGATTAGCAAAATGTTTAATTTGGCCCAGGGTCTTTACAACTGCAGTTCAGGCCTCCTAGAACAGCAGTAGGCCATTTTTGATTGCTATTCATCATAAGGGAAAGTATCATAAATGTTTGGTGACAGTTTAGCTGTAGCATCAAGGACTACTTAAATTACTAAGAGCTAACAGCCTAATCCCAGTTCTCTAAAGTGCACAAGATTAAATTTAAAGATCAGGCTTGAACCTTTCCTGAGAAGTGGTGAAGCAGCTGCCTTCACAATACTAATGTAAATGTGCCCGCTTCAACTCCTGTGTGAAATTGCTATGTCATGCCAAGGATTTTAAATGGTTTTGACAGGGTGAGCTAGGGAGGGAGAGTCAACATGCCAATGGTAATATTTTGCATCAGGTTCTTTTCTTTTCTGTTTCTTTTTGCTTTTTGCTTTCAATACAGTATTTTGCTGCAACATAGAGTGCAAGCATGCCAGACCCTCTTTGACGTCCTTCCTCAGACACAAATTCACTAGCTGATTTAAAACAGGTTGATCAGTCAATTGATGTAAGCCCCATCTTGAATATATGGATAATAATATTAGAATTTTAACTGTTAAAACAGAATGACTAAAATAACAGCTGTGAGGTGCTCTGAGCATTTAAATGTGCTATATAAATGCTAAGTGTTACTATTATTGCTCAAGTTTTTAACAGCTCCATGCAGAATTTATTTCCTTTTTTAATATGTATCCCATGGAGAAACAACAGCAGTTGTGCAGCATTTAAAAGTCCTGTTCAGATGACACTTCAGGCTCTATGGTTAGCAAAACTGTGGTTCTCTGGGGTTAGCACTAACCACAAACCATACTGTTGCACACAACACTGTAAGCCACGGTTAGAATTGCTAACCCTGCTGCAGATGGTCATACTGTGGTTAGTGAGTGAGCAGAATTTAGCAAAATGCAGTGCACAAAACGACTTCAAACCTTGCTGTTTAACCAGAAGCCTTAACTAGCAGTGTTTAAGGTGTCTTCTGAACAGGCCCATAGTGTCAGAATGGGACTGGGAAGATCCAAGTTCATATTCTCATTCAGCCATAAAGTTCACTGGGTGATCTTGGACCACTGTACATGTCAGCACTAGTAATGTGGGGAAATGTAGCCAGGTCCTGGTACATTGTACATTGCTAGGTATGAAGTTGAAATCCAGAACCTCTGAAGTAGCTTTGTTTAAATTGCTACCTGTTTCATTCATGCACAAAGCCAGCTAGATAGGCAAAGCTGAGGAGTCTCAATATGGAGATGAAACAATGGTGTCAGGAGGAGGAATTTGGATTTGTCAGGCACTGGGGATTGCTTAGAGACAAGCCGAACATATAGAAAAGGAATGGTCTCCACTTGAAGTGAAATGGAACCAGTCAGCTGGTACTTAATATCAAAAAGTTGGCAGAGCTGCTTTTATACTGACATCTGGGGAAAAGCTGACTGTACCTGGAGAGCTGCCAGTTTAGGATGAATCATTCATAGATCATGGGGGTGACAATGTTTATGATCATTTAAATGGGGACAGGGTAGAACTGGGCAATGAGGGAGCAGTGGGACATGATAGCTACTCACAGAGCCCAATGAGCCTTAGGGGAAATGCAAATGCCAGACAGTGATATCATTTATAGGTGTTTATATGATAATGCTAGAAGCCTCAAAGCCAAGATGTGGTAGTTGACATTAATGATTTTAAAGGAGTTCTTAAATATAAACTTGGTTCACACAAAACAACAAACCATGGTTTGTTATCAATTTCAATTTATATGTAAGTAGACAATTGCCAAGACAGTTCAGCATTGTCACATTTGAGTTGAAAAAAAAGACACTTCTAAAAATGGGTGGGGAAAGGGAAGTTGAAAGGCAAAATCAAGACAATCAAGTATCTTCAGAACATTTAGGGGTAATTCAAAACACAATAATAGAAGCTCAGTTGGAATATATATTGCAGATCAGGAAAGGTACCACTAAATTTAAGAAGATGCCTGCATAGTTAATGAAGGGGGTCAAAGAAGATATTAGAGGCAAGAAAGCTTGCTTCAGAAAATGGAAGTCTTGCCCAAATGAAGAGAACTAAAAGGACATAAAAGAAATGCCAACAGTCAAAAAGAAATACAAAAAAAGCAGTAGTTGTTGTAGTATATTGTTAAAAGCATTAAGACCAACAATCATTACAAATGTTTAGATATATCAGTTAAAAGTGTATTAAAGGAGGATGACAAGATTGCAGAGAGGCTGAATTCTTTGTCAGTCTTCAATGATGAAGATGTAGGGAAGATAGCTATGCATGAACAGACATTTTCAGGAAGGCAGTTTGAAGAACTGGTGACAAGACAAAGTTCTAGTCCTTATTTACAAATAAAAAAATGGGGATGGGCTCATGAGCAAAGTTAGTGGTCACATGGGAACCTCTTATGGATAGGTATCTGGAGAGCAGGAAGCAGACAGTTGGAATAAATGGACAGTTGTCACAATGGAGAGATGTAAGATGTTATCCCCAAGAATAAATTTCAGTGAAGGATCTGGAGTTAGTGGTGGCCATGTTTGCAGACAACACCAAATTATTTAGCATTGTTTATAGAAGAAAGGGATTCTTTTAGAGTTCTAAAAGGCACACTCCAAAGTGTGTGGGGGGGGATTAAAATGACAAATACCATTCAATGTAAGTAAGTATGCATATTAGGGCAAAAAAAAATTGTAACTTTACATATAAATGCTAATGGTGACTGAGCTGGAGGTGACTGACCAGAAAAGGGATCTTGGGGTTCTGGTAGACAAGTCAATGAAAATGTTGACCCAGTTTGCAGCTGCTGTGAAAAGGATAAGTTCCACATTGGGGATCATTAGGAAAGGAATTGAAAATAAAATTTCCAATATCATAAAGCCTTTATACAAATCAATGATGCAACCACAAATGTAATACTGTGTACGGTTTTGCTTGGCGAACCTCAAAAAAGGGACGGTATTGCTGGAAAAGGTGTTTTAAAAAGACAACCAAAATGACTAAGGGCTGGACCAATTCCCCTAAAGAGTTACAATGTTTGGGGCTATTTAATTTGGAAAAAAAAGATGAGTAAGGGGGGACCTGATGGAGGTGTATAAAATTATGCATGGTGCGGAGAAATGGACAGAGGAATATTTTTCACCTGCTTTCATAATTCAACAACCTGGGATTATCAAATAAAGCTGAATAGTGGGAGATTCAGGACAGATAAAAGGAAGTACTTCTTCACACAGGCAGAATTGAACTAAGTATTTGTCTTCCACAAGATGTGGTAATTTAAAAATTTAGGAGTATTTTAAAGGGTATTGTACAAATTCATGGAGGATAGGACTACCAATAGCTACTAGTTACTGGGGGAAGTAACTAGTAAGTAAGTGCAGGAGACAGCTATTGCTTTGTTTTTCTAGCTGTGGTCTTCCCATATATATCTGGTTGGTCATGTAAAACAGGATGCTGGAACAGATACACCTTTGGTCTGATCCATCAGAGCTCTTCGTATATTCTTATTATGTTCAGTTACTCGCTTCCAGAAAACCCATCGCACTGAGTTCCTGTAAGGATATTTGGGGTGGGGGAGGGAGGGGAAATAATTATGAATACTTACCTGAGGTCCTTAGAAGATAAGCAGGATATAAATTTAATTAATAAATAGTGGCCAAAATGAACTAAAAGTTCAGGGTAGATAATATAGGATTTGGAAATGCTGGGCATACTCATAGCTTTGACCCAGTGATCTCTCTGGGGTCACAATGGCACTGAAACATGGATATTGTCCGTTACCAAATGATGCTCATTTACTATTTTGAATAGCACACTATGGCTGAATTCAGACAACACGATAGTTAGTGGTGGGGTAATAATCAACTTTATAGTTGTTCATCTAGGGGGTACTCCCCCCACAACATGGTAATAAATAATCAACCGTGGTGTGGGTTAGGATCAGCACTGAGTTGACTATGGCAGCATTCGGGCGACACGATAGTCAATACAACTGATGATTGTTCCCCCCCCCCCCCCAAGTTGCTTAATGTGTCGTCCGAATTCAGCCCTTGTCTTTGCAGCTTGGTGAGTTAAAAAAATTGATTTTCGAAATGAATATCCAGAAGGCAAGTCTATTCAGATTACTCTGTAAAACACTGCGTGCTTAGTCAATTTTTGTTATTGATTGCACTGTGTTTAGTTTAATGTGTCAAGCCTTTGAGTATTACAACTTACTTCATGGCTCATTATTTATGCCTGTGGAAATCCTTCTTTTTTAATTGCAAAATAAAAAATACTGCTGTATAATGCAGTGTGAATATGGATGGATTCCAGCTACAAACTTTGGATACAAATCTGGATTTATAATCTAGTGCAGTGTGTGTTCATGTAAGACCAGATATGTCTTTCAAGTTTCCTACTTTTTCTAAGAGATTAAAGATGGGCGTGTCTATATATAAAACATTTAATCATGTTTTTGAAGGAATGGGAAAGTGCAAAACATTGTCTATAATCCTATGCAAAGGTACAATGTTTTGTAGAAGTCAAATTGGCTTCCTTCCAGATAAAGGTGTCACAATTGCAGTTCCACATTGCAAATAGTTCTACCGAAATTAAGTTTCACAAAATGTAGATTGATAGCCTTGCTCAGAAGCAGTAGTACTTACTGGACTCTGACTTATCACAATGAACAGCCTCTGTTGCAATGGATGTCTCTTGCACAGCAGCACTACATTGTGGATTACACCTCATGGCATTTACACTTTTACAATCTTTTGAAGATTGAAATTTGAAGAACTAGGATTAATTTCTACCAATACTCACAGAGCACTCTCCCTGCGGTGCCCTGTATCTTAAAGAATACCTCATGAGTTGGTTTTGACATCAACCTGACCAACTCCCATGTTTTAGAGGGTATGATATAGTGGAAGACATAAATCTTTGTAACACTGGCATGCTAAGATGCAAGTCTGACACAACAAAATGGTGGATTTCAGGAACACTACAATGCTTAATGGGCAAGGCTTCACATCTAATCATCCATCACGGCACTATCAAGATACTCTGAGATAAATTCAGAAAGATACATTTCTGTATAAAAAGAAATAAAAGAGTTTGTATTGCTCCATTCTGTGGCTGTGAAACTGCATGATATCCCTTGTGGAATCCCTATGCTGCCTTTCCATCCACCCTCCTTATCCTGTACAAACCTGCTTACGTTGAAAGCCTTCCAAAGCCTTGGCCTTTCTTATCCTTCTGTCCATGTATCCTGATATATGAGCACCTTCTCACCTCCAACTCCTGTAAACAATTCTGCCATTTCTTCATCGCTGCCCTGGATCTCTCCCTCTCTCTCTCTCTCTTACACACGCACACACACCCTCTCTGATGCCACTCTTTTTCTCTTCCTTCAAATCTGTCCAACAACTTTATTCTTATCAAAGATTGATAAGTAAGTGTAATTATTTCAAAGTGTAAATGTATTAACTCAAACTTATTAGCAAATAGTTCATGCAGTAATAAAGCTGGTAAACAGATCACAGGCTAGGGTCTGGCCTAATTTGAACCATCACATTTCCTCCCCACACACCCACTTCAGCAATGACTAGAATAATTCATATTTAAAATCTTCCTTCAGTTCTAACTATATTTGGCCAAGTAATAAGACCATCTATAGAAACGCTATATAGCCTGAATACAAATCGATGAGCAAATAAACAAAATTAGCATTATTTAGAGAAATTTTTTTTTAAAAAAGTTTGCATTAAATAACACAAACACACATATGTTTGTTTCTACATAACGTTCTTATAAATGCAATTAAAAAAAGTTAACTTCCTTCAGTTTACAAAATCCATAACAGGGCAATGCTTTTGTTAGGCCACCCAAAATAGTACTGAGCAAGCTTTTGAGTTTTCCAGATCTTTTCATCAGGCTAATGCAGGGTAGAGTGAGGAAAAAGACTGCCTGATGTTGAAGTCATGGAGTTTTAAGACAGACTGTCAGAGGCTGGCATTACAGAGGTATTGTGCTACTATAGATGTTGGAATTTTCCTGATGAGCCAACATAGATACCTTTGTTTTTGCTACAGTTTATGTAACATGAGAATGGTTTTGTACTAGCTACTAATGCCAGGATGCCTGAAGCACATTGTGGGAGTGGAGTGGAGAACGACACCTGGGTATTTATCTGCTAGCTTCCCCCAAATGCTCCCAGATGTGAAAAACAACTTGTATTCTCCTCTGGAAATCTGTTCTGGTTGGAAGACATTCTTCATTCCAGAAAAAGCTGTGACCTCCTCTCAAGTGCAGTCAGCATGCCAATTATATCAGGTAACCCAACTGAGCAGAAACAAACCTCAACTCTCCTACTCTGTCTGTCAAGACTTTTGCACTGAGCAGAAACTGGAATGCATATTGATTTAAAGCATCTTCTCATCCAGGCATGTGTATTCACACTGAAGTGGTTGCCTGAATATTATTGGGCACATGCTTGAAGTAATCTATTTGTTTCAAGATGCAAAACAATGAATGTCAATGTCAGGCACACCAGGCAAAATCACAGTGTTAACAATTCTGTGTAATTCTTCAGGGAGGAGCTTCCTTACAACTCTTTATCAGCTATTGGTTCTGAGACTGCAACTATCAGAGAGGCAAGTATCTCAATGTTTGTACTTCCAAATGATAGATAGAGGGTATGTGTTCACACAGCAGCTTTTCATGTCTATTATTCCAAAGTATTAGGAAGACAGGAAATATATATAGAAGGTACCAGGAAAAGGCAAGTATCCTTTCCCCTCAAATTGCAAGAGAATCCTGTTGTAAATGGGCAAGGGACCAACAGAGGCCAGTGGTGGATATAAAGATGCTATGATCATGGCCACCTCTTTTGGTAGCAAGAATTGCTGTGATATTGTAGCCAGTGTTTGCTACAAGATGCAGCATGACTTCTTCTGTGCAATTGTGGGTACACTGAAGCCTGAAGTCATATACTTGTGAATCCAAAGAAATATGTTGCAGGCCTCAAGGTTCCAAACAACTCTGAGAGTTCCCATGGCTCATTTAGAAAACAGATGGGGAATGTGTGGCCATCTAGATGTTGTTGCAGTGCAACTCCCAGCCTCCTTTACCATTGGCTGTGATGGCTAGGATTCATGGGAGTTGCAGTTCAACAACATCTAGTTGATTTAGAGCAAGGGAGGAGAACCTGTGGCCCTCCAGATGTTTTTGGCCTACAACTCCCATAATCTCATTGGCATCATAACAATTGGCTATGCTGACTGGGTCTGATGAGAGATGGACTCCCACAACAACTGTAGGGCTGCAGATTCTCCACCACTGATTTAAACCAATTCAGGAACTACACATTTCCTACATCTTCTAGCACCTTCTCTTAACCTTGTTTGCAAAAATATTTCATTTTTCTAATTCCATCTTCCTTGTGAGTACATAATTTGTGGACAATGGGACATATGAAGCTGCCTTATACAGAGTCAGACCATTGGTACATCTAGCTCAGTATTATCTGCACTAATTGGCAGCTGCTCCCCAGGATTTCAAGCAGGGATCTTTCCCAGTCCTATCTGGAGATGCAGGGAACTGAGCTTTGGACAGTCAGCAGTCCTTGAAGATGTAGGGGAAGATTCACACAAAGGACCAGAAAGCCTGTATTTGTTGAAATAGGCATTTTCCTCCCCATAATAAGAGTCTTTAGAAAGTCTAAAATGTGCAAAAAGCTGAGCTTCATGCACCATTCAGTAGTGATGTTGCTATAACGTTACTTCTTGCTTTCTGCTGTGCATACCCTTAGGCAGCACTGTCTCAGCATTGCTCCTTTTATTGGGGGAATGCATGCCTTACTACTCCATCTTCCAACTCTAACCATTAAGCACTTCCTTTGACCACATCATTTAAGGTTGCTGGAAGGATTGTACCTCAAAGGATCAATCCAGATGTTATAATGGCACATTTGCATAAAATCAGGGCTTATCTTCACATTGGCAGTCATGGGGAAAATGTGATGTGTGAGAGGGCACTCATGAATTCTTGACACATATGTTGCATGGCTCCCATGAATCCAGCAAAATGATAATGACTCCAATATACGTCCCTTATGTCCTGTCTGAATAATGCTTGTGATTCTAGTGTATTTTAAAAATGGACAAATGATGCCAGTTTACTCTCCTATAACTAGAGTTTTCATAAATACATTTTTTATTTCTTAGCATCTTGTTCTCCATCTGCTGTCGAAGTAATTTACCTGTAGGAGTAACATACTTGCAACCAGTTCTTTATACACCAGTGATTTCTTAATTTATAAACCAATCAGTCCCACACATATCCCCATGAGAACCTGGGGTGTCAGGATATATTTTAACAATTTATAAGCATCTCTAAATTAGATTAGCTACATAGTAAGTAATAACGATCAAAGCTTGGGTCATTTCCTGGGGAGTAATGACCAGCTAGGGGAAACTGATAGGCCCAGGAAATAACCAGAGGTGCAGTTATCATTTTATTAGAGATTTGTGTGTTTGCCTTTAATTACAGGAAAAATGTATACTCCATTGATGTCTTGCAGTATGATATTATTACAGCAAAGGCATACAGCCACACTGCAGAACCAGAATATTTCCATACACAACTGCCCAGAGAATCATATTTCTGCTTATGTGCACTTGATTTGGTTTAAGTAAGATTTATTTCCAAATGTATACTGAGGATTGCAGTCCAGAAAAAAAGGGGCATGCCCTTAGATGCCATTGAAGTTATTAGGATTTGAACACACTGACAAACCTAAAATACCATTGAAATCAATAGGATGATTACACTTATCCAATTTTCTTTGAATTTTGCTTTTTTTTTTTTTACTATCTAAACCATTGAAAACTTTTTGTGAGCAAAATTAAGTGCAAGCATTAGCCTCTGCAGCATCTGGGCCTTCATAGAAAATTGTAGTTATACCATGTATGTTGTTACTGTGAAAGGTTTCCAGCAGAGATGAACAAATTATTATCTCCATGAAATGTAGCTACTCTAAATTAATTAGATGATGAGTACTATGTCCTTGTAGTTTATGAGTTTCACAGCAACATTATCATGGAAACCAGAAGAAAAATTGAGTAAATGGGCAAAAAGTATATAATAGTAGAATAAAGGGCAGGGCACTCTGACTGAACAACCAACTGAAATATGCTTGAAACACACCTCATATTTTCACAGTCATATCATGTCTTGTTATACCTCTTTGTCACAATTAAGGGCTAATTCACATATGTACATTAGGGATGTGTATCGTATAGTTAAAATGTACAATAACGAAATGATATGCTCTTTATCGTGCATGCGTTTAACGATAACAATATGATAGAAAAACCTCCGATAAATATCCGATCTGATAATTTTCAGCCCGATTATATTGTTTTATCGGACTGCCATATAAATAAACCTATACCTTCTGTATTTTAAAAGTTAGAGGCTTGAAACTTGGTCACAGTGCTTATGGGGTATGCCTAAGTATGTGTATAAAATTTGAGATCAATCCCTCCAACCCTCAATTTTATATGACTTTATTAAAGATTGTTTAAATTCTAACAGGTCAGAATGACAGCTTGCCACGTGCGTTCATTCAGACTTGTCAAGAAGATCTTTTTAAAAAATCATATAAAATCGAGGGTTGGAGAGATCAATCTCAAATTTCATACACATGTCTAGCACATGTTGCTACACATTTGTGCCAAATTTCAAATCAATCCTTTCACCCCTGTATTTTATATGAATTTTTGAATGATCGTGCAACTTTTAACCTGTCAGAACATAAATGTTCTTTAATAAATTCATATAAAATCGAGGGTTGGAGGGATCGATCTCAAATTTCATACACATACTTAGGCATACCCCATAAGCATTGTGACCAAGTTTCAAGCCTGTAACTTTGAAAATACATAAAAATTAATCTCTACAGGGCACAATGGGGCTGCAAATTAAATATTGGATTTCCGATAATTATCGTGAAGACGATACGAGTAACCTACAATATTATAGGAGACAATAATTTTTTTGGACCGAAATTCCGATAACAATAAAATACAATATTTTCGGGCGTGCACATCTCTAATGTACATACATCACTTGATTGCTTACTACTACTTGATTGCTCTACATCTGATGATAGGCAGTTCAATAGATGGGTGGGTTGCATTGGAAATGACAGTGAGTGATATGAACATTCTATCAATGGCAATAGCTTATTCACAAATGAAAGCAGTCACTTGATCTTGCAGTCATCAAATAACAAAACATGCATATGTAAATGTCCTATGTCTTCATGAACACATACAACAAGCCATACACACATACAAATATAATTAATCTTTCATTTGATAGTGAGTGTCTCTTTACGATGTCCCACAACCATATCTGTGAAATACAAAGAATTATAATTTGTGAGTTTCTTTATTTCTGTTGTTGTTCACTTCTACTTTTGGGGGGGGGGAAGTCATCTACTATTTCAATGTTATTTCCTCCCTTTACTTCCATATTATGAAACTGATCCTTGGTGCTTGGTTAGCCGATTTCACAGCATCTGGAATATTAGTACATTTGCTGAAGCTATTATTAATGATGTTTTCCAAAGAGGACCATGTTTCTAAACATGTACTGGCTTTTGCAGTTCTCTTGGCATGTACTATGAATCACGTGGAACTGGTTTGTCTGATGGGGCTCAGTTTATGATGGCTTATTTATCCAATGATCTCTGGACAAGCTAAAATTTTGCAAGGATGAGCTGTCTTTTGCCATTCCTCAGTTGTTCATGTGTTGCATTCATTTTGTACCCTTTCAGATAAACTAGTACTGCTTGATTACCAACTCAGAAACCTCAATGATTACTTGGGGTGGGGAGAGGATGGACAATGTGTTTATCTAAACTGATGTTTTCAACTATTGCAATGTGGTAATTTTTTGCAAGGCTCTAATCATTCAGTGGCCATCCATGTTTTATGATATACACAAAGCACAGACTGGCCTTGGATTGGATGGGTCTTTGGGTGGGTGGGGAAACTCTACAACACAGTATCAGTTTACTTCTGTGCTTATGACTAGGGATACTGCACAGACCCATGAGCTTCTGCACTGGAAGTGTGAACAACATATTCACTTTTCCAAATCAAACAGACCACGGGGTTGTGAATATTGTCAGATTTGCAAAAACACAAAAACAAAAAGTGCACATGTTTA
Organism: Anniella stebbinsi; assembly: GCA_029215795.1. Lineage (NCBI taxonomy): Eukaryota > Metazoa > Chordata > Lepidosauria > Squamata > Anniellidae > Anniella > Anniella stebbinsi. Next base: position 237,015,189 of record JARDYH010000001.1, on the reverse strand, counting down.
ATAGTGCACATGATGTGCAATGATAATTCAGGTACACTGGGAAAAGGCTGAAAGTCAGTGGTAGAGCACATGGTCTGCATGCCAAAGGCCCCAGATCAAATCTCTGGCATTTCCAGGTTGGGCTAGCAAGACTATTGCCTGAAACGCTGGTGAGCCGATACTAATCAGCTAGATGGGACAGTGGTCTGACAATAGTATGAGGCCATTTCCTATGTCCCTATATAGTAGAGAATGGTGGCTCCAGTTTTGGTGGGGCTGTGAATACATTCCGGTTTCCAGTTAGGATCATCCAGAACTCTAAAGGAGCTGCCCAAGGTGCTGAGCCATAGCCCCAAAATAATCCAGCACCTTGGATAGTTCCTTTAGACTTCTGGATTGTTCTGACTGAAAATGGAATGAATTCACAGCCCCACTGAAATTGGAGCCACATATTTACAGCTGTCAGCACTTCTGACAAGCTAACAGGAATTATTGGGCAACAATGGTTCAGATTTGTAGTTCTGTGTACTTTAGAATGGGGAACATGATGTGCAAATGCAGATAATAATAGAGTTGATGTGCAACGATAAATTGGATCTGCTCTGCAAAAATTCATTTTTACGGATACTAGGGATTCTGAACATGAGATGCCAGCATGAGGAAAGGTGAGTTGTCAAAAAGAATAATACCCAGGGAGAGTTTCAGTTTTTGCACTTGAATATTGGTTTCTGCCTTATCTCTGTGCTATCAGATCAAGCTGCATAGGTTAGAAATGCTGTGACTGAACATTTTTCTGAACATTATTCCTTACTAACTGCTGTTAGTTGCTTTCTGAAGCATAACTTCAACAGCATGCAGCCCAAACTGTCTCAGTGCATGACTGCTACTTGTCCAGTAGGTGTTCTTCTTGTCAGTTGTCCTTTGGTTTGATTTGAGTGGATAACTGTGAAAATAGAACAGCTACAATTATAACTAAGCACAAGGCCTTATGCTACTCAAAAAAGGTCTCATGCAACTTATATTTTACTCATCATAACCCTGACATCTGTTCATCGGCCCTGGCAATTTGTGTGACATGGGTTAGCTGAGAGTGGGAAGAGAAGCTGGAAATGGGTTATAGAAACTGTTATATAGTAAAAGCCTGAAACATTAATCCAGAGTGAATAAAATGACATTTTACATAGTGCAATTATTTTGGATGTGTGTATCCAGTTATTGATGCATGTGACAGTGTCAGCAGCTAACACCTCTCAGGCCAGATCCAGTGGGGAGTTGTTTGTTCACAAAAGAAGTTTACCACCAGGAGCTGTGCTCACACAATTGAACTGAAAGCAGATGCCCACATAGTTGGCAGTATCTATGAATCAGGTTCAAAGAAAGCACATTTGAAAGCTATAGAGTGATAGTACTGGTTGATGAACACAGTGTGTTTGACATCCAAAAGTTCTGGGAATCCAGGACCAAGAGACGTGAATGACCCTGATCGGATCTGAGCTAGTGATGACCAACCAAGAAAGTGATCTTGGGGTTGTGGTGGACAGCTTAATGCAAATATTAACCCAGTGTGTGGCTGCTGTAAAAAGATAACTCCATATTAGGCATAATTAGAAAAGGAATTGATAATAAAATTGCCAATATCATACTGCCTTTATTCAAATCTATAGAAGTGACATTTTTCTCCCTCTCTCAAACTACTAGAACCCGGGGTCATCCCATGAAGCTGATCAATGGGAGATTCAGGACAGATAAAAGGAAGTACTTCTTCACACAGTGCATAATTAAACTATGAAATTCATTTCCACAAGATGTGGTGATGGCCACCAATTTGGATGGCTTTAAAAGGGCCTTAGAAAAAATCCTGGAGAAGGCTATCAATTGCTACTACTCATGATAGCTGTGTGCTACCTCCCATATCAGAGGTATTAAGCCTATACCAGTTGCTGGGGAACATGTGCGGAAGGGTGTTGTTGCACTCCTGTCCTGCTTGTGGGTTGCTGGTTAACAGCTGTTGGCCACTGTGTGAACAGAATGCAGGACTAGATGGACCTTTGTTCTGAGTGAGCATAGCCCTTCTTATGTTCTTATGACCCAAAAGACATTGCTTAGAGATTTCACAAGTTGCAACCAAGGAGGGTTTAAAATGAATACATAAATAAGTACACACATCATCAAGACAGAGTTTATTGCCTCAAAGTGTTTTGGCAATACCCTTTTGTTGACTAATGTGGATCAATCCCTGAGTTTCTCTATGTAACTGTGAATTCCACAATCCTGCTATTGTTTACCCTAGGGGAGTTCATAAGAACCCTCACATTTGTTCAATAAATGTGTGAGAGAGGAATGGGATTGTTCCTTCTGGCTATGCCCCCAGTGACTGCTTATTCAGCTTTAATTAAAAGCCCCCCCACACACACATACAGTTGTACATGCACAGGAATCCACAACCCAACTGGGTACACTGATTGGCCAGGGTACCTGATGGGGTGATAGAGCTGTATGTATATAGAGTCTCTTAATAATGGTTGCCTGGTTATTGAACGTGCAAGGGTGTGTGTGCTGTATGAACATTTCTGTAATCACTTAATTCTGAAAGTAAGAGAGGTAATGAGTTAAGTACAGGTAATCCTTTCAAGTATGGTTGCCTTTTATTCAATTCACTCCAGTTTCTTATGCACCCCTTGAATGTATCTGCAAATCAGATATTAGAGCAGGCTCAAGTGTTAATATCCCAGGACATTAACATTGTAAAGGACATTGTAAAGAAGCCTAAAGAGCATTTTGAAGCACCTTTCCACACTGGAATAATGTAGGCTCTGGATTAACTTTTGAACAAGCATGCAAAATTATTATTTGAAAGGGCCTTTTTGTGAATGGCAGGGTCAACCCAAAGCATTTTGCTGCCTAAAGGTGGAGCAACAAAAGGTGCCAAGTCCGAATGCATAGTATACAGGGCCAGTCAAGTTATTTTGCCACCAAAGGCAGAAAATCCCACAAGCATGTCTACCCCTCTCTGGCGGTACAAATGCAAGTATAATAAATTAAATAATTAACACTGTTCTGCCCCCTCATGACACCTAAAATCACCCCCCTCACTCTACCTAATAATAGGGCTGCAGAGACTTAAGACAGGTTATTTGGCTAAGGCAACTTCCTAGATTTTTTGTTGCTTCAGAGCCCTCCATTACTGGAATTCCTCCTGGTTCAGAACAATATTTTACTGATCAGGGCCCCATATTTTGGATTGAACAAGGGCTGAAAAGCCAGCAACATTTTCCATGTGACTAGAAACATCAGCAAAGCACTCTTTTAACTCTACTCTTTTATACTGAGTATAGCAACATCTTTGATATCTCTACTGCTAACTACCTTTCCCCTGTGTCTTGCTTTCTAAATCCTCTCTTAGTGAGACACAGGCAAAGGTCTCCTTATCCTGCTTTTAACACAGCATGGGACATGAGCATTAGGGACCCCTTTGCCTGTGTTTATCTTGGGAGAAAATGGCTGAGGTGCACAACAGTCTGTCAGCCTATCTACACTACTGCTTTAAAACAGTTTAAAATGGTTTATAACAGTTTTGAGAACTGTTGGGGCCCAGGACACCCTCCATATACAGTTTTCAACATGTTTTCAAAGTGTTTTATCCTGCATGTGTAGATAGGCTCTGTGTCTGTGTGTGGCAGGGGGTGAGGGGATGGAGAGAGGCTTGCAAATCAGGGACCCTAATATAGAGCGACAGTTGGGAAGCCTTTGGGACCAAGTTTGGCCCCTGAGTCTCCATTTGCCTGTCCCTATTTTACAGTGAAGTCGGAGCATAAATTAGTGAAGCAGCAAGTAAGGAAGCAGTAATTCTTCCAATTTATAATTTGAATATAATTAAATAACAAAGAAAGTTGTTTTTTTAAAAAATGAAGCAACATTTTCCCCATCTCTTCCCACAAAACAAAACAAAAACACATTTGATTTCTCCAGGCAACTACTCACTATAAAGACTTCACTTGACAATTCGTATCATAATAGCTATTTACATAGTATTTTCGCAGTAAAGACTCTACCCCTGCAAATAAATTCAACTTCCTGTCCATTGGTATCACCAGTTTGGCCCTATTGCTTCAGTTAAGAACATGTTAGAAGGATGAACGGATTGCCTTTCTCTTAGTGGAGCACATGTACTACACTTGATCTTAGCCAAAAGACCGAGGAGCAATATTTTATTGTTGTGGTTGTAACGGCCTTTGTGCCATAGACAAATAAAATGCATCATACTAGTGGGGCACATGAGAGGTGTATCCCATTTTAAATGATGTAATGAGCCTAGGGAGTGTTGTTATACCAGATCGGGCTGTGTGCTTTCTTAAGCATAAGTAAATATACTAGACATAATTATTACAAATCCCCCAAAGCCTTCCTTACAAATTAGTTTCTGAGAAAGCAATTTTAGAAGTTTCCTCCACCTTTCCCCCCCTCATGGGCTCATCTCCTAATGTTCATGCCATTATTGGGATGATTCACATGCATTTGCTACAGCCTATTGTGATATGCAAGTCACATGGCGACATTCTGAATTCTTTAAAACATAAGACCAGTTTGTTGATGAAACAGGGTGAAGCCACAGCCTTAGACAGCAACTTTATAGATATTAATCCTGCAACTACGTTTGCTCAACATTATGCTTTCCCAGGCCTCGTCCTCTTCCAATCATCCCCATCCTCCATCCTCCAAATCCTAGAAAATATGCCTGCAGATTAGCCTGATTAGCTATGTCCATTAAGCGGAGATTCCCTAGAGCAGTTTGCACAGACAGGTAGGAAACAGGGTAGCCCACTTTGGAATTCCCACTCCCCCCTCCCCCGACAGTGACTCTTGCTGCTAGAAGAGGTGTTATGGTAGCAGTGACCTGCTTAATACATGGTGGCAGGAAAAGCACATACAGAAGTGGTTGCCATGTTTTCGAGCCAGGTTCCTTTGACAGAGCCTATCTACACTACTGCTTTAAAATGGTTTAAAACGGTTTATAACAGTAGCGACAACTGTTGGGGCCCAGGACACCCTCCATATACAGTTTTCAAAACATTTTCAAAATGCTGTATCCTGCTTGGTGTAGATAGGCGCACAGTGTGGCAAATTCAGGAACTAGACCCTTTTAAGCATGTTGGTAGGACTTGTTTATTCTTGAGGGCCATTTTTTCGGAGGGCAAGTTAAGGTTTTGGTTGGTGGCTTTTGACCTTCTGCTTATTTATATTGTTTATTGTTTGGTAAAAGAAGGTTGGATTAAAACTTAGTTTTATTTATTTCAATAGTCTTCTCGGAGAGTAACAAAGTTTGAATCCAACCCATTTTATTTCATAATTTGTTCCTCACTTGGAGAATTATGTTTCAAAAAGTCAGTTATATATTTTCTAATCAAATTAATGGCCAGGGCCAGCAGTACTAACTATTGCATCTACGGAATTCCAAGCCTGCCTGAAATTCTTCCTCAGAGAATTTAGCTCTCATTCTTACACAGCTAGCCATGTATTGTGTGGGCCAGCCAGAGTGGGTAACAAGGAGGGCTTCATTCTTCTCTGGGAAAGATGCAGGAAGACATTTTCCAAGCCCTGTTCATGTACTCAGTGATATCATGGTTTATGCCAAGGGTATAGTTAATACAGAGTCAATTTTGGGATCAATTAAGAATTTTATTTATTTATTCAGTGTATTGTTATTATGAATAATCAAGTATTACACAGACCAGATTTGCACATAATGACAACCCAGACTGTGAGTTGAGTATGTGTTGTTGTTGAATCATGAGTTGCCATTACGGTAAACCTGCAGTATTGTTTACTGTGGGTTGTGAACCATAAACGACCCATAGTTCACAATCCACCAACAAACCATGGACTCTCTTCCTGGGTTGTTTGTAGTTAACAACCCATAGTTTGCACATAATGACAACCCACAATTTAAAAACAACTCACAGTTCAACAATAACCAATACTCAGGGTTGTCCTGTACCGGACCTAGTAATTTTAAGATTGTGACAAAAGTGGTCACCTATTGCCATCAATCTACTGAATGCAACACTGGCCCTTTCTACACTAGGCGTTTTGCCTGGGATGGCCCCCGGCTGGTCCCTGTGAGTCCAAATGATGCACAGGGACTTCCGGGGGTGGTGGGGTTGGCCACAGGATTTTCCTGGGATAAGGCAACCCTGGAAAATCCCAAATCTTCTGTGGTCCCAGGAAAATACTGGGACTGCAGGCGATATGGCCGCCCGACCTGGGTGCTGCCACACTTATTCACGAGTAAGCACGGCAGCACAAATGGGTATGGAGCCGCACCACGCGGCTCCATGCCCATCAGGAGAGAAGGGCCCAAGTTCACCATCCCCAGGATGGCAGGGTGAAGGGGACAGATTTCACGCATGTTTTTCCCCCTAAACTTACCTTTCATGGTGGAGCACAAGAGCGTTCTTCCTGGGTTAAACAGCAAAAACAAATGGTGGCTGCAATGTGCGATGACCCAGCAGGAGCCCAGGTCATCACATAATGTATGTGTATTAACGTGATGATCCTGGAAGCAGGCACTTTCGGGATAGCTGCCCCTCAGGCTCTTTACACCCGTCTGGTGTAGAAAGGGCCACTAACAGCAACACAAGTATCTCTCTCAAAGAAAACAAAGAAACTGAATTTAAGAAAATTCATGTATTTTTTGTGTTAGTGGATTCCTTCACCTTCTTGGATGTTAGATTTATTTATTTTTAACATAATGGAATATTTCATCCAGAACTGAAGTATTATTAAATTAAAATACATAGGAGATCAGGAGGAATATAAAAGCAGGCAGACAACGAAAGTGTAAAACAGTGAGAGCAATTCTGCAAGGCCATAATGACCTTTTACTATTCCTGAAATCCCTATGCTGTGATGTTTCATATCGAAGGCTGCCAAACAGATGGCACTGTTATGCAATCTCAAAAACAATACAGTGCAAACACTTTAGGGAAAATCCTGAATTTCAGATGAAACACTATGGGTTAGCTATGATCAAATGCACGCAACAGGAAAGGCTTGGTTTCATGTTTTTACAATCTAGGAGATTTCAAAAGACATAGATCTAAGCTATTTGCAATTTTTCATGGCCCCATCAGGCCAGAGATGATATGAACATCTCTAAAGAAGAGAGCTATAAATTGGCAAGTAACTACCTGCCTGAGTACTGTCCTTATAAAAATGCTATGTGCTGTGTATAAGTGAGGTCAATTAAATCCAATGAGGTCCTTAAAGAAATGGTGCCAGAATTCAATTACTGGTTGAGATAGATATATTAATGAATTCAGATTTTTCACATGGAAACTAGAAAGAAAATTCATTTTTACTTTTTTCTTGAGCATCTAAACCAGAGGTATTTGAGCAGATTTTCATGTGGAGCAAAAGTAGCAAACTTTGCCTGCTGTCAGTCTAACAATGAGAGCTGCTGTGCTATGCCAATCATTTTGTACTCATAGAAAAAGACAACTGTTTTATGTGAAAAATAACTTCTCTTTGAACTTGAACTCATCTAATACGCTACTACATCCATCCAAAAAATCAACCCCCCCCCCAAAAAAATATAGCACACTTTTTGTTGCCATCTTCTAATTATGCTGCATTCTACCATAAAAGTTAGGAAAGGGTAGAGGAGGATGGGAATTCACATTCAAAATGTGCATGATTAACTGGTAAAGGGATAGAAACAAAATGTTCCAATCTCTTCTAAAGTGATCTAGATGATAAGTCTTCTAATTAACTATATGAAGAGTCGTCATTACGTTTTTCTCCGCAAGGATATGATAACCAGAATGTGATGGCACTGGTTGCTATGACTGTATTGATAAAAGAATATTAACGTCTTAGCGTTCCAGATAAAGTTGTTGTGAATGTGTGAGAAAACAATCCATCACTGAGATTCATTTCACGTCCTCTAAAATCCTGAATATCTTTATTACACTGAGGACCCTATCCTATGAGGATGGCTTACGACCATCCTATGCAGAACAGGAGGAGCAGTGGAGGTGATCGTCACCTCTGTGCTTCTCCCACTTTGCATTTCAGCTAGACAGGCTTTTTTACCCATCTAGGTGAGGCATCGGGGAGGGTGAAGGAAGGTGGCTAGGGTGGCCAGCACATTCCTCATAAGCTGACCTCCCCAGTCCCTGCCCATGGGAATGCCCCCTTTACTCACAGGAGTACTTTCGGAGAGGCAGCCAGTGCAGTTCTCTCCACGCCAGCTGTAAGGGGGGTGGGAGCTCAGACTCCTGGGTCCAAAGTCAGAGTGTTATCCAAACTATCCTCTGACTCCCCCCCCCCAATGCTTAGAGGCCATAGGATTGCTCTCTGAAGGACTGTCATATAGGTTCAATTTTTTTTATCAAATATTCCCAGTAGGTTGGATACAGACATGGGCCTAATCCACACCAAGCAGGATTTAGCGCTGAAAGCGGTATGAAAGTGGCATATAAGAGGCAGGAGCCATACTACTGCTTTATAGTGGTATTAAAGTGCACTGACAACAGTTCGGGCCAATTGACACATACCATATACCACTTTCATACCACTTCCATAGTGATATAGCCTGCTTTGTGTGGATTAGGCTTTAGAGTGCAAATTTAAATCCCAGAACTTCTGGCTGGAGTACATTAGGATGGGGCAGACAAACCCCTCACCCAGCTCTGCCAAAGGGGGCATGCCTGCCCTAATGACCTGCAGTATGGTCACTGAATGCCCCAGGGTCACAGACCTTTTAAATTTTATTTTTAATTAAAAATATAACAGAAACAAAAAAGGAAAGGGGGAAACCAGCAACAAACAACAATGAAAATATATACTGTTCATGACACCATTAATAAAAAGAAAAGAAAAGAGTAAACACATCTATTTCGAATATAAACATATATTTATTTAGATAAATATATCTAAATGAGCATCCAGACAAAACTGACATCTGTCCAAATGCATCAAGAGCAGTAAGATCTTCAGACCATTGAATGATAGGCTGTGGATGTTTATCTTTCTAAGCTTGTAATATGAATCTCTTTGCAACTTAAGGGCTCTTAAAGTCCACTTTTGCTGTCCATCTGTTAATCCTCACATCACAAGAATGTAATTTAGAAGCACATGAGCATTCACAAGTAGCACTGATTTTTCAAGAACAAAATTTATATGAGCAATGATTTACAACCAGAAGGAAGCCATCACAGGGCATGCCTGCATCACATTGCCAGCATCTAGCAGAGCTAGCCAACTTCTTCTTAACAAGAAGTTGCAGTGTTCGGCATAACAGATCTATAGTCAGTAGTCCCCAAAAGAGGGCATTCTGAGAGCAGAAAATCAAAGGCTCCTTCATTCCCATGAGAGGCATCAGGATTGCAGACCTCACCTGTTCCAGCCTGTTTAAACCATTAAGAGGGAACAGGTAAACAAACAAACAAACAAACATTGGAACAAGCAGCAAAGAAAGGTAGCTCTGCCCCCCTCCCACTCTGCTCTGGCTAGCACAAAATTGACAGGGCTTTGGAATTGGTAGACACCACTTCATTCCCTTCCTCTGCCCTGCTTAGGATTGCTCTGTCCATCTGGATTCAATCCAAAAGTGCATATCCTCTAAATATTTGCCCAGAAAGAATTAGGGCAACACCCTAGGCAGTGTTACTTAGAAACATACACAGCTTTACAAATGACAACATGTAAAATAACATGCAAAGATTGTGGCAGTATTTATTATATAACTTGTTCCCTTCTTAAAGGCTTCAGTCATTGATGCTTTCTTTCTTTCCTAGTGAATTCCAACAATGACTTCTGGAATGAATTCCCACAAAATATTCACCTCCCTTCCTTGAATTATTGCGATTGCTAATTTGATTTAAAAGAGGCAATTCTCACTGACAAGTCCAATCTGTATTTAAGGGAGGATGGAATATAATATTATTATTCCTTTTGCTATCAATAAAAAAGGACCAAAGGCACCCTTGCAATTTCCCTCTTAAACGATCATTCCAACATGAAGAAGTAATTTAGTATAACATAATGATTAAAGGCCCACAGATGACAGCGTCATAAGAAAGCCATACAGCCCTCTAACTTGGCATATTTTTCTGGCTTGGTGCTTGTTCTTTCATACAAAGGATTTTGATAGGGAGTGTTGGAATGAATTCACCCAGAATGACCTTTAGAGAAATAGACTTTTATTGCTTTGAAATTAAGTTTCATTAATGTATTTTTTCATATTTAAACAGTACAAAAGATTGTTATTTTTTTTAAATCACACTGGTAAAGATATGGTAGATAGGCAAAACTGTGTTGTGTGCACAGAATGGGAAAAACCCAGATTTGAATCCCCACAAGCCATTAAGCTTGCTGTGTGACCTTGGGCCAATCACTATCTCTTAGCCCAACATACCTCATGGGGTTGTTGTGAGGGGAAAGTGTGGAAGGCAATTTATTTATTTCATTTCTATACCACCTAATAGCTGAAGCTCTCTGGGCAGTTCACAACAATTAAAACCATAAGGTACAGCATAAATTATAAAATATGGAAGCTTAAAACCACAATGTAAAAGTAAAACCAGAATAAAACCAAGTAGCAATACAGAGATTTAAAATACAGATGTAAAATACAGATTTAAAATAGCAGGGCTAAAAGACTAGAATGATAACATGCTAAAATACCGGGGCAGTAAAAAAAGTCTTCACCTGGCACTAGAAGGAATACAATGTATGTGTCAGGCAAACCTCTCTAGGGAGCTCATTCGCTAGCTGGGGTGCCAGAGCAGAAAAGGCCCTCTTCCTGGTAGCCACCTGCTTCACTATGCATACTGCCCAGAGCTCCTTGAAAGAGAGGTCAAATAGAAAAGAAATGGACAGCACTTGGACAGCACCTTTTCAGACTGCAGGTAGGAATTTGAATAATCATGGTAATAATCATGGTAAGGATTATCCCCCCATGTGATGATGCTCTTAAAAATGAGGCCTCAACTCTCACAGTGGGGTGTGGTGGGTGTGGGAAGGTAACAAGATTCAATTCAAAACTGGGCCCGAACTTAAAGGAGGTAATTTGGGCCTAACTTGAATCAAGACCAAAGTGACTTCTTTGAATTGAGCCTGGGTAAGCTCAACCATCACTAATAAGCAGGCCTTTCTCAGGACTAAATATAGGGTGACCATATGAAAAAGAGGACAGGGCTCTTTTATATTTAACAGTTGAATTGAAAAGGGGATTTCAGCAGGTGTCATTTGCATGCAAGCAGCACCTGGTGAAATTCCCTCTTGATCACAACAGTTAAAGCTGCAGGAGCTATACTAGAGTGACTAGATACAACAGAGAGCAGTAAACCTTCACATCTATATCATTCCAGTTTGGAACTTTGGACATAAATCAGATGCATTTTCGCATATATGTTTAATTCTGGTTTTGTGTGAGAAATGCAGTTCATCCACGTTGCATTTCTTAGAATAAGATGCTCATTCTAATGTGCATTCAGATCCATAGTTCTATCCACATTGTTGCACAACAGGGAGCTTCTAAACGCCAGTGGTTGGCTCTTCAAGTGGAAGGGCTCCGTTTGCAATCCCTCCTCCCATCTTGGGAGGGGATCCCTCCTTTCCCCACCTCCCAGCTCACTCCATTCCCTTGACTTCCTGTGTTGCATTTTTTTAGGGATCTAGAGGGGCTGCTGTGGGAAGAAGGGGCAGGGATGTCCATTTCTGCCAGCACAACTGATCCAGCGTAAATCTGGATCCAACCCTAGAACTAGATCAGGCCCATTTACTTTTAGTATAGAGGTTTCTGTCATATTTAACACTGTGATCCTTCTACCTGCACTCTAAATTGCTACAAGAACCGTTGTATCAGTTCATTTAGACTGTGACTTATACAGAGAAGTCTGATGAAAGGCATGGTGTAGGCATGGACCAGGATGGAAGGAAACAGAAAGAATAATGTTGTTAACCCTCATATGTTCATGTATTGCATATTTCCTACCTGAAGAAAACAGGAAACGTATAGATATATTATTATAAATGTGAGAAACTAGCCAATTATAGTTCTACATGCACACACAACAAATTAAATAATTATAGAAGCTTCACATATGATTATCCTCACCCCTTTTTCTACAGGGAAATGCTTTTCAGGTAGGAAATACGGCTGGTGAGAAGCAATCATCCTCAATCTGCAAATTGTAGGAAGACTAGCCATCCATTGTCAAATTAAACTGGGATCCCTGGGTTCATGAATGCCAGACTGTAAAGCTAACCATTCCCTGAACCAGAGCTGAACTCCTGGAGCTGTTTTCATCTTCCAATTTGAAAGGATTTCTGGCAAGGGTGCTCACTGTGATGCAGTAATAAAGATATTTAGTCATTACTAGAAGCCTGTTTCAGAGCAACTGGTTGCTTAGGTAACTGGACTGTTTCTACTGACAAAAGTGATGCATGAATGAAGATAGCTACTGCCAAATGCAGAATTTGGATAATTCCAATAAAACCGAATTAAAGATAGACCCTAAAATGCTTTAGAAATGGCTTGGCAATTCAACGTTAATTTTTGGCATAGTGCTGTGTTAATGTTCATTTTAAAATGTCAGAAAGATTGCAAATAGGACTGCAGTATCACTCCAAGGAGAAGAAGTTGATGTATCTCATACTTCAATTATGAGGGTGAATATGGGTTGGGGGAAGTCTTGAAAGATAACAACAGGCATATCTTTCTAGTAGAAGTGTGCACCAATCCTAAGATTTTATTCAGGCTCTGATTTGGTGCTTCAGAAAATAGCCTGATTTTGCTCAGACTGATTTGGAAGCTGTCCACTTTGATTCAGGAACTAAACTAGTGTCTAGATTTGTAAATCTAAGGCTTTATGACTCCTTCTGAATATCATAGGGAATAAAAAAAATGTCTACAACTTTTTTTCCCCTATTGATCAGACTTGGATGGAATTTCTGGACATTGCAGTCCCTTAAAAGGGGATTATGCTTGCTAAATTGCGGAAGAATAGGTAGAGTAGTTTTTGTGTACAGCCTTTTGATTTGCCTTTATTTTTTTAAAAGGAACTGCCAATAACCTATTTATTTCTTGGCAGAATTGGATGAAATTTGCCTGGCTAGTTGCCTCTTCTGAGGGGATCAAGCATGTTGGGTTGCAGATGAACAGGTGCAGGGATTTTTCTGCACCATTTACATTTTGATGTCCCCCCCCCCCGAGATCCCAGTGATATAGGGTGGGATACAAATGTTTAAAGAAATGGTACCCATTTATTCCAATATGTTCCTTATGGACCATTCTTATGAAAATGACAGGGAACATAGAAGTGGCCCTAATAAAGAAAACTGCAAAGTTTCAGAGGGATAGATGCAGCTGTATCTGTGGAACAGGAGTCCTCAAATTGGAAAGGATTGGTGATTCACCTCCCCTTCCCTACTCCCCCTCCATGATTTTTGCAAAATTTGTATGTAAATGGCTCACCTTATAGACATATCTCCAGGCAGGAAACCTACAAAGGTTCTAAAGGATAGGTGCAGGAGCTAGGGAGTTATGATGACTGAAAATTATATCTATTTATCTATATCTATTTATATCTATAGATGATAGATAGATGATAGCTAGCTAGCTAGCTAGCTAGCTAGCTAGCTAGCTAGATAGATAGATAGATAGAGATGTCATAGTGAAGCCTGTTAGAGTTAGAAGGATGTTTATCTCATGGTCCCATCTCTGTCCCTCCACAGAGCACAGTGATTGGAGAGACCCTAACATGCACTGTCAGTCATTCAACTCCCTCCCCCTCCCTCCCTCCCTCCTCTCCTCCTTATCAGCATTTAGAGAAACACATCTCGATGTTTGATTAAAAACTCTCAGAAATTATTGTTCATCTCAAGCATGTGCAAGCTTGGTTGATATTAATTTCATAGCATTAAATATTCTGAGCTGTGATCATATCACAGCAAAGGCAAAAGATGCTATTTGTGGAGACACTTTGACCCTATCTACACACTCCATATACAGTTTTCAAAATGTTTTCAAAGTGTTATATCCTGCTTGTATATAGGCTCATATTGTCTTCCTTTCTGAAGTCAAATTGCACATGAAGCTTTGTGAAGGATCTAGCTTTGGTTCTGGTCACTTTGGAAGGAAGCCCAGTTTGGCTTGGGAAGCACCAGAAACAGTCTGAAAGGGTCTTATTTGGCATGGGCTTCTGCCAAATACAATGTATATCCCTAATTTTTAGCTATCCAGCAGTCAGAGCTCTGCAATGTAGACTTCATATGCCCATCCATAGTACAGTCCCTAAGTTTGAATATCACCCACTGAAGTAGAGGATATCATTTAGGAATAAATACATATTTGCTCATATATCTTCCTTTCAAGGTATAGGTTGAGCCCATTATTATTATTATTATTATTATTATTATTATTATTATTATTATTTTCACAATGGCATGTTCATTCCCTCTCTACCCTCTGCTTATAATTCTTAGCATGGATTTGAAGTCTACACGGGGCTTAAATGATAGAAAGTGATAGGATCATAGCTCAGAATAATTAAAGCTGTGAAATATCAACAAAGGTTCCACATGCTTGAGATGAACAATAGTTTTCAGTTCTGAGAGTTTTTAATTAAACACCAAGATGCATTAGGTTCAATATCAGTCTGTAGAAGCTGCAATTCACCTTCAGCAACTGTGTTGCTCACCTCTTGTTGGCATGGGAGATAACTAATGTGTGGATGACATTCCTACAGAAGACGTTTAAAGCTCTTTTATTTTATCATGTACAATTCAGCTGTGTATTGTACAGTCTTACTCTGAATGACCCCAGTGGAAGTGTGTGAATTACAAGAATGGCAGACAGGAACATTGAGATACAGGATGAGCACACAAACTGGTGCCTCACCATACTCTTCCACTTCTTCTATGGAAAAAAGGATGAGCCCTGCTTATTCTCATTACCTTTCCTTTGGTAAGTGCTGCAAAACTTGAGTGGGCAGTTGTTCTGGACTTCAACTCCCAGAAGCCTGTGTCAGCATGGCCAATGGTCAGGAATGCTGTGAGTTGAAGTCCCAAACATCTGGAGATCTACTTTCTGTCCTCCCCTCTATAAAGATGGTACTACAGCACTGTATTTTCACTATTTTTGGCTAATTTGCCAACCAACATACCTCTCCTTCTCCTGGTATGTGCCTTCTTCTGTTGTCTGTTCTGGATTTCTTCTGACCAGAGATGATACTGAATTCCATAGTTGTTCCATGCCAATTCTAGAGATTTCTGAGATAAGGTAGGCCTTGATACACATAACACAGAGGTCTCCTATGTGATGTTCATGATGATGCCATACAGCAATGTCAGTGCACAAGCCCTTTGTTTATATGCACTGCAGAAGCCTCCACTACTGTCAAAAGCATTGGATTTTGGTAAGTTTCGACCTTATTTCTCTTTCCAGCTTCTAGGAGGATGTGTGAAGCAAAATTGCACTCATTTCCTCAACAGGAGGGCAGCAGCACTTACAAGTGTGAATAATCCATAGCAGACAACTTTTAGTGGGGATAGTGGGTGTCATGAATGCTTTCAGTCTGTAGCTCTACTGGCTCAAGGAAGAAAGAACAAAAAAGGAACAGGGTTGGGTTGGATCCAGACTTAGGCCAGATCTACACCAAGCAGGATATAGCAGGATGAAAGCAGTATATAAAAGGCAGGAGCCACACTACTGCTTTATAGCGGTATTGAAGTGCACTGACAACTGTTGGGGCCCATAAGACACATACCATATACCGATATATCCTGCTTGATGTGGCTCCTGTCTTTAATGTACTGCTTTCATTACGCTTTAAATACCTCTATATCCTGCTTTGTGTAGATCTAGCCTTAGTCATGCTTAGAGCAGACCAATTTAAATAAATGAATCCTAATTTAGTAATGAGTAACATAAATCCCATTAATTGCAATAGGCCTACTCTAAGCATAGACTGGGTGACAAAGCCATAAGTACGTGCACCCTCCTACTCTGAGCTGTGCTCATGAATGACATTTTATTGTCCATCCATTTGTAACTAATCTGCCAATCCCAGTTTTCTAATGCAGGAAAGGTTTTGCATCCCCATAAACTTTTTCCATCCTCAGCATATCCATTGAGTGGCCAAGAAGAAGATGGTTGTAAAACTGATTAATGTGTCACTGAATAATGAAATGTTAGCTACTTAAAATTGTTTGGCACACTAAGTCTTGAAAAGGTGTGCAGAGATATTAAGACAAAAAAATAATAATGCCATAATTAAAGTAGCCAGCACAAAGTGCCAGCACAGCTAACTAGCCAGTTCATGCTTTTAAAACTTTGTTCGTTAGAAACACTGGTAGCAATGTGCATTGGTCAATAGTCATTAAGCCAAAATATTAGTTCAGAGGTTTTAATCAGAAATATGCTCCTCTGTACATAACTATGCATACCATATCGCTATTTATTTTTTTCAGCTCTTTCCTTTGTATTATCTCCATAATAATTGTGTTAAAACTAGCAATATGTAGCTCATGTATCATATTTTTTTAATAATGACTCCACAGTGCTTTGCTGAATTACATTACATGTTGCTGTCTTTATGGGTATGGGTCGGATCCAGACTTAGTCATGCTTTTTAAATTTATTACATTTCTATACTGCCCAGTAGCTGAGGCTCTGTTGGTTGTCACAGTAGAATCATTGATATAAGTGGGGCTTAGGTCAGGTCATGTACAGATTTCATAAAATCTGTTGTCTGTGGTTTGTGGATTATCAAGTGCCTTTCATTCTATCATCTGCTCATTGGCGAGATCAGATTTTTTCTATTTCCCAATTTTGCACAAACTTGCACCTGCAAAAATGTGCAAATCCCCCAACATGCACAAATCTCCCCAATGCACAATTCCCCTTCTAAGTGTGCATTTTCATGCTTTAAACGATGGGTGGAATGTACATTTTTGGCTGGCATATATGTATTTTACATAGTTTTCTATTTGCATAAAATTCCAGAAAGTTAAAAAGCAGTCACAAGGTCTGCAGAATCTGTATGAGTTGGGAAAAGATGGTCCACTGCAGAATCTGTGGGTCGGATTCATAGAAAACTGAACTCATTTGAATCTGTTGCAGATTTCTCCAACATCTTTAGTCATGACTAACCAAATTTCAATGGGTTTCCTCTAAGCATGTTTAAGATTGGATGGGCCACAGCTCAGCATGATAGCATACATGCTTTGTATGCAGAAGGCCCCAGTTTTGATCCCCAGCTTCTCCCGGTAGAGAAAGGAAAGAATCCTGCTTGCAACCCTTGAGAGCCGCTGCCAGTTAGTGTCAACAATACTGGGCTAGATAGATCAATGATTTGAATCAACATAAAGCAGCTTTATATATTCCTATGGATCTAACCCAAAGTTTCCATCTATTCTACGGGTCTCTGGATGTGGTGCAACAATTCCAATAAAAATATTCACCTGCAGACTGAGGTCATACTTTATGTATCTGATTAAGTGGACTCTAGCCCACAGAAGCTTTTGCCATAATAAATGTGCTAGCCTTTAAGGTTTGCAGTTTGGCAATACCTTTATTAGGACCAATCAAAATGTCGTTAAGGGTTATGGAAGCTTTCACATTCCCCAGAACATTTCATTAGGCTAGATGATTAAGAAAAAGTGGGGGAAAGCTCTGGCTACACCCCCAGAAGTTTGAAGAAGAAGAAGAGTATTTCAAAAGTATTTGTCATATTATTTTATATCATCAATATAGGTGTTCCTGTGGAATAATTACATGTGACCTGAAATAATGCAACCCTACCTAATTCAAAGTTCCCAAACCAATACACAGTCCAAAACACAGTTATCGTACAGTATTTGCACTTCTACAAATTTTGCGATGAAGTTCTCTGAGCACATAATGTATGCAAATAAACATATATTAGGGGAAAGTGTGCAAAAATGTGCATGTTAGTGAAAATAACCTTCAAAATGGATTATTGCTTGCAAAATGGTTTGCAAAAATGCATATATTAGGCAAAATGCATAGGAAAATATGTACATTGTGACAAATGTGCACAAAATACATATGAACTTTGTATGAACTTTTTAGAAATCCTGCAGACTGATATGGAAAAGTGACCACACAAAGGTAAGACAAAATATGAGAAACAGAGGAACCAAAATTCATCCCTGGTGAGAGAGGGTTAATATGTATGATGAATTCTTCCAATCCTTCCTAAATGTTTCCTCTAGTTTTATTAAGAGAATTTTATTACCTACAGTAAAAATGGTCCTTTCAGAATGAAACATACAAAAAAGAATATTTTAGTATCCTGTAATATCAGCTTTAAATAATTTGCTAAGTGTTTGCCTTTACTATCCTGTCAGAAAATCTAATTGTGTCCATAAAAGCTTTGTTTATCTCACTTAATGTGTATTGCTCAAAACAGCAGTGGAAAGAGAGAAATAGTAAAAAACAAAAACAATGCATTTGAGATTTATAACTGTTTTTGTATTCTGATATAATTCTATGTTTTCTATTAGAATATTGATTTGAGACAACAATCAATTGAGCAGTCAGGTATTGTTACCAGACTGGTCAATTGATTCCATATTATTTGACTATAGCCACATAATAGTTCGTGAAGCAGGAATGCCTTCATCTAGCTAACAGCCTGTAGTTGCTGTTTGTTGTTTTTACTGCAGAGTTTCAGTTCCCCAAGTTACACTGTTAATTAGAGACTCCTTTGTCTGCTTTCTTTCTTTTGGAAAACCTGCTTTCTATCTGGTTTCTACTGTAGCCATTTGTTTTTCTCTCTCCCTGCTCCTAAATATATAGAAGATTTCAAAATGGTAACCTACCTGATATATTTATAAATGACAAATAAACATATCATGAAAATGTCATATTAAAAGTTATTCCTTTCCCTTGGTTTATTCAATGTGAATTGGGATGGTGTGTGTTGAGATTTTGAGGGGTTTCCACACATTTTGAGTAATAGAACAGCAAGCCTATATTATATTTCCTAGACATTGTTTTTCTCCTCAGGTATCCCTTGCATCAGCATTTCTCTTATGCTAAAGTAGCCTCCTTTGCATTACACGCTGTGTAAAGTTTGGTACCTCCAATCTCCAGAAGAGGGATATATACATTATGCTCTTGACCTTGGAAAGTTCATTTTTTTAAAAAAAAACCACCTTCCCTTAGTTCTTTTGCAGTGACCTTTGCCTCTACTGTCACTTAAAATGGCTATTGAAACAGTGATGGATATTATACAGTCCCTATAAAATTCCTTGCAATTACTGTAGAAATTGTCCTGAGGGACAGGATAAGTTGGGCTAGGCTATAACTACAGAAACCACAACTTGAAAGGCATAAAGAGAGAGAAACACTATAGTGGACAAAGATTTCTTTTTATTCTTCCAAACTTTGTTGCTCACACATTTGTTGCCCAAGCTCAAAATGAAACAATTGGATTCAAAGGTCAGGTCACACAAGCTGCTTTTCACATTTCTCTTTGGGATACTGAAATCAGTTACTAGTCAGAATGAGTGATGGGTGAACTTGCCCAAACAGAAATTGTTTCCTCAAGTAGTTACGAATCCCGCTATCCCATCTCAGATTAAAGTTCTCCATTATTTTTGAATTTTGTGTATATATGGTTGTGCATGTACATCAATAAAATGCATCTTGGGAACTACACCATGGCATCATTTTGTGTCATGACATCATACATCACTATGTTATGTTCCCTCCTCTAATTGGCTGCTTTTATGTGCACTACAGTTATTATGGAGCCATTGGAGCCAGTGTGAACAGCAGCAGCATGAGTAGGAGCTGCAAAAAAGGCCCTTCTATCTGTGAAAGTCTAGATCTCCTATTCCTCATCTGCCAGCTGTCCTGAGCTACACTACTTTGTTCTCTTTGGATTCCATTTCCAGTATACCCTCACTGTGCCACCCTCCAACACCCAGGTCTAAAGTAAATGTTTACTTTCTGAACAAGAATATATATATATATATATATATATATATGAATATATATGATACTAGAGAAAAATGGCCTTGGTTGACTACCTAGATGCATAAAAGAAACGATGCCATGAGTGATAATAAAACATTGAACAAAGGGTGGTGAGAAAGCAAGGCTGCAAGTCTTCATATACCTGCTCTGTATGTAGGCCGCTGTATGTAGTTTGTTTCTTGCAAGTGAACTACATGATGGGATTGGAATGATGTATGCGCCTGAATGTGCTGTAATGCTGAAACTGCTTAATTGGAAGGAAATGCTTAATTGGAATTTCTAACTGTCAAGACCTTTTGATATAGGATGAGACAAATAAGCAGCTTGATAAGGAGGACTGACTATCCAGGTCAATCTGACGTTGCTAGAAGAGTTATGGGCCACCTGTTGAAAAGGTATAATGAAGTCTTCTTTGATATGTCTTTGTTTTGCTTCAGAATTTTACCAACTGCTAATTGGTTAAGATGCTACTTGCCAACTGTTAATTGGTTAAGATACTGTTTTGTATAAATATACCTGCTGTTCACACTGCCAGGAGAGAAGTTCTTTGCCTGTAGGACCCTCTCCATGCAGCTGCATTATGCTCAATAAAACAAAGTTGCCTTACAACCAAAATGGATTTTTATCCTTGACAGTGGTTGCTAAGGTTAAGGGCTCTTTCTTCAAATGTGATTGGTTTGTTGAAGGTTTTAAAAACAGTAAATAAAGGTTTAACTGGCATAATTTCACAAGCAAGCATATTGCAAAATGTGACATTTCCATTTACAAAAATAAAGGATTAAACCAACCAAGATCAAAACATGTACAGAAATGGCGGAGTTTAGATGCTTTAGTCATGCAGATGCTCACAATAAATTGTATTTTGAATATCATAAATACTAAAATTTGTTAGAGAGCCATCCAAGCTTGGTACATATATGGGCAATATCAACATAGTAGTTTCTACCAACAAGTTTTGGGAGCATACCTTATGAGGATCTGGCAACATAAGGATGTAAGATTCAACTTTACTAGTCCTCAGAAATATTTAGAATTTCAGTGGCAGCGTCAGTTTTTTAAATAAATAACTGGTATAATTACTGCCCTGGTAGTGGGAAATCTGTTCTCCCCATTATAACCATTATAAATTAAAAGAGAGATTTCAAAAGCTTTCTCCTAACCAGTGCATATAATCATAAGAAGTGAGGTTTTCTACTCCTATCTCCTTGATGCTTACATATAAGCTAAATAATATTGCTTTACATTTCTGAATCTCACTGTACAAATTATGTTCATGATCTTAAGAATATCTTATTCTATGGTATAAATAGATTAGGGTGCACTCCTATCGATTGCACCATCGGTGATTGGAAGCCCCCAGACTCAGAGGTGCCCAATCATCCAGTCCAGGTGGGAGGAGCAGCGGAAGCTATCTTTGCCTCCCCATCCTCCCACTTGGAGGGGAAGGGAAGGATGCTGGAGAAGGCTCAGGATAACTCATATCTTGGCCTCTCCCATCTTCTTCCCTTCTTGGCCACAGGAACACTCCCTTTCCTCCTCCTTCAAAGTTGATTTTTTTGACCTTGATTTTTTTGACCACACTAGCTGAAAGGGGATGAGGGAGGAGGGTTGGATCTCTGACTCCTCTTTCCAAGGTCGGAGTACTGTCTCCAACCTTGGAAGGGAACTCTGAACAATCCAATGGTTTCTGGGACATTTGCCCTGGGATCATAAGATTGAGCTGTTAAGAACTTTAGAAAATTAAACATTTTATATATGGATGTTATCAAATCTTCACGACTTACTTCCTGAGGCTACATTGTACTTTGAAATACTACAGAACAACTCTTCAAAAGTGCAATCCCTCCCCCCACCGTATTTTATTTTTACTCTCCATTGCTTTTTTGTCTGCTTGGCTATTAGCAAGTACAAAATGTCAACATTTTGCTGTGCATATTGTAATTTGAATCATGAAAGGAAGAAGACAAATAGGGACTGAGTATTGTGACTCTTACATTATGGGAAACTATAGTTTGTAATACTCATGGCTCAATAGAGATGCATGAATATTCCACGTAAACAAATCTTGGCTAATATAGCTATGAATAAAATCAAATTCAAAGGCTGGGAAAACTGCAAAAAACGTTGTACCACATATATTTACACCTTCAAATTTAATCTCGCCTAATTTCAAATGTTTCTCACATTCACCATTCTCTTTGAGAGTTCTTTCTCTTAGAGGAGTTCTTTCACAGCCCAACACATTTCACAGTACAAAATTTTCCTCGGCTGTCAACACCTATGTTTTCCATCTGTTAATCATTTGCTCTTATTCCTGGCACTGCACTTTCCACTATGCTATAATTAATTCTGCTTG
Organism: Anniella stebbinsi; assembly: GCA_029215795.1. NCBI lineage: Eukaryota > Metazoa > Chordata > Lepidosauria > Squamata > Anniellidae > Anniella > Anniella stebbinsi. The sequence continues at coordinate 236,992,840 of JARDYH010000001.1, read as the reverse complement.
CTTCGTGCTTACTTCACAAAAATATTTGTCTGCTTGGAATTTTGTTCATAAAGATAAGAGATGAACTGATTCACTTGTGTAGCATCTCTCTTGGGACTGTACCATCTCAAAATGCTTATGGGGGAGCTCTTTTATGAAAACTGCCCCAACATTTCCTCTCCCAGACATGTAACCTCTCTACAAATTGGCAAAATGCCTACATGGAGTATTGTCAAAGATGTGATCCTGCATAGATAGTGTATGATGATATAGTACTGCATCAGATCAGAATGTATTATTTCATACGTACATTTCTTTTAATCTCTTTAGATAATTATTTTAAAGCAAATTACTTTCTTTTGAAATTCCTACTGTGCCAAGGATAAACAATTTGTGCACCAGATACATTCCCCCAATCATTGTTGGAAGGCTTTTTGTTTGTTTGTTAACAATTATAGCAAATGGTTTTATAGCCTACAGTGTTCAAGTGGAATAAATAAAGTATTATTATATCCAATTGATTCTAAATGTACTACAAACCTTCATACCCATTTTCCACTGGGTAAATTGACACTTACTCCTCAGTTCGTTGTAAATTGAAGTAAAACTCTTAAAACCACAGCCATCAGGCCTTAATAATGCAATAACCTGGGACAGTATCTAATGTGATATAAGGACTAATGTGATTTATGTTATTTAAGTGTAAGAGACTTCTAATATCATGATCTAAAACCCCCACTGCACTAGCCAATGCTCTTGGCAGTGTGCTAGAGGTCCCATATCACATTGGATACTGCCTGTGATATTTTCTAAAGAACCTCTTTATGTACCATCAATTGGTGAATACTAATAGGTGTGAAATTTGAGGCTTCACCACCACACAGTTAGGGCAGATTTACCATTTATGTCCTACATTTAATGGGACAAATATTGCTAGCATGGAATCTGCCCTAAGCATTTCACACATTGTTTGCACACACATAAGTAGCTATGGTACAATAGCAGTTATGCCACTCCAGATAATGACCTAACAACCAATGATGGGTTATTTGTTTCAGGGTGGCTTGTCATGATGACTGAACCCAGCATGGTTTCCTCAATGTGGTCTGTTAACTACACACAAGCCACCCTGAGAAACCATGGCTTGTTGTTGGATTGTTCATGGTGGATTGATTTTAGAGTGGCTTGTCATGATGTGCAAGCCCAGTACTATGGTTTGTGCATGGCTTGTCAGAATGGGCTACAGAGCCACCTGGTAAGAGCAGCAAAAAGACCGGTTGTTTCTCGTGATTTTGCTAACAATACCCCCCTTTATTATATCTTAACATTACACAGGTCAATTTATTCTTCCACTTCATTGCTTCCCTAGACAATGACATTGTCTTGTTTTTTCACTTTCAGGAGATTTGCACATATTTAATGTTATCCACACAACACACACACACACACACACCTTGAGGGAGATTGTGAAAATTTAATGTCATATTAAAAAAAAAACTTTCAGGGAGATAGATACTGCACATTAATAAATTTGCACAAATCTCCATGAAAGCTTTTTTTAAAAGTTAAATGTGCACAAATCTCCCTGAAGGTGAAACACAATAACATTAAATATGCACAAATCTCCCCAAGGGTGAAAAAAAAATCTACAAATATACTCTGCCTTGCTAATGAGCGTATTTGCATTCATTATCGGAGTAGGCTGCTAAGGTTGTGCCACAAAGGCCCATGGGATGTATGCCAGGAGCAGGCAGAAGGATTAAGGGGTAAACAAGCCATGGCAAGCTGCAGAGCACCTGATTATCTGTTAGGAGTAATATGGGTTAGCAAGTGAACACACCATAGCTTATCGTCAGGGTGTCTTATCGTGGTGTGCAAACCTACCCAATGTATGAAGTGCCTAATTGATAGCCAAAGCCTATTCTCTTCTCTTTCAACAATGACATAAATGAAGACATGTCTAATGGGGGGGGGGGGGGAACATTTTAGCAGCATAATTAGGAGCAGCAAGTTCTCAAGATACGAAGCTTCCAGGCACATAAAAGGACACATGCATTCTTAAATATCAATATTCTAATATAAAGGCTTCAATGCAAATGACTGCTCTGAAGAACTTTATATGGATTTAGGGCATTTTCTCAAGGATTTAAGTTTCATTAGAGAAATACCTTGGAAGCTTGAGATAGATATAATTCTGGTCTCATGATTCACAGTCCCCACAGCGACACCCTACCCATTCTAGGAGACTGACATTTCTCCAGATAAGAAGTGCACTGTTAATCAGCATGAGCGTGCTGTAATGTATAAATAAAATTGAATTGGCATATTGAAATTTCAGACTCCTAGGAGAAAGAAAATGGGTATAGCTTCTTTTTAAACATTTTTGCCAAGAAAATAATAGGATTTGCTTATATGAAATGTGAGAGATGAAAGTGGAAAGGCTGTGACAATTCACAAGAGCTATCAACTCAAATGGTGCCATTTCATAGATCTGAATTTTTGAATCTGTCTGAATGTTGTTGGTCCATGAGTTGGATTATTCATTCAAGATTTAAATATACAATATATGACTAAGTCAAGAATGACTAAAAATATGGATACTGTATTGTCTGCAGAATGGAGCCCGCATTATAGTCAGTTACTTTCTTGCATAGGTAGTTCCAACCAGAAATAGGATTCAGCATTTATTCAATTTGTTTTCTTCACTATTGTTAAAGAAATAATGTCTAAAGTGACTTATTTTGTTTCACTCTTACCAAACCAATAATATGAAAGTAGAGGAGAAACATAATCACTCATAAAGTTATGTAATGAAAGCACAGACCACGACTCTTACTGTGGTGATTATTAAAGTCTATGGAATACATGGGAAAGCATATCAACTAAACTAGCAATGAACAAATCTGTAATTTGTTTTTTTCCTGCATTTAAATTTCTTAAATCTCACTTTCTTATCTTCCTGATTATGAAGAAATGTGTACGGATTGGTAAATTCTTATAAATTCGTATCAATTGCAGTCTTTTCAAAATGCATCTATGGGTAAGAAAATGTTGTGGCAAACTACCTTTAGGTGCTTGTGAGATTGCTTTCTAAGGGGGTGACACTGGAAGGTATCCCTACCCAAAAGGGGAAGCTGGGGGGTGGCGAAGTTATGGCGCCACCCCCTGGCTGAAAATGACTCGCCCTATACAGTCACGGCAGATGCCGTGTAGATGCAGAAGATGCCCGCTTAGGATTCCTTTCTGCAGATCTATCAATAAATGTGGCCATGTTTAAAATCCAATCTTGTGTCTTACCTCGTTATTTCCACCCTCCGCATCCCCGCAACTAGTTTTGCCCTCATTGGATCCTAGGTTGGTTCTTGTACGATGGCAGTGAATGGAAAAAAGAGATTTAAGACAAAAAAAAAAAAACCCTCACACACTATTTAATAGTCAAATGCAAACCAATGCAGAGGGTGGGAAGATCCTAGAATCCTGCATGAAACATCATTATACGGAAATGAAGGTTGCTTACCTGTAACTGTAGTTCTTCGAGTGGTCATCTGTGCAGTCACACATATGGGCTCGCGCCGACGCCGAGCCTGCTTCCGGGAAACTTCAATAGCTAGATAGAGTTTTGGCGGGAACCCCTCCCCCACCATCCACCGCGCATGCTCAGGGTTCCCGCTCTAACTTACCTCAGTTCTCTGAGACCGCTTGGCCTCGCAACTAAGGCATTAATTGCACGAAATCAAGCAAGAGCATGGCGAACCAACTTGACGTCACAACAGCGATGCCAAGAGGGGATGGTGGGAGGGTTGTGTGACTGCACAGATGACCACTCGAAGAACTACAGTTACAGGTAAGCAACCTTCATTTCTTCTTCGTGGTCTCTGTGCATCACACATATGGGCGAATAACAAGCAAACTTACCGGAGGTGGGTAGGCACGCTGCTTGATCATTGGCAAATCGAGGATAGGACCGCCCTTCCAAAGGAGGAGTCCTGTCGAGCTCTGACATCGAGGCGATAATGCTTAACAAACGTGGAAGCATTAGTCCAGGTGGCTGCCTTGCAGAGATCAGTCAGCGAAGCCCCATGGAGCAACGCCGAAGACGTTGCTTGCGCCCTAGCAGAATGTGCCGTCAGTGGAAATGGTGGGTCCCGCTTTGCTACCTGGTAGGCTAGCGTAATGGTTTCCACCACCCACTTGGATATGCGTTGAGAAGAAACAGGCAGTCCTTTGGATACTCCTCCATAACAAATAAACAACTTGCGAGATTTCCTGAAAGTCTCAGTCCTCGACTTATAGAAAGCTAGTGCCCTTCTAACATCCAACGCATGCAACGTTGCAGATAACGGGTCTGAGGATGGTTTGAAGAAAGTGGGTAGAACAATGTCCTGATTCACGTGGAACCTTGAAGAAATTTTTGGAACAAAACTTGGGTCCGGCCTTAGAACTACCTTATCCCTAAAAAACTGTAAATAGGGGGGGGTCTATTAGTAGTGCTGCCAACTCTGAGACCCGCCTTGCAGACGTTATAGCAACCAAGAAGAGAGTTTTAAGCGTTAACAATCGAATATCTATCGTGGCTAATGGTTCAAAGGGCTTTGACGTGAGTATGGTGAGAACTAATGATAGACTCCACTGCGGAACTGCTGGACGGATAGTAGGGAACAAATTATTTAAGCCTCTCAGAAAGGTTCTTGCCATGGGATGTGTAAACACGGAAAAACCGTCCACTAACCCATGGTTGGCCGCAATGGCAGACAGGTATACACGGATGGAAGCCGGCTTTAGCCCTGCCGAGTGCAGAGAATAAAGGAAGGAGACAATGTTAGGTAAGTCTGCTGTCAAAGGATCAAAAGCATTGAGCAGTGCATAATCTTGGAAACGTTTCCATTTTCTATTGTATGACAGCCTGGTTGAGGGCTTACGCGCGGCCTCTAAAATACTCCTTACTTCTGTTGACAAGTGGAGGTCGTTCCAAGACGCCGGATTCTCCACGCCGTTAGATGCAGGGCGTGGACATCGGGGTGCAGGATTCTGCCCATCTCCTGGGACAGGAGGTTGGAAACACGTGGAAGTCGCCACACCTCTGATCTCGCTAGTTTGAGTAGTGGCGTGAACCAAGGTTGTCTTGGCCACCACGGAGCTATCACTATAGCATTTGAATCGCTGCGCCTGATATTGGCTACTGTCAAGGCCAGCAGAGGAAATGGAGGGAAGATATAAAGAAGCCCCTTCGACCAGTCCCATTGCATGGCATCCCCTAACGATGCATCTCCTATGCCTGCTCTTGAGCAGTATGCTGGACACACTGCGTTGGCAGCTGTAGCAAATAGGTCGACGGTGGGGAACCCCCAACGAGCAAATATACGGTCCAGGATATGAGGAGAGAGCTCCCATTCGTGGGTGTTGCTGAACGATCTGCTTAAGTCGTCCGCTATGGCATTCTCCGTTCCCGCAATATGTAGTGCCGATAGCAGCATATTGTGGGAAATTGTCCACTGTAAAATGTCCATCACAAGATGAAGGAGGATTGGTGACCGCGTTCCGCCCTCCTTGTTCAAATACCAGACTACTGTGGTGTTGTCTGTTAAGATTCGAACATGGTGCCCCTGTAGGTGAGGGGAGAAAACCCGTAGGGCCTTTTTGACTGCCAAAAGCTCTAACATGTTTATATGCAGGCGTGCTTCCGAAGGTGACCACCTTCCTTGTGTTACCAGATTGCCGTAGTGAGCACCCCACCCTGCTAACGATGCATCGGTTGTGACTATGCGAGAGGGCGCTCGTGTGATAAACGGCAGGCCTCGAGACAGATTGCGATCTTCCGTCCACCATCGGAGCGAGCTTCTTACCAACAGTGGTATGGTAAGTATCAACTTGTGTGGGTTTTGCAGAGAGGAGTAATGCTTGAGCAAAAACTGCTGGAGAGGTCGCATGCGTAACCTTGCCCAACGTACGACGAACACGCTCGCCGCCATTAACCCTAGGAGTCTTAAAATCTGGAAGGCTGAGATTCGAAACTTTGATCTGTGCCTTACTGCAAGCTGTCGCAGGACCCTTGCTCTGCCTGCTGGTAGAAAAGCCCTCCCTATTGTGGAGTCTATGGTAACTCCTATGAACTGTATTCGACGTGCTGGTTGCGTGATTGACTTTTTGTAATTTATCCGCAGCCCAAGCGACGAGAGAAGAGTGATAACCTCGTGGACGTCGGTCAGAGCTTGGCTTTTGGAGGCGGAGACGATCAGCCAATCGTCCAGGTAAGGATAAACCTCGATGTTGTTTGAGCGAAGGTGCGCGCAAACCGCTGACATGCACTTGGTGAACACTCTTGGCGCAGATTTTAGTCCGAAGGGAAGGACGGAGAACTGGTACGCCTGGTGTCCTATGATAAACCTTAGGTAGCGTCGGTATAATGGATGAATAGCGATGTGGAAGTATGCATCCTTTAAGTCTATCAGCGTGAACCAGCTGCCCTTCCTTAACATGGGAAGAATTGATGCCAGGGTAACCATACGAAATTTTCTGGTCCGTATGAACTTGTTTAAAGCTCTGAGATCCATAATGGGACGAAGACCCCCGTCCCTTTTTGGTACCGTAAAATACCGGGAATAAAACCCGGAATGGAGATGGTTTGCTTTCACCCTTGTGATAGCCCCTTTGCGTAGCAGTTTGGTGGTTTCCTGCGCCAAAGCGAGTGAGGGCGGTGTATATTTTATGGTACCAAGTGGAGGAGGGACTTCGAGTTCCATTTTGTAACCCTCTGCGACGATGTTTAACACCCAAGCATCCGATGTTATGGATGCCCAGGTATGCAGAAAAGGTTGAAGCCTGTTTGCCTGGTCCCCGAGCATCGAATGCGTCAAGTCAAAGACGACGTTTGTGTGACAATGGCTGCTTGCTACGTTGTTGGAAAGACCCTGTCGACTTACGTTGCTGGTATGCCCTAGATGTGTCTGGCCGAAAACGTTGACCCCTGTCCTGCAGCTGTTGCTGCTTGTACGGCACAGGCCTGTACCATTTACGTTGCCTATAAGGCTGTTGAGTAGGTTGAAAACTCATTTTCTTTGCCGTCATTCTGGCCTTGTGCAGGGTATCCATTGTTGCGTCTGTTTCAGAATTAAAAAGACCATCTCCGTCAAAAGGAAGATCTTCAATGCGGTTTTTAGTCTCTTGCGGTAGCGTAGTCGAACGTAGCCACGCGTGGCGACGCAATGCTACTGCTCCAACCATCGCCTTGGATAGACAGTCAGTGAGATGACGCGCTGTCGTCAGTTCTTGTTTTGACAACCGCATGGCTTCTGCCTGAAACACGCGAGCCAGATCTCGCTGGTCGTCAGGGAGGTAGTCAGTGAGCGACGATACCTTCTCCCAAAGAAACAATTGATATCTCGCCATTAAAGCCATATAATTTGTGACTTTGATGCCCAATGATGTAGAAGCGTACATGCGGCGCCCATAAGCATCCAATTTCCGGCCTTCTTTATCCGTGGGGGCGGAATGTGTGCGACCAGATCTGCTTTGCGATGCCTCCACCACAACTGAATTCGGCTTCGGGTGTTGGAAGAGACATGGAGCCTGAGCTTGCTTGACTTTATAAATTGCGTCCAAGCGTTTGGAAGTCGGGCCAACAGTAGCAGGATGCTCCCAAGATTGTTTCAAAGTCTTTAGGAGGGCCTTGACCATTGGCATGGTCAATTGTGGAGTTGGCTCCGCAGACATGACATTGTAAATGCCATCATCTGAATCTTCATCAGGTTGTTGACAATCAATATTAAGTGACTGAGCCAGCCGTAACATCTGTTCCAAGAAACTCCCCATCTCCATCGTCGGGGAAGCTCTCTCCTCTGTGCAGACTGCGTCCAACGGAGATGCTTCCGATGGGCGAGGAGATGGCGCCGACGACGAGTCCGAAGCATAGTCCTCGAAAGACTGCGACGGCTGTCGGCGTCGAACCGATCGATCTTGATCCGGCGGTAGTGCTGGCATCGAAGACTCTCGACTCCGATGAACGTGTTGAAGCAGCGAAGTCGTCCGGCGTGGAGGGACCGGCGGCGGAGACTGTGCTTCTCGACGTCGAGGAGGAGACTGCATGGCTCGGAGTCGACGCCCCGTGTATGGGTCAAATCGATACCGGCTGCGATCAGACGGGCGCGAATGGTCTGAACAGACCTCCCAGTCGCGGGACCGTGATCGCGATCGAGACACCGACACCGATGAGCGTTGGCGAGATCGAGACGGTCGACGCCGATGAGGATCATCGGGATGAGTAGGCTGCGCCGGTTCTTTCGGTACCGAGCGTTCGGTGTCGGACGCGATGAGGATTGGCCCCGGGGACGGCAACGAACGTGAAGGTGAGACAGACGTTGGATGTTGCACCGGCACCATTGGAGTCGGCGGAGTACGGAGCGGAGAAGAGACAGAAGATGTGCGCCTCTTCGAAGTCGACGCCGCCGATGAGTGCTCTGCATGCAGAGAAGACTGCGAGACCGAACCTATCGACAACGTGCGTTGCCTCGATGTCGACGATCGCGCCGGTAGCGAAGCGGATTTGTGCACCATCGCCACAACTTCGACTGTAGAGGACGGTACCGACGCCGGGCGTGTAGTCGACTTTTTAGCTGTCGACGGTTTCGATGACGGTCTTGTCTTCGCATTCGATGGACCCCCTTTCGAAGACTTTGATTTTTTTGCCTTCTTAGTAGGGGGAGGAGATGTAGAGGGTGAAACCCCTGACACCGATGCCGGCGGTTCAACCCGCATATGGGAGGAAGCCGGAGATGCTGGGATTGAGAGACTTGGACTCTCCCCAGAAACTGCCCTCTGCATTGCTGACGGTCGAGGCTGATCCACAGCTGAAAGAGCTTTTGACCACAAAAGGCTACGGAGCCGGTCTGCTCTATTTCTCCTTGTCTGTCTTGAAAAACGCATACAGTGTGCGCAAGAATCAACAATATGGGTCTCCCCCAGGCAAAAAAGACAGAGAGAATGGCCGTCGGTGAGGGCAATTTTGGCCCTACACCGGGAGCACCGTCTGAAGAGGGCGGATTGCGCCATAAGATGGCGGCTTCTATGAAACAAATTACTCTCCAGGGAGAGATGGCTAACTAACTGGAAAATTCCTATCTAATATATGTTTTTTTTTTTTATATATATATATCTAACTATGAATAACAATACAACTCTATCTAACTAATACTATGAAATATTCTTTGTCTTACAGCTTCTACAATCGTAGACGAAGTCTCCCGCGAGGCTAACAGCGAAGCGGTCGAAGAAGAACTGAGGTAAGTTAGAGCGGGAACCCTGAGCATGCGCGGTGGATGGTGGGGGAGGGGTTCCCGCCAAAACTCTATCTAGCTATTGAAGTTTCCCAGAAGCAGGCTCGGCGTCGGCGCGAGCCCATATGTGTGATGCACAGAGACCACGAAGAAGAAATAGTTGTTATTGCAGAGTGAACTACGAAATGGGAGTCTGGTTTCATTTTACGTTATGCAGTCTCCAGAAAAACAGGAAGGGGCTGAAAGAATGAAGAAAGGCAGAATATAATTTGGTCCTTTGATGTGTAAACAGATTTAGTACAACAAAGATCAATAAACAAACTCTCTAAAGGAATATGTATTTTAATATATTATCATATTTCATGATTTAAAAACAAACAAAATTCAATTTCAATTATAGACCAGTTTACAAACAGTGCTGTGCCTCTCGGGAAAGCATATAGCTGTCAAAACTTCAATCAAAGTCCTGCCAGGTCTCTCATAAAAAAACAAATAGCCATAACCCAGTGTGTTATTGTCCTTTTAATGTTAGTTGAATGCCTATAATTCTTCTCATGTCAGCCTCTACACTCAGCTTCTTGACATTAGTGGTCTCAATTTCACACCCCTCCCCTGTAAGTTAGCTCATATAGAAATATATATGATCTGGGTGGTTATTTTACATTTCCAGATGGGCTGATGGTTTGAAAAAACTCCCAACAAAAACATATAAAATAAAGTTAACCATGATAAGGAAGGCAAAATATGGGCTTCTCTTTCAAAGGACTGTGTATTCACCCGTTCTTAAACCATTTCTTTAAGTGAATAATACCAGAATGGAGCTGTTCAACATATTCCCAGAATGCTCTTGTCCATCACTGACAGAAATATTATTTCTTGTCTAGGGTGACCATATGAAAAAGAGGGCAGGGCTCCTGTATCTTTAACAGTTGTGTACAAAAGGGAATTTTAGCAGGTGTCATTTGTATGCATGCAGCACCTGGTGAAATTCCCTCTTCATCACAGCAGTTAAAGCTACAGGAGTATAGCAAGAGTGACCAGATACAAAAGCGGGCAGGCTCCTGCAGCTTTAACTGTTGTGATGAAGAGGGAATTTCACTAGGTGCCGCATGCATACAAATGACACCAGCTGAAATTCCCTTTTCTATACAACTGTTAAAGATACAGGAGCCCTGCATATGCTCACCCTATTCTTGTCTAAACAGCAGGGAAGAACTCTGAGATATTACCTCACCTCACTGGATATGATCCTTCACATATGGAAAAAGTGGGACATCTCCTCTTGTATCCAAAGACATTAATTTGCATACCTGCAAAACATTGTTGCTGCCAATCAGTACATCTGAAAAATAAATGGGAAAGTATCTGTAAATCACACTTTTTTATATACATTTCACATTGGGCAAGCAATCAGTAATTTTCAACCAGTGTTCCCATGTTAGTAACTGTGAGCCTGTCTACATTACTGCTTTAAAACGGTTTAAAATGGTTTAAAACAGTTTAAAACGGTTTATGGCTGCCTCTACACCAGAGGTTTAAAGCTCTTTCAAGTCTCATTAAAATTTTTACCTCTACATGAGCAGAGTGCAAATCGGGAGTTGAGGTGCGTTATCTATCCGATTATGCGCATTATTGAATGTGTGTTAAATAGCGAGTTTTATTTTGCTGCGGGCCGTTAAAGCGCATTTTGATTATGTGAACAAGCGATTCTCCGCATTAACTACTTCTAAAGCGCATTTCAAACAACTGGTAAGGCCACCAGTTGTGTGCTCAATTACCTCCTGCGTACAGTCATTTAGCCATAAAGCGCTTCTGAGAAGATGCGCGTAATCGGAGAACCAGGCGTCAAACTGAATTCTTGTAGAGGGGTTCTATAACAGTTTTGAGAACTGTTGGGGCCCGGGACACACTCCATATACAGTTTTTAGATTGTTTTCAAAGTATTTTATCCTGCATGTGTAGATAGGCTCTTTGTTTTTGCTTAAAAACTGTTGCACATGAAAAGTTCTATGCCAGAGCTGCTGCCAGATCATCAATTTGGAATCCTTTTACTGAAGCTTCAAAATTTTCAGTTTTTTTGTTTTTGTTTTCTTGCCCATAATTCTTATACTTTTTTTTGGGGGGGGGGATAAACCTCAACAAAACAATCTGAGGGGGAGGATGCTTGTATCCACTTTGTATTTTTTTATCTGTTTATTTATGTTTTGTAATGTTTATCAAACTAAGCTGTGAGTGACTTTGTATTGTAAGCAAGCAGGCCAGAAGCCTGTCCCTGCTGGTTTGTATCAGACATTAGACAGTTGTTGTTGCCCTAGTAACCATTGCTAAGTGGGGACCCTTAGCAGTTGACAGTTTGAAAATGACTAGTGGGAGAAACTGCCTATTTGTATATGGACCAGACAATAATAATACAATACCATTCAGATTGGTCAACAAATTTGATCAGTGATTATAAGGTCCATATAGATTGCGGAGCCGACACAAAATTGGGATTTAAACATGGGCCACTTTATTTATTCAGCAGAGAAGCAAAAGGGGGAAGTGAACCTATGCGGGAATTTTGTCATGGCCATCCAGGCCATTGTGGGGATCGGGTGAAGCATTCACGGCCCAGGAAGTGGCGCCTGCGCTTTCGCCGCCCCCGGAGCTTCCTCAATCTGAGGTGGGAGGCCTTCTGGTGTTGTCTCCCCTCGTGCCGCAGGGCTCTGAGTAGACAAGAAGGGTTGGCCTCAAAGGTAAGCCTTATCCCCCCAACTGATGCCACAGGGCTCTCAGTGGTTGGCCTCAGGCATTACCAATCACCTGAACAGTGCCAGTGAATGCTCACCATTACTAAAGCATAAAAATGCCCGCACCTACCACCAATAAAGTGACCAAGATAGACAAATTAACCTATTTAACACCCGGTCTGTTCTTGCAGTGTGGAGTAGGCGAAAAAACTCACAACCAAGTTAGATTGTGAGCAAAAAATTCCTACTCGGCCTCCAAAAAGACGACCAGTGAACCCACACTGACCACAGGGAGGGCAGCAGGGAGCCGCGCAGCAAGAAGTGGAGTGGTGGAGGGGTCCTGGCTCTAAATAGCCTTAGACCCCTCCCACTCCAGTGGCACCACGCCGGGGCAGCCAATGGCAGGCCTCCACGCCTCATCACCCCATCCTCGCCCGCAACCCCCTCCCCCCGCCCATGCAAGCAAGGCGGGAAAAGGTCTTTGCGGAGCGAAGGATGAGAAATGAAGAGCCGACACAAAATTGGGATTTAAACATGGGCCACTTTATTTTTTCAGCAGAGAAGCAAAAGGGGGAGGTGAACCTATGCAGGCATTTTGTCATGGCCATCCAGGCCATTGTGGGGATTGGGCAAGGCATTCACGGCCCGGGAAGTGGCGCCTGCGCTTTCGCCGCCCCCGAGCTTCCTCAATCTGAGGTGGGAGGCCTTCCGGTGTCGTCTCCCCTCATGCCGCAGGGCTCTGAGTAGACGAGAAGGGTTGGCCTTATCCCCCCAACTGATGCCGCAGGGCTCTCAGTGGTTGGCCTCAGGCATTACCAATCACCTGAACAGTGCCAGTGAATGCTCACCATTACTAAACCATAAAAATGCCCGCACCTACTGCCACAGGGGAAGACAAGTCTCAGCTTAGTCTCCCACTCCCACTCCCCCTTGAAGAATTACTTCGCAGAGGTCACCCTGCAGGTCTGACAAAAACAGATCATTTCCTAGCTGTGACAGGTGCACCCCGTCATGCCTATACAGCTCCCTCCAAAAGCGGCTGATATTAAGATGCTGAATGCTAACATCCCCATGCTGCGTCAGTGTTTCAAAGATCTCAGTGTTGACTCGCTTACGAGCCCTTTCTAAAGCAAGGGGATCGCAACTGACCCTCCAATGCAGCCGAGGCAGAATGCAGGACCAAATGATCTTAATGCCGGGCCATAGCTTGCGTAATAGCTGGAAGTCCGCCAATGCTTGCAATATAAGACCCTTGCCCTTTAACAGGCCCAAATCATTCCCCCCAAGGTGGATAAGCAAAATTTGCGGGGGGTGCAAAGCAGAATGATGCTGCAGTAAGGTGGGTATGAGATTCTCCCACCACATACCACGTTTCCCAAGCCAACGAATGGTAGCGTGCTGATTCAAGCCGAGCTGGGATCCAAAGTTGGAACTGCATGCCCATTTGCTGGCCCAAAAGATCATGCTGTGGCCGCATATGGAAACCTGCACGGGTGTAGTAGCCACTGGCTGATCTAAAACAAACACGAAGACGTTAGCACATGCCGCTTAATCCCTAGTTAGCAATTCGCCTCTTAATCCCTAGTTAGCAATTCATAAATCTTATATGCAGAAGAGTGCCATCTGCCCAGCATCTGAATCTGCGAAGGGGAAAACCCAAGAGAAGCTGCAGTAGAAGCTGCCCCAATGTGGAAGGAGTGTGTGCCAAACATTGCTGGGCGCAAGCCCAAGACATTGAGAGCCCGCCTTGTAATCACCCAAAATTGATACTTAGTCAGCAGGGAAGAATCCTGATAGCAAAACAGGAAACCAGCAGAGGACCCTCGCAGGGCCACAAAAGCTGTCAAGGCTCTTACTGGGCACAGCTCTGGATTGGTAGAAGGGAATAGGTAAACCCAACGCCCCTTACCCAGCTGATCCGTTTTGGACTGCCTGAGGTATAACTGGACCTCACATGCATCAAGATGCAGGTCAGAAAACTGAAATGCCCTGAAAGATCTGTCTCCCTTAGATGATGCAAGAACCTCGGAAATCCAAAAGGCCCCAAAAAAGGCAGTCAACGCTGCAGCATGGAAAAGCACTGACTCACAGGAGGTTGGGACCTATTTTCATATGTGGTGGAGCTGTGAACAAGTACAAAAATTTTGGGAAAGGGTTTTTAAAGAAATAAGTGATATAATTGGAAGTAAATTGGAATTAAACCCGAAGTTAGCTCTACTAGCAATATGGGATAGTAGGAATAAGCATATAATAAAAAGAGAATTGGTAAACAACCTCCTGGCACCCGTCAGAATAATGATTGCTAAAAATTGGAAAGGGCAACGAAGTTATACAATAGAAGATTGGTATAAAGAAATTTGGGATATAGCTCTGAATGATATGTTGACTTGTAAAATGAAAATAATGAGGGGAATGTCCAGTAAGAGTGATTTTGGAGAAATATGGACTCCCTTTTTGGATTATGTTTTAAGATCGGGAAAGGGACAATCGCCTTCAAAAGAATCATTAAAATTTTGGAAGGAGGATGAATGATTATGAGAAGGTCTCGGTGGGGGGGGTGCACGGGGGAAGTCGAGGGTGGTAGTTTGTTTTATATTATGTATTGTGTATGTTGTTTTGTTGAAATTAATAAAAAATTATATAATAAAAAAAAGAAAAGCACTGACTCAAATCGAGAGTGGCAAAGAAGCTGCCACTGAGCCTGCAAGCCAAGTAAAATATCAGGGGACAGTGGAAGCCTAGCTTCAGAAGCGCGTGGAGCTTCCCACTCAGAGACCTGAGTGGGAAGCTCCACTCAGAGACCTGTGAACATGGAAATCAGATGTGCAATCCTCCAAGCCTTGTGCTTTTGCAATGAATGCTAAAGCAGCCAGCTGAAGCGATCTTGTGCGTGCTGAAAGACCTCATTTTCTGGCACTTACACAACATTGGAGGACATGCTCCATGGGCATGGGCCACTGAAGCTGAAGGTGATTAGCTAAATAGAATGCTTTTTGATAGGTAGACCTGGTGCTAGGTGCCAAGGACTGCCATATGGCCTGATCTATCTCTTCCTTCCAATCAACCAAGGAGTTGGAGGCATGATCTCCGGCCTTGGAAGAGCCCGGAGAGCCAATTCCCGGAATCTCTGAACCTGGTGTCATGACAAAGCGTCCGCTATATCATTATTCAAGCCAGGTACATGCTTTGCCCGAAAGAGAATATTATGTTTCAAACAATGAAATGTAAAAACCCTAACTAGGTCCATGACACGAGGATTACGCGAGGACAGGGAATTGATGACCTGCACCGTGGCCTGATTATCACACCAAAATAAAACAGTGGAGTTAGCCATGTCTGCCACCCATAAATGCACAGCCACAAATATAAGAAACAACTCCAAAAAGGTGAGGTCCTTGCACAGGCCATCAGCAACCCAATCCTCGGGCCAACGCTCCACGCACCATTTGTTCCTCCAAATGACGCCAAAACCCCATGAACCTGAAGCATCCGAATGGATCTGAAGTTCGGCTTCCACCAAAAGCTCCCGCCTCCAAAAGGATATGCCATTGAATTGTTCAAGAAAATCCAACCATACCCTAATATCAGCTCGCATATCCCTGGTGACGCGGGTTCTATGGTGTGGCATTCGCAGACCAGACATGGCTGAGCACAAGTGACGCAAAAAGGCGTGTCCAGGGGATTGGGCCCACTGCGAAATTCAGGTGACCCACCACTTCTTGTAATTGCTTCAGTGAAACCTTTTTCTCACGCATGATGCTCTGCAGTTTAGTGTGCAGGGTGAGTAGCTTGTTCATTGGTAAGCGACAACACTGCTGCATGGAATCTAATTCTATACCCAAGAACTTAAGTACCGTGGATGGTCCCTCAGTTTTTTCGTGCGCCAGTGGAACGCCCAGCTCCTCACAAAGTGCACAGAAAATGCTCATCATGTGAGCACAATGTGAACTTCCTGCCGGCCCCGAGAACAGGAAGTCATCCAGGTAATGAATGACATCAGGTGTTCCCGCCCTCAAAATGAGGGCCCATTCCAGGAAAGAGCTGGACGTCTCAAACATAGCGCATGATATAGAACATCCCATTGGCAGAGCACGATCTACATAAAATTGTCCCTGAAAGCAAAAACCTAATAAATTGAAATCCTTGGGATGGATGGGTAAAATGTTAAAGGCTGCCTTTATATCACATTTTCCCATCAAAGCTCCAACACCATTTTTTCGCACCATGCCTATAGCAGAATCGAAGGAAGCATATCTGACAGAGCTCAAGCCTTCCAGAATTGCATCATTTACAGAGCCACCCTTTGAGAAAGATAGGTTGTGTATCAACCTAAATTCCCCTGGCGCTTTTTGGGGGACTATTCCCAAAGGCAATACCCGCAAATGAGGGATTGGAGGGGTTGGAAATGGACCCAACACCCTTCCTGCATGTACTTCTTTCTCTATTTTTTCTTTGGCAATATGCTCCCTTAAACTAATCGATTTCTGATTCTTGGCCAATGAACCACGTCTAATTCCTTGGAAAGGGATACAAAATCCCTCCTGAAAGCCAGAACTAAGATACCTTGCTTTGTGCCGCTTAGGGTATAATGCTAGCAACTTATTAAGAGGCTCAATTTTGACTGGGCTGGGTCCCTTTGGAAGGAGGTTGTTGCCCCCCGGGACGTCTGGCACCCAGTCCTTCCCTATTGGGCCATTTTCTGCTCTTGTTTCTAAAGCAATCTGCAGCGGAATGATGCCCGGAACATATGTGGCACTCGTGCCTGTATTTACATGGGTTACGACTACAAACTCCTTTGTTGAAGTCCCAACAGAGCGGGCAGTGTTGAACCGCCTGACCCGCATTCCCCTGAAAGGTGGAAGCGGGCTGTTGCTTGGCCAAAATATGGCCGCTATCCGCCCTATCACCAAAACCTGGCCGGGCTGGCATCATGAACTGTAACCACAGATCATGATCTTTAACATCCCAGCAAAGGGCGTTTTCAAAGGCAGCTCTACGACAAAATGATTCGTCATAAGCCAACCAAGCCCCGCCCTCATATTCCGAATATGCTCGATATATCATATTGAGGTATTTTGTCAGAATAACCCCTTTTCCTGGAAAGCGCTGAAGCACTACACCCATATAAATAAGGAATCCGGGGAGCCAATTAGCCCATGTGCGGACAACCTTTTTCTTCCTAATCCTTTCCGCCTCCTTGTCTACACCCTTTTCCTTGTCTGAGCTCTCTTGTTCACGGAACAGCAAAGAAAATATATCCACGTACTCGCTCTTGCAAATCTTCTCCCTGGTTGCAGGGAGGAGATGATAGCCCAGAGGTGCCAATGTGCTTCCCGTAGGAATAGAATCACCGCTAGCCCCGGCATACAGGTCCCTGCCTTCCTGCGACAAATTAGACCCTACTGCACTGGCAGGTCCCTGCCAAACGCTTGCGCAAGCTGCCATCACATCAGTAGCCTGATGTGTCTGTGCTTCAACCTTGGGGAGTTGCTTCCCTGAAGCATTCAGCTCAGGTGTCCTTGTAGATCCTATGCTTGCCAAGCTAACCTGTTGCTGAGTGGGTGTTGCAATAGGGAGAGTGTTTGCCGTAGCCGAAGCATGGGGCATCTGGAATGGTTGAACGGCATTCCCAGCAACAGATAACTCCATTCCCGTTAACCATGGTAACAAACCCCAATGTGCAAGATAAGTGTTAGCTACTTGCAATGGTGTTACACTGTGTTGTGTCTGTTGCTCACCTTGCACTGTGGGCGCTATTCCTTGAACCGGTATGCTGGACTGAAGAGCTGGTTCTGAGGGAGCCGCCTCCCTGAGCTCGGTGTCACCGGAAGGGGTGGAAGTCAGGATAGCGCTTGCTTCCAGGGCCGACACCTCCTTTGTGGACCCGCTAGAAGAAGCCTCAACCACTCTTAATCTAGCTGAGAGAGAATCCCATAAATTATCCGGCCTTTTCTTTCTAGTCATTCTACAGCCCGTATTAGTATGTGGAGTGGCAGGCATAGGGGGAGCCTGAATACCCTTCTCCTTTTCCAAGGTTTGCAATCTTGCTAAAATATCCGAGTCATGGGGGTCTAGATCCTCCTCAGAGGATGAATTCTCAATAGGCCTCCCCTGTTTAGATGCTGGAACAGGAGCTTTTCCTTTGCCTTTCTTTCCCCCGATACCTTTTTTTGGTGGCATGGCCAAAACTAGGTAGGACCCACGATATAGCTCAATCCAATAAAGACTAGAGAAAATGTAAAAAAAAAAATTTTTTTTTTTAACTATCCCACCAAGCACTGGAAGTAAAGCAGTTAGAGGGCTGCCTGCAACGTGAAATACTAGCCTCGGGAAAGCTGCTGTCAATGGGTGTCTCTGAAATGCTTATATAACCCTTTAACAATTATCAGGGCCGGGTATTAATAATTAGCTACGCGTCAGGCCACCCCACAACTGAGGACGTGCCAAAAAAGGCCAACGCAAACCAGGGTGTACCAGCTGAATATGTCCTGGCAGCCAAAACCAAGCGGGCAAGCCAGCCAGTCCCGACTCACCTCTAAAGCCTAAAGGCTTTGAAGGGACCTACCCAAGCTGATCCACCACCCGGGGGGGAGGTTCACGGGGGGGGGGGGAATGTCCTCGGACAGAGAGAGCTGAGCCCGCCTTAAGGCACCGGCCTCCGCCCTGCCCTGGCGAACCGCCCATTCTGCTCTCCCCCCACCCGGAAAAAAACCTGCCGGCCTGATAGGCCTAGTAGAAAAGGATGGGGCCGGCCGATGCCGCCCTTCCCTGCAATCCGGCCCCTCCTGCTGCTGCCACCCGCTGGGTTGTCCAGAAGAGCCGCGCCGTCTTCTGCTCTGTGCACAGCCGTGCATCGCTGCCCGCCGCTGGAGCGCCGCCCGCCACTGGAGCGCCGCCCGCCGTCGTCCGGGCTTGCTGCCGCTGCTCCGCTGCTGCGACCTCCCTTGCTGCTCGTCTCCGCCGCCTGCTCGGCGCCGCACCACTCGTCCGTCGCCGCTGCTCCGTCACGCTGCTCTTCGCTGCCCAGCCGCGCAGCAAGAAATGGAGTGGTGGAGGGGTCCTGGCTCTAAATAGCCCTCGACCCCTCCCACCTCCGGTGGCACCACGCCAGGGCCAGCCAATGGCAGGCCTCCACACCTCATCACCCCATCCTCGCCCGCAACCACCTCCCCCCGCCCATGCAAGCAAGGCGGGGAAAGGTCTTTTTATATTATAGAACTGTTGGTCACTAAAAGAAGACCAAGAGGTGACAGGGATGAACAGTTTACTGCTTGGTGAGTGGTTCTGGCAAAGAGGATGAAAAAGGGCCTGTCAGGAGGTTGGTCAATTTGAGACAGTAGGTTAAAGGAGGACCTGAAGGCTAACACTGGTTGCTAAGGTGAGCAGCACTAAGAGCTGAGAAAGGAGTTGGGAAACCCATCTGAGGGAACCCTGTTGGGAGAAGATCTGAAAACCTTCTGCAGAGCAGAGCAGCAGCTCATGATGTGAAGTTGAAGTGAGGCAGGCAGAGCCCAGCACCAGAAGGCTTCATACAGAGGGAGAACTTCAGCAAGCAGTCCTTGAAACTAAATCATGCTAGAAGCCAGAAGCAGCAGGAATTTAAGGCAGAAGAGGACTGCTATAGAGCAATTGTTCCTGATTGTGAGTGAGGGCAAAACTACATGTTATACTAATCACATCAGTGTAGCTGAGGTGATTTTTCCTTATTCTCATGTAAACATGCATAGTACCCACCCAGAGTGGGACCATGGCACTCCTGGAAGGAAGGATTAACCCCCTCGTGTCTCCCCCCCCCCCCAAATTCACACACACCACAAGGAGGAGAGCATAAAACAATATTCCAATAAAGACTTTTTTTTTCTTTTTTAAATACCCCCCCAGTGTGGGGATGGATTTGGGGGGGGCAGCAGAGGTTCCAGAGACTTAAGCCAGAAAAGGAACACCTGTAGGATAGCCACATTGCTTTGTTACAAAGCCCTTTCCCCCACACTCTGCTATTGTCAATATACGTGCAACCTTACTGCTTTCACCATAACACAGTGTTTGTCTTGGATGCTTGTTCTGATGCTAAGATGCAGGTTATTACTAAATTATTTATGAGCAAGTTTATCTTTGCTAATAAACTCTTTGAGCTACATTCCACCTCAGTTCCAGCCAGTTCAAGATGGCCTTTTTATAGGTATTTCCTGGATTTAGGCTGAAGGTTTTAAGGACCTAATCACTTTCTCATAAACCACCAGTTTATGAGAGGGAGAGAGGAAGAGAGAGAGCAGCATGAATGAGTTTGAAGCAACAAGAAAGTGAGGTAGAGGGAAATATATCAACTCCTGCCAAGGTAATATCCCCAAATTGAGATTCAACGGAGGAACACTCTTCCCATGACAGCTGCAGTTTAAGGTTCGCTGCTCACGTTTCAGCTTATTGAATTAATAGCCTAGCCTACCTTCTAAGATGGCATGTCCTGGAGAGCAATTCAAAGTCTCTAATGGTGCTATTGTATGTATGTTTAAACAGACAAAAGTCCTACAATTCCCAGCTTGACTGGTTGAGGAATTGTAGGACTTCTGTCTCTCTAAACATACATACAATTGCACTTTAAAAGTTTGAATACAGAAGGATTGAAAGATAAATGTGCCTCTGTAAAAGGGTAGTTTCTTATTCCAGGCTGATTATAGGGTAAAAAGACATGATCTTTAATAGGTGGCTACCCATCCCCACCCCAAATTCATGTTTAACCTTCATTCTCCTCTTCTAGGTTTCTCCTTTAAGCTTCTTTTCTCTGTCTCTCTTTTTGTTTGAATTGGATGTCTTGTGCCCGGGGCTTGCTTATATCCTCACTTGCCCCACTGCTGGGGGTGTGTTTGTTGACTATTTTTCTCACTGTGCCATTTTTCAAGATATCTGATGTTGTCACCTTAGTATCTGTTGTTGCCACCTTATCTTGGCTTGGGCTCCTAATGGCTGCATAACAGACAAATTAAACTGGTGAAGCTTGGCAAGACTCCTGTTGAATTTTTGTCATGCAGTTACCTAATGCAAACACTTAACTGCTACAAGATACATTAAAAAGGTTCCTATTATTGTTCTTTATTCAGAAAAATAATCTGTTTTTAGCAACGTCTAGAGACTACATTTGAATAAATGGGCTCTTAAATTAAAATGTTAATTAGGACTTCAAGCCTAAATATTTTAGTTGCCATTTGTATTGAACAGGCTTATCTATCTATCTATCTATCTATCTATCTATCTATCTAATCTATCTATATTTGGAGCTGAAGGACTAATAGATTTGCCCATACAGAAGGTACTTTGACACTCCCTCATTTTTTTAGTACCTAGTGCTGGGAGGAGGACTGAACCCTTTCTCCCAAACCCTTTCCCCAGTTTAAATATTCTTCCTCCTAAAACTGCAATTTGTCCTTTGGGGGAAAGTGTACCCTATATCTTTATCTGCAGCTCAAATAGCATAGCAGCTTCTGACTGGAATTCTACAACGTGCTAGCCCTTTGTAGAGGGAGTCAGGGATGCATGCTCAGGGATGCACTGCAGAGAAGGCCTGCAGTTTAAGTGTAAGCACATTCAAGTTAACATGATCACAGAGCTCCATATGATTGGGAACTGTACCTTATCAGGGTTCCTGTTCCTGTGGAGTTTTGTAATTGTGTTCACTTGAACAAGGTTACATTTCCTCTTGCCCTTCTCTTGCCCTCCACTGTACCAAGCAGCAGCAGCAGCAGCAGCAGCAGCAGCAGCAGCAGCAGCATTCTCTCATCTGTCTCTTTTCTGATTTTGGCCCTATTCACATGATCACCCATTCCTGCAGTGTGCTTCCCTCATTGTCTTCCCAATGCTACAGCCGCATATCCCAATGGCCACCATGGTGGGAATCAGATCATGCTGACTGCTGCAGTGATGGCAACCATAGAGTTTGGCCACGCAGGCTAGATTGTTCCAGATGCTCTAGGCGGCTGTCTTTATCATCACCAGGATTCATCCACTGAGTGTCAGGATTTCTCAGTGCTGTGCCCACCACATTACATATTAAGCCACCGCAGGGCCCCTTGCCCTCACTGCAGAATTTGGGTAACCAGGGTGGGTAAGTTACTGATGATGGGCAGGGAAAATGATAGGGGTGTGCACGGACCCCCCGGATCGGATCGGGACCCGGATCGGGACCTCCAATTTTGTCCCGGACCGGTTCGGACAAAATCGGAGGCCCCCCGGACCGGATCGAGTCCGATCCCGACCCAAAAATCGTACATTTTTGGATCGGCCGCCATTTTTTTCCCCATAGACTTGCATTGCAATGCAAGTCTATGAGGAAAAAATGGCGGCGGGTGGGTAAGGGGGGGCCTAACTCCCTCCCCCCCCTGGGGCCGTCCGCTGTGGACGGCCCCGGCAGGTAAACCCCCTCCCCCGCGCTCCCTACCCCCCCTGGGGCCGCCTGCTTCCATCCGCTGGCGCCCGCGGGCGCCAGCGGATAGAAGCGGACGGCTCCGGGGGGGGGTAAGCCCCCTTCCCCGCCACTTACCTTCTCGGCACGTCCGGCGCCGGCGGCTACTACCAGCGGGCTCCGCGGCCTACTCTCAAGTAGCGCGCCGGGTGATGACATCACCCGGCGCGCCACCCTGGAGCAGGCCGCGGAGCCTGCTGGTAGTAGTAGGCGCCGGCGCCGGACGGGAGCCGCCGGGCCGGGCAGGTAAGGGCCCCCCTCCCCCCTCCCCCCTCCGCGCGCCCCCTCCTCCCCTCCACGCACCCCCTCCTTACCTTTCCGGCCCGGCGGCTCCCGTCCGGCGCCGGCGCCTACTACTTCCAGCAGGCTCCGCGGCCTGCTCTAGAGTAGCGCGCCGGGTGATGACATCACCCGGCGCGCCATCCTAGAGCAGGCCGCGGAGCCTGCTGGGAGTAGTAGGCGCCGGCGCCGGACGGGAGCCGCCGGGCCGGAAAGGTAAGGGCCCCCCTCCCCCCTCCGCGCGCCCCCTCCTCCCCTCCACGCACCCCCTCCTTACCTTTCCGGCCCGGCGGCTCCCGTCCGGCGCCGGCGCCTACTACTTCCAGCAGGCTCCGCGGCCTGCTCTAGAGTAGCGCGCCGGGTGATGACATCACCCGGCGCGCCATCCTAGAGAAGGCCGCGGAGCCTGCTGGGAGTAGTAGGCGCCGGCGCCGGACGGGAGCCGCCGGGCCGGAAAGGTAAGGGCCCCCCTCCCCCCTCCGCGCGCCCCCTCCTCCCCTCCACGCACCCCCTCCTTACCTTTCCGGCCCGGCGGCTCCCGTCCGGCGCCGGCGCCTACTACTTCCAGCAGGCTCCGCGGCCTGCTCTAGAGTAGCGCACCGGGTGATGACATCACCCGGCGCGCCATCCTAGAGCAGGCCGCGGAGCCTGCTGGGAATAGTAGGCGCCGGCGCCGGACGGGAGCCGCCGGGCCGGAAAGGTAAGGGCCCCCCTCCCCCCTCCGCGCGCCCCCTCCTCCCCTCCACGCACCCCCTCCTTACCTTTCCGGCCCGGCGGCTCCCGTCCGGCGCCGGCGCCTACTACTTCCAGCAGGCTCCGCGGCCTGCTCTAGAGTAGCGCGCCGGGTGATGACATCACCCGGCGCGCCATCCTAGAGCAGGCCGCGGAGCCTGCTGGGAATAGTAGGCGCCGGCGCCGGACGGGAGCCGCCGGGCCGGAAAGGTAAGGGCCCCCCTCCCCCCTCCGCGCGCCCCCTCCTCCCCTCCACGCACCCCCTCCTTACCTTCCCGGCCCGGTGGCTCCCGTCCGGCGCCGGTGCCTACTACTACCAGCAGGCTCCGCGGCCTGCTCTAGAGTAGCGCGCCGGGTGATGACATCACCCGGCGCGCCACCCTAGAGCAGGCCGCGGAGCCTGCTAGTAGTAGTAGGCTCCGGCGCCGGACGGGAGCCACCGGGCCGAGAAGGTAAGTGCCCCCCTCCTCCCCCCCCCCCGCTGTCCACTTTCATCGGCGGGCGCCCGCTGGCGCCCGCCAATGGAAGCGGCGGTGGGCGCCAGTGGGCGCCCGCCGATCCGCCGATCCGCCGAACCGGTTCGGAGCTTTTTCGGACCGGTTCGGATTGGATCGGCCGATCCAGCTGCGGGATCGGAAATCGGATAATTTATCCGATTTCCCACTGGACCGGACTCGGATCGTGGATCGGGTCCGATCCAGTGCACATCCCTAGAAAATGATCCCTACACGACACACTAACCCATTGTAGGATGCTCCCATATGCAACCCGCGATGGTTTAGCATTACGTGTGAACCCAGTCTTTAACTTTTAGAAACATTTGGGCATGCATGCTGCAGAGGGAAACTGCAGTTGCACCTTGCATGTTGTTTTCTCCAGTGTGCTTCTGTGCCCACTTGGCAATCCAGAGAAATGAAGATGTCCCGTGCGAATGCAATTTTGCTCTGCAATGTGCCTGAACTCTTTTAAAAGTTAAATAACAAATGATAGGTGTTGCTGAGTGGAGTGCCAGTTGTGGGACTGGGAAAAGTGAGTAGAGTGATGGTGGAGGGGAGCACCGGAAAGCTACAGTGTCCCAGTTATGCCAGTGCTTGGAAATCCTCTTCCTTGATTTTGCAAATTAGGCAGGTAACAAAAATAACAGGTTCCTCAAGTCTCTGAGGAGAGGGGTCTGCTTACACTAGACTGTATTCATCCTGATGAGTCACAAGTTACTTAGGCCTAGGCCTGTGCTATTGCCAACCTCTGTGTAACACATGAAGCTACCTTTAGAAGTAATAGATGTTGGTACTTCCATGGGCATTTTATTTCATATTCTTTGAAACCAAAACAACAGTTACCTACATTTTTAAATGCCATGTTAACTCAGAAGTGAGTGTTGTTGTTTTTTATCTAATCAAAAATTGAGAACCAAAGTTGCACTGGGAGTTATTTTCTCTTCTAAAATATTTATATGTGCAATAATTCTTCCTCATGGATCTTGACACTCAAATATTGGAATATAAGATACTGGAATCGCTAATGGGTTAAGCTAAACTGAAAAAATAACAACCCCTAACACTCTTCTGCAAAGTGTAGCTGGAAGATAGGACAAAGAAGAGAACAGATTGAGGCATAAGACAAGAAGTTGAGATAAATAAAATACTGGGATGCTAGTCCTTACAACAGATTCTGGAAGTAATAGACTGGAGGTAAGATAGATGTGTCAAAAAAGGAAACAAAGATCAGAACATCTCTGAAATCAAGGAAGGCAAAACCAAATTACACTTGGTGCAACAACATTTGTTTATAATGCTGGTAAGGTTGCAGACCTCCAGGAATGGGATGAGTCTAAACTGAGGTAGATGTAACAAAACCAAGTTTGCAATAGCTTAAATCTTAGGGAATGACTGGGTTGGTTTTTTAAAAAGAAATGTGAGAAGAACAGCCCCACTGAAGTCAATCAGTGAGCATACATGTTCCTGGAGGTGAAGATGTTTCATACAGAGTTTGTGAAATTACTATTAACATCAGAAAGATTAGCCTGAAGAAATGAATTATTTTCTAGGTATGATGACTTCTATGTCAATTAACACCTGAGGTCTGCTGACTGCAGGGAGTGGGGAGAGTTTGTTGCACATCTGATGAAGCAAACTGTGTTGGTCTTTAATGAGGCCACCTGTATAATTCAATGGAAAAAGACTTAGGAATGACTGAAAGGAACACATTATCTCCAGGGCTATAATAAAATAATTGATCAGTGAAATCAAGGAAGTCAAAACTTAATTACACTTGGTACAACAAAATTTGTTTATACTGTTGGTAAGGTTAATTACTGGAGTATAGCTTAGGAGCTGCTATTGATGACAAGGTAAAACAGAATATGCTTTTGCCAGAGAGAAGCTGATTAGGGGTTTGCTCTCCACACCAAAAATCAGGGGGTCCAACAGACCTCTGATGGACCTCCAAAATCGTGGTGTGGTTAGGGGGCAGTTTCAAAACCATTAGGAACCAATGGTGCACTTAGAAGATTGTTCGGAGCCCTGAATGGATCCAAAGGGATCCAAAGGTTTTTTAGGTGATGTGAAGGCTCATTTTATGTTGATGGACAACTAACTGAATATTTCCATATTAGGAAGATGCTGTCGCTGAGGAGTGAGGGAGGGGTAGTTTTGCGATTGACATCTACGCTAACCAATAGCCACAGTCACCTCCCTGTCCCCTGTATAATCACATTGCTTAGAGGGAGGGATTGCAATTATATAAAAAGAAAGAGCCCATAGTACTGCTCTTTCACAATGTAGCTGAGGCTGACTGAACATCTCAGAATGGGAAAGTTCCATCAGCTTTTCCTAGCACTTTCCTATCTGGGGGCATTTTGAAGCCCCCTCTGCCCTTGACCCACTGGTCCAGCATGGCCTGCTTCTGGGCACAGGGGGGAGCCATTCCCACCACACTGCCACTGCTGCTGCTGCCAGTCTGACACTAACCGCTGGCTTGAAGGGGCTGCAGCCTCTTAAGATCTAGCATACCTGGGATCCTCCACAACCAAAGAAAAATGACCTAAGGCACTAGACTTGCATTTTGAAGGAGAGGGTGTGGGTGGAGCCTCAAGACCATCCTCACCCGATGTCTGCACTTCAGAAAGATCAGCAGCAGCAGCAAAGAAAAAGGTGTGCCTAATTTTGTAAGGGAGAGAAGCGCTCCCCGTTCGCTTTAGCAGAGTAGGCGTGTTTAGTCCATCCGAGAGATATGGATTAATTGGTTATCATTTATGCATAGCACAATATTAGCTTTGGCTCTTGTGGCTAACGTATTCCATTCAGCTATCTCAGCTGCGCTTAGACCTACTGGTCTCGTGTCTTCCACAACATGCCAGCATCCATCGCTTCTTAAATACATTTCCAATTTGAATGAGCAATTCAAATAATTTTTTTCATTGAGCCTTTTGATGGGAATCCCTCCCTGCAAGCTCATCTGTGCCATGTTTTCCAGCTGGCTCAAAACCACAGCTTTCCTCTGGCCAGAAAAATCGCTTGACTCCGATTCCTCACCTGAACTTCCAGAGCCCGATAAATCCTCCTGTTTAAACATATAATCTGGCAACCATCATCCGTTGCTGGAATATTTGGAACTCCTGGCACTCCTGTGCTACTGCTGGGCTACTGCTGGGTTATTGCTGGGGTATTGCTGGGCCCATAACCCTGTTAGGGAGAGAAGCGTTCCCCGTTTGCTTAGCAGAGTAAGTGTGTTTAGTCCAGCATAAGTCCAAGCAGTGAAGAAATACAAGCCCTTTACTGTGTTCCAATTATATATATATATATATATATATATATATATATATACACACACAGAGAGGCAACTGGTTCCTCCACATAAATCAGGTTTTTTCCTCAGGTAGCTATTGCATAGCATAATTTTCCTTCTCTCAATCTCTCATTCCACCAGCCTCCGTCCACAAATTCTTCAGCCTAACTCCCAGCCATTTCTATATTCTTCCTTTTATACACATTTACTGAACTCTGACTCAGCACACAGCCAATTACCTAACCTTCTGGAAAGATTCTCCCTAGCTTCCTGACCTTTTTTAACAGCATAGGGAAAAAACTACACTATCAGATTATTGACTGCAGCTGGCTGTTCAGTCTTCCCTGGACAATCAAAACTTGTCCAGTTCTTTATTCAACTTAAACAGAAATTTTCCCTGACAAATTTTGGGCGGGATTAGAAGAAACTCCTCTCCCTCTTCCAACACGGCCAGAGCTAGCTTTCTTTGCTGGGTTTTCTTTCTCTCTTTGTGTCTGTCCACGCTTGTGTGTGTGTGTGTTCTTGTCTCACACATGGAGATAGGGGACTTCAATTTTTGTAGGAAGTTTCTAGTTTCTGAAACTTCTGCAAGCTCTCTTGAAAGACCATGAAGTGCAGCTGAACTCTGTGTGTGTGTGTGTGTGTGTGTGTGTGTGTAGGGGGGTTGAGGGGGAATGGTTTGAGGGGGGAAATGTAAAAAAAAATGCCTAAAAATCATGGGTTGAAGTAAGAGCTACTGGGGTGCCAAGTTTCATCTCTTTATCTTTAAAAATGACAGATGTAAGCATTTTGTTAATTGCCATTGATGATAATACCACTGTTATCTGAAAACGGAGCAGTTTTCTGATGGGTAAACTGACGGTGCGGGGAGAGGGATGCCCTCTGAAAATTGGAGAGGAGAATTGCCTCATCAGAGTTCTGCTCCAAATGTCTGGGAGGAGCAGACCCATTCTGCACACCCTGAAAGCTTATGCATATTTATTTATTTATTACATTCATATCCTGCCTTTTCTGCATGAAAGGTGTCTAATAATAATAGAATTGAGATTAAAACAACAAATCAAAACATAACATAAAACTAATCAATTAAAAAGACATCAATAAAAGAAATAAACAGCACCCAGCCAAATAAAAAACCCTTCAGCAAGTACAACAGAGGGAGCCAAACTAGCCTTTCTTGATAGGGAGTTCCAGAGCCTGGAAGTGGCCACCGAGAAGGCTTTCTCCCTTGCTCCCCTCAAATGTGCTCCTGACAGGCCTTCTCAGTATATCTTAAAACCCAGCTTTTTAAGAAACCCAGGACTGAATTGGAGAATGTGTTTTTTCAGATATCCTTGATCCAAGTCTTATACAACTTTATAGGTCATAACCAGTACTTTGAATTGTGCCTAGAAACAGACTGGTAGCCAGTGAAGCTGTTGATTCTGGATCAACTGAAATGTTGAAATACTCTTCAAAGGCAGCCCCACGTAGAGTGTGTTACAGTAGTCTAAACAGGATGTAATTAAGGCATGTGTCACCATGGCAAGATCAGTCATTTCCAGGAATGGGCACAGTTGATACATTCGCCTCAGCTGTGCAAATATACTCCTGGTCACTGCCAAAAGCAGTTCAGGGATAAATACAGGAGTGTACCCAAACTGTGAAGCTGAGTCTTCAAGGTGAATGTAACCCGATCCTTATTCCCTGATCTGCTTTACGACTAACTGAAAGGACCTCTGTTTTGTCTGGATTAAGCTCTGTTTGTCTTCATCCAATCCATTACGAACATCAGACACAGAGAGTAGCTTCTTTGGGTTTCAGTGGATAGGAGAAAGTTGGGTGTAATGTTGGCACCAGGGGCGGATCTACACTGCTGCTTTAAAGCGCTTTAAAACGGTTTATAACAATAGTGACAACTGTTTTTGGAGTGTGTCCTGGGCCCCAACAGTTGTCAGTACTGTTATAAACCGCTTTAAAGCAGCACTGTAGATCCTGCCCAGATGACAATCCTCTGGACAATCTCTCCCAGCATTTCCATGTATAGGTTAAATATCAGGGGAACAAGATAGAACCCACAGGGTGGCATTGAACAGAAGTACACAGCAGCAACTTCTGAAATTGTCCCTCCAAGAAGGACTGGAGCCTCTATAGAATAGTTCCTTCAAGTCACATCGCAAAGAGATACCTCAGTAGGATGCCCTAGTCAAGGGCATCCAAAGCTGCTGGGAGATACAGCAGAACTACAAGGGATACATGGCCCTTGTTCAGTTCTCAGCAGAGCTAATCCACAAAGGCAACTAAAGCATTCTCTGTCCCATAGCCAGGTATGAAGGCAGAGATTGAAATGGATCTAGATAATCTGCCTTATCCAGAAAACCCTGGAGCTGAGATGCCACCACATGCTTCAGCACCTCACCCCAAAATGGACTATTAGTTAATGGCTAGAAATTGTCTTATACTGTGGGGTTCAGGGGGTGGTGTGTGTGTGTGAGTTTGTGTGTGTGTGTGTGTGTTTTAACAACGGTCTCATCACTTCCTCTTTTAGACAAAAAGGAATCACAACTACATTTCCCCACCCCAGCTACTCTTATAATCCAGGAAGTCCAGTAGGCATGTGGCAGGTCTTACTTCTCTAAGGATCCTTTCCACATCCTTAGGACATTATTGGACATCCATAGGGCAAAGTTATATCAAATGGACCTGGACCAACTATGATACCCAAGTCGGCATGGATACGAGTGATTTTGTATGCACAGTATAGCACAAACTAGTCACAATAGACTATTGAGTTGTTTATGCTTTAATCTTGTAGGCCAGAATGTAACAGTCTTTTAACCACCCTTGGACAACTGTGTAGAGAGCATAGCTACTTCAGTTATTATTTCTGCCAGATTACTTCCCACTGCCTATTGCTGAAGAGACAAACTATTTGTTAACTTTACAGATGGTTTAACCTTTCTTCACTAGTGGGAGGTATTCCAATAGAAATTGGCTTCCAGTGGGCCTCAGTCATTCACACCCCTGCCAATTCCAGGTTAGATTACTGCCACTTACTCCACCCTAGGGCTATATTTGAAGACAGTTCAGGAACTTCAGTTAGTCCATAATGCAGCTGGACTAACTGTGATACTATATTATCTACACTGTTACCAATTTCTTTGTGGGCTTAATCCAAAATCATGGGTTGATCTTTTAAAAACCGTTACAGTATGGGACAAGAGTATATTTAGCATCACCTCCATTGTATAAATCTACCTGGCCTCTACCTGTGAGGCCCTGTACCCCCACCATTTGAAATGCACTAGGGTATGCAAAAGGAACAGGGTCTTTCATGTTGTGGTCCCAAGATCCTGGAATCTCCTAACAAGGGGAAGTCTTCCTGGATCCATTATCTATCAGGCAGCCAAGACCCAAATTTTTCAGCAGGCGCTAGCAGTTACTGCCATTTAATACAGGACTTTGATTCTGTTTTGAACTTTTAAATGTTGGTTTGGAATCATTTGTTATCTGGTTAATCATGCATTAATTTTGGTATGCTTGTATAATGTTTACTGCATTGAATATTTTTATAATGTTGAAAACTTTGGATGTTCTGTTGAAAAAATAGAAAAAAAATGATAGGAGTAAGCAAGTCTCCTAATCACAATTGCCATGAACCATAGAACTGTGCATCATATTTGCCTTGTGACAGACAGACAATTAATATATTTTATAGATTAAACAAAATAACTACATAGTGCCTAGCTCAGTAGTGTTTAGTGAGTATGCTATGGCTCTGCTAATTTGACACGTCTTCAAGGAATGCAAATCACTTGTACTAAAATACCTGCTAAGCCTTGTCTTATTTTTAAGGGTGAACTAAAACAATTGTACATTAATTATATTATTAGTGCATTCCATAGATATTGTTTCCCAGTGTTCTGTTTTTGATCCAGAGCTGATCTTATTCTCAAGGGGTAAATGTGGTCCTATTAACTGTGGGAAAGTGTTAATGAAGAAGTGTTGGTACATAAGGTAGAATTTGTGAATGAGGAGGCCTCATCCATGTTTTCATTCCTTTTGCAGATCCATCCAATATACCTGAAAAACTACCAGGGAGAAACTATAGCTGCATGTGGAAGTGTGTGCAAGATGTCCCAGGTCCAATTCCTGTTATATCCAGTAAATAAAGGACCAAGCTGGTATGAAAGACCTTTTTCCTGGAACACTGGAGATCAGCTGCCATCCAGAGTAGACAACACCAGGTTAGATGGACAATAGTCTGACCTAGGCAGCTTCCTTTACTCCCCAAATATCCCAAGCCTTTGTTGGTTATTGTGCAGAGAAGACTATGGCCCTTCCTACACCATAGGGGTGTAGCAGGCGCAGCGCAGGCGATCCCGGAAGTAGCACTTCTGGGATTGGCGCTGTCAAACCATATCATAGGCACGACATTCTGGGTCGTCAGACGTCGCGGCCACCATTTTGTTGTTGTTTTAATGGAGAAGAGCGCAGTTGCGCTCCAGCGAAAAAGTAAGTTTAAAGATGTGTTTGAAATTGGGGGGGTCCTCCCCCCGCCATCCTCAGGATGGCGAGCGTCTTTCCCCCCTCCCCTGATGGGCACAGAGCCACGTGTTGTGGCTCCGGGCCCATTTTGCTGCCATGCTTACTCACGTGTAAGCGCGGCAGCACCTGGGACAGGTGGGCACATCTTCTGCAGTCCTGGGAACTTCCCGGAACCATGGAAGATTCAGGATTTTTCAGGTTTCTGTTAACCTGGAAAAATCCCATGCCCACCCCCGTCCCCGCCCCTGGGACTCCCTGTGCATCATTTGGACTCACAGGGAGCAGCCGGGGGCCAACCCAGGCAAAACGCTTGGTGTAGAAATGGCTTATATTCATAAGACCATCTATGGGAAGGGTTCCCAGATATTAGTTACACCAGGGGTGTAGAACCTCTTTCAGCCCAAGGGCCAAATTCCATTTTGAAGACGCTCTCGGGGGCCACACTCTAGTGGTGGGCCATGCCAAAGGCAAAATAGGGAGCACAAAGGCAAAATGGCAATGGCTGAAATACCAGCACATTTGATCTTAAAGCTCTTACTTCCAATAACTAAGCCTTAGGAGAGTCATTTAACCTTTTAAAATGGGGATGGGGGGAGGACTACACAAAAGCTGGAAAATCATCAAGCGATAAGTGTTTGTGGGAAAGAGCTAGAGGAAAGGGGGTTGGGCCTTTCAGCGAACCCTGAAGGAGCAAATTGAGGCCCCAAGTGGGCTAGATTTGGCTCCTAGGGTGACCAGATAAAATCCAGGTCAGGGCTCATATAACTTTAACAGTTGTAGAGAAAAGGGGATTTCAGCCAGTGTCATTTGTATGCAATTAGTTCCTGGTGAAATTCCCTCTTCATCACAACACTTAAGGTTGCAGGGGCCCTGCCTTCTTTTGTATATGGTCACTCTAGTATAGTGTCTGCAACTTTAAGTGTTATGATGAAGAGGGAATTGCACCAGGAACTAATTGCATACAAATGAAACAGGCTGAAATTGCCTTTTCTCTACAACTGTTAAAGTTACATGAGCCCTGACCTGGATTTTATCTGGTCAGCCTATCCTGGGCCTAAGATTCAGCACTCCTGAGTTACACTTTTAGTAACAAAAGGTGGTCCTTTTTCCCATGGCTGCTTAATCTCATCCCCACCCCCGAAAAGCAGGAAATGCAATCACAGATTTCCTGCCATCATCTAATTTACCTGAGCAGACCCAAACAAGCTTAGCTTCAGCAAGGTTGCTTATGTGTTTCTTATGGAGCTCTGTTTTATTAATTCCACAGAAGATTAAGAATCTAAATCTAAATCTATCAATTTAAGGTTTATGTTTTCTAACAGTGAATGTACCTTGGAGCCATGATTTTTTTTAAAAAAAATGTAGTGTGTATGTGGATGAAGTGGGTAGAGAAATTGTATGCAAAGCTATTTTCACATGTTTACTGAACAACTGTGACTGGTGGGTTTTTTTTTTTACTCATCTGATATATTCTATGTACTCTTCCCCCAAACTCCACCATTTCTCTTTCTTCTGCAGTAAGAGTTTTTACTCTGCTTTTAAAAAAGTTAATAAATAATACAGCTCTCTCTGAGAGAATCCTAACTTTTCTCTGTTCATGCTTAATGAAGCCAGGAAAATGTACTATGTTATAGTGACATGAAGTGTGTATTCAGGATGCACTACTAAAAGAACATTATTCAGGCATGATAGTGCATGAATAGGTAAGATTACTCCAGAAATATTATGAGGAATAAAACTCTCCAAAAATAGTGAGCTAGTCTTCAGTGCATTAGGCTCTAGGACATTTGAATCCTCTAAAGTGTTTTTGGTTTTTGAATTCCTGATTATCAAAGAATATTTGGAGTGTGTATATGTAAATGAGTTGTGTTTATACATCGGTTGTTGCGGGGGGTGGGGGAAGAGTCGAGATGAGTATGTATGGTGTCAAATACGGGCCACATTTATTAACGATCTGCAAAGGGAGTCTGGGTGGGGCTTATTCTACCCCAGTGACTATGCCAGGGGTTATATAGGGCAAAAACATTCTATGTCTGTTGAGTGGCATCTTGCGATCGCCACCCCCAGGCCATACCCCTTTTGGGGAGGGTAGGCCTTCTTGCGTCGCTCCCCCCTACGAGCTGCCCAACACCAGGTAGAGCAAGTTGAGTTGGCCTCACAAGTCTGCCCTATCCTAGGCTGACCAAATGAAAAGGAGGACAGGGCTCATGTAACTTTAACAGTTGTAGAGAAAAGGGAATTTCAGCCAGTGCCATTTGTATGCAAGTAGTTCCTGGTGAAATTCCCTCTTCATCACAACTGTTACAGTTGCAGGCACTATACTAGAGTGACCATATACAAAAGAAGGCAGGGCCCCTGCAACTTTAACTGTTGTGATGAAGAAGGAATATCACCAGGAACTAATTGCATACAAATTACATTGGCTGAAATTCCCTTTTCTCTACAACTGTTAAAGTTACATGAGCCCTGTCCTCCTTTTCATATGGTCAGCCTACCCTATCCCCCCA
This sequence comes from Anniella stebbinsi, assembly GCA_029215795.1. Classification (NCBI taxonomy): domain Eukaryota; kingdom Metazoa; phylum Chordata; class Lepidosauria; order Squamata; family Anniellidae; genus Anniella; species Anniella stebbinsi. The sequence goes on along the minus strand of JARDYH010000001.1, from coordinate 236,958,579 downwards.
CTGGAGCCGCACAGCCCTTAGTGGAAGGCCTCAGGCATGACCTGTCACCTGAAAGGTGCCACAGAATGCTCGCCGTCCCTTTCCTAAGCATGCCTGCCCCTACCTGCCTGCAAATTGTGACCAAATTAACCAAAATAAAAGTCTTTCTTTAGACGCTCTCTCCTGACTTACAATGTGAAGTAGGCGAAAAACCCATAGGCCAGAGCCAATCAAACTATGGGCAAAAATTCCTACTTGGCCCCCTAATGGGCAACCAGATGAACCAACACTGCATACTGGGAGGGAGGGAGCTGCAAACGAGAAGAGGCTGAAAAGTGGGCACAGGGGCCTAATATCAGCTCCTCCACCCCACCCGGCTGATGGTGCCACCAGACTCCCACCAATGGGGACAGGGCACATCTCTCCTCACCCCCCACCCCCGCAACTGCTTCCCGACGGCCACGTGCAAGGATGCGGGGGAAGGACGTTTTTTGGAAGCTGAAAGGCAATGCTGGCAATTTGACATACATATCCACTGTTGTATATAGGCCACACAAGGGCTGTTTAGGAGAGTTTCCTTAATGGAAATAATACAATGTGTTGTTGTACGCACTGCAACTCAAAGTAGCCACAACATAGCTATTATTTCCAAGTGACCGATGAGAAAAGTGTTGCACATTGAAGAAGTATGCACATTCTGGAGAATTTAGGTAATTACAGTTTGAAGTAATACATATGAAGGTGCCTTGTCATCGATTGTCATCTCTGCTTACTAGCAGCAGCTCTCCAAGTTATACAAGGAGCCTTTCCAGCCCTGCAACTGGGGATGGGATGAAATGAATCTGACTAGTACACAAAACACATGCGCTCCCATTGAGACATACGCACCTTCTATCACAGGCTGTAGCAGCTGTAAGTCACAAGGATCTAGTTGCATTCACTTCAGACTTCCAAAAGAATTAAGATCTAATGAACTGCTGAATAATTTGACAGAGCAATTTCCAGTGGGATAGCCATTGTTTGTCTGTTTCAGCAAAAACAACCCAGAGTCCTGTAAAAGCTAACAAAATGTATTATGGCATAAGCTTTCATGGACTACTGTCTACTTTATCAGTTGCACAAAGTGTTATCTTAAAGTAGCAGATGCATGCATACATACCACACACCTAGCTAGACCATCTACTTACTCCAAAGTAGGGCCTTGCTATCTAAGTCAGCTACGGACACCTCCATCCAAACCGTTTGGAAAGACAAGACTGAGGGCCTTTCTACACCGACCGGTGTAGAGAGTGGGAGGGACAATCCCGGACTTACCAGCTTCTGTGATCGTCGCTCTGTGTGCAAAGCCATTAAAAAAAAAGAAAAAAGGAGCAGGGCCCCAACCCCCCTCCCTGCCATCCCAGGGGTGGCAAAATTGCTGCCATACCCTCCCCTGACAAGCATGGAGTTGCATTGCGAGTAAGCGGGCACCAGGTGAGACGGGTGCCCACACCTCCCGCGGTCTCGGGATGGCCCCAGGACCATTGAAGGAATTGGGTTTCCCAGGGTTTCTTTATCCCTGGGAAAACTCATGCCCATCCCTCCTGCCCCTGGGAGTGCACCCAGAGATGGTCCCAGGACAAAAGGCTGGTGTGGAAACAGCCAGAGACTGGGGGGAAGTCCTCTAAACTTTATACCCTCAAAGCTCTCTTCTTCTTCTGTGCTCCCTCCTCCATTCTGGCACAGCCCTGGAGGCCTGGTTTCACACCTCTCCAGCTGCAGCACTTTCTTCCTGGCACTTCTGCTGGTTTATGGCCTTGAGTCCTCATAAGAAAGCTCTCCTTTGGTGCCAAGGTCTCTCCTATCTTTCTGCTTCCCTCCCCAGGTATCTGGATGTTAAATATTCTGGCTGGTGCCCTTCTTCTTCTACATGTTAAAAATGTCATGCTAAAACCATCCAACTATTTAACCCCTTCTGTGTTACTTAGTATATGTGCAGTCTATCTGATGTCCAACTCCTTTACAATCTACATCTGAATTTAATAATTGAAAGTTTAATGTTTCAATATCCCCGTTCTCTCCCCTTTACAACAGGATTTGATGTAATCAGGGAGAGACACATGCTGAACTACACCTTGTTACCTTAACGCGATGTTTTAACAGGTACATTTTTAAAATTTTTAAGCTTCATTTGATATGATAAGAATTGAACAATCCTCATAGCAATTGCATACTCATTAAGACTTCATGTGCGTTTGTGCAAATTGGGATTTGAGTCAGGTATCATTTCAAATAGACACAGCCAATTTGCCATGTGGGAAATGTGGAGAGGTTTGCCTGTTTCTTAAGTATGTGCTTAAGTACAGCAATACAGATGACATTGGTTGGTTTGGTAGCTGCTCCACCACGGTTACTGACTTGTTCTGTTGCTGTGGAGCAAACCCTTAGCCATATATGGCATAGATGCTATGCATTACTGAAGTGTTTTGTCACTACATCCTGGTTTATTCGGGGGGGGGGGGGGGGAATGAATAATCAATTCTAATTTCTGGCTTGAAAAAAGATGGTTGTGCTCCTTTTAAACCTGCAAAGTTCCCTATTGATTTTAGGGAACTATGGGTGGGCAACTTGTGTCCCTCCAAATGTTTTGGCCTACAACTCCCATCAACCTTACCCACCATAGCACATGATAAGGAATCATGGGAACTGCAGGCCAAAACATCTAGAGAGTCATAATTTGTCCATACTTGTTATATGTAACTATGAGCCTATCTACACACGCAGGATAAAACACTTTGAAAAAGTTTTGAAAACTGTATATGGAGTGTGTCTTGGGCCCCAACAGTTCTCAAAACTGTTATAAACCGTTTTAAACTGTTTTAAAGCAGTAGTGCAGATAGGCTCTATGCTGCATCATTATATTCTAGAATTTTTTAAAAAACCTGTTAAATCAGGTTATTGTAAACACATTGGTATACATTCACATAGATTTAAAAAATGTCTGTGGTTTATTGAGAAATATATGGTCCTAAAGATATTTTAGAGAACTGAAGACATTTACACCTGTATTTGACAGAAGGGTGTGATACAATTTTTATAACATTGACATTAACAAGGGAATTCCCATTTTGTAGTTATGAATTTCAAAGTCTGATTTGCCTTTCCAATGAATGTCTGTTTCAACAGCTGTGTGCACATATATTATCTGCTAATGAAGTAATGTGTATATATATATACTCTGGCTACATTCTTATGAAAATTTTACAGTGTTGTTAAACACAGGGGTTCTCATGTATTACATTAGTGTTTTCCATTGTGATGTTATATGTCATGAGCATGCCCATTCCCTCTGGCATTCACATGTGCTGGCAAACTGACATGGGACACTCATGTCAGTGAGACTTTGTTTACTGAGGAAATCACACGGTAAAAAGCATAATGGTCACATTCTCCAAACGACTCTACTTAAAGCTGAATGATATTTAGAAACCTTTTGGCTTCTTTCCTGATACAATTCTTCTGGCAATCACTTGTGTGTGTGTGTTAGGGTTAGCCACCATCCGATTTGAGCTTCTCCAGATGCCACATACGGCACCTCAAGGGACATGGCCAAAGCCTAAACACGATCCCAGGGAGGGGAAAACACTTATGCTCTGAGCCACCAGAGTTGGGCAGAGACTAATCATGCACCAATCACACGCAGTCTGCTGAATGCTGAGCTGACCCGGGGTAAGCATGGTCACAGGGAAGGGAAAACCTCAAGCACAGGAGTCCCATCCTTTTGCTAAGGAGTGGCAACTCCCTGCCACCTGAGTCTGGCCACAAGCACACAATCCACAGCAAATGCAAGTTCAAGTCTGTGAAAATCCTCCAGTACTTTCCATGGCACAATCCTTAAAAATCCAGAGTCCAAATAGCAAGTGAGAGAGCATGTGCAGAGTGCTTCCAAAATCCCCAAACAGGTGGAATCCAACAGGAGGGGTTTCAGGCCTTGCATCAAAAGATGATCTTTAGCAAGGCTTCTTCAGCCATGCTCAGCTATTATATACTAAGTCCTGGCCTATTGAAAGCCACTTGACAGACAGGTCCTCTGACCTGTAAACCATGCCCATTTGCCAATAGGACGGGATTGCTCCACCCTCTACTATGATGCTACAATCTGAGTGACAGCCTCAAAGAGTGGCCCCCTCCATATCAAAACACTCCCAAGTTCACAGAGAACTAGCAGCTTTAAGGCCGAGACATGGAGTGCAGCATGCAAGTCCTGTGGGAATCTCTGACAGATGTAAGCTCGCAGAGACATTGACTTTCTAAAACTATGAGCCTATCTACACTACTGCTTTAAAACGGTTTATAACCGTTTTGAGAACTGTTGGGGCCCAGGACACACTCCATACACAGTTTTCAAAATGTTTTCAAAGTGTTTTATCCTGCATGTGTAGATAGGCTCTATTTCTAATGCATCAACTTACATACATGACATTATAGTAACAGCATTCTTGGGCTGAGTTCCGCAGTTGTAAAAAGCACCTAACGGGCAGTATCCAGTGCTGCCCATGCACTAGTGGCACCCATCACTAGGACAATGGGAAGCTAGCCGTTCTGAAAATAACCAGAAACAAGCTGAAACACTCATTTCCAGAATAGGGGTGATCAGTGGAGCTTGTTGAAGAGAGCTCTGCTAACCTGTCCTGTTCCAGAAACAGTGTTTTGGCTCATTTCCAGGATTGTTTTAGGAAGCACTAGCTTCCTGTTGCACTCTCAGTGGGTCCTGTGGGCAAAGAGAAAGAACGGAGGCTCAGCCACAGTATTGGATACTGCCAATATCAGATATTTTTGGCCTCCAAAACAGAATGGAAGTATTTACCCATTCAGAGTGTGGACTCTACTAATCCAGGAAGCATTGCCTTAATTCTTAATTGTTTTCATTTAGTGTGTGTGGTATGGTGGGGAATGTTTGGTCAGTGAATAATGGATGACAGGAATGTCTAGAATGGCAAGCTGGAGCAACTGTTTTAGCAAATGAGTAGCAGCACTGCCAGCTTCAGTTTTTTAAAGGCCCTTGGTCAAGGCACCCTCAATGGTTCCCCTATCTTTTCACTGCTACTGTCACCTGTTGCTACAGCTCCTCAACCTCTTCCTCGTCATTACAGCCAATTGCTTGCTGGATAGGCAGAGAGCAAGTGAGCAAGTACACAATGGCATCTAATTCCCCTCCTCAACATCACCATTGTCTGGGCCAGAGCAAGGGTCAGATGAACAAGAAGGTTGCAATGGTGAAGAGGAGCAAGTCCAAGTTGCTCCTGGCAAGGGGACCCTGCTGGGGTTTGGGCCTTAAGCAGGTGCCCAACCATACCTACTCTGACCAGTGCTGCCCAAGAAGGAGACTTAAATTATGGGCAGTCTGTAGCTGCAGAAAAGTATTCAGGCTGAAGGTGGAGAAGAGCGAATTTTTGGCAGGCAAGATGTGGAAGGGTGGTACACTGAGACTGGATGAGGAGGGATATTTTTAGAAGCAATCTGCCAATCATATTAGTTGTCTATTCCCCCAACAAAACCAGTATGTGGGGGGGGAGGCTGGGGGTGTAAAAATTATGGATGAGGTCCCTGGACATTTGCAGGGTGGGACATTTGATCTTGAAATTCATTTGAGTTTGTTCCTTGATTAGAATGTGGCAAAAGCAGTTGAGGCATTCTCTTCTAAAGGTTAAATGCCCTCAGCCTAAATCATGGATTTGAGAAACTAAGGAGGGCATCATACTTCAGGCTTGTGGATCTGCTTTGTTTTCCATTAGAACCCTGAGATCCAGCATCTGGAGTCAAGTGCAAAAGACATACACTTAGAATTAGAGGATTTTGTGCTCAGGATTTATTTTAAGTACAATAACTGAACTGAGTTCGCTGTCCTTCCTTTCTATTTGTTGTGGAATCAATTGAGAGTCATTTTGTTGCATTGGGTATCAGCAATCCTTGTTGACCTATTTTCACAAGCCACCTACTCTTCCAAATGAAAGGGGGAATTCAACTAGCAAAATAAAATGTAGTGTGGGCCTGCTTATTTATAGCAGTGATCATAGGTGTGCGCAGCACATTTCATTAGGGTGTGCACCCAGGGAATTTTTTTTAAAGGCAAATATTTATTGAATACTCAGTCATGAAGGACATTATTTTATTCATTTATTTAATAAACACTGTAGACACTGTTGCCCTACTCCCGGCAGAGAGGTTCCCAGCAGAGCAATTCGTTTTCATTCCATCTGCCAGGAGCAATGGTGCTATCTCGGAGGCAGCGGTTCTTCAGCGTGGCGGCAGAGCAGCCAGAGGCCTGTTCCCGCTGTGTCTGGATCTTCCTCTGGCTCCCTACTCAATCCCCCTCAATTCGGCACTTATTGCTTGAGACATTAGGGTGTGCCTGGGCACTCCCAGCACATCCCTTGCGCACACCTGTGGCAGTGATCTTACATCAAGTTACAGTTATAAGCTAGAATCATAGGACTGAAAGGACCAGATTATTAAAAAATTACAGATGGTTTGTACAAAAATTCCAGTGAGTTACTGAAGCGTACCTTAATGTTGCCTATTGAAGGCGCATGGAATTTCTCTTCATCTTCAAGAACCTGACAAAATTGGAGATAATATGAATTTGCCCCCAAAATTCTCCTCAAAATACTTCTCCGTGAGTTTTGCATCTCTGGGTTATGAAGAATCTTTGTATAGTCAGCAGCTTCCTGTTCCTCTGTTTCTACATTTGACATCTAAAATTATTTCAGTACTTGACAGACTCTGAGAGCTGATGTGCAGAATTTAACAGATGTGATGTATTTTATAGGTGACATGCAGTTGCGAGGACACATTGACCTTAACTGATAGTTATAGAATGAAATTGTATATTAACTTCATTCAACCAATTAATTGACCAGACAGATTTTACATCAAAATCTGAACATTTAGCATCAGGGCAGTAGAAGCATACTCCACTTTATTCCTTTAGTCACAATGGTGCTATATTCAAAATGCAAAACTGCATCTGCTCAGAGTACTACTTTCTTATAATGTTGTTGATAGTTTTTGTCTTTTGGGTTTCTGCTCTAACATATCATTAATGTAGAAGCAATTGTAAAGAATATAATGGCAGAGGAGCAGAATAGAAAAATGTTAGATGTGTACTTTACAACAACTGAAGTAATATACATGGTTGCCTAAAGCTCTCCTTCCTCCTGCCATAGGACCATTAAGTCCAGGACCTAAAATTACATGCAGCACTACTGTGCATAGAAAGCTGGAAATTCATTAACTTCAAATTTGTTATTTTTCCCTTGGGATTTTTCAACTTGGGAAAATACAAATGCAGCATGTCTGATTTCATGATGATCATTAAATAGCTGAATCACACACATTGTTATAACTCAGTTCTTAAATTGTTGTTTAAATCATGTTTTCTATTAGGTTCAAATTGATAATAGGTCACTATGTATGAAAACTATGTGTGAAAACAGCACAATAATGGAAAAGGTATCACTAGAACTTGAAGAGAGCAAAGTAAGGAAGAAGACCTTGCTACTTTGGGGGATTTTCCTTCCACCTTTTCTGAAATAAAAGAAGGCAAAATAATCTATAGATTTTTTAAAAAACAATTGCAGCTACATACTGCTAAGCCTTGTAAATATGCCCACAAACCTTACTAACCTGTCAAAACAATTTCATAGCCTTACAAAAAACACTAGTAACCAACATTTCCATCCTGGATATGGAGGAAGAGAAGTTCCTTCCTCTGCAGTAGCTTGGGAATGCAGTCTACTAACCTTTTGGCAAGCAAGCAAAAAAGAAAGCCATCTGGCAGAGGAAGGACAGAATGATGCATCCTTCCTCCACCACTCAGCTATGTTTCTCTGCAGGCTGCAGAAGGGGTGCATAGTGGTGCAGCTAGATAATGTTAGACCCTGGTCTTATGTGTGGGGGGGAACTGGGGGCTAGTTGGCCACGTGTACTTTATTTGTGAAGCACACAACTTATATTTATCTTCCCCCCCTCCAACCACCATTTCATGCTTTACAACTGCTTCTACAACCCTGATACTTTAGAACACCACCAACAAAATGTTCCCAACCATAAATAAACAAACAAACAAACAAACTCTGGGCGTGTGCACTTATATCATAGCACTATCATGACTACAGGATAAAATGAAAATTCATTCTGTTGTCTTGATGCCCCCATCAACTGCCACTCTCTGGATGGTCATTTTGTGAAGCCCTGGACTTCAGGGTGCTGTACATCAGTCCCAAGGTCTAGTCCTAGCTGTACCACTGGTGGGAAAGCCCCTCATATCACAGCCAGCATGGAAACAAATCATGTCTCTTCTCCATCAACTTGCTCACTCACTTGCATGTTATTCCTGCTTGCCTAACACCTGGTAGAGTTAGAATCATAGAATCATAGAATGGTAGAGTTGGAAGGGGCCTATAAGGCCATCAAGTCCAACCCCCTGCTCAATGCAGGAATCCTCCTTAAAGCATACCTGACAGATGGTTGTCCAGTTGTCAAATACAACTAGATTACTGTATATAAGTACAAACGTAAAATAATATGCATTTGCCTTGATCACTATTTATAGAAGTTTGAAAGTAACTGCTATAGCTTCTTGACCTTGTGTTGCTCCTCCCTTTTCATCTGACATCTAACTCTTGGGTCTCTTATTCCTACCCTTCCTTCCTTCTGTGTTTCCATGGGTTCAGAGGACTCAGCCTGGTTGTCATTCAGTTGATTAGGTGGCAGATGGGTTTTGCCCTCTCTGTTACTGTTATTCTCATTGAATCCCCACTCTGGCAAACTTGATGCTTCAACACCACCTTCTACCCTGCCCCCACATCTGATTCAAAATCAGTTCCCATATGTTTGTGGGGCACATCTGCAGAGGTGCTATACCCAATCCCTACACAGAGTAGGCCCTAAAATGAGCTCTAATCTCTGGTCATATTCACTTCAAATCTTCCACTATCTGTGTTCTAATTGTCGCCCTTGCCATTTATCATTCTCAGCTCGTCAGAATACTAAGGAACCGATATGACTCTATGGTTTGGCCAAAGACATTTAGAATGATTATATCAACAGACATCTCCTTATTCCAGGAAATGATTATGATATTAACAAGACCAGAGAAAGCTCCGCCAGAGACATAAGGAATCCATACAGATCCAGATGCTCACCCCCTTCCCTTTGACAGACTTGGCATTTAGCTGCACTTTAAAACCTGAAAGGACTGCACTGTTTTTCAGGCTGGAGGATGATCTGGAAGATGAAATTGCACACAGATGTCAAGAATGCCTTACACCTGATGTACCCTTGCCGCACTGCCATGATGCCTCTGCCCTTTACTACATCTATGGTGGCCCCTCTCTCTTCACCACTCCCCTCAGATATTCCAGCTCCCCACAAATACATGCTGCACTACAAAGACACCACAAATTAATTAAGGGTGCAATCCTGTGCATATTTAGACAGGAAAAAATATACTGGCTGGGGAATGTTGGGAGTTGTAGGACTTTTTTCTGTTTAAACTTGCATAAGATTGTGTCCTAAACCCAATGAACTCCTACTCCATGTTCTAGCTGCTGTATCCTATTCTGCTGACTCTTTTGAAGCTACTTCTGATAAGGCTTCCAGGTAGCGAGGTGTGGAAGGGCAGGTGGAAAAGTTCACAGTCTCCCTGGAAGATTATAAAGAAGAAGCTTTTTCAACAAAATGTCCTTCCTTAAGATTGGATAACAGTTGCACCTACTAAAATGGAGTAAAATCTCAAAAATGTCCTGTTTCATATTTATGACCGTATTACTTGGATTGGTATCCTAGACATTTTTCATACAGGATTGCAATGATTCCCACAATAGTAGCAAGCCATTTTAGAGACAGGTCTTATGAGTCTTCCTCTATCAGTCCAAGGATATATGTGAACCGAAAGATAGCCAAACCAAAGTCAGAGATTTTGGGATAGTAATTAACAAAGGAGGAAGAAGTTTCAGATTAGCAGGCAACTCATGCTTTTGGGGTAGTTGTATTTCTGGTTGTAGGATGCTAAATCTGTGCTCTAACACTCTGATATTGTCTATGACCTAACAGTAAATAGATATACTGAAGGACTTGAAACATATTAATAAAGTATATCTATTTACTGTTGGTCATAGACAATATCAGAGTGTTAGAACACAGATTTAGCATCCTAAATTTGGTTTATGATGAATCTAAGGATAAAAAGGCAGATTCATGTAGATCCATACAATAGCCAAGATTATTACAATGTACAACAAATGGACTGCACAACCTGTCAATAGGGATAAGAAAAGATCAAAACAATACAAGTTACATTTTTTTTCTCAATTCCATAGTTTGGCATTCTAATTCTAATTCTTGGTGGTTTCTGGATTGTAATGGACAGAAAATGACATATTTTATTGGGATGAAGTGTCACCAGTATGCTGATTACACTCAGCCATTCTTCTCCTTGTCATTTGAGTCAGATGAGTCTGTGAAAGTGCTGATTCAGTGCGTGAGTTTGATAGTATGCTTGTGGATATGAGCCAATAAAAATCCTGGCAAGACAGAAGCCCTGTGGGTGAGTGGTTCCTGAGTCCAGGAGTTAGGCTCATTGCCTGTTCTGGATGGGGTGCACTCCATTTAAAGCTCTAAATGGCTTGGGACCAGGATACCTGAGAGAGATCCTTTATCAACCTGCCCAGTCACTGAGGTCATCTGAGGGAATGGCCCTGGTGATTCCTCCTGGACCTATGGCCCAAATGGAGTACACCCAAAGAAAAGCTTTCAGTGTGGTGCCCATTTTCTATGGAACTCCCTGAAAGTCAGGCAGACACCAACACTGTGCTTTTTCCGGCATCTTCTGAAATCATCTTTATTTCAGAAAGCCTTCCTTGACTGACCAGCCATGGTTTTATTGGAATTCTGTTTATTTTATTTTTAAAAAATAACATGGAGTTTTATTCTTTTATCTTATCTTGTATCTTTTATTGTCCACTACTCTGGAATCTGTCTAGATGTGGAGCAGTATATAAATGTTGCAAATAAATACATAATTAAAAATAAAGACAGAGGTATGGTGGGTAGATGGTTCTCATGTCTGGAAATATGGATGGGGTGACATTCCTCCTGAAACTATAGGTTCACAGCTTCAGGGTTCTCTTGGATCCAGATTTTTCCTTAGATGGTCAAATGACTTTTATGGCATGAAGTTCCTTTTGTCAACTATTGGTGGTTTACCATCTGTGACCACTCCTGGACAAAGATAGTCTTATGGGTTTTATCCATTCTTTGGTAACCACCCTGTTAGATTACTCCATTGTGTTATATATAGGGCTGAAGCTTCAGTTTGCTTGGAATAGAGATGCCATAATTTCAGCTGGTACAGCTCATTCGGATTACATCCCACCAACTTTAAAAAAGCTTCATTAGTTCTCTGTTCACTTCCTAGCCTAGTTCTAAATGCTAAACGGCTTGAGACTCAAGTCCCTAATGAAGCGCCTATTCCTATAATGATGCTGTGACGCCCTGCCTGCACCCGTGACACTCACCAGGCTACACAACAGGGCTGTCCACGCCACTCGCACTCAGGGCTTACTTCAACCCCCCTGTGCTTATGACGTGTTTGAGGGTTTAGGCTTACTGCTGCTGCTCCCATCCCGCCTTTATTCTTTTAGGCCCCACAGCTCCACAGCCCAGCACCCTAGCCTTCAAATCCTCCTTCTTCTATCCGCTGCCACCAGTGCCTTCCTCAGGTACACTTCCAAAGATCACACCAGTTGGATATAATTAACAAGATTTATTAACATAAAGATGATTGTTCAGGTAGCAGAAGCGTGATGGTTTCCTCAGGTCAACAGCGTATCGGTTACAGGCACAATGGTTAATGGTTTCAGTATTTTCTGTTCATAACATTTCAAATAGAAACTCTCACGTTCTATGTTTCTCCTGCTTACTTTACCCACTCTAAGCTACACTACACTCTTTCCCACCATTTAGTTCCACCAAAATAATAAAACACGTTGGCCCTTCCTAGCCTCTAATCCAGTCAACAATAATTCTCTCTCTCTCTCTCCCTCACACACTCTCTCCTGTCAGCTCCTATCCGCTAAAAATATATACACAGACACTCTCACACAGCCAGCCAATCCAGGCCACAAGCACACACATGCACACACACAGAGTTCTAAAAGAAAAAAAGGACAAACACAGAGACACAAAAACTTACTTAATCTTACTCCATAGTATTAAAGCTTTGTACAGATGGATATTGTCTGAAAGATTTGTATTAGCTCTGTCACTATAATAGAGTTAGATGTCCAAAGTTAAACATTTTCTGTTCCTGAAAACTTGACTTTCAGGCCATTTGACATGTATTTCTTTTTCTCTTTTGTTAAAGTCTGGATAATTTCTGATTTATTTCATTCTTCTATTACATGGTATTTATGCTTTGGGAACACTGTGTCAAGGCACTGTACCATATTAAAATAAGCTTCAAGGCCAGAAAATTATAGTTGCTGTCAGTCCTTCACACTTCACATAAAGAGACATTGAACTGTAATTTGTATTTTACCTACAGTTCTTCACAAAGCATGACAGTACTTTTGAACTGTCACCGAGTAACTGGGGGACTGCTTTTGGCTTAGTCTCTTGCTGTTTTCTAATGACCTTGCATACTTAATCATAATTGAGAGTCAAGTGACTTTTATGGGACATGAATTTTAATTAGACTTCACATTAACAGTGAAGGTACTTTGTCTAGAATTCCTCTTATTGTGATAATTAATTGGCTGTCATGAATCAGCCTCCTGTCTTACAGAATCCATTGAACAGCAGCTTTTCAAATATTTATAAAGATATTTTAGTGCGTATCACAGAAAGCTACGTTCTCATTTTAATTGTACATAGAAATAGGAGAGTTTGTGGGATAAACCATAGTGGTGGTAAACCCACACCTAGGAACATTGAACTTAAACTTAGTTACTTATGAAAACTTTCTCCATGTTCACTAGGTATGAAAAGACTGCTTAGCATACTATGTTATAACTCAAATATCTAAATTGTTTCTGCAGGACAACATAACAAGAAAAAAGCAATTGAGGCTGTCATTCTGGAGGGGTCAATCTATACATTGTGCTAAATGTGCCATTAGCAACTATGCCTGTTTTTTTCTCTCCTCTTTTAATCACAACACTCCTTCATTTTCATGAAGGAAGCTTAACAATTTGTTTCCCAGTTTTGATCCTGATGAAAGTTTTCCCCCATGCTGCTATGATGCTTAGAAAAAAATGCTGTAATTGGGGCCAGTGAGAGCTTTTTATCCTTAAGTCTCATAGCTGCATGAGGTCAATTTTCCTGGTGGGGGGGCAGCTGGAGAAGGTTAAATCTTGCCTCCTTATGCATCGTGGTCCTAATGAAAATTGCCACCCATGTCTGTAATTAAATAAAGAGAAATAGGCATAGTTCCTAATTATGTATTAAGTGTCATGGTAGTTTGGACCTAGGTCTGCACTTCTTTTGCTTATTTACTTGGTTGTACTGAACATACTGTGGCTTACTATGAGTAAACATGCATAGGGCTGGGATGCCATGCTTTAAAGAAAATCTCCAAAAAGGGTTTTCTAGTATTTTTTAGAAGAAAAAAAAGACCTGCAATATTTAATGTTTAATTAGATCTAGAGCTGTGCACGGACCCCCCGATCCTATCCGGATCTGTCAGGTCTGAATCGGGCCCGATCCAACTTGGATCCGGATCCAATCAGGATTCATGCACAGCACTCCCTCCCACTCTTCTTGCTTTCCTGCTGCCTCCTCCATGCTGTCCTCCGCGTCATCCTCCTTCCTCGGTGTGGGCCGGCCGCATTTGCCAATCACGGCAGGTGATGTCATCACCCGGCACGAGCGGGAAAGCAGGTAAGCAGGAAGAGTGGGGGAGGGGGAGCGCGGGGAGAGCGGGAGGGAGTGCTGTGTACGGATCCAGATCAGATCTGGATCCAAGTCGGATTGGGCTGGATTGGGCCTGATCCGATCTGGTTTCAGGAGGCCCGGATCAGCCCAATCCGCTCCGGATTCGGGATTTGGATCTGTGCACAGCCATAGAGCTGCATTTCAGTAGAATAAATATGTGACTTCCTGTAAGCCTGAGTGAAGCCTTGGAACTTCCATTAACCAGGTATCTAAGCATGAATTCTGCCAAGTACACTGTAACACAACCAACCCATTACCTGGGGAAGCATGTTTATGCTCTTCAGAAAGCAGTCATCTCTCTCTGTGTATGTGGCTACTCTCTTGGCATGATGCATATGCTATTCATGTTCATTTTCTTTGTATCCAAGTTTACAAGGCTAAACTAATCTCCTAAGTTTTATATTGAGTTCCAGTTTGGATGATGGTACTTAATTCATTGGCAGAAAGACTTTACTCATCTTTTTAAAAGAGCAATTTTAGGCTCTTCAAAATGTATTGCAATGGAGGTCTTGAACCTTGAGGTAGGATTCGGCTCCTTGGAGAGAGTGGTTAGGGACTACACCTTAGGCTTCTGGATTTGATTATGCTCTACCACTAGCTCTTTTGTTTAACTTCTGTGGATTCATTTATTTCCTCTTGGGAAAAGGCTCTCTTACAGAAATGAAAAAAAAATCCCTGGGTTTCATTCCTATCAAATTACTAATAGTGGACATGGACATTGCGAAATTGCTGATTAAGCAAAGCATCAAGGACGTAGCTAGTGTCTGATAGGTGCATCTCAACATGATTGTCCTGGTCTTTTGCTATTAATGTTAGAACTCTGACGGTGATGAACTAAGCTGTACTCTCAGTCTGAACACGGATCTATCTGCTTTTAATTTTTTTTGTATTATGATCAGTTGATTAATACATTTTGATGAGGAGGATGGGGAGGCTCAAAGGAATTTTTTAACAAGAGAATTATCTTCCTGTCTTCCCAACATTCAGGTTAATGAGGTTACCAAACAATAGCAAATGCTACACTGAAACTCAGGCAGCAATGATGTTTCTCTATAAATTAAAACAAAACAAAACAGCAGGAGCCCTTCAGTCCTCAGATGTCCAATCACCATGCTAATATCAATAGAGTAGCCTCATTGGTTGTGCTATTAATTGTGGTATCTTGGGTGTGTGTGAGTGTGTGTGTGATCTTCTCTCTGGTCCATTCGTTTGCTGTTATGATGAGCTTGCATGTTCTAATAATAATTCAAAGTTATCCAGGCAGTAGTATCCTGCTAGGAGTTACTATTTTTAGGCAGTCAAATAGGTTTTCACTCTTCTTTTAACTCAGAGTGAATATGGGTATGTTATTTATCACAGCTGATCAGGCAAACATATAAGGCTGTATTTAGTGCAATGAAGGTTACTTTAAATTAAATATCTGTATCAGTAAAATCACCTTATGCTGCCATTTCTTTTTCTCTTATAAGTTACTAAATTGCAAGATTAAAGGTGATAAAAGCTCATAAAAACTCTTATTCTAATCTATTCATAGAAAGTGTTTGATGGAGAAAGTTAAATGACTGCTAAGTAATGCAGACTTTTTACCACGTATCAGTATAATATGAAAATAATAAAGTAGTGCTATAATATACAACTAAAGTAAATGTGGTTTTCATTCCCTGTATACCCAAAGACCGTCTCATGACCACTATCTTCCAACAGTGTTTAGTAATAAATTCTTGTTTATAATCAAATTGATATTATATTCCAGTTCATATTCCAGTCTATATTCTGATTTTTCAAAACTACTTGAGGAAAATAGAGATTTTTTTTAAAAAATGAAAATAATAATGAAGGATTGTGTCAGAGAATAAATAGATCAGCAATCTTCTAACATGAATATTGATAATAATAGTTTAAAATCTCAATGGCAAGGCTTAGGGCTGCATCTGGCTATTCTAATTGAAATAATTATAATTACATTATGTAAGATTTAACAGCTCCTTGTTTTCCCTGTAATATCAATGCATTACTGGAAGCAATGCATCTCCAGTTGATAAATAGTTGATACCAAAAGGAGCTACTTCAAAACTATAATGTTCCTCAGGTCATTTAAAAACTCCTTTTCTCCCAAATTGAGTTCCAAGACTAGAAGCAAGCACAGACATTTGCAGGGAAGAACTGTAGATGTGAAAACATGCTGAAGTCTCCTCTGAAAATTTTTCATGCTCCTGCAATCCTGCTTAAGGAAAGTGGGTTTGGGAACATGCATTTGTGGAAGTAACATACAAGTCTGCCCTCAGATACTATGCCACTGAGCGCTTAATTTTTCTATCTGTATTACTGATCATAAACTAAGGGTAGAACTAGCCTTTATGAGAGAAATGAAGTATTCAATAATTAAAGGGAAGCTCAACAAGAGAATCCAGGGGGTCAAATCCCTTCAGGATGCTTTGATTAACCGCTGTAAAAGAGGATCAGTTAAAATGTATCCCACCTATTAGAAAGGTTATGAACAAGTCCAAGTGGCTTCCAGTGTAGTTAATTAGCTGTGTCAAAAATCCATAAATGGCAAGCAGACTTACTTTAAAATGAGTAGTCTTGCCCAAATGAGAAAAATGAAAAATAATAATTCCTACTTAGGCAAAACAAACAGTATAATAATGAGGACAACAAAGAAGAAATTTCAGAAACAATTGGTAAAGTCATAAAAAAATTATCTCAAATAAATCAGGAACAGGAAACTTAACATCAATCACATAAATAAAGTGTATCCATTCTGAAATATTCACATCACACTTGTAAATGGCATATCCTTAAATGGATTAATAATCTATGGTTCGAATAGTAACAAATCCTAGCTGGATGGAGAAGGCTTTTCCCCACACTAATCCGGCAGCCAAAGCAGTGCTTACATAGCCTTTAAAAAAACTTCTGAATTTTTTTTCTATTCAGAAGGACAAGTAGGGAGACTGGATTCAGGTACCTCATGTGCTCTCTTCTCCGGCAATTCACTGATAAGTGGAATTTCAATTTTTTTAAAAGGGCTCTCTCAGTGTGTGTGTAGTGTGGCTTGCTTTTTGCACCTCTCTCCCTCTCTCTCTCTCTCTTGTATTAGAGCCACTATATTAATTTAGCAACTTTTACCCACGAATTCTAAAAAATTTGAAACATTCTTAAGATCTTATCCAGCTCGTGTTGAAGGCAAGACGGCTCCAACCATGAAATTTTACCATTTCGTACCCTTTCTTTGGTATCATGTATTTTTATATCTTCACTCAGAGAGCAATCTTATATAAATTTAGACAGGAAAAAAGTCCTACAACTTCCAGCATTCCTTAGCCAGCCATGCTTAAGGACTTGTAGTTGTAGGATTTTTTTTCTCATTACACATACATAGGATTGCGTCTTTAATATCTTATCTTCCTGGACTTGGGACTTCTTGGACTTAATATTAAGATATATTTTTGTCGTTTAAAAAGTGCTCAACACAATAGTGAAATATGTTAAGAGTTTCATTTGAGTAAGTAGAAGTCAACATTTTATAAACTATGTAACACTTCATTTTTGAAACATAGGCAAAATGACTATTTTTAACCAAATGAAATATACTGTTCAATTAAAAATAGACTTAAACAAGAATCTGAAAAGGTTTGTGATATGCATAACACTGTCCAAGCAAAACTGCACTAGTATTACATGAATCAAGTTCATTTTAATAAAGGCCTCAACATGGCAAAGTTTAGAAATAGGTAGTATGCATGCACAGAGTACAACAAAAATCTTTTATAAAACAGCTGTTATTTTTTGCAATGTTTGTACAAAGGGAATAGAGCCACCACAAACATATTTAATCTGTTAGATTAATATATCATGACAGCTAAAAATCAGTAATGGGTAGAAGAGGAATGAAAAGCCCTCCAATTCTTTGTGTACAGGTGTGTGAAGTCTTTTGTGCCTTTAAAGATATGTATAAAATATTGCAAGGATCGATCTTTTTAACAGCCTAGAGAAATTGCACTATGTATTTATGTCGCAATTAATAATAGGCAAATTGTAGTGATTTTCTTTTTCTTTTTATTCTTCATAACAACATAAAATAAGCTAATACCAGAGAAAGTGCTAGAAACTCATTACATTTAACACTCTCCACTATTGAGAATGTGGTTTTGAGGTTTGTTGAAGAAGTTTTAAAATTAATCCACAGTAGCTTTTAAATAAAGTTTCCATAGATACAAAATGATGAAGCCTTGGTTGATTTAATATTTCTACGAAAGGATGGGTTTCCCCCCTCCTTCAAGAATACTGTTATCAATGTGTGTGCTTATGGCTTTTTGCTCTCCTTACATCACAGGGGAATTCATCATACACAAATAATGCATGTGACTGAGTAAATAAATATGTATGTATGTATGTATGTAGGCAATGCCCTCTTGTGCTCCAGGTAGGCTATTGTATACAGGACTGCAGAATAGGCCTTATCACACATCAATTAAGGTCATTCCACTTGCAAATTGCATATAACTAAGTTCTATACGGTTTTACTAAATACAAAGGATTTTTACATGGTATATATGTGTAGTATAGCTTGGACGACCATTGACTCTCCAAAACTGAATAATCTGTGTTCATGCAGACCATTAGATGTTTTCTATAGTACTCATAGCTTCTTGGCAACCTAAAGCTAACTGTAAAAGCAAATTATGTTTGATTTGTGAAACTAGGTTTTCTATAATTTTAAGGTTCTGAAGTGAATTTCTAATGGGCACAAAGAGAGTAGACTATCCAATCATACTGCCACCATTTGAAACAGAAACAAATTCACACACTGTACTACAGCCTTCGGACCACATAATGGAAAAGTGCAGATATCGTCTTCATTTGATTAAGTAAAACTAAAGAAAAAGTTCATACAAAATAGATTGCTCATATTCACACTACAAAGGATTTTTTAAAATTCTTAACAAATTCAATGTGTGTTATATCAGCAGCATTGTTGTAAATTTAACTGTAGTGCAGATTTTATTTTCATAAAAATACCATACAAATGGTCGGTCAAAGTCATCAGCAAAAGAAAAACCCAGAAAACCACCAACCAAACAGAAAAAAAATCCAGAGGTAATGCTGATGCCAAAACAATTATAATACTGTTGGTACATAGAAAAGTAATCCTTATATTTTATACATTTATACAGTATACAAAAGGTTACAATGGATTATGCCACAGTCTCCCTTATACCAATATCTATTTTCTTTGGAAGGAGTTCTTTCCTTTCATCAACACTTGCTAAGGAGTTTCGACAATTCTGCCCATCCATGTACAACTTTGCGTACACTGGATTGGAGTAGTTTGTTGGCTGAAAAGAGATAAATATATTGCATGTTATTTAGATTAATTTCTGCATAAAAATGGAGAAATTAGTAATTTGATAAAGCACGTGACATGCACACAAAACTACAAACCAGAACATAATTATTAATTACCTGGGCTCAGGTAAATCATAAAGACTTGTTAAATATTTAATGGCACATGCTTTTACAACTGATGACATGCAATATGAGAAGAATTCAGGTTGATTAGCAATATATTTTTATTTATGTATTTGTTACATTTTTATACTGCCCAATAGCTGAAATTCTCCAGGCGGTTGACAACATAGAAGGGGAACATCTGAAAATTATTATTATTATTATTATTATTATTATTATTATTATTATTATTATTATGTAGCTGCAGGTGATATAGTCTGCAGTGCTTGGGGAAAGAGGAGGGAAATCCTCTATCCTTCCTGGTCTTTCAATGCTGCAACCACACTCTCCTGATTCAAACATTAGTAAAAGATAGGGAGTAGGTTGAGGACTCTTCTCTGCAATGGATATAGATCTGAGCCAGAGAACAATTCAGTATTTGGGGTCTTAAAGCCTCTCCTCTCCTTGAGGCAGGCTTTTAAGAGTCCTGGGAATTCATATTTGAGCCAGATGTGGATGAACTCCCACAACACCTCTGGCATGTGTGTATGTGTGTGTCCATGTGGACATACAATATATACATACATACACTTAAAGAGCATGTGTCCAATCCACTTGGACCACTATCCTGCAAGTGGAGCGCTCTACTTCCACGGGGAATGTTGATGCGAGAGTGGCTGGAAACTCCAGGGCAAATGAGTCAGCCTTAAATAGGATTTTTTTAAAATTGAAATTCCAAGTATGAAAACTAATGTTGTACAAGCAAAAGTACTTTGTGCAATGGATATTATTTAGTTGTCTAGTGATCTATAGTATATCTGTGCAAAAGTATAAAAAGGGACATTATATTTTTAAAAAATGCATAAATCCACTTTTGAAAGTTCTCTGTTATATGTATGCATAACAACAATAGGTTTTTTTTCTAGCAGCAAAGGTGTTTTTAACATCTCATGAAGACATTTACACAAGCTGAAAACTACTATATATTGGTGTCTGTGAGAGTGAAACATTTTTCTGACATGCTTTCTTTTCAATCTTATGTATGGTCAAAATTTCAGCCCAGATTACAACATGTACCACTTAAGGGGCTCATCACAGCTTTCATAAAATATTTTATATATTTATTTCCAAATAAATGGATTTGAGGTCAGGATGATCTTAAGAAAAATAAGTAAAAATCTACCTCAGATCCATGCAGAGAGCTCTGCTGACCTGTTCCAATCCAGAAATAAGCATTTCTGCTCCTTTCCAGGGTTCCTTTGGGAAGCACTTACTCCCTGTTATGGTAGAGATGGGTTCCATTGCTGTAGCAGAATGAGCAGGAGCACAGCAGCCGTATTGGATACAGCCCTATTTTTTTTTTAACCCTCCAGATGTTGTTGGACAGCAACTCACAGCTGCCAAGCCAACATAGCCAATGATGAGGTGATGATGGGAGTTGCAGTCCGACAACATCTGCAGAGTCAAAAGTTGCCCACCCCTGATTTTCAGAATTGAAGAATGTATTATTTTAATGCAAGCACTGTCAGTAGCAAGTGTTGACAGAATATTACTAAGGCTGCAATCTTATGCATACTTTCTTGACAGAAAGTTCTCTTTAAACACTGAATGAGTTATTTCTGAATCGACATGCACAGGAATAAGTTGTATGATGCAGCCAAATACTATGAAATTGGTTTGAGAGCCATTATTCATGATCAGGCAAGCTTAGAATTAAATCATGACAAAGCCCAATTCATGGATATGAACTAATCTATCTGTCTATCTCACAATGTATTTTGTAAAACTTAGTTCTTTCCAACCATCCCTTCCCCTATGAACAACATTTTGATTTAATACATGCAAAATGATTTTCAATTACAGAAATCACATTACAAATGAGTGTAAATGAAATATGCATGCACCCTTGCATATTACGATGATTAATAATAATATAATTAATACTTAAGTGGGCTCAGAGATTTCAATACAGTTTTTATTGACTTTGGGTGCAATCTACTGCAAGCTGGAAGATTTTATGTCTCACTGCACTACTTTAGGCTTATTAATTTGAATGTGAATTAAGTGTACCTAACTTGACTTGGATTGTGTGTATTGTGCTTATAAACTGCTTTGACTGCACGTTTTGAGTGATCAAACACACAACCATGTATGTGCAAGCCTTTAGTTTTGTTCATTAGCTCTGTTAATATTGTGTTATATTACCATAACCGTGGCATAATGTGGTTTGTGAAATTATATTTTGCAGCAAATACAATACCTAAATTATTTGTTTATTGGTGTAGATTCTAAATTATAGAGTATTGAGATTATGTGATCAGTTGATCTAAATTTTAATGAAAAGCTTATTACAATTTGTCAGAAAATATTTAGAGAATATCTGTCATAAATTTGTACAGTTTTGTTCATTTACTTGCCAGATTATTTCAGCATATTAAAAGGTTTGGGTCAATTATGCATCTGTTTATACACTTTTATTTAGCAGATGCAATGTGCAAAACAGGTTTGTGCCAAAACAGCTGAAGACGCATTCTATTCCAGTCAAATAAATCTCTGCTCCACTTGCTTCTAATATGCCTGAATAATTCTTTACAATGATTTTTTAGCTGTACAAGTTTGAACTGTATGTAGGGGTGCAGATACCCTAATGGAGGAGACTTCCAACATGTACAGTAGATAATCCGCTATTTGAGTATAATTCTTTTGGGGTAACTTCTATTCAGTTATTTCAAAGAGAAATCAACGCTGTCTCCCACACCGCCATGGATCATTTTGTGATGGTGGAAAAAAGTTTTGTTTTTTCTTTGAAAGAATTGAATCAGTTATAATACTTGAGATGGGTTAAGCAGTAAATTATCTTATGTCTATCTTTGGCTGATTCCAGATAGAGGGCTCATTAGTGGTATCACTCAGAAGGCATAGTTCACTTTTTAAATAAGAATTACTAAAATCTACACATCTTTATGTTCGGGGCTGAAAGAATTTCAGATTTAAAAACATTGAATGTGGGAGAAACCAAAGTCATAGCTTTGAATTCTTAGCTTTTAAAAGTCCTGCTTTTGATCTCTGTGTATTCAACAATGTTCATGCTGAATTAGGGTTGCCACTTCTTTTTTTCTGACAGAGCCCTCATATTTAACAGGTATATGGCAAGTATGGACAAAATAGTCTCCTTTATGCTAAGAATTGTTGTACCTATTGAATTTAGTACAGATAAGATTATCTTTTCAGATTGGTTTTGGTAAGGATTTCCCAAAATTTGTAAATTTCTTCATATTTGAAATAGAAAGAATTTGAGATTTAAAAATTAGAATGTGGAAGGAAGTGGAACTGACAGATTCATCCATTCCTAGCAACTATTCTATCCTTTTCTCCTTAATGGATTTTCAATTTTAAGAAAAAAGATAGGAGAAACAGTGAGAAAATATGGGACAATCACGAGACATTGTTTGCACCCCCGATAAACTTCAGTGAATAAGGGAAGTTAATGGCACCATAAAAAACTTTGTCTGGAAGCACTCTTTCATGTTTCACCTTTTGTTCCTGCATTTCGTTGTTTCATTCTTTCCTTTGGCCTACTTTAATGGGTTCCTTGTGGAGCCATGCAATAGCACTTATAGTTTCTTCCCAGCACCAAGGGCAGGTCAGAGATACGGATATATCATCTTCCAAATGCCAGAGAAAGGGAACATAACTTTTGTATATTTTGGAGGACCTGGGTGGGGGAACCTATTAGAATGGCAAGCCCCCGGAAACTAATGGAGCCTAGTGGCTTCCAAAGGGCTCTGGGAGATTTCCAGTTTTTATGACTGGTGCTTCTGTTGAAAGTCTGGTCACTATATGGGCACGGAATTGATCAGGGCAGTTGACACGATCGTACCAGGTGCCCTCTCCCTCTTGGCAGACCCAAATTAGCTCTTCAGTACACCTGAGGGCAATAAAGTAAGTGGGATATTTATTGGGTGGAGTAAATGTGAGGAAAGACTCATGCTAAATCTGCCCAAAAACTGGTCAGAGCTCATTATCGAGTCTACACTGTGATGGTGAGAGTGGCAAAGAAGTTCCTTTTCTACCATTATTGAATCTTCACAGTGTTGCCCAGGAGAGTTGTTTTGGTTGGTAAAGGGGATATTACAATTTGACCCTGAGAGGGAATTAATCAACCTTTGACAGTTCACTGTGATAAATTTGCAAGATATGCTGAAGATAAGATTGCAAGTATCCAGCATGACTTAGACTCCTCTATTAATGTGATTCCATCAATGAAGGTATCTAGAGCACCATCTACTTCAGCTGTAGTGAAAGAGCTTCAGTTGTTGAGGCATGGGGATACAGTCAAGGTGGTTGGATAAGTTTGACTGACCACTTGTATGCTCAATCCTGCCCATGTTGACTTGTTACATCTAATAAGGATGAGATGACCAATAAATTTGTCTTTTAGAATTAACCTGGAGCCAGAAGTGGATGACAATTGTAGGCCTGTTACTAACATTCCCTTTTTGAAGAAGGTGCTGGAGATGTATTTGCTGATCAACTTCTGGCATTTTTGGATTAAGTTCATTTGATATGATTGAAATAACAGCTGCAACCCTATCTAGACAGATATAGCCTAGCTATAGTTATCCATGCTCTGGTAACCTCCTGGTTGGGTTACTGCAATATGTTGTATGTGGAACTACCTTTGAAGACAGTTCAGAAACTTCAAATGCTAGGTTACTAACTGGGACTTAATCAGTTTGCTTCCATCAGCTGCACTGCCTTCCAGTCCATTTTTGAGCCCTATTCAACGAGTCAGTGTTGACCTTTAAAGTCCTAAATGGCTTGGGACTAGGATATCTAAAGGAAAATCTCCTCCTAGGACTAGAGTATCAAAATGAAAAGCTTCCCCTGTATGTACCTGTTCAGACACTTAGGAAATCTTCAGAGGTCCTCCTCCAGATGCCTCACCGAAGGAAATTAGGCAGGTGGCTACAAGAGAGAGGGCCTTCTCAGTTGTGGCCCCGCTTATTAGAATGCCCTTCCCAAAGGTTCAGCTGCCTCATACATTATTAACTTTTGGTGCCAGGCAAAGTTTTTCTTTTCTCCCAGGCATTTTAGAGAAGTAGCTCTAGATTTTTTATAGCCGTTTTATCTACTCCTGCGCTGTTTGTTTTGTTATGTATTTCATTCTTTTAAATAAATGTACTGCACGTCATATTTTAACTGTTTGTATGGCATTTAATTTTTTAGCTGTTTCTAATCTGTCCAAAGAACATTGGTTATTGGGTGGATTAAAATATAATAAATAAGTATGTTTTGATTTGGGAAGAAAGCAAACAACTATGCTCTGCTAATGCTGCACAACTAAAATGACTAAACTATTAATTAGCATGGTTTTGCTTTCTTTTCAGGGCCAAACTAGATGCAATGTTAATTGCATGAATACAAGTACTGTGCAAGTTCTTATGTAAATAAGCAGCAGGGAAGTCTGAGCAGCTCCAACACTGGGGGGGGGGAGGTGGTGGAGGAGGAGGAGAAATAGAACTCTTTTATCTCCTTGCTATGCTCCTAATAAAAATCTCCTCTTCAAAGCTGCTATTTGCCATTTCAAGAAAAGCTCCCATTCGGAGTTGCCCCCCCCACTCCCTTCCCCCCCCCACAGTTCTGTGGCTGGTCTTGCTTTCCTGTGCCTCCTGTGTGCATAATAAACATGCACACGTTTATGAATTGAATCAGATCTAGTTGGTCTGATTCACAGTGGTTATTTTTAAATACCACATTCAGAAAATGTTGTTTACATGTTAGTTCTATATCAGTTGTAAAGTCAGAGAAACTTTTCTAATTCTCACTAGGGACTATGATCAAATGAACATGGAAAATGGATTACAATTTCTCACCCCTGCTGTTAGAGGTCCTTTCAGATCAGAGTTTAAGTAGATGGGCGGTGCTGTGTGGGGAAGCTTGAAGACTGTGGGACCTCCCCCTATATATCTGGCCTGTATTTAAATAGAGCATTTTTTTTTGCATTTTAGTTTCTGGTTTTAAAATAGTGCATTTTTATTCTACACTCTGAACAAGCAATGAGTGAAAACACATACTTTACTTTAACTTTGACTTTTTCCTATATGAACAAATAAAAATAAATACAAGCTTCAATTTAGAGTGCTCTTACATACAGCATGATATTAGTATAGGAAGCATTTCAGTTCAAATCACCACCCAGCTAAATCTTCATTTTGTCAAAAGGCCTAAAAACCAGGCTAAGCATATTGCCTATACTGACACTAGGTAATTTCTAAAGTTATCCATAATCCAATTACTGCTTTGTAACATAGCAACTATATATACACTTCATAGTACAGGATTCATTCTTTTCTAGGGATTTTATAGATGATCATACTTTTGTACAACGAAATGTCTTTAGCAGTAGCACTGCTAGTCTTGCAGGGGCCCTGGACAAGATGCCTGCCAGAGTTTGCCCATGCCATCCTCACAACTTGTTCAACCAGGTTATAAAAAATAAAATAAAATGGAATACAAATGGGAGGGAGAAAGAAAGAATGGGAGAGAAAGAAAGAAAGAAAAAGAGATGTGTTTGTTCCCTTTCTACCACTTGATAAGCAAGGAGAGTGGGGAAAGGAATGAATAGGTCCCCTTTTCTTTCCCTTAACATTCCAGCTGCCGCCACTTACCAAGCAGAATGGTCCCTTTTTATTTTTTCAAAACTCTTTATAGTGCACCCAGCAACCTTTGTAAAAAGTTTTGAAAAAAAGAGCAGACCTATTCATTCACTTACAGCGGTGGTGGCAGTGTGGTGACATTGCAGCATTTATTGCCATTCCTTTCCTTTATTTTTTCTTAAAAAACAACAAACATAAAAAACACCCTTCTTACAGGGCTGGGGTGCTGGCTTATGTGGAACAAAGCTCCAGGTATCCAGGCCTGCCATCTTCATTTCTTAGAATGCCACTGTCATTTGGGGGCCCATGAGCCACAGGACTCTGAAGCTGGATTCCATAATCTATCCCTGGTGGTGCTGTTACCCTTCAGTACTATGAAGGTCCTATTCAAGGCTGGAGAAGCCTTTTTGCAAGTAATAGGGGTTCAGCTAATTACAGATGTGTATACTTGCAAATAACCAGAGAAAGCTTCTATGAAGCTGAAAATATATCACATGTCCAAAGACAACTGCTGCACTACAGTTCAGGTTATCACAAAAAGGATATCACAAAGTTGGAAAAGGTACCAAAAAGAAAAACTAAAACAACTGCACTTTCCATGGGCTTTTTTAATCTAGAAAAGAAAACAATTAAGGGGTAACATGACAGAGTGGTAAAAGTATGAATGGTATGGTAGGAAGAGGGATATTTCATATTTTCTCATAATACTATAACACAGGATTACCCATCATATTTGACTGGTAGTAGGTTCTTTTAAAAATGCATAATTCAGATACTGAATACCACAAGATATGAAGTTAGTGAATAGCTCAGATGTTTTCTAGAAGGATTACATTAATTAATAAAGGATAGATCTATCAGTGATTGTTGCCAATGTTAGCTGGGACCTCTATGTGCACAGTAGTAATGCCTTTGACTAGAGGTTATGGGGGGAGATAAAGGAAAAAGTTGCCAACATTATTCCTTGCTGGTAAGTTTCCTAGAGGCATCCAAGTGGTTACTGCTAGAACCAGAATGCTGGACCAGATGGAGCTTTAATTCTGATTCAGCAAGGCAGTGATTATTATTTAAAACATTTTTATCCCACCTTTTCTGGAATGGTCAAGGCAGTTCTTATGATATTATATAATGTGGTTCTGCCTCTCACTCTCTTGCTACTATATCAATAGTAGCATTGAAGTACAAACACTCTGGGAAAGGCACAAAGCTGATTAAGTAAAATATGCAATTGGGAAGTCTTAAGAAAAATCTACATGCATAAGATCTCTCGAAATAAGCAGAACTTGCAGCAGTTGAAATGAGAATGTTTCCAATGAAGACATTTCTTCTTCAAAATTAATTAGGGTAAAAGAGTATGATTAGTAGAGATTTCAGATTTCTTGCAGCAGTAAGAAGCATATTTAAAGACAGGTAAAATGCACAATTGTTATTTCATTTAAAATAAAATATATTAGGAACAATCTACAACTGCTATATATTTGAAGTATGCTAATTGCAGTTTTAGAACTCATAGCAAAGAGCTTGTTCACACATAGGGTTCAACAACAATCTTTATTTAAGTCCATAGACCATTATCCATATACAGCATATATTACAATGCTACAGAAACATCAGTTACAGTGATCTAAAAGTTTGGAATTTGAACTGTAATTCACACATGCATGTTCATCACTTGAGTGTTAATTTGTATCTGTGAATAAAGCTGTTATAGATTAAGCACATAGAAATAATGTGTTGTATCTAAAGGAGTCCTTCCATTCAAAAGATGCTCTAATTCAACAGAAGCTTTTGCAAATGGAAGTAAGGCATTTTCACACACAACGTTTCTCAAGAGAAATGGTGGGCAGGTGGGGGCTGTACAGAGGGAAGGGAATCAGTTAAAATTGCCTCCCACTTCCATTTCCAGGAGCCTTCCACTGGATTAGAACCCCTTCCGTGATTGAAAGAACTCCTCCCGCTTGTGGAAACATACTTTTGGATCCTACCCAATGATAATATTTTATTATTATTTAATAACATATAACTTTTTGAATGGGAAAGCAAAGTGATGAATATCAAATGTTACCTTTTCTGGGTTTAATGTAAAATCTGAAAGACCTCTTTCACTGTGATTATGGCCCACTTCATACATATTGTATGATGGGTTCCCAATTTCTACATTGATTCCTCCATTTATTATTGGTTGTCGTCGGATTGTTTTTGTCCTACAACACATCAGGGAAAAAATTGTGAATAAACTATTCTCTCTATGTAAGATGATTAAAATATTATCTTATAGAAAGGCACTATCTGTGATTCTAGAAACTGTTTGGGATATCGGGGGTTTAAGCCATCATTCCTTTCCAATTTTGAATCTCCCTGTTGGTTCAGCATATTCACTTGGATGTCTGATTACCATATCAAATGCAACACATCGAAAGCTGACCTACTTTTCTCTCCTCCAAAGCCTTTCTCTTCTCAATCCCTCTCCGTACCTTTTGACACCATCATCATTTTTCTTATTGACCAGGCACACAACATGGTATTATTTATATTGGCATCTCTCCTTTGTGTACTACTTCTTTCTGTACAACAGTGCAAAAATCTGCCCATTCTTCTTTGATCCCAGGGACAAAACTCTAGCCCACACATAGGTAATCTTCCACTTTGACTGATGCAATCTTCTCTCTGCCTTTTCCCTTTCATACCTCATACCTCTCACCTCCCTACAAAACTCCACTACCAAAATCATACAAATAATTCATCTGTTATTCAAACTATGTGATTCCTATCTTCAGTTGCCTTTGCTGGTTTTTTAATTCCTTGAATCTAGCACAAGCGCCTTATCCTTACCTTTAAAGCTGTTTTTGGCCTTTTTTCTCATTATCTTCCTTCCCATGATCTCTGCTCTACTCCTCCAACTCTATTACCCTCAGCTAAGCAAAATCTCCTGCTTCCTTAAATGGCCATACCCATTCTCTCTCACTGCTCCTGCTATGTCACCTTTCTCCTTTTTCTGTGAACATGTATGACACTTTCAAATCCCATCTCAAAAGCAAGCTTTTCAATGTGGCCTTTGGTTTATCTCCTAAATCTTAATTTCCAAATGCAGTCAGACTTTAAGTAAGCGTATCTGCATGTGCTCACATTCATCCATCCCTACCATTGTCTCTTCCTGCACTTCCTATATTGTATATTTTAGATTCTAAGCTTCTTGTGAACAGTGACCTGCGAATTTTGTATGTGTAATTGTAGAACGTGCCATGAACACACATGATGGGCTAAGTACATAACAAGAGAGTCCATTCAATGTGATTTGTGCCTTGAACTGATCCAGTAAACTGCTTACTTCCGTGTCTGTTTTAGTGGTTTCTTACACTTTCAAAATCAATGAATAGGCATGCAATTAAATAACTTTAATGAAAGTAGTAATATTGCTTTGGAAATTCAACTTGTAAAGTTATATATCCAGTCCTCTACAGGAAGGTGATAAATAACTAGAAATTCATTTACGTAATTGTAGAATAATTATATATCCCAAGTAATTATATATCCCATTATAAAACGGACAGATACACTGTTTTCATCAGTCACACATTCCTAATCTGATTTGTATTTCAGTGAGGATAAAATTATTAATTTGTTGATTATACATGTGTGTGTGTGTGTATATATATATATATATATATATATATATTGCACAAAATTACTTATATGTACTAATAATATATAGCAGAAAACAGTAGCTTGGATCTAGCATCTTCCTTCTGTGGACCGAAGAACTTCTTCTGTCCATGGAAAGCTTTCAATCCAAAAGTGCATTTCCACTGGTAGAAGAGGGGAGGAGGAAATTTTTGTCAATTTGTCCCTTCCCCCACAGGGCCCTCTGGAACAGTGGGGGAGGTGGTGCTGGAGGTTACAGAGGGATGGGAGTATTGGCAAATATTAACTCCATCCGTCCCTTTCATTGGCAGGATCATTTTGAGTGGAACTCCACTCAGGGAATGTTCCCTCCGGTGTAAACGGATGGTGGAGCCAAGTCAATGCAATTAAAATAAAGTATACGATCCCCTCCTTCACTGTGCAACTTTGTGCCTGTGGGTGGTGCAATGGTGCTCTATGGTAGTGCTCAGTTGCATTGAGTTGGCTCTACCATAAGGTACTATTGCATACAGGGATTTAGTGATCCCATTCCTTCTCAACACTGGCTGCTGTCATGGGAATATGAGAAGCCTGCAGTTTGCAGGAACCTGGAGAAAAGTGGAGCAATCCAAATGCAAACTTCTATTAGATACCATTGTTACAACCTGACATCACCCTACATGAGATAGGTCTGTGGTTCAGTGCCATCAGCATGCTGATGATACACAACTGCTTCCTGACCTGCTTCCAAATGAAGTGTTTAGCATCATGTGAAGTTTGTCCTGGAATTGAGGTTTCAGAATAGTTGCATAGTAAATGGAGTTACAGCCATAGGTAGATCCATTCTTTCCCCTTAATCTCCAGTGCTGCATGTAGGTATCTGCTTTACAGCCCCTTCACTATATTAATCAGACTTGTGCAGAATATTCTTTCTTGCACATAATTTTAGGCCACCCCAAGAAGAAATTTCTTACCTTCGCTTTCTTTTACAAAGGAGCAAGCCTATTACCAAAGTAGTAATCAAGGTCACCAATAGGACAAGAGGAACAATAATTGCAATGCTTCCTGTAAGAAATAATAGAAACACCTTTGATTACTGCAAAGCTATCAGCTGACGAGGAAACTTTAAGAAATTCCTCAGCAAATCTACTAGTAGGAGCTAGTAGATTTTGTGTAAATGCCAAATTTGACATGAAAAAAGCAAATGTTCTCAGATTTTAGGAAAAAGCCCTGGCTTGTCTCACAAATGCAAGCTGAGCCAGGGCTGCGGGGAAATCTGGTGAGCCCAAAAAGGGCCAAATTACCCACATCAGTCATCCCTTGTTTTATGTTGCTAAAACATTTTGTTTAAGCACTTTTAAGCACTAATAATTAACCACTATTAAGTTTGAATGGGATCTCACCACTATACAGAAGGAGAATGTAGTTTCTACATATGTGTTTCTAACTGCATAATATTTCTAACCCTCTGTTCACAGTAGCCTGTACTGGGTCGAAGCCCCTTCTCGTTACAGAAGTACTCCTTTCTGTAATGAAATGGCACATATGGATTCCAAAGCTGATGACAATATTCACAGGAAAATTACATTGGTTAAATTTCAGTCCTATTTATATTAATGGGACAATTTATTTATTTATTTATTGCATTTTTATACCACCCAATAGCTGAAGTACTGGGAATCAAGTGCAACTAACTTAGTCTGGATGCAAGACTAAAGGTTTCTTTACCTTTAAAGTTTTCTATGAACCTGGTCCACCCTAACTTTCCCAATGTTGCCCATCAACCCTCAACTCCCCAAATATCTTGCTGCCTTAAAGAACTCCATCCCTTTTTGACACTTACGGTTATGAAACTATCTCTGATAACAGCTACATGGTGCCCTTTCTCTTTAAATCCTAATTTTTCCATTAATCCTTTGGTTGATCTTCACCCCTTCAAATATTGAGTTTATTTGCTCAATATTTGTCATCTTTTTTCCTCCCCTCTCCATATTTCTTTTCTAACTGTTCCAGTCTTTCCCTTCAGAGCTGCACACATGTTCACACGAACTCAAAAGGGTCAATAAAACAAATGCTATCACAATATAATTTGAACATTAAATACAGCTGAAATGTGATTAACATAGTTATTAAAAATAACTTACTTGTACTCATATTATCAGACTTGCTGCTCTTGGGAGCTGGCCTTTCACACTGTGTCCCTGACCAGTTGGTGGAGCATCTAAAATATATTAAGATAACAAGATTAATTAATGCCCACAATCATACAGATCTATTAAATGGGTTAGACACAACCAACATGAATGACAAGGAAGCCATGTTCCAGAGTGAACAAAATTTGCTTCTATTATACTGCAATGGCACTGATATTCTGAATATTCATTCCTTTGCTATTTAACAAAAATATATACTGAAATTGATATAATTGTGTTGTAATACAACAATGCTAGGTTGTGTGGTTAACATAAAGCTGCAAAACAAACGAAACTAAATGCAGCAACTACATATAAAGGTTCTTAATACTAGATACTACTGCCATTAAACATTCACAAACCAGGAAGTATCAATAACAGATATACAATTGCTTTCACTTTGGAATTATCTTCAGTGGCTTTTACAAAAGGTCTTGACTTAAATGCACTGACTTTCAACTAACAGCAGCATCAAATAGCAATCCTTGATGTATCGTCTGGTTACACAAGCAATGATATCAGTTCTTGTGTAATAATTGTGCTTTTGTGAACACACAAGTACAAATGAAAAGTTTTATTAAATGAAAAATATTCTATTTTGGGACATACTACTTTTTATGTTAGGGCTGCATGGTTGATTAATTAGTTTAATTGGTTAAAAAAATCTTTGATCAAAACAATGAGTCCCAATTCATTGGTAAGGCTATTTTTTAAAATCCTAAACACTCTTCTAAGATGGTGCTTACAACATCAGCAGGCAAATCACAAATTCTACTATGAACTTCAGTCTAAAACCTGTTTTCATGGAATAAATCCTAATTTCTGGAGCACTTAATTCCAAGCAAATATACTAAAGATCACAGCCTTTGAGAGAAATGTGATCACTATTACTCATTTTTTAAAACTTTCTTCAAATATGTTAGTTCTAAGAAATAAGAACAAGTGTCCCATAAAAGAAAGTAGGGATGTGTATCATATCGTTAAAATGTATGATAACGATACGAAAGGTCGTTATCATGCATGTGTTTAATGATGATGATACGATACAAAAACCTATGATAATCATTGGAGATGATAATTTTTGGGCGATTTTATTGTTTTATCGGACTGCCATATAACTTTTGTATTTTAAAAGTTAAAGGCTTGAAGCTTGGTCACAGAGCTTATGGGGTATGCCTAAGTGTGTGTATGAAATTTGAAATTGATCCCTTCAACCTTTGATTTCATATGATTTTTTTAAAGATCATTTCCGTTCTGACAGGTCTGAATGAATGCACATGGTGAGCTGTCATTCTGATCTTTCAGAACGGAAATGATCTTTAATAAATTCATATAAAATCGAGGGTTGGAGGGATCAATCTCAAATTTCATACACATACTTAGGCATACCCCATAAGCACTGTGACCAAGTTTCAAGTCTCTAACTTTTAAAATACAGAAGTTATAGGCATTTTTGTCTTTAAAAATAAGGATGCAAAAATATCAATTTTTCACGATAATTATCGTGAAGACGATACAGTTCACCTACGATATGAATGAAGATGATTTTTTTTTTGACGATAACAATAAACGACGATTTTTTTGGCGTGCATACCCCTAGAAGAAAGTGTCCAATCTACATATGGAATGCCCTGCCAGGTTGCTGCCAGTAGGGCAGGAGGAGTGACAGAGGCAATTTTCACCCCTCTATTTCCCCACCTCTAGGCAAGCCATTGAGCCTGTCTGTAGAAGGTGTTCTGGTGAGGGCAATGCCAGAGCTGGAGAGGTCATAGGATTTCTTGTATCCTTGCCTGTATCTCCCCTCCCCTCATCACCCACTGGAACACACCCTTTTCCCTCCCTCTGAGGCTGCATTTGTGACCTTGGGAAGTGGCTGGTGTGGTTCTTTCCTTGAGGGGGTGGCAGAGGAGTATTGGAACTCAGAGTCCCCCTCCCAAGCTCATAGCAGTGTCTATAGCCTTGGGAGGGGGACTCCAAAATAAGTATGGTCCCTGGGACGCTCACCAAAAGACCATAGGATTGTTCTCCTAATTCTTCATAGAACAATCCCTACTACTTTTTAATATTTATGAAACACTGCAATTTTGTAAAATTAATTTGTTGTTCAAAGTTGTTATATAACTTCATTATATATGCTTCTCACTAAAGATCATACAGAATATTAATGCAAAGGACGCTCAGCCATGGCCCCAGAAAACCTGTTCTAGTGCAAATAATCTAATTAATAAAAGATGTTTTCTGTTTTCCAAGGTTATCTTATTAGGTGCTTTTTATTGAATGCTGGCCCTCTTCATTTAGGATAGTATTAATGGTGAATGCTTACAGAAATGGATCCAAAATGGGACTACAGAGAATCAAAACAGGGGACAACATGCTTTGGGAAACCCAGGGGTTTACAGAAGTATAAAAAAATATTTAGGGGAAAAAAGCCAAGCCCGTTAAGGACTAAACATGCTCGATGGACACAGAATATTGACTGTCAGTTGAAAGGAAAAGAGAAAAAAAAGGGAAGGCAGAGCAGAATGCCCTATTTGAGCTCCTTGCTGGCTTCTGGAGTCCCCAACTGTTGGAGGCTCAAAGGCACATTTTGAATTTTGAAAAAGTGTTATAGCACCACCACAATATGATTGCTGGGAGGTGTGGCCAGTCAAAGTATTTGGAGCAGCCCCACTCCTTTCTGTCTGTGTTTGTGTTGTGCACATGCAATTTCTCTCTACATATACAATTTCTCGAGCGCCTTACTTTCTCCACTTTCTTGCTCTTGGGCTGTTTGTTCTCTCTCTCTCTCTCTCTCTCTCTCTCTCTTACTACATACATCACTTTAACTCACAGGCCTTCGAGATCTCATGGCCCCTCGAAGATCTCCTGGCTGTCACTGTGACATCTTAAAGAAGTTGCAGCTGATGTGAAATCTCATGGCAACAACCTCCTTGCCCAAGAATATGAGAGATGAAATGGGTGCTATGGGCCATGGCATATTTCCAGGGGCATTGTGGCAACTGTGGGTGCCACACTGGATATTGCCATTTTACTGTGCCCCGAAGAAAGGCATGGCTGTCTGGCAAGAACACTGAACAGGAGCACTCCTGCAAGAAAGTGAGGATACACTGCAACATTTTGTTGCAGATTTGATTGGCAGGTTACATATTTCCATATAACTACTGGTTCTACTATGAAGACAGAATTCAAGTAAAATAACAATACTATAAATACTACTCCAATATCTTGATAGTTTAACTTTGATACTCAAATTACTTCAGAACACATAGAGGGTCAGACAGCACAGTATCTATGTCATAGTCTTTAAATGAAATTGCTCATTACGAGCTCCATCACACCAGCGGTTTAATGCACTCTCACCACGTCTGGTATCTGGTATTGCAGTGTGGGAAACATCATATTCAGGACAGTACAAAGAGTTCTTTGTTATGGCGAATAAGTAAGAAAATTTTTCCAGTACCTGCATAAGTCCATAAGCAAATGTACATGTTCTGGACAGTAGAAACATTTGCTATGATTAATAAGTACTTGCTGCAATTTATAAGTGTCTCCTTTTCATTAAATAGATTGAAATAGTGTCAAGTACTGAACAAAAGTATCATTACACTATGGTTTCACGACATGTAATGGACAATTCTATTTAAAGGCTACAACAGATATAAAACCGTTCCTAAGTGGCACTGAAAAAATATATAATTAATGAAATATAATTATTTCTGAATTTTTTTTGAAAGAGAAAAGAGATTTATGGTTTAATGAAGTGGTATAGCTATGACACGGTTCTGCATTGCCCCACCCTCATGATCTCCATTGGTTGCAGTCTGTTGCCAGGAAGGAAGTGTGCCTCTCACAATCCCTATAGATCTAGAATTGTTGCAGACAAGTATGGGAACAGCACAGAAGTACCTTATATATGACCAAGAATAACTTGCACAAAAATAATGCAAGATATGAAGTGAATGTTAATTCCACTACTGAGGTATCTGGCAGTGTGAAAATGAATTTAGGTAGGTGCCTGAAGGAAACTAGAATAGAGATATAACATGTTTCAGACCATACAGGCACAAATACTTATGTGTATGTCTAATACACAGTTCAGGAGGAATCCATTCTGTTTAATTGAATAAGAGAAGAAAGACAGAAGGCAACTCAGTAACAAGCATTAATCCTGCATATGCATCACGGATAATAGAAGACAGGTATTCTGTCTGCCACTATTTTACTTACATGGAAAAGGAAAGAGCTAGATGTCTTAATAAATTAAATATTAAAGCTAACAAAAAATATTACCACATAGTATCCCAGTGATGATCATCTTAATATTTAGTTTGATGACATATGAATCTGTGGTATTTATCATCATTAATTTTACTGCTTGTTCAAGGTCATGAAAGAAAACAAAACGTGGAAAACACTCCAATGCAATCCAGTTTACAAATGTTGGTGATACACATACATTTCCTTAGGGAAAGAAGCTTCATTAAAGCCAAAACAGAAGTTGTCATAATGTATTATTAAATGTTATGTTCAAGTCAACCTGCCTATTCTTAGCACACAGTAAATTACACATTTGATCAGTTAAGCATAAACAAAGCAGTTTAGAAGCAACTGAGTTTTCATTCTTGCTTGCATAAAAAGTTACCATTAATATTGTAAGTTATGAGCAGTTATTATAAATCAATTTGTTTAATTTAAACTATTAGTGAAGGTACTTGCTATCATTTGACACAGTGGCCCCATTCAGACCACACTCAGGACTTTGTGGTTAGCTTAACCATGTTCAGCTGTGGTTAATGCTAACCACATGAGGAAGGCTTGCAGACCACACTGTTAACCCTTTTGTGGTTAAGTTTTCCTTAACCACATGCTAACCACAAAGTGGTTAGTGGAGCACCTGATTCCACCCTGTATCCTGGATCCACCCTGTATCCCAGCAGCCACAGCGCTAGGAGCCCTGGCAGTTACGGCCTTCATTTTAATGCAGGCACTAATGAAATCAGCAATTACATACACACATCGCCCCGTTCAGTGAACAATTCCTTTGCTTTCTGCATTGCCATGCCTGCTATACCTCTACAGTCATTACAGGGGAGGCGGAAGCCTTCTGAGACAGCCGTGCTAGCCACATCATCAGACAGCGCTGCCATAGTAATCAGAAGCTGAGGGGTGTAATGGCACTTCAACGAGGTAGGAGAAACGGATGCTTCATATGGGGAAATTGCAAGCGGGGATTTAAAAAGCTCTACTGTAAGTACACTCCTCTGAGAAGAGCAAAAATTGCTCCAAAAAACTAATGCGAAAGCAGGAAATGGCAGCTGCAGCAAGCGTATCAATTGGCAGTCCAGAGCAGCCATAGAGCCCCCTGGCTAGAGCAGCCCTGCCTAGTTTGGCCGTTCTGTATTGACAGCTCTATGTCTTAACCCCTTAAACCACAGACACATGTCAGATGACACTTTTAGCCATGGTTACTGAGCCTAACCACAATGTGTTTAATGGGGCATGTGGTTAGGGAAAACGGGTGTTCAGATGACACTGTTAGCCATAATGCCCCAACCACATTAACCACAAAAGGGTTAACAGCATGGTTAACCATGTCGTCTGAATGGGGCTAGTGTGATCACCCCTCCATATCTGCATTGTTGAGCCTCCATCTCAAGCATGTTATCTGCTAGCAAAACATGCCGTAGCATATAGTCTGTTTCTATAAACTATAGAGAAATGCTGTTTTTCTACAGATTTTAAGAACCCAAATCTGTTCTGTATTGTATACAGGTCTTTCTACATATTGTTGAGAAGCATAGGGTTTTATCCTTCGGAATCATCTACAAGTTCAAGGATTCTACCATTTTCATCCTTGCACAACATTGATTCTCTTTCAAGCGAATGTGCAAGCTGTTGTACAAAAAACTTCTCAAGGCACTGCAAAAGTTTTTCCACAAGGCATTGGGTGGGTTTGCACGTTACTGTAAGCCATGATGGTTT
Organism: Anniella stebbinsi; assembly: GCA_029215795.1. Taxonomy (NCBI): domain Eukaryota; kingdom Metazoa; phylum Chordata; class Lepidosauria; order Squamata; family Anniellidae; genus Anniella; species Anniella stebbinsi. Next base: position 236,920,721 of record JARDYH010000001.1, on the reverse strand, counting down.
ATAAGCTACTCACAGTACTTTCTTTTGAAAATAAGCTACTGTAATCCCCCACATGATTGGACAAATAAGGTACTGTGCATAGCTTATCTTCCCCTCCCTTGTCTGCTCAGCAAGGATGGCATGCCAGCTTCCTTTGCGGTCGAAACCAAATCCTGGCATCCCTTCACTGCCATTATGTCACCTGCATCTCTCCGACTGGCCTGTCTTGTGCTCAGGGCATATTCTCCTGTGCCCTGCCTTTGCCAGATCCCTTCCTTTATCAGCACAATGCCAATTGTTAGCCACTTTTTGGCTCCTCCCGGCCCCACCTAACCAGCAGTGCCCCAATTCTCAAGATCTTCTTTCCTACTCCTGATCCCTCCTCCCACCACCATTGCCCGCTTCCCTGCCAGTTTTCAAAGCCGTTCCCTTATCCCCGTCCATATGCAGCAAAAGGGGTTGAGTGGGGGTTCTAACTCCTTGACAGTTTGCTGGAATGGAGCAAAATTTTATACACAGGATCTCTTCATGGGGAGCATCCAAATGCTGTATTGGTTAACTGCATGAAAAGAAAAAAAAAGTGAGGTCCAGGCTCCAACTCTGAGGAACTTTGCAAGACTGGAATCAAAACTCATACATAGGTGTCCCTTGTAGCAATGTATGCTGATGCATGGCCAAAATCCTGTGTGGCTTCCACCATGCACTCAAAAAAGTGTTTGACATTTAGGAAACTTGTAGAGCACACCGTTGGGGGAAGGGGGTGAGATCAGTGGCAACAAGGCAGAAAGAAAAGAAGACACCACACCTCACGCCATAGCAACAACATGTACCTTTCTCTGATTGCCCTGCTGTGCTCAAGGGAGCATCTTTGTCTGTCTCTGCCTTGTTACCACCGATTTCACGTTGGCATCGATCCTTACCCTCTTCCTGACACACACACACACACACACCACCCAAACTGCACTGCACTGCACTGCTCCCCAGTCCCCAGCTGAATTTTCATACTTTCCCCTTCCACCCTGCCCATCTGCATCCCTTCCTTTCTTTGCATCCATAAAACTACAGTTTTGTCTCAGAATCCAGCAAGTTGGATTAGGGAGTTCATGCCATGCTGCTCTTTGGTGCATCAGAACAGTCTGACATTTTTTTTCTTTTAAGCAGTTGGCTATTTGCGCTTTTCCCCTGCCCACCCATGCCAAAAAGGGGATGGCGACTCTAAACCCTTGGAAATTTACAGCACCAGAGCCAGATTTCATAAACAGGTGCCTCTCATGAGGATGCACTTGATGCATTATAAAGGGGGTTGCAGCGCTAAACGCTTGGAAGTTTGCAGGAAAAGGACAAAACGTTATGGACAGCTTCCCCGAGCTTGGAGGTACCCAATGCACGACCACAACCTTAAACAATTACAAAGGTGTGCAAGCAAAAATACCTTTGCACCAAAAAGGGGCGGTGGCTCTAAACCCTTGGAAGTTTGCAGGATCAGGACAAAACTTCATACACAGCTTCCCCTAGTAGAGAGGTACTTGATGCACCACCCAAACCCATGCATGATTAAAAGATGTGCAAGGAAAAACACCATAATTTTACAATGTTTAGCAAACATGTGCAAGGAAGCCTAGGTAACACTGCCTTGTACATTTCTTTCATGAAAGTGTGAGCCCTAAAAGCTGCTATAGTGGCTGCGCCCCTTAGAGAATGCAAGTGGAATATTTCCATAGACACTAGTAGACCAAGCTAATACATTCTCACTACTGCCTATTAAACTTTAAGGCAGAAAATGTCCTGCCCAGAGTATTAACCTGGTAGGACATAAACAAGCCCCTATCTTATTTAGCGGGCCATCCAATCCAGATAACAATGGGGCATCCTCCAACAATTAATTTATGCCAAACTTTTTCCTGAGGATGCACTGACTTGGGACAAGAGGAAGGTAAGGCTATTTCTTATTGCCAATGGAAAACAGAAGTAATTTTAGGCAGAAAAGAAGGGTCCATTCTAAGAATTACATTGTCCTAATAAAACACACAAAGTTGACAATGCCTCCAACTCTGAAACTTATCTGGTCAATATAATAGGCCTATTTGATGACACTTCAGGCTCTGTGGTTAGCAAAACTGTGGTTCTCTGGGATTCATACTAACCACAAGCCATTATGTCGCACAAAACTCTTTAAGCCATGGTTAAATCCTGCTGCAAATGATCTGACTGTGGTTAGTGAGTGAGCAGGGTTTAGCAAAACACATCACACAAAATGCCTTAAACCCTGCCTGTTAAGGCTTTTGGTTAAGCAGCAGGGTTTAAGGTGTCTTGTGTGATGCGTTTTGCTAAACCCTGCTCACTCACTAACCACAGTTGGATCGTTTGCAGCAGGGTTAGGGGCTCTAACCATGGCTTAAAGTCTTCTGAACAGGCCCATTGACCACCAAAAAAATGCCCTTGAAAGGAAGAATGGGAGGAGTTTTCAAAGAGTCTTAAGCACCCAGTTAAGTTTCCATATGAAGAACCTATAGACAGTAGGGATTAATGAGTGATACTTGTTATTCAGACTAAACCAACTGGCAGTCTCAAGGCAGTCAAACAGAACATCTGAACCATAGAGCCCTGAGAGAGAAGTCCCTGTAAGACGGAAGTCACCAATCCTTCCAATCAGACAAGTTCACTGGGTCTGCGAATATGGGCTGCTTGACCAATGTGACTCCACTAGAATCACCTCTGTTGACAACAGCTGAATCTTCAGAAGAACATGTGTATTAACATCTTGGGTACCTATTCCAGCCACCTCTCGAAAGGGATGCCTCAACAGGAACTTGAGCATTTTCTGGAGTTATGAACAGTCAATTGTTGGTAGGCTGAAGCACTCTGACAGCTGCCTGAAGATTTATGATTGGATTCTCCATTCCAGGTCCTGCACTGGCTCCCTGTTCAGCCAATCTCTGATTTTCTCACAATCAACATGATTGCCTTTACTTTTTTTTTGCTAGATTGGCCAAGCACAGTGTTCTGTGCATGACCGAAGCAGCCTGCTTACCCCTGAAAAGTCTTGAAAGTTAAGGAACACTCCAGAGTGAAATTTGATGCAACACATCAAACTGTAGCTGGGAGGGGAAATTAGTTGCCATTTCCTGTGTACATGCAGAAGCACTTTACACGTGCAAACAGGCCTCTTTGGTTCCTTTCCAAGATTTGATTGACCTATGCTTACATTTTTAAAAAGATAATATTATTCAGAGATCTCAAATGGAAATATAGATGAATAAAAAAATAGAATTTTTTTTTAACCTTTGCTCAATCCATACTGTAGCACTGAAAGCATCACAATAAAAAGTGTCTCTTTATACCTAGCCATTCTGCAATGTGCAACATTAAAGTAGTATTTATAACAGTTATGTTTAGTCTAAATTTATGATTCATTTATATCCAGTGATTAAGGCTACAATCTGTCATGTATAGGTTTTCAACAAGGCCAGAGGCCTTGTTGAATGTAGGTAGATTTATTAGGAATAGTTTTGAAACGTCTGTGCAAACGGGTCTCTTTCAGAAGTTCCCACAGGAGGAGCTTGCTCACTCCCTGTCTCGGCCTTGAAGCTGCTGGTTCTCTGGGAACTAGGGAGTTTTTGGAAAGGTGAGGGCCCACGTATTGAAGGGGCAACTCAGATGGTACCGTCATCTTAGTGGGTTGTACAGTCCCACCCTGTTGGCACATGGACATGTTTTACAGGTCACAGGACCTGTCTGTCAAGTGGCTTGAAACAAGCCTTTATAAGCTGGAGAAATTGCTGAAGAGCTTTTGCTAGGGTTCATCTTTCGGCGCAAGGCCTGAAATCCCTCCTGTTTTGGATCCATCTCCATCTTGGGACTTTGAAAGTACTCTGCACATGGACTCTCTGCTATTTGGACTTTGGATTGCTAAGGACTGTGCCATGAAAAGTACTATGAGGCTTTTCATAGATTTGAACTTGCATTTGCTGTGGTTTGGGTGTTTGTGGCCAGACTCAGGTTGCAGGGAGTTTGGCAGCGTTTGCAGTAGTATAGTACTCCTGTCCCTGAGATTTTACCCTTCCTGTGCTCCTGTGGGCATGGGCCATGTCACCTGAATTACTAGCGTATGCAGCGTCTGGAGAAGCTCCCTTGGAATGGTTTCCTAAGCCTTTAAAGAATCCCCTCTCCCTCGTATTATTGCCTGAAGGATCGTTTCAGGAATGGAGCCTAAAACTTTCTGACCATCATTCAGCTTTAAATGTTATTTTTGGAGTGTGTAACCGTTAAGCCTGTTACTGTGAGATTTCCTCAATAAAAGAAGTCTCAGTGAAGTGAGTATCTCGTGTCAGTTTGCCAGCACGTGTGAATGCCAGAGGGAATGGGCAAGTACATGACACAATCTCATATCCACTTACCTGGGAGTAAGCACCATTGAATTCTCTGAGACTTATTTCTAAGTAGCCATACATAGGATTGTGCTTTTCACAATCATTTTCAATTACATTGGCTAACTAATGCTTGTCCTGTTTAGCCTTTACCTCCTTCACATCTTATTTGATTTCTTTAGGATGAAATGGCTTAGGACAAAATGATATGAGCTGGTTAATGAAAAATGATAATGATGATGTTTTAGAAAACAATTGTAACATTTATAAGGTAGAGTGATCTAATAAGGTTCTTTCCCCCCTGGATTGTCTTGGTTACCCATGCAATTTTCAGATGAACCATATCATGGAGACTTTCTGCGATCTGCGTCTTCAACATCTTCATAGTGGCTTGTCCACACCTCTGCTCTTAATGGACCAGTTGCCATTTCCTTCATGCTCAAATGACCCAGAAGCAGTGTTGTTCTGGATTATTTTGCAAAGAAAAACATGACACCTGCTATGTTTTTGTGGTGGTTGTCAAGTGTTTTCCCCCAAAACGTATCTGGGTTAGTTTGGAATGCAGAAAATGGGAGCTAGCCTGTTGAGAGCAGAGCTGGGTTATTGTCATCATTGCTACTACAAGTGGTAGCGAAATAAAGCTTTTTAAAAGCTAAAATATGCAGAATGCAGCCATCTGAGTGTTGGTAGAGTTGAGGAATTCAGGTCATATAACGGCCATACTACAGCTATACCGTGCCAGCTGGACTGGTTACTGGCGTGTTTCTAAGCCCAGTTTAAAGTGCTTTGACCTTTAAAGCCTTAAGGGGTTTGGGACTAAGTTATTTGAAAGCCTGTCTGCAGTCTAAGATCAGCAAAAGAGGCCCCTCTCACTTCCCCAGCTTTAAGTGCAGCTAGGGGTATGAGCAAATGAGAGAGAGCCTTTTCCGCAGTGGCCTCACACCTATGGAATAAGTTTACCAGGCTCCATGTTTGCAGGCCTTTAGGAAGGCCCTGATGGGCTTTTCTACACGAGGCTTTTATCATGCACTTATCATTTTCTTTTTTTGTTTATGAATGTTATGTCTAGTCGATTGCAAAGTATTGTCTTGTCCCAGAATTGTTCTGTCCCAGCATAGCATAGCTTGGCTTGACTAGTTTGAATGTGTCTGGATTTCCTAGGCTCTGAAAGCATCTTTCTGGAGAGCACCTGTTGGTTGCATGATCCACAATGCCAGGTTCTGGTGAGTGCATAGTTCTCCTTGACAGGAAGGGCTTACGCTTGCTAGAGTAGATGTGAAGAGGCTGCAATCCTATATTCATTTATCTGGGAGTAAGCTTTCGTGAAATCAATGAGACTTATTTCTGAGGTTTCTTTGGGCAGTTTTCCTTAGTCCCTGATTGGGATTTGTGTTCTCTGCACACAGAAGCAGTGTAAATTCAGGAGATAATTGGATAAAAGGAGGGAAAGAGCCTTGTCTAGCATTGTGATAATGGGCATCTGTTCTGGCCTTTCTTTGAATTGCTACTGGCCATGGTCTTGTTTACATGACTAATGAACCAGAGATATAATGACACATTTTTAGAGTAGTTTCTCACTGATAAACAAGAAGTTGAAACAAGCTAAGAAGTGCTAGTGAGAAGTGATTTCAACAAGCCTTTGATCCAGTTTGTTCCAGGTGATGGGGAAAGAGTGTTAAATGTTAGGAAAGGTGAGACTATGGTCATTCAGTGAAGGATTTGCAGTCAGAAAAGATATTTGAGAGAAAGGGAGACTATATCGCACAGAATATAGCAAAAGCTTTAAAGTACAGCAAAAGCTAGAAAAATATGAGTGAGTGAAGTTAATTTCAGATACATTGTTCTTTATTTCAGTGATTTAACATTAAGATGTTATGTAGAACAGGTTTGTCTTAATTGTGTGTTGTGAAATCAGACATATGACCAACACCATGTTTGGGTGGGCATGCCCCCTTGGGGGCCAGCCATGTTGATGGGCACACCCCCTTGGGGCTGGCCATGTTGGTGGGCACGCCCCATTGGGGGCAGCCATGTTGTCCTCCTTTTTGGTTTCCAAAATATAGTCACCCTAATGGGTTTGTTTGATGACATCATGACCCTCCAGTTTTGCTCTCAGTGAGGGATTTTGTTTGGTTTTTAGAGCAGGGAAAATGCAGCATTTAATTGTAACAGTGAAAGGAAGCATGGTTTTCTATTAATACTAATAGCTGAAAAGTGAATTACAGAGTACCCCCCACAACCATAGGCGACCCATTAACATTTTCATGAGATTTGGGGGCCATTTCAACACAACCTTAGTAAACATGATTTTCTATCTAATTTAGGGGCAATTTATATTACCTTTTCATGGTCTCATGTAGGTTGCACAACCTATGGTAATTGTTCAATCTGCGGCAAACCACATGATAAAGACAAGTTTTATAGCTTAGAAATGTCAACAGGTACAGAATACACTTAGATGCTTGTGTGAGGCAGGCACCAAATCAAACCATTGCATTGACTATCTATTCAATTCCAAGCCACATCTAAAGTTCCAGTGGTGACCTGTACATTCCTAAATGGCTTGGACCAGGTAATTTGAAGGACAGCCTTCATCAACACAAACCTGTCCGGGTTTTATGGTTGGCCTGAGAGATGCTGCTCACCATATGACCATATGAGAAGGAGGACAGAGCTCCCGTATCTTTAACAGTTGTATAGAAAAGGGAATTTCAGCAAGTGTCATTTGTATGCATGCAGCACCTGATGAAATCTCCACTCCCAATTACCTAGGGAGGTGGCATTAGAGGCATTCAAGAGGACAACCATCTGTTAGGGATGCTTTAGGGTAGATTCCTGCATTCAGCAGGGGGTTGGACTCGATGGCCTTATAGGCCCCTTCCAACTCTATTATTCTATGATTCTATGATTCTATACATCACAGCAATTAGTTGCAGGACCCCTGCCCTCTTGACAAGATACCAATGGGACAAGCACTGGAGGCATTGGGCTGGATCCATTTGTAGGGATATGTGGGGATTGGGCCCATTGCTCTTCATAAAAGATCTTGGGTGTATGCTGGGGGAATTGCACACTCTTTGGAGCCCCTGAAAAATATGCTTTACCTCCCCTGCGTGCCAATCAGGGCCTTAAAGGCCCTCTCAATGCAAGGATAAGAGGGCCTTTAAGGCCCTGATTGGCACAGGGTGGGGGGAAAAGCAATTTTCACAAGGCTTGGGAAATCACGTATTTCCCCCTCCACTCTAATGGCAGCCTTGAGGAAATAGTGTATTTCCCCTGCTGTGTTAATGGCGGCCACCATTAATGCAGTAGGGGAAAAGGCACAGGGCACAGATCAGAGCAGAACCATACCCAACAGCTCTTGAAGGCTCAAGACCAATTGGATGTGGGTCTGTCTCTAGAGATGGGTGTGTCTGCCTGGGCCCATGAGGGCTGGATGCAGAGGTGTCTGCTGCCCTCATGGGTCGTAGATTTTCACCCCAAAACTAAAGCCTACTGCCTGGGAAAATAAAAGTTATTCAAAATTAAACCCGTAACATCAGAGTATATGTCATGGGGGCAATACAGGAGGTGCTGCTGAGCATATGCAGAACACACCTCCTTTGCAACTTTTATCAGGCCAGCCCCCAGGTATTTAAGATAAAAATTCAAGATGTCTATACCCAAGGATCATCCTGAACAGCATATTTAGTATATCAATTATGAAAGTGCTTAAAACAGCAACAAAGACAAAAGGAAGGCCAGTTCAACCCTTTATGCCAGGGGTCCCCAATTCTTTTTGAACCTGTAGGCACATTTGGGAATTTGAGAAAAGACTGTGGGTACCACCACAAAATGACTCACATGGAGGATGTGGCTAGTTACATAACATCTGCTGTCAGGGCCTGGCTAGTCAAAAGAGGTGGTGGCGTGTGGGAGAAAAAGCAAGGCTAGAGTGGGGAGAAACAGTGAGGTAAAGAGGGGGCAGAAATAGCAAGGAGAGATATAGGTGGAAGAGAAAGAGCAAGACTAGGATCTAGGAAGGGGAAAAGAAGATTCAGGACAGGGAAGAGAGAGAAATCACTAGGAAAGGGGTTAGATGGAGAGAAATAGCAAGGCTAGCGGTTGGGAGTGGAGAGTGAGCGAGCAAGCGAGCAAGCATGCAAAGGGGAAAGATCTGTGCGAATGGAAGAATATTGGGTCGGGCCAAGAAGGAACTCCTTCCTTCTCTTCCTACCCACAGATCAGCTGATTAGTGACAGGTTCAGGAACAGGGAGAAGACCTAACATTTTTCAAGATTTTTTTTTTAAAGGAGCAGAGGTGGAGATCTTTGTGGGTGCCTAGAAAGCGTAATATTGAGGATCCCTGTTTCATACAAAGACACTTGGAAGCAAGTAGGAACACATCAAAATGGGGTTTATTCCAGTTTTAAGAAAGAACTTCTGGAGAGTCTCACCCTCAAAAATTTAGTCATTGCATCACAAAGATGCTTCAGGAAGCCTGATCAGCACACATGCTTATTCCAAAGTAAAACTCATTGACAAGGTAGCCATTTTCTTTCTCTCTCTCTCTCTCTCTCTCTCTCTCTCACACACACACACACACACACACACACACTGCACTGCTGGATGTACTGAAGATTTCCTCCCCCCCCCCAAAAAAACCCAATTATGACTGCAGCCAGCGTTATACTAGGCTGACCATATGAAAAGGAGGACAGGGCTCATGTAACTTTAACAGTTGTAGAGAAAAGGGAATTTCAACCAGTGTCATTTGTATGCAATTAGTTCCTGGTGAAATTCCCTCTTCATCACAACAGTTAAAGTTGCAGGCACTATACTAGAGTGACCATATACAAATGAAGCCAGGGCCTCTGCAACTTTAACTGTTGTGATGAAGAGGGAATTTCACCAGGAACTAATTGCATACAAATGACACTGGCTGAAATTCCCTTTTCTCTAAAACTGTTAAAGTTACATGAGCCCTGTCCTCCTTTTCATATGGTCAGCCTAGTTATACAGCTACAAGACCTCCAGTACGTCCCCTCTGAACTCTCCATCTAACACTCATAATCAGTGGAAATGTGGCCTAACTTTCGTATTGAACGTGTAAGGGCATTCTCCACCAAGCTCTATGTATAACCCAATTTAGTTACATAGTTAAATATTTAAGATCAAGCTTCTTTCATCACAATTACTTCAAATGTAAATAGGCTGTCTTAGGTCCTTAACTTTTCATGGAGGGATGGAGGCTACCTATAGTAATTTTGCATTATATCAATTCAATAAATGGAAGGCAGTCCTTCTAATAAACTCAAGTGGAGAGTGCTGATAGGATTATAGCCAAAACAGAGTTAGCAGCATGTTGTGGGTAACTATAAGGTTTGTAGAAGTACAATATATATATATATATATATATATATATATATGTGTGTGTGTGTGTGTGTGTGTGTGTGTGTGCGCGTGTGTAAGGGGGTAAAATCACCAATGACAGCTCAATGAAGACAAAACATGCTCAGTAGGCACAAAATATTGACTGCCACTTGGAAGAGAAAAAGAGCAAAGTGGGCGAGGGATGGAGATAGAATGCCTGCTGGAGGAGCGTATGGCTGGCTTGCTGGAATACTGAATAGGATGTGATAAAACATTGCAGCCATTTACTGCAGTCACCACTTGCATAAATTTACTGTGTGAATAATCTCTTAATCAATATATGCGCCAATATAAAAACAGGATACAGTTGCAAGGTCCTATGAAATGTGTTTGTGGTGACTATCACCTTATGTTAATGCTGAGGAATTTCAGCTCCATATCAAGACTAATATTTACAGAGAGAAATGTGTTCTATGTAGTACTTAGGAGAACAAGGATGAGATATACTGTAACAGACCATGGATTTGTATGTGTGTATATGTGGTGGATGTGTACCTATATCTATATCCCAGTATTTTTAGCCACCACATGCTTCAGAGAACATACCTAGGAAGATACAGATCAATTCTGAAGTGATCCCCAAAGAACACATAACTTTGTCAAAATGGAATAGTGGTATACAACCTGCCTTACCTGATATCCCTAATAAATATGATACAACCCATGTAAATTTCAGCTTTTAGGAATATGTTCCTTGTTTATTTTCCTTCAACTCCCTTACTAAAAGCTATTGCATTTGAGCTTCTAGTCATGGAAGCTATCCTGACAAAGAAAACAATATCACTACAAAAATATATCTCTATTATAGCTATATTAATATTAATAAATATTCATTTAAAAACAGTTAGCAACAACTAACAATCACTAAGTACCTTAGCAGCTCATATTCTACTAAAGAATATAAAATTTATGCTGGAGAGAGAGAGTACAATAGAGACCACTGAGTGTTAAACATGTCCTTAAATAATTGTAGGGTCACATCTTAAAACAGAACTTTTGTTCTATGAATCTTTTTTACCAATACCTGTACACAAAGGAGATCTATATATATGGAAGAAATGAGAATACGGACATGTCACACTTCTGACAGGCTGCTGCTAGTTACAATTTTTGAACTGTGTTTGAAAAATTACAATGACCAATTCAAAAGTTACTGCTGTTACTAGAGAAATCTTTCTGTGTGGCACTGGCTTCACATAACTCCTGCCATATTTTAAAGCTGCTAACAATATGGATTGGCATAAGCATATGGGTGTCTTTATGCACTATCCAAAATGAATGTATGGCACTGCATGTAGGCACTTCATACCCCTAAGACAATCCACATAGCTTTCAAACATTAGGGCCCAGTGTGATACTACTACAGTACAGAAGTGTTTCCAGTGAAATCCATATGGTAGACATAACCTTGGAATCAGCTCTTAGTTGTACATTGTTGCTGAAATCAACACACAGATATGTACTTATGCTCATTTATTTCACTGGGTTTAAGTGATTTCCGTATGCAATTCAGTAAAAGAATTAAAGAGTTTAGCTCTTTTAATTTGAATTTATGACTTGATTCATTTTCAAGACTTTGCTGCATGAGAAAAATGTAGTTTCATTTTTTGATGGGCACTGATATTTTTTTCTCCAGGAAGCATATCTATCTGAATTGTGCTTGAAAGATGGCATAAATATGAAAATAAATTGCACATAGTCAGTAAAAGAGTGAAAGAATTAAGATAGCTCTTCTAATTTGTTGTTGTTTGCAGTAATTGCTTTTAAAAATTATTTTCATATTACATTTATGAAGATGTTTATCGCTTCAACAGCTGACAAACTGTCTGCTTGTTCAATTAACTTGCACATTCTAGAATTGGAGTGTCAGGTTTTAGAACACCAAATGATGAATTTATGCATAGTTTGCCATTTTATAAATTCTGTGCTATTTAAAGATAGGGTTATTTAGTAAACTTCCTGACATGTCACATTATTTGCATTATATAATAATATAAAATTTCTGCACTAATAATATGGCAACAGTAACCAACGCTCTATATTTTAATGTACTTATTAGCAAGGCTACAAAGAAGCTACATTTAATTACACAAATGAACCCTGAGATAAAGTATAAATTTTGAAATGTATATGGATGTGCATGATGTGAACCAATGAACTGTGGCCTGAAATGATGTCACAAAATGTGCAGCATTAAGTGGAAGGTTAAACCTACTTGCATTTCGGTTCATTAAACGCAGTTAAAGTGCAAATTCCCTCATTCTGACAGTAGTAATCACAAGGGTTCATTTTCTGGTCACAGCGCTGACTTTTAAACCCCACAGAGCATCTGTAGAATTTCAGTAAAATACAGCTAAATAAATAAATATTCTGCCTTTTTGGCTGAACATGTTTTAAATGCATATATACAATGATGATAAAATGAACAGGCCTCTGATAGGAGTCTAATCTATTACTATTCAAAAGCGCTATCGACACAAACCAAGCTACTGTGGATACAATGCCTTTAAATACAGGAATAGTATAGGACTCATCAGAATCTTGTTGCTCCCCTCCCCTCCACAGACTTCTTTGGTGTATTCATATAGGCATCCCACAGTATCTGGTAATTATCAGAAAAGGGAGGTCCATTCACACCTCTATCCATTCCTACTGCACACCTAAATGCAAGTTTTGTGAGCTCTGTGCTTTATTAACTTACACCTGAGAAAAAGGATGTGCTGGATTGCAAATTCCCATTCCTGATAATGACCCATTTTGTTGCCCCATTTACCAAGAGGAAGGAGGTAGGCAACAGGCTAATCCTTCCACATGCAGTCACTGCACCCACAGTAGGATGATGAATAATACCCAGCGAAAGCAATCCTACTCTATTGACATCAGACATTTTGAGTTATTTGGTTCTAGAGCAAGATGCCATGAAGAAACACCCTGGCTTCAAGCATAAGGCATTTGAGAAAATATAATTACAACCAAATATATTGCCAAAGAGATCTGGTCACCTTTTCCATAACAAAATGATCACCACTTCAAGGACAACCAAATCAAAATGGTTCAACGTGTGCTACAATTCTGGCTTTCATTTAGATACGGTTTACGTATGTTTTGATCACATGCTGAGCCATTTACAAGATTGGAGTCCATATGTATAATCACAATAAGGTGCTAAAATAATACAGCTTCTGGAATATATGGTTAAAAGATATAATTTGAAACCCCATCCTAGAGACATAGAAATCAATCCATTTTTAAAGCATTCTCAATGTATCATGTAATAGCTGCTTTATATATTGAAAAGACTACATGCAGATTTACATTATAGAAGTTACCCCTGATTTAAGGATTCACTTTGAAATTTAGCTTTACAATCCCACCATAAAATGTACTTTAAATGTTCTTCTATAGGTAACATATTTAAATCTTTTTTAGAACAATAGGTATTTAATATTTCAACATCTTCTGATGATTGAAATTCATATGCTGGTATCTATCTACATGGTAATTAAAGTTTGCACAAATAGCAGTAATATCACATAGTAAGTAATTAAATATGTCAATCACTGTTTTATTATTTTCAGTTAAACACTGAAAATTGTCAAAACCTAACAGACCTGGAACAGCAAGATTTCTTTACCACCAAATCACATTGAAAGAATAAAAAGTATATGAGCAAAATGGAACTAGGAATTGGTTGGATATGAAGATGTTCCAATAACTGTCAAATTCAGCAGCATACTCACAGACAGACAGGTATATTTGTCTCTAGGTCCAACTGGCATGTACCACCGTTGTAGCAATAACCATCACATAATTGACAACTGGATGCAATCTTTCCATTTGTACAACTATGATTTATGGGGGAAAAAATGGTTAGCCACAGTATTACCGTTGAATGCAAGCACTTAACACTTATTTAAAAATAGTACATTAAATTAATTTCCTAGGTTACTGAAGAATGCTATAACAAAGTGCCCCCCCTCCACCAACATGGTTATATTATCACTTATTTGTTTGCATTAAGGTGGAAAAAAGATAATGCATAGCAAGTTCAGTGACCCTCAGTGGATGGGAGAATTTCATTTAGTTCACATTTTTAAGTGAACTGGCCTAATTTGTATTTCTTGGACTAATATGCAAATTGGAACAGTTATCGTTTGATTGCGTATTCTGTTGTAATGCAGTTTTCAGCTCAAAAATTGAGTATGAAAATGCATATACTAGGGGAAAGTTGCATACAAAAATGTGTATACATTTGAGTTCAAAAATGGGAAAGTTGCATAGAAATGTGAATTTCCATATGGTTCTATTAAAAAAATATCAGACTCATGCAGGAATTGGACAGACTGGACTTATGACTGAGTTTATGTGAAATTGATATGAACTGGATATACACTGATTCATCTATTCACATTTCCTAATCATGTGATATGAAAATAATTGCCTAAATAACTCATGCTCAGGTCTGCATGTTGAGGTGAACTCTTGAAGCACATGAATTTAAGTACTGGTAAGAACCACATGCCATTGATTTTTATATTAAATTATTAGGACAGTAAATGTATGAGTGATTCTCATCCCTGCCTCTTTGTCTCATGCCTCGGTGTTTGTTTCACTGAACTGAAGAAATTGTAAACTTAATATTAGGGATATCTCAAAAGTCTGAGAAGGAGGTGGAGTCCAGCAGGCTTACCCCTGCTCGGTCTCCTGGACCTTGCTCACTGAGCCGCAGCCACTTACCAGAGCAGATCACCAGTGGCTGCCCATCCCCTTAGCGAGCTGCCATTTTGCATAAAAATGGTGGCTTGGGGATTTCCAGGAATCTAATGTTGCATAAATGGTGGCTGTAAAGGGGCCATTTACACAACATTACAGGTGTAAATGGAGCATTTATCCCTGCAATGTTGTGTAAATGACCCCTTTACAGCTGCTGTTTACATAACATTAGATTTTATACCAAATGGTTGCTGGCTAAGGGGACAAGCAGTTCCACAGCAAGCATTGGGTGCTCTCTGGGTCATCCAGCAGTCATGGGGTGTGCTGGGGGGGGGGGGGAGTGGCGGCTCAGCGAACACCTCGTGAAACCAGACAGGTGAGCCATCCATCCCTACATAATACATGGGGCATTGTACTTTTTAAAAGTGATCTCCAAATGTTAAATGAAATTTAGAAGTGATAGGTGCAAAGATTTCTCCAAATTTGGAAATAACATCCTGTTCCTCTTGCATTTACAGGTTGACATGGCTCCTTAGTTGCATTACCACAAAATGCATACACACTGACACTTTCTAGAAATGGCATGGAAATTCCACTCCTGTTAGAATTTGTTAATGAATTCAAAATTTCTAGTCATAGTATTGTGTTGTGTTTTATATGGTGTTATATGGATGCCACTGTGAGTACAAAAATTCACAGAAGGGTCCAACCCAGGCTGCAATTCAATTAACATGAGAAAAAATTGAAGTTATTGAGGCTATTTATGGAAACATAGTTCCCTGCATCTATGTTCCTATTGCCCATATGATTGGAGATTTCCTGTAGCCAGTGTAAGAGTAGAACAACTGACATTTTGAACAGTGAATTTCTGGTCCTGGCCCTTCTCTAAAACAAAGTGTGTGTGCTTGTATAGTTCAAGTAAGGGTTGTAATTTGGTAGACAGTGAGATTTGTTTTTCCCTATGTGATATGCTCTTTCAAGAACTACCAGGTCCTATGTTCCTCATGCACAGGAGGTAGGAACAGCTGGTTGGAAAAGCAAAGCACTATAATGATCAATGACATTGATGCCAGGTGCACTGCCGGTTATTTCTGCAGAATCTAGAAGAAGTTTCAGCAAACTAATACTCATCAAAAACTGCAGTCTTTCTACTATTGGGCAGGAACAGTTTTAGCCACTAAGGTATTTAGTCTTATAAAATGTCCAAGAGATCATTAATGATTTTGCAATGAAACAGCCAGAAAAATAAAGTTTTAAAGTGAGTTGCTCTATTTATCTTGGTCAATAATGAGAAAAATAATCAAAACACTGATGGGATAATACCTATAATGGGAGTTAGGACAAATCAAAATGTTACAAAATAGTCAGCAAGCCTCTTTGGACTCTTTTTTATGTTGGATATTATGGAAATAGAAAAAAATGGGGAGTGTTTGGGCCCCAGTAGAAAAGCCCCAGTGTGGGCCATGGCATAATTTCAGAAATGCAGAAAATGTGATTTGAGAATTAAAATAAAAACATTTTTTCATGATTCATAAGATTTTATGTATGGGATGGAATCATAGTATGTCTGTGGGAAAGGAGGCATATTACAAGTATACATTGGACCCCAAAATGATGCTTGGGCCCTGCATACATATAGCTTTGCACCTTCCATTTGTTTCAATGGATCCTTTTTTGGCTATGCTAATTACAGGTATGAGTTTTTTTAAATAAAGAAGTGTAATTGTTGCATGGTGGGTGAAAAGTGAGGAGATGGGCCAGATAGGGAGACTTCACAAGGTGCATCTGTTCCAGAGGCCATACTTTCCCTACCCCTTCTCTGTGTTCATGTGTGTGATGAGGATGGGGCACACTGTTGTGTGATTTAAACATGTACCTGTCTTTTCTCCCTGGAATGGTGGCCTAAGTGGAAAATAGGATGGTGGAGATCATACCATTTCTCCTAGCAATATACTTAAATAGCCTATGGAGCCGAAGTATGGGACTATTCTCAAATTTAGCATATACTGCGGTAAGTGTACTTTGTGTCATTGCAAGGGAGGTCATTGGGGACCAAACCAAAATTAGTTTGCTCTACCTACTAGGGATGTGTATCGTATCAGGTCCGATGTCCGATAACGAATCGATGAGGACGTTATCGGACATCCGACGACCAATAACAATTATTTCCTAAGGAGGCCCTATCTGATCGGATCCGATATCCATATGTCTGATAACTATCGGACATATCAGATTTTCGGACGCCCAGTTTAGGTGTTTTCGCCATAGACTTGCATTGGGGGAAAGAAAGCTTTCCCCCAATGCAAGTCTATGGCGAAAACACTGGGCCGGCATTCCCTCCTTTCCCCCTCCACCACTCATGCTCCTTACCTTACCTGCCGCCATCACCACCGCCATCCAGGGCTGCTGCCCGCTTGGTCTGTAGTACTGCTAAACAGGCTTTCCGGCCTGTTCCTCAGAACAGCGATGCGCCGAGTGATGATGTCATCACTTGGCGCGTCACTGTACTGAGGAACAGGCCAGAAAGCCTGTTTAGCAGTACTATGGACCAAGAGAGCGGCAGCAGGGAAGGCCATTGGTAAGGGGGGGACCCCTTGGGACCACTCCCTCCCTCTCTTCCCCCCCCCCACTCATGCTCCTTACTTTCTTTCCCCCAATGCAAACCTATGGGGAAAAGACCTGAAATGGTGGTCCGTAATTGGATCAGAACTTCCGATATTTATCGGATATTGGATCCGATCAAATACGGGTACCCCTGATATGATCAGATCCGATATTTTTAATATCGGAAATTCCAATCCGATTCCGATATTTCTGGCCATGCACATCCCTACTACCTACTATTGAGTCTGACTCCATCTAGCGTTGGCTTCTCTGTCCTCCCCCCTACCAGTCCTATTGGGCATCTACTGCCACTAGTTTTAATTTCATTATGTAGGCCTTGTTTATTTTCCTCAGAAGGAAAGCCAGACATAAATATTTTAATAAACAATTCTGCCTGTGGTGGACACGAAATAAGACGGATTTGGGATTTCTTCAAACTGGAAGATTTATCATAATTCCAAAAAGCTTACCCACTATAATAAGCCCTGTCATGCCATACATCTGCAGAGGCCACTATGTCAGCACAGATGGCAACTGTATCTTGTGTGGTGAGCCATATTATGTCAGAGAAGCCTCCCAAACTGTCTGAACCTACCTCATTTTGGGAAGTCCACCAAATTAATTAAAAATACAAAATGGATTCTAAACTAAAGTATGGATGTGGAAAATGTTTCCCTCTACTTCCTGAAAATTTCCTGCATTCTGGCCTGTTTTGAATTTTTGTGCAAATCCAAATAATTATTTTATATGCATATTTTAAAATATTGTACATCTTATATGTTCAGGTACTTGCAGAGGACCATTTAGTTTCATTGACAAACAGTTATATAGCCTACTACTACTTTGATGTAGGTTCATCTTCCGTGCCTATATTACAGTTAATTTTTTTATTTGATTATTTCATAACAGTGACTTACTTGCACATTACGTCATCACTTTCCTTGTCTATTATGCACTGTCCTCCATGGCATTTTACACATTTGTCTATTTCACACTTTGGACCTTCGTATCGTAGAGGACAGACACATTCTACATTGCCATCATCAGCAATAATACAAGATTCAGAATTAACACAATAATGATGGCAAACATCTGTAATGAAAGAACATTTTATATATTACTAGTAATAGAAATAGGGACTGTGTTCAATCAGAGTACATTAAATCAAAGTTTCAATAAACCATTAACTTTTTCCACAAGATACCACTCAATAAAGGATGTAACCTTTTTCATATAGGATACAGGAGTAACATCTATCTATGAACATGCCTATTACAAACACCTTGTTGTATATCGATTTGTTATTTTTACGAATAAAAAGTCAGAGAATATCCACATATATATGCAATAGAATGTGTCATTAACTGCAATGCTCTAAAAATTTGAACCCATGACTTCATTTGGTCATGGATTATGATTTGAATTATTGCCCAAGCTCCCTATTTATGAGATAATACTGCTGGTCTACAATACAAAATATTATAAGACTATTTTGATAATGCATGTGGAGCATTTATAAAAGTCATGTTTGGCTGTAAATGCTATTTATTATCATGTTAATTATTATAATGATGGAACATTCTCAACTATATGCTAAACACTATAAAATATCTGGGCAACTATTGCCCACCGTTAAATGTCCTCAAATTCTTCCTTCATTGATGGATTTAGTTTATCTGAAATATTCTGTTATTTTATACTATGTCAGCACACTTTCAAATCTGATAATCAACATACAGTGTAGAGGGTATCCTTAAATTTACATTTAAATGAATTCCTTTTAAAAATATGTTTACAGAAGCAATGAACTGGAAACAATTTGTTTGGCTTTGGGTAAACCTCAAGTAAATATTTTTTTTCTTAATCTGTCTGTCTGTGCATGATTTATGTACTACATTGTTTTCAAATACCCAACTGCAGTTATTTTTGGATATATGCAGTTTATTTAATACCAAAAAAGAACAGAATCACAATTATTGCTGGGTGGTTGTTGTATTTATTTATTTATTTATTATTATTATTATTATTATTATTATTATTATTATTATTCAAAAGCTAGAGTTTATTTAATAGTCTCCCAACTGGAAAAACATTCTGCTGATTTCAGTGAAAATTTCATTTAAGACATAGGCAAATCTGTTTAACAGGTCTGGTTCTTAAATATAACAGTTTAGTATCAGAGCCTTCCAGGTTATTTTTCAGAATCTTTAAATTTTACAGTATTTACAAGAAAAGTAAAACAGGAAGTTTGATTTTCTTTGCATTATCTAGTCAAGGCTCCATGTCTCTAAGATACTGTGCACATTGCAGTCTATTATTCTAGGCCTGGTTCATACACTTACTGGGAGGCAATCCAGTTCCCAAAATGGAGCAGATGCATATAAATCCATCCCTAGAGTCCCCTGTAAAAGATTACTCTGCTTTTTTATATAGAAATGCTATGTGAACAATATTTCTCTCTATTCACAAATATGCAATATAAGAAAGTTGTTTCAAGGTATTTAACATCTACATGAAACTGTTGAGTGAGGTCATCAGGCATTTTGTAGTGTATTATTGGCAGTATGCTGATGACATGCAGCTCTATTACTCCGTTTCATCTTCATCAGGTGAAGCTGTGGATGTACTGGATCAGTGCCTGCTATGACAATGGGGCAATATCCAGTGCTGCCCATCTACCCATGGGTCCATCACTGCTTTCATTCTGCATGCAGCCAGCCATGCCAATTCTATTGTGTGAGCAGCACCCACCACTTGTATAATGGAAATTTAGTGCTTTGAGGGGCCAGCTCCAAAACTGTTACCCAGAGGACCTTCTCTTCTGCTGCTCCCAGACTGTGAAATGGTCTGCCGGGAGAGATTCGACAACTTAGCAATCTTCTTGAATTTTAGAAAGACATAAAAATTGATATCTTCCGGCAGGCCTACCCAGTTGAATTTTAAGATGTTTCATTGTTATTTTAAGAATGTATTCGTTTTATATGTTTTTAATAATTCATTAGTTTTATACGTTTTAATCAATTTTATGTATTTTATGCCTCTTTGTATTTAATGTTGTTCCCCTCCTCGATACAGAAATTAATTTTATTAATAAGACATTAATGAAATTATTATTATTATTATTATTATTAAAATGAGCAGAAACTAGAATAGTATAGAATAGTTTCCCTTTATGCGAGCTTCACCAGCCTGCCACATTCTAAAAATAAATGTTTCTGCTTATTTTGAGTTGTCCCCAGAAGCTTTGGATATCTGAGGAATCTGGATGGGGGATGGAGCTTGACAAACTTTCATTGGCTCAGCCCCATGGACTCTGTTTCAACTTTCACCAGCTGGCCCAACTCAGTCTGCAGTGAGTGAGGACAGCTGGTGGATTTTCTGTCTTTGTGTGGCAGTAACAATGGCAGCAATGGCAGCAGGAAGGGGAGTTGTGCCATGGCGCTGCCCTCCCTCCTTTTTGCCGTCACTGCTGCTGTGCAACCCTCCCTCTTTTCCTGCCGGTGCCAACACAAGCCCAGAGAGCGGGGGGGGGGGTGTTCCAGACTGGAGTTGGCACTGGCAGAAAGAGAGGGAGGGTTGTGTGGAGGTGATGATGGGGAGGGAGGGTTGCATTGTGGTGCTGTCCTCCCTCCCTGTCTCTGCTGCTGCAACTGCCATCGCCTCAGCTACTGCATAACCCTCCCTCTCCCCTTGCCAGTGTCCAATTAGTAGGAATTGGACTGTAAAGTGGTATGTTCAACTGAATGAACTTGGGTCACCTAATTCTAGTGATTGAAGGCACCTAAGGAAAATCATTAGCAAAGTTTCGATCTTATGAACAACTCAGATGACGCTGAAGTTTAGGTCTACAATTTTTGCCATTTCAGCTCACAGAGATAAGTGTTCTAACACCAACATAGGAGAAACATTGTGTTTATTGTTTAAGTCCCCTTCTGTTATCCCAGTCATACAGCAACTTCCTTGTCTCCCCTCCCTGCCCCTTTTTGTATGTTGGACTAGGAGCAGCAGTAGGAGGCCTTAATTCTCAGAACTCATAGTATAGCTATTTATATCATGTCATTTATTTTTTTAAGTCCAAGTAATAAAAAGTGATTGTCAGATGTGCTAGTCTGAGGAAAATACAGACTCATGCTCAAAGAAGTGTGATTTTTCTATAGCTGTCAGTTAAAAGTTTACTCTCAGGTATAGGGATATCCAACATTTGCCATTTAGAATTTTGCTACTTTGCTGCAAATTTCATCAGTATTAAAAAAAAAAATAGAAGAGGTTTCAGCTAGTGTAGAATTATGCTTTTCCCCTCTTGGCTCAAATAGGAAATACTTTGAGTGTGTGTTATGCTAGGTTCCATGCCCAAATCAATATGCTAGTATTGACCTATGAAGCCCTTTACAGAAAAAGTTTTTTAGACTTCTGAACTGGATATGGTTAGTGTTGGTAGCACTAGTAGATAAATTTCTGTCAAAAAAATTGCAGTATCCCTGTCTACATAATGACATTGATTAGCTCTATCACTGAAATGGGAGCTGCCTAAATGATGACATCAGCTATTCACTTTTTCTTGTTTGTTTGTTTTTAAATAAAACTTACATGATATAGTGCCTACAAAATGAGTTCTGGAACTCTCAAAATGGTCAACATATGCACATTAATATCTTGCTCTGGTACCCAAAACATTCGGTGGGCTCACTATGAAGTGGTTCTGGTCTTATTTGCTGGAATGTACTCAAACTGTCGAAATGGCTGAGGTGAATTCAGTACCTCAGGGATTGTGTGCTGTTTCGGTACTAAATTAGTTTTTGAAGGTGGTGATCAAGCAGATGAGGGGCTCCATCACACCTACATTTTTCTCCACGCTTTGCATCTGTGATTTTCCCCTCTGTTTCCTTAGTGAGCCCAGTGCTGGGCACTTGCATGTCTGTGCGTTGTTGTGCTTTTTCAGTTCATGTATCTTTTTACCTGTATCACTACTATCCTGGTGAAAACTCCCACTCCACTTCCTACATTCTCCTTCCCTCTGCAGTTAATTTTTTAATTTATTATTATTATTATTTCTGTGCAAATACAATACAGCAGCCTGAAACTGCACAATTACAGCTTGCAGCTTGTAATGAGGATGCATGGAAGCCAGCCCTTAGCCCAATAAGCAAGAAACATGCACAGAGACACATAGGAAAAGTTCCCAATGTACAGGTGAGAAGAGGGAGGGAAAGAGGTTCCAGTGGAGTGACAGTTGGCCTTCTGATGAATGGGAGGGCTTTTTTTCCAGACTGTTCACTTCACTGTCCCCGCTGCCTTTGACTTTTTTCTTCCTTTTCTAAAGCACTTGCTTAAATCTCCTATTGGGAGAAGTTAGCAGTGGTGGCATTAGCCGGGAAGGTCCTCCCAAGTGGCTCTGGCTGGCATGACCATGAGAAGGGGACTCTTCCCATTGTCCAGCCTCGCTCTCATCAAAGTCCTGGAACCCAAGAGCCTCGTGGACTCCCTGCCGGTGGTGGTGGGGAGAACAGTAAACAATTTCAAACCCCACCCCTATCCCCAATTCAGCATCTCTATCTATCTCTCTGTCACACACACACGCACACATATACACACCACAACCCTGAAGTCTCATCAATGCCCCTTCCAGAAAGATCCAACATCTTCAGTACTGTATTTCTGGAGATACAGATGGAAATGTGACTGACATTTCCAGCTGTCTTAACAGGGTGATGGTCATTTACTAGGGCTGTGCACGGACCCCCCGGATCGGATCGGGACCCGGATCGGGACCTCCAATTTTGTCACGGACCGGTTCGGACAAAATCGGAGGCCCCCCGGACCGGATCGAGTCCGATCCCGACCCCAAAATCGTAAATTCTTGGATCGGCCGCCATTTTTTTCCCCATAGACTTGCATTGCAATGCAAGTCTATGAGGAAAAAATGGCGGCGGGTGGGTGAGGGGGGGCCTAACTCCCTCCCCCCCCGGGGCCGTCCGCTGTGGACGGTCCTGGCAGGTAAGCCCCCTCCCCCGCGCTCCCTACCCCCCCTGGGGCCGTCCGCTTCCATCCGCTGGCGCCCGCGGGCGCCAGCGGATAGAAGCGGACGGCTCCGGGGGGGGTAAGCCCCCTTCCCCGCCACTGCTTACCTTCTCGGCCCGTCCGCTCCCGTCCGGCGCCGGCGGCTCCTACCAGCGGGCTCCGTGGCCTACTCTCGAGTAGCGCGCCAGGTGATGACATCACCCGGCGCGCCACCCTGGAGTAGGCCGCGGAGCCTGCTGGTAGTAGTTGCCGGCGCCGGACGGGAGCGGCCGGGCCGGCAAGGTAAGGGCCCCCTCCCCCCCTCCGCGCGCCCCCTCCTCCCCTCCACGCACCCCCTGCTTACCTTCTCGGCCCGTCCGCTCCCGTCCGGGGCCGGCGGCTACTACCAGCGGGCTCCGCGGCCTACTCTCGAGTAGCGCGCCGGGTGATGACATCAGCCGGCGCGCCACCCTGGAGTAGGCCGCAGAGCCTGCTGGTAGTAGTCGCCGCCGCCGGACGGGAGCGGCCGGGCCGGCAAGGTAAGGGCCCCCTCCCCCCCTCCGCGCGCCCCCTCCTCCCCTCCACACACCCCCTGCTTACCTTCTCGGCCCGTCCGCTCCCGTCTGGGGCCTGCGGCTACTACCAGTGGGCTCCGCGGCCTACTCTCGAGTAGCGCGCCGGGTGATGACATCACCCGGCGTGCCACCCTGGAGTAGGCCGCAGAGCCTGCTGGTAGTAGTCACCGCCGCCGGACGGGAGCGGCCGGGCCGGCAAGGTAAGGGCCCCCTCCCCCCCTCCGCGCGCCCCCTCCTCCCCTCCACGCACCCCCTACTTACCTTCTCGGCCCGTCCGCTCCCGTCCGGGGCCGGCGGCTACTACCAGCGGGCTCCGCGGCCTGCTCTAGAGTAGCGCGCCGGGTGATGACATCACCCGGCGCGCCACCCTGGAGTAGGCCGCGGAGCCTGCTGGTAGTAGCCGCCAGCCCGGGACGGGAGCGAACGGGCCGGGAAGGTAAGGGCCCCCCTCCCCCCTCCGCGCACCCCCTCCTCCCCTCCACGCACCCCCTGCTTACCTTCTCGGCCCGTCCGCTCCCGTCCGGGGCCGGCGGCTACTACCAGCGGGCTCCGCGGCCTGCTCTAGAGTAGCGCGCCGGGTGATGACATCACCCGGCGCGCCACCCTGAAACAGGCTGCGGAGCCCGCTGGTAGTAGCTGCTGCCGCCGGACGGGAGCGGCCGGGCCGGGAAGGTAAGCGCCCCCTCCTCCCCCCCTCCTCCCCCCCCGCTGTCCACTTATAGCGGCGGGCGCCCGCTGGCGCCCGCCAATGGAAGCAGCGGTGGGCGCCAGTGGGCGCCCGCCGATCCGCCGAACCGGTTCGGAGCCTTTTCGGACCAGTTCGGATTGGATCGGCCGATCCAGCTGTCAGATCGGAAATCGGATAATTTATCCGATTTCCCACTGGACCGGACTCGGATCGTGGATCGGGTCCGATCCAGTCCACATCGATATCATTTACCCTGTGATCTTTCTTTCTTTCTTTCTTTCTTTCGTCTTTCCATAACAAAACAAAACAAAATTTGAAGAATGTACACAAAAAGATGTGCATAAATATGGTTTAATCAATTGGAGAAGAATGAATATATTTCAAAGCTGTGCAAAAATGATGCATACATTTTGGAAAATTTGCATGAAAATGTGCTTGAATTTTCATATAAAAAAAACAAAAACAAAGCTCACAATATGGTATGGACTCAAGTTGTAACAAGCTTTGACAATGAATTTGGAGAACTTTGGCGAGCTTGAATTTTGTTGATTTGCACATTCCTAGTTTCTGTTATTGTTTTATTAACTAATTAGGATAACATTTATTGTAACATAAATTTTAATTATATGGTTTTATTCTGGATGTTGGCTATCTTGAAGAATTTAAAAGAGGACAGGTTACCATTTTTTAAATTAAAAAATGCAGTTCATTCAGTTGACTATTCATTTTTTAAATATGCAATGCCTTAAATATGCTGGCTAATAATTATTATACTTACAATATTGGCATCTGTCACCAGTATATTCGGGCTGACAATGACAACGGGGTTGATTTCCAGCAGTGACTGTGCAGGTTCCTCCATTTTGACAAAAACGATCACAAACTGTTTTATTGCAGTTTGGACCTGTATAACCCAGGGCACAGCTGCATGTAGGCCTTCCTATAAGAAAGAAGTGAAATACATGGTAAATAAAAAGATTAAGTACTTAAAAAGAACATACTTTTTGGTTTTCATATTTATAACTTATAGATCAATCAGCATTTTATGCTTTGTACAATTAGATATATTTATTCAAATAAATGGAATTTTGGTTTCATAATGTTAGCAGAAAGAAAAACAAGTGATCAAGTAAATGGATGAAGCACATGCAATTTTGACATGTAAGAATGTAAAAACACAATTCCTCCTGAGAATCATGTAACAAGGAAGCAGGGGGTGGGAATTTTTTTTCTGGACCAAGGGCTGCATTCCATTCTAGGGAACCTTCCAGGGCTTCCATGTCAGAGGTAGTTGGCTGTCTTGCAAAATTGAGCAGGTCAATGCTAAAGTTGGTGAGGCCATCCATTCTCACAAATAAGACATACCCATTCATGTGTGCATGTCCATTCTCACATGCAACATGCACACAGATTCCCACCACCTGCTGCAATGAAGCTTGGGAAAAAAGATTTCCATTAAATTCAGTGAAAGGCTTTTTCCAAACCTGTAATTGCAGCTGGGGGAGCAATTCGGGGGGGGGGGGGTGTCTTGTAGTCCATGGGGAAGGCATGGTTAGTCTTTCCCTTCCCAGCAGTGACTCCCCCCTAAAAATACCACCCATTGGCAGTTTAAACACTTTTTAAAAGCTTCCATTGCTCGTTGGGGATAAGGTGAGTTGTGGTTCAACACATCTGGGGGTACCAGGTTACAGAAGGATGTGCTGGAGTTTGTAAGTTCCAAGCCTGAGCATCTTATATCTGTACAGCAGGGAGGCACACTCTTCTGATGAGTGGAAAAGACATCCTTTTCCCTTTCCTGTCATTCTGAACTTCCATTTATTTTTGCAGCATAGTGAATGTTTTTTAACCTCATGACACTTTCTTCCAACCCTAATCCCTTTCTCCAACTTATTATAAACTGTCAAGAGACTGAGCAGACCAATTCCCTCTCTTTTTCTTCCCTTCATTTTCCTTGTTCCCCAATTGAAACCCTAGCATTCCATGGCTGAACTTCTCTGAACCATAGAATTAATGGATAGCTCACACTAGCCCTTCAAAAAACAACATCAGGGCTGAAGCTAGGAAGGGCAATGGGGTGCTCAGACAATCCCACTCCAACGTCCCTGTACACACCAGCTCCACTTGAGACCCTTGCATGTTGAGTTCATCTGAAGGTCTGAGTCTGTTTGGTGGAATTAACTTAGGTCCCCTCTACAAGATTTCGGTTTGACGCCCAGTTGTCCAATTATGCGCATCTTCTCTCAATCACTTTTACACCTAATCAATGTACACAGGAGGCAGTGAAGCGCATTACCGGTTGAATGAAACGCGCGTTAAAGTTGTTTCATGCGCAGCATCGCTTATTTACATGGGCATAAGGCGCTTTAACTCCTGCCACAAATTAAAACTCGCTATTTAATGCGATTTCGATAATGTGCATAATCTGACAGAAAAAGCGCCTCAACCCCCGATTTGCGCTCCATTCATGTGGAGATAAAATCAGTAATGCGCTTTGAAAGAGCTTTAAATCACTCTTGTAGAGGCATCCTTAGAAGCCCCCTGGCAATTGGGAACTCTGCAAGGGGGCTTCTAAGCACAATTGGTCAAAGATCTGAACTGGAGCTGGTGAGCACAGGGAAGTTGGGGAACTCTGTTTGCTTGAATGCCTGAATAGGGTGACAGTGTCCCTGACTTCCATTTCCTTTAGACTCCCCCCTCCCTCTCTCTTGGCCCAACTGCCACCAACATTCTGTAAGTTGGGAATCTCGTAGGCCCTTATTAGACTGTCAAAAATGTATCTGTTTCTTTTATTTTATACACTTATATACTTCAACATACACAGATATATAGAAAGCACTGTTGTATGGAGGGCAGCCTCATTTTACTTCCAAACTGACCCTGAAACTTCTCAATTTGCTATTGAAATGTTGTAATATATCTCCAGTCCAAAGGAAAATAATAATAATAATAATAATAATAATAATAATAATATTTATAACCCGCCTCTCCCTACGGATCGAGGTGGGGAACAACAACAATATAAAACACAAAAATCACAACAGTAAAATTTTTTTAAAAAACAAGAAAAAATACATCATTAAAAACATCTTAAAATTCATCTGGATAGGCCTGTCGGAAGAGAGCAGTCTTCATGACTCTCTTAAATTCATGAAGACTGCTGATTTGTCTAACCTCCTCCGGCAGACCATTCCATAGTCTGGGAGCGATGGAAGAGAAGGTCCTCTGGGTAACACTGGACAGCCTAGTTCTGGCTGACTTGAGTAAGTTCTTCCCAGAGGACCTAAGTGTGCGGGGCGGATTGTACAGGAGAAGGCGATCCCGCAGGTAACCTGGACCCAAACCATGAAGGGCTTTAAGGGTAATAACCAAAACTTTATACTTCACCCGGAAACTGATTGGCAGCCAATGAAGCGATTTTAAAACTGGTGTGATGTGATCAACCCTAGGTGTACCGGTGACCAACCTGGCTGCCATATTTTGAACAAGTTGAAGTTTCCGGACTAGGCACAAAGGTAGCCCTATGTACAGTGCATTGCAGAAGTCGAGCCTCGAAGTTACCAGCACGTGCACTACCGTCTTTAGGTCTTCCAACTCTAGGAAGGGGCGCAGCTGGCATATCAGCCGAAGCTGATAGTAGGCACTCCTGGCCGTCGCATCAATCTGAGCTGTCATCTGGAGCGACGGATCCAGGAGTACCCCCAAGCTGCGAACACAGTCTTTCAGGGGGGGTGTAACCCCATCCAGAACTGGTTGACACACCTCCAGACCCAGGTTGGGGCCTTTGACAGCAAGCACCTCCGTCTTGTCTGGATTCAGCTTCAGTTTGTTTTTCCTCATCCAGCCCATTACCGCCTCCAAGCATTCATTCAGAGGAGACACACTATCCTTAGCTGACGATGTTGTCGAAGGCATAGAGAAATATATTTGGGTGTCATCAGCGTATTGATAGCACCCCACCCCATGCCTCCAGATGATCTCTCCCAGTGGTTTCATGTAAATGTTAAACAGCATTGGGGAAAGGATGGCACCTTGTGGTACACCACACAGCAACTCCTTTTTTGAAGAGCAGCTATCCCCAAGCATCACCATCTGGAACCTGCCCGAGAGATAGGATCGGAACCACTGAAGCACAGTGCCCCCGATTCCCAATTCCCCCAGGCACTCCAGAAGGATACCATGGTCAATGGTATCGAAAACCGCTGAGAGGTCCAGGAGTACCAGCAGGGACACACTCCCCCTGTCAATACTAAGGAGTAGATCATCCACTAAGGTGACCAAAGCGGTCTCAACTCCGTATCCTGCCCTGAAGCTGGTTTGAAATGGGTCTAGAAAATCAGTGTCATCCAAGACTGCCTGGAGTTGGAGGGCAACTGCCCTCTCGATCACCTTGCCCAAAAATGGAAGATTTGATACTGGCCTGTAGTTATTAAAGTCCAGGGGATCCAGGGAGGGCTTTTTTAGAAGCGGCCTTATCACCGCCTCTTTTAAGCATGATGGAAAACTCCCCTCCCTAAGAGACGCATTAATAATATGTTGTAAATGTGATCTAACTGCATCTCCTCCCTGGACAACCAGGCAAGAAGGACAGGGATCGAGAGGGCAAGTCGTCCTCCTCACACATCCAAGTACCTTGTCCACATCCTCGGTACTCACCAACTGAAACTGATCAAGTGTAATCCTACTCGCGGAGTCGCTGGACACTCCACTGTCAGCCTCTGCTATAACAATGGCATCTAAGTCGTCTCTTATCCGAGAGATTTTATTGGTTTGATTTGCTTATTAGTTTGATTTGCTTCACTATTATAGCTGAAGTTTGAATTATGTTTCTCAGATGCCTGCTTTTAATTAACTGATATTTTCTTGTTCAGTTATTATAGTTCAATACAAGTATCATAATTTTATACATTTTAATTAAAGCTGTGCCAAATTTTACTTGTACAAGGTCCACTCAAGAATTCGTAAAAAAGAAAAGAAAGGCTTAACTGCAAGTAAACCAATACTGAATAAATCTATGAATTGCCCATGGTAGTTATTTGACAAGTTAATATTTGTGTCCTGATAATGAGGATCTACAACCTATAATGCCCAATAATGTAAATCCCCACACATTATGAATGACTTAAAATTCACCTAATTGTTTATCTATATTAATATTAATTTATTTACAATATTTATATACCGTTCCATATCTAAAACAGATTCCGGAGTGGTACGCATAGGAATAAACAGTAAAAAGAAAGAAGATTTAAAAGGCAAATTAAAATTGTTCAATTTAAAGGACCAATAAAAACACTCAGTGACCGGGTAGTATGGTAAGGGAAAAGGTGCTCTCTCGGGTATCCTGTTCCCAAGTTGTTTAGGGCTTTGTACACTAGTACCAAAGCTTTAAACCTGGCTTGGTAGCCAATAGGCAGCCAGTGCAGTTCCCTCAGCAAAGGAATTACATGCTGAAAAGAGGCAACTCCTGATAACAGCCGAGCTGCTGTGTTCTGCACTAGCTCCAACTTCTGGAGCAGCCTTAAGGGCATACCCAAATAGAGTGCATTGCAGTAATCCAGTCTTTTTATTATTATTATTATTATTATTTTATTTTTCAACATAATACAACATAAAACAACATAAAACACAATACATAACCCACATACCCCCTGTGCACCCCTCCCCCCAGGAGACCTTCAATTATTCATTATTCCTCTTTTCAAAATTGTAAAGACTCTTCCGAAGGTATTTGCCCCTTCCCCGTTCTTAATACATATTCCAAAAAGGGGCTCCATATTTCTCCAAAATCATTCTTACTGGACATTCCCCTCTTTATTTACATTTTACACGTCAGCTTATCATTAAGTGCCATATCCCATATTTCTTTATACCATTCTTTTATAGTATATATCCCTTGCCCTTTCCAATTTTTAGCAATCATTATTCTGACAGGAACCAGGAGGTTGTTTATCAGTTCTCTCTTACTTATATTCTCATTTCCTTTATCCCATACTGCTAGTAGAGCCAGCTTTGGGCATAATTCCAGTTTACTTCCAATTATTTCACTTATTTCTTTGAACACCCTTTCCCAAATTTTTTGTACATATTCACAGCTCCACCACATATGAAAATAAGTTCCAACCTCCTGACATCCCCTCCAACAATTCTTAGACACTTTTTTATCTATCTGATGAAATCTTACCGGTGTTAAATACCATCTCCATACTGTCTTGTAATAATTCTCCTTAATTCTAATCGACAACAGCTTTAACATTCTTGCATCCCATATCCTCCCCCAGTTATGTTCATTAATTTGTTCCTTTACATCGTCTTCCCAAATCTTTTTAATAATTTTAAGAGAGTCCTGATAATCATCTTCCTCTATCAATATTTTGTATATCTCACTGGTCAAACCTTTTTTAATTTTAGTTTCTTCCTTCCTTCCTCTTAATTCAATTAAATCTTCAAATCTTGTATTATTTCTACATTTCTTATTTTTCATTTTCAATTCCTGTGTCCATTTTTCCAATTGTAAACATTTGAACCAAGCTATCTTTTGTCCTTTTAATAACTCTCTAATTTGCTCCTTATCTATCATTCTTTCCATCCAGTTCCTTAACTTAATAATTTCCTGATCCTTCAGACTCCCTTCCAACTCTACTTTTAAGGTCCTTGGGAAGTTTCCCACTACTACCACTGGGGTGAGTGGAGAGTCTCCTGGTATTAACTTTCCTTTAACTTTCTCCCAGATCTCTAAAATATTTTTCAGCAACGGGTTGTCCAGTCCCCTCAAATCTTTCTTTTGAATTTTAATAAAAAAAATATTTTGCAATTTAAAATCTAGTTCCCCTGTTTGCGTTTCTAACCATTCTAAATCTTCCTCCCCTAATATACTATTTATGATATATCTTAACTGATTAGCAATATAATAATTCTTTATATTTGGAAGTCCCAAACCTCCTTTCTTTTGTGTCTTATACCATAACCCTTTATTAATCCTAGCTCTCTTATCTCCATTGCAATAAGCGTTAATCATATTTTGCCAGCTCTTTAACTCTCCTTCCGATATTTTAATCGGCAGCATTCTAAACAAAAAATTAATCTTAGGTAATATCTTCATTTTAATAACCGCTATTCTACCAAACCAAGAATGTTTTAATTTTCTATATACCTCTAACTTTTCCCCTACCTGTTTTTTCAAACTTGCAAAATTAATTTCCTCTAACCTATCTAAATCTTTTGCAATATTAACTCCTAAATAACGTACTATATTTTTAAGCCTAAGACCTAACTTAACTTTACACTCCTCCAACTCCTCCTTGTTATAATTAAATAACATCATTTCTGACTTCCCCCAATTAACTTGTAAACCAGTAATCTCCCCAGATTCTCTCAAATGCTTCTTAACCACCTCCGCACTCTCCAGGGGATCTTCTAATGTCAATAATGTATCATCCGCAAACATATTAATTTTAATCTTCTCCTTCCCTCCTATCCCCTTCAATCTTACATCCTCCCTTATAACATTTGCCAAAATTTCTATCACTATTGCAAATAAGATCGGTGAAAGTGGACATCCTTGTCTAGTTCCTCGAGCTAGTGTAATCTGTTGCATTAACCCATCATTAACCATTATTTCTGCTTTATTATTTTTATACAGCTGATCAATTACTCCCATGAATTTATCTCCAAGCCCAAATGTTTTTAAAATTGTTTTAAATGCTGGCCATTCCACGCAATCAAAGGCTTTGAATATATCTAATGCTAACAAACCTGCTTTTAAATTCCTTTTTTAATAATATTAATTATATTTAAAACTCTTCCAATTAGATTAGGCATTTGCCTTCCTGAAATAAATCCACATTGATCTTTTCTAATATATTTATATATAAACGTGCCCATTCTTTTTGCCATTATTGCCATAAAAAATTTTGAGTCTTGATTTATTAAAGATATTGGTCTATAAGATGCTGGATCCGTCAAATCCTTTCCTGGTTTCGGGATTAATATAATCAAAGAATGATCCCACGATGGCGGGGTCTTTCCTCCTTCTATTATACTGTTAAAAAAAAAATTCAATCTTGGTATTAAAATTTCTCTAAAAGTCTTATAATATTCCGGCCCCAAACCATCCATTCCCGGAGATTTCTCTCCTTTTAATTTATCAATAATTCCTTCTATTTCTTTCTCAGTGACTAATCCTTCCATATAATCCCTATCTTGCCTCTGTAATCTTATTTTCCAATTCCTCTCTACATATTCCAATACCTTAACCTGTGGACTCATATCTGATGTATATAATTCTCTATAAAATTCCTGAAATATATTTAATTTATCCTTCACTGAATTACTACCTTTCCCTGTCTTATCTCTAATTGCCCCTATCATATTCTTAGCCTTTTCTGACTGAGTGGACCTGGCCAGCATCTTTGAATTTTTATTACTATATTCAAAAAAATCCCTCCTTAAATATAGCAAATCCCTTTGGACTTGTTCTAACTCTTCTTTCTCTAATTCCTTTTTCTTAGCTTGAATTTGGGCAAATAGACGTTTATCTTTTGTCTCTCTTAGCTTCTCCTCTAAATCCCTTACCTCCTTTTCAATCTTTTTATTTTGTGTTTCCTGTTGTTTTCTTAGGGTACTCATTTCCCTAATACAAATCCCTCTTACCACTGCCTTCATAGTGTCCCATATTAACCCTTGCGAGTTTGACTCCGTTTCATTGATCTCCCATATTTCCTGCATTTCTTTTTTTATTTTTCCCACTATATTTTTATTATTTAATAACCTTATATCCATTCTCCATCTCTTAGCTTGTCTATAATCCTTCTTCGTTTTAATATCCATCGTCATTAATGCGTGATCGGTGACCTTAATTATCCCAATAGCACAGTCTATAAGTTTAGATATCATATTCTTTGACACAAAAATAAAATCAATCCTAGAATAACTTAAACCTAGGTGAGTAGAAGGTATATTTCCTTTTTTCCCCTTTTAATACTCTCCAAACATCCATTAGTTCTTTTCCCTCCATTAGTTTGCTTAACCCCGTCTTTCCACCACTC
This sequence comes from Anniella stebbinsi, assembly GCA_029215795.1. NCBI lineage: Eukaryota > Metazoa > Chordata > Lepidosauria > Squamata > Anniellidae > Anniella > Anniella stebbinsi. The sequence goes on along the minus strand of JARDYH010000001.1, from coordinate 236,887,342 downwards.
TTAAGATCTCTTAATATATTATCCCTATCTTTCCCTTTATCTAGTACCATATTAAAATCACCTGCCATCACAATGTTCTTTTTACCCACTTCTCCCACCGCATTAAAGACTTCATCGAAGAATTCCATTTGTTTCCCATTTGGAGCATATACATTAATCAATATATATTCCTCCTCCCCCACCATGCAAAAAATTATCAGAAATCTTCCCACTTCATCCTTCTTCACCCTTTGTATAGTAATACCACATTTTTTTGAGATTATTATCGCTACACCCCTCGCTTTAGAAGTACCAAAAGACTTTTCATAAACACCCACATCCCTCATCTGAAGCTCATTTACACCCTCCTTTTTTTGATGAGTTTCCTGCAAAAAAACTACATCTGCTTTTTCTTTTTTAAATAACATTTCTATTCTTCTCCTTTTTATAACAGTTCCTAGCCCTTTAACATTTAAAGTTGCAACCCTTAATTTATTTTCCATCTCTTCCTTTCACACAAATCTCTAGATTGGTCTCCCTCTGTGATACACATACCCCCCTCCCTCACCCCCCCACACTTACCCCCCCCATCTTGACCCCCGTCCTCACCAGACCTTTCTGGGCAATGGCCCCAAATATTTTTAGAACTCTTCAGGGGGGGGAGAAGCAACCCAACAATCCCGGAGCAAAATCCGACCCTCCCCTCCCTTCTAATCTCTTCTTATCCCTATTACATTAATATTTCTTTATTGACTACTTCCTCCTACAGCGCCTTCATCCTGCTTTGTTTCTCCAACATCTGTGGGATCAACTAAACCCAGCTTCTCCAAAAGATCCATCCCTTGCTCACATGATGTTATTCTATGTTGTTTCCCTTTCCACATAAATCTCAAAAAGACTGGATACCCCCAACTATATGTTATCGACCTCTTCCGCAAAGCCACTGTACACAGTCTAACACTCTTCCGCCACTGCACGGTTTGAGGGCATAGATCCTGATAAACCTCGATTGGTGTTGCTTGTAGCATCGGCTGGCCTTGACGTCTAATTGCTTGCATTAACTTTTCTTTCTTGTAATAGTTGGCAAATTTAACAATTATATCCCTTGGGAGCACCCCTTCTTCTTGTAGCCCACTCTGTGGATCCTCTCGATATCAGCCATCTCCCAAGTTTCCTGGGGTTCCACTTCCTTAATCCATGCCAAAATTGTGTCTCTTAAAGCCTTAGGGTTCTCCCCCTCTTGCTCTTCAAAAGATCTAATCTGAATGTTCACTCTCCTGTCTCTATCTTCCAGGGCAATTAAACGCAATTCCATCTCCTTCAAATGCTCCCCCTGCTGCTTGCTATCTTCCTTCAGCTTTCCAGTCTCCTTCTCTAATTTCTCCATATTTTCCACCACAGTTTGAAGGCCTGTCATAAATTCAATCTGTGAGTCCTTAATTCTTTGCATTAATCTTTCCTCCTGCATCTGCAAGGCCATCTCTAACACCTTCTGAAATTTGTCCATTAAATCATCTGATGTCCCTGCTTGACTCTCTTTGGCCGCTTTAGGAACTGCACCTGGATTGCTTCCAGATTTAGAACCGCTACTTCTGGAATGACTTGGAGAGATTTTTCCGGCTTTGTCTGAAGGCTGCACTTTGTCCGCCATGCCAGTGATTCTAGTGAGCCGTTGCCAGTTCCTATCTGACGGATGATCTTTCGACAGCCTACTCCAGGCGGGGGCACTGGACTTTTCACCTTTTTGCTTTCTTTTCATAAAGCTAAACTCATAAATCCACACCCCTCACCTAAATCTTAGCTGCCACCCTCAGATATCCTCTCCGTTCTTATCAAACAAATAAGTTTCGGCTTCTAACACTTTTGGCTGGAGGTTAAATGTCTCTTTTCCCACATATAATCGCTTCAGTCTGTCCCGCCAGTCAGCCTTATCAGTCAGCCTTACTTCTTCCAATTAAAATCCATTAATTACCATCACTGGTCACCTGCCAGGGTCCCCAATCTATTTTTAGTTTCGCTTTTCTCTCTGCTGATACAGCAGCTATCCAGCAGCTTCCTTCTCCACAGATACAGCAAAGCTTCCGGACCCGATATCAAATCTTTAATCAACAATCCATCCTCTCCAAAATAGGGATTTTATAATTATTTTGGTCGCTTCTTAACAAGAGCGAGAGAGTTCCGACTCTACTCCATGTCCGTTAGGCCACTCCCCCTGCAATAATGCAGTCTTGAGGTTACTAATGCCTATACCACTGCGCCCAAGCTATCCCTGTCCAGGAGAGGATGTAGCTGGCGAGCCAGCCGAAGCTGATAAAAGGCACTCTGACACACTGCAGTCACTTGGGCCTCCAGCGAGAATGATGAATCTAGGAGCAACCCCAAACTACGAACCTGTTCTTTCAGAGGGAGTGCAACCCCATCCAGAACAGGCAATGAGCCTATTTCCCAGACTCGGGAACCACTCACCCACAAGGTTTCCAGATTGCCAGGATTCAGCTTCAATCCACTGCACCTCATCCAGCCCATTACTGAGTTTAGGCACTGATCTGGGACATGCACAGCCTCTCCTGATTCGGATGTCACAGGTAGTAATAATAATAGTGTACCAAATCATTTGTCTGGTGATGCAAATAGCCAGTAGCATGTGTAGACTTTCCCTTCTCCCTGCAAAGCCCATGAGTGTCTTAACAGCATTTTCCTCCCCAAAGGTAAACACTTGCACATGTAAGCCTTGTTACTGGATGTGAAGGTTAAAAATATAAGAAGAGCCATGATGGATCATATTAATGGTCCATCTAGTCAAGTGCTCTGTTCACACCATGGCCAACCAGCTGACTGTGGGAAACCTTCAAGCAGGATATGAGAGAAATAGCACCCTCCCACTTGTGTTTCCCAGCAACTGTTATAAAAAGATATAATGCCAATGATACTGTAGAAAACATATGGCCATCATGACTATTAGTCATTTATAGCCTTATCCTCCATGAATTTGTCTAATTCCTTTTTAAAGCCATCCAAATCGATAACTATCACTACATCTTGTGGTAGTGAATTCCATAGTTTAATCTTGCACTGTGTGAAGAAGTACTTCCTTTTATCTGTTCTGAACCTCTCACCAGTCAACTTCATTGGACAACCCCAAGTTATACTATTATGAGAAAGGGAGAAAAATGTCTCCCTAACCACTGTCTGCACACCATACATAATTTTGTACACCTCTATTTTTCCTAACTTTCCTTTTTTTTCTAAACTAAACAGACCCAAACATTGTCACCTTTCCTCATAGGGGAGTTGCTCCAGTCCTTTGGTCATGTGGGCAACCCTTTTCTGCACCTTTTCCAACTCTACAATATCCTTTTTTAGATGTGGTGACCAGAACAGTACACATTCTTTCAAGTGTGATCACACAATAGACTTGTATGAGGGCAGTTTGATATTGGCAGTTTTATTTTTATTCCTTTGTTAATTATGCCCAACAAAGAATTTACCTTTTTCACACAGCAGTGTACTGTCAATATTTTCATCAAGCTGTCTACCAGAATTCTAAGATATCTTTCTTGTTCAGTCACTGCTAGCTCAGATCCCATCAGAATATATGAAGCCGGGATTGTTGTTGCCCAACATGCATCACTTTACAGTTGTTTACATTGAACCAAATTTGCCAGTTTAATGTGCTTTCCCTCAGTTTGGAGAGATCTTTTTGGGGCTACTCACAAACCCTTTTTGTTTTAACTACCCTGATTAATTTGGTGTCATCAGCAAATTTGGCCATCTCACTCCTAATTCCATATCATCTGTAGTTTCTTACAGCAACCAATCACAGGGAATGGGATCCATATATCCATATATCAGGATCATATTATTTATTTCTGCATAAAAAAAACTTGTGCATTTGCACATTTGATTACAACATTTGCAATATGCATCTGAATTTAAATACATGTCACAATAGTTTCAATGCTTCATGGCTTTACTTTAATCTGTAAACTAAGAAATAGTAATTTGTTTATTATAACAATAGTAAAGATAATAATGTAACTATAAAATAGCATATTGCATCACCTACTGAAATTTTAAAATAAAATTTTCACCAAAGAATGCTTTAAGTACTTACCAAGAACAGAAGCTACACAAGTTCCTTCATTCTGACAGTAATTGTTACAGTGGTTAGTTTCACATCTTTCCCCTGAGTAACTTGGCCAACAGTAACATCTTGGATCGCCCTTTTCATTTATCACACATCTCCCTCCATTTTCACAAGTCAGCTTACATGTATCATCTGTACTTAAAGCATAAACATACAGATCACATTTCTATAATTGTTAATCCAGGCATTAAAAGAATATAAACCAAGAAATTACCTATACCAAAATGTTACCACAGCAGAATTTGAATGCATGCACACTGCTACAGTTGCTGTTCTGCAACTGGAATGTGTACTGCATGGAGTAACAAATTCAGTTCCATGCTGGCTGGGAATGAGGGAAGTTCTACTCCAACACCTCTGGGAGGCACCGGGTGTGTGTGTCTTTATGATGCTGCTTTGCTGCTTGGTTCCCACAAAATCCCACAGCATGCAGCTGTGGGGTGGGAACAATAAATCCCAATGACAGGAGAGAGTGTGGGCTATCCAGCCGGGAAAGCCACAGCACCAGCAGCCATTTGGCTCGTTGAGCCTGCCCCTGTCCTCCATCCTGCCTTCCCATTCTTACCTGGACCTACCCTGGGCTTCAATCCACCCACAGGAATGGCTTAACCCAAAGTGAGGCCACCACTGACAGATGGAGGAAAGAATGTGGTGACCTCAGAGCAACTTAAAGAATCACAGTAAATTGACACTGTGAAAAAGTGCTGTTTCGGACAGAGAATCCCGATGTGGCTGCAAGTTGGTGGCTGCATCATATAGACAATGCATTACCTCTGTGCAGCCAGGGTGTATAGGCAAGCCTCAGGTTAGGAAAGGCTGCCTAAGAAAAAGCATTTTGTGAACCTGGTCCAGTTGATTCATTTACTGTTGTTGGATCAGGATGATGTAGCAACATAGTAGATGCTTGTGAACCACTTAGAGATTTCAGGATACTAAGTGGTATAAAAGAGGCATGAATGAATGAATGAATGGATGGATGGATGGTTGTTGCAAAATAACAACAACAACCACCCCTGTAGCTTTTAAAAAATGTTGATCTCACTGTCTATAAGAAATGAAGGTTCTGATTTTCAATTTTCTGTAGCAAATATCATATAGGTGCCCTGAATCACACAGATAGGTGCCCTGAATAGAAAATAAGATTTCTCAGTAGGTACTGTGAATTTGTGGCAGTGACTTATCATGTAAGATGTTATGCAACTATGTCATTTCACAGAATGGGAGGAAATATGCAATAGCATGTTTTTTTAAGAAACAACCCGGCACCTTGTTCAATAAGAAAGCCAGTCAACCCTTTCTATGATCAGTGCGTTAAATAGGAAAAGCTGCTCACTTATGCTAGGATATCAACCAACATGTGAGCTTACCATTTGAGAAATCTTGCAAAAATTACAAAAATGCTTTTGCAAATAATATATGGCTTGACTAATTTTAAGCTTGGCAGAAATATCATGTAAAATAACAGAAGATTTTGCACGTCCTAGCTTCTTATTTATGCAAAACTTCAATATTAGTAACATATATGTTTGTAGGGAGTAGATATATTTCTTGTTTTGTTCATAATTATTTCAAAATGGAAATGAATGTTCTTGGATGAAGATAACTTGCCTCAGCCTTGAATATGTGGAACAAGGAAGTGTGTAAAGAGTGTAATTCCCCCCCAAAGACGATTAATCACAATCATTCAGAAACATGGAAATTTAGCAGGAAGGACCTCCAAGTCACTGCATGTAACTTTCAAGCAGACTTTGTGTTCTTCTACTTGAGGCTGTTAATCCACTGTGTCTACTTTTGGTTTCATTGCAGAATTAAGATCCAAGTACTTCACAAAGAGCATTTATTTACCTCCTTTTCCTCAACATAATAGCTAGGTGGCATGATGGTATAGCAGAATAGTACAATTACACAGGTGGAAAAAGCATCTTATTTGGTTTTTACAAGTAATACTGCATTTTCCCTGCTCTAAAACACCTCACCGAAAGTGCTGTTTAAAAACAGAAGTGAAACTGGAGGGTCATGATTTCTGATTTTAGAAGATAAGCACAAATGAAAAATGAATAACATTTGTCAGCTTTCTATGCATTCATTCACCTTATTAGGTTTTTCTGAAGTTCTAGCTTATGTATTTTATCATGTTGTTGTTCCCCGCCTCGATCCATATGGAGAGGCGGGTAAGAAATAAATTGTTATTATTATTATTATTATTATTATTATTATTATTATTATTATATTCTTCAAACTCATCCATGAATTTCTAGACCTACCCCTTAAATACTGAACTAGTATAAGTATCTTAATACAACATTTTACAAGGTTCTCCATGCAAAATTCTATTTTGGCTCCCTGCCAAACAGTACACAAACAGACAAACAAAGTATGAGCCATGAATTCATATTATTTATCTTTTCTTTCTTGAGCAAATTATAATACCCACCTAAAGCGCTCAAATCACTACATGTTCCATTAAATAATGACTTTCCTTCTGGACAAACACAAGCTGCACCTGAAGGATTGAGTAAACATAGGAACTCACAGGTAAACTCCAAACAAGGATTGAGTGCTGTTTAGAGATAAGAAAATCAGAAATGAATGAAATTGATTATTTTTCAAATAAAGAATAAACAGAGCAGCAAAGGGCATTCATGCATTGAGTAAATCTCAATGGATTGTATCCAGTTGTGTCCCGCTCCTGATGGAAAGCCCTTTGATGCAGTTAACTTCCCCTTTCTTCTGCAGGCCCTGCACCACCCTGAACACTGTTTCAATGGGACTCCCACCCTCTGGAGCAGATTTGGAAGGAAATGCAGGGGGGTACAAAGGGGCAGGGAAATCAAAGAAAATAGTCTACCCTCTTTCCGCTCATGAAAGCTTCCACTCGAACAAAGAACCTATCAGTGAACAGGTGGATATAACCCAATGAATGAACATGCTTATATGATGAGCCCCTGCCAAAGGAAGTGAGGCAGGTGGCTACCAGGAGGAGGACCTTCTCTGCTGTGGCACCCCAGCTGTGGAATGAGCTCCCTAGAGAGGTTTGCCTGGCACCTACATTATACTCTTTTATACACCAAGTGAAGACCTTTTTATTTTCTCAGCATTTTAACAGTTTATCAGTTTAATTTTTAACTTTGCTGTTTTAAATCTGTATTTTAAATTGGTATTAATTGTTGCATTGCTGCTTGATTTTATCCTGGGTGTGTTCTTATTATATCTTTCAGACCTCAAGGATGAATACTTCAAAGTCAGGGGGGATTATTTATGCCAATCTCATGGATGTTGTAAATTTTCTCCCATGTTCGGGGTATGTTCAGGGATGAGGGGTGGCTTTGAATTCTGTGGATCTAAGGCCTCACTTCTTCCACAGCCATGCAGGTGAGCAATGTGGAACATTTTGCAGAGGGGATTCAAGGTTGGATCTCTAAAAATCAGAAGTCCTCTAGGATTTCTCCTATTTCGTCTGGAATATCTCTGAGGGGCCATAGGTAGGAAGACTGGTAGTCATTTCTCCAATATTTAAACATTCATCTTTTGGTGTAATTAATGGCAGCTGGGTAATGCAGTCATCTACATCCATCAAGCTCAGTGACTCTGGGCCAGTCACAGGCTCTCAGCCTAACCTACCTCACAAAGTTGCTGTGAGGATAAAATGGTGAGGAGGAGGATTATGTATACCACCTTGGACTCTTGGAGGAAAAGGTGGGAAATATACCTAGCAAATCAATCAATCAATAGTAAATAAATAACTAAGCAATCTTTTTAAATTTCCTCTAATAGGCTGTGGTAAAATGTGACAAATGTTGCCTTCACATGGAGGCATGTCTGAAGTACTTATATTGAAGAGATTTGTTAGTTATAGTCCTTTGTGATATAATAGAATCAAAGACAATTGCTCAGTTCAGAGAACACGTTAGTCAACAATAGTTTTAGAACTCCACAGAAAACACTCCACGCAGAATATCCACGCTGTGCAGGGGAGAGTTCCTACACAACCGTTGTGTTGTGTGCTGTGTGGTGGGCTCTATGGAAATTTCTGTTGCATTGAGTTGACTTTTCCCATGGGCTACAGAGTTCCCTGGCAAGAGTGGCGAAAGGAGCAAGTGCCGTTCTAGGAGAGCTGCCAGGATTTTTTTTTCAGCAATGGCTGATGGGATACCATCAGGAGGACTGAGGAGGAGAAAGGGAAAAAGAACTGTCAATCAAACATCACAATGGATTTTACTGAACTCCATGGTAGCCCACAGTAACACAATAGTGGAGTTAGAACATGTTGTGTGGGGAGCACTCCCTAAAAATGCAACCATTGAGTGGAGTTTTCACACTGCGTTGACTAACGTGTTGTCCAAACTGAGCCAATGACTGTATAAGATGCATTAATTTACAGTATTTTAGCAGTTTTCCTTGGAAATAACCATAGAATCAATGTAAAGCTAAGATTATATTAGTACTAGTATTTTTAAAACATAGCTGGCAAATGAACTATAACTATTGCAAGATAACATAATCAACTAACTAGTAATTGTAAAGGTGATCAGCCAACTCCTGGCTGAATACTCAAGCCCCACAAAAATACCCCATAACGGACAAAATAGATTTAGCCTCTTTATTATTGCAACTTAACCATACAACTTTAGTTTTTTCATGAAATGCTTCCCTCACCCCGCTTACTGAATGGAAAGAAAATAACAAGCCAAAAGCATAATCTATTTCTTCAGTGCCTACCTGATATACTTCCATGCCTAAGGAATCCCTATAAGGGCAGCTTTCCCAAAAGAAGATCTCCAGATGTTTTGGTCTTTAATTTCTGCCAGCCCTATCCAGCATGAGCAATGATCAGAAATCCTGGAAGCTGGAATCCAAAGAATCTAGAGGGTACCATGTTGGGGAAGGCGGCCATAGGGCATGATGTAGCCCTTTCCTCCTCTTCCCTCTTTTCTCTCCAGCCACATCACACCTGATGTGAGAACTCTCTTTGTGCCTTCCTTATGCAGATCCAGTGGCCTGACTCTACCCCAAGGTCCAAATAACAGCTCACCCATGTTGAGTGCAAATGTATGATCTTAAACTTAAAAATGCTTTAAAATGTTATTAAAAGTAATACATATATAGAAATATATATACTCACAGTATGTTTGTTTGTAACGATGTGAAATCAAGGCACTTTTTGTCCTATCAATCTCTAAATTCAGATATTCTACCGTACCATGGCCAAACTTTTGTACTCTAAAGGCGCCATTTTTAGGTCCTGCCCCATATATATAATTTTCAAAAATATCAATTCTGTGAGGATGGAGTAACCCTTGAATACAAAAAAAATGTGTACATATCAATTTACACGGTACCATGTTACATTTCAGTATCAACAAATAAAATCGTGCTAGTTACTTAGGAGTGGTATTTGATGTATTCAAGTGGTGGAACTTGCAAAATAGATGGAAGATCCTACATGGTTCAACCGTGAGAAGAAGTCTTACAAGAAAAATCTCGTAATGCGTATTGCAGCTAAGAAACCATTCTTGCAAAAAGGCAACAAGCAGAAGAGACTGCAGTATGCGAAAGACCACAAAGCATGGAGCGACACCTGTGGCTGAAAGTCTTATGAAGCAATGAGTTCAAATTTGAAATCTTTGGTTCCCAAAGAGCCGATGACTCTGTTCAGAAGACACACTAAGTAAGCCACAGTGGTTAAGTATTTTGAGCTAAAATTATAGCTTAGTGTTTTGTGTGAACCATTTCTAACCATGGTGGCTGCATAACCATCCTTTAAGCACACTCACCATTTGCTGCAAAAGGGTTAGTGGCCTAACCATGGCTTAGCGTGTTGTCTGAACAGGCCCAATATTTCAGAAGAAGAGTTGGTGAGAAGTACATTAATGCCTGCCTGCAGCTTTCTGTGAAACATGGTGGCAGCTCTGTTATGGTCTGGGGATGCATTTCAGCTGATGATGTAGGGAATCTGGTCAAAACTGATGGAGTTAGGAATGCTGAGAAATATAAACACATCTTGATTCATCATGCCGTACCTTCAGGAAAATGACTGATGGGGGGATTATTTTTCAGCACCCCCAAACACTCAGCAAACACTCAGCAAACACAACCCCAAACACTCAGCAAACACAATTAAGACCTACTAAGAGTGGACATCTGGAGATAGAACATTCACAGTATTAGATTGGCTACCTCAAAGCCCTGACCTCACCATAATTCAAGCTGTGTGGGACCACTTGACCAGAGAAAAGAACAAAAAGCATCCAAAGTCAAAAGAAGAGTTATGGCAAATCCTGCAAAAAGTTTGGAATAATTTACCACAGGACTTCTTGAAAAAAATACACAACAGTCTACTAAAACAAATTGCTTCATTTTTGCATTTGAAGGGAGGCCACACAAAGTTCTGACTTGTTTTAAAAACAAAAATGTTTTGTTACTTTTCATTGTTTTAATGTTTATTTGTGTTTACTTCAATGTTATATAAAGGGTTTTTAAAAAATAAATAAACACGTACTGCTCAGATAAATATCTTTAATTTGCATTTTCCAGAGTGGCCTAAGACTTTTGCACAGTACTGTATATACATATTATTAATTACATTGCTATACCATCCCATAGCCGAAGCTCTCTGGGCAGATTACAAAAGAAATATATATATACATACCTTGTTTGCTACTCACACATATGACCAAATCAGAGCCATCAAAAAGAACACTGCCAATCACAGATAACTCAAAATCAGCCCAATACAAGCGCTGACTAAAGTGATCAACTACAAGACCTGCAAAATAAAATTGAAAATTTCAGAATCTTCCTTATGAAAATATGTAAGTAACGTAGTACAGACTCCTCCACAGCCATACAAAAGAAAGGGCAAAGAGATCATTTTATAAGCTTGTTTGTGAGGTGATTAATTTGGTTTTTATACACAAGCATGAATATTTTTGCTATATGTCAATCGTCTTACATACTAATATACAGATTGGCATTATATTACTAACTGAAAAAAGAAGACACATAAAAACTTACAATTTTGTAAATAAAATGAGGTATGCACAAGAATCATGCAAACATGTCCCATTTGCAATCCCAAAAGCAAACATGAGCAGAGCATAGATCTCTGGAAATTTTCACAATTTCCCAAGATTGTATTCACAGTTGAAAGTAACCCTTGCGCAAGTGCACACTTCTGAAAATGTGCATTTCTCCCAAAACCTGCATTTTCCTATGGGGAAAAGTGCACATTTAGGATGGTTGCTTGGAAAAATGCTCATATTTTTCATGTTCAAAAATGTACACTTTTTTCCATTCAGGAAAAAAGAAGATGCCTGCATTGGGGAGCAAGAATGAGGCAAGATGAGGAATGAGGTGGACAATGGATAACCTCGATGGTAGCGGTTTGCATGGACCCAAAGGATTGGATCTGGAATCGGAACCAAGACCTAGGATCAGATCGGAGGCTTCCTGGTTTGGTTCGGAGCCGATTCTGATCCGAAAATTGGACGTCCGCTTTTCAGATCGGACGTCATTTTAGGTGTTTTCGCCACAGGCTTACATTGAGGGAAAGAAAGCTTTCCCCCAATGCAAGCCTATGGCAAAAACATGGGGGCGGGTGAGTGGGGACCTGACTCCCCCTCCCTCCTTGTCCCTCCCCCCCTCCTTGTCCCTCTCCCCCACGTGCACTCCTTACCTGCCGGGTTGCCCACTTCTGTCCGCTGCCATCTGCTGGTCTCTTCTACTGAGAAACAGGCTTCTCGGCCTGCCTTTCAGTAGAGCACCGGGTGATGATGTCCTCACCCGGTGCTCTACTGAGAGGCAGGCCTGAAGCCTGTTTCTCAGTAGAAGAGACCAGCGGGCAGCAATGGGCAGTAGTGGGCGCCCCGGCAGGTAAGTGGGGCCCTCTCCTCCCACTCATGCTCCTTACCTGCTGGGGTGCCCGCTTCTGTCCGCTGCCATCCGCTGGTCCCTTCTACTGAGAAACAGGCTTCGCGGCCTAGTTCTCAGTAGAGAGTCAGGTGATGACATCATCACCTGGTGCTCTACTGAGGCCACGAAGCCTGTTTCTCAGTAGAAGGGACCAGTGGATGGCAGCGGATGGAAGCGGGCACCCTGGCAGGTAAGTGGGGCCCTCCCCCTCCCCCCGCTCGCTCTCCTTAACTGCCGGGGTGCCCACTTCCATCCACTGCTGCCCGCTGGTCCCTTCTACCAGCGGGCAGCAGCAGACAGAAGCAGGAACCCCGGCAGGTAAGTGGGGCCCTCCCCCCCACTCGTGCTCCTTACCTGCTGCCTCCTCGCTGCCATCCACTGCCGCCTGCTGCTTCAGGATTACTGAGAAACAGGCCTTGAGGCCTGTTCCACAGTAAAGCGAGGGCACGCCGAGTGATGACGTCATCCGGCGCGCCGTCGTTCTATTGTGGAACAGGTCACAAGGCCTGTTTCTCAGTAGTACTGAAGCAGCGGACGGCAGCGAGGAGGCAGCAGGTAAGGAGCGTGAGGGGGGAGGGGGGAGGAGGTCCGAGGTCCAATCCTCCGATCTTTTCCAATCCGGATCGGGTCCTTTCAGATCGGACGATCCAGATGCTCGGATCGAAATTGGATAATTTTATCCGATTTTGGCCGGATCGGGTCCGGATCATGGATCGGACCTGATCCAGTGCACACCCCTATCGATGAGTTCAAACATTGTTCTCCCATCCCTATTATTGGCAAGCCATTTTTCCATCTCAGACAACTAACACAGCCTATAAGCACCTCAATGAAGCTTTTGACAGGTTAATAAATGAGCTGGATTTTATTCTTCACTCTGCATGTTCACAACACAGTATTTAACCCATTCAGCAACCTATTTACTTGGAATCAGTATACATTCCGTAAAGTAGGATTGTGACTGTAATGGCTATTACAGAAATCTAAGAAAGACTTGGGTCAAAATTTGACAGAGGGACATGAGGAGAATTGGAGCAGAGAGCTTGTCTCATCTAATTAATCTGCTACTTCTTGCTTAAAGTACTAGGTTTTCAAAGGAGTCTTGGAAGATGCTCTGTATTTCCTATACTGGCAAGAAATACTCTAAACCATAGCTATTAATGTTGATTCATTATTGAGGAAAACATATATGTAGCTTAGTGAGACCAGTAATAATCAATATTATTACAAATTCTAGAACAGGAGGGCAAGAACAGGAAGCATATCATATTCAGCTAGTCCCATCTTGCTCACCCAGAGAGATTCAATACACTTTCTTCTTTCATTGTCCTGCTATATTGCAGTTAATAATTTTCCATCTTCCCAGGTTTCCTTTGGATAGTAGGTCTATGTCATTATCTGTCACCTTGTATATAATCCACCAAAAATCAACAAAATCTAATTACTAATAACAATTGTAGTAATATTATGGCTGAAATGCTATCTATAACTTAAAAGGTATAACTTTAAAGTTTACCTATATGAGTATTTTAACATCAGCTTTTAATGTTACTTAATTTTCATGGGGAAAATTCTTTCTATCCACAGCCAGTTCGCACAATCCAATAAGCCAACTGATTTGTTTTAATCGGTGGTGCGTATCAGCTGCAATTTCCCTAATAACCTACCTCGACGCAGCTTGTCGTATCATCCAAACACAGGTAGCATGGCTTGTTATGGGGAAAATAAACCTCAAATAACCCCACAACCCTACACAAATATATTTATTGCCATTTTTTTTAAGTGTTGGTGTACTGGGAATGTAGGATAAGGATTTGCTTGTCCTCCCTTTTCATCCCAGTGCTATTTGGAAATAATTGCTAATCTCTTCAAATTACAATTTTATTGAAAGATGGTGTTTTACATAAAATATTTTGTATTCATTTATCTATTTTAAGTACTTAAACAGTGCTAATTCAAATAGCCAGAAAAACAATGGCAATGCACTGTGCTTTACCAGGCTGCAGACTATGCCATTACAGTTAAATCTAGCAGCCTATGGCTTAGTAAGGAATGATTAAATGATTAATTTGATGATTTGTGTCATGTTAAGAACTGTGGATGGTAAAACATTTGAACCATAAAATGATTTAATTGCATGCTGCTGCTGTAACAATTTGTCATTTTATAAGAATGAAGGATTTTTTATTATTAATGAGGTAATAAGCATAAATCAAAAAGCAAATACTACAAGTTATATATAGCATCAACATATATTCTCCTAAAGGTACTAAATTGATCTAGCACTTTGAGGAAAGAAGAAATTTGAAAAAGCTTAATTTTGTATCGGTGACAGAGGCACATATCTGCAGCTTCAAAAAATGATAGAAAGAAATAGGAAGAAGCCTTCAAGTGCAGCATACATCAGAATGGGGCAAATACGTAGAATTAGTCCTTTTGCTCAATGTAACAAATGTTTAAAAATCAATTAAAATATAAACTTGTTGACAAATCAATCAGTCAAGAAAAGAAATGAGAAATGAAAGTTCTCTGTACCTGTTGGTCTTTGTAAATTTTTTTGTACTAATATCCTTCTCAAAGTACCATCCATTGCTGCTTCTTCTATGTGGGAATGATCCCCAATTACTGTCCAATACATCATTCTGGAAATCCCAAACACAAAATCATATCCTAGTGTTTACACAATGTTAAACTCAAAAGATAGCTTGAGACTTGCCAGTTTAATAGTTTTATATTCTGAAGATTTTTAAAAATCAATATCAAAGATTTTTAAAAATCAATATCCATTGACTCCAGTGGATCAGAATTTCATCCTTTATGCCAAATGTTAAAAGCTGATGCCCTAGAGCATAAAGCCAATGCACTAAGCGCAGACCACGTAATATGATTGCTGGAGAAATCCACTGCACGCTCAAATGAGGCCAGATTCCAAATAATCTGACCTCTGGAGTCTGCAACAGACCAGCTACACTTCTGCAAAGTCCTTGCGGAGCGGATCTCCAGTGTTTGAAAAGACGCAATTGGCAAATAAGCCTGTCACGGAAAAATTACAGCCATATATGGTGTATTTCATGCCATTTGTGGCTGTAAAGCACTTCCTTTATCACAGGAAGTAAGCCTATATACACCAGTTGCTAGGCAATATGGGTGGGAGGGTGCTGTTGCATCGTATCCTGCTTGTGGGTTCCTAGTAAACAGCTGGTTGGCCGCTGTGCTCCAGCCACAGTGCTGGAGCAAAAATTCACCTGGGCCCAGCGCTAGGAGAAGCCGACGCCCAATTGCTCTCAAATATTTGAAAGCAGTCAGGCGCGGGTCCACCCTGACAAGTGCCCTTTGTCCTTTCCGCCCACTGTGTTAATGGTGGCTGCCATTAACGCAGCAGGGGAAAATACACAATTTCCCCAGCTGGGAAAAGGCTGGGGAAATTGTGTTTCTTTCTCCCTGCCACCGCCAATGGGGGCCTTAAAGGCCCTGTTTTTAGGTCCTTTAAGGCCTCCATTAGCAGGTGGGGGGAAACATGCCATTAGAATGAAGGGGAAACATACTTGATTTCACCAGACTT
This sequence comes from Anniella stebbinsi, assembly GCA_029215795.1. Classification (NCBI taxonomy): domain Eukaryota; kingdom Metazoa; phylum Chordata; class Lepidosauria; order Squamata; family Anniellidae; genus Anniella; species Anniella stebbinsi. The sequence goes on along the minus strand of JARDYH010000001.1, from coordinate 236,871,743 downwards.
GAGAAATCGTGTTCTCCCTGCTCCAATCGGGAACTTAAAGGCCCTCTTAACCTTGCAATAAGAGGGCCTTTAAGGCTGCAGTTGATGCTGGAGAGAAGGCAAAGCACACTATCCAGGGCCTCCAGAAAGTGCACTTTGCCGAGGGCTCAGGAGGCTCGCACAGCCTTCTGAGTGCTTGGCAAAGGCTCACACATCCCAGCTTCTTGGAGTGGGGCCACGCAAGCAGGGCTCAGTGAACTGGCAGAGCAACCCCTTCACAAGTTCTCTAAATCCTACTAGATAGAACCTTGGTCTGATCCACCATGACTCTTTTTATGTTTGTATGCCTTACTTTTATGTAAATATAGCCATAAACCACTGCAAATTATGTAAAAATAAGTTCTTTAAGACCACAAATGGCATGAAATATGCCATTTATGTCTGAAATTGTCCCATGATAGGTTAATGGCAGCCACCATTAGCCTATCATATCTTTTAGAAAGCTGAAGAGCTGTTTGACGAATTCCTGCAGTTAGGGCAGGGCTCCGGGAAAATCCACTGGGACCCAAGTGGCCTGCATTTCCTCACAGTGGACCCCCCAGACTAGATGTCGGGGTTCGCCCATCTCTACTATTTGAAGGCAGCAGTGTGCCATGAGATGCCCCATATAAAGAGGGACTACCTCTGAATTACCCAGGAGAGCTCCCCCACATTCTTACCAGAAAGTATTTTGTGGTATAAATAGAGTGTGAACTCAGTCGGAATGGTGCAAGATTGCAGATGTTGACTGATTAGGCACATCAAACAACCATGGACAACTAACGGGAAGCATCCCGCTGGATGTGCATAGCTAGTCAGCAGCTGTGTGAATGCATGATGCTGATACAAATGCCACTATGTTGCCACTTTACAGCATCTCCTAGTTAGGGTGCAGGGGCTATTTCCCCTGCAGTTTCCAGTCAATTGGGACCTCTTCATATACAAAATCCCACACCATTGCAGAGTGTCCTCAGACCCTGAGTAGCATCTTTTCAGAGGTTACCAAAGGCTGCAGTGAGGGGTAGGCGGGAAATCGCTGTTCCACAAAGTTCTGGTGGCACTTCTTTGAACCCACCCATGCTTTTGCCCTCACTCTGTCATCTTCTGGGTAAGAATCTACCTGAGGATACCAGAATTAGAGTAGAAATCATTGCTTCCTAATTCTACCCACCCATTCTGATTTGACATCAAAAGAGACCCCCCATTAGAGTGAAGACAATGCTTCATTTTAGACAGGAAAAACAACTGAAAGATCTTTTAAAATATGCATCCAGCAGCTGCGGGGAGAGTAAATCCGGAGGTAGCAAGCGGGCAAAAAATAAAATAATCTCAATTAACATTTCTCCCTTAAAATTGCTGAAATGGCTCTTCAATTTTGCAGCAAATGACTACATTCTCAAGGCATGTAAATTTTCTAAAGCCAACTATAACATGGACCAAATTAAATTTTAAACATATAAAAAACAATATAGAATGACTATGATAAAAACTCTTCATAACAACATACCCTTTGGGAGGATTTACAGCAATCGCATATGGTTCTCCTGCCATATTTGTAAGAAGTCTTGTGCAGTTTGGGCCATTTATTTGCCCTACATTGATGGAATATCTTAAGCTTGTCCAGTGAGTAGTATAATAACTGAACCAGTGCATTCTGGAATGATCAGTCCAATAAATGTTTCCAGCTATCCAATCAACTGCAATATCTCTAGGTCTTTTGTATTCAGGACACTAGGGGAAAACACACCAAATTTTAAATTTAAAATGCCGTCCAGTTCTTCGACCTGGTTTGTTTGTTCACTTTTTCATATTTGAAACTAAGCATTTTAACACTGAGTTCAAAAGAATGTTTGTAATAAAGATCTAAAAACATGAACATTTTAACAGTCTGTAAGATCATACAGTTCAATCTGAAAGATGAGTGTCACCAAGATCTTCCGAGATTCAATACCAGCCCACCAGCCTTATACTTGACAAATGCTCTTCCTTTTCTCCTCCCCCCCTCCCCTCCCTTTCACCCTACCATCTAGCCAGGCAGCAAAATAGGAGATTTTATTTATCGAGCCCTTGATGGCTGCATTCAACTTGGTGGGTCAAGATTTTTATAGTCCTGCTCTATCTGATGATCAGACCCAGCATTCATTAATATGTTTGTGCCCTCAACCCTTTCCTAGAATGTGCCTCTCCATTTCACAGGTATGCATCCACTTGTGGGTACTATTATATAGTTTCAATAACTAGCTGACAATTTTCAGAGTAATATCGTTGCATTCAGACTGAAATAATGTACATAGAAGACAATTACAGATATTCTGTTCAAAAAAATAAAAGGTCAGTTCAATCTCCAGGTAGGATGATAATGATTGTAGGGGGGAATATAAATAGTTCATTTTATATATACACTTAATCCTTCAAAAATGAAAGAAAAAAAACCCTTCTCGCCATTTAAATGAAGTTTAAAGAAAAGCTCATTCACAATATTCTCATAACGGTATTGGTGTGAAACCATTATTTGTGCAATGATTTTGCCTAGAGAGATGGGTTTTAACTGTTCTTAAGCTTCTGTAGTAGACAATTTCAATAACTATGTTGCATATAAATTCTTTCAATTATTTGCATGGACAAAGAAGTCTGATATATCCTGGTGACCCTGACATATAAGAACATTAGGCACATTTTTCCTATTAAATTTACATATTCCACCTGAATTCTTTGCAGATAGGCAGGAGGAAACAAGGACTACATTTGTAAGACTTGATCTGACCCTTGCTTTATATCAAGGCAAGCTAGTGGCATCCAGGGATATAGCTGTTGTCCCCTTTGCAGGGGGGGGGGGCTGAGTAGGAATTTTGCCTGACACAGATTGGCTTTAGTGAACAGGTTTTCACCTACTCCATATTGGAGCTTAAACTTAGGAGAGGGTGGGTAAATAGATAAATTGGATTGGGGCAGTGTTATGTGGGAATCTTAGGATATCAGATGAGGTTGGTGAGCACTCATTGGGCACCTTTATGGTTATTGGCAGGTTCTGAAGCCTGGTCCTCTGGGGGCTAAGCGTCTCTCGACCCAGGATACGGTCGGCCTCTGGGGACTTCACTGTCTCACCTACTTGGAGTTAAGCGGTCTGAGCGGGGGCGAAACGAGGTGGTCTCCCTCAAGCACACACATGTAGTGTAAGAAAGGAGCCAGGTGTTACCCAACTCCTGGCTTGGCCGAGTGGCTCGCCCATAATGCAGTCTAGTTGCCTGGAAACAGAGCAATTAGATTCCCGCACTTTCACATGCAGATCCAAGGAAGGGTGAATTACCCAATCTTAAATAAAGAGGTGCTAGTTTACCCAAGCTCTGGTGTCTGAGTCGTTATCTCCTCTCTTCTTCCTCTATCCGCAAATAGCTGTTGAAGGAGCTAAAGCAATATTTTTGCTTCACATAAACATGACTAAGTTAGATTGTTCTGCTTCACCACTGCATAACCCCAATTCTACTTGCTTTTTAAAACAGACTTTTGTTTATGCTAGTTTGCACTCACAGTGTTGGATACTTCGATATTCTTTTCACTGTGCTATACTCTTCATTTCCAGAAAATGAAGAGTGTGGATCCCTAAAACAGTGTGTGGACCTCTAAAACAATTGTTTCTCCAGTGGCTCATAGCAGAGGTCACCATTTTATTATTTATTATATTTGTTATTTGCTTTCTAAAATACATTCTCCAAGCCAGGAGTGTCAAATGTTTTTCTGCCTGGAGGCCAAATTCCAATTTGGGAGGGGCATTAGTGATTGAATTCAGGTTGTGGGTGTGCCTAAATTTAAAAATAAACAAAATCATGGGTGGGGGGTGAAGAAAAAAAACCTGCCCTGCCTAGTTTGAGCTAGTGGTGCTCTGGATGAGGAGGTACTTCGTTCCCCCAAAGCCACACTTTGGATTGCACAGTTACACACAGTACATACTGGCTGTAATGTAGGAAATGTCCTTAAATTGTTTTCTACCCAGATGGAATTATGGTTTGGCTCAGCAGTTTCCAAAACTCATGAACCAAAACCCATTTCTAACACATGGGATTCTCCATAAGAAATGGTAATTGCAATGGACAACAATTTGCGATCATTACTGTAAAAGTGTGTATTTGAAGATCCTTCGTAACATCAAATCTTTTCGAATTGCTAAATATAAACGTATACTAGAAAAAGTATAAAATATACTGATGATCTACATATAAACACATATAAAATTGCAAAACGTGTTTTAAATGCCTGCTATTAAATATTTTTACTTTTAAAGTTGTCAATTATTTTATAAATAGGCATCCTATGCAGAACCGAGGAGATATATCTCAGAACTAATGTTCTTTGTGCTTAAATTGTGTTCAGTTTTTGTTTTGTTTTGTTTTTTTTAAATTTAGACTACCCTTAATGGTAGAATCTCAATACTTCTAGTAATAATGAAGCAAAACCATTATACAGGTGTTAAAAGCCTGACAGCCTGAAGCACTCTGAGAAGGGGTTGATTTGACATTAAAAAGAGACAAGGAGTGTAACACCTCTCACGCCTGTTACTTTTCCCCTTTACTTCTCCTAGTTATCATCCCCCACCCCTCACTTTAAGGTACCAGAAGTGTGTTTGTGGCGAACACATATGTTTGAAACATCAAGGATGAGAAAAGCAGCTTGGGTAATGGGAATGAGGGATGAACGCGGGGGGGGGGCAGGAAGTGGTAGTAGAAAGATTACCCAAGCTGTTTTCCCCCTGCTGCTCCATTGTACCGGATCCTCCTACCGCCATGCTGCTTTGCAATGCAGAAGCAGGCCGTCAGGCTTTTAAAATTTTCATAGGTTCCACTGAAGTTTAATGGGCTGGTCTGGATAGCAGAAATTTGTCAACTGAAATATTTTGTGGGTGCTGTTGTCATTGACAAAGTGCCTTGTTCAAAATGACATTTGTAGATTTATCTATTTATTTGAGACAGTTATATGACACCCTTCAGTTTACAAAACTTCCAGTTCAGCTAAAAATACAAAATTAACAACAACAACAAAATGATAAATAAAATTAACAGAATAAAATAGATCAAAATTGTAGAGCTACTAAAATCCATAAAAATATCTATTAAAACATGTATAGGAGATAGTCTGGAAGGCATACACAAACAAAAATGATTTTTTCAGGAAAGACATATTGCGCTAGTTAAGGAATTCTACATGCAAAGAGCCACAACTGAAATGATCCCCCGCCCTGCTACCACCCATCTAATTTCAACATGTGGAGGAACTCAGAGGACGATCTCTGAAGCTGATCATAGCGATGGGGTGAGAATCAATCTGGGTCCGCAAGGGCAGTGGATGCCCATGCATCTGACCCTCCTGAGTCCCAGTGGATGTGCTGGGCAGATTTTCGCTCCATCATGCCAGCAGGACAAAGGAAGCGCAGGGCTGGATGGAATTCACTTCCACCCTGACCTGTGCGGGCCCTAGGTCCCTTCCCCCACTTCATTAATGGGAGGCGGCTGCTATTTACGCAACACAGGAAAATATGCAATTTCCTCAGCCTTCTGGGAATTGCAATACAGATATTGCAAGGCTGGGGGCCTTAAAGGCCCTATTAACAAGGCCTTTAAGGCCCCCATCCCCCAGCTATGCGATTAGTGAGGCAGAGGAAATCTGCATACTTTCTGGAGGCCCAAAGATTGTGCTTTCCCACATCCCTCCTACACCAATTGGAGACTTAAAGGGGCTCTTAACTCAAGTGGGCCTTTAAGGCCACAATTGACATGGGAGATGGTAGGCAAAGTGTGCTTTCCGGGGCTTCCAGAATGTGCACAATTCCCCTGGCATGTTGATGGCATGCCAGGAGAATTGTGCACTTTTTAGAGGCCTTGGGAAATGTGCATCGCTGAGCACTCAGCCTGGCTGGCTCCTGAAACAGGTCCAGCCAAGCAAACCTTGGCAAACTCATGGGGTGGGGGCCCTGGGAGTTCTTCATTCACTAGCAGATTGTAGCATTCAGCAAGTCCATGGTGAAAGGAGCATTCTTTTATCATTATAAAAACAACTTGGGGGGGGGAGCCCTCCTTATTATTACTAAACTAGCAATTACAGGTGATCAACAAGGACAAGTTGAATTGTTTGGAACCATTTTTTATATCAAATTTTTAAATTATTATTTATTTATTAAAACATTTGTATCCCGCCCAATATCACTGGGATCTCAGGACAGCGTACAGATAAAATCATACAAACAGTATAGAACAATAAATATACCCAGCTAAAAACAAATTAAACCATCAATTAAGCTAAAACCAGTATATAATTTAAAAGCAGTAGAAACAATTAAAACAATTAAAAATATGTGCAACCATAGTGAATTTAGCCATCAAAGGCTTTGTTAAAAAGCCATATTTTAACCTGGCGTTGAAATGAGGCCAGCGCCAGTCGGGCCTCCGAGGGCAGGGCATTCCACAGCCAGGGTGTCACAACAGAGAAAGCCCTCTCCCAAGTCCCATATTATATGTAGCACACAAAAGCCAAAAAAGGGGAAAAAAGAAACAGTTCCATAATAAAAATAAGCAAAAATATTTCAGCTAGGTATACTTACTATCAGACCACCACTGCTTTGTCTCTTTTCTTCTTCCTGGACCTTTTTATAGAAAATGCCTCCTGGATTAAATTGAGTACTCCAAATAATAATTTCTCCTTGATAATATAGATCCATTCCAGTTATTCTTGAATTATGTTCAATGTGTGTAATCTGTTGATGAACATCACTGTAGTTGAATGGATATACAAAACCCAGGATATCAGTGTCATTAGCAATGTAGAGAACTTGATCTTCAGAGCCTGGAGATTATTGTAATGAAATACAAAAATAAAGTAAATTTCAACTAATAAGAAATAATGCACTTTAAATACGTAAAATTTTCATATCTATCTGAATAATTTCTTTGAGTAAATTCCCGCTGCAAACCATACCCCATTTACCTTTGGGTACTTTTAAATCCCACTGAAGTCAGTGGGACTGTCAAGATAATAAATAAAAAATAAAAATAATTTCAGAGCTAATTGCAGTGTAGTATCAAACCCTATAAACTGATGGCCTACAGATAAATTCCAGTTTAATGTTAATTTGGTTTAATCAACAGGTAACACATATATAGATTCATAAAGAATAAATATACGTTAAACTATCCTCAGCCCACTACATATTAGTCTGACAATATAATAAAAGTTAACTTGATAAATTAATATTCTCTCTTAAAATTTGTCATCTTTTATGCCTTTCCTATCTTATGTTGGATCAGTTGTCTGGTTAATATCGTATAGTTAAATTAACAAAATAATGTTGATTTTTTCAAATATAGAAATTATACCAGCTTTAAACAAAGGATTTTGAGGAATATATATTGTAGTTGCTACAATGTAGCACAATTCTATTCACATTTCAATATCGTATACTGATTCTTGACTCTGCAATAATTGTTCTCCAATTGTATGAGTTGTATCCAATGAACTGTGAGTGGACAAAAAATAGCTGCAAGAGCTATTAAATGTCTGGCACAGCCTTCTCCAGCCTGTGACCTTCAGATATTTTTGACTACATGTCTCAGGATTCCTGACCACAGGCCATACTGGTTGGGGCTGATGGGAGTTGAAGTTCAAAACATCTGGAGGCCATCAGGTTGGGGAAGGCTGATCTAGGAGATGAGTGTGGAATTGAGGTAGGGCAGGTAACTCACATTACTGTAAAGTTGGGCAGAGAGACAGAGATACATACCAGGTAAGGGGAAGGATGATGAGACGTTTATCCCCTATTATGGTCCTCTCATCTGAACTTATTCTTGGGCCTATAGGTCCTGATCTTTAATATCAGGTCAGTCAATTTAAAAAATATCCACAACTTGACTGTGAATCAGGAGGCTAATCTCCCATGTATTACTGAGACTTAGGTGGAGGAGTTGACTTCTCCCAGTTGTGCCTGTTTGGGTACTCAACTATACCACCAACATAGTGTGAAGGGGAAGGGGGTGTGGTGGTGGTCTATGGAGATACCATCCATCTCTCTATGAGACCTCCTCATTCAGCCCCTGGGTTTGAGTGCTTGCATTTGGTGTTGGCTCTTAGGGACAGACTGGGTTTTTTGTTTGTCTACCAACTTCTTACTGCCAATGATCTCTCTACCTGAGCTGCCTGAGTTATTCTTAGATTTGATGTTGAAGATACCCTACCACAGGTTTATTATTCTGGAGGACCTCAATGGCCATGGCCAAAGCTGTCTTACATAGGTCAAATTCAGGAGTTCGTGACTACCATGACAACCATGCATCTGTCACTGCAAGTCATTGGCTCTACATAAACCAAGGCATATACTGGTGTTCTTGACCTGGTGTTCTTGGACAAACTGGACTGTGTTCTGAGGTTTGTCTGTCTGATTTGAACTACATTGTCATGGTCAGACTATTTCCCTGTGGGGGTTAGTCTTATGGCCGCTACTTTTCCTCTGCAATTGTGTTGGACTCATTAAGATAGTATTCTCCTGTAGATTTGTGGAATCTGATGTACCAGCACCAACATGTGCCAGCACTAAGCTGTGATCATCTGTTAATTTAGAGCATGTACACTTTGAGGGATGCTGAGAGGGCTCAGTAGAGTCCTGTCCCCCCTCCCTGCTCCGATATGCATGGCTATGCATGGAAGCAATTCACCATGGCAGTCAGAGGCATGTGAGATCTATATGCACTTCCACCATATATTTTTCCGTTAAATACTCTGCAAGTTATTCAGGATCCAGGTCTTGAGTAAATTGCAACATGCAGAATGGGAGGACAGGGTAAGAATATGGAAAGGGTGTAGAGAACTCCAATTCATTGGGTTGTCCTTGTGCAATGTTTCCATATGTACATGTACTGGGGTGGGTGAGTAGAAGAGAAACCATTCTCTGTTGAGTCTTATGGAGGTTCCATTACACACATGAGCATTATGTCATTGTACAGGGAAGGATCATGTCCAATATTTCCACTAACATCAATTATTTTTGTCAGCTTACCTTTTGCAATGCAGCTACTATTTCTTTCTTTATAATTTTTTTCACAAACACATTTGTATGATCCTTTTACATTGATACAGAGTTGGGAGCAGATGCCAAATATTACACATTCATTGATATCTAGAAAAGAAATGTCTTTATAGTTTATTTCTATGCATAGGCAAAAATTACATCTGTTTTTAAATTTAAAATAGTCCAAAACCATTCACTTCCAGTGCAATCCTATGTACATATACTCAGAAGTAAGTCCCAATAGTACTCACTCCCAAGAAAGTGAGTATAGGATTGCAACTATAACTGTTTAAAACATCACAGCTATAAATCCAACTTACAGGTTAAATCTTGGATCCCTAAAGTAAGCCTGAAGAGTAAAGTTTTATAACAATATAACATTTAAAAAAGAGGCTCAGATTTGGGCTCTGGCACATTATAGGGTATCACAATCTTTGCAAGATCTAGATATTAAAAGGACTTCCATCATGGGCATGGGTGTAATTTTCATGTAGATAGGTGAGATGCAATGGAATTGGCAGGGCAATTGTTGGGACACAAGTGCCCCATTGGATTCTGCCCCAGGAATGTAGAATAGTAGAACATTGGAGGAGCAAGACATTGTCTGATTCACAACTGAATCAATACAAATGACTATTTAAATGGTCCCCCATAAGACCATTGAATCCAGGATCTAAAATTCCCTAGCTCACAACTCCCATCTGCCAGTGGAACAGAAACTGCTGGTGGAACAGATTTTCTCTTCCCCTCCAGCTTCCCAAATCTGCTCTGAAAGGATCCCTTGAAGCGGATTTGGGGCTGCAAGGGGCTGCAAGCAAGGGGAAATCCTTTTGTGTGAGGGGAGGATGTGATGTTTGGTGTAGTTCCTTTAGACACATTGGACACTGATTCTTGCACAAGGAGCAGTGTTAAGTCTGATGAAGAGAAGGAAGGATGAACCTTTGAAGCAAAAGCAAGCATGATGCACATAATTTGCTTTTTTCCAGATGAAAAGCTTATAGGGGAAAATAATAGAAATGCTGGGGCAGCAGTGTCTACAGTTTCAATTTCAAATGCATGGCTTCATTGTGGTGATGGATTTCAGTCAGTTTCTTCAGTGAAGACTAAAAGATCTTTAAAAAAAAGATATTGAGTTAAAAAGTGCTTTGCATCATTTCTCAGCTCGATTGAAGGAAAATCTAAAAGTGAGAGTTCCAATGCATTTACTGACATAGTATGGACATCTCAGATGGTGAAAATAAGGCTTTGACTTCAAAGTTTCCTCATCTAAAAGTAGAGAAATACAGGGAAGATGACTTGATCTCCAAAGATGGATATAATGAAGGTGAATCACATCTTAGTAGCAACTGACGCATCTGAGATTGGACTTTAGCAATTGTTTGGGGGCTAAACAAACTGAGACATGTGTGGGGAAGATTTACAGTGCTGACAAACCATTGTGTGCTCATATGGCTACAGACTATGCAAAATACAAAAAAAGATCATGTTGCAGAGATGGTCATGGATTTTGCAAGCATTTCAGATTGACTACCAATTCATCAACGCCAAGGACGTTGAGGAGAGACCAGCATTACAGAATCCCCAGGATGAATTGTGCCAGGATGGACAGTGAATAGACAATCTCCCTGATGTGTTCCAGAGTTGGTGAGGATTTTGTGAAAAGCACCAAGGATATTTCTTTAGTTTTGGACACTACTTATTCTTCTTGGGAATAAGAAGTATACTCTGTTTAGTTTTAAGGGGGAGATGTGATGCATCACTGTTTAATGACATTTAATTGTTATGTAATTGCTGTTTGATTTCATATGGTAAGGTGGGTAAGTAGTTAATTATGTTGGGAGAGGGAGGGAGTGAATACAATGTTGGACTGAATGCTGATTGGCTGTTGAATTCAAGTGTGTGTGAAGGGGAATGACAGTCAGTTAGCTGAGAGTGAAAGAGAGTTGGGGTTTGTCTGCTGAAAAGGATAGAGAAGTGTAGGGTCTGCATTTTATTATTTTGGGAATAAGAGGGGGAAGGAGGAGTGTATTTGCTGCAGTTTCTGCCTGTCCGTACTGCATAGCTGTGTCAGTCACAATGCAGTAATCTGTGAGGGGAAGGAAAGAGGCAGGTACCACCAAGGTAGTTCTGCAAGTTACTGACCATGTGTAAGGGTTTGTCCTACAACAGCAGTGATGTTTACGAGACCTTCCACCCCTCCATGAAAAGATAATGAGCAGAATGTCACAAGATAAATACAGCCAGTGTACAGAGCCCATGCTTGAACAGGAAGTAGAAAAAGCAGTACAATTGTGAGATAAACTCGTCACGTGGAGAAGCCAGAGAGAGAGAGAGAGAGAGAGAGAGAGAGAAAGACTCACAGACATGTTGCACTTTTTAATGAACCATTTTTATGACACATGGATTTCCAACCAATTGCTACAGAAATACCTTCACATTGCCAGTTTCTTGTGTTCCTTTGAAATCCAGGCTTACACTGACAAAAAAGTGGTGTTTTGGTTGTATTACAATATGCATCATCACCACAAGGATTCACACTATTTTCACAGTTATAGTCAGTTAAGCCTAAAAAGAAACAGATATAAAATCAAATGGATTTTACTTGCTTTTAAAAATAATTGAACAAAGTAGCAACATCAATTTTCAAATTAACTGCAGAATATTGACAGCCAACCTCCCTTCCCATAGCCAATGCAGCAGTTTGTATCCAAAGAGCTCCAACACACCTACTCCCCCCACCCCCAGTATGCATCTGTGATTTTCACCTCCGTTTCATTAGAGCATCAAGCACTGGTCACTTACACGTGTGTATGTGTTGTAGCATTATTTCATGTTGTTTACTTTTTGACCTGCGCCGGCTCACGCTACATGGTATCACCACTGCGCTCACCTCACCTCACCCCGTCCCTTTTCCTTTCCCCTCCAGTTCATTGGTTCTTGTGGTTGATGGACATTGTGATGGACATGGGCACCTTCCCCCCCTCGCTCTGGTTTTGTTGTCTAATATTTTAATGATTTAGCATCTGATTGATTAGGCACTATTTCTGCCTTTTGAGGGGGAGAAACAGCAATGAGAGAGCAATGAGAGTGGGGTTGGAGCAGTGGAAGTCCACCCTTCAACGAACATGCCCGCACAAAAGCAGATCGTGTGGACATAGTGTGAGGATGGCAATACACGGGGATGGAAGAGTGGTTTGATCCCACGTGGAGAAAAAAATACCACACTTTCCCCACTTTAGAAAAACACGGAAAATGGAGGGGAAGAGGTGAGACAACTGCAGGAGAGGAACGACGTCATGTGTTGCTGGACAAAACGGTAAACAAGGCAGGATGACAGTGCGATAAAATGCTGGTGTGATGGAGCTCAAAGATACTCAGTTTTAAAAACAAAATCAAGAGAGTTAGTCATAATTATTATGGGAAAAGGCTTAGAAATGTGTACAATATTGCATTCATAAGTCATGTATCTAACATGTGAAGAATCAGGAATGTTTACACATTATCCCTTCTGTTTATACATTCAGCTTAATAATTACTTTCTGTTTTGATTAAACATTTTTGAGTGACCTCTCCAAACCAAGATTACTAAGCAGGTTCAAACTCTAGTCGAAGCACATCTCCCATGACTCCCACGTCCTACCAACAAACAAGGTATTGCTTTTTTTAGAAGAAACATTGTAATTCACACACACACCAGCTCTATTTGAAGATGCTTGTTCAGTAGGGGAAAATAAGTAAATAAATGCATTTGCAAAGACAGGCTCCAAGATGAACTTTGTTTCAGGTTTAGAGGTGTTGGTCTAGTCAATTTCTTATTACATGGATGTGCTGAACTAGTGCCTGGCTGGGACAATGAACTGGATGAGAGCTAATAAACTGAAACTCAATCCAGACAAGACTGATACGCTGTTAGTGGGTGGTTCTGCTGACCGGATGAAGGGTCTTCAACCTGTTCTGGATGGGGTTGCACTCCCCTTGAAGGAGTGGGTTCGTAGCTTGGGGGTTCTCCTAGAACCATCTCTGTCACTTGAGGCTCAGGTGGCCTCAGTGGCATGGAGTGCCTTCTACCAACTTTGGTTGGTGGCCAAGCTATGTCCCTATCTGGACAGGGATAACCTGGCTTCAGTTGTCCATGCTCTGGTACCCTCCAAGTTAGATTACAGCAATGCACTCTATGTGGGGCTGCCTTTGAAGGTGGTTCAGAAGCTGCAGCTTGTGCAAAATGCAGTGGCCTGATTGATAACTGGGACCAGAAGGTTCAAGCATATAAGAAAGACCTAGTCTGGCCCGCTTGCATTGGCTGCCTGTATGTTTCCGAGCCTGTATGTTTCCGAGCTGGTTTTAACCTATAAAGCCTTACACGGCTTGGGACCACAATACCAGACAGAACGCCTTCCCGACATGAACCTACCCAAACACAATGTTCAACATCTAAGGGCTCTTGGGAACCAAGAGCTCTTGAGAACTGCCAAAGGGTTTAACAGATCCATTTGAGGTTAGGCTCAAACTTCAGATGAGTCTGACCCCAAATGTCTTTGATGTTGGGAATGGACTCTGAAAATCCAATGCACAAAATTCAGTTTGGGTGGTTTGCCTGTCACTAGCTTTTGCATATGTCAAATGCTGTAATTTGCATTGAGCACAGAGGCATCATTGCAGAAAGCTTTTCTGTCTCACTAAACACTAAAAAAGAGAGACACAGAGAATAGGTGAGAGATAGGTAGCAGCGCTAGTAATAGAAGTTTTTGCATATGCTAATGGTTCCTTGGTTAGACACAAGTGAACATCTTATAGCTACTCTTGGATCAATCTGGAGATTGACTAAGTTCTTCCAAAAACAAAATCAGTAATTTGCTTAGGTAATTTTTCTAAGATTATCTGAGAGCTCAGAAAAATGCCCCCCATCTCACGACTCTTTTCCCCACCTCAGTTATAAATAATGGCTCTATTATCTACAGCGGTGGCAGGAAACAGATGGCATAGGAACTAATCCAAAGGGGAGGGGGAGAAGATCACCACCCATGGAAAAGCTGCTTCTGTGCCACCAATGGATTTCCTCCTCTTCCTCCTCTCCCCCACCCTGCCCCCAGTGGATTTCCTCCTCCTCCAACTGCCACTTTCATCTTTTTTCCACTACTGCCTTTCTGTCTGCCCCACCAACACCTTTCTGCCCCCCTCATGCTGCCACAGTAAACCAGTTCTCACTGCTGCCACCCTTGCAATCTTCCTTGCCCAGGAAACCACCAAATTTTTGGAAAATACAGACAATGGTGAACAGAAGATAGGACGAGAGGGGAAGTGTGAGTACGGGGCCATGAGTGGTCTGGAAGGCACACTGGGGGATCTTGTCAGGTGCAAATGTGGCCACCGGCACTGCATTGCTGACCCCTTATTTTAGAGGCAAGGATAAAATACACTGCTGGGGTTTGTGAGAGCCAGCCCCTGCAGTGGGATTATGAACTACAACAACAACAACTTTAAGCCAAAGCAAACAGGTAGAACAGGGTGGGCAGTATGTGGCTGTCATCCTGCCATCACCAACACTCCAACAATCCCAATGAATGCAGCAAGTGTTTCCCAGCAAAATCAGATTCCCAATAGCCCAACAAGCAGCTGTTGGATGCGCTGTCAGGATCCCAATTCTGCTGGGAAACAAGGTGCATGCTCTCCCTGCATGGTTCATTTCCCAGCAGAATTGCTGGGATTTTGGCAGTGGCCACTTCCAGTGATGACTGGTGAGGGGTGAAGCTCACAGAGTGTTTTGGATGGGGATCAATGTGTCCCCTCAAGCTCCAGAGGTTGCCCACCCCTGAGAATCATGTGCAAATAAATGAACATTCACTTTGTAAAGCAGGACAACAACATGTCTCTTCAGCAATGCTGCAGTGCATAAATTGAACAAAATTGGGAACGTAAGTGATTCTGTCTCATGAGGACATACAACTCAGTGATGATACTAATTATGATTTCAGCCACACTGCAACTGTATAAGTGATAAAACAGTTAGTTATGTTATGCTTTGTTCATACTAATTTAAGATTCATAAGATTATTCAGATTCTGTTCTGTGTGAAAGAAGGCAGACATGTTGAATTTTTTCTTGAGAATGAAAACCTGGTAGCTTCTAAATCAAACTTACTTGTTTTACACCCTTGCTCATCTGAACCATCTCCACAATCATCAAATTGATCACACTCAAGTTCCATCGGTACACACTTCTTATTGTTACAAGCAAACTCATCCTTTTTACAAGGTCTTGCTTTATAAGTAGTTCTGTCTGTAAAAAGTTACACATATGGTATTTTTTAGCCCAATGCATTATAACATCAAGCATCAATATGTATTCCTCTCTGATTGGCTCTTATATGTGCTTTGTTTGCAATAGTAGATCAACATAGAGCCACAGATCGGCGAAGCAAGCATGGGAGCCGAATGAGCAGAAACAGCAACAAAAAGGTAGTTGTAGGACTCAGCATATTACTGACGCTGTAAAGGACAAGATGGAGGAGTATTGTTGCATAGTTATGCCAACCAAAAAGACTATGCAAGCATGGAAAATATAAATTCATTTGTAATCAAATACAGTTTTAATTACAAAAGTATTATAGTATATTGGATCAAAGTCAGGGTTTGTTATACATTCAAGAATTATGAGCCTATTTGATTCAACTTATGAATTTCCAATTTACAGGTTCAACAGCATCACTAGGGAAAACACTTCTGTGCAGCATTAGTGAGAAGATAAAATCTACAATTTTTCATAAATAAAATTAGAAGTGTTCTCCTTTTATTTTATTGCAATTCAAACTAAAATTACCTACCACAGGGATCTTCATCTGAATCATCACCACAGTCATCAATCCCATTACAAATCTGCTCATATCGCAGACAGACTCTGTTATTTCTGCATCGGTATGGCCTTGTTGGGGGACATGGAAATTTTACTGTGAAAAAGGAAAAAAGGTTCTGATGCTAATTATGTAGACAACATCTCTTTTAGATTTATTTATCAAAGAGGTTAAAGTGATTATATGATTGGACGTGACCTTATATTTAAATAGACATAGTAAAAGTACATATTTTTCTTTATTTATTATTGGATTTATATCCCACCTTTTTCCTCCAACGAACCCAAGGTGGTGTACATAATCCTCCTCCTCCTCTCCATTTTATTCTCACAACAACAACCCAATGAGAGTTGGGCTGAGAGTGTGTGGCTGGCCCAAAGTTACCCAATGGGTTTTCATGGCCAAGTGGGGACTAGAACCTGGATCTTCTGACTCCTAGTCCAATGCTTTAGCCACTACACCATACTGGCTCTCTTGTGAGTTACAAGCTATTACTGCATAGCCGTGGTTTTATTTGCACTCTGTTTCTTTTAAAAACATACATTTTAATGTGTTTTATTCTGTTTTTATTATTTTACCTTATTTGTTCACCACTCCAAAATCCTTGGATAGGGGGTGGTATAGAAATATTGTAAATAAATAAATAAATAAATAAAATAGATTTGAGAGGGGGGAAATATTGCAAAAAACTCCATTCCCAATTCAGTGCAAGATTAGACATAAAAGCAAACATTTTTAGAACCTAGGGATCATGCAACACTTCTGTGGGTGTACGAAAGAAATGGAACTGTTTTTTAATATATTTTTAATGTAGTTTGGACATTAAAGGCTTATTTTCCTGCTGGAACCAAAAGGTCAAAAGTTCAGGCAGTTGCCAATAAGTCTACAGAGTAAAAGAGACAGGAAGTGAGTACAGGTCAGGCGCCTTGCTCTGCTTTTGGGTGCAGAAATATCTGCTCTGAGAAAGACAGGTTTGCAAAATGCAGAGGCTTTTGCAGAAATGTTTATAAGGAGCCAATCAGAAGGCAAGGGTGAGCCTTCCTTGTTGGTCAAATGTTAAAAGAGCACCAGCTAGTTTTAACTTATAAAATCCTAAGGCTGAAAAGTGTTTTAAGAAAGTAGAGTTAATCTGAAAAAGAGAGGTAGGTTGGAAGGAAAGAAAATCAGAGAGCTGGTTTTGGGAGAAGCTGAGTGCTAGAGAGAAGTTGAATACTTTGAAAAGCTCATAGTCAAACAGAAAGCTATTGCTGGGAAGAAATGAGAATACAGAAAAATATTCTAGTAACAAATTAGTTGGATGTGTTTATTCGGGGGGGATTCTTACCCTTTTGCTCTTATGGTTTGATTTGTGTGTGTATGTAACATAACTATTCAGATATTAACACCTTTCCCCTAAGAATAATACTTTTTCAGTAAACTTTAAAAATGTGGTCTCTTTTCTTGTTAGATTACCCATCGTACACCTAAAAGTCCAAACTCACACTAAGTAAAGATATTTTCAAGAGACCCTGAGGGTTTTATGGTGGAGGCAGCCAAGGAAAATAAAGAATTCCCCCTGGTAGTAGCAGAAAAGTACAAGAAAGGGCAAACAGAAGTGGGGCATTCCATTTGGCTTTGTGTCTCTTCCACTCATGAGTGAAGGCATAGCTGGCCCCATGACAGGGTGATCTGCCCCTTTCAAATGTAGTATAGACAACATTTATTATAAGAACATGAATATTTATTCACACAAAATATAAGTTTTTTCATTTCCAAAATGGAAAATATGAGCATTCTATATCCAGTCAAACTATCAGCAGCAACATTCTGAAAATGAAGACAAAAACTTACCACATATTTCAGCGAGTTCATCAGAGTTATCTCCACAGTCATCTTCTCCATCACACACCCAAAAATGGAGTTTGCAGAGTGAATTGTTGCAAAGGAATTCATCTGCTCTACATATATTCCCCCCTGAAAAAATGAAATAGCAAAACCAAAACAGAATGTATACAAATCATTTTAGGCTGTATACTAGGGTCACAGGAGACATAGAAGATGGAATTCCATTTTTGGATCTCCTATCTTTTTAAATTTTAGCAAGTAATAGCTGCAGGGGTGAGGATATAGGACTATGGCACTGAGAGAGAGGGATTGATCTTTTTCCCTGTGCCATTTTCCTAATGAAAGTCATCCTGCCCCAAAAGATACTATTTGCTTCATTAGGAGAAACTTATGTAAGGTCATAAGAGCCATGTTGGATCAGACCAAAGCCCTATATACTCCACCATTCTGTTCCCAAAATGCCCAACCAGATGTCTATGGGAAGCCACAAACAGGGCATAAGTGAAATAGTACCCTCCTGCTCATTTTCTTCAGCAACTGATAATAATAATAATAACAATTATTATTATTTATTACCCGCCTCTCCCAATGGATCGAGGCGGGGAACAGCATTAAACACAAAATACAAAACTGATTAAAAGCACATAAAACCAATACATCATTAAAATACCAATAAAACACCAATAAAACACTTTAAAATTCATCTGGGTAGGCCTGCCGGAAGAGATCAGTCTTTATAGATCTTTTAAATTCCTGAAGACTAGTGAGTTGGCAAATCTCTCCCGGCAGGTCATTCCACAATCTGGGAGCGGCAGAAGAGAAGGTCCTCTGGGTAACAGTTGTCAGTCTAGTTCTTGTTGACTGTAGTAAATTCTTCCCAGAGGACCTGAGCGTGCGGGGCGGATTGTATGGGAAAAGGCGATCCCATAGGTAACCTGGACCCAAACCATGTAGGGCTTTAAAGGTAATAACTAACACTTTGTACTTCGCCCGGAAACTAATTGGCAGCCAGTGAAGAGATTTTAAAACTGGTGTAATGTGGTCACCCCTAGATGTACCGGTGACCAACCTGGCTGCCATATTTTGAACTAGTTGAAGTTTCCGGACTAGGCACAGAGGTAGCCCTATGTACAGCGCATTGCAGAAGTCGAGCCTCGAAGTTACCAGAGTGTGCACTACTGATTTTAGGTCTTCCAACTCTAGGAAGGGGCGCAGCTGGCGTATCAGCCGAAGCTGATAGTAGGCACTCCTGGCAGTCGCATCTATCTGAGCTGTCATTTGGAGCGACGGATCCAGGAGCACCCCCAAGCTGCAAACACAGCCTTTCAGGGGGAGTGTAACCCCATCCAGAACTGGTTGACACACCTCCAACCCCAGGTTGTGGCCCTTGACAGTAAGCACCTGTGTCTTGTCTGAATTCAGCTTCAGTTTGTTTTTCCTCATCCAGCCCATTACCGCCTCCAAGCATTCATTCAGAGGAGACACACTATCCTTAGCTGGCGCTGTTATCGAAGGCATAGAGAAATATATTTGGGTGTCATCAGCGTATTGATAGCACCCCGCCCCATGCCTCCGGATGATCTCTCCCAGCAATTTCATGTAAATGTTAAACAGCATTGGCGATAGGATGGCGCCTTGTGGTACACCACATAGCAGCTCCTTCTTTGAGGAGCAACTATCCCCAAGCATCACCATCTGGAACCTACCCGAGAGGTAGGACCGGAACCACTGAAGCACAGTGCCCCCGAGTCCCAATTCCCTCAGGCGTTCCAGAAGGATATCATGGTCGATGGTATCGAAAGCCGCTGAGAGGTACAGGAGTACCAACAGGGACACACTCCCCCTGTCAATACTTAAGCGTAGATCATCCACTAAGGCGACCATAGCAGTCTCAACTCCATATCCTGCTCTGAAGCCAGTTTGAAATGGGTCTAGAAAATCTGTATCATCCAAAACTGCTTGCAGTTGGAAGGCAACCACCCTCTCGATCACCTTGCCCAAAAATGGAAGATTTGATACTGGCCTATAGTTATTAAAGTCCAGGGGATCCAGGGAGGGCTTTTTTAGAAGCGTCCGTACTACCGCTTCTTTTAAACATGATGGAAAACTCCCCTCCCTGAGAGATGCATTAATAATATATTGTAATTGTGATCTAACTGCATCTCCTCCCTGGGCGACCAGCCAAGAAGGACAGGGATCGAGAGGGCAAGTCGTCCTCCTCACTCGACCAAGCAGCTTGTCCATGTCCTCGGTACTCACCAACTGAAACTGATCCAGTGTAATTCTACTTGCGGAGTTGCTAGACACTCCATTGTCAGCCTCTGCTCTAACGACAGCATCTAAGTCGGCTCTTATCCGAGAGATTTTATCTGTGAAATGATCATTAAAGGCATCACAGCGAACTACCAAAGGCTCTAAAATTGGGTTCAGGGGGGAGGGTGCCCGGGTTAGACCCCTCACCACCCTGAACAGTTCTGCTGGATGCGAATTTGCAGACGCAATGCGTGCAGAGAAGAAAGCTTTCTTCGCTGCATGTATTGCCACCCCATAGGAACGAAGATGTTCTCTATGTCTTATCGGATATAAGTCGAGTTTTCTGCCATCGGCGCTCCAGTCGTCGTCCTTTCCACTTCAACTCCCTGAGATCTTCTGTATACCAGGGCGCCCGATTAGAAGCGGGTCGGAGAGGACGTTTGGGGTGATCGTGTCAATAGCCCTAGTTAGGTCTTGATTCCATCTACTGACCAGGGCTTCTACAGGATCGTCGACGATACCAGCCATAGATCCCTCCAAGGCCTTCTGGAATCCAAAAGGATCCATCAGCCTTCGAGGGCGGACCATCTTAATCGGTCCGCCACCCCTGCAGGGGTGGGTGGTAGCCGTGATACTAACTCTAACCAGAAAATGGTCTGTCCATGACAATGCAAAGGTATTTGTTACCTCCGCCCACAGATCTGTCTGTTCGGAGCTGAAGACAGCATCGAGGGTGTGACCTGCTGAATGTGTAGGTCCATGGTTGTCATGGATGCCATGAACTCCCGAGCTGCACCTGACAAACCAGCCTCTAATGGGATGTTGAAATCACCCAGGACCAAAAGCTTGGGCGAATCCAACACCAACTCCGAGACCAGTTCCGTGAGCTCGGCCAGGGAGTCTGATAGGCAGCGGGGTGGCCGGTACACTAACATACTTCCTCTGATATATACAGCTTGCCTACTCCTGTATCCATAAAAAAGGGGGGAAGGTGGTGGTCATTGGGAATTTCCCAAAGTGTTCTGATTCTCCCCCTAACCCCTAAGGGGCAATCTACTAAACTTTAAATAGGCAGTAATTCTGATTATGGATTTCCATCTTTTTGTCTAGTTATGCTCTTATATCCTTTACTAATACAAGATATGACTTTTATATTATTATTATTATTATTATTATTATTATTATTATTATTATTATTTCCATTTATATACCACCCCATAGCCGAAGCTCTTTGGGCAGTTTACAAAGATTAAAAGACTGAACATTAAAAAATCAATATACAATATTATTTATTGCATTTATATATCCTTTATTAATACATGTGTTGCAAGTTTTCCCTTTGAGAACATGCAAATTCCATTTGGTTTGTGTCTGCTATAATGGATCCAAAGGGTCAGACTTGATATGATAGGAATTTCAATAATAATAAAATATGATTCTTATCAGCATTTTTTCATTATGACCATCTCCCTAAACTAGGCTTCCCCAATCTGGTGCCCTCAAGATGTTATGACCTACAATGCCTAGGCTTCCTAACCACTGACCCTGTTGGTTGGGGTGGATAGGAGTTGAAGTCCAAAACATCTGGAGGGCAACAGGTTGGGGAAGACTTCCCTAAACCCTTAATACAAGGATGTTCTCCTTTCCCTGTTAACAGAGCCAACAGCAAATATAGGCCATTTGCTAAGGAGAAAAAAAAAACATCACCCAACACAACTTTACAATTAGTCATTGGTCCACAATTCCCATCAGACCGTTTGTGAAGTTTTGTACATTTCTTGAGGGTTTTTCCAGTATAGAGAATGATCTCTCAATTTTAAAATCGCATAACATTTCTGAATAAAAACCTGGATGAAAATTATATATACACATTTTCTCCATGGTACTGTTTAATTTCTAATCCTGGAAGTAATCACCAGCCAATTTAGAGAGTTCCATCATCCACACATTTTTTTCTTTTTCATTTAATCTCGGAGTGTTGTCCCCCCCCCCCCCCCGAATTTGCATCTAGATTCTATTATGCTTATGTTTAGGAAGTGTTTGGATCTTAGTGTACAGCATTTACATATTGTAGGTGAGGTGACATTTTGCTTTGGAGAATATTCAGTCTGAGAGTTTTCTTAGACGGAACAGTGGCTAGGAACACTTTCTATCAGCTTTGATTGGTAAACAAGCTATTACTTCACCCCTTCTAAAAAAGATCTTGCTATTGCATTGGTAGCTTCCTGTAGTGTAGTCTATGGGGGATGGCCCTTGAAGACAACTTGGAAACTTCAGCTAATTCAGAAGCCAAACTTTTAAGTAACATGTAATGGTGTAGTCCTGCTTATTACTTCTAAAGCACTGAATAGTATTGGTTCTGTGTATTTTATGAAACCTATTCCTCTATATGTTCCTTCCTGATCACTGAACTCTTCCAACACTGCTCTTGTTGTGTTCTTCTGTAGGATCTTGAGGCCAGGCTTTTTCAGTTGATGTAAATTAATTCCTTCCCTAATGAGAACTGTCTTATGCTCACCCAGCAAGTGATCAGCATTGATCTGTTGTATTCCTGTTGCATTGAGTGTTGTATTACTTTTATTATTGCTGTTTTAGTCACTTCTAATCTTCTATTTTAGTGCTTTAAGTGTTATCTTATTGATTGCTGTTTTAGTAATTTGAAAGTTGCCTTGAATATATTTATTAGACAGGTGACTCATAAATGTATGAGATATAAATAAATAAATCTGAAGTCCTAGAATAGCTGCATTAGGACAGATCCTTAATGTTTAAATCTCTAAAAAGAATAGACTGTTGCTTAGGGACATACTAAGCAGCAACAGATGCCAAATAGGGAAGTGACTGCCAAAACATGACAACTTAACATCTATCATACAATAGCTTTTAAACTGAATGTGTGACATCTCCTTTATTTATGTATAGACTAATGTTTTACATCTTTCCTTTGACTGGTAAGGTTGAAGAGTGGTAAGGACAGCCTATTATACCATTAGTGTTTAAATGTGCACTCAATCCAGCTAATTTACTTTGGTTTCCATAAGTAAACTGCAAATGTTCTTGTAAAAATTACATAATGTAAGCATCATACATAAGCCACAATTTGGATACATCCCTAGAGTAGGGATGATTGAGAAATGCATTCCATTGAGTTTATTTTTTTATGGATTTACCCAATCCATTCCTCTGAGAACCTAACATGGACTTGAATGTAATTTGCAAATGGAAATACATACATTTGGTTCTGTTAAGTATGAACCCCACTGAACTAGTATCTCCTCCAAACATATGCCAAAGTTTTGTGCTGTTTTGTACCACAAATCCCGAGTTTTGTGCCAACAACTACAACTGTGTACTGATACATCAAATGTGGGTTCATAGTTAACACATAAAAAACCAACATTCTTGTATCTTCTCCAAAACCATGCCAGAGCTTTATGCTATTTTTCAGCTGTTTTGTGCCACCTATCCTAAGTGTTATGCCACTACCAAAGGCATGAAAATGACATACACTTAGGTGGGGCATGGCAAAGACAAAAATAAAAATCCACATTCTCATATCACCTCTGAACCTGTGCCACAGTTTTGTGCTGGTTTTGTGCTCTTTTGTACTACAAATTTTGAGTTTTGTGCTGTCACTAAAAGCCTGAAAATGACACACCCTTAGGTGGGGCCTGGTGAAGGCAAATAATCCATATTTTCCTATCACCTTCGAACCTATGTGAAAGATTTATGTGCCACTACCCACAACTGTATACTGATGCATGAAAGTAGGAGTTAAAACAAACAAAGCCCCACATTCTCATCTCAACTCCAAACATGTATCAAAGTTTTATGCTGTTTTGTGCTGCCGATCCCAAGTTTTGTGCTGCTCCTATTTACTTAAGTCTTTCTGTGTTCAATGCAGTTTTCTCTCTTGTGAATAAGAAGAGAGTTTCAACTTTTAAAATAATTGTTTTAGTTGTTCAGGTATTTTAATAGATTAGCATCCCACTTTATCAGATGTTATAAGTGGAACTGGAGGCTTTGATTCGGAAAAGTCAATGAACTTTGGCATAGGTTCGGAAGTGATGAAAGAATGTATGTTCTTTAGCATTGCCAGGCGCCACCTAAATGTGCGTCATTTTCATACTTTTGGGATTGGTGGCACAAGAGAGCACAAAAGTGCATTTAATGTATCAATATACAGTTGTGGGTGGTGGCACAAAATTCAGGATTTGTTGCACAAAACTGGCACAAAACTTTAGCATATGTTTGGAGGAGATACAAATTTGGGGGGTTCGTAGTTAACAGGAACTGCACATTTCTGAGATTCCAATGCATTCCACAAAATTAAAAATTGCAGCCAGTAACATGTACACACAAAAAAATGCACATGAGAACTGCATGTATTTAAAAAATGTGCACAAACACGCTTTAGTCAATGTCTGTATATATAACAAATTGCGTACATTTTAAAAATACGCACAAAAAGGGTGTAGATTTGTAATGTGAGTACAAAAATATGTACACATATCTGTGCAGGGGGTGAGTCCAGAACCTGGATAGAATAAGCTTGGCAGTGGAAAAATTAGAACTCCAACGGGGGCAGGCTCGACAGATCCGCCCATCCTTATCCTGGACAAAGTAATGTATAAATGTATTGTTTATACATAAATTAAAGGAAAGCTGTGCTAGAAAGAATCTGGGCAGTTTACTTCTTAAAAGCAGTAGAGACCAAAAACAATTCACTTGGGAAATTTCCTCTGCACAATTGTGTTGTAATTCAAGTGAGCCTTGGATCATATGAAGGAAAGACCATGTGAACTGGTGGTATAGAAATACAGTTTTTGAAGTAATTTCCATGAATGCAGAAGTAATTTATGGTACCAATGTGATAATGAGAACCCCTGCATACTGTTTCTGTACACTTCCTCTTCATATCATACTTTCTTATATAATCATATAACTAGAATAATTCAAGTGGAGACAATTAAGATGAACTGTGGTCAAGCCATAAGTATTTTTCCAAGAATTATGTTAATCATCAAAAACCACTGACATGCTGCCTTCTCAATACAAGCTTTTTTGTAGCTATCTGCAAATGTTCCCTCTGTATGCAGTGTTCAGATGTAGTTTTGGCAACACCTGGTTCATCTCTTGATACTGGTGCATCAAATTTAATATTTTTGAAGGACTCATGTCCATGTAGGCCTGATCTTTGCAATTTATACACAACAAAAATGAGATGTACATATTATGTGGATAGGGTTCCACATATGTATGCCCCTCTACAAATGTTATATCTATTATTTGAAAACCAGGTGAGAGTGAGGCAGGAAATAGAATGCTATAGAAGAGGAACAGGTTGTCACAATCCTGATCTGCCCCATATGTAGATTGAACATATGCACAAGGCTATTGTAGGAAAACATGTGAATCTCATTGTTTGGAATACGCTGGTTTAGAAAGCATAAAAAAGAAAATGTCAGATGCATCCTATAAACTTTTAATTATAGCCAGTATTTGCTTTGCAAGGAACAAGAATTCTAATTTGGTATCCACTTCTCTCTACTAACAGCCCCAAAATCTTTTGAGGTGCTACTATACAACTGACAATAATTCTGCAGGTTAAGCAGGATGCTGGCACACTGCATAACCTAGAAATATAAATTCAACATGCATAAGTTCCAGAAAGCATTAAGAGATACACAAGAGAGCTTGTTTTTTTAAAAAAACTCAAGAACACTGAAAACTATGTGATGGAAACAAACAAACAAACAAACCTCGTGTTATATACCAATTCAATTTAGCAAAATTGAGAATAAGGTTCTTCTAGGCTTCTATAGCAAAGCTTTTTGAAAAGAAATATTTTTTACTTCAGTATTAGACTGATCATATTAATTATTGTTAGCTATTTATACTTCTATATCAATACAATCAAAACTGTGAACTATATTCTTTTGTAAATAAAGTGTCATCAATCTAAACAATATATTTGCATTTAAGAAACAAAGCACCTAGATATTCTATCTTGAATACAAATGCAAGTGTAATCACCTTGATTACTTGTGCTTTATTTTCTGTACTGTACTTGTCTATATTTCAATCAAGATTCAAATTATCCTTCCATGATATGTTTTCACAATAGGACAAGATGATGTAGAATGAAAAACAGATATTGGGTAATGGGACTAATGAATACAATAGGACCAGTTGCTTTCCACATCATTTATTCTGCTGTTATACACTTGAATAACCAAATTTATTTCAAACAGTTCAGAAACCTAGTTTTAATTTACATTTCTAAAGGATTTTGAAGCCATCTCCTACTAGCACAATTGTCACAATTTTTTCTTTCTTGCATTTTATCCATGAAGCTTTTGAAAAGCTTTCAGGCAAGAAAGATAGACTCTTTATATTCACTTTTGGTTTCTGTGGGTTGTAGGCAATTAATATATATTCATTGTGGTCTCTGTGCATCACACATATGGAGCTCTGCGCCTGCGCACAGCCTCGGTCAAAACATCTATAGCTGAGGAAAAGCGTTTCGCGTGGGAGCCCCTCCCCCACTGTCATACTGCACATGCCCAACTCCTCAGTTCTTTTTTGACCACCATCAGGGTTACCTCATTGGGAACTTCGTCAGTCTTTTTTGTTTTTTTTTTCTGCTGAGGTTTTTGCTCTTTCCAACCCTTGTGCTATTTTTTCTTCTTGTTCAGTTTCTCTTGCTTTTAAAAAAATTGTAGGTAGTTTTGTGTTTGTCGCCCTCAGGCTTTTCAGAGGCACATGGCCTTAAAGGCCCCATTCACCAAGTGTGTCCAGTGTGACGGACACACTGCTGCCCTCTGATGGTCACACATTGTGCCTGCTGTGCCTGGGTGAGGTGCACGTCATAGAGACTTGCAAATTTTGTATGACCTTTTCTAAACAGGCATGAAGGAATAGGGCAGATAGACTCAAAGCTATTCTCTGGCAATGCGCCCTACAAGCAGTTGACTCCAAAAAAGCCCCTGCTTGAATACCAACTATGGTGACTTCGGAAAACCCAGGTCCCTCTATTCAGGTGACTCAACAGGATCCCTCGATGCCTGTTTGATCTCTCATGCAATTGGCAGCTAAAAAGGTCTCAAATAAGGCAAAAAAATTGAAGATTTCATCTGAAATTCTGGCTAAGAAGAAAAAAGCAAAAGACTCAAAAGAGCTGCTTAAACAGTCTGTATTTCCACTGGCTCCCCCTGCGCTTGATTTCCCGATTCGAGTAATAGTGGGATCACCACTTCCACCACTGGTGATTGAGCCGATTTCGACCGCATCCGAAGGGGAAATCAGAGACCCTCCCCCCCTCCCCGAGTTTCAGCTTCTGCTGCAAGAGACTGACCGCAAGATTCCTGAGTACCGCCCTCAGGGGATGACAGAGTGCAATCACCATTATACTGACGTTTATAATCCCCTATGGTGGATACTGATCACCGTCCCGCTTTCATAGCAGAGAGCATGAACCTGACAGGTATTTCTGCAGAGAATACAAACATCATTCCAGATCCCCACACTGCAACTGGGATCAGTACTCAGATTGGTCTCTGCCACTTCAGTGGCCTCACCACTATGAGGACTGGATAAGACATCATGTTTGCAGCTTATATTTTGAGTGGAGCTGTGAGTGGAGCTGATAACCTGAAGGTCCTAATCCTCAATAACGACCCGAGTCTCTCTTGCCGGTCGGTGCAGGGCACCTTTTTGCCCCCTCCAACAGTACCTCCTCGCTCAATATCACTAACTAGAGATCATCAAACACCAACACAGCCATCTCAGACTTCAATGGCCCATCCAATGAAGGAATGGCCCATTCTACCTCCACATTCTACTGCTCAAGCCACTAGTGTCCAACCTGCTGTTGCTCAGCCACTTGTCATGACTGGTACCTCATCTAACTCAGTCAACGACTAC
The DNA here is from genome assembly GCA_029215795.1 of Anniella stebbinsi. NCBI lineage: Eukaryota > Metazoa > Chordata > Lepidosauria > Squamata > Anniellidae > Anniella > Anniella stebbinsi. Next base: position 236,843,829 of record JARDYH010000001.1, on the reverse strand, counting down.
CAATCCGACTCATCTTATTCTTCAGTGCCTCCCTCAATCTCTTCCCCGGATGGCGTAGTAGGCTCCAGTGAGAGAGCATCCCCATCAGAAGAGATGGGCGTCTTTTCAGACCAGGTACTCCATATGGCACAAAGTTTGGGCATAGAAGCACAGCAACAGGTGAAGCAAATTAGACCAGGTTTTTGATGCAGTCTACACTGATTTGACTATACTGGTGGCAATCCCTTTTTTGCCAGCACAACTGCAGACAGTGCAACAATCTTGGACTGCACCCTCTTCAGCAGCCCTGACTTCAAAATGATTGAAGTCGATGTATCAAATTCAAGAGGACGCAGCTTTCTTTTTTTCACACCCGCAACCTAATTCCATTATTGTCAAATCAGTGCAAGGGCACTCTCAAAAGACCCACAACTCACCTGTAGACAAGGAAAGTCACAGGTTAGATGTCTTGGGCCAGAGATTATACTCTTCTGTGGCTCAATGGTATCATATATCAAATTATGAGGCTATGATGTCTCGTTATTATTTTTGTGGGGAAAAATGAGTTCACTATGTGACTATTCGCCTAACGGAGCTTGCTAGGGTCTTTCAAACTGAAGCTATAAAGCTCTCCCATTATCAAATAAACACAACACGGACCATACCGATTGTATCATGATCGCTCCATGGTGGTCCAGGCAGTCATGGTTTCACATTCTCCTTCAGCTAGCACGGGGATATTTCCTGTGGCTTCCAGCATGGCTGGATCTAATATTGTGCAACAATGGCCTCCTACACCACCCCGACCTGAAGACATTGAAGCTCGTGGCATGGAGGGTACAATAATATCAGCATCTTCCTTCATTCCATGGGAGGTTCAGGTTGTATTGGATGCGGTGCGTAAACTGGCAGCAAAGAAGTCTTATTCAGCAAATTGGACTGCGTTTAATGCCTTCGCCGGGTCAAATAACTTTAACCTTGTATCTTGTTCCATTCTGGACGTCATTTGTTTTTTTACTAACTTTTTCCATAAGGGCCTCTATGGTATATCTGGCCAATATTTCTAGCTCCCATATACTGGTATCGGGGTTCACAGTTTTTACACACCTGATGGTTCATTTATTCCTCAGAGGATTAAAAAACTTGGTGCCTCTTCTACGACCTCCTGTTCCGACCTTTAGTTTTCGTTTTAAAATCCTTGGCATCTAAGCCATTTGAACCTCTGGCTACGTGTGAAATGAAATTTTTCTCTTGGAAGGTCATGTTCCTAGTTGCGATCATGACAGTACAGAATGTTGGCGAACTCTTGGTGCTACATGTGGACTTACCTTACCTTATATTTCATTAGGATAGTTTTTCACTTCACCCTGATATCACCTTCCTACCCAAAGGTGGTGTCTGATTTTCATATGATCGTATGTATTTCGCTCCCTGCATTCTTTTCCAACTTGCAAACTGACCTGGGAAAGTGACTACACACACTGGATGTCAGGAAAGCTTTGGTTTTCTACAGGTCAAGACTAAGGCTTTTAGGACAACTCAGAGACTCTTTGTTTGCTATGCAGAGCCAAAGAAGGGATCCCCTGTATTGTCCCAACACTTGGCTTCATGGATACAGTAGACTATAATTAACCTATTAGGTCTCCAAAGTGAAATTATCATGCAATATTAAGGCTCATTTGACCCGTGGAGTGGCAGCTTCTACTGCTTTTGCGAACAGAGTCTCACTGTCAGACTTATGTAAAGCTGCTAAATGGACTTCCCCTCACCTTTTCTACATCACTACAAGCTTGGTGTCTACGCTTGGTCAAACTGTCAGTTTGGACAAGCGGTGCTGTCTTTGGTACTTAATTAGGACACCTTACCCCTCTCCAGTAAGTGAGCTTGTTAATCACCTATTTGTGTGATGCACAGAGACCACTACGAAGAAAGACAGGTAACTTGCCTGTAACTGTAGTTCTTTGAGTGGTCATCTGTGCATTCACACAACCCTCCCACTGTCCTAACATTGATGTCGAGGATGTTGGCACTGGTGGCGAGCCTACCCTTGAGTTCGAGATAAAGTGGCGGTCTCAAAGAACTAAGGAGTTGGGTGGGAACACGCTAGGCATGTGCAGTAGGACAGTGAAGGAAGGGTTCCCACCAAAAAAAATTTCCTCAGCTATAGATGTTCCAAGCAAGGCTCCGCACAGATGCAGAGCCCCATATGTGTGAATGCATAGATGACTACTCAAAGAACTACAATTACAGGTAAGCAACATGTCTTTCTTGCTATCAGAATAACTTTTATCAATAGAATGGGGAAGGGTGATTCCCTTCCCTCCCCACACTGCAGCCCTCTGCACTCTCCCCCAAAAATCTGGTTCAGATGGCTGGGACACCTTCTGGAGCAGATTTGTGGGGGAATGGGGGGCTAAAAAGGGGAGGACAGGAGGGGAAGGTCCCACTGCTGCTTGTGTGACATTGAATCTCACACAATATGTACATTGTAAGTCTGCAAATACTGGTGTTTAAGATAATTTAAGAGTTAGCCACTCTTTCACCAACCATTCTGACAGGGATCTATGACTTGCACCCTAATACAGCTGTATTGTTGCTCTTGCTTCTATTTGTGAGAGTGGAATGGAATTTTAAAAAGCAAGTGGAAAAATGAAAAATTAACTTCATGACGGAGGATGTGAAGCATTTGAAGAACAGGAAAAACAATGGAAACTAAAGAAACAATAAAAGGGGGTAAGGAATTGAGAACAAGTAAGTTAAAAAGAAAAAAAACCCTCATAGTTGCTCTGCACTTGTTTCACATCAGAAAAAAACCCCTAAGTGGATTGGTTCTATGGCTAATGCGGATTTTTTCAGAAAAGGAAGCACCAAGTACAAAAGGCCACCAGCAGGGCTACTGAGCAGTGTCAAGTAAGCTATTAGAAAATAAGGCTTCCTTCAGAAAATGGGAGTCTTGCCCAAATAAAGAGAAGAAAAAGGAACAGAAACTTGCACAAAGGAAATGAAAGTGGACGCATTTTGGGAAGTATATAATTAACAACATTATGGCCCACAATAACTAATTCTTTAAATATATCAGAAGCAGGACACCTGCTAAGGAGGCAATTGGATCGTTGGGTGATAACAAAAGGAGTACTAAAAAAACAAAAAAAACAGGATAAGGAGATTGTGGGGAAGCTGAATGAATTCTTTTCATCTGACTTCACTGCAGAAGATGTAGGACAGATGCCTGTACCTGAACTGAAGTTTTAGGTAGTCTCAGGAACTGAGGCAAATAGTGGTGACAAAAGAATAAAGTTCTTGATCTTAATGACAAATCAAAAGCTAACAAATCACTGGGCCAAAATAGTATCCAACCTAGCATTCTTAAAGAACTCAAATATGAAATTGCTGATCTTCTAAAAATGAACGTCTAACTTTTCCTTAAGATCAGCCTCTGTACCAGAAAATCAATGGCCGATGTAACACCTATTTTTTAAAAGGGGAGATTCGGGAAATTCAATTAGATTATGTCTGTTCCGGGGAAATTTGTGAAAAGCATTGGTAAAAGTAAGCCCATAGAAGGACAAACCTTGTTGAAAAAGAATCAGCATGACTTCCATAAAGGTAAGACCTATCTCACTAATCTTTCAGAGTCGATACACATGTAGACACGGGTGATGAGGTTTCAGTGCTTACTTGGACTTCCAAAGGGGTTTTGACACAGACATGGAATACAAGGAAAGGTCCTCTTATGGATAAACAACTAGGGATGGCTTGGGCGCCTGACTGGCTCCAGGAGTCTGACTGACTCCTGGGTCCCCGCCCCCCTCAGACCACACTTGCCAAGTCACCGCCACTTTCTGGACCTGGTCTGATGGTGGCAGTGTGGTTTGCGAGCGGCCAGCGGCTCCTTCCCCAGGTTGCCATGTTATATAAAAATGGCAGCTCAGGTATTTCCAGGGCTTCCCTCTCGTCTCCTCCTGTTCTGTGGTACTGCTGCTGCAGTAGCTAGGAGAGGAAAAGGAGAAGGGAGCAGCCCTTTACCACCATAATAGCAGCGTTGGCAGGGCAAGAAAAGGACAGCATTGGCAGAGTTCCCCTCTCATTCTCCTCCTGTCTTGCCACTACCACCATGGTAGCCAGGATTGGAAGAGGAGAAGGGAGTGCTCCCTTCTCCTCTTCTCATCCTGGCTACTATGGTGCCAATGGAGCAGAAGGAGGCTTCCCCCAATGGCTGCTCTGTCCCCTAACCAAGTCACTAGTATGCGCATATTGGCAGCTCATTTACTTATGTCATTCCGTAATTCCTAAATTGTATAAATGGTGACCTTAAAGCAGTGATGAATGCAATATTAAAGGTGTAAAGGGCCTTTAATGTTGAGTACATCACTGCTTTAAGGCAGCCATTTACACAATATGGGAATTACGGAAGTAACTGAGCTGCCAATATACACATATTGGTGGCTCAGTTAGGGGTCAGATGGCCCACCGTGCTTCCTGGGTCCTCCTTGGGCCATCCCACAGCTTGTGTGGGTGAGCAGTAATGACATCTCGGCAGGTGCCCACACCAACCACATGGATGTGACTCTGTACATCCTTATCAATAACTGGTTAAACAACAGAAAGAAGAGTGAAGGAATGAATGGTAAATTCTTCCAATGGAGGGATGTAAACAGAGGGAACAGTGCTTTTCAACTTGTTTATAAATAATCAGGAATTAGGAGTGAGCAGTGAGGTGGCCAAGTTTGCTTATGGCACCAAATTATTTAGGATAGTTAAACAAAAAGGGATTGTGAAGAACTCAAAAAGGATCTCTCCAAATGGAGAGAATGGGCATCAAAATGATAAAATATGGTTCAGAATAAACGAATGAAAAATTATGCATGTTGGGGAAGAAAATCCCAATTTCACATATAAGCTGATGGGATCTGAGGTAGCAGTGACTGACCAAGAAAGAGATCTTGGGATTACAGTGGAGAGCTTGATGAAAATATCAATCTAGTATGCAATTGCTGTGAAAAAGGCAAATTCCATGTTAAGCATAATTAGGAAAGGAATCGGAAATAAAACTGCCAATATCATATTTTCCTTATACGAATCTATGGTATAATGTGCACAGTTCTGATCACTGAACCTAAAAAAGAATATTGTAGAGTTGGACAAAGTGCAGACAAGGCAACTAAAAAGATCAAAGGTCTGGAGCAATTCCCCTATGGGGAAAGATTACATCTAGTACTGCTTAGCTTAGGGAAAGGCGAGTGAGGGGAGACATGATAGAGGTGTACAAAATTATGCATGGTGTGGAGAAAGTGGATAGAGAAACATTTTTCTTCCTCTCACCAAGCAGCTTCATGGGGTGTCTCCCTCTCTCTGGGGTCACCCAATAAGACTGAATGGTCAGAAAGTCAGGACATATAAAAGGAAGAACCTCTTCACTCATACTTAAACTATGGAATTTGCTACCGTAAGATAAAGTGATGGGCACCAATTTGGTTGGCTTTAAAGGGGGATCAGACAAATTCATGGAATATAAAGCTATAATTACTTACTACTATCTCGATTATCAGAGGCAGTGTGCCTATGTACACCAGTTGCTGGGAAACACAACTGGGAGTGTGCTGTTACTCTCATGTTCTACTTGTGGGTTTCCCCATAGGCAGCTGGTTGGCCACTGTGTGAAGAGAATGCTGGACTTGATAAACCTATGGTCTGATTAAGCATATCTCTATGTTCTTATGTAGCAACAACCCAATTCAGTTGAACGCTAACCTTCAGTTCATCAGGTCTTATGACAAGGGAACAAATATAACATGAAGCTACTCAGGCTTTCCGTTATTGTCCAAAACAAAAAGTATTATGATGAACTCTCACTCAGAAATACCCTTTTTTCTTCTGCCCTATTATAGCAAAAGATAAAAAGTGTTATATGGAATTAGACATTTTGTATATTTGTATCTTTGCACATTTTTAGTAACACACATTAAAATCCTATGCATACCTATATTGAAGTAAGTCCCACTAGTTTCATGGGACTTGCTTCTATGTTAGTTTACCTAGGATTAAAGCCCATTGAACAGAGCAGAGCATATATCTGGGTAAACATGCATGATTCCACTGTAAATATTGTTATAATGACATAAATAGAAAAAGAAATGTAACATTGACCAGTGCACAGTGATTATGCAAATAACAAAAGAAACAACATCCATTTGATTATTGAATTCTACTACAAAAAATAAGACCCTGCACCTTGGCATCATTCAGACTACAATCCTAAAATACTTACTTGGGACTATGTCCCGCTGAACTCAATAGGGCTTATTTCTGAATAGTTATGTATGGGATTTTGCTGCACAAGAGCAAATGGTATACCCCATGGTAAATAAATAAAATAAAAGGTAAGTGAGAAAAATATGAATTTTACCTCTGTCACAATTTTGTTCATCACTGCTATCTACACAGTCTTGGATTCCATCACAAAGCCATCTGGCAGGGATACAGTGTGCCTTGTTTTTACATCGAACCTGATCTTCTTTGCATTCCGTTACACAATCAATCTGTTTAAATACATAATTTATCAACAAAAGCAATGGAACTATGCACAGATCAACTAGATTTAAACAAAATTGATAAAATTCAACACTTTTGTTGATTTGAGATGGGTTATTTTTTGCTTTTATTTACAAAATTACAGTCACTACTGAACATAAATAACTGAAATTACAAGCATATCTATGTTATATTATGAAGGAGGGGAGGTAAAACTCACCACCTTTGCCTCAACCCAGTGATTGGCATCCAAAGTTATGGGGATAGAAGGCTGCCTCTGAAACAGGGCTTTCCTGCCCTTTCTCCCCACTGCAGTTCTCTGCACCCCTGCAGTTGGGTAATTCTTAGGAAAAGCCTAGGACTGGTTATGGGCTGCAGCAGGCAGGAGAATCAGCAGAATTTTCTGCCTTGCTTGAGCAGAAGTGTGCCTCTGTTTGTACAAGGCACCTCTGGATACCACCCAGGTTCTTCCTAAACACACACACATACACACACACACACACTTGTATCATTCAGCACTCAAGGGTGCAGAACCTAGAGGCCAGATTTGGCTCTCAGGGGTCCCATTCTGGCTACATAGAGGGTCACAGAAAGCCACATCCCCTTCTCCTGCCCTGCCCCTTTCTCCCAACCATCAAATATTTGGAGGTTTCCCTGCTGTTATGCACCTCCCTGCCCAATGTACAGATTGAAATGCCTCTCCTAAGGCTTAGTTACTGGAAGTAAAAGGTTTAAGCTAAAAGATGCTGGTAGTTTTGGATTCTTGCCCCACTCTTTTTGCCTCCAGTCCTGCCCACCAGAGTTTGTACAAAATGGAATTTGGCCCTCGGGCTGAACAATGTTCTGCACCCTTGTCCTATATACAAACAGACTTCCTCATTTTGTATTTATTTAGAGATTTAGAGCTTGTTTTTGGACCAAAGTAATAAAAGTCAGTCATAATCTGAGAAAAAATAAAATACATATAAAACATTTACATTCTAAACAATCAAATAACACAGTAATAAAAATCAACATACAACTGAAAATAGTAATTAAAACAATAAACCCAGACATTTGCAACTCAGGGGTCTGCCTAAAAAGAACAGTTTTCAAGGACCTCTGAAAAGATCCTTGAAACAGACAAATAGATCTGATGCACCTCTGACATGGAGGAATTCTAGAATACCTGGGCCACTAGTAACAGCTCAAACTGCCATCTAGATCAATGAACTATGCAACTGCCCCTTCATCAAAGTGAATAGAAACACACATTGTTGACTGGGCTCTGTCCTCAAGGGAGCCACTGAGTTGGGGGGGGGGGGGGGAAATGACAATATGTGTTACTTTATAGTCATGTTTCTAAATTTGAAGTCCAAAATAGATCAGGTTAAGACAATTAACCGCTTACCTCATCAGAGCCATCTGGACAATCATATTCTCCATTGCACCTGAAAGATGCTGAGATACATCCTCCACTGGCACATACGTACTCACTTGAAGAGCAGGTTGGAGATGCTATTACAGACATATATTTGGCATTAGGCAAATACAGTGAACTATTAAATTATCATCATCATGATTTAAGGTTAGGATTTGATAAAGTACAAATAATAGTCCTGTGCAGGCATTATGCCCACAAGCAATTATTTCAATCAATCTTTCAATCAACACAAACAATTATGATTGCGTAAGGCAGGGAAGGCACTTGTTTTGGTCCAAGGGACAGATTGCCCCTCTGGCTGGATGATATCAAGGGCTAATGATCCCTCAAAAAGCTCCACTCCCTGTGCTGTCATCTGGCCTTGCCCTACTCACTTGCCTCCTCTCCATGCACAGAGAGGCACAGAGTCTCTCTGCATGGAGAAAAGGACTTGGCTGGGGCTTGCAGGACAGGCAATCCTTCCTAGCCCCAAGGAAAAAATGTTTTAGCAGTTAACGGATAACGTATTTGAAGTAATGTAAATTTTATTAAAGTGCATCACATGTTTATTTCTTCAAACTGTCTTCAGAGACTGCATATTATACTAGCCTCCAGTTAACTACTTGATCACATAAAAGTTACCTCAATGCAGCTTCCAATTTGAGGTTGACGAAATCTTGTAGATATGTCCAATTATAAGTTATTATCACAAGGAAATTGACAAAATATGATTATTTCCCCTTTCCTTACACCTCACATGTGTGAATACACACACACATTACTAGCTGTAGTAAGGTAAAGCTAATACAAAGTAAGGATAGTACACAGGGCAGACAGATATAACTTTTCTTTCTAGGGGCAGGAAAAATGTTTGAACAGTAATAGCCAGGTATTGGCTACAGAACTGCTTCATCTTACATTTTCTGGTGACAAGTGACTGGATTGACAACCACTTTTTTATTTGTATCCATGCTGTAGTGAACTATCAGGAGCTATCTAGCTATTTTGGGATTGCAGACCAAAATACTTCAGCTTTAATTAGTTCTCTTGATTTTGTGTAACAGTTTTGCAACAGTTAGATTATTCTAAGTTTTTCTATATGTCAATGAAGTTTTTTAGCTCCTATTTTAACCCTCAGTCAACTGGTGGAGTCAAACACACCCTGAACAGTGCTAGGGGGAAATTATACAACTTTTGTGTCAGTCTTCCACAATTTCATGTTCCAGATAGACCTTAACTATGACAAGATGCAAATTGCCATCTGATGTTTTAGTCATACAGTGGTGGGGTGGTGGTTGGGTCAATTCTACTGGACTGGAGTCCACAGCCCCCTGGACTGGAGTCCACAGAACTCCATGCTTGCCCAACTTGGTACACCCCGTGTCGAGTAAACTGGTCTGCCAAGCCACAAAATTGTAGTTCAGCTGTACAAATGGTGACCGTAAAGAAGCCCATTTATGCAAAATTACAGGTGTAAATGGACTAAATATGGAAAAGGCCAAGACACCATTTTGCCACTCAGTGGAGGAACAAACATCTCACATAATTTATTGGGGGGAATCCATTAAAGTGGATATCTTTTTGCCTCTTGTTAATAAAGATTTACCTGGTTCACAATTTTTCTCATCCTCTCCAAGTAAGCAGTCATCATGTCCATCACATTTCCACTTTGTGGCTATGCACTGACCGTTGGAGCACTGGAACTGGTCTTTTAAGCAACCAGAATCACAATACCTCTGTCATAAACAAAATTATGCAAGTAGTTGAACTAAAATAAAATATGCTACATAAAAATGTAATTATGAAAAATAAAACACCTTTGAGGCTTATGCCCAAAATGAACAGTATTTGCTAATTCCCCATTCAGAATATGTCACCATGCAGTACTCCTGTGTAGGCCTTTGACAGTAACAAAGCTAGATCTCAGGCCTACATAAATACATTATAGCCTTAGAGGCCATACAAAGTGAACATTGTAACAACCACAGTTATATATACATTGCATTTCTTCACACATAACATCCCAAGCAACTTCCCCACTTAGTGTCAAGAAGGGTGAAGGCTCATAGACATAGGAGAAGTGTTACAGAGGGTGTCTTTTACTAGAAATGATGTGCAGGAACATCATCCATTGGAGGTCGTAAGGTCTGAAGTTTTCTCTACTTTAAATGAGCTGAAAAGCAGAGAAAACAAATCCATGTTCTTATGGGAGGAATTGGAATTCTAATTTTCTGTGCTTCCTAGTTCAATTCAGGAAGCAGAGAAGATTGCAAACCCTATGATTCCCATCAAGAAATGAAAGCGAAAAAACTTTTAATGTTTTTAAACCCTATCCTAGGATATGGGTTTCCAGTGCATGTACTGGAGCAGGTTTTGCATGAGTGAGGAAATAGGTAAACTCAAATTTAGTGCTTCGTTTCCTTCACAATCAGTATTAGTAATTTTAGTTTTCAGGAAAAAGTTAGTAATTCCATAATTACAGGTTATTGCAAATCAATAAAAAAGTAGTACCTTGTTACACAATTAAAATTATTTCACAGAATGGAGCTTGATCTGTTGAGCTAATTGTATGTCAGTCAATTCAGCACTTTTTATGGGGAACGAGCTGAGCGATAACAAGCTGTTGACTTCATGTTTAACAGAAAAGTTCCTACTCTAATGGCAGCTGGAAGCCCCAGACATGTGCTTCCCCTTCCTCTCCCCCGTCCATCAGGGCCTGAAAGGGTAGGGAGGCGGGAAAGCACACTTCCTGGGCATCTGGAAAGCACACAGATTTCCCCGGCCATGCCATTAGCATAGCTGGGGGGAAATTATTTCCTAGAGGCCAGAAAGTGTGCAATCCCAATCCTCTCCCCCCTCCTGCACCCATTGGGGCATTAACACTTGCTTTAAGAGGCCCTTTCAGGCTCTGATGGGCACAGAGGGGGGAGAGAGGGAAAGCACACATCTGGGGCCTCCAGAAAGTGCACAATTCCCTCGACATGCTAAAGGTGAGCCTGGGGAATTGTGTACTTTCCAGAGGCTCCCAGACATGCGCATTGCCAAGCTCTCAGCTGGGCCTGCTGGGCCGGAACAGGTCGCAGGGCAGGTGCCCCATGGGTTCTTCCTTCCTTAGCCCTAAGTTCTTACCAGAAGGAAGTTTCACAAGCAGACATTAAAAACCAAATAAACTATCCAAGCAGATGGCATTAAAACAGGAGGAGTCAGAGGAGAACTGTACTTAGGAGTTGGGCTTTGTTGTGAGTGTATTTGGGAAATGAAAGAACACCAGGTGTCTCTGTTATAGGTTTCTTCATAATCAGCTTGGCTGAAAACATTTTTTCTGGAAAAGTTGGTTAGAGAGATATAACAAAATACTTGAAGCTTCCTGCAAAAAACACTTATTGTTATGGACAAGAAAGTGTCTCCACCCTATTCACAGGCATGCATCTTCTGAATTCATTAATACACAATCTTCCTCCATTTCCTTATTCAGATACTTCATCTGAGCCAACATATTCACTTCTTTTTTTATTTAGGCAAACACTGATGGGAATTCTTACTTCTGAATTTGGGCTTACTGGTTACACAATTTAGGGGATTTGGATCTTGGTAGCTGCCTTGACATTGACTTTCCTTGGGGTGGCCCTGGTGTTGAATGGGTTAGATGACACAGCGGCAGATTCAAAGCGCCCCGGGGCAAAGAGGTGAAGATGCAGAGCTTACTCTGACTTTCTATCCTGAGCGAGGTCAGAACGGCTCTTTCACTGGTCTGTCCTTGCTTGGAGCCACTCTGGGGGCATTCCTGAGTGGAAGGCAACCTCCTATTGGTTGCCGGAAGCTGCAGGAGCAGGCAAGCCCAGTGAGCTTGATGGTTGCCAGAAAGCCCACACTGTCTCCTCTTGTGGGGTTTGGCGGCAGAGTGGCATCAACCAGGCGCTGTGAAGACAGCCCCTTCGTCTTCTGCTGCACTTGCCAGAAGTGCCTGACCTACTTCTGAGCCTGCTGAACAGCCATGCATGGTTGTTTTGTTTGCATAGCAACTACATACAAAATGTTGGTCACAAGGTTTGAGCTTATGTGTGATGCATGTTTTGTGCAAACCCTTTTGGGTATGGAAGTCCCTACCATGATTTCCTGTCCCTACCATGACAATCCCACGCCCCACCATGTATAGTCAGTAAAGTCAGTAACTGTCAAAATTGATTGTTTGAAAAAGCTTACCTCATCTGAGCCATCTGCACAATCATAATCACCATCACACCACAATTTTGCAGACATGCAGTCTCCATTTGAGCAGTGAAAATCTTTCTGAGTGCATGTTTGTGGTTCTGAAAGAAAAGGCATTTCAAACTCAACTTCTTTCAATAGTTAGCAAGTGTCTCCTTAGGCTGTTTTACACTATTCATTGTTCCACAAACGTACCCATGCAATCAGTGAGTTTCCTTCTTCCCTTAATGCGATGTTGTATTGTTATGTGTGTGCATCCTTTTTGTTGTCTGTAATTTTAAGTTCATTTCAAAATATTTTTCCATGTTCAAACAAATACATTAAAAAAATGTCTCCCATATGCATATGTGAAATCAGCACATTTGATTTCAAACTCTACTATTCTCCTCCCAATTCTTCTATTTTATGAAAGTCACAAACCATTACTAAAAGGTATTACACCCTTACACTACCATACAGGCTCTCCACTTCTGTAAAAACAAAAACATTTTTTAATAAGATTACTTTAACTATCAACAGGTTTTTATGTGTTGATGTTACTAGAATATAAGTCAGAGGTGTTTTGTTTTGTTTGTTAAAAGTTTTTAAGATGCTTTCCTTCACCCTTTTCTTAACAATATGGTAGTTTATGCTATCCAGTTACAGCTGCTACTGAACATGAATAGACTTTATTTTGAATAGATTATACAAGCATTCCAAATACTCAGAAATGCTTACTCAGTTTGCTTATAAAATATGAAAATATTGGGTGCAGATTTATTATTGTAATGTAAATACATCATATATTTTAAATGTTCAACCGAATGTTTTTTTCTATTTAGAAAAATAATATATGCAGAGTTGCTATTAATTTTTTTCCACAGGCTGTACAAATGGTACTACTGCTGCTAGAAGCAAATTGTGACTTTTTTCTCCTCAATGTAGCAATAGTAAATGTTCTGAACAAGAAAGTAAACATTCCAGCAGAGTATTTGGGAAGGAGATCCTCCCATTTGCACGTAATAAGTATCACAGAGCAGAGCACAGACAGCCATAGACCAGCTTGGAAGAGAAGGGAAGGAAGAAACCCCTACACTCCAGAAGTTAACCAGTGCCTACATGGAGCTAGCCTACCCTTAATTTGCAGATTCCCATAGGGTTGTATCCAAATATGTTGATCCATCAGAAGCCCATACAATTGAAGGACCCTTTGAAACAGGTTTGGAGGGTGCAAGGGGAAGGAGAAAGGTCCTGTTGCACAAGCAGAGGCCTATCGTGCCCCGATCTGAATATTATCCTAGATATTACTATTGCTATTCTCCATTTTGTTATTTTAGTGGTCACTTTTTGCAAATTAATGTGTTAAGAAATATATGTCTATGTACACCAATTGCTGGGGAACATGGGTTGCGGGAGGGTGCTGTTGTACTCGTGTCCGGCTTGTGGGTCTCCCATGGGCAGCTGTTTGGCAACTGTGCGAACAGAATGCTGGACTAGACGGACTTTTGGTCTCATCCAGTATGGCTCGTATATTCTTAAGATATATCAGACTCTATTTTTTTAGGTTTCCAGTTTCCCTCTTAATTGTGATCACTAGTCTCAGAACCCTCACTTTTCCTGTGGTCTCACAAATTTTACAGACAGCTTTTTATACTTTGAGTCATATATATACATATACACCAAGGTCTGAGATTTGAAAGAATTTTCAAATAGTCTGAGTCCTGTGGTATTTTAGGGTGCAATCCTATGGGTTATTATTATTATTATTATTATTATTATTATTATTAATTACACTTATATACCGCCCCATAGCTGAAGCTCTCTGGGCGGTTTACAAAAATTAAAAAGATTGAGCATTAAAAAGACAATATACAAAATTTAAAACCATAAACATAAAACAGCTGTCATTAAAACACTTTAAAACATTTTAACTGTTAAGCCTGGCCACAATGTCAATCAAAACCTCAACTTGAGCTGTTAAAATGCCTGGAAGAAAAGTTTTGACCTGGCACTGAAAAGATAACAGTGTTGGCACCAGGCGGGCCTCATCGGGGAGATCATTCCATAATTGAGGGGCCGCCACAGAGAAGGCCCTCTGCCTTGTTGCCGTCCTCCGAGCTTCCCTTGGAGTAGGAACCCAGAGGAGGACCTTTGATGTTGAGTGTAGTGTACGGGTAGGTACATGTCAGGAAAGGCGTTCCATCAGGTATTTTGGTCCCAAACCATGTAAGGCTTTATAGGTTAAAACCAGCACCTTGAATCAGGCTCGGAAACATACAGGCAGCCAATGCAAGCGGGCCAGAATCGGTCTTATATGTTCGAACCTTCTAGTCCCTGTTACCAATCTGGCTGCTGCATTCTGCACAAGCTGTAGCTTCCAAACCGTCTTCAAAAGCAGCCCCACGTAGAGCGCATTGCAGTAATCTAACTTGGAGGTTACCAGAGCATAGACAACTGAAGCCAGGTTATCCCTGTCCAGATAGGGGAGTAGCTGGGCCACCAGCCGAAGTTGGTAGAAGGCATTCCGTGCCACCGAGGCTACCTGAGCCTCAAGTGACAGAAGTGGTTCTAGGAGAACCCCCAAGCTACGGACCTGCTCCTTCAGGGGAAGTGCAACCCCATCCAGAACAGGTTGAACACCCTCCATCCGGTCAGAGAAACCCCCCACTAACAGCATCTCAGTCTTGTCTAGATTAAGTTTCAGTTTATTAGCTCTCATCCAGTCCATTGTTGCAGCCAAGCACTGGTTCAACACATCCACAGCCTCACCTGATGAAGATGAAAAGGAGAAGTAGAATTGCGTGTCATCAGCGTACTGATGACAACGCACTCCAAAACTCCGGATGACCGCACCCAACGGTTTCATGTAGATGTTGAACAGCATGGGGGACAAAACTGACCCCTGTGGAACCCCATACTGGAGAATCGACAGGGCCGAGCAATGTCTCCCCAGCACCACCTTCTGGAGCCGACCTGTCCAGTAGGAGCGGAACCACTATAATGCAGTGCCTCCCACTCCCAACTCAGCCAGTCGTGCCAGAAGGATACCATGGTCAATGGTATCAAAAGCCGCTGAGAGATCGAGGAGAATCAACAGAGTCACACTCCCCCTATCCCTCTCCTGACATAGGTCATCATACAGGGCGACCAAAGCTGTTTCCGTGCCAAAACCAGGCCTGAAACCCGACTGAAATGGATCCAGATAATCAGTCTCATCCAAGAGTGTCTGGAGCTGGCCAGCAACCACCTGCTCAAGGACCTTGCCCAGGAATGGAACGTTTGCCACCGGCCTAAAGTTATTAAGATTTTCTGGGTCCAGGGAAGCTTTCTTCAGGAGTGGTCTCACTACTGCCTCTTTCAGGAGGTCTGGGACCACTCCCTCTTGTAGAGAGGCATTAATCACTTCCCTGGCCCAGCCGGCTGTTCCATCCCTGCTAGCTTTTATAAGCCAAGAGCATATTACACAAAAGCCTCAAAACTTGGAGGCTTCTGAGTATTCAATGCCCTGCTGGAGAAGTGACAGAGGCGAATTTAGCCTCTCCGTCCTTCTGTTCTCTATTTCTCCTCTTTATAGGCCTCTGAGCCCATCTAGAGGAGGCGCATTGTAGGGGGCAAGTCAGGGTCTGAGGAGGCCATAGGATTTTTCATATCCTGGCCTCTCCTCTCTCCCAACCCACTGTAACACCCCCTTTCAGACCTCTATGAGATCATCTGTTGCCGCTTTTGTGACCTCAGAAAGCAGGCACCACAGTTCTTTCCAAGGCAGTGAGGGGGTGGGGGAGGAAGGGGGAGAGATCGGATTTTGGGCTCAAGTTGTAGCAGTATTTACATCATTGGCAGGAGAACTCTGAGAAAACCTATGGTCCCTGGGATGCTCTCCAGGAACCATAGGATTGCTTTCTTAAATCTTCTTACAATATATATATAATATGGCCCTTTGCAGTCTAGAACTCATTTCATCAGCTATATCAATGAAGTGGGTGAATCCATGAAAGTTTATACTACATGATATTTTTCAAGTGTCTTTTTAATTATTTTTGCTACATCAGACTAAAATGACAACAGTTTTGGGATTTGTTTATGTACTTTAGTTTATATCCAATAGTTTTGCTGTATTACTGTGGTTTGTATCAAACAGTGTCGCTCTGCTGACAGAAGCAATTCTATCAATGGAACCTCTGCAGCAGATTTTTTGGCAACCCAGAGGGCTGCAGCAGAGTGGAATGCAGGAGAAGATGCCATTGCACTAGCAGCCTTTTGCTAATATGACATTGGATTTAAACCTAAGAGCCTAGATATGTCTTTATAAATAAAGTACAAGATTCTGTTCTGTGTTCAGTTAATTTGATTTTGAATATTACTTGCCATTTATGGTCCAAGTTCTTTTAAGGTGGGAGAAATAGTTTTGTTTTGTTTTTAAAAAGCATAAAATATGACTAAAAAAACACGCTTTCTCTTCTTACAGAATGGTTCACAAAACTATTCACAGGTTATAATACCAGAAATTACTTACTGCAGTTTTCTTCATCAGAATTGTCACCACAATCATTTTGGCTGTCACATCTCCAGTGATCTGGAATGCAGTTGCTATTTTTACATTGGTATTCATGAGGCCCACAAGTCTTTTTATCTGTAACAAAAATAGATACTCCTTTTATTATCATCACTTGTGAAAAATGCATACCAGATTCCCAGCTATAGCATATTAAATCACATTTCACTAGCAAAGGTACAGCATTAATTATCTGCCACCCATATCAGAAAACATTTTTCACCATAAAATTATTTCCACTAAAATAATTTTTACATAGAGAATTAGGTATAGTTACAGCTGGACTGAATTACTGGGTTACATCAAGATAGTATTGATGAATTCAGTTCACCAAGAACATCTAGATAACAGAATCCAGAATGTGTTGGATATTCCATTCTGACTTTAAAATAGAGCCTTTTATACAGTGCAGCAATAAGGCTATATAAGGGCTTGCATTCAGAGAACTGAGTTCACTATTAGCATTTGGGATACTCACCACAGTTTGCCTCATCAGATCCATCAGCACAATCTGGATCCTCATCACATACCCATAATTTAGAAATGCAGTGTTTTGTGGTTTTACACTGAAAATGGTCAGGAGAACAGCTGTTTTCCGCTTTAAAGAAAATAAGTTTCTTTTAGTACATAAACTTTTATCTAACATCCAGAAACTCTAGTTAAGATTATTAAAGTTATTTAAAACTAAATTTCTCTAGATTCTACAAAATGCTTTTTTTATGAATGCCTTAGTTATTTCCACTTCTCTGTTATCAAAATAATTTACCAAAATTGTAATGTCCAGTGTGTTTTACTGACAACAAATAATGGAATTCAAGATTTTATCTATATAAGCCTAACACCAACATTAGGATTAAAAGATCCAAGTATTTTTTCAGCACAATTCAGAGAACATTTGTTAATAGGAAGTATGTATATAGTATAAATTAACAAATATACATGTCTACCCAAAAGTTCAATGAGGATTACTCCCTGGAATTGCATAGGATTGCATCCTTAGGCCACAATGCTATGACTTCTGCCGATGTTTGTAAGTCTCCAAACTCCAAACTCAGAGGCTTATGATCATCCAGTGCAGAACCAGTGGCACAGTGGAGGTATTTTTGCCTCCCCATCCTCCTGCTGTATTTTTGCTAGATGGGCTTTTTACCCATCTAGCTGGGGCCTTTTGGAAAGGGAAGGAAGGAGGCTGATGAGGCCTCACAATAGTTCATATCTTGCCTTCTCCTGTATGCCCCCTTTACAACCTTTCCAAGGCTGCATTCCTGACCTTGGAGAGTCAGCCAATACAGTTCTTTCCATGCTGGCTGCAAAGGGGAGAGGGGTTAGAATGCTAATCCTTTGCCCCCCCCCCCAATGCTGTCTAGGGGCATAGGATTGCTCCTTTAGTTATGTTTTTCTTTCATACACTTTTGGAAACCTAATTAGTGTACAGAATTTGTCTGCTATCATAGAAACTAGTGGCAATCATCACTCCTTGCAGTAATGAACTGCATAAATTATAATTTTTGGTGAAAAAATATATGCTCTCTGACTGAATTTACTGACCAACCCTGGGTCCCTTCTTACCGTGGGGAGGGAGGTGGTGTACTGGTCAGGTTCATCATCAGACCAAGCCATAATTCAAGCTCTGGATTAAAGCATGTGTGGCAGGGGGTGGGGGCAAGTCCTCAGAGCTGACTTGAAAGGGAATCATTTCTCTCCAATACCATGTGAAGGCATAAATATGGGAAATGACACTGGCTGTTGGTATTGCTATCACCAGCGTCCCAAGCATCCCTCTTTTGGCACTTGTTACCTTGCTATGGACAAAGGCTAGCCACTGGTTAATAGAGCTGGGAAGGAACTTTATAAATATTCTTAACTGGTATCAGCGGTGTTGTTTTTTTTGTCTTCATAGTAACATTTGTGGTTTTTCACTTGACTGCATTGTTCTATATTTCTATTAGAAGTTCTAATTTCAGCTTCTTGAGGTACTGGACAAGATTCATAGCAGAGAGATAAGTAGGGGTGGGCTTATTGGGGGATATCAATAAAGGATCTTGGGATTCTAGTGTATATCTAGTGTATATCAGTGGATGGCATTCCTGCCACACATCCAAGACACAGGAACAGTCCACAGCATCGGTTCTTGCTGCAGTGGGATTGAGTTTCCTGCCACCCCATCAGCACTACCAGGTTGTGTGGTGTATCATTCAGTAGTAGCGTTATCAGTGTCTAGATCCTTGTCCTATGCTATGCCAAACTCTGGTAGCAGTAACCAAGAAAGGTTGTGTTTCAAGTTTAGAACTCGGCAGTAATAAAGTAAGATAAAAGGTGACCACTTATCAATAAAATTATTCCAGTTTTGTCAGTTGTCTCTAGTCAGTTGTGTCAGTTTCCCCACTGTTGTAATGGTCCATATTTTTGGTATCCATTAAGTCATAGTTGGATCTCATGTAAGTTACAGTGCTTAGAATCCACTATTCTGGCAGCTGTTGCCATATAACTAATCAATTGTCTATATTCACTTGTGTTGCACCTTTCATCTATCTCAAAAGGAACAGTAGTGGATCTAATTTAATGGAGTAACCCACGATTTTTTAATTATGACTTTTAGCTTTGCTATTTTTTTTCTACATGGAGTAGTTGACCACATATGGTAAAAATTCCCTCTATTTCTCAAACATTTTCAAAATCATGGATTGTAAATCTTACTAATTTTACCTGTCACAGCTGTCATTTTAGAACATTTTTTTCTAATATTCATACTTGAAAAATTACAACCATTTGATAACAGATGTTCACTTGGATACTATCTGCAACATCCCAAATCCATTTTACTACAAATCTTAACATGTTCCATTTCACATTCATATTCCAACGAAATTTTATGTTTTGGTTGTTGTTGTTTTTAAAATGTTTATTTCCTTATCAAATTCTGTTAATTCCCTCAGTGGATCCATTTTAAATGTCTCAAGTAAGAAAGCTCTAATTTGAAAATACTCATATCATAATGGGTCTTCCACATTCCATTTACTTTTAATTTCATTATTAGGTAAGATCCTTTTATTTATCAATAAATCATATCATTTTTCTTCCATTGATAGAATCTAGAGTTATCTTCATTAAATCTACGTTATTAATCTGAACCATTTTGTTCATCTGCAACTTGTCTACATCACATTTACCATGATTTAATAGCATTGGTCTCAATCCTTAAAGATCTCATTGTGTGCTTTCTTCAATTGTGAAAGAAGTCCATTTACTACTAGCCTCTGCTTTCTACTAAGTTTGATGAAGAGATTTTGGAGTTTATTCATGAATAACAAAACTACTTACGACAATCTCTTTCATCTTCTTCATCACCACAATCATCCTGCCCATTACACCTGAGATTTATTGGAATACACTTCTGATTCTTGGTGCACTTGAATTGACCCGACAGGCAAACATGTGAATCTGGAATAAAAATTTTTTTTAAACCCATCTAACTAAACAAATTCAGATGATTCTCATGTTATGTTATTTAGCTGGATTAATGTTATTTTCATTTATTCACTGAAATATAATGCCTACTACAACAAAAAAGAACACATATTTAGAAATTATAAAAAGATATATGCTCACACCCAAGCTAATACTAGTGGGAAAAGTACAAAAGGTGTTGTTGTTCCACTAGTGATTGCATATTCCGCTAACTGTTGTGCAAATGGTAACAGCACAAACTAGCACAATTAGGGCAAGTAACACCTAGCGCTAGTGGAATTATGCCATTGGATCAACTATATTCTTGAACAGAACAATTACCATATTTCAGAGCCTAAAATATAACAAAGAGAAACCAATAAAATCTATCATATGAACTTTTCTTCAACTTACTTGATATATGTCAGTTTTCAATTTAGCTGGTATTCATATTACCATTATTTTACCTTTGAATTCCTTCTGTGTAACCTCAGTTGGGAATTTATTTTTATTTGTATTATGTTATGGTTTGAAGTAACTATAGCAAGTTTCTAAAGAAGCTGCGGTGAAACAGATATGAAATCCAGAGTCCTGAATGACTTCAATCTGTTATGGATATGTGCATTTTGTATTACATGTCACAATCCTGTTGTAATTTTTCCATGTAATATTAGTCTGTTTACAAGAGCTGTGCACTCCACTTCAAAAATTCCAAGTATCGACGGAGCCCCATCAAAGCTCCAAGTTTGCAGAGCAGAGTGGAGATGGTTTAAAAACTGCTGAATACCCCGCGGAGCAGAGAGAAGCCCCATTGGAGCTTTGATCCATTTTCGGATAACCGCTCCATTATAGTCTATGGAAATTATCATAAATACTTACAGCTGTCATTTTTAAAGATAAAGAGATGAAACTTGGCACCCTGATAGCTCTTAAGAAGGGCTTTAGCCATGCCAAGTTTGAAACAGATTGGTTCATCTGTTGATTTTTTTAGGATTTTTTTTTAAAATTTGAGGTTTTAAAATTATTATTTTTAAAAAAAAATTCTAGAGCCATACCCTTAAAACTCAGGTTGTCAAACCAACTCTTTGGGGTCTTGCACCTTGAGCAGTTTCAGCCCTTGACATCAACAGGATCTCCAAAGACTAGGCTGGCAGAGAGGCAGCAGGCAGCTATGTGGGATGGCACAGAGAGGCTGACAGAAAGCAAACAAACCAGCCCTATGAGACGGGCAGAGTGGTTCAAAACATTAGACAGTGAGAGATGTTTTGGCATCCCTTATAGGGGCTGGCGAAGCATCACTCTTCGTCCACGTCTTGTACCACTGTGCCCATCTCGCAGGGGCAGTTTGTGCATTTCTGGCTTTGAATCCAGACAATCCTTGAGTCCCTTATGTCACTGATTGCTTTGCTTCCTCCTACTGCCATGATCTTGTCATGACAACGCATTAGCATGGCCTCATCCACAATGCTGTGTGGATGTACCCACCAGCCCACTTCGCAGGGCTGGTTTGTTTGCTTTCTGCCGGCCTCTCTGTGCCAGCCTGCCAGGGATGAACAGATCTGCTTCAAACCTGACTTGGATAAAGCCTTACTTAAGACCTACCATGGTGCCAAGTTTACAGAGATGTAAGCATTTTTGTTAATTTCCATAGACTATAATGAAGTGGTTATCTGAAAATGGATCGAAGCTTTGACGAAGCGGAGCTGCTTTGATATTCAAAGTGGAGCAGCCCCTTAATGCAGCTGCACTTCAAATTTCAAAGCGGAGCAAAGCTGCCCCGCACAGCCCTACTCTTTACCCTATTGTCCTGGTGGTTAATTTGAATTTTATTTTATTTTATTATTTATTATGGTCACAGACCAGCAAAATCAATACAAAACAATTTGAGTTTGTGTAGTTGTGTGCTGTTTAGCATTTGTTCTTTGGTTGGTAGTTTTCAATTTCTGCCACTTGTCTTACTTTGACCAAAACTTCTTTTGCTTTAGTACTGTATTCATTTTCAATAATTTTAATCTTTCTAAATACCCTTTTTTATTGGCTCATAAACATCTTCATTTGGTTTATTCAGATTTACAGCCCCCGTCCCCCAATATTTACTGGCTTTTTACCACATTTGATATTAAAGCATTCTCTTAAATCTCATTTTAACTGTTCATTAAAGTGAAACCTTTTAAGTTCATACTTCTTCATGTTTGTCTTGTAACCAGAAAATTCTGAATATTTTCCCCAGTATATATGTAAATTCTGAAATAACAAACCATTTCTTGGCAACAGAGTATTATATCATATTCATACAGTGATATTTTCACTTCTCTATAAGTCTTTTATTCCTTTTACATATTAATTTTCTCTAAGATAGATTGCCAAACAGTAGACACCGGTATCACCCAGCACACAAGAGTGAAGGACAGCATCCCTGTCTTTACACTCAGGTCAGAAATACATATCCATATCCATGCATTGTTTACCTTGTAATATATATGTGTGAGACATTTTATGAAATCATCTCCCAATCCATTAACGATTTTAAGACCCAAACATTGCAAGTCTGGTACTATTCAGAGTTTTGGCAAATGAAATTCAAACACCTGAATGTGCTACAGGTGATAAAGCATATCAGATCCTTTTGGTACCTTTTTGTGCCCGCATTAGTTTGTATCAGGAAAATGGGCTTTCTATCCCTCTTAGAATGTTGTGCTCGGATATTTGTGTGGCTCCAGTTCTTCCACACCCTGTAAGATCCTTTAAACAACACTTCTGCATCATAAGCAGGACTGCCCTCATGCTGGTGCAATAGAGGTTAAGTGCATCATCAGATGAGTATTTTATCGCACACTTATTACTTTCCACTGACAAATGTTTGAGGATCCTTTTGATGACAACATCCACCTCCCATGCATCTCCCGCTCCTCCTTGCCTTCTTTCTGTCACAAAACAGACCCCTTTAAATCCATTTTTTTAAAACGGAATGTGCCGCCATTTCCCGCTGTGTGCAGGAAAAGCAGTGTGATAAAATTGCCCACTGAATGGGCCACCTGGTCATTGTTTACTTCCTCTTTCTTCCCCTGTGTGAAGAAAGAGGAACTATCGTGGGACAGAAGCGGGTGGGGGAAGTAAAGGTAAGGAAACATTATTTCCCTGTCTGATGATGCTTGAAATCAGTCTCTGCATAGGAAATGGGGTGCACATATACAGAAGAATATGATGAGCTTACTACATGACTCTTTACTGTGATGTTGTTGCATGCCAGACCATAGTGTCAGACTCTCACGGTTTTATTTTTCTTTGATGTCACATAATCACCTACCACAATTGAGTTCATCAGAATTGTCTCCACAATCATTTTCTCCATCACATATGAAGGCTGGTAAAACACAGAGTCCAGTACCACACTGAAAACGTCCTGGTTGACATTTAAATTCAGCTGGAAGAAGAAGCAAGTGTTGAACAGCTGCATATGTTGGTAATAAAAATTAAATAAGTGCTTTTCTAACACTCAGAATATTTTTGTTATGAAAAATGATTTCTATGCAGTGAAAAAAGCCTACAAATCAGATATTTTTAGCAATAAATGGAGATTTTAAAGTGTCTGTGCTTCAGCCCAATTAAGTTAATGAAAATTCTCTCTTCTAAGTCACAGTGGGTTTTAATCAAATACATATAAAATGTTTTGCAATAAACAAGAGAGAATGCCTTTGCACTGTAATTTTAAAGCAACAAAATAACTATCAGTATTATCCAAGAGATTCTAAATTGCTAGTCTTTTTCTCAATAAGCAATTAAATGTATTTCCTCTTATACTGAAATAAATGGTACCAGCAAGATTATTTTCTAGTTACCAACTCACATCTACACCTTTTCCCTGCAATTATATGATATCTAAGTGCAAGGAATGAAATCTAATTGGCACTTAAGCTGAATTTCTCAGTTAACTGCAAAGTGTACAATTTCCTGCATTTTGACATAATGTAGGGTATCAGACCGAACGCACAGAGGCTGCAATCCTATACATGCTTGTCTGGATCTACACCCTATGGAACACAATGGAATTTATGTCTGAGTAAACATGCCCAAGACCTCTCAGTGCATTACTTAATACACTCGTAATGAGTGTATCTATGCTAATATTGACATGTAAATCACAATAAGCTTCTAGGCCAAAACAAGCAACAGTACCAGCTGAAATTACTATATGATTCACTAAGTGAAGAATTAAAACAGAGTTCATAATTAATGAAAGCTTTAATAATTTTTTTAAAAAAATAATAATTGTAAGGGATGGTTCTGAGAGTTCAGTCTACAGGAGTGGTAGAAAATCTCAAGCCTGGGGGTCAAATCCAAATGGCCATGCCTCCTTGTCCTGGCCCAACCACATGTGAAGTCTCCCCCTACCCTACATAATTCTCTCTAAGAAGCAAGCCACACTTCATAGGTTACCACCATTCTTGCTTCCATTTCCTCTGTGGCAGAAGATGACACTGTTTAAACCTACACTTCAGGAATTTAACCAAAATATTAGAGATGTATTGGTCCTGTGGAGGAAAGGCATTTAAGGGCAACTAGTAATCCAGTCCAGAATACAGAAATCACCATTCACTCTGAATCTCAAATTATAGTGAGGGGAATAGAAAGTGATGAGATAAATCTTGTTATTACACGGACAGGAATGTCAGTGGAATTAAATCATATATATTCACCTGAAGGTAAACCTCTAGTTCCCCACAACTATTGACATACTATACCTACCCTCCTCTAAGAAGACTTCTTACCTTTAGAAAAGGGGAATACACACTCACCTCAGCATCCCATTCTCCTTCTGCTGCAACCGCTGCAAACATTTTACTGGTTCCAGGGGAGGGGCTGCAGGAGAGCATTTGATAGTTGCCTAGTAATTGCCCGACATACTTCCAACATAACCTGTTAGTGGTTGGGGAATATGTTGAGTGGTTACTAAGCAATCACCAAGTGCTTTTTCCTTCCCTCCCTGGAGCAAGCAAAACATTCAGTTGGGGAGCCCCTGTTAATGGCCATGGTAAGAAAGAAAGCTGCTGGGGATCATGTCTTGCTTTGGTTATTTGTACTTCAGCCCAAGGCACCCACCCCCTATATACTGATATAAAACCTACTGGCCTAGTTTGCATTAAGTGAGAATGAAGAGATGAAAGAAAAAAGTGCACCAATGCAAATCATGTATACCAGAGGGGGTTCAACCATGAATTACTATGCAGGAAATGCAAGGCAATGCAGTGATGCTTTCATGAAGAATTGAGCCTTTTTTTTCAATGGAGTTAGGTTCATGACTATTGTTCAGAGATTATATATATATATATTGTGAAGACCTGGAAGAATATATTCAGTCAAAGCACTGGCAACCTAATAAGAACTTAGCTTCAAACTATTGCAGAGGTGACACAGCAGGTGCTCCCAGATTCAATTTATGATTCTTCAGTTAAAAGGATCTCAGGTACTAAGGCTAGGACAAGCCACTGACTGAAAACATGTATAATCAAAAAGCTATGGGATAGATCAGTCAAAGGTCTAACTTAGCCTAAGGCAACTTCATATGATCATATGTAATCCCAAAGGTATAAACAAATGATAAGAATCAGTGTTACGATTTGGAAGCAAAGTAAGCCATCAGTTGGGCATTACATGAGACACTCCATTAACATCAGATGCATGAAATGAAATAGTACAGGAAACAATTAACTGTTTTAGAAGTTGTCACAAGAAAAAAGTACTGCCACATTGGAGATAATACCAAAACCTAGTAAGAACCTTAATGGCTGGAATAATGAAGGGTTAACTGTTGCAGCTTATTCTGGAATGACAGTTATAGATGGAAGGGAGAAAAATAATAATCTTGGGCTGTATCTAGGCTTAGCCAGAGTAGTTCACTGAAATCAATGGGACTCAAATTAGTTATGACTACTATAACTAAGTTTCAATCCAACCTATGCATATTTAGAGAGAGAAATCACTATTCATGAACCATGTGTCCAACAGAGAGATTCTTTAACAGAAAACCACAAGGCCACATGTCAAATTGGTTTGAACCAGAGGAGACTTCCAAAAGTGGATTGTAATATGGCATTGGAATCTGCTGTTCAAAAAAAACATCCTATTACACTGGGGCAAATCTATCTATCTAGCTATCTAGCTATCTAGAGAATAAACTTGCAGCCAGGTCCAAGCAGATAAGTTCTAGAGCACCTATAGAAAAGTATTCAGGCTTCCTCAACTTTGGTGAATCTCCCGGAGGGTTGGATAGGGAAATGCACAACTGCATTGCAGCCACTGAGAATGCTTCTGTACCTGCTTTTGCTGCTTGAGCTTGTCACATATATTGTGCAGTCAGGAAGGCATTTTCTGTTGATGCTAAAGGTTTAGAGTAGGCCTTCCCTAAAGCATGAATTGTGGCCAGAAAGGTAAAGGAAACCAATGCAGATTCTAGAATACGTATGTGTAAGTTAGCAAACCAAGTCTCATGGCAAGAATGTATACATATGGTTTCAAAATCTGCTGCTAGTGGAGGCACAATTACAAATCATACCTGTGCAAAACATTCAATAAGCAAAAAACTGATACTGTAGCAAGATGGTTATTACTAATGACCTGCAAACCAAGGCTGCAATGCTATCCATACTTACCTGGGAGTAAGTCCCAATAGACACAGTGGGACCTACTTCCGGGTAAACATGCTTAAGACTGTTTTGTCAAGGGGGAATTTACAGAAAAGGGAAGAAAGTGTACGTTGTTAATGCCAAGTACAAAGGGATTGAAAACTATTTCAAAAAGAGTAAGCTGTTTCTAAAACAGCACAGATCAACAATCAGCATCTTTTATGTTTTTATTAAAAGTTTGGAAAACAATCTGTTGAAATGAGATGCTTTAAGGATGCCTATATATAGACAGGACAAGGAACTAGATAATCCATTCAATCTTCACTTTGTCTTTGAGCTGACAAAAGTGTTTACATAATTTTTAGAACTGTGTGAATCAATTATATTCTAGAAGATACAAACTTATTAATGGTGAAAGTTCTTATTTCTGTAGCAGTTTACCAGATACACTATTTTCCAAAGGGAAGATACCTTATATTCACCTGTCATGGCAAAATTATGTTTGACATTCTGCCACCTGCCGAGAGCATTGTTTACTTCAAGTGTTCTGAACTCTGACAAGAGAAGTATTGTGACAGCTGCATGAACTATGAGAAGCTATCAAAATATCTGCTGATTTTACAGCACAACCAGAACACTGCTGCCATGCTGCAGAAGACATTTAGCAGCAATACATCTTATAAAATAACTTGTGATTTCTAAGACTCCTGCCAATCTTCTTTTGTATTGTTTGCAAAAGCTATAAAATAAAAAGGGAGATATTAGGAAATTATCTAGATTGTGTGACATCATGCCAAATTGTAATAGAACCCCCTGGATAAGTTATAATGGTGTAAGTATTAAGTTATTCGAAAAGTATTTCTTCAATGTATAGTAATCTGATCTTGTACATTTTATAATTTAATATATAGAAACCTAGCCAGGATATTTTTTTTAAAAAAATACTAAATATTTTACAATTCCTATATCACTCTTACAGTTCAACAATAATCAGTTAATAACACTTCCTAATGTCTAACACAGCATTTCTAAAATACTGTATACATTTATACTTACGGCATTCTTCAGGTTCATCTGATCCATCCCCACAATCATCTACAGTGTCACACTTCCACCAGAATGGAATACATTTGTCAGTTTTGCAACGGAACTGCAGGAGAAAAATATTGCAGGAAAAGCCTTAATATAGTCATATGTCTTATGGAATTAACATGAGTATTTTATGCAAATAAAAATAAAAGCCATCAAGTCAAATATCAGAATTTGGAATCTGCTGCACCTTGAATTTTTTTTTAGTTACTATTTTTAAAAAGTCAAGCCTTATTTTATGTTCCATGGTCAAACTCATCCTTTTAAGAATACAGTTCTATTAAGTTTATGTCAGTAACAGCATTCTATGTTACAGCATAAACAATTGTGCTCACTAATGGCAATGTAGACAAGATATAATGACTTGGATTCATAGGTGTGTTTTCATGACCAGAAAGAACTTCTGCTCTCATGGGGGAGGGAGGTTCTCCATTCTAGGGTAATTCCCACTCGCTGCTGAAGTCTCCATGCCACACACCATGCTGTTCCAGATGGTCCCTCAAACTCAAAAGCAGTTGTGGCGGGTACAGAAAGAAAGAAGAGGTGGAAAGGCCTTATTCCATGAACGGATAATCAGAAATAAATAATTGCATTCAAATTAGGTTAAAAAACATAGTTTTCTCAAGGTCCAAGAATTATTTTGGGGGGGCCCAGCATAAAATGGAAACATAGCTTCCCTCCCAAAAATACAATCTTATGAATCATGAAATAAAAGTTTCTATTTTAATTTTGAATTTATATATATTTTTTTCTATTTCTGAAACTACACCATGGCACACACTTGGGCTTTTCTACAATGCCCTCCGAACACCTCTCCTTTTGGTATTTTTGTTTAACATAACATCCAACCTGATGAAGAGTGTTAGGATTTCACCAGGCCTAACAGGGCCTGCAGCCTGCCTCAGATTTAGGGCTGCTCAGCCTGCCTGGGTCAGGAATTCATTGTTCAAAATATTGCTTATTCTGCTCTGACACCACTTCTGATTGGCTCCAGCAAATCTCATATGATCTTGGGGCCGTCTATACGTCTTATTTGCCCTGTGGTGGCTGTGCAGTGGTGCTGCGTCAGTTAAACAATGCAGCAGCCAACTTGCAGCATTTACCCCGAAGCTGTGAATTTAAAAAGTTGGGGAATTCGCCTGACTTTTTACTTTGAAGCAAGGTCACCACGGTCCTTCCACCATGTGACCTCACTTTGGTGATGAGCTGGGGGTGTTCTAGGTCAGAAGGCAACTGCTGATAGGTCACCAAAAGAGCGGGACGTCTGGGCAGAGAGCAGGGGGCAGGCCAAATGAGCTGGATGGCAGCCAAAAAGCCCCCTGCCATGAGGATTCCCCCCTGCAGCAGGGTTTTAAAGAGGAAGGAGCTGCAAAGTGGCACTGTGAAAACACCCTCCCCCCTTCTCTGCTCAGGAAGACAATAGAAAATTAGTTTCCATAAATGTCAAACATGATCTACAATTAAGCCTCAGATTCTCCCCTCATGGTAGTGGTGTTGCAACCTGGGCAAGAAGTCCTTGAATGTCTGGGCACTGTTAAAGTGAAACCTTCCCCACTCCCATGCTTTATATAACAAATATAAAGATAGATTTTTTTCAGTGTTGAACTTCTAAAGCACCACAAACTGAACTTCCCAATTTCATAAAGAGGAATTAACATGCTTTACAAGTGTCCAGCAATGCTATTATTCATTGCTATTTAAAATTGTTACTGCTGAAGGTGAAATTAAACATAGGGGAAGGAGTGGAAGGCTGGGAGAAAGAGAAGTGAATCTTCTTTTTTTGCTTTTCATGGTTCATGGTTGATTTGCATCAGTTCATATGTGAGCATCATTTTCAGTTTATCAGTATTTATTTATTTATTTATTGCATTTTTATACCGCCCTATAGCCGAAGCTCTCTGGGCAGTTCATAGAAATTAAAACCATGAAATCATTTTAAGAAATATAAAACAAACCACAATCTAAAAACACAAAATAACATACAATATAAAAACACAATCAGGATAAAACCAAGCAGCAGAGATTAATATAGATTAAAATACAAATTTTAAACAGCAAGGGTTAAAATTGAGTTAATTTAGCTGTTAAAATGCTGGGAGAATAAAAAGGTCTTCACCTGGTGACAAAAAGAGTGCAAAGTAGGCACCAGAGAAAGCCCTCCTCCTAGTGGCCACCTGCCTCACTTCCTTTGGCAGGGGCTCACGGAGAAGGACCCCTGTAGATGATCTTAGGGTCTGGGCAGGTACATATGGGAGGAGGCGTTCCTTCAGATAATTGGCCCCAAGCCATTTAGGGCTTTAAATTTAGTACCAGCACTTTGAATTGGGCCCAGACCTGGACCGGCAGCCAGTGAAGCTGGAAAAGGACTGAATGTGATCTCGCTGGCCAGTCCTTGTTAGCAATGCTGCCCTTTTTTGAACCTGCTGAAGTTTCTGGACCATTTTCAAAGGCAGCCCCATGTATAACGCATTGCAGTAATCCAGACGAGAGGTTATCAGAGCATGGATAACTGTAGCTAGGCTATCTCTGTCCAGATAAGGGCGCAGTTGGTACATCAGCCTAAGCTGATAAAAGGTGCTCTTTGCCACCGAGTTCGCCTGTGCCTGAAGTGACAGTTCTGGATCCAAAAGCACCCCCAAACTATTGACCCGATCCTTTAGGAGGAGTGCAACCCCCTCCAGAACAGGGTGAACATCACCTCTCCAGACAGACGGACCACCCGCTAACAGTACCTCCGTCTTGTCTGGATTGAGTCTCAGTTTGTTAACCTCATCCAGTCCATTACCATGCCCAGGCACCGATTCAGAACAGCCACTGCCTCACCTGGGTTTGATGAAAAGGAAAGGTAGAGCTGGGTGTCATCCGCATATTGATGACATCTCAGCCCACATCTCCGGATTACCTCTTCCAGCGGTTTCATGTACATGTTAAACAGCATAGGGGATAAAATAGAGCCCTGTGGAACCCCATGGCATAGATGCCATAGCACAGAGCAATAATCCCCCAGCACCACCTTCTGGAATCGGCCATCCAAGTAGGAGCGGAACCACTGCAACGCAGTGCCTCCAACTCCCAGCTCAGACAACCTATCCAGAAGGATACCATGGTTGATGGTATTGAAAGCCATTGAGAGGTCCAAGAGAACCAACAGGGTCACACTCCCCCGTCCCTCTCCTGGCAAAGGTCATCCTTTATACAAGGATCATCATTACACAAATCCCATGTGATATCTGATTGAGAAATGTCTGGAATAGGTGTAGTTCTGAGCAACTGCATTAAAAAAGTTGAGGAGGGAGTGAACTAAACAGAAAACAGATTTATTTAAGAATGTTCACCATCACTTCAGGAAGGAAATTGACATTTTTTAGCCAACTGAAGGGGATTATATTATACCTGTTAACTGCCCAGTGCTTTAAAGAAAGAATCATTCAGGCTTTCAAAAATGTAAGGAAAATCAGTGAGATCATTGGCTATATAGTGACAATGCCAAACTTTATGCCAAAATTTTAAGAAAATTAATTCATAAATCAATAAAAATGAATTAAAATTAAGGCTACAACTGTATACCCACTATTTGCAGTAAGCTCCACCGAACACATCACGGTCTTACTTCAAGGAAGCATGCATAGGATTAAACAATCTGAATCTCTAAATTCTGACAAGTTTACTCCATTTCAAAATCTCTGAATACATGAAAAAGAAACCTTACAAATCTTACATTATAAACAATTTACTTACTTGACTGGCTGTGCAATTTGATAAGCAGGTTTTATTATTTGCAGCAAGGTAAAAGTTGGTGGGACAGGCACAAGTGTGCGTTTTGCCTGGGGCTAGGAGGCACAGATGACTACAGCCACCATTAGTTAATGTACATATATGTTTAGGCACTATGAATGCAAAAGAAGACCAATTAAAACATACTAATAAGTCTTACAGAAAAAGCAAGATAGTTAACTTTTCCCCTTTAGAGATGGCAAACAGAGGTAACTCAGCATGCTTAAAAAGAAAGTAAAACCAAATGCTATGAACAAATAATAGAATATGAAATGCCTTTAAAAATTATTTTTGTCAACTCTGTGAAATACGGTTTTTAAGAAATAAAGGCATTTTATATTATGTCAAACTAATTTATCCAATTAATCAATACTGGGTGTTGGGTAGGGGCATATTGGAGTTATTGCAGTCCCAGAACAAATCTACAGGCTATATGACCTATGTTGTTATATCAGTTCTGTGATGCTGCGGCCTTCACATCCATCCAGGATTTACTACAAAGTTGAGAGGGAACCTAGGGATCTTAGTAAACTAACGAAGGCTACTTAAGTGATCAACCCTTCTCACAGTGTCAGGCCTTCATTAAGAATTATAATACTTTTTATTCTTTTGCTCTTATCTCTGATTGGTTTCTGGAACAATCCAATATAAGTCTACTGATATTTGTTGCTAAGCAAAACCTTTAAAACTCTAATGAAGTAAAAACAATAATGTCCTTGTCTGAATGCATGCAGAAAATATTTACCATCAGGTTGTCTATATGAATGATACACTTCAATATCAGTTATGGCATGCCATGAGTTAATCAGTGATACTTTATCTGCACCAGAGGTTTTATGGGCACGGTTGACTGTCTTGGTTTTTCCATCAGTCCAGTATATGTAGTCTTCAAATAATGTGAGAGCAATCACCCCTAGAATATGTTGATTAGGGACTGCAAGAGAATGAAAGATTAATGTTCAGTTTTGGAAAAATGCCAGTTAAAATATTCCCTGCTGCACGAGCTGACAAAGCCAATAACTGCATAACTTCCTGTGAATAATTGCTGTGATAACCTGTAAAGCCTGGAGGTTCTTTGTTACTCTTTAGAAGTATCTAGGTTTAAGATTAGATACATCAACCCTATTTGGTTAGATTTTGTTGGCCTAATGATAATAGTTGGGACCGAGTTCAAGTCCTCACATTGGAGGCTGTTTGTTAATGACAGAAGACTACACCCTCTCACCAGCTAGAACTTCCCAGAGCAAGAGCCCAGTGTTCCATTTTGGCAGTCAGCATAGGAAATGGCTACTGCTATACACTCATCTAATTCTGGCTTGCATTTAGTGTTTATAAATGCAAATATCATCTCAGGAAGTGTGAGTGAGCTTAGCACATAGCAGCCAGCCAGCAGTGACTTCTTAAGTGAGTGCCTGTGAATCCATGGTGGCATATTCATTCTTTTTTATGTATTTTTAAAATATATATTTAATTTACTTCATTTGAACATCTATTTCCTATTATAGCCGTAATAGACCTCCCCTTCTCCATGAATTTGTATAATCTACTTTTAAAAGCATATAGCCAAGTAGCCAAATTACATCTTGTGGCAGCTTACTTCATAAATCAATTGTAGTTTAAAGAAGTCCTTTCTGTTCTCTATCCAGGATTTAGGTGACCATATGTCAGGAAAAAAAAAGACATGACAGGATTTTTGGTAACAAATCCGGGAAGGGTGTGGGAATTATGAAAATTGGAGAAAAATCTGGATTTCTCCCATCCTCCCCCCACCCAAAGGGCAACTCTACTTTATAGTCAGTGGGAATTAACAGAAATGCTTACAGTTCTGTCATTTGTAAAGAAGCAGAACTGTTCATCCATTGATTTTTAGGATTTTTTTTAAAAAATGAGGTTTTAAAATTATGTTTTTTAAAAAACACATCATTTTTAAAGATAAGGAGATGAAACTTGGCATCATGATAGCTCTTATGTAGGGCTTTAGCCACGCCAAGTTTCAAGCAGATCTGTTCATATGTTGATTTTTAGAAATTTATTAGTTTGAGGTTTTAAAATTATTATTTTTTAAAAAAATACTGGAGCCATACCGTTCAAATTCAGTTTGCCAAACCTCCTCTTTGGGGTCTTGCACCTTGACCAGTTTCAGCCCTTGGCATCAAGGGGATCTCACGTTTTTAGCTAAGAAGTGCTGGGTGAGCATAGTACCTTTCCTGTTGCAGATTTGATGGGCAGTCGGGCACTTGGAACTCAGCAGAGGCGAGGCGCCCACAGATCAAAATGTGGGAAAGGAGAGGTCAGTCAAAGCAGCCCACAGGGCAAAACAAAACGGGCCAGAAGCCTTTTAGAAAGAAGGTCTCAGAGCTACGTGTTTGTGCAGGAAGTAGACAGGAGTTCAAAGTCTGGATGTGAAAAGTGGTGCCAACACAAAAGCCTTGAGAAGCTAATGTATATAAGTGAGAAGTGTGGATGGGTGAAGTAATGTCTACCACCCACAACACCCACCCTAATGTTAGAGTAGAGAAACTTGTGACAATCAAGCTTGCAGCGGAGTGAGGATGCAATCAGAAAAGATATTTGAGGGAAGGGGAGAATATATCACACAGAGTATAGCAACAAAGTACAGCAAAAGCTACAGGAATAGAAGTGAGTGAAGTTAATTTCAGATACATTGGACATTTCCCTTGTTATTTCAGTAATTTTAACATTAAGATGTTATGTAGAGCAGTTTTGTCTTAATTGTGTGCTGTAAAATCAGACATGTGACCAAGGCTATGTTCAGGTGGGCATCCCCCTTGGTGCTGAACATGCCCCCTGGGGGCGGACATGTTGGTGGGGATGCCCCCTAGGGGCGGACCATGTTGTCCTCCTATTTGGTTGCCAAAATATGGTCACCCTATCCAGGATCTACTGCCCATTTTTCATTTGCAGTTCTTTGTTCTAGTGTTACTGGAGCATTAGAAAAGTCTTTATTCAATTATTATTATTATTATTATTATTATTATTATTATTATTATTATTTAAAAAACATTTGCTCAGAAAGAGATGTGCTTGTTACCTTGGTTTGCTAAGATAGGAGAGGAAGCATACCAACAGAGTGCACAATATTTGTGTGTGTTCAGAATGTGAACACTCTTTGTTAATGTTCAGATTGTTGATGCATGCAAAAAGTGAACACCCTACCTTCCCCAGCAGTTTTGTGACAGTGGAAGCCTTTCATTCGTAGGAATGCTTATAACATTCTTCTCATTTGAATTTCTGCAAGGAGTTTGGGGATCCAAATAACCTAATTTCATTTGCAGATGCATTAATGACCAATTATTCTTGCATTTTTTCATCTCAAGTCTTTGTTCAGACCACTGTATATGTTTAGCTTTCAGCAGCTTTCAGTTCGCTTTTTCTTTTTTCTTTTTTACTGGTAATCAATTTGTGTGTTCACATATGTACATGATTGCATCAAGAATCCATTTTTGCAATTTCCCCCATTTTCATTAATGTGCATAAATGCTCTTATCCATAAGTAGTATGTTAGGAAAAAAGACAAAACAGAAAACTAATGCAAATTTTGCATAAACCGAGTCCATCATTACTGCTAGGTATTCTTAAAATTAACATTGAATATATGCAACTAAAATTATCAAGGGGATGGAGAAACTCCCCTATGAGGGAAGGTTACAACAGCTGGGATTGTTTAAGTTTGGGGAAATGGTGAGTAAGAGGAGGAATGATAGAGGGGTACAAAATTATGCGTGCATGAAGAATGTGGATATAGATACATTTTCCCCTTCTCATAATACTAGAACCCAATGGGGTCATTCCATGAAGCTGATAGGTGAGAAACAAGTAGAGATGACCACCAATTTGGACGGCTTTAAAAGGGGTTTAAACAAATTCCTGGAGGAAAAAGCTATCAATGTCTACTAATCCTGATGACTATATGCTACCTCCAGTATCCCATGCACATCAGTTACTGGGGAACATGATCAGGAGTGTGCTATTGCACTCATGTCCTGCTTGTGGTTTCCTGACGATAGCTGGTCGGCCACTATGTGAACAGAATGCTGGACCAGATGGACCCTTGGTCTGATCCTGTAGGACTCTTCTTATGTTCTTCTCTAGTCCAGCATACCATTTGAACTCTATGTCCAAGGGAGATTCCACAGAAAACAGCCGGGTATCAGCAGATACCAGTGATTCATGATAGTATATATCACGAAGCAATGCGAGGTCATTGCAATGCTTTTTTACATTGGTTTTGACTCCTGAGTGCTTGCAAGTTTTGACTTAGGGCAGCCTTCCCCAGGCTGGTGTCCTCCAGATGGACTTCAATTCCCATCAGCCTTACAATGTAAGATTTTAGAAATAACAGGAACTTCTCTTTGGATTGCCCAAGACACCCCAGCTTCCACATTGGATTTTCCTGGGCAATAATTTATACTCAAAGGAAATCAACAAATTATCCTGTTCAACAGTGGATGACAGCAATAAGTATTGATGGGGTAAAAGGGATTATTATCACTATACACAGTAAAAGAGAGGGCATAATGAATATACGCCTGGAATATATCTGTAACTGCCCATTTCAGGGTCAGGAACTCTAGTTCCCTTGAGTACATATGATAATTCTTCTGTGCTGCTGTTAACGTCCTTGACCCGTACCCATTAACTTGAAGCTGGCCGCCTTCTTAGAGGCATCTACATGAAAAATAAAAGGTAATTATATATTTGGGTATACTATTTCTGGTGGTTTTGTTAGGTGGTCAGTTAGCTCACTTGGTCAAACCAAGCTAGTGGCTGTTTGAAGGATTTATGTCCCCATCTTCCTCTTTGTCTTCCATTTGCTTTTTGCTTGATCTGTGA
The DNA here is from genome assembly GCA_029215795.1 of Anniella stebbinsi. Lineage (NCBI taxonomy): Eukaryota > Metazoa > Chordata > Lepidosauria > Squamata > Anniellidae > Anniella > Anniella stebbinsi. The sequence goes on along the minus strand of JARDYH010000001.1, from coordinate 236,807,390 downwards.
GACTCACTTTTATTAGATCCTGTGGGAAAGTTCAACACATCATAAAAGTGCTTTGCTAACTAAGAAAAGTCTTGGGTATACTTTTGACAGCAGGTAAACAACCCAAACAGTTTGCAAAGTTCCCTAATGGCCTTTGTGGCTCTTTCTGCCAGGGTGTGAACTGTCAAAACATTGGAAGAGTTCATCCTGTAACCTTCACCAGACACCGCATGATTTCCAAGCAGTGTACTTCTCTTTTAAATAAAGTATACCTAGAAGGTTTGTATTTGATGCTATATTCCTGTAATTTCCCTTTCTGAGGTCAAAATCGTATGGGAGGGTTCCAGCCTCAGTAGCAAAGGAGCTGCCTGCAGTATGGGGGAGTCCAACAATGGTGGAGGCATTTGTACCCTCAGAGATGACCTCGAGGGCGACTCCTCCACAGGCCTGGCATTTGGGTGGGTTTTACTGGAGTCCTTTAATTTCTTTTTCTTTTTCTGAAATTCTCCTGAAGGTTTCACAGATCTGGCCTTTTTTGAGATCTTCTTTGCCATGGATAGTGTAAGGAAATGGCCCAGTGTTGTCAGATCAGATTGACCCATAGTTAGAGTCAGAGTCCACAGGTGTGTTGAGAAAGGAGGTTGTGGAATCTCCACCGTAGTTTGAGGCAGATGAGACAAAGATGTTGATTTTGCTGAATCCATAGCCTCTAAAGTATCAGGATCAAGCCTGTTCTCCCTAATGTGAGGGAAGGGTTTTTGAGGCCTGAGTCAGACTCAGAATCTGAAGAAAGAGGAGCACCAGAAGTATACCAGCCAACACAGGAAGCAGGGGAGGAGATTCTCCAAGACTCTTCAGGAGTCAAGGATGAATCTTCTTAGGAGCTTATTGGACAGAATGCTGAAGGCTCAGAGACCATCTTTCCCCCACAGGAACTCAGCCCATGTTGGAGGGGGAGAGGACTTCAGAGTTGACCGATTCAGAGTCCGCCACAGGGTCAAATGAGTGGAATTGAGAGGAGGTGGGAGGCAATTCCAGAAATTTCTCCAAAAGACTCTCCCTGAGGTAAAGTGCCTGTTGGACTGTGAGGAAACTGTCCTGTTTTAGTTGAAGGAAACTGCTTAGCTATTTAAGGGTAATTAAACTTAGAAGATAGCTCCTAGCATTTACACTCACATCAGGTGTGAAGAGATGTTTATTTGTTGAATAAGGCTTTGTGGATTACATGGTGGACCTCCTTATTGTCTCTCATCTTGGCAAGAGGGCTTGGAATCACGGCATAAAGCTTTCTTCCACAACACCACTTTAAGGCAGTCTGCCCGGTTATAGTTCATTTGTTTTGTAAATCTCATACAATGGTGAAAGGTTTACACAACATGTGCTTCCCCCAGGCAAAATAAACAAAGTGAATATGTCAGTGGGAGGAAGCTTACTGCCACATTGCACACATTTTCAAAAAGGGGCCTTAATGGCCATACGATCCCCAAGGTGATCGAAGATCGTGGAGCAAGTTGAAGGAAAAGACTTTTTTTTTCCAGAAGAGAGAAAAATGAAGAAAAAGATGAAGAAACAAATTGAATAATCCACAGGAACAGCAGAAAAGCTCTCCGGAGAGAATGAAGTTCCCAGTGAGATGTCCTTTCAGCAAGGTGGTCAAAAGGGATGTAGTGAAGCCCACTAAAAATGTTTTCCTCAACTATAGAAGTTTCCTGAAGTGAGATTCTGCACAGGCACAAAGCCAATAATGCACAAAAACCATGAAGAAGAATGAAGATTTACCACCTGGTCCATTATGCACATCTTAAATGTATGTTTCCATTTTCCTATTAAATTCTCTTATCCATACAGAACTTCTATCCTTCCTTCAAACACAGAGTGGGGATGAATAAGAGAATCTTGATTTTGTAATGTATCTCTTGTTTAGGATATCCTGTAATGCAAGTGGCAGAAGTGTCAAAGCCAATGCAATCAAACACTGGTCAAAGCACATTATTACTTCAAGAAAGTGGTATTGGGGGACCTCTGGTAATTGTCCTAAGGCATCCAACATGTCCCCCATCTATATGAAGTTTCCAAGGGAAGTTATCATGGGATGATTTGAGGTAACAGCAGTATGCTGATGATGCCCAGCTCTATTTCTCTTTGTCATCTGAATCAGGTGGGTTTAGCAGGAGATATAGTGGTGCCTGGAGAATCTCAACAACATGGATGTTCTGTGAGTAGGTGGTTCTTGGCTCTGGGAATTGGATAGACAGTGTGTTCTGGATGGGATTGCACTCTCTCCGAAAGAGCAGGTTTGTAGTCCAGAGGTACTCCTTGATCCAGTTTTGTCACTTGAGGCCCTGATGGCCTGACTTGAAAGGAATGTATTTGCTGTAGTTGGTGCTAGTGCACCAACTACAGCAGTTCCTGGACAGAGATAGCTTCGTCTTATTGACCCATGCTCTGGTAACCTTATATTTGGATTAGTTACGTGATTACTTTTGAAGATGATCCTGAGGTTGCAATTCGTACAAAACATGGTGGCCAGGATGCTGACACAGACATTGTAAAGTTAATGGAAGAAATTGATCTAAATAAAATTGAGGAAATGTCATCAAGGAACTCACTTAGAGGAACTAGAAAAAAGAGAAACAGACCAATATGCAATTCAAAGTATACTTCATGAGCCAATACAGCCCCATTTTTTTTTCAATTCAATCAACTAATCATGTTTACTATATAGAGATTAGAGAAGAGGGTGAGAAGAGCAATTAAAGGCACAGTCCTGGCTGGCTAAGGAATGCTGGGAGTTGTAGGATTTTTTCCTTCTCTCTAAACTTGCACAGGATTGCATCCTAAGGCACATAACATGGAAAACAGGCTGTGGGGGAGATAGAGACATCAGTGTGCTTTCTACCACTGTCCCTGAAGAAAAAGATATGGAATGTAATACTGGAACATGTGTTTCTCAGCAAATCAGAAATTCCAAATGTGGTTGGTTTCCATCAAAGTAAACCTTGCAATAGCTAATATTTGTTGAGTCATTGTTGCATTGTTATCCTGACCTTCCACAGCTTCCCCAAAAAGATTATTGGTACCAATGACAAGACTGTAAATCTGGCATTTCTGATTAGGAATAACATGTCTTTTGGCATTCTTTTCTATAAGTACATTTATGTAGGAGGTAAAGCATGGCCATGTATAATTACTGTTTGCTATTGAAATTTGGAGTGTAGAGAGGTCAATTAAATGAGTTAGTGGAATATTAAATTAACCTGTTCACCACTGAAAGCATATTTTGAGTATTTTGTCGTAGGTTTAATCAAAGCTCCTAGTGCAATTTACCATTTTATCAATAAACAAAATTAAGCATTGAGTCTAGCATGTTAAATTATATACTCTTTATGATCACTTAATACTTCCATCTTGTACTTTGAACCAGCTAAATTCATTTGTAGTATCAATATTTTGAAGTATCCACATGCCAGTATGTTAACTGAAAAATTGAATTTTATAATAGCATAATTTCTGTTTTGAGTAATTAATATATGACAAATGTCAGACTGTTATTTGTACCTTTTATATTTATAAATCTTCCCAGTAACTGGGGATGGTTTATGTAGTGTAAGCCATTGACTATAATCTGAAAATTAATGTTATTAATATTTCTCAGCTACATTTTTAATTACAAAATGTTTTATTGATTTTGGGAAGATGAATACACTCTGTGCATAATGCTTCATACATTACTGAAAGCTGTTTTGTAAGGAATTTGGAAATGGTTTAATGTGCAGTCAACTCAGTATTGATATATATATCACACTAATACTGATGTTTTAAAATGATTTTATATATATGGGAGATCGTAACAAAAAGCTAACAAGTATGACAAACACTTTTGGATATATTCATAATCAACATCTAAAAATTAGAATACAATTATTGCAATTTAGGCTGCAATCCTATACACATTTAATTCAGTGGGGCTTACTGTTGAGTAGACAAGTATAGAATTGAAGCCTCAGGTGCAGAAAGGATGCTTAAATATATGCAAAATTCAGAGACGTCAATCACCATCACATGTATGTATGAATGCTTTGTCTTTTATAGATTCTTTATTATCTCACCTGCAGGAATAGCATTCAGACTAGCTGCACATAATAGACGATTTGGGAGACATCCCATTTCTCTATCACTATAAGGTTAGGAAGAAGGCCTTTTGCTTTTCAGAGATAGTTTCCCATTTGAGCCTTCCCAATTTTGACAATATGTACACAAAAATTCAAAACGCATAAGAAACAAACCAGTCAATATGGGTTGGCACAAATATACAACAATACAATAAACTTAATAATAATAACAAATAAGGTTTATATAGTTTTCAAATGTTACATTATCTTGTAATGCTGACAATAACTGTTTAAAGCTGTTGGTATTATTATTTCCATATTCAAGATGGGGACCGAAGCTGGGACAGTGAATAGTCAAAAGCCACCTAGTAATATCACCACAGATTTAAATTATCAAAACTAATAGTTCAATTTCTTAGCCACTTGCTATAACAGCACTCAATTTAGCAGCAATACACCTCACAGAGCTTGTCTAAAAACTGGTATAGGTCTATATTTAGTACTTTCAGTGGTGTACGCTCCAGTTATTGTGCATATATTTCAGGAACTACAGCAGGAAGACCCTTTCCATATAGAGTCTCTTTAAATGAGCATTTTATATCATGCTCGTGACTGGCCACTCACAGATGTTCTCCGGTCATTTTGATGCTGCCATCAGTCTCCTGCATGTCTCCTGCTCTATTTCCCAGTTTTAGTGATAAAAAATAAACCTCAGAAAACCTGATTCTTCTGAGATATTTGTCGGGATTTCCGGCTGTGTGCAGGCGAAGCTGCACTATAAAATACCCACTAGAGGTGCTATAAAACACCCATTGAACTGTACAAGCCATGTGCTTGCTGCTCTCTTCCTCATGTAATTTCAGCTTGTTGCAAATGCAAAAGAAAAGCATGGTAAGGAAATGTGATTTCCCCATCTGAAAGAGTCCATAGTATTTGCAGTGCCTCAGAATTAATTCTGTAACTATTGTAGCTGATTAGGATTTGAAGATCCCCAGCTCTATACCTGCTAAAGCAACTCACAGTAAATAAAAATACAAATGACTTTGAAATATGTTTTGCATCTAATCAATTAGCATTTTTTGAAAATAATTATATTTCTGCCTAGAAGATTGGCTATTATTTACCTATTTTTAAAATGTTACTGATTTTAGTATATGTTTGAGTGATTTCTGATTGAGTATGATTTTTAATTAATTGATGAGTGCCCATTTATTAATTAATTGAAATATATGGTTTATGCTTTTGGCGGTGGGGAGTTTCCCACCATATTATGACTGTATGACATGTTTTCAATTTGAGTTGGGACAGATTGATTAATTTATTTTTAATAAAGCTTTTTTTCATGCAAGTAAAATTTAAATTCAGTTGACTGGCCAATTCTATGTAAATGTATTCATTTGAAATAGTATTGTGCTATGAGTGAATTAATCAATTCCTTAATTGATCATAATAGATAAATGAATCTTATGATCAACTGGTTTAATAATTTTTGTTGAGAAGAGGAAACAGCATACTCAAGTATTAACTGTATTAATTTTTGTGAACTGCCCAGAGAGCTTTAACTATTGGGTGGTAGAGAAATATAATTAATAAATTAATAATAATAAATAAATAAAAGTATTCTGGTACAATGGCACTTCTTTTCCATAGATGCCTTCGTAACAGAATGCTTATAATACCCTCTCTCTCTCTCTCTCTCTCTCTCACACACACACACACACACACGCAGAGTATTAATTTCTTGGTATCTGATATTGCTGAAATGTAGTTCATAGAAATTCATTCTTTTTCACAATGAGTATAACAAATCTAGTTGAAAAACGGAATGTTATTGCTTTTTGGAGTGCAACTAACCTTTATTTCTACGAGATCCATCCATGTTAGCAAATTCAATATGGCTTTCATCAGCCCAGTAGAGTCTGCTGTTAACATAATCTATTGCAAGAGCCATTGGTCTAGATATCTGTGTTTCTATCACAACTGTCTGATTAGAGCCATCCATGCCAACCCGGCCAATGTGAGGATACTCACAGCAATCAATCCAGTACAAGTATCTATGAAACAAAATTGGTAACTGTTATAAAAAATGGCACTATGAGTAAAATAGGAATTATTCTTTTAATTCAATCTTAAACATTCTAATTAAGAAGTACTCTATGAGATTTAACTTCAATTAAATGTGCTTAAGATCAGGCTGTTCATTGTAAGCAAGCTAAGATGCTAATTACTAAGTTTAGGCCCCAGTGACTACATTCCCCATCAAAATGTACTAATTGTGGGCCAAACTAGACTTTATGGTGGCAGACATGTTTCACTTCAATATTTGTATTCCATTCACATATAAAACAGATGATGTTGGTCATACATTAACAGTAAAAGATGTGCACGAGTGAATGTTGCTCAACTCTCCACTACACATACCTTTCCTCCCCTCAGTTTATGACCCAAACACATTTCTTTGTCCCTAATATTGCAGCTCGGAATGGAGAAAAGTGTTTTGAGCAAAGGACTAAGGGGAATAAGGAGCAGGAATAGAGAGACGTTCTAGTGCTCCTTTCCCATATGTTTCTTATATTGTTAATGTACCACAACTATGACACTCACACACACACACTTTATATGAATGGGATGGACATATGAACAATGGTCCCATAAAATCTAGTTTGGCCCTATATCAGAAAATATTGTTTCGTGTGCAGTCAAATCAAATGAGAAAAATATATATTGCTACTCCTGCTAGGATGGTGGAGGATAAGGATTAGCATCACATAATGCAATATTGTTTCTATGACTAGAGGCAATATTCTGTAGTAAAATAAACAGTACATGTTTGGTACTGTATCTGAATTCACCACTCAAAGAGGAAGTTTGCAAATACTTACACATAGTGCAAAGAAAACTAGAGTTTGTCATATAGAATTAGTCTGGATGCATGAGTGGAATCCAGTCACACAAGTTTGGATTTTAACTGAGGTATTAACCAGTCATTAATTGTAGAGGTTTGCTTGTTCTCAAACATAGGTGAGATATTATTACTTTATAATCTAATTTAAGGATAATTTATCTACTTACAGTGCAATCTTATGCATATCTAAGTTCCATTAAATTCTCACTAACTGCTATCCCTGTCAGCTCCCACCTCTAACTCAACTAATTCTTTCTCTCTTCTAACCAAACAACTGCCTCAGCTCTTACTCAGTAACAGGCTTCCCCAACTGACACTAACTTCACCCATTATTCCATTCTGCCCACTGGCATATTTCATCCTTTTCCCTCAGCCTCTTTCTCTTTCTTGACTGAGTTGTTCCATTTGGTGCTTTCTATACAACATCTCCTTAGCCTGCATGGCAAGTTTCAGGTGTCTAGGTCTCATGGTACTGAAATTTCAGGCATCTAGGTTTTGTGATCTTGGAGGACACATAAACAAATAGTTACATTGAAGCAGTACATTTTTTAAAAAATTGGCAGCCATTTTGTTTCAAGGTGGGGGACAACATTTTCAATATACCCAAAACCAACCCAGATAGAGGTAGAACAAATCCTGAAAGTTTAGCAATAAACAGAATTATGTTTTCGAGTATATCAAGGATATTATACAGACAAACACTTTCTTTTATAGGTAGATTAACACAATGGATTTGAACTATAGCTCCATACCCAGCCTGAGGATCTAAAGAGAGATCTCTAGGAAACTTCACTCTTTTGCTCACAAGAACGGTGGGGTACAAGCCATTGAGTTTTGATACTTCAATAATCCTTTTTTCTGTATCAGACCAATAGAGATTCTTTCCAACCCAGTCAACTGCTAGTGCATTAGGAACAGCTGTGTTATGAACTACCTAGAGAAATTAAAATTGTATAAGTAGTAGCATACACAGAACAAACAAAAAAAATCAATTTCTTGCTGTTTAAAAATGTTTAAAGTCAGTCTGTAAAAGCTACTTTTGAGTTGAAAAGGAATAATTAGATTACACTGACCAATGTAATTTTATAACTGGCTACACAATCCTATACATATCTACTCAGAAGTAATATTGCAGCCTAAAGGTCCTGAACATTAAATATTTGAGGAAATGGATCTAATTCTTATAAAAACAATGGGAGCCAAAACTACAACTCTACTGGGCTGTATAAACTTATTTTAAAATAGTAATGTAGTTAAAGTCTTTTATTCCTCTTTCTCCAAGCAATAATTTGGAACCCAATGATTTAAACAGTAATTAAACAATTAAAAAGAAAATGTAACCATATGCAATTGAATTTTTGTCATTTTTCTTGGCTCAGCAGATCACCATGCCATGTCATAATCTGCTTTAGAAAGTCCCCTCAAGTTCAAATGTCATTTGATATATGACATGGTGGGCTACCTTTTTGGAAACACAGAGCCTATCTACACTACTGCTTTAAAACGGTTTAAAATGGTTTAAAACAGTTTAAAACGGTTTATAACAGTAGTGACAACTGTTGGTGCCCAGGACACACTCCATATACAGTTTTCAAAACATTTTTGAAGTGTTGTATCCTGCTTGGTGTAGACAGGCTCACAGACAGCAATGGCAACCAACGAGATAGTTCACTAGGTGAAACCGCTGGAAGCAACTGCATGATTACAGAGGATAAACAAGAATGCCCATATTTACTTTTAGGCATTAGGAGGCAACAATTTCCTTTCCCTTCTATCACTATCAGCAACTACTTGCTGTTCTGGATAGTGAGCCTCCTAACTGGCAGCTGCTTGAAAGAGAAGTCTAAAGACCCTTGGGCATGCAAAACTAATCCTTAAGATTTTGGCCATTAGTAACTATTTAAAGAAACACTATTTTGTGGAAAGAGTAAACCCAGAAGTTCTGTGTTAAGGATTTTCCTATACAGAAAGCTAGCTATTTTTGACAAAGTAGTTCACGACAAAACACAATTCACAAAAATGTGATTCACAAAATGTTTTCCAACACCATCTCTGGAGAGGTTCTATGTGGATGCTCATCACAAACCATCATAATTTTAGTAACTCTCAAAAACAGCTCTACTGAACATCCAAAATCATTGTGTGCAAAAATGAGAGCATCCTGTAGGTTGATCATGAAAGTTCTATGGTGCATATAGAGCATGGGACAGGTCCAAAGCTAAAAAAAAGCAGATGCAGATACAGATACAGAGCTGATCCCTGCTGGATTAGTAAACATACACTTTGGATGTATGAAGAAGAAGAAGAAGAAGAAGAAGAAGAAGAAGAAGAAGAAGAAGAGAGAGAAATATACACCACTGGCCATGGAGGTCAAAGAACAGGGAATTGCTCAAAGAACTAGCAACAGGGAAAGGACACAATTATTCCGTTAGTTGCCTTAGTCACTGGCATCACATCAAAAAATTATACAGAAAACCTTCAGAAACTCGGCCTATCAAAATACATCCACACCAACATCTAGAAAGCAATCATACTTAAGACATGCTCAATTGTCAGGAAATTCCTGAATCTGTAAAAAAAAACAGCATGACTTGGCAAAGCCCATTATGTTAATCTAGAAAAACCGCCACAAGCGAGAAAGAGATGAAATAATCATAATAAATGGTGTTAAATGAGGCATGGGTGTAAAACTGAATACAAAGGATCTAATGCTTTGTTCTGCATATTAAATGAAGTTAGCAGATTTTCCCCATTCTTGTTTTTCAGTGAGCTCACTCTATTCTGCATTCCAATCTGTCTGTCTTCTGGGTTAAAGTTGAAAATTCTCCAAAACTGAATTAAGAATTGGTGCATGCACAATTTGCCACAGAGTCATTTGTAGAATTTTCCCCTAGCTATTATGCACATGTATAGTTCAAAAAAGAATATTGTAATGATCAAGCTTTTTCATACTGTGATTTAATACATATAACCTGTAAAAATACAAGTTGCAAAATGAAAACTTTGGCAGACTGCATTCTGCAGTGCTTTGAACAAACTCCAAAAATCAATATCAAAAGAACAGTGGATCATAAACTTACCAGTGCCACTTCAGAAACAAGGTTAGGTAATTCCAACCCCCAAAATATTGGTTGAAATTTGAACAGGAAGAATGTAATAAGGATTCTTATATTATTTTCTGACCAAGCAAATAAAAAAGCTATGTTTTGACTTAAGCCAAGCACAGTGTGACACACAACATAAAATTTTGTGAGTAGTAAATAGTTGGAAGATCTGCATCAGTGGAATGCAACAACATCTGCATTTTTATTTTATGTTTGAATTATTTAAATCCATACTTAACGGGGCACTTGTTAAGAGAAAAAAATCTATTGCATTTGTGCAACTTGATCTGTAGTAAAACAAAAACAAATAGTGGGGATAGATGCAAATTTAGTCACAACACATTACCAATTTAAATCTCATTGATTTCAAAAGGTCTACTTTAAGTATGAGTAAGTAAGAATCCAATCAACATGGTTTTGTATTGTATACACACACACACACACACAAACATAATAAATTCTTACTTGGCTTAAGCTGTGCAAAACTGCAACACAAATTATTTGTTATAAAACAATATTAAGTAGAAATCCAAATGATGGTTATAATTGATTACTTCCCAATCACCTTGACATCACTTCCATTCAGATTCATTCTGTTTATTCTACTGCCATTTGGTCTACTAGAATCAATCCAATAGATGAACTCCCCTCTGTAATCAAAGTCTACTGCAATCACATTGTTTAGACCCTAAAAAAGAAAATAATCAACTTCAATTTTTCCATAAACAATTTAATAAAACAAATATGGCAACTCCTATAAGACCAATAATCATATATACATCAAATGAACATATAATTGGTATATATCTTTCATTTTTTTCAGCTATGGTTTATACATTTTTAAATAGAACAGGAAGTTGAAAAGAAACTTCTAGATTGTGGTACTCACAGTTACTTAAACTATGAAATAAAAATAATTGGAAATGCAGTTGTGTTTTCAGTTCTGATATATGTTACACAATGTTCAAAAGCCCAATTCCCTCTTCCATCTGCTACCCTAAATCACTCCTCCAGTGGGAAAAAATGTCACAATGGGGAAGAGAATCAGAATAGTAGGTGATGAAGGGCTCCTCAATAATGAGAGAAGCCTGCAGGACCTTTTTACTTTCCCAGCCAAGGTAAAGAAAAGACACTGGCATTGTATCAGGGGGGGTTTTCTCCATGGGATCATGGAGATTCAAGTAGAAACATCATCTTTTTTTAAAACATTAAATCAATAAAAGAAAGCACTCTTGCTCCATTACATTGAAGACAAACAGAATTAAAAGGTTGTCCCTCAATTTGCAAAAAAAATGACGTGGAGCGGTCTAGAACCTATGCATCATCTGCAGGGGATGGATATTCTCCCTCGGGTTTTGCCTCCACAGCTTCTTATCTTTCATAGAATCTTAGCGTTGGAAGGGGCCATTTAGGCCATCAAGTCCAAACCCCTGCTCAGTGCAGAAATCCAGTTCAAAGGATCCGTAACAGATGGCTGTCCAGTCTCTGCTTCAATGGGTCCAGTGAGAGAAAACCCATCACCTCGCTAGGCAGATGGTTCTGTTGTCTGTCCTTCCCTGAACTCGTTCCAATTTACCTGAATCCTTCTTAAACTGTGGTGTCCAGAATTGAACACACTATTCAAGATGAGGCCTGGCTAGTGCAGGGTAAAGTGGAACTATTACTTCCTGTAATTTAGAAATTGTACTACTATTGATGCAACCTAAAATTGCATTTTCCTTTTTTGCAGCCAAACCACATTGCAAGATCCTTTTTCAGACATAGTACTGTCAGGTCAGTTATTCTCCCATTTTATACCTGTGCATTTGAATTATTTCCCTAAATGAACATTTGCACTTCTCTGTTAAATTTCATTCCATTATTTTCTTTCCAATTTTCTAACCTATTAAGATCATTTTGAATTTTCTTTTGTCTTCTAAGCTATTAGCTATCCCACCAGATTTTGTCACCTGCAAATTTGATAAACATTCATTCACCTCTTCCTCCAAGTCATTAATAAAAATATTGAAGAGTACATGGCCCAGGACCAAACCCTGAGGCACCTCACTTGATACTTTGAGTACAGTTCTCCATCCAGCTGTGAATCTAACTAGTAGTAGTGCCTTAACTAGCATGCTGATCAGAATATCATGGGGAACTTTGTCAAATACTTTGCTGAAATCAAGGTACATTATGTCCATAGCATTTCCACCATCTACTAAAAAAGTTATCCAAACAAAAAATGAAGTAAGATTAGTCTACCAGGACTAGCTTCCAGTGTTCACTTTATCAGTGTCATTACCTACAGATCAAGTACTTTATAATCTACTCTAGAATCTTCCCAGATTGTTCTCAGACTGACTGATCTATAATTCTCCACATCTTCCTTTTTGAAGATAGAGACAACATTTCCTGTCCTTCTGTCCTCCAGTACTTCACCTGTTCTTCACGATTTCTCAGAGACAATCTATAGACTTCCCAAGAGTCATTGGCTAGCCCCTTCATCACTTAGAATGCAATTCATCTGGACGTAGGGACTGAACTCATTTAATATTCTTACATATCCCCTAACCATCTCTCTGTCAAACTCAAGCAACACTCCTATCCCTTCAGTCTGCTTATCACATATGCCAGATGGAACACAGATCCTCTTTTGGGAGAAGGCTGAGCCAAAATAGGATTTGAACAGTTCCACCTTTTCCTTGTCACTTGTCAGCATTTCCCCATCTTTGCTGAGCGGCTGGTCTACCATTACTTTTGTCCTCCTTTTACTTTGAACATATCTGAAGAAGCCCTCTAAGAATTTTTGCAATTCTTAGAATCCCTTGCCAACATCACCTCATTCTGAGCTTTAGCTTTCTGAACACCAACTCTCCAATTCTAGGCTATCTGCCTCTACACTTCCTTAGTGATCTGTCAACTCCTTCAACCTCATATATGTTTCCCTTTTGAACTTCATATCATTTTTAATGCCCACATCCCTTTCTTTGCTCCAATGGTTGTGTTGTGCGCTGCCCATGACAGGTTGTTTCACATTAGGTTAGATACACACTTAGTCATACTTAGAGTAACGTAAGTCCCATTGATTTTAGTGACCCTGCACTAACTATGACTAAGTCCAGATCCAACACACTGTAACCCAATTGAAAGCATGTTAGTAGGAAAAATATGATTCCAGAAAATATATAACAAATGGATTTTGTTTCTGTCCTATAAGAGAATGCAATCCGTAGAAGCTAACACTGGGATAGAGCCTTACAGTGCAGTCCTAAATGCCCACTGTTGATGGCTGGAGTGGGTTAGGATGTAATGGAGAGAAGCTCCACCAGTGTGTGTAGGGTGCACTGCATCTGGGTGGGTGGTAATAGGCAGAAAGGCTCATAATGGATTGTTTCATGGGTGTTTCAAGGGCACAATGCTACCATGTTTGGATCCACTGGTTAGCCCTGGGGACCCCAAGCCTTCTCCCTTAGGTATGGAGCTTACAGAGCAAAAAAGGAAAGAAAAATACCTCCTCCATGTTATGCTCTGGCCAGTGCAAGTTGCCAAGGCTTAAGATGTGGCAGCTGATCCACTTCTGTGCTCCTTCCCAGCCCCACTTTGCCAATTACACTTGGGTCCCATTGAAATTATGGGATAGTTTAGCCATGACTTAGCTTAATTCCCATTGATGTTAATGACAACTAAGTGCAACTAATTTAGCCTGGGTCCAATCCAGTTACTTTTGCAAAGGTACAATAGACTAGGATGAGAGCACCTCAAAGCTATTACAATACTCCTGCTTGGTTCCATAAGGAAATGGTAGGAATATTGCAAGAAATAATTCAGACAGCAGGTCCAAGTTCAAATGGATGGCATTTTAGTGTAATTAACACTGAAAATCAATATGAGCAAGTATTGAGGAAATGTTCCAGAAACCTAAGAGAGGGCTCATCTTGACGGCTTCGGGAAGGCAGCGTGGTGGCTGCGCCCCCCGCATTAGCACTCCTTCCAGCCATCTACAGCGGAAGGAGTGCAATTGCAAACATTCCTAAAGGATCTGCTGAAGCACCCACCCACCAGAGCACACACACTGCAATCCAGGGGCGCCTGGGAGCATCCACGCCCCCTTTACTAAGCTTAGGGTTTTTTTTTTAATTATTCGGCTACTTTTTGTTCTTTTTTTGAAAAAGTTGTAAATGCTACCCTTCACATTTACAACTAAACACGGGGGGACACCAACAAGGGGGGGAGGAACGGGGTACTCCCTCTCTGAATTTCCACCCCCCTCTAATTTTTTTTTTAAAAAAAAAACAAGGGTCTGTAGAGGCGCAGAGGTGGTCCAGTGACCTTTTGGTTTGCTGATCCACCCTCTTCCCTGCCCAACCTATGGTGACCAATCAGTGATCGTCATAGGCTGTGGCATGCCTCGCAGCAGCTCTGGAGCAAGAGTGACAGACAGCAGATACCATTGTCACCTCGCCCCAAGCTAAAAAAGTCAGGGGAAATGCCCGACTTATTTAAAGCAGAGCTTTGGGTCTTTGCTCCAGGATGGATTCGGAGTGGCAGCTGCATCATGTAGACCATCTGCCGCCACTCCAAAGCCCCCGTGGGGAAAAGCGCCCGACTAGAGGCATCCAGGGACACATCTGATGTTATAATGAAAACAAAGCTCAAATTCAGAAATCTCAGGTGATGTTTCTTGGAATTAGAATTGGCCAAGGGCATAAGAGAATAAAGATAATTGTAATAGCTCACACATATCATATCAAATGTTTGTGAGGCAATTTCAGGAACTTACAGGATTTGGAAACAATTTATCTATGAGGAAGCCAAGGTGGCTATACTCTTTAACCAAGAAAGCAGGAAAAGAACAAGAGTAGAAAGACAGAATAAAACAACCGAGAAAACTCAGTGAAAACAGATGTTTTTTCGGAAATCCTTAAATCAAGTGCTGACACAATGGCAGTAAAAGAAGAACTGAGGGAACAGGCAGGAACCCACTGGAGCATATGCAGTAGGATTGTAGGGAAAGGTCCCATCCCCCAAATCCTCAGCTATGGAAGTTTCCTGAATTGAAGCTCTGTGTAGGCGCAGAGCCCATATGTACGATGCACAAAGACCACGAAAAGGACGTGGAGGTCTACATTGTAGTCACTTAGTGTTTTAGGGCATAATCCTATACATATTTAGACAGAAAAAGTCCTACAATTCCCAGTATGCTTCTGCCAAGTCATAAATGTCAATAGGAGGAATGCTGGGGGTTGTAGGACTTTTTTCTGTCTAAACATGCTGAGGAATCTGTCCTTAGTTAATTTAACTGGTGTTTCAGCCTTAATACATACATCATTAGTTATCAATTAATCCTAATAGAATTGAGTCATAGTAACTTATAGAACAACTTCCAGCACTTAAAAAAAGCTTAAAGGAATCATCATGTTAAGGAACTGCAAGATCCCTCAATTCTGCCAAGTCATATATGTCAATAGGAAAATTAGAGTGTTGATGCTGCAGTTAAGGCACAACCGTACGGATATTTAGACAGAATAAGGTCCTACAATTCCCAGCATTCCCCAGCCAGCCACTGTAGGAGTTGTAGGACTTTTTTCTATCAAAACATGCATAAGATTGTGCCCTTAGTTAAGCACATGATATATCTTTGATTTCAATGCGGCTACCTATGCATGTCCATAGGACTGGAATCCTTGTGTTCATCAATTATTCCAAACAATAGTAACTATTCAGATATAACTTAGATGATATTTAGACTTATACCTGTTTCAATGAAGTATAGTTGGATCCATCAGTACTGATTTTTCTTATTTCATGATGATCAGCCAGAATTAAGAATGGTTCCTCATCTAAGTATAGGAAAGGGTGGGGACACATTGGGCTAGCTTTTAAATTAATTTATAGAACTTCAGGAATAGAAACAGAAGTGATGAAAAATAAAATGCTGCATGCTGTGAACAGTGTTATGGATGAAAGAAACATTAAAAGCATAATATTTCAAGAAAGATCAATGATACATCATAAACTGAACAAGAGATTCAATTAGCATCTCTTTCAGAGTACTTTAATTTAGCCTTTGTAATAGAGGAAATGTATTAGCACTCCCAATAATTTCAATTCCAAAATGAATTTAAACACAGCTACTCAGTATGGCTTTTAAGGAACAAATAGGTGATAAGTAACAGCTGACATTAAAGATGGGAGAAACTCAAATTGTAAGACAGTTCAAATTAATGCATGCTACATTTTCCAACTAGTAATGAGCTGAGAAGTTCTGAAAAAAATGTGTATCTTATACATTAATACATATTTTTAACTTGGGCTGTGCAGTGCCTCGGGACCCAGGAACCCACAATGGCTGACCTACTTTGGATCTGAATCAGGTTGGCCTGGGCCCGAAGTACCAGGAGTCCAATCGGAGCTGATCCAGAAGCTCTGAATTGGCCTCTGAAGCAAATCGGGGTGTGTGTGTGCATGTGCGCACAGCCCTATTTGTAACATTCTTAAACTTGTGGAATATACCTGGGAGCTGCTGTACATTAAAAATACACTTTCTTCTAATCCTAGGACTGTGCAATAGATTTTCAGAGACTTAGAAGCAGCTCTGGACTGCTCAAATGGCACAAAAAATGGAGGTATTGCCATCATCACTCCTGGCCTATTCCTTCCATTACAATGTATACACTACAAATTTCAAAGATAGTTTTCTTTGAGAAAAACATTTAGGCCCTAACCTTGCTAACATTAGGCATCACAAAATCACACTGGAACCAAATGAATGAGTCATAACTAATTGCTTTCAATGTGACTTAGATTTTGCTTAATTGGATTACTTCTCTAAATGAACAGCAATACCTGAAAGAGATTTGCAGCCATGTTGATTATTAGGTTGTACTTCATAACCATCTACACACAAACATTTGTAGGTTCCATATGTATTGATGCATTGCTGACTGCACGGAAAGCCGGATGAACATTCATCAATGTCTACACATGTTTTCCCATCATTCTTCATACGGAAGCCAGGCCAACATTTACACTGGAAGGAAAAAATAAAGCAAATTATGCATCAAACATAATAAAGCTGCAATTCTATACCCATTGGTAAACTACACTGAACTCAAGGGGACGTAGACTGAACTCAAGGAACTTAGGCCAGATCTACACCAAGCAGTTACGACATTATGAAATGTTTTGAAAACTATATATGGAGTGTGTCCTGGGCTCCAACAGTTGTCACTACTGTTATAAAATGTTTTAATTAAAGCAGTAGTGTAGATCCTGCCTTACATTTGGCTAGACATATATAGGATTGTACTGGGAAGCTAGTGTTGCTCCCAACCCTCAATTTGTTCAAAATGCTTTTAAAAATCCAGGAATCCAAGTAACACAGCATCTAACCTTCACTTTAAAAGGAAAATCTCACAGCATCGTGCAAAGACCTAAGCTAATCCTTTTTTGTCACATTCACTGGCAACATTTCACAACAATAGAATTTAGAATCTTTTAAATCCTTGCAGCACTTCGTAATAGAGGAAAGTCTGTCAGCAAAGATGTATTAATGCATATGAGGATAGGGATGGAACTAGAATTTCTGTTGCCACCATGCAACTTCAAAGCCTGGATGACAGCATATACATACCGCCTTATTTGCTAAAAAGCCATCAAGGCTAGGAGGACACATTTTCCAGCAGTTAGTTGTAACAGGGCATTTAATCCTTCCATTGCCTGATACTTTTCCTTTCCAAAACTTTCTTATCCAGCTGGTTTTCCCTAGCAGGGGGTTCCATATTTCTGTTGCATGTTTCCATAACAAATTCAGGTCTAAAATCTTCTCCGCTATGTGAAGAAGAGGGAGCAAGGGGCAGTATCCTATACTGCTGCTGTGCTCCCATTTTGTTGAGCCAGCAGAAACCACCCTTAATGCAACAGAGAGTTATCACTTTGTAAAGGAATCCTGAGAACAAGCAGAAACACTAATTTATGGATTGGAACAAGTCAGATGAGCTTCCTTCTGTGAGCTCGGATGACCTGCCCCATTCCTGAAACAAGCATTTCTGATTCGTTTACAAGATGCTAGTTCCCTCTGTTGCTCCTTTTGAGACAGCATAGAATACTGTCCAAGGTTTTGAAGATACAGATTAGAGGTGGAATGTGTGGCTCCGTGTATTTTATTTTCCCAAGTAAATGTCTTCCAAGTGGAAATTTACATAAAACACGGGGGGGGGGGGGGACACCTTTTTTAGTTCAAGGCCCAGATTCCAACCTGGGAAAGATATTGGGGTGAGGGTGGGGAGAGATTCCATCTGTGGATGGGGACAAAGGTAAAGTAGGCATGTGATTCTTACCAACTCTAAATGTACTAAGAAGTACTTTGAAATAGCATCCCAATTATCAAGCCTCAGTATGTCTACTGCATGTAGTTTGGGGGGTGCTCTTGGATTCTTATTTATTTATTTATTTATTTTATTACATTTGTATACCGCCCATAGCCGAAGCTCTCTGGGTGGTTTACATAAGATTAAAACAATTAAAAACAATGTACAAAAATTAAAACAGCAAAAGCATACAATATACACATAATATACATATACATTTCAAACCACTGTAATAACTTTAAAAAGCTATAAATCTAAAAATAAAACAAACCCAGGCTCATCGGATATTGCTAAATGCTTGAGGCCCAGGTGACCTCAATGGCCCAGAGTGACCATTACCAACTTCAGTTGGTGGGTCAACTATACCCGTTCCTGGATAGAGACAGCCTAGCCACAGTGATCTGTGTACTGGTAACTTTAAAATTAGACTACTGTAATGTGCTCTATGTGGGGCTGCCGTGGTGCCTGGTTCAGAAACTGCCGGGAGAAATCCGTGAACTTACCAGTCTTCAGGAATTTAAACGATCTATAAAGACTGAGCTCTTCCGGCAGGCCTACTCAGATGAATTTTAAGTGTTTTATTGGTGTATTGGTTTTATGTATTTTTAATCAGTTTTGTGTGTTTTATGATGATGTTGTTCCCCGCCTCGATCCGGAGGGAGAGGCGGGTAATAAATAAATAAATATATTATTATTATTATTATTATTATTATTATTATTATTAGTGTCGAATGCAGCAGCTAAGGTGGGACATCAAGCTATGTTCACATAACATCTGGTTACCTATTAGCTGAGGAGTCAGTTCAAGGTTATGTTGTTCACATACAAAGTCTGAAACAACTTGGGAATAGAATAGCTAGCAGACCACCTTCCCCTATATGCCCCAAGCCAATGTTTAAGACCTTCAGAGGAGACCTTGCTGATCATTCCAGAGTGTCACCACATAATATTTTGAACTTGGGTCATCTCAGTGGCAGTGCCCACCGTGTGGAACACTCCTCCCCATGCAGTTCTGGACCAGTTCGGATGAGATTGGACGATCCAGAAGCCAGGATCGTAATCGGATAATTTTATTCGATTTCGATCGGATTGGCTTCGGATCGTGGATCGGACCCAATCCGATGCACACCCCTAGTGGTAACCATGGAACAAAGTGGACAAAATCCAAACGTCTGTAGCTTAATGGGACAAAATTCTTATCCCTTTCCAGAGATGATATTAAATAGGCATGTATTTCCGACATGGATAAAAAAAAAAGGGAGACACAGGTTCTCAGGATGCTAAAATACTTTATTTCAAAACCCAACACGTTTCAGCCTCTGTTGTTTTTTAAGGCCTTCTCAGGGGATTATCAGAGGTGTCTGCAGAAATACTCCTAACAAGATGATAGTCTCCTATGATAATTACAAGCCCTCCCACTATGATGTGAGAAAATAAAGAGGTCTGCCATGCAATCCACAAAGCTTTATTCAGTAAACAGACCTATCTTCATACCTGAAGGGAGAGTGAATACTAGGAGCTTAATTAGCATACCAAAGCAAGGCAGTTGCCCATCAACTAAATGTCCAGTTTCCCACCATGCCCAACAGGATTCTACTGGACCCCACCTTCAGGGAGGGTCTTCAAGCTGTAACCTCTGGCAATTGCCTAGCCTTGAGGACATCCTTCCAGCTCTGCCTGCTTGACCCTGCAGCAGACTCTGGCATCTGTCAATTCCAATGATCTCCCCACTCCATCAACGATTAAGTTCCCAGGGAGCGAGAGGATTATCTCTGAGCCTGTTTGATATGTTCCCAGGAAGATTCATCCTTGAGCCCCCCCCCCCCGCTTCCTGTCTTGGCTGCTCTACTTCTTCAGGCTTCGAGTCCAATTTGGGATCTGGAGCAGGGAAACCAGGCCTGATCCTGACATCAGGCATCCTTACAGGCATCCTAACAGCTGATAGGAAAGGTGCATGTTTCTCCCTGGCACCTTCCAGCCCAATTATTGTATATGCCTTTTACTGAACTATTTTTTTTCATCTTCTGTACTCTTTTCCCAACCAAGAGAAATGGGATTAGTTCTTTGAGATACAGGCATACATACATGTTGATTAATGGAGCAGGGGGAAGTCGATGTGGCATAAGCACAATTGTAAAATTAACTCCCCCCCCCCACAAGACAGGTCATCAAGTTCAATCATAGATATATAGATATACACACACACACATACACACACATACAGTCAACTTATTGGCTAATACTTTTTTCATACTTTTGGCTGCTCACTTTTTTTTTTTTTACATGATTTTGTATTTCAATAGTATTATGTTTGTTTTCATTGTTTTCATTGTGCCTTGAATCCTTTCTGAGAAAATGATGGAAGATTAAAGTATTGTCATATATTTTCTCTATTGCTTCCCCAATGTCATAAACTAAGCATAGGTTTACTGGGAACATTTTTCATTCCTTGCTCTGATCAAAAGAAAAAGAAACATATTATAACCTTTAGATACATTTCTGTTTCCACATTCTTCGGAATATTTTGCTTCCCACAAAAACATTCTTTTTTTCCTGAGAGACATAAAAAGCAAAATATAGCATTTGCTTTAGAGCCTTGCTAACACTAGATTATTATGCATGGAATAGCAAAGGTTGGTGACTACTGGACATTTTCTTATGATGTGACTATTTCTTTACAAAAAAAAGTGTAAAATTAAAGTACTAAATTCTATTCCAAGCTGAAATCAATAAAGTTGTGCCAAGTTATTTAACCCAACGAGGGCTCTATCTTGTTTGTTCCCCCCTTTTCCCCTCTTCTCCTATAAAGGGACCATCTATGTACTGTCACACATAAAACTCTGAGACTGAAGCCCTCCACCCATCCAGTGCCCTGCCAGCAAAGTCAGGCAGCTGGAATAACCAAAGCTTATAGAGTTTCCCATTCCACTTTAAATGCAAATTAAGCTAGACAAGATTTTTAGTCCGCCTAGTAGATCCATGCCTCTCCTTTCCCTTCCCTTGCCACCCCTTGCCCTACCCCTTACTCAGCTTTCCACTTGGATTTCCCCCTCCATAAGTCATAACTGAGACTACGGCCTCAGTGGGGTGGAGTTGGGAAATCAGTATTATTCTATGGACCCTGCAATGCCCACCCACTGACCATAAGATTGCTTTGTTAAAGATTTAATATAGTTTTATTGCTTTTATTTTTAAAGTAATTTGGTTTTATTTGAACTGCTATACATAGCCTTGGTGACATTTGTGGAAAAGTACTATATAAATATTGTAAGTAAATAAATGAACATTAAAAACAACAATATATTAAACTCTGTTTATATGTACTGTTTTACACACCAGGACTACCAACCTTGTACCCAACAGGAAGATCCTGACAATCTTGAGAACAGCCACTGACTTTCTTACTCAAACATTCATTAATATGGCAGTTTCTCTCATCAGATCCATCAGCACAATCTTGTTTAGTATCACAAACATCTTCTTGGGGAATACACTTGCCATTTTTGCACATAAAAAAGGAACTGTTGCATGACTGTTCTAAAAATAAGAAACAAGGGCAGGGGAAAGGACACAAATGGAATGCAAGGAACATGTCAAGAAGAGTCAGGTTTTAAATTGTGAGCTTCATCTTAATTTATGAACAGGTTATAAATCTGTGAAAAATTAATCAAAGTCCTTTCATATTATATTTACAGTACAATCCAGAAGTATGTGCCTCTATGGATTACACAATCAGTATGATATAACAATGATTATTCATAAATATACTGTTGGTTTATCTCAATATAAAATATGCTTAGCCAATATCCATCTCTGCCCATAAGCCATGAATCCATTCTTAACATGACTTACTACTTCCTCAAAGGGCCCAGGTTGTGTAACAATATTCTAATTATTCTTTGCTAACTTAGATCACCAAATGCCAGTTTCAATTTAAAAACAGCTTACATCTTCAAGGATATATAATCTATGGATAGATAGATAGATAGATAGATCACTTTAAAACATTTTAACTGAAATCAATACTGCAATTAAAGCTTCAGTAGGCATCTGTAATATTAATTAACATGTGTAAATTGAGCAGAATTTTCATTGGTAAATTTAGCCTGTGAAGCATCTAGACAGAGCCTCAACATTTTTCTGTCTAGGAAGGTAGGTGTGTGTGTGTTGGGCAACTACATCTATTTTTAATTCTAATTTACAGCACATATTGAGCCAATATCAGAAAATGTTAGTGAGATACACAAGGCCACTACATAAATTGAATGATATTCTTTGGTCAGATCTACTTTTCCATGAGTGCTTTGACATAGCAAGGACAATCAGCAATGTGCGTACATCTAATATGCAACACCTATGGTGTGCTGCTTTTGCTCCCCTAAATAAACAACACTCTCCCATTAAGCTGTTCGGAGAATTGCCTTCTCCTTCTAACCATTCCTTCTCCAACAGTGCCATATATGTTGGTCACTGCACATAAGAGTATTTGGCTCAAAGCTAGTAAGTTTTCAAGTGATGGACTGAGGGAGGAAGATGACATGCCAAATTATAGGAACACAAAGGTGAGATGGACACTCCATGAAAGGGCCAGAAGAGTTAGATGATTTACAGCTATTCTTCATTTGCTCTCTCCCTCAGTACTTCATGCCCTGCATGTTCTGTCAGTATTCTGTAATGGAAACACTTTATGAATACTACATTATTCTTTAAATACAACTGCAAATTATTTTTGAAGTAAAAGCACAATTGCACAAATATTTAAAAAGCTGAACCTGCACTCCTGCATTTTATATTAATTGGATCTTCATCAGAATGGTCTGGACAATCAAAATCTCCATCACATTGCCACTGAGAATTTAGAAGACATCTTCCATCAGCACAGCTGAATTCTCCAGGATTACAGTGGCGATACCCTAAAAATAAAGTGAGGAAAAATTCATACTGTTTACCTCTGACATTTAGCGCATATGTATAAATTCATCATCTTTATAAACATTTGCCACTTACCTTTATGTTGGCTGATCCACAACATACTACAACATTCTATGCAGATCCCCCACCCCTCTGGCCACTCTGCAGATGTAAATCCTAGTAATAATTATGCACCAAAGCCACCACAACTTGTACTCAACACCCTATTCCATGAGTGGAAAAAGGTGAAAGTGTTCAGACCAAAGACGCCAGAGAAATCTGCCATGGATTTAAATGAGAATGGATTTCTATGAACCCAGCCTGCAGATTCTGCAGCAGACCAGCTTTTTCTGAGTTGTGGGCATCCCATGGAGTTCCAGAACATTTTTTTTAACTGTTGAGGGTTGGGAGAGATTTGCTCAACTATAATTTGCTTGCAAATTTGCTTGCCATCCATGAGAGGAAGACAGAACAAAAGATACCTGACAATCTGTGAAACACAGTACAGATTTAACAAAATCCATACACCCCTAACTCTGATCAAACAGAACAGCCTCCCTCAAAGGTGTAGGGTACACAGGGTTTGCAGCTCCTGGTGAGGAACTATGGAAAATATCATTCCAGACATAGCAGCGATTACAGAAGTGGCAGCAGTAGCTGCTGGACCTCAGCCATGGCTAATGTTTGGGGGAAGGGGAACTATGCAAGTGTGGGGCATGTCTGGACAACACTGTGCTGTTGCAGATTGGGTTCACATGACCTAAAAATCTTTCATCTAGTATTTAAATTCAGAATTCTAAACGTATATACTCCATACTTGAAAGTAAGAGCGTTAGCTTTATAGTCCCTATTTTCCTGCAATGAGATAAGCTGAAAGATCGTGATCTGACCAAATCATCCAATAAGTATTATTGCTCAATTATCATTTGATCTTCAGCCACCCACACCCACCCCATGTTGAAATCCAACACTCTATTGTCTGTACAGAAACTCCTTCTGTTCATTCCTTACCCCTAGTTATATCCCTTAAATTTCATAGTCAAAGTGAAACACATATGTTCTATAGCAGTCTTCCCCAACCTGGTGCCCTATAGGTATGTGAGATGACAATCCCACCTGCTCCAGCCAGCACAGCCAATGGCCATGTTGTCTGGGGATTATGGGAGTTCTTGTCCGATACATATAGAGGGCACTAGGTTGGAGAAGACTTCTCTATAGCAATATATAACCACTTATTTATAAATGATTGTGCTATGGCCTATTTACACGTCACTGACTTCTACATTTAGTCAAATTGAAGATACCAAAGAGATCAAACCTCTCATAAATATTAGAAATAAATCTACAATTTTAAGGATTTTGCTCTGAAAAGGCAATGATTTCTTAGGTGAATATTAGCAACGTTCCCTTAGAGGAAAGAGGAATTGAATACTGATTAATTCACTTCCTTCAATTGATTCGATACCATTTGAGGGAGATGGGGACAGAGCACTTGAACTTCAAAGACACCTCTCCGTATTCAGGACTAAGCCTCTCAGAAGCTTCCATTTATAGTTTTGAAATGAATTAATGCATTATGCCTTAAAATAAAGTTATATATCTATTTTTTTTAAAAAAAATGTAATTAGAAAGAGCACATGTGAACAGAATTATTTAATAAAAGTATGCTGTTTAATCTTTAGATTTATTTTATCTTTAAAGAGGTAGTCAGGGCTGATATAGAATAACTCAAATAGAGGAAATTGACAGGTACTAAATTTCTCTTTGTATCATACTTCTATAACAAGCAATATATTTGGCATCTCCAATACATTACAGTTGAATCCAAGAACTTTTTGATTGTCTAAAGTCATCTATGTATAAAGGTTTTCTAGTCCAGTATTGCAACATCCATATGTATACCGGCAAATGTGATGATATAAGAAGTGAAAAACAGATAGGCCTAAACTGGGTTCGCACGTCACAATAAGCTACAAACTTTTATTTTTCTGAATAAGCCCATGATGGTTTATCAGGACGACTGTGAGCAGTTTTCCCCAATCACAGTGCTTTATTTAGCCAAAATAAGCTATTCTGATAAACCATGGTCTGCAGTGATGTTTATTTAAACCACTGTGGCCTATTGTGTCTACTGGCACTCCACAGTGACTTATAGAGTGGATTAAAGATTGTCTACAGAGTCACTTGCTGTAATTGCTCTGCTCCAGCAGGCAGATCTATGTTTCTGAGTTCTGCCTAGCAACAGATTGCACTCTCCACTCCTCCAACAGTAATGCACTTTGCAAACTTCCGAAGTATCAACCCTCATGTTTCCCATGGAGAAAGCTGTGCAGTGTTTAGTTCTGCCCCACATGCCTCCCCACGATGGGAACCTGTGTGTGAAATTTTGTACCATTACTGCAAATTTCCAAGAGTTTAGTGCATTCTCCCTTTTTGTTACAAAGGTATATTCACTTGCATGTCTTTGTAATCATGCAGGGTTTTGGTGATGCATCAGGTGGTAGCAATCTTGTTCCATGTTTTCCTTTGAAGCAGAAGACTAAGAACCTATCTACACTACTGCTTTAAAACAGTTTAAAACAGTTTTAAATGGTTTATAACAGTAGTGACAACTGTTGGAGCCCAGGACGGACTCCTTATACAGTTTTCAAAACGTTTTCAAAGTGTTATATCCTGCTTGGTGTAGATTGGTCCTAATACTCATCCATGTTAAAGAACTCAAATATAAACACAAGCTTCCCCTTTTACAACTTACAACACATTCATCATGTGGGACTAAAGCCCATTTAGCTCAATAGGACTTACTTCTCTGAGTAGATATATAGAGGTCTGCACTGGTACCTAGTCATTTTCCTAGCCCAAATTTACAAACACAACCTACCAGCACTACATTTCCCTAAAAAATACCAAACATATGAGCAGACTAGATAACAGCAATGCAGAAGTATCATATGCTACTCTCCCTCCTAACAATATGAGTATAACAAGATTGGATACTTTATAGGGCTTCAGTAACCAATAATCAGCCATTCTCTCATACACATACATACATCACACACAATATGGGTATAATGACAAACTTTATTTGTTTTGTCATGGTGATTTTTTAAAAGTTTACAAAAGCAGTAAAACACATTACATGAAAAAACTGTCATTCTTGCTAGATCCAACTCTCGATTTTATATGAATTTATTAAAGATCATTTCCGTTCTGACAGAACAGAATGACAGCTCGCCATGTGCGTTCATTCAGACCTGTCAGAACGGAAACTATCTTTAAAAAATTCTCATAAAATCGAGGGTTGGAGGGATCGTTTTCAAATTTCATACGCATACTTAGGCATACCCCATAAACACCGTGACCAAGTTTCAAGCCTCTAACTTTTAAAATACAGAAGTTATAGCCATTTTTTTCTTTAAAAATAGAGCTGCAAAAAATATTGTTTTTTCATGATAATTATCGAGAAGATGATATGGTTCACCTACGATATGAATAAAGAGAATATTTTTTTTGGTCTGAAATGACGATAACGATAAACAACGATACGTTTTGGCGTGCACACCCCTACTACTTATTTGGGCTAGATATGCGTACTGCCCAATCATGTCTACACTAAAATACTGAATTTGCAATTGTTTTCCAAAGGCAGTAATCACTAGACCAAAAAAAAAAAAAAACGAGAAAGAAAGTGTGTGTGTGTGGGGGGGGGGGGTCAAAATGAGCCAAGGTCCTTTCATTCCATGCTAGCCAAATGTCAATTATAACTGTCTCTTCACTCATTGGCTAAATGCACTGAAAAGTGAAAGTAGGCTCATTTCTGAAAGTTTTGTAGTGTACCTCAAATCTACAATGGCTAGAAGTTTGCTCATTTTTATTTGAAAGCTGGACATCTGGGCTACCTAGTTGGTCCCTTGCGCTGGTAAACTGGGGGCTGCAAGTCCTTTAGTCTAATGCTTCATCCAGCCATGATAAAAACTGCATTCATAACAAATTTGGCCTTCATTTGTCCTCACAATATGGGTTAGAGCCAGCAAGTGCAATTTTCAACAAAAAGTTGCAGTGAGGAGTACACCTCCACCACCCTCAACATTTAGTTAGCATTTTATTGCCACTGAGCAGGTTAGTTATTTTTCTTTTCCACTGTTAAGAGGTTTTTCACTCCTAAAGATTTGTTGTTATACTTTTTCAAACCTTAGGGTTTCCCCAAGCCTGCTAATACCCCCTCGTGTACCATTTTGGCTACATAAGGACTGGTATCCAGAGAACATTCTTTACCAATATATATGTTCATAACCATCTCCCCCAGTGATTATGGTTTCTATGTAAGTAAACCTAGCACCACATGGGGATTTACCTATTTAGATTCCACTAAAAAAACCGTCTGGCAAAATGCGTAATATCATAAAACACGAAGTGAGAGAGCTAGACCCAAGAAGGAAGCTGGTGTTGTCTGTTATAAAGATGGTCTCCTTGATATGGAGAACTTATGCTATCTACTTAGCATAAGATTTACTAACCTTGTCATTTGATCATAGGAGCTATATTTTTAATTGCATGCCAGCTGCAGCTGAGTGCTGGCAATTTTTCCTGTGCCCAGTGTTTATCACCGGTTTGGTGATAAAAGTGAGATGTCCCCAAACATACAACTGCATAAAAATAATAATTGAGAATTCTGAGAATATAAGACTCTTTTAGCATGTAGGAATCTCAGAAGACTGAAATTCAAATGCTCTGTGGTCTTCTACTGACAAGGAGAAACAGACTGAAATGAGGCAGAAAAAACAGTAAAAATAAGAGTAAATCTGAAATATTATATTACAAAACATTTTATATTACAAGGAATGTGATAATTTCGTAAACATAACACTAAAAAAATATTTTTCATCAATAGTCATTTGTCTTTTAGTTTAAAAAACTCTTGATGTCCACATGCCAATTATATATTTGCAGATATTCAACTGTAAGCCTTTACATAGTTAAAGACAATTAAAAAACAACACCCAGATTTAGATATTCCTTATTATTTTAATATCCAGAAAAAAGGGGGGAAACTAGTTCAGTCTCAGCATATCTAGGCCTTATCTCATTCTTGGGAAACTTAAAGACTTTTTTTTTTTACAGTTTATAACACATTATGAAAACATGTTATTCAGCATGACATTTAAAATAATAGGCCTTGAATGCATTATTTGTATAGTTTTCTTACAATTTTCTTTTCCATCTGTTTTACTTCTAAAACTCAACTTCTAAATTAATAACTGTAGATGTAAGTTATACTTGCCACATTCTAGTGTTTCATCTGATCCATCTCCACAGTCATCATCATGATCACATACAAATTGCTTGGGAATGCAGATTTTATTGTGGCATGTGAAAGTATTTTCATCACAAGTATTATTAGGTGCTAAGAAAAAGAATATAAGGTGGGAATGAAAATTTTCTATATTTGAACAATTCAACCAGCAACATACAAAGAAAAATCCCAAGAATGGTATTTAAGTAACACTTCTCACTGAAGGAATGGTTTCCAGAGCAGAATGAGAACAGTGGAGATAATTCAATGCTCGCACACACACACACACACACATATGCAGCCCAGTGCATCCCCAAAATCTGCTCCAGAGGATTGGGAGACCTTCCAGGGCAAATTTTGGAGGATGCAGGGGACCTGGGGCTAGTCCCTGCATGAGTCAAAGTCCACTCACACGACACTGGATTTTGCCTCAAGAGCTGATTCATGAGCCCACAATACAAAAGTACATAGTCACCTATCTGTAATACTTTTCATTCAGATTTTAATATTTTTATTGCATGACTTCAGTACAAAACACAACAGTCATTGAACAATCTTCTTTATATATAAAAGTAGGCCTTTTTATTATTCACTGCTTATTACACTACAACATTTTTTTCAAAGTCCCAATATTAAAGGCAATATTGTAAATAATTTGAGGGAAATTCAACCTCAGCCCATCCCATACTTCCACAGAGAATTCAACTTCTCACATATGGAGGAAGGGCAAAATTATCTTTCAATCATTGACATGTGCACAGGGTGTGCCAAGTGTGCACAGGCACACCCTAATTTCCCAGGGCTGGTGGGTCTTTCGACAGTGCACCCGCAAGCCCTCAGCCCCGTCTCACACCCGGGAAATGGATGTGGACTCTGGCTCTGCCCGGCAGAGGGAGTGAGGTAAGGGAGGCCCAGCCTCTTCCTCCTGCTCCTCGCTGCTGCCGCCGCCGCCACTCTGGGCGGCCCACATGCTCCACCAGTGCCCAGAGGTCCAGGTCAGCGCAGGCAGAGGAAGGACTAGCAGTGGCTGTGGCACCCTGGGGCCTGGAGCCAGGGCAGCAAGGGAGAAGGCTGGAGCTTTGGGCAAGGTGGCACCGGCTCCCCTCCTCCCTCCCCACCCAGCCCAGTGTGGAGCTGGAGCGGGATGAGACAGAGGCAGCGGTGGCACCCTGGGCCCTGGAGCCAGGGCAGCGAGAGAGGAGAAGACCGGAGCTTGGGGCAAAGCAGCGGTGATGGAGGCTCCCTCCCTGCCCAGCCCAGTGTGGAGCTGGAGCAGGAGGAGGCAGAGGCAGAGGCACTCCCCACGCAGGTGGCCCCATGTGCAGGTGATACTCCTGCTGCTTTTCCACCCACCCCGACTGCTCCAATTGGGGGCATGGGGGTGGGAAAGGCCCCGATTCCAGTAGTGCACAACCTAATGAAATGTGATGTGCATGCCTATGCTTTCAATAATAACCCTTTCTGACTTATAGGTTGCCACTCTAGAGGTACTCCAACTATTCACGGGACTTCTTAAAAGCTCATATGCATGCCCTTTTTGGATAGTGGCCTATATATTTAGTACTGAGTATTTTGCCTAACTTATTTGAGTTTACTGAATCACATCAATTCAAAGTTCTCAAGGGCAAAATATCATACTGAAAGGGGAAATAAAAAAAAGTAACAAGAAGGAAATAATTGCCAATTCTTCATATATGGTACAAAATAGCTCATACCACATCCTGCTGTAGCAAGCTCATCACTCCCATTAGGACAGTCTCTTTCACCATCACAAAGCCAGTGCTGAGGAACACAGGCATAGGAACCTAAGCAGCTGAACATGTCTGGGGCACAGGTTACTGAACCTGGAAAAAACGGTATATTATTGATCATAAAGTACCTTTTTAAATAATTTGTTAATTTGAAAGTTCTGTTCTGAAAGAACTTATTCACATTTGCTTAACCTAAAATACAAATACATTTTCAAATATTAACTCCTAATGTCCAAGTGAAGCAACAAAAATAATATGTTATAAGGATGTGTATATTGCTCATTAATTTATTACTACTGAAGGCACAAGAATGTTGTATTCGGAAGGAAGGGTGGCTCCTAATGCAGTGTCAAGGCTTCTTGGGAACTGCCAAATTCTTTATTGCCTGGGCTGAGTGCAACACATATAGTGCAGTGGCACCTCAATCAGTAGAGTATGAAATAGATTTGTTTGGATGGTTTTACTGAAAAATCAATAGTTTAACTAATGGATATATGCTTCAGTTACAGCCATATACCATTCTTAAGTTAATGAGGGGGAAAGGAAGTTCTGGAAATCATGTGGACAATATTGGAAGTCAATTACAATTCACAAGAATATAGGTCATCTTCGTTTGCTCAAATTAGTCCTCTAGCATTTCTAGAGAGAAAAGAGCAGAAGTAGGCATCACTTAATGTCAACAAATAATTAAGATTAGAAAACTGATTTCTTTATTCTAGTAGTCAGCAACCTTTTCAGACCCAGATCTGCTTTTAACCTGAACTGACAACAGGGGCCCCACTTTAATTTTTTTCTCCATCCATATTGCTCTTTCTCTTGCCCCTTCCCATTACCTGCCTTTCTCTTGTAGCAAAAAATCATAAAAAAACATGGTGGTTGTATGCCTCAGCCGTGGGCTTTCAGGTTTTTTACAAGGAAAACCAAGGAAACAATAAGTCAGATTCAAGGTTTGCTGACAAGGAGAGCTTTTTATTGAGTAACTTACAGCACGTTCAGGTGTATCCAATAAAGGTGGACCAAGCTGTGAAGCTTCTGCACAAAACCATCGACCAGCCTGGACCCCTATCTGGGTGCAAGAGCAACTTATATAGTGTTCTGGTGTTGGCACAGTAGCCAAGTTAGGCAAATGATTGATTATTGGGACTAATAACAAAGCACTCTTTCTCAGCACAGGATAATACAGCATTAATTGGCATTCTGATAAGTAAGACACTTTTGGCATAAACAAGTGCAATCTTCTTGGCACAGGAGAACATACTAATTGGCACAACTGATTGATGGGGTGTCTTTGGCAAAGCCTCTTCTTCTGAATGTCAGCTTGTTAGTATTCTTAGATAAGGTACCCGGCTTGTTAGACCTTGCAGAGCTCATGAGCTCACTGTTTTACATTGACCGTGCTTTGACCCATCTTTTCCCAACAGTCAGAAAGATGCTTACAGAGTAATGCAGAGAATAGCAGGTTGAGAAGTAGAAGCAGCATACATCTTCCCATAAACCTTTGCAAGTAACCATGGCCTGCAGGCCTGTAGGCCTTACCATGGTGATGTTGCTGGTGCAACCCATCTTGGTCTGAGGACAACATACTAGATAAAAATAACCGTAGATACCAGCCTTTCCCAATCTTGAACCCCCTGTTGTTGATGGCCTATAATTCCCATCAACCATCCCAGCATGGCCAAAGGTCATCATCTGGTGATCAAAAGTTGGAATGGTTGGTCTTTACAATATCAGCATAGAATGTTTAAAAATGCCTTCCCTTCATTAAACACATGTTTAACACACTATTTATGGATAACAGTTAGCAAACCTATTAATTTTTAGTTATAGCCAACAAGTTCTAATCTGAATGACCAGTTATACATTTAAGATCTATTTCTCTTAAAAGATACAGCCCATAATTACCACTTATTTTAATAGAAAATGTAAGATTTTTCTGCACTACCATATAGGATAGGAGTGAATAATATGCCATTCTGAAAGCATAAATAGAACTGTTCAAGAATGAATTTGATATGGTTAAACAGTTCAAAGGCCCATTTTAAAAAAATAGGCAACACCACAGAAATTGTATTTTAATTTTTTTAAAAAATATTTTAAGGAACCTTCAGATCCTGCCCGGAATCATTTTGGATTTTTCCTTCTTCATGGAAAACTGAGCATAATGGGGAAAATGGGGGTTTGAGCTATAAATCTATGACAGTTTGCCGGAATGGGATGAAATTGCAGTAGTTGTGAGCTCTCATAAGGTGCTTTCAGATCCTCCCCAGGATTATGTGGGATTTTTTCCTTCTTCATGGAAAAGTTGGTATTTTCCCTCCCTATGCCCCCATTTCCCCCTATTTAGCTGTTACCTCTGTTCTTTTCTATTTTTTTCCTTTTTTTCTTTTCACATTTACACATTTCTGAATGTACACGTTTTTAGAATTGCAAACAGAGAGCTTTTACTATTTATTTATTTTTGCGCATTTGTACTGAATCAAAGTAGTGATCTCCTGCAGTATCAGGGTGAGTGGAAGTGTTACTGAGAACAGGAAGAAGTGGGAGAAAAGGAAAACGTGACTGGTGCTTGAATTCTCTGACTGGGGCTTATTTGTGCTGGTGGGGTACTCTCAAGGAGAGCGAGTCTCTACAGTTCCTTCAAGAAATTATTACTTCTAGTGTGTCAGTTACTTTCCATTCAGAATAATGTACTATCAGGGGGTGCCTGGATGGGGTGGGAAATAAGCCTCTCTCAATTGCCAGGTTGATGATGTGTAGT
Source organism: Anniella stebbinsi (assembly GCA_029215795.1). Classification (NCBI taxonomy): domain Eukaryota; kingdom Metazoa; phylum Chordata; class Lepidosauria; order Squamata; family Anniellidae; genus Anniella; species Anniella stebbinsi. The sequence goes on along the minus strand of JARDYH010000001.1, from coordinate 236,774,229 downwards.
TCTACTCTCCCCTCCCCCCCCCCCTGCACTTACCTGGAAGTATGTTTATTTCAAGCACTGAAAAGCTAGGCTTTGGGGAGTATCCATCACGTGACACAGATGGACAATTTCCTAATACTGCGGACATTGGCCGGTATAGAAATTCAATAAATAAATAAATAAATTAGGGATGTGCACTGGATCGGACCCGATCCACGATCCGAGTCCGGTCCAGTGGGAAATCGGATAAATTATCCGATTTCCGATCCCGCAGCTGGATCGGCCGATCCAATCCGAACCGGTCCGAAAAAGCTCCGAACCGGTTCGGCGGATCGGCGGGCGCCCACTGGCGCCCACCGCCGCTTCCATTGGCGGGCGCCAGCGGGCGCCCGCCGATGAAAGTGGACAGCGGGGGGGGGAGGAGGGGGGCACTTACCTTCTCGGCCCGGTGGCTCCCGTCCGGCGCCGGCGCCTACTACTACTAGCAGGCTCCGCGGCCTGCTCTAGGGTGGCGCGCCGGGTGATGTCATCACCCGGCGCGCTACTCTAGAGCAGGCCGCGGAGCCTGCTGGTAGTAGTAGGCGCCGGCGCCGGACGGGAGCCACCGGGCCGGGAAGGTAAGGAGGGGGTGCGTGGAGGGGAGGAGGGGGCACGCGGAGGGGGGAGGGGGGCCCTTACCTTTCCGGCCCGGCGGCTCCCGTCCGGCGCCGGCGCCTACTACTCCCAGCAGGCTCCGCGGCCTGCTCTAGGATGGCGCGCCGGGTGATGTCATCACCCGGCGCGCTACTCTAGAGCAGGCCGCGGAGCCTGCTGGAAGTAGTAGGCGCCGGCGCCGGACGGGAGCCGCCGGGCCGGAAAGGTAAGGAGGGGGTGCGTGGAGGGGAGGAGGGGGCGCACGGAGGGGGGAGGGGGGAGGGGGGCCCTTACCTGCCCGGCCCGGCGGCTCCCGTCCGGCGCCGGCGCCTACTACTCCCAGCAGGCTCCGCGGCCTGCTCTAGGATGGCGCGCCGGGTGATGTCATCACCCGGCGCGCTACTCTAGAGCAGGCCGCGGAGCCTGCTGGAAGTAGTAGGCGCCGGCGCCGGACGGGAGCCGCCGGGCCGGAAAGGTAAGGAGGGGGTGCGTGGAGGGGAGGAGGGGGCGCGCGGAGGGGGGAGGGGGGCCCTTACCTGCCCGGCCCGGCGGCTCCCGTCCGGCGCCGGCGCCTACTACTACCAGCAGGCTCCGCGGCCTGCTCCAGGGTGGCGCGCCGGGTGATGTCATCACCCGGCGCGCTACTCGAGAGTAGGCCGCGGAGCCCGCTGGTAGTAGCCGCCGGCGCCGGACGGGCCGAGAAGGTAAGTGGCGGGGAAGGGGGCTTACCCCCCCCCCGGAGCCGTCCGCTTCTATCCGCTGGCGCCCGCGGGCGCCAGCGGATGGAAGCGGGCGGCCCCAGGGGGGGTAGGGAGCGCGGGGGAGGGGGTTTACCTGCCGGGGCCATCCACAGCGGACGGCCCCGGGGGGGGAGGGAGTTAGGCCCCCCCTTACCCACCCGCCGCCATTTTTTCCTCATAGATTTGCATTGCAATGCAAGTCTATGGGGAAAAAAATGGCGGCCGATCCAAAAATGTACGATTTTTGGGTCGGGATCGGACTCGATCCGGTCCGGGGGGCCTCCGATTTTGTCCGAACCGGTCCGGGACAAAATTGGAGGTCCCGATCCGGGTCCCGATCCGATCCGGGGGGTCCGTGCACACCCCTAAAATAAATACCACAAGGTGCTTTCCTTCTGTGATCGTGAATATGCCCCTTTGTCAAATAAGGCAGCCTATAAAATGTTTAATTAAATATTACTCACTGCAAATAGCTTTACTTTCATCCAAGCCATTTCCACAATCGTCTTCCCCATCACAAGTCCATTGTTTAGAGATACACTTGTGTTCAGAACAAGCAAATTGATTCCACGAACAAGAGGAATCTAAAAGGAAATGTAAATGATATATATTACCTATGTTCAACATGACAAGTCCATTAACAGCATTATAGAAAAGTTACAGCACACCTACTAATGATGTGCAAAAACCTTTTCAGATATTTCTGAGTAAATTCACCTCAGATTTTCCAGCTTTAAATTTAGTCCAAAATTCTAAAGTGAGATATAAGTGGACTCTGGCAGGAAATAGAATCGAACAAGTGGAATCGTATAAATATCTAGGCATATGGTTTCACGAAGCTCTCAGCTGGAAGGCCCATATAAAATATACTAAGACCAAAGTAGAACAAAGTTCTGGGGCTTTATCCCGGTTTTATTTTACAAAGGGCGGGAAATATATACCAGCAGTTACCCAAGTGTATAAATCCACTGTCGTGTCCCAAGTTTTGTATGGATCACCGATATGGTTTCCACTCTTTAAAAGTAACCTTGAAGGAATTCAACACTCCTTCCTTAGGTTAACCTTCGGTGTACCTAGATGCGTCTCAGGAGGTGCTTTAAATTTGGAAGTGGGTCTTAACTCGCTAAAATGCCAAGCCTGGATTTTTTCTGTCCAATTCTGGCTCAGGTGCCACCTTGCGATATCTCACGACTCTTTAGCCTATAAGGTATTAAAAGACTCATTTGTATCTCCCTGGATGAAAGCTGTAGAGTACAAGATTTCGAGCATAGGGCTTTCACCCCCTTATCTGCTAGCGGTAGGACTTGATAAGGCAAGAGCAATCATCAAGCAAAGATTAACAGATATAGACACCCAGGAGTTAATTGGGGCATCAAGGGGCCCCTGTTCACCACAGGCATTGGGGATATCAGTGCTCCTTTGTAAAGAGGGAGCACAATATCTAAGGTGGCTATCAATTCCCAAATATAGGAAGGCCTTTACACTAGCCAGGTTTAATGTTCTCCCGTCTAGGGTATTGGAGGGCCGCTACAAGGGAATTCCTTGGCACAACAGATGCTGCCCCTGCAATGACACCGAGGTCGAATCTATAATACATGTTTTATTTTTTTGTAGGTTTTACCAATCGGCCAGGGTAGACTTAATTTGGCCAATTACACAGTCCTCCCAGGGCATTCCTCTGAGGCCCTAACAAGTATTTTGCTCCAGGGTACAAATAAGCGAATAACGGAACAGGTAGCTAAGTTTCTGAATCTGGCTATTCGAACCAGATCATTAGCAGACGATTAATTTTAACACTCACTATTTATAGTATTTATTTGTAGATTTATAGTCCCTTTTATATCAGCTAAGTTGCAAGCATCATGACTGTATGTTATATTTGTTTTGCCTTTGGTCTATTGACTGTAAATAAAGGTTGATTGATTGATTGATAGTCCAAAATTCTAAAGGCTCCAGTGGAATCCTGCTGTTTTTCATGTCATTTTGAACGTGATCTTGATTATCTTTTTTGAAAATCACGTAAGAAACTATTTCACTACCTTGCCAAATGGAAAGAAAAAGAATATGCACGAGAAGAGACTTTCTTATTCTGGCAGGCTTTTGGTGAATAATGTGGACCCCCGTCTATGTTTAAGACTTTTAAATTTTAATATAACATAACATAACATAACAATTTATTTCTTACCCGCCTCTCCGTCTGGATCGAGGCGGGGAACAACAACATGATAAAATACATAAAACTGATTAAAACATGATACATATTATTAAAACTGCATAAAAATCTTAAAACATCCTAAAAACATGTATTTTAAAAGTTGAAAATGTTTTAATATTGAAACCTATTTATTTATTTTTTTAACTTTTGGATATCTCTTATTTATAGCTTTTAACTTGTATGTTTTAATTTTGTAAAGCTGACTTAAGGCCCAGCACTGGGCAAAAGGAGGGATACGAGTGAAGATAATAATAATAATAATAATAATAATAATAATAATAATAATGAAAGACACATGCACATCTTCCAATATTTTGCTTGTGGTGATTGCATTTTCCCACCTTTTAATTTTTTTAAAATTTCAAGTACATTAAAAAAACAGTTCTAAGTGAATGGACAGTTAATAGGGGTATATAATTATACACTTTCTTAAGAGCCTAAAAAGGTCTTGTTTTAAGGGAATAAGCAGTTCTCTCTCTCTCTCTCTCTCTCTCTCTATACATACATACATAGAGAGAGAGAGAGCAAGCACAAGGAAAATTGCAGAGAATTTTGAATGACTACATATTCATTAAAGGGAACATTTACTTTATTAGTGTTTATTAAACTCATTCACATAGAAGAAAAGCCCTGTAAGCAAAAGAAAAACATGCCATAGTCATTTGTTCTGCAAACAGGAAGAGCAAGTGTCACTAGACATTGCTGTAAAGTAATCATTGGTTTCCCTAACTCTTTCTTTTTGCCAGGGTGAGAGACTGGGGGCAGGTTCTCTTGTTTTCCTTATGCTGCAGGGCCCTCCTTCCACTTGAATGAGTTAGTTGTCACCTTCTGAATACTACCCCGTCCACCTTCTCTGGATCCATGCCTTAAGTCTTCACAAATAGATGCAAACCCTAAACTGGAAAATTACTCATGAAAGCACGGGGTTACTAGAATATTAATATTAAATGCTTTTAAGGCCTCAGCACTGGATGACATAGCACAGGACTGAATGAATGAAATGGCCCTCCTCTCTTCCCCTACAATCTAGGACAGAATTTGGGTTTTGTAACAGAAAAAAATGTTTTGTTTTTAATTTTGGAAGCTAATTCTTTATGTTTATCTTTACTTATCTGCATTATTTTTTTAATATTTTTTATTTTATTTTCCATTTATTTCAGTGGAGAACTAGCCTGAGCAGTTGCCTAGAATGTTGTGGGTTTTCATCCAAATTACATGATATATTCAGGCATTGTACTACTCTCTCAGGGCGTTATACCTGCCAAAACAATGTGAAAATTAAAAATGACTGTAACAGGAATTAGGCAGTGGGGTGACTTTGTTTCTTTTTCTACTTGTTTTCAAATTTAATGCATACTTGTCACAGAAATTTACCAGTTCATCTCTACTCTGCACCCAATTGATATCACATGTTCCATCCTTTTTACTGCATCATGGGACAGAAATATATTTATGTAAGTCAGCATGAGACAAATGTCTTCTATGTAGGCACTGCTGGAAATCTACTAAGACCCCCTAAAATAAGCTTCCCTTTCCTTCTAAATTTCTACTGTTAAATGCATGACAAGTCCAAAACACCCTCCGTCTTCCTGATCTTGTCAGTCTCAGGCAACTGCACTGAAAATGGGGAAATATTTATGACTGTATGGGCAACAATATTTATATTTATACTGCAATGCAAAGGAAGTATGTGACCATATCTGGAAAAAGAAGCCTAAATTTCGGGACTGGACATAAAACTCAGTATGGATTGATTTAACAAAATGTCTTGAGGATCCAACTTCCAACAGACAGATAGATAATCTTGTCCAAGTCAGGCAAAGACCATTTTATTTTCCTAGGCATTTAAAGTTATGCTGTATTGTTTTAGCTTAGTGGTGTTCTTTAAAAAATCCTCTGCTCTTTGCCTTTAATTTATCTCTTCTGATCTTAATTGATGTGTTTTGTTTGCTGCATTTTTGTATTTTATTGTAATGTGATTTTTAAAATTGCATTGTTTTATTCTGTAAACTGCTAAGGGAACTTTCTGTTATGGAGTGTCATATAAAAAGTATAGATACTCAGATCACATTTAAATTAAATGAACAGATAGATCTTATAAAATGCCCGCTACCTGATCCCTCTGGGACAAATTCCACTTCAGCATAAATCAATGTAGACTAAAGACACAGACCCTGTTCCTTACAATGGCCACATTTAAATATCACTTTAAGCTATCATGGGTTATTAAGCTACTCACTGTAGCTTATTTTGAAAATGATCTACTGTTATCCTCCATACAATCAGACAAATATACTACTGTGCATAGCCTGTTTTTAACCTTCCACAATATCCCAATGAGAGGAGAGAGGTGTGGGGTAAAATACAAAGGATCCTCCAATCCTTGAGAACCTCATGGAAGGTGGCACTGCTGGCTTCAAGTTGAAGGGAGAATTGAAGGAAATTCCCAACCTGCCCTCTTTTTCCAGCACCAGGAGAACTTTACTGAACTGTGCTGGATCAGAGCCATTAGCCGGATCTAGTCAACTATCTATATTATCATGCATATATCAACTTGTCTGGATTTCAAGGTGTTCATTACATTTTTATTTTTTTTAATTATCTTAATCATATTCTTTTGCTGGCAAATCAACAGATCTTTTGCAGAAATATCCATGATTTATAGGTAAGATACTTACCACAGTGTAATTCATCACGTCCATCTTCACAATCTTTCTGACCATCGCATACCCAGGTATTCAAAATACATCTCCCGCTAGGACAACCAAAGTAATTTTCTTCACATGCATGCTTGTTTCGAACTGTAATAAAATACAATAAAATAATCAATGAATTACTTAGATAAATATAAGTTGCGCAATAAACAAAAAATACCACCAATAAATGTGCTAAATTCCTTATCATGAAGAAAGATTTTTTTTTTATCTTATCCCAATTACCTGGGCATTTTAATTCATCGGTGTAATCTCCACAGTCATTGGATCCATCACATAGCCATTCTGGTAATATACAAAGTGAAGTAAAATTGCAGCTAACAAATCCTGACGATTTGACTCCAAGTTTATAGAAGTGAGTACAATCTGTGTTATCTGAGGAACACAAAATGCAATTAATATACATTAAAGTATAGCCTTTTTGGATCTCAGTGCTGGAATTTATTTTATAGAGATTGTTTAGCTCAAATTCCACAATCATTTCATATTATCAGATAAATTAAGGCTGCAATTCCATTGAGCTCAGTGGGACTTAATTCCAAGTAGAGGTATGCAGGTTTGCACTGCATATGGTACAAATTAATTACAATGATATATTGTAATTAGTGTCAGAAACAAATAACTGGAAATGGAATAACATAAAATAAGAATAGAATTGCTTACTGCAGTTTTTCTCATCAGAAGCATCCGAACAATCAATAATCTGATTGCATTGTGCTGACTTTGCAATACAAGTTCCATCTGCACAGTGAAATTCTGTTGAAGTACATCCTGAAACTACAGGGTAATGTTTGAGGTGGGGTGGGGGGTGGAGAAAGATATAAATTTAGTTTGCACTGTTGGGGGCATTTATATTTTAAGTTACAACTAAATTAAATACAAAATATAAAACGTATTTTGTCTTAAAATAAAAAGTTATGCATATTGTAACCACACCCCAGAACAGCATATTTTAGCATTGATCTGTTCCGAATATTAAGCATTTTCTTTCATCCTTGCTTTTTCATCCCATACTTGTAAGGTCCATTCTTTTTCTTAAATAATGCTTAATTTGTCCAGATTCACCCATGCACAAAGACATCCCTATAAAAATGATTCAAAGCACTGAATATGAGGCGGGGGACATATAGAAATATGAAGTATCCAATGGGTCTACTGTTTATTAAAGGAAATGAAAAATAATGTACCAGACAAAATTAACAAGGTTTCTGTGGCAAAGGGATATACTGGCACAAATTCATCATAACAATGTAAAAGGAAAGGAAAGAAATGAGGTGAGAGGGCAAGAACCAATCCAGAAAAAATGTTCCGCTTCAGTCCTGACCTTATTTATTAACATATTTCTACCCTGCTTTTTAGTACAAGCCAGAACAAGGCTTGCCCTAAATAATAATAAATAGTAAATACTGAATAATAGAATTAAAAATAAAAAGTGGACAAACAAAATTAAAAATATTGGAAAGGGCTATATGGGAAAATACATAACAGAGTGCTAAACATGTGAACACTAATAACGGACCACAGATTATAGAATAGGGTATGAACCATCCCTTCTCCTTGTGCAATGAAGAGTGTTGCCAAAACTTCCTCCTCTTTTACCTTCCAGAGGGTGGGGGAGCAACACTAACCAGCACTCCTGCAAGCTCCTTGCTGCATATAGCTGCCTTTCCCCCTAACAACCGTACCAAAATGACACTACTGAGGGGAAATGATGTCCCCCATGGGGACATCATTTGGAACATTACTAGGGCCAGGTCTACACCAAGCAGGATATGACATTGCGAAAACGGTTGGAAAACTGTATATGGGGTGTATCTTGGGCACCAACAGTTTTCACTACTGTTATAAACCGTTTTAAAGCAGTAGTGTTGATCTTGTCTAGGTTGCAATGCAGTTCTGTTACAGGGCATTCTGAAGGAGGAATGGTGGCTGCAAGAAGCCGGGAGGCCACAAGATTGCTGATACATTTTGCCCCCAGACCCTGAAATCACCCCCTCCCCAAATAGTCAAAATGAGTTTCCCATTTTTTTCAGTCTGTAAAGGCTCATGAAACTGGATGGCCAATTTGGTCTAGTCCTATATCATTAGTAGCAAAAATAAATAAATAAAACAATTCAATAGTCTAGTTTCACTCTCAAAATCAAAATCAATTAATGGAAATAAACACCTTGCAACATGGGGCAATTCTATCTGCAATTCAGTATGCCACCAAGACAACAAAGCAGAGGTGGTTCTGAAAGAAGGAGAATAATATTTTTTGAAAATTGCAGCCTTTCCACTCATTCCTCTAAATTTAAGCAAGATAATGTACATTATGAAATATCAACCACAAAGGCTGCATGGAAAAGCAATGGACCCTTTAGCAAAAACCTCAATGGGAGAAATTGAAAAGGGACTTGAAACGTATTTCTCTTTATGTAGGTACATAAATCTCAAAGCTTGTGCAATATATTGCACATCTATCTGCATCATTTTTTTCTGGGTAGCCTGCACAAGTATTTGTGCAACTAGCAACCAATAATTCCATCCCATACACAGAAATTAAATCAGAATTAGACATTTAGGGAGCAATCTTATGTCCTCTAGACAGTGTCTGGAGGGACAGAGGATTGTTTAGTTTCCTGGCTCCAAGCTCGTAAACAGGGCTCCAAGCTGGGAGCCAGGAAACTGTGCTCTCCTTTTCCTCCCTCTTGTAGCCAGTGAGGGGAGAACCTTGCTGGCTATTTCTCCACACACGCAAAATGAAGCACAGAAATGGGAGAAAAGTGTCATTCCTGGTGGTGTGGAGGGGAGAAGACTGGGGCAGCAGCCATATGAAAAATCCTATTGCCACCCCAGCCTTCTTCCCTCTCACCTCAAAGCCTCCGCTAGACAGGCAAAATCACACGTCTAGCTTAAATGCAGCGTGGGAAGTGTAAGGTCCCTGCTGCTCTGCATAGGGTACTCATAATCCTCTGAGTTTGGAGGCTTACAAGTACCCAGCATACCCAGGGTGCAATTCAGAGGATTATACCCTTGTAGGTTTCAGGATACTTCTCCACGCCAGTGGAACTACAATAGCCACACTGTAAATTGCAACAGCTGATCAACAGACAGTTATTGAGCAGTTAGTTTTTGTGAACTGTCCAGAGAGCTTCAGCTTTTGGGCAGTGTAGTGTTTGTGATAGGCCCATTCTTTGAGCCAGGCCAGGATTTATGAATGACCTGCAATTAAGCACAGATAATCCATTCCAGGTTTTGTAGCAGGCGGGCAATGCAAAGGCCAGTCTGCCTGTAGCTGCCTGCAAAGAAGGAGCACTACAATAAATATCTACCACCTAAGTTTTGTGTGGAACAAGATTCCTACTTCCAAGGGTCCCAGGTCTGTGGACACAACAGGCAGTATAGAAATGAAATAAATAAATAAACAAACAAACAAACAATGATCAAGGATGCAGAAATATTGTGTGTGTGCTCCTAGATGTAGGATATGAAAATTCTTTCCCTGCAGAGCTGTATTTTCTGTACATGAGGGATTGGATTGCATCCAAAACGTGGTATTCTTATGGAAGCATGTTTCTGCACACAGATTTCCACCGCTGAATCAGAGTATGCATCTATAAATTATATGTATATGTATGCATGTCAAAAGTCAGGTCCCCCCCCTTTTTATTTTTTTACGTATACTTTTTTGCATCTTGAAAAATTTAGGATTCTCTGAGTGCCTTGGGTTAATGACCATGTAACTTATGCCTGCAATGTAATGTATATGTTATTGTAACATATATGTTTATATTAAATGTAATTCAGTTAAGATAGGGTTAATAACATGCTAGTGAGTGAGTAAGTGAAAGGCGGGAGGGGCTTGTGTGTGCGAGATGATATAAAGCGAGATAAGGCAGTTAGATGATAGGGCTTAGGGATTGAAGAAACAGATATAGCTAGTGGGGTTTGTATATGGGATTTTAGAAGGGGTAGAGTAGGTTGGGGATTTAGGACAAAGCATTGATTTATATAATAAATTTTTATTTATTTATTTATTTAAAGAAATACAAACTCCCACATCTTGAGTGACTTATTATGCTATTATTATTAAATCTATTTCCTTGTTACTTCTTCTGTAGTGAGTTGAGGGAACAAATAAGGCATATTGGATGTCTCTGGAACTCAGAGAGAGAAGAAAGGTCTGAAACTTGGGTGTCAATGGGGACAACAGATCCAAGCGAAAACAGGCCTTCCTGAGGGATTTGCTTCTCAGTTTCTGAGGTAGAAACTGGAGAAGGGTGGAACCTGGGTAGGAACGTCACAGACCACATTTAGTTCTTATTTTCATTACTCACCAGCATATGTCACCACTGTCCACCAAAACTATTTAGACCATCTTACCGCCAAACCAATTTCAGCAAAGTAAACATCTTTTTCTGAATGATTTCTTAACATATATATCAACTTTCTAAATATTATAATGCAAAAGAACAAAAAATGTACCTTCACAGCCTATTTCATCAGAGTCATCACCGCAATCATTTTTGCCATCACATACTTGATTAGTGGCTATACAGCGGCGATTTAAACAGGGTCTAAAGCCTCTCCGACAACTTCGATTTTCTGGCAAATTAAAATACAGAAACAGCCATTATTATTTCATAAAATTCCTATAAACATGGATAGATGGTTTTGGGACTTAGAAGTTAGTCAATAACACAAGAATTAACCTATACAATTTAGGGTGCAAATCTATGCAAGGTTAGACAGAAAAAAAGTCATTACACCCTTTGTTGATATATTACCCAAAAACAAGATATGGCAACATAACCAAATGAAAAAAAAGCTTTCTATGTATTGACTTACCACAATAAAATAATTTCTCATCAGATTTGTCCTTACAGTGGGCTATACCATCACAGGAGAGTTGATAATCAATGCACTCACCATTTCCGCACTCAAACTCAGAGTAAAAGTTGCATGAGAAGTTTTTGGCTGAAAGGCAAAGAATACAAGACTGAACTAAAGTACAAAGTTCATGGCATAAAAGCCAATGGCATTTTTATAATCAATGTAAAAAGTAAAAATGGGTTAGATCCAAATATCCATCCACCAAAGGGATGGGTAAAAGTCAGCTTGTTGAATATTTCAGGTTGCAAATTTCTCATACTAGAGCTGCTAATAATTCAGTTATCAGAATACTGTTCTTCTAATACCAGGCACCATGGGACTCAGCAACAGGAAAGCAGAAGTCCTGCTGCCATGACAACCTATTTTGTGATTTGCCACAATGTGACATTTTAAATCTCTGAATCATTTCACTTTTATATTCAATTAAAAGCTACTGATTTGGGAACCATATTATACATGCTGGTATCTTAGTGAAAGTTTCAAAGGCACTATGCCAGAAGACACACAGCAAATTGGTTTGGCTGTGGCAAAGAACAAAAAGGATACTCTGTGATAGGATTCTCTTATGATTTATTTTGGGAAGCCCCAAACACTACTACTGCCCTCAAAGGTAGTAAAAAAAAAAAAAGACACAAACCTGGACTTCATCTCTAATCTGTGCATTTGTTTCTTGATTGATTGATTGATTTGAGTTATCTGTCTGCATCTGTTTTAAGTTCTCTGCCTGGATTCACTGATTCACTGCAGTGGATCCAAAACCTTTTGTACTGGGTTCTACCCTCACATTCCCGCCCTCCAGAACTAGGTTTGGTGCAATACGGATGTGTTCTATAAAAGCTTTTCTATCTATGTGAGAGCCATTGATCCATGAGTAGGTCCCACATGACTGCAGGCTGCATCTAAATGACCTAACCATTTTTATGGCCCTTTGCCATGGAATCATACCGTGATGATTCTATAAAAAAGGTCTAAGCAATTGGTTCTACCCATATTGCTGCACACATGACAGCCAGATGTTCTTGTAACTGTATAAGGTTCATATATAATCAACCACAATTATTTAAAGGACATCTAATAAATTATATAGAACTATGGCCATGCTCATGATAATGAGCTGAATGTTGCTTTCAGCCTTAGAGGGCACAATTATGCCAAACATAGGTTACTACTGATACCAAACTGTCAATTTACAAGACCTGAACTGAAAGCAATACATTTGTAACAGAATAAGAGAGTAAATATTACTGGATCAGAACAGTAAAATCTTTTTGGAAAGATATGAAATTTAGAGTGACCACATGAAAAGGAGGACAGGGTTCCTATATCTTTAATATTTGCATAGAAAAGGGAATTTCAGCAGTGTTATTTGTATGCATGCAGAACCTGGTGAAATTCCCTTTTCATCACAACAGTTAAAGCTGCAGGAGCCCTGTCCTCTTGACCAGACACAAAAGAGGGCAGGGCTCCTACATCTTTAACTGTTGTGAAGAAGAGGGAATTCCACCAGGTGCTGCATGCATAGAAATGACACCTGCTGAAATTCCCTTTTCTATGCAACTGTTAAAGATAAAGGAGCCCTGTCCTCCTTTCTATATGGTCATCTTATGTTACAATGTTTTGGATATGTAATATCACAATATTGTATATCTGGCATCTAACTACCAGTGATGCAGCCCATTCTAAAGTTTTGTCAATTAAGCAGCTTAATGTTTTTGGGAAGTATAAATGCCAGGCTCTGTCGCCAAGCTAATTACAATTTTGAACTTACTGCAACTGTGTGGGGTATTTTCAGAGATATGATGTGGGTTCATTAGCAATGGTTTTAAGGCTATATTGAAATAAGCTATTATGTTGAGATACTGGTGATTTAATTACATTCACTTGGAGCCATAGCAAATCCGTTGCCTGTCCAGATAAGATCAATTGATCTCTACAGGTTAAGATTTTCACAGCTGTTTTAAGTTTGTGCTGCACTACAGCAATGTTACAGCTTAATTAACATGCCTGTTGTCAACGCAAATCATCTGTATGACCCACTCTGTTTGAATTACATGGCCAAACAAGAACAGACTTGCAGCAAGGACTGCAAATCTATAGCAGTGACTGTAAATTAATTTATTGCTAAAAAAAGTTTTGGATCAACTCTATATTCACAATAGCAATGTTGGCAATGTTTTAATTCAACACACTTCCTTAAATGGCCTCATCCCGTAAAGTATTTAAAGGGAATAAATAAAGCCTGTTATAGAAAAGTAATTATCAAAACATGGGAAAAGGAAACTGATGAAAATGATTAACTGATGTTCACAGCCATGAAGGGATTTAAAAAACTCTAGTAAGTGCCCACAATGTCTTGGGGAAAATGGTGATGAAGCCCAACATCTGGAGAATTAAAATGCTGATAGGTTAATTTTCTCAGTTAATATTCTGGGTATTTCAAAATGTTGTCTTCTATTTTCCAAAGAGGTGCTTAGAGGTAGCCCCACCCTTTCTACTTATGTGCTGAGTGAACATGACTCCCTGCTGTCTATGTTTTCAGCATATGCAAGAGACTCCATTCATGGGCAATCAAATGTGCATTCCTCCAATTCAAATTGGCTCAGGATTTCCTCATGTATGAGGTATCTCTATGTGAATAAGTCAGTATGCACTGAGAACTCCCTTTTCAAACACACCAAATGCATAGACATGGGGTAGAGATGTGTGTATGGCCATGTGGCCCTGCAAAACCCTCACATGCTTTGAATATGTGAAGGGGGTTGTATTACAGTGAACTCATCATTACCTTGGGATCACTATATACAAATAAAACCAAAAGGATATCACAGTATGGAACTGAATGTTGCACTGCTATCCAAGCAGGCCAGACTGTACTATGAGGTGGCTGAGAACCCTATCTTATTTATCATCAAAAAAGAACAAAAAATGCATTACCAAAAGGGAGGACAAATGAGAACAGTTTTCCAGAAATTTGCATATTTTAAATTATATGTAGAAATAGAAATTTAGAAATAATTGCTATAATTTAAATAGAAATACAATGCATCTCACCATAACGAGGACAACTGTGATCAGATGACCTGTGTGCCTGTTGCTCAGTCTCCTGCCAGATACTAACTGTTGATAGGCAACATCAAGGCCCCTGTCCTCCCTTCTTATGATTAAAGAGGACTTGGGACTGGACTGGCCTTCAAACAGAGTACACCTTCAAATTTAGGACTATCCCCTGACTGCTCTTCAAATAGATGATTGTCATCTGTTAAGTAGTGCACGTGGCCATCCTACTCAGACAGCAGAATGAAAGTGGGCAGTGAAAACATTTGGGTTAATGCAAACCACATGAATTAGTGCCGGGCTGAAGCATTAGGCCCAATAGTACTTTTGGAGAAGGCAAAAGCCCTCTGAAAATTGGCAGATGATTTTTTTAAAAATGTTCATCTTAAATGTGAAATAGCCAAAACTTTATTTTATTTTTTTCTGTTCTAGTATCATTCCCATTGGGGCATTTTACAGGAAAGATGAATGCTGATGGATTGATTTTTGCTCTGCACTGCTTAAAGTGGCAGCAAAGTATTTTATAAATAAGAAAGAAAAGAACTTAAACTCTTAAATAAAAAAGTTATAGGCGTTTCTTTCCTCATTGTTTCAAAAATACTTTGCCACTACATGCCTGGACCTATCTTTCTGAAATTTCACACACATATCAAGCAAAGTGTTACCTGTGGTGTGCCCAAGTTTCCTGTTTGTATCTTTAAAAATAAAAAAGTTGAAGGCATAACTGTATTTACCCCACTGCTACCCATTTTTCTAAAATTAATTGCCACATAAAACAAGCACCTATGTTTCTGAAATTTCGCACACATGGGTCCCAATGTACCACCTACAATGTGGCAAAGTTTCATGTGTGGAACTTTAAAAATGAAAAAAGTTATAGGCATTCCTGGTTCTTTATTAAAAAATTGCCACAAAATGCCTGCACCAATCTTTCTGAAATTTCTCACAGATAACTACCCCTAACCCATCTACAAAGTGCCCAAGTTTCATCCTTCCATCTTTAAAAATGAAAAAGTTATAGGCATTTTTGTAACACAATACTAGGCTATGGGGAAATGCATTCAAAATGGCGTCCAATCCGAAAATCGGACATCCAATTTTTGGATCGGAATCGGATTGGATCGGATCCGCCCAACCTCCGATCCGATCCGGTCCA
The DNA here is from genome assembly GCA_029215795.1 of Anniella stebbinsi. Taxonomy (NCBI): domain Eukaryota; kingdom Metazoa; phylum Chordata; class Lepidosauria; order Squamata; family Anniellidae; genus Anniella; species Anniella stebbinsi. Next base: position 236,758,863 of record JARDYH010000001.1, on the reverse strand, counting down.
CCAGGTCCAATACCGATCCGCGATCCGATCCAGGGGGTCAGTGCAGATCCCTAATGATTATCTGCCTGCTCATGGTTTATGTTCAGTGGAATGAGTTCTTGGCTTTCAGGAAACAAGTTTTTCCCCTGGAAATTGTTATTATATCTCTCTTTCTCGCTCATGACAGTTTTTCTAGACAGCCATGATGGGCTTTGGTAAGCCTTGTTTTGGATTGCCTGGGATGGTTTATGCAAGGAATCTTTTGAGCCCTTTGCCATGTACAGATTGGAAGGGGGAAACCAAGTTATATGGATCTTTGACAAAGTTATAGTTATTAGCTTTGGATTGTTTTGGAATTACTTATGGAGTCTATGGCTAACTGTAACCAGCTATATGATTTTTGAAAAGACTAACCATTAAGCTTTTATAACTGATTTGGGGTGTCAGAATGCCTGAGTGTGTGCCTGAGGGATCAAGGCTATGACAGCTAAATACCCAAACAGTCTGCACAGATGTAAACATGTATAGCAGGTCATGTAGTAGCATGTCCAAATACTCTAAATTTAAACAGGTTATCATGTTAACAGTTAATATTACTTACACACACATCCGTTGCCATCTGTGAGTATTCGATCACCTCTACATGAACAATTAACATGGCCATCAGGAGTCAGGAGACACAAATCATGACAGCCCCCATTCATTTGGGCACAAGGAGACAATTCACCTGAAAAAAGAGATACTGTAATATAAAACCATCAAAAATCAAATGACTTTCTATTGACATTGGAATCACTTGCTTCATTCTTTGGCATGTCTTGACTGGTTGAAATCTAATAAAATTATTAGACTTGTGCAAACACAAATTACTTTTAAACTTTGCTCTCAATATTTTGAGGATAGAGTGAAGAATATGCCTGTTTCCACAAAGTTTCCTCATCTGTGACTGTTATGGATTTTCTCTGCAGATATTTTGGGATTTTTAAAATGGTATATAAATACTGAAGTCCCTAGAATCAGCACAGATTTTATCTTTCACATTTCGATCCCACTCTTACACTGAAGATTTCAAGGCAGTATTCATTTTGTTTTCATTTTATCTATACAATTCTGTAAAGTAGCTGAGACTGAATGACTGGCCCAAGGTTATCCAGCAAACTGTATGGCCAAATGGGGATTGCCACTTTGGTCTTTGGCCTGAGTTCTATACTCTATGTATTGTAGTAACTAAATCCAACTTTCAGATGCTCCTCCCCCCCACCCTGGAACTGGGCCATTTTAGAGAGTTCTCATTTACCTATCTATGCCTACCTTATGATATTCCGTGGGTCTATCTACATTGTGCACATATAACAACATCATATTGGCTGTGCGAGTAGAGATCTTTCCCAAAATGAAATTTTAGATTGTCAAGGAAAGAATTATGTGCTTAAAAAGGGGTAGTCATGAAAGAAATGTTGTGGGCCAAGTAAAAAGGTCACTGAGCATTCTGGAAGAGGCTAACATACTACTGGATCAGAAGGGCCCCTTTTCGCGCCCGGCACGCCTGGGCGCGAAAAGGAGGTTGCGGTGGGGGTGGGATGACAGATGAGACAAGGGAGCCACCCATTGGTGGGCTCCCCAGTGGTGACACTGCAGCTGGGAGGGGACTAAGGAGTATGTATGATACTCACCCCTCCCAGCGGCCATTCGTTTCTCCCTCTTTGTGGCTTGCGGTTCCTTCGTGCGCAGCTCTCTCGTCAAGCCTGGCTAGCACAGCGGGGAGAGAGCTCGCGCTGCGGTGGGGGTCTCGCTGGTGCCTTGGCGAAGAGCATTACAAGCCGCAGTGATCGGTGGCCAGCAGGAGAGGCTGCTTCTTTGGCCTACCGAGGCCACAGTTTTTTGGGGCTGGACGGTCTCCCCCCCTTTATCTTTCTGGGAACGCTCGGTGGGTGGTCCCTGGGGCAGGCAGCGGTGCAGCTGCCTGGCGGCGATGGCCATTTGGGCAGTGGGGCCTCAGATTTTAGAAGGCCGGATGGCCAAAAAACCCTCCCCCCCAAGTTTCTTAAAGTCCATCAGGTTTTTTCCCTGTGCGAGATCTGGTCTGGGGAGACAGGGCGGCCGTTATACTAGGGGGACTGGGCTCCGGCTGTGAATTGGGCACTGGGTGAGGGGTGCCTTTCTCTCCTACGTCTTGGCCGCGGGCGGACTTATTGTGCAGCCAATTCCTTGTTGCCGGGCAAAACTTTGTTGCCGGGCAGAACTTTGTTGCCGGGCAGAACTCAGCAGGCTCCTTGCATGCACGCCTCACTACATCTGGGCCGCGTGCCAATCCCTTGTTATTGGGCAAAACTTGGCAGACTTCCTGCAAGCATGCTTCCTTAATCTTGGCCGTGTGCCAATTCCTTGTTGCTGGGCAGATCCTTGTTGCTGGGCAGCCTTGGCAGGCAGCCTTCAGGCGCACTTGATACAATTGAGCGGGCAGAGAAGGGGGGAAAGGCAGTTTCTTCATAGCCTTTAGCTTACCCTCCCAGGCAGCTCCCAGGCTTCAGTTCTGCAATAGCAACACGTGATGCCTCCCAAGAAGGGCATCGGTGGCAAGAAAGGGAAGGGGAGAGCCCCTCGTCCCCCAGCCAAGTGCGTTTGGCCTCAGAATGCATATTCTTCTGAGGAGGACGAAGATCCCAACATTTCCGTGATCCTTGCTAGGTTAACAGCAGCTGAAAGGGAAAAGGGGATTGCCCCCTCTCCAGTTTCCAACCTTACAGGGAGGGGAGTGGTACGTGGCAAGAGGTTGACTGGGGCTCAGGTTCAGGATAAAATACTGACATCTTTTGCAGCACAGCTGGATGCTATTGAGGGGACATCCAGCATCCCCGAGCCGAGTGCCTCTGCTGGGTCAACGTCCAGTACGACTGGTGGGAACATCGAACCGGTTGCAGACGCGAGCCAAGCTGCAACGGCGATGAACGTCAACGTTGAGTCAATTTCGCCACTTGGGGCGCGAAGCTGGGTTCAGGCGGCAGGCGAGACACACTGTACTACATCTCAGTTACATTCTCAAGCAATGGGCCCCTTTTCTCCTTGGGCTTAGCATCCTTGGCTCAATGGCTTTGGATGGCCTTTCCCGACATTCACCGGTGGGAACTCATCAGGCAGTCAGCAATTTGCGGAGACCCAGGGTCCGGCGGGGGCCTGTTCTCCACTGTGGGATACAGCGATGCAGGCCGCGGCGGCGGCCCTGACGGTACCTCCCATTACCCCTTCCCAACAGGGTAGTGGTGTAGAAGGGGGGTCTAGTGCCACCCTGCAGGCACCATCGGCAACCAAGGTGTGCACTGCGGTCTGGCAAGGTCTGGCCAGTATCACGGCTTCCGGGAGGACAGATGTGCCTCCGGGTGCTAAGGACCCTTACACTGGGGCGGCAAGGGATGCTATTCCTACAGGGAGCACGGCGGCTCCATTAGGTTATCACCTTTTGAATTCCACAAGGGAAAAGATTTTAAAAGGTGAATATATTGATGTATTTTCCTTGCTCTTTTGGGAACCCGAGGACAAGGAAAAAGACAAACAGGCGGACAGGGAATTTGAGAGAATGAAGAAGAAGGTGGCCAGGACTTGGTCCAACTGGCTCCCTGGTTTCTTGATTTACATGGGGGTGGTGCAACAGCGATTTCCTAATCGGGGCTGCATACTAACTAAATACTTGGATATTATTTATCAGGCCTTTTCTGAATATGAGGGTGGAGCCTGGCTCGCTTATGACGAGTCTTTCCACAAAAGGGCCAGCTTTGATCCTTTCCTTCAGTGGGATGTTAAAGACAATGATCTCTGGCTTCAATTTATGATGCCAGCGCGGCCCGGAGTCAGGGAAAGAGCGGATAGTGGACATATCTTAGCAAAACATCAACCTGCCTCCAATTTTGCTGGAAGTGCAGGGCAGGGGGTTCAACCCCGCCTGCCTTGCTGGGATTACAGTGCGAAGGGCAGCTGTACCCGGGCTATGTGCAGATATCGACACGAATGCCCAATCTGCAATGGCCAACACCCAGCCTCCAGTTGCTCCAGAAATAGAGGGGGGCGCAGTAGGGGTTGAGACCCACAAGGGGTCAGGAAGCCTGGAGGGCAGCAGCCGCCTCCCAAGGGGTCCCAGCCCTCTTAAGTTGGGGCCATTGAGGCAAATGCTGACGCTCTACCCGAAGTGGCAGGATGCAATCTACTTAGAGCTAGGTTTTACAGAGGGGATTCGTATTCCTTTTAAAGGCACACGCCAGGCAATTTTCGCTAGGAATCAGAAATCAATCAGTCTCATGGAGCCTTTAGTTCGTGAGAAGATTGCTAAGGAGGTGGATGCAGGGAAGGTCCTTGGCCCCTACGTTTCCCCTCCTATCCCAAATTTTAGGGTCTCTCCTTTGGGGATAGTTCCCAAAAAGACGCCCGGGGAATTCAGGTTGATACACAACCTGTCTTTCCCCAGAGGTGGATCTGTTAATGATTCCATTCCAGATCACCTTTGTTCAGTGCATTACGCCTCATTTGACGCAGCCATAGCAAAGGTGCGTCGATGCGGTCAGGGAGCTTTGATGGGGAAATGCGACATCAAATCAGCATTTTACATATTGCCCATCAAGCCAGACGATTTTGATCTGCTGGGGTTTTGTTTTGAAGGACAATTTTACGTGGACAGGGCACTACCAATGGGCTGCGCCATATCCTGTGCCATGTTTGAGACCTTCAGCTCCTTTTGGGAATGGGCCCTCCGTGAGAGGGCGGGGTCTCAGGACTGCATTCTACCTGGATGACTTCCTGTCTGTGGGTCCATGTGACTCCACACGCTGCGCATTCCTCATGAGGATGTTTCAGGAGTTATCAGAGGAGCTGGGGGTCCCACTGGCACAGGAAAAGACAGAGGGACCAGTGAATGATATCAAATTCTTGGGCATTCAGTTGGATTCCGTACAACAATGTTGTCGGCTTCCTATGGATAAGATCTTTGCTTTGTGGGACAAATTGTTAGCAATTATTAACGCTTCGCAAGTCGGGTGGTCGCCCCCGGTCATGCTTTCCTTAGATGCTTGTGTGCCGCCATGAAGGGGCTTAGGCGTCCCCACCACAGGGTGCAGGTCACATGGGCAATGCGGGAAGACCTCATCACATGGCTTTGTTTCCTGGAGGAATACAATGGCGTTTCCTTTTGGAGACATGATCTCCTACTAGAAGTGGAGATGCAAGTCCATTCAGACGCATCCGGGGCCTTGGGTTTCAGTATTATCTGGCAGGACCGTTGGTGCTCTGAGCGCTGGCCGGAAGAATGGCTCTCCACTGACATTTGCAGAGATCTCACGTTTTTGGATTTTTTCCCAATATACGTAGCAGCGCATCTTTGGGTCAATGAGATGCGCGATTCAGTGGTGCACTTCTGGTGCAATAATTTGGCTACGGTGCAGGTGATAAATACACTGTCATCTCGGAGTCACAGGGTTATGACGTTAGTCAGGGCCTTTACTTTACATTGCCTGCACAACAACATATTATTCAGAGCTTGGCACGTTCCAGGCCTTGAAAACCCCATTGCAGACGCTTTATCGCGTCAGCAGGTCCAGAGGTTCCGGGAACTTGCACCTTGGGCACGGCCAATTCTGGAGGCGATGCCAGCAACCCTTTGGGAAATTGGCAGGAGGAAGTGGAGTGGGCAGCATGGCATTCTCTAGCGCCTAGCACACGCGGTGTTTATTCAAGGGCAGGTAGGGAGTTTCTTTCTTTCAGAGCCCACATGCAGCTTCAGCAGCAATGGCCAATACCAGTGGAGCATTTGCTACAGTTTTGTGTTGCTTCTCGATGGAGAGGCCTTTCCACAGGATCCATCAGAGGCAAATTGGCTGCCCTCTCTTTCCTGTCTAAGATGCGGGGCGTTGAGGATAATACAGTTGATTTTCAGGTCCGTCGTAACTTATGGGGATGGAGCAGAGTGACCCCTCACATGCCTGATTCGTGTCAACCATCATCTCCTGATATTCTGAAGGGTTTGTCGGCTCAGTGGCCTTTACTTTGCCACTCTTCTTATGAATCAGCTCTGTTTCATGCTGCGGCTTTGACAGTGTTTTTCGGAGTGTTCAGAATATCAGAAGTAGTCGCACTTTCCAAAAATGATTCTTCAACGCGTGCCTTTTTATTTGTTGACATTCAGGTCTCACCCCTGAGGGTTGCTTTACATCTTAGGTTTTCCAAAACGGACCAACAAGGTAGGGGAAAAGTTGTTACCCTATTTCCGGCGCCGGTGTCTGAGCTGTGCCCAGTTAAAGCATTAAGTCTTTTTACGACTCTTCGGGGCAATCGAAGTGGTTATTTGTTCTGCCACCTCGATGCATCTCCTTGACGAGGTATCAATTCTAGTCTGTCGCTGAACAAGCCCTACAGTCCCTGGGACTGGGGGCGCACCAATTCGGCACTCACTCTTTCCATATTGGTGCTGCTTCTACAGTGGCTTCCATTGGTTTTGCTGCAGAACAAATTCAGGCAGTGGGCAGATGGTGTTCCATAGCGTATCAATCATACATCAGATAACCAGTTTATCCACTGGCGGCATTGCATTCTAACATTTCCATGTTTAATTTTAGATTCTGGTGCGGGCTTCCCCCCGGTGCGTGTGATCATCTGTGTGCACAGCATGATCTTCTGGGCCAGTCGGAGGGCTTCCAGATCCTGCTTTGGGACACAGCTTGGATTGAGCCGCTACGCCAACATCCTGTGGCTTGGTAAACGCGGCATGCGTTGGGAGCGCCTCTTGCCCACCTTATTCCAATGGCGTGTGGCCTTGGTCCCCCCACAGGTTCTACTCATTCACTTGGGTGGAAATGATTTGGGTTTGCTTAAAGGCAAAGCCCTCATCATGCAAGCGATTGCTGATTTGTAAACAATTTGGCTGCACTGGCCTGGCATAGTCATCATTTGGTTAGGTTTGCTTAAAGGCAAAGCCCTCATCATGCAAGTGATTGCCAATTTGGAAACAATTCAGCTGCGTTGGCTTGGCGTGGTCATCATTTGGTTGGGTTTGCTTAAAGGCAAAGCCCTCATCATGCAAGCGATTGCCGATTTGGAAACAATTCAGCTGCGTTGGCCTGGTATTGTGATTATTTGGTCATGTTTGTTGCCTCGGCTCAATTGGAGAGAGGGCAATGACCAAGGGGCCATGGAAAGAGTGTGGAAGAAAGTTAATAATCAAATATTCAAGGAACTAATTAAACACGGTGATTATAGCATCCAACACCCTGGGATTGCGTTAACGTGGAGGGAGCTTTCCAGGCAGGACGGGGTCCATTTGTCAGACCCTGGTAATGATTTATTCCTAAAAGATCTGCAGTTGGGTTGGCGCAATGTTATTAGATCTAGGTGGGGGGGAGCGACTAATCAAGTGCATTGTCGCTCCCTGTGGCAGGTTTTGCGGACATCCGGAGCATTGGTAGGGTTGGTGAGCATTCACAGGCACTGTTGTGGTGATGGGTAATGCCTGAGGCCCCTCAGCGGTGAGCTTTAAGGAGGCAGCTGGAGGGATAAGGGTTACCTTTGAGGCTAACCTTTCTCACCCACTCAGAGCTAAGCGGCGCGAGGAGGGGTCGACACCGGAAGGTCTCCCTACCCCAAAAAGGGCAAGCCTGGGGGGTGGCGTTCGGTATCACGCCATCTCTCAGGTGGTGAATGGCTCGCCCATTGATGAGTAGGATGTCCGCATAGGTTTCCCATACTGCAGATCTATAATAAAAGTGGCCGTTTTTAAAATCCATTTTCTTGTCTCGTCTCGTTATTTCACACCCTACACTTCCCGCAATGTGCAAACTGCTGAAGTGAAAGAAAGTTGGCTGAAGCAAATCTAGACTGTGTAACTATTTATGTATGACATAACGGTTGTGTGGTAACCAGGATGAAAAGAGGAGACAGTGATATTTCCCCTATGTAGAACAGGGAATTTGTGCACATCAGGACGTGCATATAGCCTCTCCCTTCCTTATTATTCAAATGGCAATCTTCAGCCCCCTTCTAGATCTGTCTGTCTCATTGTGGTGAAAGAAGAAAAAAGGAAGCAGGCACTGACAACTATTATGTCATCTATTATGTCACCAAAAACAGATGAGAGGATTTAGCACGACATATATGCGTGTGAGTATAGCTTGGCATTAATTCTACTTGGCCTTATGGCTATCATTAACAATTTTTACTATATTAACTATCTGGATTTCAATTAATTAAACTAAGTGTTTTTATATTAAATAACTCATTCAAAAACTTCAGTCAAGCTATATTTTGGAGAAGAATACAAAATAATTTAGCTTTGGAAATATGCCAGATGAAAAAGGCATTTTTAAATTTCAAATTTGACAGCAGGATGATAGAGCTTGTGGTGTATATGGCGGAAGTCCCTTCATATTCCAGAGTTAATCTGTGATTACATTTCACTTGATTAATCACAATGACTGATTAACTTCAAGTAAAGTTATGTTGCTACCATGTGCACGTCCTGGTTGGAAATAATGCAATTATCTCTAGTTGAAAATATTAGGAAATAAGTCAGTAATATAATGAGTAAAAAGTTCTCACTACCAGAAGGATCAGGAAAATTTAAGTGGGTGTCACTATTATCATATAATCCCACTGTTATGGCACTGAAACTTCGTGAGTACATGATACCATGAATAAGCCTGCTGACACACTGGCTCAATTCGGATGACATATTAGGCAACAGAGGGGTAAATAATGTACTGACCGTGCGTTAGGCAGGAGGAGCTTCACAGACGACATGCTGTAGCCAGCGCTGCTCGGCACCGGCAAACGCCCCGGCTGCTACGAACTTGCAGCGGCCATTTTGGTTGCAGCCTCTCCTCCCTGTGTCCTCCAGCCGTATCCCAGCAGGCACCGTGAGTTCTGCCGGCTGCATAGAGTGGCCGGGGTTTTTTGGCTGCTCTAGGCAGCAGAACTCTATTCTGAAATGGAATAGTCCACGGAGAGAGGGGGGACTGAATTCGGACACTTTAAACAACGGGGCTTCGGGCTAAACAATGTGCAAGCCTGTTGTTTTGCTCCATTGTTTAAAGTGCCTGATTAACATACTGTCAGTTGTGTGTGCATTGTGTGTTGCCCTCCAAACGACACAATAAGCAACACATCTGATGATTGTTCCCCCCTCCTCCGTTGCCTAATGTGTCGTCCGAATTGAGCCACTGTTTTGAGATTAACCTTGGAGAGATTAAGGCAAAGGGACTTTCACCCCCCAAAAAATTGGAGCACAACTCCATAAGGCAATGGGTAGACATTCCAAAGAGCATCCCTCAAATCCTAAGCAATAACCAGATATATTGTCATTTAGCCTATGAAGTTGAAGTGGGGAGCTCAGGTGGAGGGTGAATTTAAAATAAATATATCTATAAACACCCTCTCTCTCTCTCTCTCTCTCTCTCTCTCTGTCTATATATAACACACACACACACTATACACACACACACCAAGATTTTTGCAGCAGATCCTCAACAGAACACTTCTTTCTGCAAACACTGCAAGAAACACTGCAAACCCATCATTTTCTGAAGACTGATAATTGCCAACTAGGACAACAAACTTGCAACCCTCTTTGATGTGTGTCTTCCCTATCTGATAGAAAGCTATTATTTAACTAAACAAGAAAAAATATGATAAACTGTAGAAATGATCCTTTTACTGAAAGAAATTTTTGAAAAATATCTACCAGTAAAGAAATTGTAATGTTGTGCTTGGTAACTTACAGCTGTTAGTGTCATTAGCAACAGCTATGATGCCCATTGGTTGATGTGGTATGTCAGATCTAAGAATTTTTGTATCGCCACCTGTATATTTATTGGATCGCAGAATAGCTCTTCTCACCCAGTCTGTCCAGAAGATCCAGTCATCATAAACAGCTAGACTGAGAAACGTACCAGGTCCAGATCTGACAATCACCTGATTAGAAAAGGAAACAGACATCAATTAAATGTGTATTTATCTCACTCTTATTTGTTTGCTTCATTTCTGATTAACTCAAAAAGTCCGCAATGGAAGGAAGTACTTGATGTTATGATAAATCATATTAATTATCATTAGGACATATGAGATACAGTCACCATATAAAGAGATTAGATTAAAAATACCCTCTACCTAGTGTTGACAGCACAAGTAGCTTTTCATAAGTGCTTTTTCAGACATTCGACAACTTGCTAGCTGGATTGTACAAGGAAATTAATGTTATTGTTTATGAAGGGGGAAACTAATTCTCACTGAGATAGAACATTTGCCAATATTACCTGGGAAAATGTCAAGAAAACTGAAACCAACCCAGGGCTGAACTGAAAGGAATTCCTGAAATTATAGCCCAGTTTGCAGGCAAAAGGGCTTCTCCAGCAATGGATTCTGGACAATTTTGATCTGACTAAATTTCACTAGAAAATGTCCCCTTCAAATGCTACTTCCCTGGTATGTGAATTGGAACTGCATATTTATGGCTCTTGTACTTTCTTTTATCTCTGTCTTCAAGAATTCTGAGTCCCATCTTGTCTTTGGCAACATTGCGACAATGCATTTAATAGATATGGCAGGGAGAACTGAACCCGCTGAAGGGTGGAAAGGGTGAAGAGAAGATGACTCATCTTTCTCAATCTCCCCTCCCACTCCCCAATAGGAAAGGAGCAAACTAAGTTGTGAGTGGGAAACAATAGAAGCATTTTAAGATACATGTGCCTTTTGGAAGGTGCCTTCTGTGGGAGAGCTATACCTTCGGCAGTGAATTTGGAGTGTTAAGCTGTGCCTCCACTTACGCTCAACCTGTATTGTTGTAAATAAACTCAAATATTGCAAACAATACATACCTACAGTGACCTCTTATTGTGATGTGTGGATCCAGGCAGGGTGGTTTATTGCCACCCAGAACCCACTCACAATGGAAGATGGTATGCCCCACAACCAAACAGTACAATAGTAGATGGCACGTGCCACAACCCAACTCAATTCAAGCCTTTCAACAAGGCAGTAAGCCTGTGTGCACCAGCTGCTGGGGAACATGGGTGGGAAAGTGTTGTTGCACCGTGTCCTGCTTTGTTGGTTCCTGGCCAACAGCTGGTTGGCCACTGTGTGAACAAGTGCTGGACTAGATGGACCCTCAGTCTGATTCAGCATAGCAATTCTTATGTTCTTATAGTATGTTCTTAATTTCAAGCTGTTAATTGTAGCAGTATTCTTTACAAGCAAAAGTAAAATGCAGTAAAATGTTGCAAATGAACACTGACCACTTCCACAATCAGTAATAACAATAATGAAGACATATACATCATAAATTCTATAACTTTCTGTTGTAACAGACATTATATTAATCATCAGTAAATGTCATTATAACTAGGACTTTGAGACTGGAATGGGGTCTGTATTGATATGATGATAACCAGTTATCAATAACTGTGCTGCGTCACCAAAGCCCTACTTAGGATGCCATGTACTGATGACTGGGTTGCTGATGTAATATACTGATGTTGGGCCTGTTCAGACAATACGCTAAGCCATGGTTAGGCCACTAACACTTTTGTAGAAAATGGTTAGGGAGCGTGTTTAAATAATGGTTATGTAGGACTTCCGGGAGGTGCTATGGCGGACTGAAGCCTTTGCTCATAGCGGAGAGGCAAAGCTGTCCAAAAATTGACTGGGGGGTCCCTCTAGTCAGAGAAAATCACCCTAGACTAAAGGGATGGGTTGGAGATAACCATAATCACCTCAATAGCCCGCCCGTGCGGCTCTTGCGTCAGGACTGAAATACCACCGACAGGGCTGCTGGGGTGTGTGAGATAATGGATTTACAACACTCACAGTGCTTTGAAGTCTTTAACGAGGCATGAAGTCCGACAGCCCTCATTGTTGAAAAGATTTACTGAAGGAATTTATATGTTGACAAAGAGAGAACTTCACTACAGCAAAAATGAAACTGCTTGTGGATTGTTTGGTGAGGAAACCCTAATTTCTGGATTAATATAAGGGAGGGGGTGAGAAAAAAGAATATCAGAAGGAATCACAGATTTAATATCTTTGGACAAAAATTATACAGAAGAATTAAGGGGTAAGAGATTTTTTTCAAGAGGGGCTTGATATCCTTTTTTTCTTCTTGACTAAAGTGTGGAGGGAAGACAACTGATAGCTAGAGAGCTAGCTGGCCAGAGCAAAAAAATCTTTAAAAAATATTTTTCGTTTCTAGCACCATAACAACAGATAAGGAAAGAATTGGACCATAGATATGGTTGCTATGGGGAACTGAAGGTTTGGAACAAAGGAAGTGACAAGGATAAATGTAAAAGATACCAGGAAAAGTTTTGTAGATTTTTCTATTGGAAAAATGGCTTTATCTGATCAACTACAAAAGGTCTTAGAACATTTATGTAACAAAATGGAGGAGTTTGGAAGTAAGATGGAGATGTTTGAAAAAAGAATGGATAAAAAGCTGTCGGAAACAAAACTGGAGATGATTCAAGAAATGACAAAACTGGACAAAGAGCTCAAAGGTGTTGCAGACAAAGTGGAGTATTTAGAGAATAAAACTGAAGTTTTGAATATAGAGCTGGAGAGCGAATCAGATAATTTGGCCATAGCAGAATTAAAAGAGAAGGAACATTGACGTAGAGCAATTTCAGAGCTGGAGGAGGGACATTAGAGAGGAAATCATGAAAACTCTGGCAATATCTTTGGATTGAGAAGAGGATCCCATCAAGATGGAAACTGAGAAGGTTTACAGAACAAATGCTATGGGAATTTGGTCACAGTGGAACTAAAAGAGAAGGAATATTGTTTGAGACACAGAGCAATTTTAGAGCAGGAAGGGGACATCAGAGAGGAAATCATAAAAGTTTGGCAACATTTCTTGATTGTGAAGAGGATCCCAATGAGATGGAAATTGAGGGGGTTTACAGAACAAATTCTATCTGCTCCGGAACAAAGGACATTCCAAGAGGACAACTGCCGCCTCGCCCTCCCCCCACCGGCTACCCGTCCCTCCTCCCTGTAGTGGCAGGTGGCATGGGGGGCCATCATGCGGGGGCCGGGCCCCACCGCTTCCAGTGCAACTGTTCACTGGGGCGGACTGTAATCAGTGCACCCCGACCATGCCGCACCATCAGGTGGGGAGGCACTACGAAAAGGCAGAGCACCTGGGTATTACCTTGACAGATAAGTACTGTAGGTTGTTTTATAATAACTATGTTAAGGTAAGGAATGAAATTAAAACAAAAATCTAGTAAGATGGGATAAGGTTTAAGTGTCAGTTGTGGTGAGAATTTTCACTATTAAGATGAATGTGTTACCAAAAATGTTGTTTTTATTTCAGATAATACCTATTGTGGTCATGAGTTGAGACTTGGGTGGTAGGGATATGTGGTATGACAGGGCGAAGGTGAATGTAGAATTTAATAATAATTAAGTGTGTTGTGTTATTTTGAGAACAGACATAAACTTAGGCTATGTCAGAAAACATATGACACACTAAGCCATAATTAGCTCAAAATGCTTAAGCACTGTGGCTTAGCGTGTCATCTGAACATGGTCGCAGTTGGCATGCACTTCAGTTTAGGCCATTTAGGGACAGCAATGTATTTGTATGGTAAAAGCCACCTGGAAGTTATTTTTTACATGTGAATTGGAATAAAAAAACCCAGAAATTAGAAAGCATTTATGATCATATCAGATTATGTGCCCATTGAATCCAGAGATAACACACATAATTTAAATAGAACATCAGTTTGTACTAGTGAGATGGAAACATATTGTTTTGTTTATACAAACCCAATCTCACAAATAGCCACATTTCTATATCTAATCTTAAACTTGTTTGGAAAGGGATGCAGTTTACGGATTTACAGTTAGTAATTATGTAAGTTTGTGAACACTTCAGAATCTATTTCATTTGCCAATAGATCTTGCTGCAGTTGTTAAATTGCCCTTATTTATATATTTATATATTGAAATATTAATAACCTACCCTATATCAAGAGATCTCAGAGCTGCATACAATCAATCAATAAAACAAATAATCATAAATTTATAAAACAATAATCCACAATCTACTACAATTGTCATCAATATAAAATCATCACTAATAACTGAAACAGATAAATCAAACTGAGACACAGTCAATGTGATTCAAAGGCTTGTGTAAATATCCAGTATTTAACTTGGTACTGAAATAAAACCAACTTTGGCACCAGGGGGAGGGCATTCCATAACCGGAGTGCCACCGCTGAGAAGGCCCTCTCTTGTATCTCTGGAAAATCTACAACTTTCAACAGTGTGATGCAGAGGAGACCCCCTCGGCAGATCCTAATACGTGGACAGATATATCTAGGGACAGGTGCCTCCTCCAACACTGAGGTCCCAAACATTGTCCTTAATGTTGAAGTCCAATACTGATGTCCCAAGCCATGCAGTGCCTTTAACATTGGTTTTATGTGGTTTCTTTATGCTGCATTCTGCACTAGCTGCAGCTTCCATGTCATCCTCAAGAACAGTTCCATGCAGAGTGCATTGCAGTAATTTAAACAGGAATTGACCAGTGCATGAATTAATTTGGCCAGGCTATTCTTGCCCAAGAATAGTTGTAGTTGACAGATCAGCCAAAGCTGGTCAAAAGTACTCTGAGCCACATGAGCCTCCAGTGACAAAAATGAAACTAGGAGCTTCCAACTTGTCAGGATACAGTATATTGACGTTCATTCATCCTATTACAGCATCCAGACAGTGGTCCAGCAGCTGCACAGCCACACCTGACTCATGGGTATCATTATAGCTTTAAAATAGATATCTATACTATACTAAAGTAGACACCTATATTGTAGATATCTACATCTATAAAAAATATAAGAAAATAAATTCTGAATTAAAGTCAACTTCCTGTGTTCATATAGAAGGGGCTATTATTGCTCATTGGAAGAACACATGCAGAAGGTCCCATGTTCAATACCTGGCACCTTCAGGTATCTGAGATTCTGGAGAGCTACTGCCAGTCATTGATGAATACTGAGCTAGATGAACCAATGATTTTTCTTCAGTATAAGGAAGCTTCCTAAAGACAGTCCTCAAGATAAAAGCAGATGCTAAATCCATCTGGACCTGATAGCCACAGTTTTGTTTGTTTTAACTGTAGAGTGATTGACTAATAAACCAGAAGACAAACAAAAATACCTTCTATAGAGACAAATCTTGACAGCCCCATGGCTCACAAGTTCTCATAAGGTGTTTCACTTATGGGCAATCAAAATGAAATTGATCTAATAATCACTCTGAAGTTCAAAGCCATAGATCTCATCTTTATGGCAAAAGGTGTTCTTCAGAGAATAGCTTGGTCACATCTAATGCCTTACTGAACACACACTATTAGGCCTTTATATTAAGCCGTTCATCACTTTGTTCACACAATGGCCAACCAAATTCTGGTCGTGACTTTCAGTCACGACCTTGAGGCAAGCTTATCTTTCTTATGCTGAGTATATCATACTACACACTCTAACTTTCACCGATGTGGGAGACTGACCAACAGTTACAGGAAATGCTTTCTTGAAGTCATTATTGCTCAAGGGGATGCCATCAGGTACTGAATCTAAAGGGTCACATACTTTTTGACACATGGCTATTAGATGTTATTATTATTTTATTATTTATTACATTTATATACTGCCCCATAGCCGAAGCTCTCTGGGCGGTTTACAAAAATTAAAAGCTTGAACATTAATAAGTCAATATACACAATTTAAAACCATAAAACATAAAACAGCTGATACTTTAAACATTGTAAACTTTTAAGCCTGACCAAAAAAGTCAGTTAAAACCTCAATTTAAGCTGTTAAAATGCCTGGGAGAAAAGAAAAGTTTTGACCTGGCGCTGAAAAGATAACAGTGTTGGCACCAGGCGGGCCTCATCAGGGAGATCATTCCATAATTGGGGGGCTACCACAGAGAAGGCCCTCTCCCTTGTTGCGGTCCTCCGAGCTTCCCTCGGAGTAGGCACCCGGAGGAGGACCTCTGATGTTGAGCGTAGTGTAAGGGAGAAGCGTTCCATCAGGTATTGTGCTCCCAAGCCATGTAAGGCTTTATAGGTTAAAACCAGCACCTTGAATCAGGCTCGGAAACATACAGGCAACCAATGCAAGTGGGCCAGAATCGGTCTTATATGTTCAAACATTCTAGTCCCTCTTACCAATCTGCCCACTGCATTTTGCACAAGATGCAGCTTCTGAACCGTCTTCAAAGGCAGCCCCACATAGAGCGCATTGCATTAATCTAACTTGGAGGTTACCAGAGCGTAGACAACTGAAGCCAGGTTATCCCTGTCCAGATAGGGCCGTAGCTAGGCCACCAGCCGAAGTTGGTAGAAGGCACTCCGTTGAATCAGTTGCGGATAAATAAAGGTTGAAAAAGCATTATGTTTGTGTATCATTTTTTTTAGTCAGGTTGTTTATTGTTGTTTACCTAGGATAACGAGGTTAGATTAAGATCTAATAACATTTTAGGTTTGAAATATGTGACAATCCTAAGGGGTTCACAAACTTTATCTTGCCACTAAAAATTGCAGAATCCCAACACCTATATCTTGAAACATTTAACTACATAAGATCAAGAATAGCCTTCTTTTTTTAACTAAACATATTGTACAAGTCTGTCCATGAGTTATATTGCCTGGAAAAAGAGAGAACTGCAACCAGTTCTTCCTACAGCAGCAGAACACAAAGACAGGCTGAAATGAAAATGCAGCAGCACAGCATATTATTGCTGCACCAGCTTTTAGCCTTTTGGGACAATCCAAGAACAAGGGAGCAATGATGGGGGGAGTTGATGGCATGAGCGTATTATTGGCAAACATAATTGTAAAACCTTTCACCACTGCAAACTTATGTACACAATACAGCTACTGTAACTAAACATTAATCTACTAGAGGAAATAATGGAAAGCCCAAAGCACTAATGATTCCTCTCCTCCCAGAAGCATTGGGACATAGAATGCCAACTCAGTGAAAGAGTGGGAAGCTTGGTTGGGATATGCAGAATGGAAAGGCATCCAACATAAGGCTCAATTCCTCATTAACTCCCAATGATAAGAACACAAGAAGAACCATGCTAGATCAGACCAAGGTCTATCTCATCCCAACATTTTGTTCACACAGTGGCCAACAAATGCCTGTGAGAAACCCACAAGTAGAACAGGAGTGCAATTTCACCTTCCCACGCCAGTAATAGCAAATGGTGTACATAAGCATACTTCTCTGATACTGGAGGTAGCACAGGTAGTCTGTTGCAGCTGCTAACTATTGTGTGTCATTATCCCATATCCCAACTGTGCAGCCATCCAACACTATATGCTATTAGGTCTTCACAGACACACAACTACAGTCTTGCAATGTGTAATTTTATGAACACTTGATCTCTTACCCTCAGAATCTTGTAGCCTATTGGTTCTCCATACAAGCACCAGGACCACTGAATTATAAAAGCCTGTAGTGGAGGAGGCACTATGTGCTCTTCCTGTCAAGCTGCTTATATGTGTGAGAGGGTATGGAAGGAGTTACATAACATCTCCCTCATGTTCGTGGTGTCCCTTAACAGTGATTGTTGACTTCCATGCCTGGCTGATGTGGCTTCAATATTCCTGAGCAATGTTGTAAATGGCAGGTCACCAGTCACTTTGTTGGAATGGTTATCGTACCTGCTGTGTTACCTGTTTTCTTACTGTTATTGTACCACCTTAGCTGAACAATAAAATTTCAGTGTTAGTCACCCAGATCTAAGTGAGGAGAAGCATACAGAGATATTAATTCCTATGAGACACCACTATTCAAGAATGAGTGCAATTATAACTGAATTGTAGCATATTTATTTTCAAGTCTATCCTGAAGCGTATTAATTCAAGAAGGCAGACGCTATCCATTCCAACACATGTGGAAAGAAGCGAGACAGTGCCTCTGATGTTTGGGAACCTCCTGTCCCTGTCCCATCATCTACACATTTGGCATGATAGCTGGAAAAAGAATCCTATATGAACTATATTTGCATAGGCTCTCACACAATGGTAACGACATGGAAATGCAGGTTGCTTACCTGTAACTGTAGTTCTTCGAGTGGTCATCTGTGCAGTCACACATATGGGCTCGCGCCGGCCCCGAGCTCAGTTCGGGAAACTTTTTTAGCTAGCTTAGAGTTTTGGCGGGAACCCCTCCCCCCACCATCCTATCGCGCATGCTCCGGGTTCCCACCTACCTCAGTTCTCTGAGACCGCAAAGGCCTCGAACCGAGGTAAGGAATATAATAAGCACAATAACATTGAAGCACGAGCGCGTAACCTCTTGCCAAACACAACAGCGTTGCCAAGAGGGGATGGCGGGTGGGTTGTGTGACTGCACAGATGACCACTCGAAGAACTACAGTTACAGGTAAGCAACCTGCATTTTTTCTTCGTGGTCTTTGTGCATCACACATATGGGCGATTGATCAGCAAGACTTACCGGAGGAGGGTAGGCATGCTGTGGAATCATTGGCATGTGGAGGAGAGGACTGCCCTTCCAAAGGAAGCGTCCCGTGCTGCCCTGGTATCCAATTGGTAATACTTTACAAAGGTTGAGGCATTAGACCACGTAGCTGCCCTGCAGATATCAGGGAGGGATGATCCATGTGACCAAGCTGCAGAAGTGGCTTGCCCCCTGGTGGAATGCGCCGTAAACGGAGCTGGCGGCTCTTTGCCGGCTACCTGGTAGGCAAGAGCGATAAGGTCGACAACCCAGCGGGAGAGACGCTGTGGAGAAACCACATCACCTTTATTCTGTCCCCCATAGCACACAAACAATTTACGAGACTTGTGGTAAGGCTCGGTTCTGGACTTACCAAAAGCTAACGCACGGCGAACATCCAGCACGTGCAATGTAGAATATAGTGGGTCATTTGAAGCCCTAAAGAACATAGGGAGAACAATGTCTTGGTTAATATGAAAACTAGATGAAACTTTAGGAAGAAAAGATGGGTCCGGGTGCAGCACCACCTTATTGGGAAAAAATTGCGTGTAAGGTGGGTCCACAAGTAGTGCTGCGATCTCAGACGCTCATCTAGCTGACGTAATAGCTACAAGGAACACCGCTTTCAACGTAAGTAGGCGGAGGTTGATAGTTGCTAGCGGCTCGAACGGTTTCGTCGTTAATGTTGTGAGGACCAACGACAAACTCCACTGGGAAACTAAGGGTCGCAAGGACGGAAAGAGATTGTGAAGGCCTTTAAGAAACATCTTAGTGACGGGATGAGTAAATGCGGAAAACCCATCAATTCGGCTGTGGTTAACAGAAATGGCAGCTACGTAGACTCTTATAGAGGAGGGTTTTAATCCCGCTGAGTGGAGAGAATATAAAAAGTCTACGATGTTGGAAATGGGTCCCTTGTCGGGGGGAAACCCCCATTCTGATGCAAAGTCTTGAAAACGTTTCCATTTTCTGGAGTATGATGCTCTAGTTGAAGGCTTTGTAGACGCCTCGAAAATAGAACGTATAGCATGGGGTACATTTAAAGTCTGCCACCTGGTAGGAGTCTCCAAGCCGTCAGTCTCAAGGCATGGAGATCTGGGTGTAGTACCATGCCATTGGACTTGGACAGAAGGTCCGGAACAGTGGGAAGACGCCAAAATTGGTGCCCTGCCAGACGCAGAAGCGGAGTGAACCATGGTTGCCTCGGCCACCAAGGGGCTATCATGATTGCATTCACCTTGTATCTGCGGGCCCGTGCTACTGTCCTGGCGATCATGGGAAAGGGGGGAAACATGTAGAGTAGGCCCTTGTGCCAGTGTAGCTGGAAGGCATCCCCCAACGAGCTGCGACTGATTCCTGCATGTGAGCAGAAGTTCTGGCAGACGGCGTTGGCAGGAGTTGCAAAAAGGTCCAGGGAAGGCGTACCCCATTTGGCAAAGAGATGGGACAGGACTTCCCGCGACAGTTCCCATTCTTGGGTGTCGCGGAATGTGTGGCTGAGTTCGTCTGCTTTCCGGTTGTCCACTCCCGCGATATGTAGCGCTGTGAGGCAAATGTCCTGTGAGATCACCCAATGAAGTATCTCCAATGTTAAGTTGAGAAGGCGAGGAGAACGAGTTCCTCCCTCTTTGTTCAAGTACCACACTATGGTGGTATTGTCTGAGAGGATTCGCATGTGGTGACCCCGTAAACGGGGCAAGAAAGCGTGTAGAGCTCTCTTTACGGCAAGTAGCTCAAGAAGATTTATGTGTTGGAGGCTCTCGGAATGTGACCATTTGCCTTGGATACCTAGGTCGTCCAGATGAGCTCCCCATCCTTCCAAGGAGGCATCCGTGGTGATGGTGTGCGACGACCCCGGGGCGTGAAACGGCAGGCCCAGCGACAAGTTTTGAGGGATGCGCCACCAGTTGAGGGAGGAGCGGATGAGACCCGGAACGGTAAGTACAACTCGACGAGGGTTCTGGCCAGGAGAGTAGTGGTGTAGCAGCAATTGTTGTAGGGGGCGCATGTGAAGACGGGCCCAATGGACTACAAAGACTGCGAAAGTCATGAGGCCTAGCAATCGAAGGATTGTGAAGGCCGTGGCACTGCCGGAGGACTGGGTCCGCATGGCGAGGTCCTGAATTGATTGTCTGCGGTCTATGGGAAGGTAAGCTCTTCCCACTGTGGAGTCGAGAAAGACGCCTATGAATTGAATTTGCTGTGTGGGGTGAAAAACCTATTTGTCTGTGTTTATTTGCAGGCCGAGAGTGGAGAGAAGTGACGAGACGATGTGGACGTCCTTGATGGCCTGTAGCTTTGACGGAGATACTACTAACCAATCGTCCAGGTAAGGGTACAACTCTATGTTTTGTGATCGTAGGTGGGCACAGACCGCCGACATGCATTTTATAAAGACCCGTGGCACAGTTTTCAGACCAAATGGGAGCACGGAAAATTGGTAAAGCTGATGTCCCACTATGAACCAGAGGTACTTGCGGTGCAAGGGGTGAATTGTGATGTGAAAGTAAGCGTCTTTTAAATCGATTAGTGTGAACCAGCTGTTTCGTTTGAGCATTGGCAGTATTGATGCGAGAGTCACCATGCGGAATTTCTTTTGCTTTATGAACTTGTTTAGAACTCTGAGGTCCATAATAAGGCGAAGGCCCCCGTCTTTCTTTGGCACCGTGAAATAATGGGAATAAAATCCCGACCGCAGATGACTTAGCGGAACTCTTGTGATTGCGTTTTTTTCCAGGAGAGATTATGTCTCCTGAGCCAGTATCTCCGAGGGTGGAGTGTAGAGGAGCCAAGAGGAGGGAGGCTTTCGAACTCTATTAGATAGCTGTGGGCGATGATGTTGAGCACCCATCGGTCTGAAGTGATGGCTAACCATGCTGAAAGGAAAGGTAACAGCCTGTTGGCGTTGTCCTTAAACTGCATAGAATGAGGAAGGAAGTCAAAGGCGCCGCTTAGGGCCTGCGTCTTGACGGCGAGACTTTGAGAAACGGGTAGGCTGTTTCTTAGCTGGGTAAGCTGATGTGGCTTGCGAGGACTGGTAGCATTGAGAATGCTCCTGGTGCTGCCGCGGTTGGTATGGCACCGGACGATACCATTTCCGAGTCTGGTAGGGCTGTTGTTGTTGAGTGGGAAGACCCATCTTTCTCGCGGTCATTTTTGCTTTATATATAGAGTCCATGGTGGAGTCTGTAGTAGAGTTGAACAGCCCTTCACCATCAAATGGCAGGTCCTCAATCTTTGCTTTAGTCTCCTGGGGAAGCGTAGAGGAACGAAGCCACGCGTGGCGGTGCAGGGCGACTGCCCCAATCATTGCCTTAGCGGCACAATCTGTTTGGTGGCGTGAAGTAGTCAGCTCTTGCTTGGAGAGTCTAATGGCCTCGGTCTGGAAGACCCGTGCCAATTCTCTCTGGTCATCCAGCAGGAAATCTGTTAATGAGGAGATCTTCTCCCACAAAAAATGTTGATAACGGGCCATCATGGCCTGGTAGTTGGCCACTTTAATGCCCAGGGCAGAAGAGGAATAGACGCGCCGTCCAAAGGCATCCAGTTTTCTACCTTCTTTATCAGTGGGGGCAGAGTGGCTCCTGGTGGTTTGTCCTTGAGAAGCCTCTACAACAATCGAGTTGGGCTTTGGATGTTGAAAAAGGAATGGGGCCTCACCCTCCTTGATCTTGTAGAGTGCATCCAAGCGCTTGGATACGGCACCCATTGTCGCCGGATTAGACCATGCTTGTTTGACTGTCTTCAGGAGTGTAGGGACCAGGGGCAACGCCAGCTGTGGTGAAAGATCGGCGTACATGACGTCGAAAATTTTGTCCTCTACCTCCTCCTGCGGCTGTTGGATTTCAATTCCCAAGGACTGTGCCATGCGCAGAAGCTGGTTGGAAAAACCTCCCAGCTCCATCGAAGGGGAGGCCCTTTTGGACGTTCCAACCCCGTCAGCTGGAGATGGCATCGAAGGTGCCGGGAACGGTACCGAGGAGGTATCGGAAGCGTAATCCTCTGCAGAAGATGGAACAGGCTCCGCAGGGCGTTCAGGTACCGACGGCTGCGCCAACGTCAAGGTTGGTCGTCGGTGCTGAGGTTGATCCTGGCAGGCGGCTGTACGACTGGGCTCAACTGGCCGCGACGTGTGAATAAGACGTTATCCCGTGTGGGGATCAAAGCGGTAAGGATGCTCTCACTGCTGTCGTGGCTGCTTAGGTATGTACGCGTGGTCCGAGTATGCATCCCAAGCCCTGGTACGAGACCTTGACCTCGATTGGGAACGGCAAGTACTTCTTCTAGATGTTCTTGACCCCGGCGAAGACGGCTGTGTCCTCGACATCGGTGAAAAAGGCAATACGGTACCGGAGTCGTGGTGCTCAGTACCGGTCGGTGAGATGGGCATGTTGGTGCCGAAAAGTTGTTGTTCGGTACCGAGCGGCGAGA
This sequence comes from Anniella stebbinsi, assembly GCA_029215795.1. Lineage (NCBI taxonomy): Eukaryota > Metazoa > Chordata > Lepidosauria > Squamata > Anniellidae > Anniella > Anniella stebbinsi. The sequence continues at coordinate 236,735,953 of JARDYH010000001.1, read as the reverse complement.
CGGGTCGATCGATATCGGGACCGTGCTGCTCGGTATCGAGAATAACATGATGTCCAATCGGGATGGTCTCCATCAGGTTGACGTCGGAAGAGGAATCAAGCTGCACCGGGGACGGAGCCGAAGATCGTGGAGGTAACGACGATGCCCGAAACCCCGTCGAGGGAGGGCGGCGAGACTCACACGGCACCGAGGCAGGCTGGCTCAGTGAGGAGAGAAGACGGCTAGGGATCGGTGACAACGGAGTCGAGAACTGCGTCAGCGGAGTCGACTTCGACTTCGGTACCGAGGACGGTACTGTAGCCTTTCTCTTTAACAATGTCGACGCCGGTATCGATGGCGGTATCGTTTTCTGCTTTGGCGTTTTAGAAGATGTAGTGGACTTCCCTTTAGATTTTTCTTTGTGCTTCACAGGAGTAGGAGGCGGCAGGGATGGCAAGGTTGCTGGTCCTGCTTGTTCCGTAGCCGCAGCCTGCAAAGGGGCCGAGCTAGGTGATGCTGGGCTCGAGCGATTTAATGGCGAAGGCCTACGCTCCCCAGAATCTGCTCTGTTTCGACGAGTTTGTCGGGAAAAACTCATACAATGCGGGCACGCATCAACAATATGGGTCTCATCGAGGCACAACAAGCATAACGAGTGTCCATCAGTTAGAGTTAATTTTGCCCGACATTTAGAGCAATGTTTAAACAGCGCGGACTGCGCCATAAGCCGAGAGGCCAAAGTTGCCTGCTGAGGCAATTAAGTCTGAAGGAAATTTAAACTATATATATATATATATATATATATATATATAATATTATAACTAAATAAAACTAACAACAACTAACAACACTAAGCTAACTACAACTATTCTAACTGTTTTCACAGGTTCTACAATACGAACAGTTGGAGAGAGTCTCCCGCGAGGCGATCAGCGAAGCAGTCGAAGAAGAACTGAGGTAGGTGGGAACCCGGAGCATGCGTGATAGGATGGTGGGGGGAGGGGTTCCTGCCAAAACTCTAAGCTAGCTAAAGAAGTTTCCCGAACTGAGCTCGGCGCCGGCGTGAGCCCATATGTGTGATGCACAGAGACCACGAAGAAGAATCAATGTTACTGATCATATGATGTAGAGCTGTATACCCATAGCTTTTCCTTTCAAACATTATGCTAAACGGAGCATTTTGAAAACATGGCACTTCCCCCCACACATTAAATATATGCAGAAGGAAATCTAATGTATGGTTACATATTCATTCCTTGTTCTCAGTAAGGATGCACAAGCACTGAATAGTAAAGACAACAGTACGAGCCAATTGTCGCTTTTGTATATAGAAAATACCAGTGTATTATTGAAATCAGCATTACGACCTTACTCACATTTCTATGTGATCCATCATATTCACACCTTTCTATTTTTCCCAAGCTGCCATCTGAAAAGTACAATTTCTCTGCACTGTGATCAATAGCAAGTCCATTTGGTGTCAGGATGTCAGTGCTGATTACAACTTGTGCATTTTTGCCATACAGTGTAGCTCTCATGATGCTTGGGTGCTGCTCATTCCAATTAGTCCAAAACATTAAACTGTATTTAAAAAAATAAAAGACAAATACATTTCCACATTTCAAAAGAGTGGTTTCAGCCCGTAAAACGACATATAAGGGCCAAACCAAATACTACTTCAAATTCCAATCTAGGAGTTATATCATTTTTATTTTATTTTATTGCTCTTCAGTAAGCATGGGGGGGGGGGCAAGCTACATTGGGATCCATAGTGGAGGAGGGGCTTTTAAATTCTGGACTGAGCCCCTGAACCAAATTGAGAGTAAAATGGTGGGGGGGAAGGACAAATAGCATATATATATATATATATATATATATATATATGTAAAATAATACCTGTTTTGGTCCTATTGTAGCAATCTCCATAACCATCGTCACCATGTAATAATAATCATTTTGTTTTTGCCCTGATGTGATTATTAAAAGGTGAGAAAGGCAGACCTCAGCTGTGTGGGATCTAATATCCTTTTTTATTGGGACCCTGAGGTCTACCAACAAGAAGCAAGTGCAACATTGCATATCATAGGGCAGACCAAATACAAAATGATGATTTGGGGGGGGGGGACCAATTTCACAGTATACCCCATGAGTCACAAACTGTGGTGACCTGCAAATCTACATATGAGTTAGCTCATGAGATTAGGGGTGGGCCAATATAGCCACTAAAATGGGAATGTTATTCTGTGAATTACTGAAAGATGGAATGAGATCTTAAATAATTGGGGGAAAAAATATTGGTTTATGAGGATCTGCTTTTAGTACTAGAAGAGCGGAGAGGTGCCACCCAACAACAACTGATCAGAAGTGGAACAGAAAAGATTTTCCCCAAGGATTCCAATTCTACAGATATGGACTTGACGAAGTCCATTAAGTCTATATCTGTAGATTGGGAATCCTTCGGAAAAATATAATGTGAACAGTACCATTGGGGTTTGTAGTTTTTGGATTTTGGTTCGGAATCCATATTAGCAGAATATTTTAACATATGGGAGAAGGTAATCTTTCATATCTTGTTAAATAGGCAGACTTTGTAAATAACTGAGACTCAGAAACCATTGCAAATCTACTGAAAATCATCAACATGCTGTTTGCTCTCTATCTACTTTCTGCCCACACTAACTGGGTTCAGACGACACGATAACCAATGGTGGGTTAAATAGACAATGATGGGTTATTGTGTCATCTGTCAGGACTTTTTCACACCACAGTTGGTTATTCAGCCAAAATAACCAATACAAATAACCAACAATGTGCAGAGTTGATTATTTGAACAACCGTGTTGTGTGTTGGGCACTGTTGACTATTTCATCACGTGTAGTTGGCTATTTTTAGCGACTACAAAGTTCTCTGGCAAGAGTGACCAAAACGGCAGCTGCCACTCTAGTCCAACCGGCAGAACTCACAATGGCTGATGGTGGGGAGAGAGGGTGGAGGATGTGTCAATCAAACATACTCGACACTGGCCTTAATCCACACCACAGTTGATTCTAATCATGTCATGTGGGGAGTACCCTCTCGATAATCAACCATGGAGTTGACTATTAACCCACCATTGACTATTGTGCTGTCTGAACGCAGCCCCTGATTTAGAGTTTCAAGGCATTTTGGCTATAATAGAATATATTCTGCAGCCCCAGAGACCTGAATGCAAGTACTCCAGAGTAAAACAACAAAACCACAATTTCTTTCAAAATCATGATATTTCTATGTATAAGGAATTAAATAAATTTGAAATTTAAAGTTCATGAACCAATAGTAAAGATGGACATGACACCTACTTTTGACATTCATCCAGAGCTAATACATGTGGATGATCATCTTCAGACATTGTTATTACTGCTTCTCTGTTGAAAGCACCTCTTCGTTTCTGATCAACAGTGTGCCTTGTAATAGAAGATGTAGTAGAGCTGGTCCAGTACAAAGTATCCCAAGCCCTATGATATGCAAGACCCTCCACAGAACCGACATCTGATAGGAAATGTTAAATAAAAGTTTTAACTAACAAAAATGTATGAACTCTACAGTAGGAATGTAAAATTATTTCTAAAAGAATCTAATCTTTATATCTTAATGATGTTAGATGGCAGCATCTTACTGATACCACTTTTACTGGCTGCATTATGTTTAATGTATGCATTATGTCTTAAAATACTCAACTGCCATATACCAAGAATACAGAAATGCCATGAATAATAAAAACATTATAAATTTAGCTCTCTGAATTGCAATTTTTCATTTATTTGTACATGAAACAGAAACAGGCAGAAAAGAAATGACATCAGGGTTTACAACTCCTAAGAAATATGTTTTGGGGTTGACCATTTCCTTACTTGGGGCTTGTGGATTTTACTTCTGTTGGGTTACTCTCTCTTGCTAATGAAGATACTCATCTTATACAAAGTATTTCATGGAGAAAATGCTCTTTTGAATCAAGAATAGTAATACTGGATATTGCAGAATGTCCATAGTGAATGCTGACTAAAGTTAGGACTCCAGATACATATAGGGCATCACACCTGGGACACAAACTCCCAATATACAAAGCAATAATAGTGACTTCTAAATGTAGAGGGGATAGGTCTATAAATAACAAAAACAATAACAACACACATTTATCCCTGACAGACTAAATTAAAATACTGATGGCATTAGATGCATAGAACACCAATTATATTTATTCTATCCTGTTCATGAAAAAGCAATTTATGGTTTCAAATGAATGGCATATTTAAATGAAGTGAGCACTAATACAATATGATATTAATAAACAAACACTCACATTATTCACCTGCTACTGACAATCTGAATAAAATCAGTAATATGGTATATAACTGATTAACTGTCTACACGACAGAAAGCAACAGCTTATGATTTACAAAAGCAATGGTACAGCAATCACATCATTACATTGCCAAATGCCATCTATCACTTTTACTGAATTTAACGAAGATGGATTATATCCCACCAATGAGATCTAGCCTATAAATACTATCATGGTGCTCTTCATGTGACTTTTCAGAGAACAGAATAGGAAAAAAAAAGTAACTGAAGAGATCTTACTGAAAATCTGTTGTTGTGTATATACAATAAAGAATAGCTGAAAAGTTCCAGCCATGACAATTGACACTTTTACAACTGGCTTATTTTAGTATTTCTTATTTACTATTTACTGAAAAGCTGAATATATTTATTTATTTATTATATTTATATCCCGTCTCTTTTCCTCGAAGGAAACCAAGGCGGTATACATAACTCTCCTCCTCTCTATTTTATCCTCACAACAACAACCCTGTGTGGTAGATTGGGCTGAGAGTCTGTGACTGGCCGAAAATCACCCTGTGAGCTTCCCTGGCTGAGTGGGGACAAGAACTCCAGTCCAGCACTCTAGCCATTACACCACACTGGCTTTCTGGACCATATCACAAAAACTCAGTTCCTATTTGGATGCTTTCATAGGGTAACATTAAAAAACAACATTCTCAAAAGACTGAACACAATGCTAAGGTGGGGTCCAAGCCTCTAGACACTAAGCAACTCCTCTGAACCCACAGTTTTCAGCACCAAGAGAAACTTAATTTACAGAAGACCATTTTTTTCTCTCTCCCCATCATTTCCCTGCCAATTCATCCCCCACCCTATCACTTTTTCTCTCTCATGGTAGCTCACAATTCATAGATGCGCTCTCTCTCTCTCTCTCTCTCTCTCTCACACACACACACACACACACACACACACACTACTCCAATCTATTTACATAACACTTTGCTTTGAAGTGATCCCAAGTGCTGTTAAGAAAAATTCTCAATTAAAAAAATGGGCGCGGTGAACACAATGTCTGCACTGTTGCAGGTGCCAAGAAAGGTTTCTGGAGGCACACTGGTGCCATGGGCACCATGTTGCCTACCCCTAGGTTAAAGCATACCTATAATAAAGTACAAAGTACACATGTGCTGAGTTGTGGTCAATGCATTTTTGGAGATATTTTATTAACCGCATGAAACACCCCCTTCTTGTTAACCATGCTCACTCATTGTGTTCACACAATTGACGTTTTTAGGAACAGTCTGCTGATTGTTTTACTAGTCCAGACACTGGGAACGAGGTTGCTTTCTGACAATCTGTTCATATAAAACATTTTTAACAGATAACAGGTGGTCACCATTTGGAGACTGAGATGAAAGCTATGTTTTAAAAACAATAAACCATCTGAGGATATGGTTCAACAGTTCACACATATTACAAATAGCACAATGAGAGCGCTAACTAATTCTTTACTCTTTCACTGGGCTCCTAAGGTAGTCATAAAGCAACAAATAATCAATGGCAGACAATTAATGTATATATAATAATAAGGTATAATAAAAATGAATAAATAACCAATATGAAGTTATGTTCCTGATTTACAGATTGCTTGATTGTCTGATTATTTGTTTTTACAAACATTAAAAGAATGATACTACTTAGTGTGAGCAAATAAGTATTCACGTGTAATTTATAAAATTATAAAGTGTGGTCCTTAAAAAACCCACGGAATATACTATTCAAAGAATTCTTTCGCCACACATCTTAGCCAAGAAAGTTAAAGACCAGCTAATTTCTCTGACATTTGTACACGTAATCTCAAAAATGTCAAATTTAAAATAACAAATAACTCATTTCGTTGATCAGATTATATTAGTTTGGCTTCTGAGCAACCATTCTGCATGTGGAAGCATTCTGCAAGTGGAAGGGCTCCTCGTGTCTGCAGAGGGGATTTTAATCCAGCCCGAAGCTCCTGTGAGTGGAAGGGGAGAAGAGGCAATTTTTTTCCATTTCTTCCTGCAGCCCCCTTCCCATTTTCACCTCCCACTCTATTCCAGAGGATCCTAAAAACATCCACCACATCAATTTCACCAGCAGGATTGTCCAGTGACGTCAGCCAACTGTTGCTCAGAGAACCTCTATTAAATGTAATAAATAAATAATTGTGAAATAATTGTGAGTCCCCTATAAAACCCTGGCCTCTAGAGGTCACCAAATCCAGACTTTCCAAGGACTCTCTCTAGTTGCCACCATTTACTGATTTATAGAGAGCAGTAAGGACTCTCTTCTTTATATAAATAGCATGCCGGGTGAAATATCCCAATTTTCAGTTCTGCCTAGACCAGAATGTAGGTATTTACTTAAAAGCCTCAGTGTATATTTATTAACAGGTCAACATTCAGAACAAACAGTAACTGATAAATAATCATATAATGCTCTAAAAACCTGATACCACATATCTACTTCCAATAGTTTCTATCCCTCATTTCTCACTCACACCCTGTCTCTTCTTCTACTCACTAATTAACCTAACTACCTTTGGCCTCGAATTACTCCCTCTATCTCTGTTCATCTTAACTCCTTCCTTGACCTCTCTCTCTAGGTGTCCCTAACCGACTATCTCTAACTGCCACTAGCTCTGGTCTCAGCTGTAAATCATTCCCTCTACTCTCTCTTACGTTACAATGACTATTTCCTTACACACCCACCCCCGCCAGCAGTTCATAATTGTTGCCAAGGGAGCATGTTCCACTGCCATTCTGATTGTTTCCTATCTCCTTGAGTTAAAAAATAATCATCTCAATTTTGCCTCAAATGGTGATCCAGTAAAGGACTGCTAATGAAGGGCAAATTGGGTTACAAGGGAATGGCCCCACCCACTATTTAGGAAGCATGGGACCTCCAGAAATGCTAACATTGTACCTCTTCCTAATTACAATCTAACCAAAGACTCAAAACAAACCTGAAAGGAAAAAAGCACCACCTAGAAAATATTTTATTAACCTGAAAACCCAAACAAACAGCATTTACTTGTCAACATGCCCTGAAGACAACTGTATTTGCCCTATTAGCACAGCAGAACTCTCTTTCTTTTCCAAAGTTGTTGTTGTTATTGTTGTTGTTGTTATTATTATTACTGTTTATTACATTTATATACCGCCCCATAGCAGAAGCTCTCTGGGCAGTTTACAAAAATTAAAACTTTGGATATTAAAAATCGATATACAAAATTTAACACCATAAAATTTTATTTAACACTAACATACAAAAACAGTGTACATTTAAAACAGCTGCAAACTCTCAGCCTAACTATAGTTCTGGGGTCAATTAAAAACTCAGTATATGCTGTTAAATGCCTGGGAGAAAAGGAAAATCTTGACCTGGCGCCGAAAAGATAACAATGTTGGCACCAGGCGAGCCTCGTCGGGGAGATCATTCCATGATTGTGGGGCGCCACCACTGAGAAGGCCCTTTCCTTTGTTTCCATCCTCTGAGCTTCCCTCGAGGTAGGCACCCGGAGGAGGGCTTTAGATGTTGAGCTTCGTGTTGGGAGATGTGGAAGTGTAACCATTTATAGGTTAAAACCAGCACCTTGAATCGGACTCAGAAACATACAGGCAGCCAATACAAGCAGGCCAGAGTCAGTTTTATATGTTTGAACCTCTTGGTCCATGTTATTAGCCTGGCTGCCGCATTTTGCAAAAGCTGCAGCTTCTGAACAGTCTTCATAGGCAGCCCCACGTAGAGTGCATTGCAGTAATCTAACTTGGAGGTTACTAGAGCATAGACAACTGAAGCCAGGTTAACCCTGTCCAGAAGTTGCACTTCTTTCCTCAGTCTCTTCTTCCCTTGAGTTTTCCTCTTCCCTCTTGCAAACCTATGAATTCTTTGTTGGTGTCTGCCTTGCGTTGAGAGGTGAATTCTCCCTCTCTCCTTCTACCCCTATTTTTTTTTAAAAAAAAATCTATGTCCTACTGCAACTATTCCCCTTCTACCCATTCTTTTTCTTCCAAGTCAAATTTATACTGTATAGCTCTGCCACCAACTCAACCTCATCTCTTTCTCCCTATCTTTCTCCCTTCTGGAAAAGATTTATGATTAATTGCTGTCCAACTCCTCTTTCAATAAAATCCTTTATTTTCTGGAAAGCTCTGGCTTGTATCAGTTGCTTCCTCAGTACCAAATGAAGGCACTCCTCTATCCGGACTAAACAATCTGAACATAACCCATGCTTGGTTGCTTTGTGTTTTGGTTAATGTGCTAGCAGGACTAGACTTCGGGCTCCATCACATTCGCATGACGTCGTCCCTGTCCTGCACTATTCTTGCTTTTTCCCTCCATTCTCACAGCTTATTTTGTACCTGGGAAAGTCCGTTTCATCTTGGAAGTGCGCAATGAAAACCCAAATGTAAACCAGTAAATCCGCTTCTGTGTTTGGGTGGGTGACTTGAAGGCCGTTTTCAGTGACGAAAGAATAGGGCATGCTTTTAATGAGCCAGGGCAGTTTTACAACTTTACTTTCTCCTTTTCATCTTTGGGTACCTTAAGAGTTGGAAGGAAAGTTTCAGTACTCCAACTCCCTCTTTCTTTTTGGCTTCCTTCCTTGTTTAGCTGAACCCTTGTCCTGTTGGAATCACAGAACTTCACCCTGGCACCTATCCACCTTAACCTTTCAAACCATTCTGATTCTTCCTCATGCATCCATTTCTGTCCACTTCCATCACCCCTCCATGTGCCTTATAAATCTTCCTAGTGGTTCTCTTCTGTTTTGTGTAAGTATTCTTCCTCCTATATTGTACTATATAATCCTATACTATATTATCCTATAGGGCTGGAGAAAACATTTCCTGGTGCTACTGAATTTCGTGTTCTAGTTCCTTTTACTGCCTGAAATCTTCTTAGGCAAAGCAGTTTAATACAAAATCAAGCCCACAGGATGTTTCCAAGACAAAAAGCTATCCTTTCCAGTGAGTCATGACCAGTGAATTGCTAGCCCTCTCCTTGGCAACAGATTAACATCTGAAAGAACATAGGAGTGATCTTTTGATCTGACAAGAAGAGAACACAATGTAACTCTGAAGTAAAATGGAGCTATGGGGGACAGGGGGAGTAGCCTGCTCAGGCTCCTATCAATTTATTGTGAATATTGGGGTGGGGTTGAATTGAGATTGGAGAGATGTGCCCGAGAATTTTAAAACCATGCTTCCCTATGCTATACGCAAATATTTTTGGAGAAGAGGGAAAAGGAAAACTTCCCTTTTCCTACTCTCCAGAGCCCCTCCCACAACATAACAGTAAAATGCATAATTTTGGGATTGTCAGCCAATTCCCAAATTGAGTCCTGTAGTAACATATAGCACAGCAAGGGAAGGTCTCGGGGTGTGAGAATGAAAACACACCAACTAACTAATAGAAATACAAGGCTGAATAGCAAGACAATGCTCCTCCTCCAGGCTAGCTGCATCACTGAACAAGAGTACTCCTAGAGGATAGGAATACTTGTGAAATTCAATCTTTGTGACATTTGTAAAGGAATTACCCGATCCTCATCTTCCAGATAATGTATGGATCAGAACTTAGTTATCCACCAGCTTTCACAAAGGTTCTAATGATTTTTTTTGCCTCAAAAATATATTATGAAAGGACATAAATTTAGAAATGTGCAGTTTGGAGAAAAAAAACTTTAAAATACCTAGGTAATGTGATTTTCCATGCAAACTGAAAACATCATATAGGGTGGAGATACACAACATTTTGCTGCAGGTCACACAATATAGAAATGACTGTGGTGTAAAATAGGCGAGAAAGGTTCGAGAGTTTCTGAAGGTTACGCTTGAGTAGAACAGTGGATGAACCTTAAGAGCACCACCACTTTTGATAAGCACTACTTTTTAAAGAATCTACTAACAAGCCATAGAGGCATGCATTTCAAAATATACCAAACTGCAGTGTTCACACATCACATACATTCTGCCATCTTATTCAGGTTGTTTACATATTATTCTTTCCATTCTTATCAAATACTAGAAAAATAAGGCAGCAATAAAAAGAAATCCATCCATTTCCCTAAATAACAGTATTAATGGCCTGTTGCGTGCTTACCAGTTATAAAACATTTTAACCAAGTACAAGTGAAGCCAACAAGAAAAGTCAAAGTTTTACCCCCAACTGTTACCATTAGCAAAACAGCCTTAAAGTAGCAACATTGCCTTACAGAATTGCATAGGCATAATACAGATGGGACCTGGCTTCCAGATCTAAGAACAACTACAAAACCTCCCATTTGAAAAGCATAACTGTATTTCCACAGAAGCACTATCTCCATCTGCTTATATCTTGTTTTATGATTTTTGCTAGTCCCCCTCTCTGCGCCCACACACATTACAGAGAAAGCCTCTGGCTACTGGAAAGTCTGTGGCATTAGTCTGACAATTCAGATTTAGTTTATATTAGTATAGCTCTTGAAGCATAAAAGGAGGAGGTCAGGTCTATTCTAATTTGTTGCCTTACCCTAATCTACCACTTCAGACAATTACTTAGATATAAGATCCAACTCACACAGTTGTTAATTGCTCCAATCCAGAAAAAAACCCACCACCAGTACCACCAATTCAAAAGATAACCATAACATTCCTGAAGTTAGAGAACAAGATTTTCCCACTCGAAATTGTTACATAAAAAAGACCTTATGGATCACTACTAAAATGTTGTAGCTGATCTCATGTTAAACACACACACACACACACACACACACACACACAAAATTCCTTGTTTAGTAAATATTGACCCTATGCCTACAATGTGGCATTTAATTTGAAAATGTGAATACAATATACATCATGTTTAACTGAAAGAGGTAAGTTAAACTGTTCTGATATTTATTTATGGTGGTAAAGGTTTGTCATTTACTGATATCCTTGTGAGTTCTAAATCTGTTTTCAGTGAACTGGAAACATGTTAGATAATGGGTTGTTTATACACTGTAAATCTAATTTCAGTGAGCTGGAAATGTGTTAGATAATGGGTTGTTTATGAGTTGCAAATCTGTTCAGTGAGCTGAAAATTTGTCAGATAATGGACTGTTTATGAATTCTAAATCAATATTCAGTGAGTTGGAACTGTGTTTGGTAATGGCTTGTGTATGAGTTATAAATCTGTTTCCAGTGAACTGGAAACATACTAGATAATGATTGTTAGTAATCTGTATCCAGTAAGCTGAAAACATGTTAGCTAATGTGGTGCTTGTGAGTTGTAAATATGTTTTAGTGAACTGGAAACCAGTTTAACAAAATCTTCCTCATAACTCATAAACTTTTTTTCCATGCACAGAAAATGTTAGATTACAAGTAGGGTTTGTGCAAAACACATAAAGGCTGAATTCGGACGACACAATAAACAACTGGGGGGGGGGGGGGAACAATCGTCAGTTGTATTGACTATTGTGTTGTCTGAATGCTGCCATAGTCAACTCAGCGCTGATCCTAATCCACACCACAGTTGATTATTTATTACCATGTTGTGTGGGGAGTACCCAAAGATGAACAACTGTAAAGTTGATTATTACCCCACCACTGACTATCGTGTTGTCCGAATTCAGCCAAAATGTGCTTATTTTTTCCATTTCATTTCATTTTTATACAGCCCCATAGCCGAAGCTCTCTGCAAGGTTTACATATATGTTAATATGTGGCAGTCATGTCCCATTTATTTATTTATTTAGAGTGGTAAACCAGTGAAATTGAAATGTAGACTAATAGCATCTTGCATAGCATCGATTCTGAGTACTTTGAGTACTGAGTAATGGTTTCCATGAAATATATCCATATTGTACTTAGTGGAATGTAGATTCAAAACTGATCTTCTGTCAACTGAAACAAGACAGTGAAGACAATAATAATTTTCATTCTTAGCATTTATATAACACTTCGTATTTATCAAAGCACTTCCCATACATTATTATTTTTAATAACAATCATGTAAGGTAAATCAGTATAAGTCTTCCCTCATTGCAGATGGGGTGTGGGGAGAGCTGAATCCCAGAGAGACTGGTTTCCCTAAAGTCACTTGGCAAGTTCATGGCTGGAATAAGAATCAAACCAGGGACTTCCTGATTCAAAGATTAGTCTCTCGTCCACTATACTACATATCATTATATCTCATCAGAAGAAATATGCAATAGAATGGTTTGTTTAATTATGTTGCTTGATTATAACCTCTACAATCTATTCACGAAACAAAAGTAGAAATGTGGTCATCTAGCAAGTTTACTTTCAGTAGACTTGTGCTGTCAGTTGGCTACAAGATTTAACCCACTATTTTTCTGTAGTCAAAAATATGGCATAAAATTACGCACTATTATTATATGGCTGTCAAACTCCACTTTCTTTTTCCAGCCATTTTTGGGACTGCAACTACATTCCCTGTCGAAATTAGGAAGTCTTTAAGAATCTTAGCTGTGTGAGCCCCTTCCAGAGGAAGTGAGGCAGGTGGCTATCAGGAGGAGGGCCTTCTCTGCTGTGGCACCCCGGCTGTGGAATGAGCTCCCTAGAGAGGTTTGGCTGGCACCTACATTATACTCTTTTAGACACCAGGGGAAGACCTTTTTATTTTCTCAGTATTTTAACAGTTTATTAGTCTATGTTTTAACTTTGCTGTTTTAAATTTGTATTTAAAATTTGTATTGCTGCTTGGTTTTATCCTGCTTGTGTTCTTATATTGTATTTTATGCTACATCTTTATACTGTTATTGTTTTATAGTTTGAATAATTGTTATGGATTTAATTTTTGTAAACTGCCCAGAGAGGTTCGGCTATTGGACAGTATAAAAATGCAATAAATCAATCAATCAATCCATGTCAAACTGACCTACCTGATCCACCCTACCGTTAATAAAGACTATCTTGGACTAGAATTTTGATCGCTTCTGCCTTCTGCAGCTCTCCCTAGTTGAAATCAATGGTGTCTCCACTGATTTCAGTACTAAGGAATTAAAGAGACTGGAGCTCCAGATGCCTGGGAGTAGAAGCTCTGTTCACAGAATTCCTTCCCCCTCAACTCCCCATGCCACAGCCCACAATCTGCAAGGTCCTCTAACTCTTGAGGGAACTGCCAGGGGGAGGAGGGAACAAAGAAGTCAGAATTCTACCACTCAGTGTTAAAAAGAAAAGGCCAACTTTAATGTTTTCTTCTTTGGTCTTATTATGGGAATAGGCTGCTACCAATATAGCCTAAAAATACATGTGCATCCTTAAATTTGCAGCCCCCAAAATTAAACCAATTAAAGACAGACTTATTGCAGTACTGCTTTAAAACATGAGATTGTTGAACAAAAAAACATTTACTTACTTTCAACTATGACTTTTCTGCCAGACCAATCATCTTTAATAAGTTGTATGTTTCCAAAGTGTGCATCACTGAAGAAGATACGGTTAGTACCTCTTCCTTTCTGGCTGTAATCAAAAGCCAGTGCTATTACATTTTTGAAATAGTCTGGATTTTCATAAGGTTGCACTGGCGAATTTAAATTTGTCTCATCTGAAAGATGTATAGTTTTTAATATTGTTCTTCCAGAATAAAGCAAGTAGCCATCATGTCTCAGGCATGTAACTCCATCCTCTGCTAAATAGCCATGTGCACAAGCGCATGTTCTCTGCATATTTCCCCGATAGAGGCAAAGTTGTTGACACCCACCATTGTTCTTGGCACAGATGTTGGTTCCTGCAGGGGAAACAATAATAATTCAAATTTGTATAATTTAGCATAGCTCACTGATTTAATAATACTTTAATTCACTTGTGAAAAATGTTATTAATTCATGCATTTACAGTAATAAACTAATTTTATTTCTGTTAAACAAATTATTTATGAATTTGTTAAAAAAGAATAGCATGTGTGGAAATTTCAGAGTAATCCCTAAGGATTAAAATTAAAAAAAAAATTCAACCTCATACATACAAAGGCATTATAGAAGATAATATTTTACTATGTTAGATTTGAATTATTATAAGAGGTAGAATAGTTTAAGAAAGTTTAAGATAATTGTCATCTCAATAAATATACTTGTTACCCTCTTTTAATTTCAATAGGGCCTATTCCCAAATAAGTGTGATCAGGCTCACTTTAAAAAGTGAATAATCATATATTATTTATTCAATGATTTATGTAGGCATTCTGTGCTTTGGATTCAAAACTTGCCTTCTACAAATGGAAGGGTTCTTTCCATCTACTGAAGGCTTTTGATTTAGCAGTGCATTTCCACTAGAGGACTGGGGAGGAGATGACTTTCCCTAACTTCCCCCTCTCCCTGAAACTCCTTATGTTCCTCAAATATCTGCTCTGGAAGTTGGGGACCCTCTGGAATACTGTAGTGTGGGAGGTGGCTCTGGGGGCCATAGTGGGAGAGATGAATCAGCAAAAGGCATCCTTTTGTTTCCTCCATCAAGAGCATCCTGAGCAGAAGTCAGTTAAGTTCCTGCTGATGGAAGAAACCTCTGAATTAAATTACTAATATTGAAGTCTTAGCATTATATTTATTGAAATATATTAGAATGCATTCAAAGCTATAGTATTCTTTTTTATTGAGTTTCTGCTCTATTCTGCCCAGTCATAAACCTATATTGTAATATTTGTTAAACTTCATTTAATAGGGAGGGGGGAATGATGTGCAAAACCAACTGTAAAATCTGTTTTCAAGAATCTCACACTGGTAGTCCAACTTAATATTAATATAATTGTCAAAACATTTTCTTTCAACTTTTTAGTCTATTTTACATTTGACTGCAGTTATTGCATAGTTTCTTATTCTGCCTTGGATCAGACCCTGAATTGTCCCTTCTGGCAGGAGTGTCCTGTTAGTGGAAGGAGGGAGGTAGCTTTCACCGATTCCCCTTCTCCCCTACACTTCTTTGTATCCCACAAAAATCCAAAGCCTTCCATTCACAGAAGACCAAGTTAGTATCCAATCCTATAAGTTTAATGTTCTGCTTTTCTCTACACTAATAGTCAAAAAGAAAATAATAATAATAATAATAATAATAATAATAATGAAAATATAGAATTTTGACCCAATTTATTCATTCAGTCCTGATCTGAATAATGCAAGTAACTACTGTTCACTATTAACATTGTGTGTGTGTATAAGTGTATTTGACTGTTCACTATTTTAAAGCAGTCTATCAATTACTGTTCAGTTTAACAATTTCCATGTCAATGGAAACATCTATTTACATGTCGAAACACATTCCAGTACTTTTGGCACAATGCTAATGGGAGAGAAATCATAGGCACAATTCAAAGAAATGCTCATCAGTGGTGGTGTAACCTTTCACATCAATACAATGCAGCAAAGCTTCAGCAAACCCCAGGCCTATTTTTGAGTTAAATACCCACCACACCCCATAAAAAAGTGCCCATAAAAAAAGACGATAACACAGCTGCTTGATATGAAGGAATCAGCAGGTGAAACCTTTCAGATTATAGAGATAAATATTGTCACCTTCTAATCCCTGCAAATCAAATAGTTATTAAAGGTCCAGCTACAGGGGACCAATTCAAGAGATAACAACCCTAGAAATGATATTTATTCTGACAATGTTTTGTCCCTGGCTGGGAGGTTTTGCAACTGTTCTGACACTAAACTCTCTCAGCCAAGCATGCAATAGTTGTTCCGGTACAACAACTTATGAGTATATGGCATCTGATACTGAGGTATGTCTGGGGTTTGGTAGGCAACAGATTCTTGTGCAATTTGGTGGTAGGGAAGAAGGTAAGGTATGGTAGTTTCAGCAGAACAAAGTGCGTTAGTGGCTCATGCTCCATGTCTCCAGTGTCTTTAATAATATGTGGCATCTTTTCTTTGCCAAGCAGGTAGATAATTGAGCACAATCCAATGATCCTCTATATACAAATTGATAGGTTTGTACAGGAAGTGCACAACGAGACTTTTTCCTTTGGACACAATCCAACCAAGATAAGCACTTTGAAGCTCACTCATTTAAAAGGAAGCATTACATATATCCTTAAAGAGTTCTTAATTTTGGATGGATCACCCCTTCTTTTTATTAATAGCAGCTCCTGTGCACCAAGAAGTCTAAAAACACACACCCAAAATGGGTCTGCAATGAAGCATGGAGTAGATTTTTGGAAATTAAATGCTATCTCACACATGGATCTTTCTATGCTTTCAGTCTGCACCAATTGTCAAACAAATGCCACTGATAAGCTCTGAACTTCTAGTTTTCTAGCGTGATATATTTAAGTTACGTTGATGTCAATTACCGAAGTTTATTTTTTAGCAAGTGAGAAGAATTTGATTGTTTCTTTTAGATGGAAACAATTACATGAAAATAAATAATATACGTTGGCATAATACTTATTACTTTTACAAAAATTAATGTTTTAGTAGGCTAGAAAGGTTAACATCTGCTTTGGAAGGGTGTGTATATTGGGTTATGGCAATATATATATATATATATATATATATATATATATATGTGTGTGTGTGTGTGTGTGTGTGTTTGTGTGGTGGTACTTCATACTTTGGATCATCTTTCCTTGTCTTAATGCTGTTTTACCTGAATTTGATTTACAAATTCTGGCATTCCTATAATTTTCATATTTTACAATAATTGTATATAGCCTGAGTAACATAAATAGATCTCAATGAACCTATCTACACTACTGCTTTAAAATGGTTTATAACAGTTTTAAACCAGTTTAAAACTGTTATAAACCATTTTAATGCAGTAGTGTAGATAGGCTCAACGTAAATGCTAACTTGCCCTTTCATTCCAAGTACTTTTCACTTTACTGATATTAAAGGTATTTTAAAGAATGTACTCAGTTAGGATCTCATTAATACTGAAGGGGTGTGCATTTCTACTGGAAGGTCCCATTAGAGGCTCAGTATATATTAAAGGATAAAACAGGTGTTTTAAGTACAATAAAATCATGCCTGTGCTCTCTCCCATCTTGAAAGGTCATAACATCAATGCATTACAACTTTAAACCTATGTTGATTACTTCTATCTTAATAAAGACTTTAAAAAAATTAGTTGAAATGAGATAGAAAACATTTCAAAATAGTTTCACCTGTTTTCCCCTTTGTCTTCCTGGCTCACTGACAGCCCCTCCCAAAGACATTAACCATTTGTAGCCTAGTAAAATTTGAGAAATGTATTAAAATCATTCAGATAAGATTTTCCCCCCAAACTATCAGTCATCTAACTCTAGAGTGATGTTTCATTTTCCTCCCCTTCCCCCATTATTGTCTCATCTAATACAATCACGTTTTAGACATAATAAGTACAATTCACTAGAAATGAAACTGCTCAATTGCTATAAAAAGATACGTAGCAGCTCTCAAAACAATGCGGTATATTGAGTCATTTCATTTTGTAGTTACCATGAGTACAGAAAGGCAAGGCCTTTTGTATTCCTGCAATTGTGTATATATACACAAATACAGTCCTTAGTCGACAGACCTGAAACAGAAAGTGTGTCCAGTACAGAAATCTAACGTTTGTGCTTATTGATTTCCATGCAACACCAGAGGAAAAAATCCCAACAGTGTCATGTTTTGTGAAGTTGTACTGGTTGACAGAAATCCATGTCAAGCTCTTATTTTTGGTTTGTTTGTTTGTTTAGTAAACTAATACATAAGTTCAGTAGGTTTCACAATTTCCTGTAAGCATATAAGTATCCCTTGTCAAGCATCCCTTTCAAAGTAATGGAGTGGAGTGGGGGGGAGGAATCCATCACTGTAGAGGCTTGCTTTCTGCTGTTACCCCCTCACCTGATGGCCATTACAATCGGCTAACCAACTGCTCCTCCCCATTACAGGTACCTATTTAAGGCAAAGCGTGCCAGAGGCCAGGGGTTGGAGTGAAGTGGGGGGGGGGGGGAGGAATCCATCACTGCAGAGGCTTGCTTTCTGCTGTTACCCCCTCACCTGATGGCCATTACAATCGGCTAACCAACTGCTCCTCCCCATTACAGGTACCTATTTAAGGCAAAACATACCAGAGGCAGTGCGCCTCGGCGATGCGCTGCACTTAGCGTCGCACAGAGGAGTCACCCTACTGCCTGTACCTGTTGAAACCAGCAACCAGCAGCAAATTGAAATTTTATACTATTGTTTTATTTGTATATCTTGACTATGTGCCTGGGGAGCTCAAGGGGGCAAGGGGGCAAGGGGGTGCCCACATAACTGTGGTCATGGGTAGGGGGAGGTATGGTGTTGGGGGAGAAACAGGCCAGATGAGGAGAAGAGGGGGTAGTTGCCTTAAAACTATCCCCTTTTCTGGTTCTTCCCCCAACCGGGTAGTTCCTGGTGGCCTTACCAGCTTGCCTTCGGGGTTGGTGCTGCTGTTGCTGAATGCCAGGTCGGTCCAAAATAAAATCTCCCTCATCCATGATTTGATTGTGGATGAGGGGGCTGACCTGGTATGTATTACTGAGACCTGGGTGGGTGAACTGGGAGGGGTTACTCTCACTCAGCTTTGCCCCCCTGGGTACTCGGTGCAGCACCAGCACCGACTTCAGGGCCGGGGAGGGGGGGTTGCCGTGGTCTATAGAAATACGATCTCCCTCTCTAGGCTTCCTGTTCGTTCGAGTGCTGGTCTTGAGTGTCTGTACTTTGTGTTGGGTACCTGAGACAGATTAGGGATTCTGCTGGTGTACCGCCCACCCCACTGCCCAACAGTCTCCCTGCCTGAGCTGACGGAGGTTGTCTCGGACCTGGTGTTGAGGACCCCCAGTATGGTGGTCCTGGGGGATCTCAACTTCCATGCGGAGGCTCCTGCATCCGGAGCGGCTCAGGACTTCATGGCTGCCATGACAACCATGGGGCTTTCTCAACATGTCATCGGCCCAACGCATGTAAAAGGACATACTCTTGACCTGGTTTTCTCGGGTGGACAGGAGGATGGTGATCTGAAAGTGGGGGAACTAACATCTACCCCCTTGTCATGGTCGGATCACTTTCTATTGAGGTTTAGACTTTCGGCATCCTTTGCCCTCTGCAAGGGTGGGGGCCTATTAAAATGGTCCGCCCCTGGAGGCTAATGGACTCCAATGGATTCAAGAAGGCTCTGGGGGATTTTCCTGCTGATATGGCCGGTGCTCCTGTCGAAGCCCAGGTCGCTCTGTGGAATGCAGAGATGACCCGGGCGGTTGACACGATCGCACCCAAGCGCCCTCTCCCTATGAGCAGAGCTCGGCCAGCTCCTTTGTTTACACCTAAGCTGAGGGCAATGAAGCAAAAGGGGAGACGGCTAGAACGCAGGTGGAGGAAAACTCGTGCTGAGTCTGATCGGACATGGGCTAGAGCTCATTATTGAGCCTACTCTGTGGCGGTGAGGGTGGCGAAGAGACAGTTCTTCTCCACCAGCATTGCATCTTCACAGTGTCATCCGGCGGAGCTTTTCCGGGTGGTTCGTGGCCTGCTACACTCTGGGCCAGGGCGAGAGATTGTGGAACCCTCGGTAGCACGCTGTGACGAGTTTGCACGGCACTTTGAAAATAAAGTCGCTCAGATTCGTCTTGAATTGGACACCACGCTTAATGCAGCTCCGCTAGTAGAGGCATTCAGAGCACCATCTGGTCCAGTTTTATTGGATGAGTTTCAGTTACTGAGGCCTGAGGATGTGGACAAGGTGCTTGGCCAAGTCCGGTCGACCACTTGTGTGCTTGACCCTTGCCCGTCGTGGCTAATTACATCAAATAAGGATGGGACCACCGGCTGGGTCCAGGAGGTTGTAAATGCCTCCTTGAGAGAGGGAGTGGTGCCAGCCTTGTTAAAAGAGGCGGTAATCAGACCACTCCTGAAAAAGCCTAACCTGGACCTGGAAGATATTAACAACTATAGGCCGGTGGCGAACATTCCTTTCCTGGGCAAGGTGCTTGAGCGGGTGGTTGCAGGACAACTCCAGACACTCTTGAATGAAATGGATTATCTAGATCCATTTCAATAGGGTTTCAGGCCTGGTTTTGGAGCAGAAACTGCCTTGGTCGCCCTGTGGGATGACCTTTGCCAGGAGAGGGACAGGGGGAGTGTGACCCTGTTGGTTCTCTTGGACCTCTCAGCGGCTTTCGATACCATCGACCATGGTATCCTTCTGGATAGGTTGTCTGGGCTGGGAGTTGGAGGCACTGCGCTGCAGTGGTTCCGCTCCAACTTAGATGACCGTTTTCAGAAGGTGGTGCTGGGGGATTACTGCTCTGTGCCGTGGCATTTAAGCCATGGGGTTCCACAGGGCTCTATTTTATCCCCTATGCTGTTTAACATATACATGAAGCCGCTGGGAGAGGTTATCCGGAGATGTGGGCTGAGATGTCACCAATATGCGGATGACACCCAGCTCTACCTTCC
Source organism: Anniella stebbinsi (assembly GCA_029215795.1). Classification (NCBI taxonomy): domain Eukaryota; kingdom Metazoa; phylum Chordata; class Lepidosauria; order Squamata; family Anniellidae; genus Anniella; species Anniella stebbinsi. The sequence continues at coordinate 236,715,243 of JARDYH010000001.1, read as the reverse complement.
TCTTCAACAAACCCAGGTGAGGCAGTGGCTGTTCTGAATCAGTGCCTGAGCACGGTAATGGACTGGATGAGGGCTAATAAACTGAGACTCAATCCAGACAAGACGGAGGTACTGTTAGCGGGTGGTTCGTCTGTCCGGCGAGGTGATGTTCACCCTGTTCTGGAGGGGGTTGCACTCCTCCTAAAGGATCGGGTCAATAATTTGGGGGTGCTTTTGGATCCAGAACTGTCACTTCAGGCACAGGCGAACTCGGTGGCAAAGAGCACCTTTTACCAGTTTAGGCTGATATACCAACTGCGCCCTTATCTGGACAGAGATAGCCTAGCTACAGTTATCCATGCTCTCATAACCTCTCGTTTGGATTACTGCAATGCGTTATACATGGGGCTGCCTTTGAAAATGGTCCGGAAACTTCAGCTGGTACAAAACAGGGCAGCCAGATTGTTAATGGGGACTGGCCAACGAGACCATATTACACCAGTCCTTTTCCAACTTCACTGGCTGCCGATCCAGGTCTGGGCCCAATTCAAAGTGGTGGTACTAACATTTAAAGCCCTAAACGGCTTGGGGCCAGGTTATCTAAAGGAACGCCTCCTCCCATATGTACCTGCCCGGACCCTAAGATCATCTACAGGGGTCCTTCTCCGTGAGCCCCTGCCAAAGGAAGTGAGGCAGGTGGCCACTAGGAGGAGGGCTTTCTCTGCTGTGGCACCCCGGCTGTGGAATGAGCTCCCCAGAGAGGTTCGCCTGGCGCCCACTTTGTACTCTTTTCATCGCCAGGTGAAGACCTTTTTATTCTCCCAGTATTTTAACAGTTAAATTAACTCAATTTTAATCCTTGCTGTTTTAAATTTGTATTTTAAATTTGTATTTTAATCTGTATTAATTCCTGCTGCTTGGTTTTATTCTGGTTGTGTTTTTATATTGTATGTTATTCTGTGTTTTTAGATTGTGCCTTGTTTTATATATTTTAAAATGATTTCATGGTTTTAATTTTTGTGAACCGCCCAGAGAGCTTCGGCTATGGGGCGGTATAAAAATGCAATAAATAAATAAATAAATAAAAATAATGACTCAGTTTGCATGTCAGAGCAACACAGGTTTATTTTATTTTTGGTAAAATGCTGGGTTACTGTGAACAAACCAGCATGGTAGTTTACCCAGAATTCCAACTCTGGCTTGTCAGGAGAGAGACAAACAGGTGTCACACTAAACAACCAAGAGACAGAGCTTCCTTGGGTAACAGGAGCAATTGAGCCTTGTGATCTAGCTCACTGGTTCATTCACAGTAACCCAAGATTCTATTTTCATTTTTATTTATTTTTTTAAAAAAAACTGGTTTGCAACGATTTGTTTGGCATTTTTAGAGGGCAGTACTAAGACAATCAACCAATATTGCACTGGCAATCCTATTCTTATCCAACAACTACTGACATAGCCAGAAGTGGGAGATACCAGATCAACTTAGAAAGTTGCACCAGTGGCTCCAGAAGCACACACTGTAAGGTGCAATTTTTCTACTTATGGAAAACAGTCCCGCATCTTACACAAGTCCTTTCCTCCTGCTTTACATTGCTAATGCAAGTAGTTCACTCACACATTTTGTGTGTGCATATAAAGAAGACATATTTTTTAAGAGAGGAAGCAAAACACCACCAGTTTAAAGTATCTTTGGGTATGGTGTGTGTTTCTCACTGGTCTGCTTGGTTTGAAAAATACAAAAGCTGAGAAATTTATTTTTTTCTTCCATATGGAATAGGGAATCAATTCCAAGTGGCCATATGGAAGTAGATTTTGCCAACTGTCCTTACCAGTGGTTATTTCATCTATGGCAAACACAAAGAAACATTAGATTAAGTATTTGTATTAAGTTAGGGTGACAATATTTTGGAAACCAAAAAGGAGGACAACATGGTTGGCCCCCACAAGGGTCTGCTCACAAACATGTCCGCCCCCAGGGGGCATGTCCAGCACCAAAAGGGTGTGCCCACCTGAACATAGCCTTGGTCAAATGTCTGATTTTACAGCACACAATTAAGACAAATCTGTTCTACGTAACATCTTAATGTTAAAATCACTGAAATAACAAGTGAGATATCCAATATATCTGAAATTAACTTCACGTACTCCTACTTTTGTAGCGTTTGCTGTACTTTGTTGCTAGACTCTGTGTGATACATTTTTCCCTTCCCTCAAATATATTTTCTGATCGTATCCTCACTCCGCTGCAAGCTGCTGCTTAACAGGGCTTGCTGCTGGCTGATTGGCTGACTTTTTTATTAAAAGTTAAAGTTGCAGGCGCCCTGCCTTCTTTTGTATATGGTCACTCTAGTATAGTGCTTGCAACTTTAACTGTTGTGATGAAGAGGGAATTTCACCAGGAACTAATTGCATACAAATGACACTGGCTGAAATTCCCTTTTCTCTACAACTGTTAAAGTGACATGAGCCCTGTCCTCCTTTTCATATGGTCAGCCTAGCCAAAGCTCTCCAGGCGGTTTACAAAAATGTAAACCATAAAAACCATTCAAAATATAAAACAACAACAGTATAAAAATACAATATAAGAGCACAAGCAGGATAAAACCAAGCAGCAATGCAAAAATTAATACCAATTTAAAATACAGATTTAAAACAGCAAAGTTTCACCAGTCAACTGTGTGTCTGCCTTATTGTTGTTTTTGTTGTTGTTGTTATTTATCTATATATAAAATAGAAGTGGAATATATATGGATCTGGTATTCCCTTACGAATTGTTCTGAGTGAGATCTTCTAAATATGACTTCATTTGTGGCTTTATAATGTTATACCACCTCACAAAATTATTGTGTAAATAAGTTGCATTTTAGAGAGTAAAACAGTTCAAGAGCATGCAATTCATCCTTTCTCTTTGCTAATCCAGTGACAAAAGGTAATCAGGAATTGGTTAACTCCTAGATCAAAGGCAGGGCTTATTAACATCATCCAATCTTGGGAGAAAAGAGTTACCCTGCCATGCATATTGCTCCTGACTTCCAGTAAGAAAATATACTCTTATGTTATAAAATTAAAGTTTTCTTCATTGTTTTCTTTTTACCGGAGACTCTTGAAATTTCTGGGGAAAAGGTCCTATCTACACCAAGGATGGGACTATGGATTTTCTACCCCAGGATAGCCACTTTAGAAGTAGACGCCATGAAAGACATTTTGGAAAGAAATTCATCACAGTCTTCCTGCCTCAAATACAATTTCCACCTGTCCACGTAGCAAATTTATCATCTCTGTGTGATGGCCAGAGCAACCTTTCAACTAAACACTCAAAATCTGGAATTGGCTAAAAGAGCAAATTTGCTAGGACAGTGTTTTTCCTTCTCTGCTGGGTTTTTCTCTCCTGGGATTATTCTCACCCTGTTCTGCATTCTCTGGGTAAGCCACCTTGCTCTCTGACATTTTTCAGGGTGGGGTAATAATAATAATAATAATAATAATAATATATTTATTTATTTATTACCCGCTTCTCCCTCTGGATCGAGGCGGGGAACAACATCATCATAAAACACACAAAACTGATTAAAAATACATAAAACCAATACATCATTAAAATACCAATAAAACATTGTCTACATTTTTGTTTGAATCTCATTTGGACACATATTGCCACCAGTAGATACATGAGAAGCCAAGAGAGCGTTAAGTTGAGCATCCTGGGGTTAATGAACTGAAAAGAAAGCACAAGCTGGATGCATATAGAATATAAACAATATATTCAGGTTTATATGGCCAAGTGGTGGCAGTTACATGACAGAGCAGCCACCTTGCAGCTACTTCAGGGCTTTCCCATGAAGCTGCACACTGAAAAAGTCGGGGACTTATCCCCATTTTTCCTGCCAGAGAAAGATCGGTATGACTCTTCCGCCGTCTGTCCTCGCTCTGGCATCATCTGGGGGCATTCCCAGGTGGAAGGCAACCTCCGATCGGTTGCAGGAAACTGGGCAAGGGGCAGGGGGCCAGTCCAGCAAACTGAATTTCCACAGTAAAGCCCACGCTACCTCCTCCAGTGAGGATTACTCCCCGCCTCCCCGCAGCAATGGGGTTTGGCGGCAGAGCAGTGCCAACGCTGTGCCATCAATTCAAACACTTTGGAGCCTAATGGGAAAAAAGTCTTCTCCTTCAGGGATTTTATTTTATTCCATTTTATATTTTATTTTGTATGCAGTCCCTGAGGCCCGGTCCCTGACGGCTGCTGTCTCTAGTATCCTTACTATGTCTCGCTCAACCAAAGCACCTCTATGGCCCCTACAGCATTGGAGCCAGTAGGATGATTTGGAACCCAGTCATGTCATGGGAAGCTCAGGGCTTGGGAGTTCATCTCTGCCTAGTTTTCTGTCTGATTGGAGGCCACAGCTTCAAGACACAGCCTTGAGGGAAGTGTCTCATTTACAGTCTGGGATTGTGAGAACCGAGCAGGAGGACGACTCCACAGTGGAGGGGGACTTGGGAAGATTGTCCAATTCACAGTGCCAACTAAACAAGGTGGAACACAAATGCCCTTTTAAAAGTAGTACTCACTTACAGGCCAGATTCCCATCAGGAAAGATTGTTAGAAGGGGGCTTTAGCAGCCTGTCCCCTGTATTTAAGTTGGTCCAGAGGTTGAAAAGCCTTTTCTGAAAATGTCTTAACTGCCCTGAATATTTTCTTGCCTGACTTTTCAAAAATTCTTGTCTGCCTTGAAGCCTACTTTGTTAAAGGCTCTGATTGGGAATAAATACATGGCTGGAATTTGAATGCTGACTCTGACTCAGTGTGGATTCTAGCCTTGAAACTTTCTCATAAACAATGTAATGTGCCAATAGCCTCTGCCTAGGCTATTTGATTTATTGGGGTCTATAAACACTGTAAGATTTGTCACAAAATGTTGTTTCACTGCAGCTGATATACCATTTCTACTGCTTCTATATTGTGGCTGCTCCAATCTAAGTGTTTTGTAGATGTATGCATTCATCTGGGCCTCTCACAATATGCATGTTTGGAAATCACTTCAAAACTGACAAGGAGCTCTTGGTCTAAGCCTTCATTGATAAGAGCGTACTCCAACTGCTTACCTACAGACACAGGTGCTAGGCAAATGGGACTGGAGATCTTCTGTTTTTCTTGACTGCATTTGGACATTATGTTCCATAATAAGAAAATACCTATAGTTGAACATATGAAGTAGTCTTAAACCAGGAGTCATGTTCACTCCCAGAGTATCCCCAAGCAATGAACTTGTTCCTTCAGCAAGAGGGTGACTCCATCTAGACCCATCTAGACAAATCTTTCCCCATCCAACTGGTCAGCTGAATCTGCCACTAACATCAATTTTGTCTGGTTTGGATAAAGCTATAGTTTATTAATCCTCATTTAGTTTATTATCATTACCAGAAATGAGTTCACCACACCAGGTTCCAATCAAAAGGAGAAACAGATACAGATATCAGCAGCAGCACGCTGATGATACCACAACTCCAGATTAATTCACTTAGTGCTTTCATGTATATGTTAAAAACCATGAGAGACAAAGCTGAATCACTGAACCACTCAACATGACAATTCCCACTGAGAGAAACAATACTCTCCCAGCACAACCTTCCAGAATCATAGAATAGTAGAGTTGGAAGGGGCCTATAAGGCCATCGAGTCCAACCCCCTGCTCAATGCAGGAATCCACCTTAAAGCATACCTGAAATATGGTTGTCCAGCTGCATCTTGAAAGCTTCTAGTGTGGGAGAGCCCACAACCTCTCTAGGCAATTAGTTCCATTGCCATACTGCTTTGACAGACAGGAAGTTTTTCCTGATGTCCAGCTGGAATCTGGCTTCCTGCAACTTGAGCCCATTATTCTGCGTCCTGCAGTCTGGGATGATCAAGACGAGATCCTTGCCCTCCTCTGTGTGACAACCTTTCAAGTATTTAAAGAGTGCTATCATATCTCCCCTCAATCTTCTCTTCTCCAGGTTAAACATGCCCAGTTCTTTCAGAGACCTTTGTTTCCAGACCCCTGATCATACTCGTTGCCCTTCTCTGAACTCCCTCCAGCTTGTCTGCATCCTTCTTTAAGTGTGGATAAATTGAATAAAATTGGATAAAATACTCAAGATGAATTGGATAAAAGTGAATTGGATATAATACTCAAGATGAGGCCTAACCAGTGCGAATAGAGGGGTCCTCCTCAGGGTGCCTACCCCGAGGGAAGCTCGGAGGATGGCAACAAGGGAGAGGGCCTTCTCTGTGGTGGCACCCCAATTATGGAATGATCTCCCCGATCAGCCCTGCCTGGCGCCAACACTGTTATCTTTTCGGCGCCAGGTCTAAACTTTTCTTTTTTCCCAGGCATTTTAACAGCTTAAGTTGAGGTTTTAACTGACTTTTTGGACGGGCTTAAAAGTTTGAAATGTTTTAAATATCAGCTGTTTTATGTTTTATGGGTTTAAATTTTATATATTGACTTTTTAATGTTCAATCTTTTAATTTTTGTAAACCGCCCAGAGAGCTTCGACTATGGGGCGGTATATAAATGTAATAAATAATAATAAATAATAATGAAAATAACCAGTACCTCGCACGATTGGAAGCTATACTTCTATGAATGCAGCCCAAAATAGCATTTGCTTTTTGCAGCAGCCCCATCACACTGTTGGCTCATATTCAGCTTATGATCTGCAATAATTCCAAGATCCTTCTTGCTTATAGTATTGCTGAGCCAAGTATCCCCCATCTTGTAACTGTGCATTTGTTTACTTTTTTCTAGGTGTAGAACTTGGCATTTATCCCTATTAAATTTTGTTCTGATGTTTTCAGCCCAGCGCGCCAGCCTATCAAGATCACTTTAAAGTTTGTTTCTGTCTCCCAGAGTATTAGCTATCCCACCCAATTTTGTGTCATCTGCAAATTTGATAAGCACTCCCTGCACCTCCTAGTCCAAAAAATGTTGAAGAGCACTGGGCCCAGGACTGAGCCCTGCGGTACCCTGCTCATTACTTCTTTCAAATTTGAGAAATTTGATAAGCACTCTTTGAGTCCGATTCTGTAGACAACTGTGGATCCACCTAGTAGTTGTTCCATTTAGCCCACTTTTAGCTAGTTTGTGAATCAGAATGTCATGGGGCACTTTGTCAAAAGCTTTCCTGAAGTCAAGATATATTATGTCCACAGCATTCCCACAGTCCACAAGGGAGGTTATCCAATCAAAAAATGAGATCAGATTAGTCTGACAGGATTTATTCTTGGCAAATCCATGCTAGCTTCTAGCAATCACTGCATTGACTTCTTTATAATCTGCTCCAGAATTTCCCCAGGGATTGATGTCAGACTAACTGGTCTGTAGTTCCAAGGTTCCTCCTTTTTGCCCTTTTTGAAGATAGAGACAACATTAGCCCTTGTCCAGTCGTCCAGCACTTCACCTGTCTTCCATGATTTTGCAAAGACAGTGGTTCTGAGAGTTCCTCCTCCAGCTCCTTTATTATTCTAGGATGCAGTTCATCAGACCCTGGAGATTTGAACTCATTCAAACAAATTAGGTGTTCCTTGACCATTTGTTTATCAATCTTAAACTTCAATCCTGCCCCTTCAGTTTGTACTACATTTTTGCCGGGGTGTGTGTGTGTGTGTGTGTGTCATAGATCTGCTTTTGGGAGAAGACTGAGCCAAAGTAGGAATTGAGCACTTCAGCCTTTTCTTTGTCATCCGTTATCAATTTGCCATCCTCATTTATTTTACATAGTAAAAGACAGAGCATTTCTTTCATCTGTCTTTTACTATGCACATACCTGAAGAAAGCTTTTTTTGTTGCTTTTAGCATCCCTTGCTAGCCTCAGTTCATTCTCAGCTTTAGCCTTCCTAGAATGTAATCTCCATCACAAAAGACCTGCTACAATATCCTGAGGGTTGCTTAGATGTTTCAGGGCCTCCCAGGGACATCTCTTTTACTTATCCACTCTTATGTTAAGTTATTCCCACCCCCAACTTTATTTTTTGATTTCTGACAATCAGAGGCAAGTTAACCGTCTTCAAAGAGTTCCATGGCTTCTAAAACAGAGGGACTGAATTGAAAGTTTTCAGTTGAAAATTGTGTTTGAAATGTGTGTGTGGTGAGGAGGGGAAAGAATTTGAAAGGGGGAAGGAATTGGTCAGCATTTTTGTGATTCTTAAAATTATTATTATTGTGGTGGAGGAAATCTTCAATTTTGCAAGAAGGCTACCTTTGTGGTGGCTGTTAATGGCAGCTGCAGCAGAGATTCTCTTACCAACTTCCTCTTGGAAGTTATCATCATTTCTTCCCAGAATGTCCCAGATATAGCACTGTACTGGGGCAACTGGATGAAAAATGGCAACCCCACTGAATGATGCCATTATCTTCTGGCAGCCACCATTTCTGCCCCAAAACATCTTCTTTGGCAATATCTCTGACCCACTCACAGTTTTTACAATGCAGTCCTTTTTCCAACAGACCTAGTTGTCATTCTAGTCCCTTGACTTGGTTTTCCTGCCCCTTGTCAGCATAAGAGAAGTAAGATCTCTGTCTTGTATATGGATGTGTTTCATCATATATAGATAAAAGTGCTAATAAAGAGATTGTGGCAATCAAGTCTGGTATTCCTTTAAATAAATTTATTCAAAACATTTGCATATATTCACATTCCCACTAAATGTGTATTGAGGTTCCCCTAGTCTGATATTTTGTACAACACAATAAGGATAGTTCAGTATTTATAAGATGTAGCCCTACTTGAGTAAGATGACATTTATATGTAAGTTGAAGCATTGCTTCCCTAATACCAGCTGATATAGTTTTTAAATTGGACCACATCCATACTGAACTTACTTATAAAATTGCCACTCCTAGATCAGCTTATTTTAAGCACGGCATCTGAAATTGGGGCATAGGAGTGCTGTATTCCTCACATGAATTCACAGTAGGAACAATTTTCTGTTTCTACCCACATCTAATGTTCAGTAACTCTACTTTTCATGACATGCTTTTCATTCCTGCCATTGACACAAGAAGGGGAAGTGCATATTTTTGGTGGGTGAGCGGGCAGCTGCCAAACATCACCGGGGCCTTGTGAGCCTCTTCTGAAGATTGTGCAGCTTGTTGAGCACGGGTGGCTGGCTGCAGGAGCAGGATGAGCGTAGGTGAATTCACCCACCCAGGATTGCCACTAGGTTGCTGTTGCGTATTGCAATTATGCTGCCACTTGAAACAACTTAATTTTCCTCCCCACCTCTAGTGAGAAATATTTAGTTAATTCATATGATGACCTATAGCAGCCTTCCCCAACCTGGTACCCGGCAGATATGTTGAACTACAATTCATACAGCTGGTTTGGGGGGGGGGGTGATGAAAGTTGTAGCCTAATACGTCTGGAGGGCACCAGGCTGGGAAAGAATCACCTGGAGCTGTACTTCAGAGTATTCAGAATTCTAAGAGCACTTGTTTATAGCAGGGTGAATAAATATATTGGTCCTTGTCTCAGTTGTTCCTTATCTCATTTAATAATTCAAGGAAGTAAAACTGGCGAAAGAAAGCGAGACTGCCAAACATAACATTTTGCTTCCACGGCTGCCCCCAGCAAACTGCTTTTGGAAACTCGCAGCCAGGCTATGGTAGAGTGGTAGAGCACCTGTTTTGCATGCAGAAGATCCCAAGTTCAATTCTGAGCATTTCTAGGTAAGGCTAGAAAAAAAAAACTGCCTCAAACCCTGGAAATCCACTACCAGTCAGTCTTGATAATGCTGGGTTAGATAGACCAATGGTGTGACTGAGTATAAGGCAGATTCCTATATTCCTACATTCTATTTTTCCTTAAGGCTTGACAGGTTCTGGAGATAGTAATGGCTTGGATGAAGGCTAATAAACTTAGACTGAATCTCAACAAGATGGAGGCCCTGTAAATGCACAGTTCTTGGGTCTAGGAATTGGGTAGATAGTCTGTTTTGGATGGGTTGCACTCCCTCTGAAAGAGCAGGTGCTTAAGTCTCAAGGGGCTGCTTGATTCAGCTTTGTTTCCGGAGCCCAGCAACCTTCAGTGCCAGTGCCTTTGCCTAGCTTTGGCTAGTATGCCACTATAGCTGTTCATGGACAGACATAGCTTAGCTAGAGTGACTATACTCTGTTAACCTTGTGTTTGAATTATTATACTGCACTTTGCATAGGGCTGTTCTTGAAAACAACCCAGAAGTTACAGTTGATACATCCTGGCTGCAGATGATGACAGGGACAGCTGCTAGGGAATGTGTAACACCAATACCGGAGGAACTGCATTAGCTATCTGTTTCCATGCCAAATTCAAGGTGCTGGTGTTAACCTAGAAAACCCTAAATGGTTAGAATAACTCCCACTGAATCAGCTTACCCGTGCTCTTAGACCTGTGCAGGAGACCCAGCTCTCTGACCCACCACTCCATAGTGGCACCCAGATTGTGGAACACCCTTCCCAAGAAATATGCCTGGTGCCAATTTTACTACCATTTCAGCAGCAGGCTGAGACCTATTTATTCATCCCAAAATTTGTGAGTATTTAGCTCTGTTCTACTGCTGATTAGAGGGTTTTTTTAAAAAAAAAATGGTTATTATTATTATTGTTGGATGTTTCAATGTTGTTGTTACCCACCATGGGATTTTTAAAGAAAATGAAGGTCAGGATATAAATGGAAATAAATAACTTCCTTCACAAAATACAGGGGGCATTTTGCTTCTCATGAAAATAAAAGCATATAATCAAACAGTAAGGTTTTCAGCAAGAGTTTACCTTTCTCACGGCCTCTGTTGAAGACCTTCACTTCCTTCAAGTTTATTCCTAGGCCTGTCCTCATGGATACTGCTTCTGTAGCATCATTTTTGTGGCCTCTTCTGATAGACCCATTTGCATGAGCTCTGCCAAAAAATGTTGGAGAAATCTGACCCACAATTCTCAAATAATTAAAATCAAGTAAGTTATTAAAATGCAGGAGACATCTGGCCTAACAGAAGGTGAAGAAATACACTTTTGCTTGTGACATTGATATGGTTTAGCTTTGAATATCGAAAGTGCCTTTTCTCTGGAAATTACATGGCTTTGTAAGATCCTTTCATTGACCTTGCTAAAGAATGGCTAATCCTACAAGGGTGAACAGAAATAACGTTTTGAGACTCAAATACTTATGGAAAAATAAATTACCTGTCAGACCAGTAGATGTAAGCCCCGAAGACTGCAACTGAAAACATATCCACATTGCTCCCTGACAGCACAATCTCTCGATTCCTTCCACTCTCAAGGTCAATTCTTTCTATCTTGTCCATTCGAGCATCACACCAATATAATTTCTTTTCCTAAGGATCAATTGAAAAGTAAACTCCAAATATTTTATTCTACCTTTTATTTTTAAAAAATAGAATAATAAATGTAATGACATATATGTTTTAGTATGATATAGCATTTAATGAATTCTGTTTAGAAGACACAAAAACTTACCTCAGGATCAACAGAAATTCCGTTAGGCCATGTAACCCCACTGCTGACAAGAACAATCTTCTCTGATCCATCTAAACGTGCCTTGCCTATGCAGGGTGCCTGTCCCCATTCTGTCCAGAATAAATATCTAGAGCATGGGGGAAATTATGACAGAATCTAAGTCTATAGAAATAGATCAATGGGTTGAATCCTGACAACCATAAAATGAACAAACTTCATGGAAGTATTTGCCATTACCTCCTCACTACAGCCCCCCTCCCTACCACCACTGCTCCTGCACTGAGACTTGCTGGAATAGCATGGGGTGGAAAACAGGAGGATATGTTGGAGGAGTGGAAAATCGCCAAAATTAGGCAGAAGCACTTCGCATGAAAATTATAAATTCAGAAAGGTCGTGTCTTCAGAGGTCGCTGTACATAATATTTTCCAGATTTTTTCAATAATTTTTCAATATATTCATCTTGTTGACAGAGTCTTGAATATCACACCTTCCATTACTACTACTTTGTTTGCACTTGCTTCTGTATTCATAAATGTGCTCCATCACAGTCACAGCACTGGCACAAAGGCATCTATGGCCAGAATACCACGAGCCAAAGATGGAGAAATCTCTATTTTCGATTCTGGCTATGTTTTTAATTTTTTCCCCATTTTTATAATGTGGATTGTTATGAACTTTCCATGTATAGTTTCGATAAATTATATATATATATATATATATACACACACACACACACACACAGAGAGAGTTATACACATTACATATAGAAACACTGTACCATAATTAATGCACCTTTATATGCACTTATTCCATCTTTTTTTTTTTTTTGTGCATCTTGGTCACTTCTCTTAATCCAATTGCTTCCTCTTGCCTATCTAACTTCCCTCCTACCTCCTTTTTGTGTGGGCATAATCTAATCCAGCCTTCCCCAACCTGGTGCTCTCTGGATGTTTTGGACTTCAACTTCCATCAGCCCTAGCTAGCCAGCATGGGCAATGATCAGGAACGCTGGGAGTTGTTGTCCAATCTGTGCAGTGACAGGTTGGGGGATGTTGCTCTAAACAGATAATTTTTGAGCTAATATAACAGGAATTTAAATACTTATCATAACACTGTTTGAGCCTGCATAGGGTTCAATGTTAAAAAACAGTTTTAATTCACATTACAAATATTGGTAAAAAACAAAATTTGGGGGGTATTTTAGGTGGGAACTATGTCTGGAATAGCAAGACTACCAGACAAATAGCAGTGATTGTAACATTGATAAACTGATTCTGAGCTTAAAGCAGGGCCTAAAATGGACTGTCTGTCTCCTTGAAATGGGGAGGGGTCAGTTATTTGAATACTTTTGGGGGTTGGGAGAACTTGTCATGTTTTTCTTGGCAATAGGCTTACAATGATAGATATGAGGTGACCGTGGCAGAGCACTGCAGCATTTTTTTTACTGGGGAAAAAAGCTTTACCAGCGTTTTCAGCAGTGATGGAACTCCGCAATATTCCTCATTGTGAATGGCACAATGGGAATGATGCTGCATCATGATGTAGCATCATTCACATGGGCATTCTTGGTTAAAAAAAATGGCTGTCCCCTCTAGCCAGCAGCATCATTCCCTTTAGGACATTTGTACTGAAGGATTCTGCCAAGTTGCTTATTGCAACTGTCCTGTCTCTTGAAGCAGTGCAACACTTTTTTCCCAGTAAAAAAGAAATGAAAAAAGACTGGAACTATCCGTTGCTTCATATCTATCATGGGAAGTCACACAAATCTTCAGGGAACGTTTCCTCCTCCCCATCCTGAAATGCTGAAAGAAGCGTGAGCCAAATACTTCTGTCTACTTTCCTATCTTAGTTTCGTTGTGCTGAAGATATGATTACAACACAAATATTATGCTTTATATTTATATAACATTTCTCTTGAGTATTAAAAGAACACCACATACATTATAACAGCAGTCCTTTCTATAGCACTGTAAAGTAGGGCAACATGGTTCCCCCTCTTTATTAATGGTGAGGGATGAGGACAAGAGAACAACATTTTTATAGGGCCTCATAATAAATCCTGGGATAGGATGAGATTTATCCATCACTGGGCAGTTTGTAGCTTACACTCTTAGCACCTATTCCACTGCCACAGGTGGAAAATGTTTTTATATGTTCTTCTCTTGAAATTCAATTTGATCAACTGCATGCATATTAATGATCAAATTACCCTTTTTCTGGATGCACTGCTATAGATCTTGGCTGATCCAGACCTTGGGAAATGACAACATATCGAAAAGAGCCATTGAGCCTGGAAACTTCAATAAAGTTGAAGCCATGATCTGTCCAGTATATATTGCCTGGAAGAAATAAAACATGCAGTTATGGAGACATGAACTACCCTTATTAAGTATACTGGTCTCAACTGTAAAGAGTAAAAATGGTAACTAATATAAGTTTTATACCTGACTAATTACATTATGATTAATATGCAAAATCAATCAACAAATGCTATTTGTAATAGTCAAATGATATAAGAATAAATATGTTTAAATTCCAAAAGAAAGGGGAAAAAACAAAGAATTAAAAATAAAGAACTTGATACCCGCTATCCAATCCACTGCAATCCCTTCCACTCTTCCCAAACCATTTGTAATGATGTCTTCCTTCCATGTCTGGTCCCTTCTAGCTCTGCTTATTTTGTTGAATCCCATGTCTGTCCAATAGATGGTATCATTTCCTATAAAATACATATTAAAAATAACGGAAAATATATAATGTATAAATATATAATCTCAAATGTGTAATAAATTCTATAAATCTTCTTCAAACAATCCTAGGAGGCCTAGTATAGTAGGATTGGATGAATCTGGTTGTTTCAATTTCTATAACATTCACATTTTTTCAAGCACAATGTCATTCTGTCCCATTTTTACATTAGTTTGTGAATGTTTTTTTTTAGTCAGCACAAAACTTTATGCACATTTTTGTACACATGTTCCCTAATATGTTCATTTTTTATGATAAGCATCCACCCCCACTTAGCCTCCCTTAGAACCTTCTGACATACTAAGACTTAGGAACTAAGACATATTAAAATTATTTCCAAATGTTGAATGAAGTCACATAGACATGAAAGCTTGTGCAGATGCTTCCCAGGAAAACACCAGGAAGGCAAACATTCTCTGGGTACTTATTTGGATACTATTTCCTTTCCTTTCCCTTTCTCTTTCATGTTGTTATCAAGTGAGCAAGACGTTTTAGGGTAGCCATCAATTTCGAAGATGAGGAATATCAACTAGAGTATGAAAACTTTAAAATGCCAATGAGGTGGTGTAGTTAGTGATGACTTCTAGGAAAAGACAGGTTGCTTACCTATAACTGTAGTTCTTTGAGTGGCCATACAAACAATTAACAAAAGCAAACAAAAGAAAATGAAATAATAGCGAAGAAATAACAAAGAAGAAATGCCTCAATTCTAAAATACTCTAGAGAGGATATTCCCAAGGAGGTAGCCACAATGGCGGACTCAAGGAATTGAGGGTTGGACAGGAACCCACGTGCATGCTCAGTACGGTGTGGGGAAGGGGGTCCCACCCAAATCGCCTCAGCTTGGAAAATATTTTCCCGATTCGAGGGCCCGCGCAGGCACAGATCCCATATGTGTGATGCACAGAGACTACGAAGAAGAACTATGCAGGCTTCCTCGATTAAAGGCTCCATGTTCAAAAGCATAAAGCGTTCAGGACTTCTATTGCCTTTGCCGAATGGGTGACAACTATTTATAACAGATAAAATATGTGTAAAATATGTGTAAAATACAGATAAATATTTCCATTTAATCACCTGCATGAAAATCTATACCAACAGCAAATGAAGTTCCTGATATAGGCATTAATGCATCTGTTTTATCATTTGGATCAAGAGGAACTCCTCTAATTCCTTCATGAACCGAATACATGAGGAACGACTCTATTCCTAAAGAAAGCACATATACACAAAGATATTAAAAATACTAAAAACTATTACAATTGCCATAAATTACAAAATAAACCATTTACTTGAGGCAAACAGATAAAATTGCAAGCCCACTGCCAGAAATCTTGTCATAAGCTGGGGAGAGCTAACTGTTACAAATACTTCAGTTGTTTTGCATGTGTACATTTGCTTGGAAGAACACACCACTAATATTTCAGAATGTTCTAAAATCACTAATTCTGAAACTAAAAAAAACAAGCTTTCAGTTATCAAATGCTGAAGCAAAAATCACAACAAATCGATATACTTGTTAATTTTATAAACCCTATATTTAAGAAGAAGACCTGGATTTATTTGAAGTAAAAACTAGGGGTGTGCATCGGATCGGATCCGATCCACTATCCGAATCCGATCCGTCCCAAAATCAGGAAAATCCGATCCGATCCGATCCGGCCAACTTCCGATCTGATCCGATCCGCCGAGGTCCGATCCGGATCGGACGCCATTTTGAATGCTTTTTCCCATAGCCAAGTATTGTTTTACAAAAATGCCTATAACTTTTTCAATTTTAAAGATAGAAGGATGAAACTTGGTCACATTGTAGACTGGTTAGGGATAGTTATCTGTGAGAAATTTCAGAAAGATTGGTGCATGCATTTTGTGGCAATTAATTTTTTAATAAATACCCAGGAATGCCTATAACTTTGTCATTTTCAAGTTACACACATGAAACTTTGCCACATTGTAGGTGGTACCTTGGGTACCTTTCTCTCCATCTCTTTGATCCTTGCACGCTTGGCTGCAAATAAGCTAGGCTCAGCCGTTCTGATTGAGTAAAAAGTGAAAGTGAGCCAGGTTCTTTAATGTAGTTACTTTGTATCTCCTTCTGTAATGGATACCAGCTCAGTTTGCAGCCAAGCATGCAAGGATCAAAGAGATTGAGAGAAAGTGTTTCCTTCTTCTTCCTGGGAGGCGGGAGGGTGCAATTGACAGCCCCAGCCTCTGTGGAAAAACGTTTATAACTTTTAATCTAAAAAATTCGTAGCCACCAAATGCCTGGACCTATCATTCTGAAATTTCTGACAGACAACTACCCCTAATCCATCTACAAAGTGAGCAACATTCAAACTTCTAACTTTTAAAATAAAAAAGTTATAGGCATTTCTTTCCTCACTGTTTCAAAAATTAATTGCCACACAAGGCAAGCACCTATGTTTCTGCAATTTCACACACATACCAAGCCAGGTGTTACCTGTAATGTGCCCAAGTTTCCTGTTTGTATCTTCAAAAATAAAAAAGTGGGAGGCATAACTGTATTTACCCCACTACTACCCATTTTTCTAAAATTAATTGCCACACAAGGCAAGCACCTATGTTTCTGCAATTTCACACACATACCAAGCCAGGTGTTACCTGTAATGTGCCCAAGTTTCCTGTTTGTATCTTCAAAAATAAAAAAGTGGGAGGCATAACTGTATTTACCCCACTACTACCCATTTTTCTAAAATTAATTGCCACACAAGGCAAGCACCTTTGTTTCTGAAATTTCACACACATAGGTCCCAAGGTACCACCTACAATGTGGCAAAGTTTCATGTGTGTAACTTTAAAAATGACAAAGTTATAGGCATTCCTGGGTATTTATTAAAAAATTAATTGCCACAAAATGTATGCACCAATCTTTCTGAAATTTCACACACATATCAAGCCAAGTGGTACCTTTAATGTGCCCATGTTTCCTGTTTGTATCTTCAAAAATAAAAAAGTGGGAGGCATAACTGTATTTCTCAATGGGAAAGTGCAATGCAATGATTCCCTATGGGCAAGTGCTTTCCAATGATTCCCTATGGGCAAGTACTGTCCAATGAATCCCTATGGGCAAGTACTGTCCAATGAATCCCTATGGGCAAGTACTGTCCAATGAATCCCTCATTGTTTCAAAAATTAATTGCCACACAAGGCAAGCACCTATGTTTCTGAAATTTCACACACATACCAAGCCAGGTGTTACCTGTAATGTGCCCAAGTTTCCTGTTTGTATCTTCAAAAATAAAAAAGTGGGAGGCGTAACTGTATTTACCCCACTACTACCCATTTTTCTAAAATTAATTGCCACACAAGGCAAGCACCTATGTTTCTGAAATTTCACACACATAGGTCCCAAGGTACCACCTACAATGTGGCAAAGTTTCATGTGTGTAACTTTAAAAATGACAAAGTTAAGGCATTCCTGGGTGTTTATTAAAAAATTAATTGCCACAAAATGCATGCACCAATCTTTCTGAAATTTCTCACAGATAACTATCCCTAACCAGTCTACAATGTGACCAAGTTTCATCCTTCTATCTTTAAAATTGAAAACGTTATAGGCGTTTTTGTAAAACAATACTTGGCTATGGGAAAAAGCATTCAAAATGGCGTCCGATCCGGATCGGACATCCGGTCCGATCCGGATCGGACATCCGGTCCGATCCGATCCAACCATCCTCTGATCCGACCCGATCCTATCCGACCCCCCAGGTCCGATTCCGATCCGCTATCCGATCCGGGGGGTCAGTGCACATCCCTAGTAAAAACATGCACAAAATACACTCCCAAAGACACAGAGTAGCAATATTAATTTTCTCTTCCAACTATGCAGCAGTAGATTTCTTATTAAATTACTCATCTGGATTTTATTTCCTTTCCTTAGTATGTTTAAAAATAGGCAAATACCTGTACCTTGACATGACATACGGTTTTTCCGAAGGTTATAGCCTACTGTACACAAGCATGTTCGGGCTGATTCCGAGGTTGGTAAGCAAAGTTGGGAACATCCTCCATTATTAAGTTGACAGGTATTGGTGCCTAGCATACAACAGAAAAACAATGAGAGGGTAAAAAAATGGTAAACAATGACATAATTTTGTGTGCAATTTGGGATGTATGAGACTTTTGTTCTTGCTAGCAAAACATGCAAGTATGCTTGTGTTGGCCTCGTTCCCAATTCTCTGTTCGATTTGTGCAAATTTCCTAATTTGATTGAATCAGGCCCGCTTTAGTCTAAGAAGGAAATATGCGTAAATTTGTCTATTTGGGGAAACGTGTAAATTTGGTAAAACTTGTGCAAATTTCCCATTTGATTGCTGCTCAATTTCCATAAGTTTCCATTTGCGCAGGGCAAGCAGCAATTGCAAACACAAATGGGAAGCAGTGAGATGATGTTTGGTGAATCCTGCGGATCTTGAATATTACTCTTTTGCCCATCCCAATGTAAAATATCAAACCTGAAGTTCGTGTCTTAGCAATTTCATATGGGATCTTTACAAATTAGCCCACAATAAGAGCAGATCTATACTGAGGAGCTCAATTGTCCTGTTATTTGGGGGAATACCTTACACACCTTGACTTTGCAATCCACATTTTGGCTGCTGACTCACTCACCTAATCAAGGTATTCAAAGTAAATTTCAAATTGGCCAATCCAGAACACAGGTGGGAAAAATGAACTCTGCTCATGGAACTCTGGATCTAACACCTTTAGCACCAGTTGTTTATAATCATATAAAATATAGTTTACCTTGCTGGGCTGCTTTGTCATACACTTTCATATGTACAACTCCTGAAGTTTTGTTTCGCAGGACTGTGGGGTTCCTTCCATCTTTTTTATTGCAAGTGCCCAGCTGGCCTAAGTTTTGGTCTGCCCACCATAGCTTCCTATCTGTAAAAATAACATTTAACTTTTTAAAAACAATTTTATTGATTATTAATAATCACTGAATCAGAAATATTTTAAATGCCCACATGGAGCTTAAATTATACAAAATCTATTACAAAAATGGTTTTAAAAATGCACTATTAAATTTAGAACGGTTCCCTCTCTACATATTAGCAATTCTTTATAAACCTACACACAATAAATAATATTGGCTCATTTCAGAGAACACCTTTCTCAACTGTGATTTTGGAACTCCACTATGGAAGTTTTACACCACCATTGAGAAATGTGTTGTCTGGAGGGAAAACTCCACCCCATGGTGGTTATTTTTAGAAAACACTCCAAGTTGAATATTCTCGCTGTGAAGAGGAGAGTCCTTGCACAACCATTGTGTTACGTGTTGTGTGGAGGGCTCCGTGGAGTTTCCTGTTGCATTGAGTTGACTTTTCCCACTGGCTACAGAGTTCTCTGGCAAGAGCGGTGAAAGGAAGGAATGCCTCTCTAGGAGAGCTGCCGAGATTGTTTTTTTTCACAGCAATGGCTGATGGGATACCAGTGGCTGATGGGAGGACTGGGGGAGGAGAGAGGGTGGAGGAACTGTCAATCAAACATCACAATGGATTTTACGCAACTCCACGGTAGCCCACAGTCATACAACGATGGAATTGGAATACTTTGTGTGGTGAGTATCCCCTACAAACTCAACCTTTGAGAGGAGATTTCACACTGCATAGATAAATGTTTTGTGTAAACTGAGCCATTATCTAGAAGGTGAATATGAAAATAAGACCTATATCATTAAGCCACTGCAGTGTTAAGAACTGCAAAAGTTCCAGAACACCTAAACCATGTTCTCTTGCATTACTCTCTAATCTTGTTAATTCAAAGAAAGATCAAAGTAGTCCATTAACTCTTTGCATAGTACTAGACATAAAAATCATACTGGTTAACATATCATGTCCCTGGGTTGTTTAGCTGCTCCCACTGTCAGTGGGAACAATCAAACCATATGAAATAGCACACTCATGTATTTACAACAACCCAGGATTGTCATGACATGGGAAGCAGGGCAAAATCTATCAATAATTTCTCATAAAAACTGTTCATCCTGTTCACTCACAATCACAAATGACAGAAACATCAGAATGTTATGGAAGGTTCCACATAGTTATTGTAAATATGAATACCTGAATAATAATCAACAAGTAGGACAAAACCAACATTTTCCAGCTACTTTTCTCTACATAATGTTAGGTAAGGAAAAAAGATTACACACAGATCAGTAAGAAATGGACCATATAATCAGCTCTATTTTTAAAAAAACATTGGCTGATCACATGGTTCTGTAACTAAAACACCAGGGATCTCAAACTG
The DNA here is from genome assembly GCA_029215795.1 of Anniella stebbinsi. NCBI lineage: Eukaryota > Metazoa > Chordata > Lepidosauria > Squamata > Anniellidae > Anniella > Anniella stebbinsi. The sequence goes on along the minus strand of JARDYH010000001.1, from coordinate 236,694,747 downwards.
GGAACTCTGGCAGAGAGACTCAAACACCTTATTTCCTGAACATCTGTAGCAGTTTGGAAGCAGCAGGAACTGCTGAGGTGATTTTTGCTACACTGCAGATTCACCACTACGGATGGCCAGAGAGTGATACTGCTGTATCTTTCACTACAGTGTGGATCATGAAGTGTCACAAGGAACCACAGAGGCCAGATCTACACCAAGCAGAATATAGTGATATGAAAGCGGTATATAAAAGGCAGGAGCCACGCTACTGCTTTATAGCAGTATTGAAGTGCACTGACAACTGTTGGGGCCCATTGACATATACCATTTTCTTGTTACATCCTGCTCGGTGTGGCTCCTGCCTTTTATATACCACTTTCATACCACTATATCCTGCTTGGTTAGGCTGACCATAAGAAAAGGAGGACAGGACTCATGTAACTTTAACAGTTGAAGAGAAAAGGGAATTTCAGCCGGCATCATTTGTATGCAATTCGTACCTGATGAAATCCTCTCTTCATCACAACAATTAAAGTTACAGGCACTATACTAGAGTGACCAGATACAAAAGAAGGCAGGGTCCCTGCAGCTTTAACTGTTGTAATGAAGAGGGAATTTCACCAGGTACGAATTGCATACAAATGATGCCGCCTGAAATTCCCCTTTCTCTGCAACTGTTAAAGTCACAGGAACCCTGTCCTCCTTTTCATATGGTCACCCTATGCTTGGTGTAGATCTGACCAGAGTCTCATTATGACCTATAAAAATTCTGACTCTGGCCTATTTCCTCAGTCTGAATGATGTGTTCTTCAGACACAGATTGAGCTACTCATAGACTGACTGCTTGCTTGATTCACTGATGAACTGCCTAACTGCCACTACTCCTGATCATTAGTGAACATTTTTCTTCTTGGAAGTGCCACTCTGCAAAACTGAAACTTTCTAAAAACTAGTATTAGCACTCTGATGTAATTGCCCAAGCTCCAGAAACTGAACACTACATCAAAATATATGAACACCCAAAACTCATTCTGTTAACTTCATAACATCCACTGTGCTTTGTCTTTTTACCATGTCTCTCCACTGCACATAACCATGTTATTTTCTTTCTCATTCCCACCCACCCACTCAGATGATTTCAGGTGCATATCTATACTTTGGGGGTAAAGTTCACCTTTTAGTGTAACTTCTAGGATTCTTTTCCTATTCAAACATCCTCAGTCAAGTCTTCATAGATCAAGTTCAACAACTACCTTGATTCTACATCTTATCTTCCAGGTGAGACATGAATAATAGAGATATATAGAATTATGTAAACTGAGGAGAAAGTGGATAGGGAGATGTTTTTCTCCCACTGTCATAATACTAGAACTTTGGGTCACCCCATGAAGGTGAATGGACAAATAAAAGGTAGTAATTTTTCACACAGTTAAACGATGGAATTTACTGCCCAAAGATGTAGTGATAGCCACCAACATGGACAGCTTTAAAAGGAGATTAAACAATTTCATTGATAAAACTGTCAATGGCTATTATGACTGGCTGTATATTACCTTCAGAATCAGGGCAGTATGCCTATATGTGCCCAATGCTGGCGAACATGAGCATGAGGGTGCTGTTGCACTGGTGTCCTGCTTGTGGGTTTCCCAAGGGCATCTGATTGGCTACAATATGAATCCAATGCTGGACTAGATAGCCTTTGTTCTGATCCAGTATGGCTCTTCTTATGTTCTTATTAGTGTTGGGCTGAATCCTGCCTCCTATTTTCGGGAACTTTCTCTCTCCCTATGAAAGAAGCATTGTTTTTCTGCCTTTTGCAAGGAGGGGGAAAATTCAGAGAATTTTCTCTTAGGGGAGAGGGTCACGGGTTCCACATACCTTTTTTAAGTGTAGCCTTTTGCAAAGAGGACTGCTTTTTATTTTTTTAGGTTTTCAAAAAAACACAACCAAACACACACACACACACACACACACCCGCTTAACTTGGCATTTGGAACAGTCCAGCAATTCTAAGTGAATGTTATTGGAGACCATGTGATCTCATCCTCTCCAATAAGCACTCAGGAAGAACTCCTGGGCTCCTGCACGTGCTGGGGGTGTTTTAAAAAAATAAAAAGAAAGAAGACCCCTCAACAACTGGCTACATTTTAAAAGGTATGTGGAAACCCTGTCCCCTCCCTAAGGAGAAAATTCTCCGACATTCTCACCTCTCCCAGTCTCTTTCGCCTGAGTTTTCATTCCCTTCCACCCCACAAAATGAGATGGAGAAAATGGAATGTTTGAAATTTTTGGCCCAGCACTAGTTCTTAACTTAACATTATCCTTCAAATAGCACATATTGCACTTACACACTTCTCTATATTTCTAGAATTGTTTTAAACTCAACATGCTTAATAAATTCTTAACTTTTTTGAACACCCAAAGAAATACTCTCCACCACCACAAAGAATCAGCACCCACTTGAAATTGTGCTGAAACAGAGGCAACATCACACATACTGCCAAAAACATTTAATGTTTCATACTTCTATGGCAACATGGAAGTCAAATGCACAACATCCTACATGGATTCTAACCAGATGAGATTTCTTGGCGAAACACATAGGAATAAGAAATGAACAGTGGGTATGCATGAATTGGCAACATCAAGTGGTTGCTGTCTAATTTCTTTATAAAATCCTATTACTAATATTCATATTGTAGCATGACTAAGACACTGAACCCAAGTTAGGGTTGTACAAATGAACAGGAAGGCATATACATATAGATCTGGCTTGGTTCTCAGTGGCTGGGGTCACTAACAGTAAATTTAGTCCCCACTCAAATCATACTTCCTGGTATACCCATTTTCTCTCATATAACTCTCCTATTTAGACTAAGAGGGCGGGGGGAATTCTTTCCATCCTGACACTGGGTGGTCAAAGCTGTTGTCAACAGGGGGAAGAAGCTTCAGGAGGGATTGCAGATCCACTGTGTGCACATATAAAGGGATACACTGAACTCATCAAGGTGTCTTGCAATTGCAACCAGTTCTTGCAAAAGCAAACATAACAAAACAAAACACTTGGTTCAGGACAATGAGGAGCATTTTGCTTGTAAACGTTAAATTCCACTTTCTTAGAAGCAGGTATAGATTTCAGTAGAAGCAGAAAAGGGAAGCAATAAAACATCTTTTGTGCATAAACACTATTGCTTCCACCTAAAATGTCAAAGTTTTGTAAGGGGTTCAATTATTTTTCTTTGGACAAAAATCTCAGAAGCAATAAAGCCTAAACTTTATGAGCAATTTGATGGTATATGCTAGGGATCCCCAACTGTTTTGGGTTGAGGAGCAGATGAAATTTTGAGAATGCATTATGGGTGCTCTCACAAAAACTGCTTCTAGGGGGGTGACTTGCTAGCTCACAAATTGGCTGTCAAAACACCTATTTCCCAGAAGGCAAGCAGGTGAGACGAAAAGAAAGGTAACTTGTCCAGGAAACCAAGTGTAAGGCAAAGGTGGGTTTTGAGCTCTGAAATAGAAATCACTCTTTTGAAACTACAGTTTTCTGCTCTACCATCCAGGTCACAAAGGCAAACTAATAAGTCTTAGGTCTTTTCTACACCAGAGGGGTGTAGTGGGTTCAGGGCGGGGGATCCTGGAAATAGCTACTTCCGGGATAGGCGTGCCCAATACACACAAGGAAGTGTGACGGCCTGGGCTTCTCCTGGGACGTCGCAAGTCCCAGAGGCCATTTCCCCCCCTCTGGATCCATGGAGAGAGCACGAGTGCTCCTCCGAAAAAGGTAGGTGGGTTTTTTTGTGTGTTTTTTAAACAGCACGCGTGGCCTCTTCTCCCTGCCCTCCCAGGGGTGGCGAAACGGGTGCCACCCAATCCCCTGCTGGGCACAGAGCCCGGGATGGGCCAGCACATTCTTCCATGGCCCCAGGAACTTCCCAAGACTGTGCAACAATTGGGATTTTTCTGGTTTGGGTTTTCCCAGAAAAATCCCATGCCCATCCCCAGGACTCCCTGTGCGTCATTTGGACTCACAGGGAGCAGCCGGGAGCCATCCCAGGCATTTTGCCTGGTGTGGAAAGGGCCTTAGAAACCAGGAACGTCACCAAAAAATTGAGTGCAAGGCACAGATTTGCTCCAGCAAAGGACCACAAAATACCCATTCAGAGCTTAGAGAAACGCCTAAAAAATAAACACAAAACCGCACACACATATGCAGAGAGAGAGAGAGAGAGAGAACAAGCAAAGCCCTTCCTTGCTCCCAATCCCCCTTTAGAGCCCCAGGATGCTCCCTGTCATCCCCCTGCCCAGCATATCTTTTTCTTTTTTCTTGGTAGCTGGGCATGCTGGGCTGCAGCCACCCACCATTTTTATTTTCTAAAAATACCTCTGCGCCCCACATAGAGCACAGAAGCATTCTTGACAATTTAGATCATGCTGGAGGCCTGGACTTCATTTTGCAGCATGCCATTCCCTCTTGCTGAAAATGTTTTTAATTAATTAAAATACCTTAAAAATAAAAAATAAAAATCAGGAAGGGCCGTGAGCTTGGTGGGTGCCAAGAGAAGTGCCTGTAGGCACAATGTTGGAAATTCCAGGTGATTTTACTCATAAAGCAAATCTCATAAATTATATGGCACATGGATTCTAGAAATCCTTATTGGGGTCTTACCTTTCATTTATCTTTTCTCTCCAGCTAGCTAATTGCACTAATATTCTAACAGTTCTACTGGGTTAGAGACTAGACGGGAATCATATATAAGTTTCTCTGAGAATTCTGAAGGAACTGTACAATTGCTTACGCACCTGGTCATCTAAGCCTAATGGGCAGTCACAATGTAAAGATACACCAGAGCTCCAGTAATGCTATTTGAGTGTGTGGAATGACATCTTTGGATATTGCCCTGTATTGTACTAATGCAATTGAGTTGGTGAAAAAGTCCTAAAAATTATACAGATAGAATATACAAATATGTGATATATGGGAAAAGAAATACCTATCAACTCTCTGAATTAAAGATGAGGAAACAAAGCAGTTATAATTAAGAGTACTTCCAGAGGGGAGGCTCCTGAAACTGCCAATCAAAATCAGTTGCACAACTCTTCCATATTTTTCACCCTAACCATTTTTTTCTGGCAAGAAAAAAAGACAGACATGATGGTAGGAAAGCATGGGAAGGTTACAAACCAAAGACACCCTGGCCTAATCTACACTTACAGCCCTTTCACAAGGAAGAGGGTGATTACAAGGTTTCCCACTTCTGTGATCAGTATTCACGGGGCACACGTGAATGAAGTTTTCCGCAATGACAGGGATGCTATTGTGGGAGGATGTGTACCCCGTGACAGTGCTTCCGCATGGGGATCAGCAGAAGTGGGCAGGACTATGCAGATGATGTAGCTACATGGCTGGATTTTTTAATGACTCGTCAGAGATGTGCACGAATGCAAAATCACAGCTACACATGGGGTGGATAGGGAGTTCATCAAATATGCGATGCTGTGCAGAGATATGTTTGTGTTAAAAAACCCACACTTTCGGCGCCAAAACACACCGATACACATCCAAAACATGTGTAAAAATGGCAGCCGCTTCTACTCCCATACACCTTTGAAATGGCTGGACACGTCCAATAGCGGGTTGGCTTTTCGCTCAGCCAGGAACTCACGCCAAACAGCAACAGCTGCAGACTTCGGGATTGTAGCAAGAAAACCAAATTACATTACAAAAGCAGTCCTCAATATTCTTGAATAACTGAGAAGTGGACCCAAGATCACCGCAGAAGCAGGTAAACGTCATGTGACCTGTAAGTGACAACTGCAATACAATCCTACAATAAGTGGGTGGTGTAGACACCCCCCTGTAAAATTCCATGAATTATGCAGAGTGATTGCATACTAAAAACATAATCTGTAGACACCTTAGATCTATTTTACCTTACAAACCATTTTAAATATAAATGTTACGGGTTCTTATGGTATCGTTCAATTCAATGATTCTGTGAAAAGATTATTCTGTACAAAAAATATTGCAATTTTTTTAAGAGGTAAGGGATGATATATATTCTCAGCCATTGACATGACATAAGGTAATGACAGCAGCAGCATGAAAGAAGATGAAGGATCTATGCATGAAGCTGTTTTAGTTTTAAATAAGGATTAAAGGAGATACATGTTCTTGTTATGAGACAATTCAAGCCTGGCCTTGCTGTGTTGGACTGATGTACAAAAAATATGCAAACAGAAATAGCAAGGCAATGCTATCTTTCTCCCATACTGAGGTTAATGCTCAATGTGCTAGACAGATTACACATGCTTAAGCAAACACTTTGATCCCCTCAATATTAGTTATGCTATATCAAAGCTTACTGAGTAGTTCTTTAACATGCCTAGGCTGCCCATGTACAAACCCTGTGACTGAAACTTAAACAGCAACACGACAATCCATGCAACCAGAAACGATGTTCATTGTGGTTAGCAGAATTGCTAGATATCGTTTAGAATGTTATACATACCCTAATTTAGGCAATCAGGAGCAAGAATCTACTGACTCCAGTCATGCTCTAGAAATATTCAAATAGTCATTTCCTACGCAATACGTAAGTAGAATTTTCACAATACTGTTCGGCTAACAGATCAAACAAAAATACTTGCTCCAAATCAGAACCTATAATGGATAGTTCCCATATCGAAAGGGAATTTCCCTGTGCTATCAAAATAACATGTCTTCTAAAGTTCAGCATACCCCAATGGAACATATAATGGTCAGACTCTTTTGCCTATTATGCTACTAATTAAGATAGTTGCTGTTTGCATAAATAGTAAATAGTCTCTAGACCACCTACCTCTCCTGCTAATTCCAATCATGTAATTAGACAATCCTGTTATCTTTGTTCTCAGATCACAGAATCATTTTTCACAATAGACATTAGAATTAGAAGACAATTCAGCACAGGGTAATCTCATCACTAGCCCTTAGAGTATTGGCCTCCTTTGCAGTCTCCTGCACCTATACAATTAAAAAAAATTCAAAATATCAAAACAGAATTCTCAAAAATAGCCACATGCTGTTATCTTGTTTTCAACGGTGCACTGACAGTGGCTGAAATCCTACAGAGAGTTAGGCTGTTTAAATTCCACTGAAACCCAACTATGTACAGGATTGCACCCGATGCCATTTTTCTTGTAGGAATCTTTTTAATAAAAAATAATTAATTTCAATAGAAATTGTAAAACCATTTAAAAATAGGTTTAGGCTAGGGAACTAAAAGTTTCAGTCACAAGGGCTAAGTAATTAACTACATTGAAGAATCATGGAGACATTACAACGTTTGCATTTAAATAAATAAATAAAACAGCCTAGTTATTTCAAAGGGACATTCCCTATGATCACCTGTACGTAACCTTAAGCTCAAGAGTTAAAGAGCAATATCTGGTCCTATTCAGTAGGAATAGGGAAAACACAACAGAACACAACCTCAATCTATGATATTTTGAAAGCAAGTGTATATGTTAGCAGAAATCTGAAATGAAATGTCCTTCATTCTTAAGAGCTAAAGTTCATTACTTACAAAATATTAATTAAAAGATATTGATGTTAGAAAAGACAATATCAGAGAAATGAAAATAGCAAACTGTACTATCAAAAGGTACAGTACATTTTTAATAATTTTAGTAATATCCTGTATTTTTAAATATGTAATTATTTTATTTGAGTTAATAAGAGTGTTTTCCAATAACTAATTATAACTTAGTTTTGTAACTTGGTTAACATATAATCCAACAAGTATGTGCATTTATTCTGGAGACTAATTAATATTTTTTTAAAACGTACGATGTATTGTGAATAATACTGCTGTACCATCATTGCATATTATCCTTGGAGAGTTTAAGCAGTACTCTGAATGCAAATATTGACGGGCCATTAATTTTCATTAATTATGGTTTGAGTACTTAGGGAAGGCAACTATATACTATACTCAGAACTGGGCAAATTGCCTAGATATATTTCACATATTACCATTAATGTGATTAAGAATATCATGGCAATTAGAAAACCGATGGCTTGGAAAATGTAGGTGTCTTCATTTAAAACTCACGTGAATATTACCTTTCACTATAATTGTATGTAAATCAAGACTTCTTAAATTACTAATGAGTACTTGGATGGGCATGTGTTTTCAGGAAATCATTTATTTATTTTTTTGCAAAAAAAATAATAATTTGTCTATTGAAACCTAATGTAATAGATAATGCTCTGATTAACCCCTACCAATTTCATGATAAAATGCAAGCTACACATTTTTCTTGTCACTAATAGCGACTAGAAACTGTATGGCAGGTACAGTATGGGGAAAGTAAAATAATTCACACGCTTCATCAGTTGTTTGTCTTGGATACCTTAATGCATTAGTTCACAATCAAAAGTCACCATCTCAGAAAATATTGGTTATCAAACTCTAGCTATCCCTATAACTATTTAAATTCTGGTATTTAATGCAATTAGTTATTTCTCACCTGTCAGAATAGAAATCCTTCCAAGTAAGTAAATGTACATTAACAAAATTACTATAAGCAAATTTTTTTTAAAAAACAACTCATAACTCTGTCCCACAGAGAAGCTGGCATTAATGCCCCTGTAGTGGTCCTGGGAGAATGCAACTAGAGCAAGGGCCTGAGTTGCTCTTCACCTGCATACTTTCCACTCTCTCTCTTTCCCTCCGAATATTCTTCCTAAAGGGCAACTGGTGGCAATAGCTCTGGGCGGTGATGTGTGGAAAGCGCAGCTGGAGGAGGAGTCTGAGATGGTTTTCATCAGTCACTCTCTCTTCTAGGGTATCCTAGGCCATATACAAACAAAGAATATTCACGGGCAGCTATGAGTTAAGCCTAATACGGAGGACTGCCTTGTAAGTAGGGATGTGCATACAAGTAAAACTCAAGTTCATCGAAGTTCTCCAAATTTCATCTCAAAGCTTGTTCCATCTTATGCCCATATCATATTGCAGTCTTTGCTTTGCTTTTTGCATGAAAATTTGTGTGCATTTTTGTGTATATTTTTTCAAATGTACGCATCAATTGTACACATCTTTGAAATGTATGTATTTTCTTCTATTTGTTAAAGCTTGTTAGTGCAGTTTTTTCAGAAGTCCACATTTTTCAAATGCATGCTTGCTGTCAAACACAAACACATTTTGGGTTCTGTGAATCACATTGCAAACTTGGAAATGTATGGACTTTGATTGCAGATTGTGTTCGAACCCATGTTCAATCTGAAATATGCCAATGAACTGAAATTAACTTCTCCTACATCCCTGCTTGGAAATACAGGGAAAGGTTTAGAATGAGTATCTCCACAAACTGCATGAACAGTGAAAAGAGAATGTTCTTCCACCTGAAGTCCTGTAATAGGGTTACTATGAGACTGCCTTGATGTCACTGGCTTGTCCCTACTTTTAAAAAAACCTGTGCTTTTAGAAATTACCTGCACTTTTCCTGCTGAGCGTGGTGTTGGGTAATCCCAATGCAGGAGGCACCGCAGGGTCTCTAACAGCCATTCGGCTCACCGGGCCCGCCCAGTTCCCCTCACCCCTTGGCGACCAAGGGATGGTTTCCTTCCCCCTGAGAATGCCTCAAGTGCGGCACCAGAGCAAGGACAGATGGCGGAAGAGCCATGTTGTCCTCACTCCCTAACTTTTCTGCTGTGCATCTTCATCTCTTTGCCCCACAGTGGCAGCAAATTGACAGTTGCATCATATAACTGATGCAGCGTCAAACTGCAGCCACCATGGGGTAAAGGCAACATTTAGACAGTCCCTATATCCCGTTTACTATTATTTGTTGCTATTGGATAAAAGGGAGCATCAGGCTGCTTGGAATTAGTAAATGCCATTTAATTCAAGAAGAATTACTTTTAGTAAACATGTATAGGATTGAACCAAAAGGCTGAATTCACCTAGATCAGGTGTGTTGAACCTCTTTCATTTTGAGAGCCAAATTCAATTTCAGAAAAGCTCTAAAGGGCTGCATTCTAGTGTGTGCAGCCCTAAAGGCTAAACAACTAAAATACCAGCATATTTTAGCTTAAACACTTGCTACCAGTAACTAAATTTTAGGACACACATTTCACTCTTTTAGAATGGGGAAAATATGCAAAAGCTTAGAAACCACCAACATCCTACAACATAGAACATAATTTTCCACTGAACATAGAAAAATCCCATGACTATTCCCCAAAGTAGTGCCTAGGGTAAAACAGCATGTAATCATTTACAAGCCAAGCTCAGACTGGTTGCATATCTGAATCACTACAATGCTATAACGTGCAACAATGTATGTCCCCTATTCTCACATATATATTTGGATCTTTACTATTACATTTAACACCATCTAACAATACCTTTGCTTCCCATCAATTCTTGATATGATGTAGTATTTGAAGATGAAGGTAGGGTTTCAGTAATATACCACATGAGTTTTTTTTCTTAGGACCATATCTATTTCTGGCCCAGCCACAGCTTCTAAAAACATAGAGCGCCTCTATATTAAGGGAAATCACATTGTTTGTGTTCCTGGTTCTTGGTGCGATTGATATGAGGTGATTACATGGGAGGAGAGGGGTGACAAGGCATAAGATCCTGCTGTTTCCCAGGGCTGTTTAAAGGTTTGAATTGAGGGAGTGCCTCCCTCCCTGGCATGTGTGCAAAGGAGGGGAGGTGAAGTCTTGTTTTCCTAGGTTAACTTGTGCTGTACTGTTTCCTCGCAGCCCCCAGGAAAGCTAGGACTTACTTCAGAGTAGATGTAAGATTGTGCTTTACGTCTGCAACCCTAAGCACACTTACATGGGAGTAATCTCTATTGAACACAATGGGACTTATTTCTGAGTAGACATAACATCGCATTGAAAGTCTGTAACCCTCAGCACACTTACTTGGGAGTAATCCCCATGGAACTTAAAGGGATGCTCTTAGTGGAGTAGGGGGATCAGATCTGACTCCCTTTGTTGCAGGGAGGCATTTTATCCTCTTCCCCCTCGATTGCAGACACGGGAAAGTCCTTTCTTGGCAAGTTCATAGCACAACCCCAGCTTCACACACTGCCAATTTCGTGCTATTACAATTTATTCCAGCTTTTCTCTGATCTATTTTAAAATGGAATTGGGGGGGGACGGAACGGACTGCAGGAGACGTCTGGCTGATGCCGACATCGTCAAAAGGACGCGCAAACCTCCATGAGTGGCCAGACACAAGCATGCTTTACTTCGCTTGTGTGAAGAAGCCCTTAGTCTAAACACAATTAAATAGGTGTTTCTTCCAAAAAGTACAAAACCCTTGGTTTACAAAAGTGATGATAGCTAGACCCACCTCCACTTTACTTGTAGCTGTGGTATCTAATTACGGCCTAGCCAGCCAGTTCATGCATCTGATGAAGTGGACTATTCTCCATGAAAGCTTATTTGTTTATCTTTAAGGTGCCACGAGACTCTTGGATGTTTTTAAGGCCCACAATATCACTCTACCCACTGCCTCCTTAAGCAATTTTCACCATTCTTTCCCAAGAAATAGAGGCAAATTCTCTCCTACCTACACTGGAAAATGTAACACTTAGAATTCAGATGGAAATGTTTTCAATTGATTCCTATGTCACTTTAAATTGAATTTTTTCTTTGTTCTGTGCATAACTGCTACAGGAAAATAGGAAGCCACCTTATAGTAAATCAGACAATTTATTCATTTACCAATATTGTCTGCTCTGATAGTCAGCGACTGTCTAGGGTGAGATCCACACTACTGCTTTATATTGGTGTTGAAGTGCACTGATAACTGTTGGGGCACATTCCACATTCCACATACCACTTTCATAGTGTTATTTCCTGCTTTTATTTCACATTATCCAAAATACCACAACAAATGCCATTGTGTGTCCTGTCAGATACAAAAGCACAAGAAGAATATAGCATTGCCATGATAGGGCCGTAATGATTTGACACAAGGTGTATACCTGGCCCGGGTCTCAGGCAGAGGTTTTTCACATAACTTTGCCTGATCCTTCTAATCAGAGTCTGGAGATGCTATAAATTGATCTTGTGCCCTTCAGATTGCAAGGCACGTGCTTTATCACTTGGGTGTCTTCCCCAGGAAATTACAGTACATCAACACTATAATTTATGTTGTGTCTAGCAAAAGATCTGAGAGTTCACTGAATTCCATTTTAGCAATTCTACAGAATAACTGCATAAATTCCTTTTTTAGCTATACTAATGGAAATGTATATAGCTTGTGTCATCAAAATAAATATACCCTGGACATATGATAAGTAAGCCAAAATGTTTAAACAAAAAACTATGAGTTTTTACACTACGAATCCCATTATATTGTGGAAAAAATACAATACACCTTGTCTCACTGACTCAGAAAGTCTCATATTTTAGTCTTCTATCTAAATATCTGTTTTATACATTGGTACATTGTACATTCAATGACTTTCACCATGGGCTGAATCCAATGTTACATGAGTAGTCTTCCTCTCACACAATGGAGGTTTCTCCCCCCCCCCCCCCACATGTCCCTCAGATCTGTTCCAGAGAGTCTCCCAACCTTCCAGAGCAGATTTGGTGGGTGCACAGGCTACAGCAGGAGGGAAAAGAGAATTTGATATGCCAGTGGTGTCCATTATGCTGCCAGACGAATACTGCTGGAAACATCCCTATGCATACAGGCAGATACATAGCTATCAACTCACATTTTTAGGTTCTTTCCTATTCTAAAAGAATGAAAAATATCAACTAACATTTTGAATACCATTGTAGAAGCTGTAACGATATACAAACTGAGTTCAAACTGAAAGCTCTTAAAATACTTCCCTGAGATACATTTGAAAATCACACCTAAATAGAATGTTTCATAACTGTAATTTTTTCTGTCTTTGTTTAACTTCGACTTCATCATTATAAAACGAAAAAGAATTCTTCTGCTTATGAGCACAGGATTCATAGAGTTCTGTATGTCACAAATAAGAGCAACAATCCACTCATCACACACCACGGACTCAAAGATTAGATTAAAAAGTAGACTGACAAGCTACAATTTCTGCCAGCTAAATTATTATTTTCTGGATCATTGGTCCACCATATCTTAAACAAACTCCACCATATCTTAAACAAACTCATAAATAACTTTAACAGGATGTTAGCCTGTTAGCCTTATCATTTAACCATGGCCAAGAGACTGGGGAGAGTCTGCAGGCTTGCACACTCCCTCCTCCCAGCCCTTCCCATCTCTGGCAAGATTCCCCCTGCTCCTGCTCCTGCTCCCCATCTATTATTAATACTTCAGGCATCACTAGCCTCAACCAGTATTATTACAAGAGCTTCACCTTAACAAGCTATAGAATAAGAATTTGAAATTCCTTAGAAGGGTGTGGTAGCATGTCCCCCTTCAGTTTTTAGAAGCTTTCTAACTATGTAGATTTAAAAATATTTTTTGGCCTTCCTCTCTTGATTTTTCATAATAATCTCTATATCAAATGATCAACCATAGCTTCCATTACTAATCCCTTTAGTTAATGGAAGAGCCATGTTACACATTTATATCATTCCTAGAATAGCAATTCAAGCAAAGCCAGTTTTGTTCTTTAAAAACAATTATAAGCACAGATTTACTTGCACAGCTAAAGACTGAAAACCAGATGCACTACAATACCAAGAGGGGAGTTATAAAAAGGTTTGCTGCAAATATGGGAAAGGAAACTTTACCTAAGAATACCAGGAAAAGTCTGTTGCACTATGGAGCAAGGACAAATCTGTGGATGAATACTCCACTCCCAAAATCACATTACTTCCAAAGTTGTAATGCCATCCAGTTTAATAGAAAATTTCAACAGTATGGCTGAATGGAGACTTATGCATAAAACAAAAGTTTAAATAAATAAAATAAAAAGCAAAACTCTGCTTTCAATATTCATACTTAGAAAGTCCTTTTGCAGTAATGGAGGGGTAACTTTGACAGGTTTCTTATAGATCTATATTAATCTGCATCTAGAGAGTGAAATGTTGGATACCAAACATGTTTACCTAGGTGTTTACTTACCCATAATAGTTAAGGCTGTAGCTTTTGTTAGTTCTTCTTTCATTGAATCTATTACTTCAAAATTACCACCATCCAAGTTGCATCGGTTTATGGTTCCATTTCCTGAACTGATCCAATAAATCTTGTTCTCTGCATAATCTATAGATAAACCTGAAATAAATTTATACAATAAATGAAGCATATTTACAAAAAATATAGAAAACTCATGCATTATTTGTTTACTTACACAATAGCAAAATACATTCACTTTTTTTAATCATTTAAAAAATAGCAGCCCAGCTGAATAAAGTTTTAAACAACGAACAAAGAAGAAAAAAAATCCAATGCTTAAAGTGTAAATTCTAAAAACATATACATATTCATACTCCTCCATGTTACTATAAATGGATTATGGGGTAGATGGGGGCATTTTTTCCAGAGAAGCTGAGTATGGACATAAAGGGCTTGGCTTTGACTTTATCTATTTTATTGAAACTGTCCTAGCAACATTTCTAATTAAACCTTTTCTAGACATCTCACAAGGCATTTCCTTCATTCCTCTTTATATGTCCACCACACACAGTATTATTAATAATTTTATCCTTACGTAATTCTCTTGCCTTCTTGGCTATGCATGACCCTGTCCACCCCTAGTTCTCTTCTCTCCCCCAAAATCCCTTGTTTCTTTTGGTGGCTTTTCCTTTTAATCATCCCTTCTCTTGGTGAAGAATCCACTAAATGCTATGTTGATTATTCTAAAATCTATTTTTCCATCCTGACTGTTACTTTCTGTTCATCCATCTAGAGGTACTTTTTGATCTTTCCTGCAAGATGCCTGGTTGCTGAATGAAAATGACTACCAGTACCTCCCCTCCCCCTCCCCCCCGCACCAAATCATATATCCACTGACTGTCAGGATCCAACTGAAGATCCCCACTTGAGGATGAGCATGGGGTAGCAATTTTCTCTGATTCTCCCTTTTCCCTGCAACTTCCAACACCACTCTTATGCTGTTCTGGAGAGATTTGTCCACAGAAAATTGCCACCCTGTCCCATTCTTCCAGGACCAACAGAACTCTATTGAGTACAAGATTTGAGTATCCAAGTAATCCTTACAACAGTGTGACACAATATTATTTTCCCCACCTTGGAGATGAGAGGCTGATGATGAGAGACAATGGCTTTTCCAAGCCACATGGGCCCCCTCCACAAGGATGCGCTTTTGCGCCCGGTTCGGGGATTATGCGCATTATCGCGGAGGCTCATTTACTCCTAATCCCTCTGCACGGGAGGCGGCGAGAGGCGGCGAAGCGCATTAATTGATGTCCAAAAAGCGCTTTACAAGAAGTTAATGCGCATAATCGCTTGTTCACACGGTGAAAATGCGCTTTAACGGCCAGAGCAAAATAAAAGTCGCTATTTAACGCGCATTCGATAATGCGCATAATCCGGGAGATAACGCGCCTCTACGCCCGTTTTGCGCTCCGCTGGTGTGGAGGTAAAATTTATAATGAGCCTTCAAAGAGCATTAAACCTCTCTTGTGGAGGCACCCGTGGAAAGTTTATGGCTGAGCTGAGTGGATCCCAGCTCATTCACTTGGCTACTACACTACGTCTGGACTAATGAAACTAATAGTTCACAGGTGACCAGTAAAAAATAAAATAAATAAAATACCCAAGTGCAGTTTTAGAAATAGTAACTGTACATCTGAAGATAAAGAGAAGATTAATATGAATTAAAATGTGTATCTCAATAAACCTGCAAACTAAGCAAACAGTAATGTTTATTTAATATTACAATCAACATAGATGCATCTTCCAATGTGCATGTAACTCCTGAGTATGTGACTACAATGTTCAAAAGTAAATTAACATCAAACATGCACCTTTTATTTTATTTTTAATCCACAATTGGGTAAACTTATTATTGGTCTTGCTATCTTATAGACTCTTCCTTCAGCAGCCTGAAACTATACATTTGCCCAAAGTTTATCTTCCTGCACAATTCAAACTTAACCCAGAGTAGAATGGCATCAGGCAAGAACAGATGTGTTGTATTTGATAGAATATGTGTCGTGACTCCCTAACTTCTAGCACCCATTGAAGTCAATAAGGAGGCCTCTTAGGAAAAAACAATCAATCTTTTATTTAGCAAATGATCCCTTCTCTCCCTTTGAAAGGGGTTAAAACTTAGAAAGCATTTTGCCCCAAGGCATAATTTAGCTAAGCAAACAAACAGTTGATCTTTCCAAAAGAAAGTGAGAGTCACTTCCGAGAAGAATCCACATCCAGCTCTTTCTGTGCGCCGTCTTCTAACCTCTCTGATCTGTGCGTGCTTTACTCTCCTATGGAAAATGGGATCTTTTAGTTTACTCCCCTCTTCGTCCTCTGAAGTCAAAGGCTTGTTATCGGCTGGAAGGCTATTTACATCAGCAGAGACATTCTCTAAAGGCGAAACTAACGACCTCCTCTCCCTTTGGTACGGACTGGAATGTTTCCTCGAGTTCAGATGAATTAACATCTAACACAACAATATGTTGTTAAATGTACTGAAAAAGGTGTACATGAGTGGAAGTCCACATGCCAACAGCACATCTTCTTGCTCTCCCTTCCTCTGCAGCCTCCGCACATACCCCAAATTTGCTCCATAGGGTCCACAACCCTCCAGAACAGATTTGGGGCGTGTGCAGGAAACTGCAGGGGGAGGGAAAATCCTTTCTACCAGCAGGTTCTGTTCCACTGGCAGACAGTCACCATTGGATCCAATCAATGGACCAGTATTTTTCAGGGAATCCCATTGTGCCATTTATACTATTGGTGTTGTGCTAGAGGTCCCCAGTGCTGGTATAATGTAATGTATGTTAGTGTTGGTGTCTGATTGGATACTGCTCATGGTCATTGTATTCAACTTTCCAGAAAGATACCTAACATGATTGCTGTTGTAGGGGCACTATTGTAGGAACAGTGGAAGAAAAAAAAAGTAGCATGGAAGCTAAAAACCTGTTGAGCATGTATCAGTTTTGTAGAAAACATAGTAAACAAGCATATTTTAGCAGTGGCACTACTGTTACACTGACTCCAGGCTGAGAACCTTGTTAGTACTGTGACAATATTCTACACAAAGTTCTCCTTGACTCCACAACTGTAGTATACAAGTACAGAATTTGATATTGGATGCATCCTGATAATCCCAGCTTGTTTGTTTACTTCTAAGCAAGTTCTAGTCATGAAAATAGAATTGAAATATGGGGGCAAATTCACATAGAATCTCACAAGTCATATTTGGAGTTAACAAGTCAGATTTAGGGCTAGCAACGCTGCCACTGTAAAGCAAAAGAGCAATTGCTTACTCTTTCCCACTATGAACAGACACTGGGTTGAATCCAGAGTGTCCCCTCTAGTGACAGAAGGGCTCCTCCTGTTTGTGGAAGGTGCTGAGATGCAGTGGAAACTCTCATAGTCTAGCATGACAGCTATGACTATTTCTGGACTGGGATAGCCTAGCAACAGTGATCCATGCATAGGTAACCTCAAGATTGGTTTTTATGTGGTACTGCCCTTAAGATTGGTTTGGAAGCTTCAGCTACTGCAGAATGCAGCAGCCAGATTGCTCATTACAGCTTTCTGCCACGCACATGTGACTCTTGTGCCGAAAGCTCTGTACTGGCTGCCAATTAGCTACTGAGCCATTTTCAAGGTGTTATTGGCTGGTTTGAAGGGACCTAAACAGCTCATGACCAGGTTATTTGAGAGACTACCTCCTCCTATATTGGCAGCCCTATTCTCTACATTCTGAATGGAAGGGCTAGCTGACCATACTGCAGTGTACTGAGTTTTATTTGGCCGTGGCATTTTCTCATTTGTGGCACCAACCATGTGGATTGATTTCCCCACTGAGATCAGTGGGTTACTAGCATGGAATGCTCCCACTGAAAGCTGGAGTTTCTATGCGTCCCAATTGTTTTTTGTTAGGCTGACCATATGAAAAGGAGGACAGGGCTCATGTAACTTTAACAGTTGTAGAGAAAAGGGAATTTTAGCCAGTGTCATTTATATGCAATTAGTTCCTGGTGAAATGCCCTCTTCATCACAATTGTTAAAGATGCAGGCACTATATTAGAGTGACCATATACAAAAGAAGGCAGGGCTCTGCAACTTTAACTGTTGTGATGAAGAGGGAATATCACCAGGAACTAAATGCATACAAATGACACTGGCTGAAATTCCCTTTTCTCTACAACTGTTAAAGTTATATGAGCCCTGTCCTCCTTTTCAGATGGTCAGCCTATTTTTGTGACCACTATCATTGTCAGCCACCCCTTGTTATTTTTAATGAAACAATATTGTTTCTGTCATTGTTCTAATGGCTGGTTTTATTTTACCTAGTAAAGTGCTTTGGGATAATTATTTTTTTAAATGAAAAGTTGTATAGAAATTCTCTGAAATGAATAAAAAACATATCAACTTGCAGATGACTCCATGTTTTCCTTCATCTGTGAAATCCCCATGCTATGCTATGAGTTGTATCTAACGGTGTCCCCTCCACTGATATAAGGCTCTTTAATCCAGCAGGGTTTTCCATGAGCAGAAAGGCATGAGATGATTTTTTGCTATTCACCCTACCCTCAGCAGCCCCCTGCATCCTCTCAAAATCTGCTCTGGGGGGTTGGGGAACCCATTGGAACAGCATTGGAGAAAGGCCGGAAAGTCACAGAACAAAGGTAGAATTTGTGAAAATCACTTCCTTTCAGCTTTCTACTTACCGAAGCGTCTGCTGAATGAAAGAGCTTTATGTTAGCAGAGGGACACAACTGAATACAACACAACTATTTGAAATGCAGTATATCTCACTAACTACCACTAATGTTGATGAATAAACTCATGGGTCATTTAATGATTTAGATTTGACCCTCTGAACTGTGACCATACAACTATATACCTATTAATAATAAAATGCCATTTATATTTTTCTCACAAAATGAAGGCATCTTAATTTACAATTTATTACAAACTGCTTCCTACAAGAACATTAGAAGGAATGGAAGATAGAACCCTTTGATACTATAATTTTATTCTTCGTAAATATAAAATCCTGAGCCTAATGTAGATAAGAACTGATGACATTTGTTTCAGTCTGCATTTGGTACAATGTCTGTACAATCAAGAAATGCTCTGATTGTATCATGGATAAAATTTTACATATAAACAGACAAGAGGAAGAAATATTGTTAAAATTCTCTATATGATATAGATCACAAGTGTACATTCTGGGACTTAGCAGTAAAAAGTCAATTATGGTATCTCACATAAACAGACTTTTAGAAAGAATGTATTTGTTGTATTCCTAGAACTCTAGGAGTATCAAAGGAGATAATATGGTAGTTTTCAGGCTCAAAAGCATATTGTATTTATTATAATCTCAATTTAATTAAGTGTCATGCTTGTGTAAAACATGATGCTATACAACAATAATAAATGCTAAGAGATGAAGAAATGAGAAATGTTATAATTTAGGTTCCCAGGGAGAAAACAAATCTGACCTAGTACCACACAGTAGGAATAGTACATAACAAAGAGGAAATATGAATAATGCTCCACATTTCACAAAAAATGTATTAGAATCACATAGCGATAAAATGTTTGTGAACTAACCTCCAGCTCACTGATTAAGATGATGGTAATACTTCATGCTTCAGCCCTCCTGCCAATATGACAAAAGGGGGTTATATTTTAAACCATGTGCTGTTTGGATTTTGGGACAGTGAACTGACTTCACTGTGGAATTTGTAGTGTCTGTGTACTTGCTTCTGCACCTTTTCCCAGATTATGTGCTTAACCTGTACATTCCTAGGGCTGTATCCATGCACATTTAGACATAAGCCCCATTAAAATAATGGGACTTATTTCTGTGCTTAAATACAGAAGACTCACATAATGCTCAGAACATCTCCACAACTCATACTGCAATTCCAATAATATAAAACTCGATGAAAACCTAGAGGCCAAACCATGTTCAGGACGACTCGGTTTGTGTCCCACCAAGCCAAAACAGGCAAACATCCATGTATTGTGGTATTCAAGTTACAGGATGTTTACTGAGCTTCTGGTGGGTTGTTGTTTCTCAACATTCTACAAATCATTATGAACATAAATATTACATAAACAACCTTTTTTTTAAAGAAAAAAAAATACACCATGAAAAAATACTTTAGATGAAAAAAAGAGTGATCATAACAGTATTTACCAACTGGATCTTTTTGGTTCTGAAACAGTATTTTGCTGTTGCTACCATCCATATTCGCCATATTAATGGTGTTTCCATCAGTCCAATAAAGTTTCCTTAACAAAAACAAACGACAGAGACCAGGTCTGCATTACAAACATTTACAGAACATTTCTTCCTTACTGGGTGTGTGGGAAGGGAGAAATTTCATGGCAGATTAACCGCCACATCTTCCAGCCTGCTGTTTTGTTGCAGCAATTGCTAGTTTCTGGAAATGCTAGTTTCTGTAACATGCCCCTCCCAGAAATGAGCATTTTCGCTTGTTTTGTCACTTCCCCCTGGAAGTGCTATGTCATGAATGCTAGATTGGGGATACTTGCATGCTGCCAGCACTGCCAGTGTTGGATACTATCCAAGAGGTGGGGGGGGCTCTTTTGCAAGGTGTGTACGCTTGAGAGGACTTTGGATCTGGAGGATCCATGCCTTCCCCAACATGTTCCTGATATGCCTCAATTTTCTCTACACCACTGGCAGAACATATCAGGGCAGGGGGAATTGGTAATTGTACTACATCCTAGAGCCCTTCAGCAGGCCTTCAGCTGGCGATAGGA
Organism: Anniella stebbinsi; assembly: GCA_029215795.1. Taxonomy (NCBI): domain Eukaryota; kingdom Metazoa; phylum Chordata; class Lepidosauria; order Squamata; family Anniellidae; genus Anniella; species Anniella stebbinsi. Next base: position 236,673,868 of record JARDYH010000001.1, on the reverse strand, counting down.
CTGCATCCTTATTTATTATTTATCTGTTTAAAAAATTACTTCTAAATCTGGTAATAAAAAATAACATTAAACTACCCTGGATTGATTATAGTCTCCATATCTGCAATATAAGCTTTATAAATGTTATAATATTCAGTTCAATAGTCAGGTTGACAAACATTCAAAAGAAAATGTTATACTTTCACAAATGCAATACTTAAATTTCTGGTAATAGCTTTAGTTTACACATCCTGAGATTTTTAAATTAAGGTTTTAAGACTGGCAACAAACAGATCTTGTTTCTTTCTATTTTACTATACTGCAATGAGAAAGGGAATATAATTTGCAAGAAGCCAGCAACTCTCTGTATATATTCTATGACATTCTTTTTTGGCCACCTTCTCTCCTTAGCTGAACACAACCATTATGATAAATTATCACTGCCTCTTCCAGATTCTGATATAATCTCAGAAAAAAGTTTCAGTAATACAGCCCCAATTCAGAAATTGACCATAGACCATGCTACAATAGCATGTGGAAAAGCAACACAAACATTCCTCAACATATACATGCTCCTTAATTATGGCATTTCCATATAGACTGCATGGAGTGATTTTTGCTTTTGACTGAATTTGTGATTTCTCACTCTCCATAAGCCTATTTTGAAGATGATAAATTCTGAGAATTGGGGTCTCCATAAAAGCTCCAGCTCCACAAGGGGTCAGTGAGTCTCCATATTATCTAAATTTATTGGTTACCTAACAAATGCAAACCCATGTCCAAAATAATGCCCATTAAATTTACACTATCATAGCAGTACTGGTGAAAATAATTATACCTTACCCCTTAGCCGGATGAACTGAAAGACATTGTGGTTTATCAATTCCATGTATGATTGAGGTTTTTAAAGAGCCATCTAAATGTGCCACATTAATTTGCGTTTCATCGAATTCTGAACTAATCCAGTATAAATTACGTGATATCCAATCCACAGCCAGTCCCCGTATGCTTTGAATGTCTGAAAAATATAAAACAGAAAAGTAGTTGTCCAAACTGCTCTGCCAAGACTTTTTCATGGCTCTATGAATTGTCCTACCCAAAAGTTAAAATCCTTTGTCAGAGTTTACTACCGAGTAAATAAAAATAATTTAATTTTTTAAAACAAACAAACAAACAAACACAAAATGGATTTGTTTTTTAAAAATAGATGTTTTTTAAAAATAACATGTTTTCAATTAAATTTCATCATAAACATGCTAAACCTATATTTACAGTCTCATTTCAAATAAACTAGGGTGCAATCCTATACAGTCAGCAACCTTCCAAGTGGAAGGGAAGGAGGGTGGGGTATGTGTAATGCAGCTTCTCCAGTCTCCTCTGCTCCCTACTCCTGGGATTGCCCACTTTTCCCTGTCTCTGCATTCCATTTCCAAGCACAGAGACATAGCCAGTGCAGAGAAACCCTCACTGGCTACAAGGGGGAGGGGGTGGTGGGGTGGTTCCAGAAACCAAACAATCCTATGTCCCCACCGCACCCTGACACTGTCTAGTGGGCATAGGATTGATTTCTTAATGTCTTTATCACACTCATACACATTGAATTACCTAGCAATCAAACATGGACATTCATTTCATTTTTTCATCTCATGAAAATCGCACCATTTAGTCTACTGTTATACATGTAAAGAAGCTGGATAGGATTACTGGTGTTTTGTGGTTATGTGGTGGTGGAGCTATGCCAAGCAAGTCAGAGGAGTTAATTAAGGGCCCAAACAGAGGCGACTGAGGTACCTTGCAATGCTGGGCTGCACTGGACTCAGACTACATTAAATATCCTGTGCACTCCCACAGTACAAGCCACTAGACAAACCTAGAATGCAACAGCAAACCATCTCAAATTCGACACAGCTTGTAAATTAGCATGTTTTAGTGGTCAGATTTAACATAGTTGTTAATTAACATGGTTTAGTGTTCAAATTTGACTTATATATGACTTAATATATGACAAATCAGCGGTTCAGATCATCATTTTTGTTCAGCTTGATGTATATTAATACATCCTCTTTATAGCTGAAGAAAATGTTTATGTATAAATATAGGAGGAAGTGGGTTTATTGGGGGTGGGCCAATGGCTGTGTTGGGAAGAGTCAAAGGATTTACTGGATCCAGCAGCTTCTGAGTCCCATCTCTGTCCATGGCAGTGTGAGCAATTTAGACAGGTTCATTTTTTGTCTAACAAAATAATAATGATGTTCAAATGGATAACGGAGAGACAAAAAGCCTCTGTTGCACATCCTGTCCCGCCGGCAAGATCCTGTCAGGGCTCTGGATGGACAGTTTTCTTAAAATGTGTGAAAAGACCTGGGCAGAGACCAACCAGCTCCTTGGTATAAATCTGAGCTGAGGTTAATGAAGCAAGAGGGAAGTCGGATAGAATTCAGATGGAGGAAAAGTCATGCCGAGTCTGACTGAACACAGGTTAGGTGCCATTATCGAGCCTACTCTATGGTGGTAATGGTAATAAATAGGGACCACTGCATCTTCTCAGTGTTGTCCAGTGGAGCTTTTGTGATTGGTTCAGGGCCTGCTATAAATTGGGCCAGGGAAAGAAACTGTGGAACCTCAGTAGCACACTGTGATGAATTTGCATGTCACTTTGAAGATAAAGTCGTTCAACATTTTTGTAAACCGCCCAGAGACCTTTGGCTATGGTGCGGTATATAAATGTAATAAATAAATAAATAAATAAAACTAACTACATTAAGAATTGGACACCACAATTAATGCAGTTCCATTAGTGGAGGTGCCCAGAGCACAGTCTGTTCCAGTTCTATTGGATAGGTTTCAGTTGTTAAGGCCTAAGGAGGCAGACAAGGTGCTTGGCCAGGTCTGGTTGACTACCTGTGTGCTTGACTTTTACCCTTCATGGCTTATTTCATCTACTTGAGAGAACAAATGGTCTCTGCCCCTTTAAATGAGCGGTAGTTAGGCCACACTGGAAGAAGCCTACCCTAGCCCTAGATGATATTAATAACTTTAAGCCAGTAGCTAGCGATGGAATGAAAATCTGCCTGGGCTCGCGAGGGCAACAAATGCCCCCGTATCCAGCCCTCCTAGGCTCCGATGGACATGCCCAGCATATTTTTACCTCATCGCTGCCAAAGGACAAAGGGGGTGCAGCTCTGGGCAAAACTCAGTTCCGCCCTGACCTGTGCACACCATTTGTCCTTTCCTCCATTGTGTTAATGGCAGCCAGCATTAATGCAGCAGGGGAAAAAATATACACTTTCCCAGGCTTTGAGGAAAATATGCAATTCCCCCAGCATTGGGGAAATTGCACTTCTCTCTACCCTCTGCCAATGGTAGCCTGAAAAGTCCTATTAACAGGGCCTTTAAGGCCCCCATCGGTGGCAGGAGGGAGGAGAGATGTGATTTTCCCAAGGCAGGGGAAATTTGTGTATTTTCCCCTCTAATGGCGGTGGCTGCCATTGAAGTGGAGGAGGGAAATACATTTTCCGGAGGCCTTTCAATGTATACTTTGCCTTCCCCTCACACCAATTGTGGCCTTGAGGGCCTTTAAGGCCACAATTGGTGCAAGGGGGGAGGGAGGCAAAGTATGCTTTCCGGAAAGTGCACAATTCTCCCAGACACACTAATGGCATGCTGGAGGAATTGCGCACTTTCCAGAGGCCCCGGATAGTGCACTTTGCCTCCCCCTTGTCACCAATCATGGCCTTAAAGGCACTCTTAATCCAATAGGGCCTTTAAGGCCATGCTCAGCATGTGGGGGGATCATGATGACTACTAAGAAGAGGGCCTTTTTTGCTGTGGCATCCTGGTTGTGAAATGAGCTTCCCAGGGAAGCTCACCTGGTCCCTACGTTGTGCACTTTCTGAGATATTTTAGTCTTTTACTTCCATTGTCTTAAATCTGTTACTATATTTTAAACCTTTGCATTGCTGCTAGGTTTTATTTTGGTTTTATTTTTATTTTACACTGTAGCTTTAAACTTTTAAACTTTTATAATGTGTTTTATGTTGTATTTTATGGTTTAAATTGTTGCAGATCAATATCAAGTCAAATGCAGGCTTTGTTTTTAAAGGGTCTATTACAGTACCTACTGTTCATTCTATGCTAAAGAAATGAAAAAAGGCTTCTAAACTATTAATCTATCTCTTCAATACTGATTTCATAGTGAGAAAAATGAATTTAAAAATAAGAACTGTCTTACTGAATCAGACCAAGACACTATCATGGAAAAAAGTTGATAGAGAAGTTTCTTTCACTTGCAATACTAGAACCCTTGGGCAGGATCTACACTACTGCTTTAAAACAGTTTATAACAGTAGTGACAACTGTTGGGGCCCAGGACACACTCCATATATGGTTTTCAAACCGTTTTCAAAGTGCCATATCCTGCTTGGTGTAGATCTGGCCTTGGTCATCCATTAAAGCAGAATGGTGGGAGATTCAGGTCAGATAAAGGAAGTACCTATTCACACGGTAACTTCCTCAAGATGTGGTGAAGGCCATCAATTTAGACATATTAAAAAGGAGATTAGGCAAATTCATGAAGAATAAAGTTTTTAATAGTTACAAGTCATGATTGCTATAATTATCTTCAGGATCAGAAGCAGCATAGTTCTGAATACCAGTTGTTGGGGAACAACTGTTGGACAGGTCTATTGTCCTCATGTCCTGCTTGTAGGCTTCCCATAAGCATAAGAGCAATTTCATGTTTATCTAGCACAGCATAATGTTATCATTAGTGGCCAGATGCCTCTCAAATCCCACAAACAAATCACGAAAGTAATGGTCTTTCTCTTGTTTATTCTCAAGGTCTAGTACAAATAGCATATTGACTTTGAAGATGGAGGCTGCTTTGAAGGGTTATTGTTCAAATGTGTCTTAGTCTGAAACTGTACCATGGCTCTGAATTAAAATAAGAATTAAACAGTAACTCTTAAATGTGAGTCTAAAATAACTAATAAACAACAACAATAATAATAATAATAATAATAATAATTTATTTCTTACCCGCCTCTCCATTTGGATCGAGGCGGGGAACAACAATATGATAAAATACATAAAACTGATTAAAACATAACACACATTAATAAAACTGCATTAAAACTTCCTAAAACTTCCTAAAAACATCCTAAAAACATTCTAATAATAACATTCTATGCTCTGTAATAACTTTTCAACATAACTTAGTTAATGATGCAGTGTTGCAGGATTAGCACTCAAGAAGAATGACTTCAAAAAACCCATGCTCCACCAATAGTTTTCTGTTGTGAAAGTTATTTGACAAAGATGAGATTGCAACTGTAATATTTATATTTAAGTTTGATTTGTAAAAACTTAATATTCTCTATCTCTTTGGAATCCTCTTGAAAATTGGTGTCTTTGGAGAGCATACAAGTTCAAATACTAGCATCCAACTCTTTATAGGCAGATGATCACCAAAGGGCAATACAGAACAGCCAGTTTTAATTCCTGAGTTTGAAATCATTTTTTGGATTTTTTTTAATAGAAAAAAATATTGTAAATCTGTGATATTATCCCCAAATTGATAAGACTACTTTGGAATATACATTGCAAATATACACAATTATATTATATTGGATTCAGGCTTTCCCCTGTGTGACTAGAAGGGCTCCTTCATTCATATAGGAAATTGGGATTCAGCAGAGGCTGCGCCTGCTGGAGGAACATCACCAGACCAGCTTCCCCCCCTCCAAATTTCTTCCTCTCCCTGTAGCACTTCCTGACTATCACAGCAGATTTGGGGGGCATAAAGACGAGTGCATAAAGAAGAGGAATTCACTAAAATCACTTTCCTCCTTTCCACAGAAGCATCTAGTATTCTATTCCATGCCACTCTGGATCCAGCCCAAAGGCTTTATACAGGTTAATTTGTTGTGATTTCACCAAAGAATTCTGGGAATTATAATTTGGTGAGGGTGGTGAGAATTGAAACTCCAAGCCCTTGTCCCAGAATTGGTCCCCAGGATTCACTGTGGAAAGGAAATAATTGCTAAACCAGTTTAAATCTGTAAGATACCCCTTCGGTTAATTTAACAATAATTATTACTCAGTAAAGTATAATTTGATTACATATTAACATTTTCTTCCTTAGTGGACATTAACCCTATAAAAGTATATGCAACACAACATTGCTTTTAAAAATACACTGTTTACCTTTTAATATGACAGTTTCTAAGCCAGTCCCATTAATGAAGGCTCGTTTTATAGTTTGTGTCTTCACATCAGTCCAGTATAAACGTTCCTCTGCTGCATCAAAATCTACAACAGTTACATCATCAATATCTGGAACTGTGAAGGCTGTTATATAGTTGAAGTACGGATTCTCTATATCAACACCTCTTATTTCAGAACGCCTTGCATAAAGAAGAAACTTTTTCATTTCTGTAAGAATGATAGATGCTATTTCTTAGATATAGATCAGTGGAATGTAATCATACATACTTTGTTTTTAATATATTTAAAATTTGCTCCAATGAAGAATATTATAATATGCACATTTGTAACTTAGGTATCCTTCTATGTAAACAAAAGAGAGAAGCGTTTTTTTGACATTAGTAAAAACCTCCGCTGTCCCATTATATCTAAAAACAGATATAAAAAAGTCAATAAGAAATAATTTAAACCCAAGTGTTCTGAAATGGGAAATATTGGTAAAAGACATAACATCATTTGATAATATTGTCATCTGGATTAATGGGAAAATCCTTTACGTCATAAAGGGAAGCTCAGAAGGATGGCAACCAGGGAGAGGGCCTTCTCTGTGGTGGCCCCTCAATTATGGAATGATCTCCTCGATGAGGCCCGCCTGGCGCCAACACTGTTATCTTTTTGGTGCCAGGTCAAAACTTTTCTTTTCTCCCAGGCATTTTAATAGTTCAAGTTGAGGTTTTGATTGACATTGTGGCCAAGCTTAACAGTTAAAATGTTTTAAAGTGTTTTAATGTCAGCTGTTTTATGTTTATGGTTTTAAATTTTGTATATTGACTTTTTAGTGTTAAATCTTTTAATTTTTGTAAACCGCCCAGAGAGCTTCGGCTATGGGGCGGTATATAAGTGTAATAAATAATAATAATAATTATCCCTGAAAGAAAAAAAAATGTTGAATTTATTTGATTAAACGAAAAAAGAAAGTTAAGGAGAAAATATGTAATGAATTTTAATACTAATAAAATATATTTATCACAGAAAAACACTATTCAACATATATATGTATAATATCAAAGTAAAAACAAAGCTCTTATGATTCTGGCCAAATGCGTTTTGACAAAAGTGTCTTCTTCAGTGGCCCAATCACTACATTGTTTGAGTACCAGGTAGAAGTTTTTCACAATGGGTGTGATTTAAATATTTCCCAAATTATGGGATTGTATCACTCCCCAAATTGGAGAAGCCAGTGAATTACGTTTGGTGTACTATACGCACCAACTTGGGGAGTGATACAATCCCATAATTTGGGAAATATTTAAATATTTTTTCCTTAACTTTCTTTTTTCTTTTTGTGGATTTTGGTTAAGGCTAGCACTTTGTTGTTTGTGAATGTATTTGATTATACAAATATTCAAAGGGTTGGATCAGCAGAAGTATAAGAGAAATTCCACTCATTCAGTGGGGCCTTTCTCATTTATCCCCTCCAGTGCAGCACCCTACATCCCCCAAGATGCCACTTCTGAGGGTAAAGGAACCCCTGGCACAGCATAGGATAGGGCACAGGGAGCTCAAGTGTGTGATGGGAAGAATCTGCAGAATTTGGGTGGGGTGAGAGTGTCTTTTTGTGTCTTTCTGGGGGCTGTCTTCACGGCATTGCATTGGCGCCACCTCCCTCCTCAATCCCATGCTTTCACTCTATCGGGGTGGCATCAGGTAATCTCTATGCCAAGGAGGAAGTGCAGGGTTTCTGGGTGGGTCCCAGAGTCACCCCATCCTCTTCCTGGTGGAAGGCAACCAATTGCTAGTCACCTTCCACCAGGCTCTGCCCCCAGATTGGCCCTGAATTGGCCGCAGAGTGACGTTACATGGCAGAAGCACGATGTTGACGTTGCTCCTTTTGAAAAAGTTGGGGTAAATCCCTGACTGTTTCAAATTGGAGCATCGCGGGGAAGCCCCACAGTGGCTGTGAAGCTCGCCTGCATCATCTAACCAACAGCGCACAGATCCACAGCCACTGCGGTGCTTTCCCTGTGTGTAGACAGCGCCCTGCTCACACAACACATTTTTGGATCCAAGCTAAGGTAAATGAGAGAAAGCACTCAGTAGCAATATGTTTTTAATGTGATCTCTACATGAAAACCCCTGAAAAGATCCGACAAGGCTTGTAGGATTGGGGGCCCTGATATGTCTACAGATGCAAGGGAATGTGTCTATTGAGCTGCTTTCTCAACTGAAACAAATGGACAACCTGCTTGTGCAGAGCTCTATGAGCACTCTGAAGGTGAAGATCTAATATTAGTCATAAAATTACTTTGAACCAGTTGTTCATAACTTCAGTATATTCTTAGAAGACTATTCTAATTTCTAAGTTTTCCGAGGTACCATTACATAATGAAAATAAAGCATCACTGCAAATTTATGTTACTTTCCCCCCATAAAACAACAACAAATACTTGAGTTATTTGAGTTTTGCTTTTATTATTGCTTTAAAGTATTTCTTCTGAGAAGCTGTCTGCTTTATAAGCTAGTCCTTAAGACTCCCAAAATGATACTAAGATGACTTCAGAAGAAGAGCAGGTAGAGATTGAAGCTATTAAGTACTTTTTTCATTATGCAGTTTACCTGCATCATCATTTTCTGATGCCTTTTCCACTTAAAACTCTTCGTGTTCTCTGAAGAGATAAGTTCTATGAATGCACTATTTACATCCACAATAAAAAGGAAAAAGAGGTAATAAATATCAAGGTTTGACAAGCTGAATATATTCGTGCAGGCTGTTGGTTCATGTGAAGCAAGAGTTGGTATCAAAGGTATAAGAAAATAGTACTGCAGAGACCTCCTATCCAGTCATTTAAATAGATAAGGAACTTACCGTAACATGTCTTTCTGTCTATAGACAGCTTCATTAGATGAGGACAGGCACATGCAGCACTTCTGTTGTGATTGATCAGGCACATATGAGAGCATGGGCCTTGGCCATTATTAGCAGTACAAGGATTGGGAGCTGAAAATAAAGAAAGAATTTGAGCACTGCTAGCAGGAAGGTATGTAGCTATGCAAAGTTAATAAAACAGGAGAAAAAAAATTAAAAAGAGTGGGAAACCCGAGTTTCCCTCCCTTCTCCAAAGTGTGAGTAAATATTTGTTGAGAGGGCTAAGGAAGCATGACCAGCCCTTAATCCCCACCATAAACCCACCCACCGGCCTATGCATGTATCTCATCACCACAACCTTGTTTTTTTCTTAAATGTTTTTTCTCTGGGTGCCTCTACAAGAGTGATTTAAAGCTCTTTCAAGGTGCATTACAAATTTTACCTCTTCAAGATCAGAGCGCAGATTGGGGATTGAGGTGCTTTTTATCTCTGATTATTCATTTTAGAATGTGCGTTAAATAGTGACTTTTAATTTGCCCGGGAGTTAAAGCGCCTTATGGTCATGTAAACATGAGATTTTCAGCATGTAAACAACTTTAAATCGTGTTTCATATAGCCCGGAATGCGCTTCACCACCTCTCGTGAATTGGTATTAGGAGTAAATGCACTTCTCTGTATATGCGCATAATCGGGCAACCGGGCGTCAAATCAAAATCTTGTAGAGGGGGCCTCTGTTTCCTAGGCACCTTTTCATCCTCTTCAAATGCTCCAGGTCAAACCCCTGCATGTTTATGCAGAAGTAAATCCCACTGAATTCAGTGGGGCCTGTGTTGCGGCCTTATTTTTTTCCCTAATTCTTGTGAATTATTTTTCTCTTTTATCCTTCTTTCCTCGACTTTCTCAATTTTGCCTTTCTTATATCTCACACACCCGTCTTTATTATATGCATTCTGGTTTAACTTTGTGTTGCTTGTTCCTCCTACACCCTCTTTTTTGCTCCTGATCCTATGTGTCTTTACTTGGAAGTAAGTCTTACAGAGTTCATTAGGACTTACTCTCTCAAGGAAATGTGTAATTTTATGGTTCTAGTATATCTCTTCACCCTTTTCTTTGCCTCCACATTTCCAAAAGCTGCCTCTCAGACCTCTGCTTCTAGTGCACTGCTCTTTTCATCCCACACTACATAATCACAGACAATCCACACACTGGCATTCTTTGCATTTGTTTCAATTTTTTTTTTTACTCTAACATATCAGGAGTATCAAAGCAGCTGTAAAGCATAACATGACAGTTGTGCTGTTAGAAGAAAAATGTTAATTGAGTGCTGAAGTAATATTCATAGCTGTTTCAAGCCCCCCACCACCACCCCTGGTAAGACCAACCATTAAGTCCAAAGTCTAAAATTACTACATTCCTTTTTTTCTCTGTGCGCTCCACAGGCACAGAAGACTGAAAACTACCCCTTTCCCTTTCTCTCTCAGTTTTATATTGTCAGCTTGCTCATAAAACAACCTTCCTATTTTGTTCTGGCCACGCTCTTGAGCCTTTGAAAGCTGCTTAATGGATAGAAACATAACAGGTGCTGGTTTTCTCGCCACTGTATTTTCATATCTCTAAAAACTGCAGATGTTGAATTTCTACCAATCAAGCATCTTTAAAAAGCACAGAGGCCCTGGCAGAAAAAATAGTAATCACCCTTTCACACTTCTGACAGGTGGCAGCTCACAAAGATTGTAGGCTTTAAGCAGTATTACCTGAGTTAATGCCTCATTGTCACCACCTCTTACCTTGAGTTTTTGGAGGGAAAAGTTTGGTGCCAGTCAGATGGGAGAAATCTATGCAATTTTGTTCTATGATCACTTGTGTAGGGTCAATTATATCCTTCCATGCTTACTTGCAGAGATATTGGCTCAGTTCAGACAATACAATAATCAATGGGGGGGGGGGAAGAGGCAACCATTAGTTGTGTTGCTTATTGTGTCATGTGGAGGGCAACACACAATGCACACACACAACTGATGGTATGCTATTTTGGGCAATTAAACAACAGAGAAAAACAACGGGCTTGCACGTTGTTTATCCCAAAATCCGTTGTTTAAAGTGTCGTGTGGAGGGAACCCCCCTCTCTCCATGAACTATTCTACTCAGTCATAGAGTTCGCTGACTGGAGCAGCCAAAAAACCCCTGCTGCTCCAATGCAGCCGGCAGAACTTGCATTGAATGATGGGATACGGCCAGAGGACTGAGGGAGGAGGGAGATGCAGCAGCCCAGAAGGACACCAGGACTTTCAGCCGTGTGACGGGGGTAGGGGCAACAGGTCGTGTGGTGGGCAACACAAAAATAATGCACCGTCAGTATGCTATTCCCCTCTCCATTGCCTAAAGTGTCATCTGAAGTCAGCCATTGTCAAAGGTCTCGATAGAGCCCCATTTCTCCCGTTGCCCTTGGCATTTACTCAGGCACTACAATGTACTGTTATGGGGAGTAGAAGATCTGTGTTGCATCTCATATTATTTCCCGACCTTTATGCTGCTTTCATGTGTGCCTCCATATGCACAGTAGAAGAGGGGGAAATAGGGCTCTGTTCTAAAGGTGGAGGGATAGCACCACATATATACAATGTATCCTCATGGGAGCAGGAAAGTCTCATACCAACCCTAAAATAAATAATGATGAGGGCAAAACAATGCTGCTGCAGTAATATAAGAATGAGGTCTCTGATTCAGCTATCATATATAGATATAGGTATATTTCTCTCAGCCATTAGCAAGGATGCAAAAAATGTTTTTTTCCGTTAGGCCTTTCATAATGTGTCATTTTTAATGTTTTAATGTTTCTGCTGAATTGAATGTTCTTGTGTTTATTGTTGCAAAGTTTAATTGTTTGAAATGGTTGTATACCACCTCGATGGCTTTTTAGCAGATACGGTGGTATATAAATGTTAAGAAAAAATCCATAACATATAATGTATCTCTTGGTGATAGATAACACCATACACTTAGAAACAAAACAGAAAGTTAAAATAACAGTAATCTAATGTCAATGCAAAACCATAACATAATCATGTTAATGTGGAAGCTATTGTTTCAGATACCATTTAAAATACCTCCTTACCTAACCTTTCCAATATGTGTATTGTAAGAACAAAATACAGGGGAGGAGGTTCAAACACTTTGCACCACCCTGAAACCTATGATATAAGTGAAAGATGTTAAGGAAACTTTAAACTCATAATTTCACTTCCTTTCCTGAAAAAGGAAAATAATTAGATTCATATGAGAAGCATATGGCTTTCACAAGTCATTTTAAATATTAGTTTAGTGTGCTGTGTGTTGGCTGCTTTGTTTTTTCTTGTTTTTAAAATTTTCACTGTTTTGTGATTCTTGTTTTTATATTGTTGTTGTTCCCCGCCTCGATCCGGAGGGAGAGGCGGGTTATAAATAATAATAATAATAATAATAATAATAATAATAATAATTTGTTTTGGTGTAGTGCAGTGTGTGCTTTGCCTGGCATGTGTGTTTAGGGTGACCAGACGCCCGGATTTGTCCGGACATATCCGGGAAATGGGGTGCAAATCCGCATCCGGGCGGAAAAAACCGTTTTGGGGGGCCAAATCCGGAAATTTAGCCCCCCAAAACGGTGACCAGATGGCCCTGGGGCGAGCTGGGCCAACCGCGGGGCGGCGGGGGCAAACCGGGGCAGCGGGGGGTCACGCGGCGGTGGCGGGAGGCTGGCGGCGTGAGGCACCTACCGGCTGGGGCGTCCGTTTCCCTCCGATGCTCGGAATCTACTGAGAAACAGGCTTCTTGGCCTATCCCTCAGTAGCGCGCCGGGTGATGACGTCATCACTCGGCGCACTGCTGAGAGACAGGCCAAGAAGCCTGTTTCTCAGTAGATTCCAAGCATGGAGGGAAACGGACGCCCCAGCAGCAGCAGGTAAGGAGCGCGTGGGGGGTAGGGGGGCGGCGCGGGTGCTCGCGGTGGGTGGGGGGCGGTGGTGCGGGTGCTCACGGTGGGGGGGCGGTGCGGGTGCTCGCGGCGGGGGGCGGCGCGGGTGCTCGCGGCGGGGGGGGGGCGGTGCCGGTGCTCGCGGCGGGGGGGCCGTGCGGGTGCTCGCGGCGGGTGGGGGGTCCGCGCGGGTGCGCATGGCGGGTGTGGGGGAGGCACGGGGGCGCGGAGCGGGGGGCGGCGCGGGGGTGCACGGCGGGGGGGGCGGCGCGGGGGCGCGGGGCACTTACCTGCTGGGGCTTCCCACCGGTGCTCGGAATCTACTGAGAAACAGGCTTCGCGGCCTATCCCTCAGTAGCGCGCCGGGTGATGACGTCATCACTCGGCGCACTGCTGAGAGACAGGCCAAGAAGCCTGTTTCTCAGTAGATTCCAAGCACGGAGGGAAACGGACGCCCCAGCAGCAGCAGGTAGGGAGCGCGTGGGGGGTGGGGGGGCGGCGCGGGTGCTCGCGGTGGGTGGGGGGGCGGGGCGGGTGCTCGCGGCGGGGGGGGCGGGGCGGGTGCTCGCGGCGGGGGGGGCGGCGCGGGTGCTCGCGGCAGGGGGGGCGGCGCGGGTGCTCGCGGCGGGTGGGGGGGAGGCGCGGGGGTGCGGGGCGGGTGGGGGTGCCGTGCGGGGGCTCGCGGCGGGGCGGGCGGTGCAGGTGGTGCAGGTGCTCGCGGCGGGTGGGGGGGCCACGCGGGTGCGTGCGGCGGGGGGGCGGCGCGGGTGCGCACGGCGGGTGTGGAGGAGGCGCGGGGGCGCGGGGCGGGTGGGGGTGCCATGCGGGGGCGCGGGGCGGGGGGGCGGCACGGAGGCGCATGGCGGGGGGGCGGCGCAGGGGCGCGGGGCACCTGCTGGGGCTTCCTTAGGGTGACCAAGGAGGACAGGGCTCCTGTAACTTTTAACAGTTGTGTAGAGAAGGGAATTTCAGCTGGTGTCCTTTGTATGCATGCAGCACCTGGTGAAATTCCCTCTTCATCACTGTAGTTAAAGCTGCAGGAGCCCTGCCCGCTTTTGTACCTGGTCACTCTAGTATAGCTCCTGCAGCTTTAACTACAGTGATGAAGAGGGAATTTCACCAGGTGCTGCATGCATACAAAGGACACCAGCTGAAATTCCCTTCTCTACGCAACTGTTAAAAGTTACAGGAGCCCTGTCTTCCTTTTCATATGGTCACCCTAATTTAAATGGAATTTGCTTCTTTCCATGCACTTAAGCATGCTTAAGGAACACTTGCTAACGTTCCTTAAGCATGCTTAAGTGCATGGAAAGAAGCAAACTCCATTTAAATTAGGGTGACCATATGAAAAGGAAGACAGGGCTCCTGTAACTTTTAACAGTTGCATAGAGAAGGGAATTTCAGCTGGTGTCCTTTGTATGCATGCAGCACCTGGTGAAATTCCCTCTTCATCACTGTAGTTAAAGCTGCAGGAGCTATACTAGAGTGACCAGGTACAAAAGCGGGCAGGGCTCCTGCAGCTTTAACTACAGTGATGAAGAGGGAATTTCACCAGGTGCTGCATGCATACAAAGGACACCAGCTGAAATTCCCTTCTCTACGCAACTGTTAAAGATACAAGAGCCCTGTCTTCCTTTTCATATGGTCACCCTACCATATACAAAAGAAGGCAGGCCCCCTGCAACTTTGTGATGAAGAGGGAATTTCACCAGGAACTAATTGCATACAAATGACACTGGCTGAAATTCCCTTTTCTCTACAACTGTTAAAGTTACAGGAGCCCTGTCCTCCTTTTCAGATGGTCAGCCTACCCTAGGTAGGTGGGCGCGGGGTGAGTACAGTGCAGGTGGGGCAAGTGGGTTGTGGGGTGGGATGAGGCAGTTGTGGGGTGTGCGGTTGTGGGGTGTGCAGTTGTGGGGTGGGCGTGGGGCGAGGCTAGCGGGTGCGCGGGGGTGGAGTGCGGGGTGGGCAGGCAAACTGCAGGTGAGGCAGGTGGAGTGGTTGTGGGGTGCACAGCTGCTGGTTGCGGGGTGGGTGGGGCGGGCATAGGGTGCGGCGGGCAAGTGTGCAGGTCATGCGAGATGGGCGGGCGTGGGGTTGACGAGGCGGAAGCGGGGTGGACGGGTGCTGGGCCAGTGCAGGGTGGCACGGCCTGGCACGGCGCGCAAGTTGGCATGGCGTGCGGGCAGCACAGCTTGGCACAGTGCAGCCTGACCCAGTGCAGCCTGACCCAGTGTGACCCATGGGGCGGCGCAGTGGGGGAGCATCCTCACCCGGTGTCCTGGGGCATTCCTGGCCGGGTGTGGGGCAGTCTGGCCTGGCCTGGAGTATGACACGCTGGACTTCAAGCCCATGGGGTGGCCTGGCCCAGTCGGGAGTGCAGGCGTCTTAGCCTGGCCTGGCACTCGGGGCTGGGGCTGCCTGGATGTGATTTCATTTATCGTTGGGTGCTGCTACTGTTTAGTGAACTTTTCTTTAATATTTTTGATATATTTTGATGAATTAATTGGGGTGGTGCATGTGTGTGTGTTTTAAAATTATTATTAGGTTTGCCATGGGTGAGTATGCTGGTGTGTGTGGATATTTATTGTATTTTCAGTCTTGGTGAGTGTGTGTATTTGTTCTGTTGGTTGTTTTTTGCCTTGGTGCTTGTCTGGATTTTTATTATTTTTCCTTGGGTGGGTATGTGGGTGAGTGTTGTATTTTTAATATTATTTTATTGCAATGGGTGTGTGCATGTTTTTGTTTTATTTTGCATTGTGTGGGTGGTTTATTATTAATATTGTCATTATTATTTTGCCTTTGGAGAGTGTGGGGGTGGATTTTTATCCCCTCTTCCAGTTAAGTGTGTGTGTGGAGGTTGTTGTTGTTTAAATTGCTTTCAGGAGGATGTGGAGTTTTCCCCCACTTTGGGCAAGTGTGCAGGGGTATGTAAATTTTAATTTTTATTGCCTTTAGTGAGCATGAAGTGTGCGTGGATGCTGCTACTGCTGATCTTTCCTGGGGTGTGTATGTCTGCCTTCTTTAGTATCTGGTCATGCTAGGATGGGCTCCTGCAGCTTTAACTGTTGTAATGTAGAGGGAATATCACCAGATGCTGCATGCATACAAATGATACTTGCTGAAATTCCCTTTTCAATACAGCTATTAAAGATACAGGATCCCTGTCCTCCTTTCCATAATCACTCTAACTAATGGAATAATTGTAACTTTTTTCCTGTTACCATAGTTCTTTAACTTACATAGCCAGTGGTGTATAGTTTTCTCTTTCCCTCTTCCTTTAATGCAACGTTTGTGTCATTATGTAGTGCTATGTCAATGAAGTAGTGTGTTTTTCATTTTTGTTTATGACTGTTATGTCTGGTTGATAGCAAAGTGTTGCCTTGTCCCAGAATTGTTCTGTCCCAGCAAGATAATATATGAGTGCATAGTGTGGCTTGTCTTGTTTGACTGTGTCTGGGACTCCTAGGCTCTGAAAGCATCGTTCTGAGAGCATCTGCTGGTTGCATGACCCACGAGGCCGGGTTCTGGTGAGTGCACAGTTTTCCTTGACAGGAGGGGCTTGCACTTGCTATATTAAGGTGAACAAATGTGAAGAAGCTGCAATCCCATATGTATCTGGGAGTACGGTTTATTGAAGTCAACAGGACTTATTCCTGAGTTGTCATAGGATAGCATTGTATGATAGGACATAGGGAGATGATAGCTTCTGAGTTATCTGCTACTCAGTTTTCTTTGGGTAAAGTATTAAACTCTCTGATTGGGATTTCTGTTCTCTGCACACTGAGGCAGTGTAAATTCAGGAGACATTTGGATAAAAGGAGGGAAAGATCTTTGTCTAGCATTGTGATAATGGGCATCTGTTCTGGCCTTTCTTTGTACCTCTACTGACCATGGGCTTGTTTACATGGCTAATGAACCAGAGATATAATGACACATTTTTAGATTAGTTTCTCACTGATAAACCAGAAGTTGAAACAAGTTAAGAGATGCTAGTGAGAAATAACTGCTACAAGCCTTTAGTCCATTTTGTTCCATGACTGTTTGTAGGGTAATAGTATTTTATACTCTTTCTGAATGCTACATTACTCATTTATTGTACTAGATTTCCTGTACTAGATTTTTCTGCACTTGTCAACTGCTTCATTTGTTTAGTGCTGAATCTGTGAGTATGGATATGAGAAAGGTGATGAGGAAAGAGTGTTAAATGTTAGGAAAGGTGAGACTACGGTCATCCAGTGAAGGATTTGCAGTCAGAAAAGATATGTGAGGGAAAAGGAGACTGTATCACACAAAGTATAGCAAAAGCTTTAAAGTACAGCAAAAGCTACAAAAGTAGGAGTGAAGTTAATTTCAGATACACTGAATGTCTCAGTGATTTTAACATGAAGATGTTATGCAGAACAGGTTTGTCTTAATTGTGTGCTGTGAAATCAGACATGTGACGAAGGCCATCTTTGGGTGGGCACGTCCCTTTGGGGGCTGGCCATGTTGGTGGTCACGCCCCCTTGGAGGCCGGCCATGTTGGTGGGCACGCCCCCTTGGAGGCTGGCCATGTTGGTGGGCACGCCCCCTTGGGGCGGCCATGTTGTCCTCCTTTTTGGTTTCCAAAATATGGTCACCCTAGTGTGTATCTTTTACCTGGGTTCTTTATTTTTGATCCAAAAAGACAGAACTAGTCTCAAGATGCTGAAAAAAAAATATTATTCTTTAAGAAGCCCAATATGTTTTAGCCCTATACATTATGTGTGGTCTTCCTCAGGGGCTGTAAAAAGAAACTGAAAGAACTGGGCATGTTTAGCCTTGAGAAGAGAAGACTGAGGGGAGACATGATAGCACTTTTCAAGTACTTGAAATGATGTCACACAGGGGAGGGCCAGGATTTCTACTCGGTCATCCCAGAGTGCAGGGCACGGAATAATGGGTTCAAGTTACAAGAAGCCAGATTCCCGCTGGACATCAGGAAAAACTTCTTGACTGTTAGAGTCAGGAACCAATTACCGAGGGAGGTTGTGGGCTCTCCCACACTAGAGGCCTTCAAGATGCAGCTGGACAGCCATCTGTCAGGTATGCTTTAAGGTGGATTCCTGCATTAAGCAGAGGGTTGGACTTGATGGCCTTAAAGGCCCCTTCCAACTCTAGTATTCTGTTTCTATAATTTAATATGTCATAGATACCATAAAATAACATGGATTGCAAAAATTGCTTATGTATACTTAGAATTTTTTTTTGGCATACTGTGTGTTTTGCCTGGGCTGTGAGTAGATCAGTGGTAAAGCACATACTTTGCATGCAGAAGGCCCTAGGCTCAATCCCCAGTATCTCTAGGCAGGGCAATGAAAAAATCCTGCCTGAAACCCTGGAGAGCTGCTGCTGTCAGTCAGTGTCAATAATATTGGGCTAGATGGAACAATGGTCTGATCCATTATATGGCAGCTTGCTATGTACTTCTCGTGTGTGTGTGTGTGTGTGTGAGAGAGAGAGAGAGAGGAAGAGAGAGCTAGGGTTTTTCTATAGGTGTGTGGTGTGGGCGGGTGTTTTGCCCTATGCATTTGACTGAGCATCACCAATTTGCCTGCTGTGAAATGCAAAACAGTGATTTGGCATTTAGGGCTCTGCCCCCATCTCTGACTTATATTCAGTTTCTTCAACAAGTTACTTGGTTGTGAGCCTTATCAATTTGCCTTCTCTGAAGGGGATGTTGCAGCAGAAAACTGTGGGCTCAAAAGAGTGGTATTTGGGGGGCTTCAGACTCCACCTCTGCCTTGTATTCACATTCCTAGGCAAGAGTGGTAAAAATATCTGGTGGCTCCTTATGATCTGGCTGATCATATCCCCTCTCTTTTACATCTTGAAATGACACTATTAATTTACTCCTCCACTTCGTCGCCTCCCTAGAGAGTGAACTGGTTTTTTTTCACCATCTGGGAGATTTGCATAAATTTAATGGGTTTTTTTCCATCTATGGGGATATTTGTGCATATTTGATGTTGTTTTCTTAACTTTCTGGGGGATTTGCTCAAACTCACAGCAAGTACTGGGTTTATGCAAATTTGCACAAATCTCCCCAAAGGTGGAATATGTGTGTATGTATAGCTATAGCTATAGATATGTGTGTGTGTGTGTGTGTGTGTGTGTGTACACATATACAAAACTCTATTCCACTAATGAGTGCATTTGTGCTCATTAGCAGAGTAGTGGACTAGGCTGCTGAGATTGTGTCATAAAGGCCCATGGGATACAGACCAGGAGCAGGTGACAAGACTACGGGGAAAACAAGTAACGGCAAGCTACATGGCACTTGATCATCTGCCAGGAGCAACGTGAGTTAGCAAGTAAATAATCAACACATTGTAGCTTATTTTCAGGGTGGCTTATCATGACATATGAACCAGCGCAATGGGCTGTGATTGGAAGTTTATTCACACAACAGGGCATCTGCTTCCCCTTTCTTCCCCACCCCCTTCAATCCCATGCACCTCAAATACACTCCAGAGGGTCTCCTGGCTTATCATGACATGCAAACCATCTCTCTGACTCAGTTCAGACAACACAATAACCACCAGTGGTTTTAGTAGTCAATTGTGAGTTGAGCAGTCAACGATTAGCATTTGTGTCATCTGTTGGGCAAAAACCACCCCACGGTATACTTTTTCATAAAAAAACAACAACGACTGACTAGTCACACATCAAGTGGTTATTGTGTTGTCTGAACTGAGCCAGTAGAGTTTTTCGACCTGTTGAGTTGACTTTTTCGCTTGGCTACAGAGTTCCCAGGCAAGAGCAGCCAAAACCGAACCGGCTGCTCTGCTACAGCCAGCACAATTCACAGAGGCTGCTGGAATAGCGCCAAGAGGACTGAGGAAGGAGGAAGGGTAGGGAAAGGGGTGGGGGTTGTGTCAGTCAAGTGCTGGGTTAACTGTTTGTTTACTCAACACCAGCCCCAACCACCCACAGTTCTGTAGGAACATAGTGTATGGGGAGTACCCACAAAATAACCAACTGTGAGTTGGCTACTCAACCCACCATTGACTAATGTGTTGTCCGAATTCAGCCAATGTGTGCTTATATCAGATCCAAAGTTTCACTGAAGGAAGATGGGCAGCAATGTCTGCAAACTCTACAGCTCACAGTTAAGTATTCTGTTGCTGTATTGAAGTAAGAAAAGTTTATATATTATATCTGGAATGAGTCTTCTTGCAGGAGTCCAGATACTCCTTTTGCAATATCACAGCTCTGCTACTTCCAGCAGAAGCTCAAAAAAGTAGGAAGATGCTGCCCTGCTATGGCTGGATTAGGCTCAGAGTTAGGGCAAACTAAGGGCAATCCAATAAACAGACTAAGGTCAAGGACAGAGATATCAGTCCAGCAACAGAGTTCCAGGGAGGAGTAGCCAGTAAACAGGCAATGGTCAAAGGCACTGTTTTACCTTACAAGAGGGAGTGTTCCAAAAAAGAGGTTGGAGGAGCAGCTGAGGCCTATACACAGATAAGCAGTCAGCTACAAAACACTGTACAAGAAGCAGAGTTAAGCAGGAATCCAAGGGTCAGTAGCATAAAGGTTGTCACGGAGCAAAACCAGAAGTACACAGCACTGGCACTTATAGAAAGATATTATTTCCAGCAGTTAGTAAGCTCCAACTAAAAGCCGATATGTTGGAGCTACCAAACCACCACCCAGGACTCCACTGCATTGCATTTAGAGGATTGTGAAATAAGTTGTCTATGTGAGGGGGCTGAACTCATGAGAAGTTCTCTTCAACGAGCAAGTATTCTTCACCTAGTCACCATCCTAGCTTGAATCTTAAGGTGGAAGCATTGTCACGGGCTAGGTGGTAGCTCAACATCCCCCTCTATAGAAGCTGAGCTCTCTGCCTCCCAAGGAGACAGATCTGAAAGCTTCACCCCTGAGAGCCCAGGACCGTCTTGAGGAGACCTGTTCTCTGGGGACATCTAGCTCTGAATGTTCAAGCAGATGATTCCTCCAGCAGAGGCATGACATCCTGGTGTCAGATGCCACCCCATTACAAGTGCTTTCCTGCTGTCATAGCCCTTATGAACTACAGGAAAAATCAGTGATTAACATCCTATACTTAACTGTTAAAATAAATGGCCATACAAGAAGGTTACAAGGTCAATGCAGCATGTGATATACCAACATAGCCTAAAGCAATGTTTGTTATCATTTTGACCCAAGGCTAAAGTACTTAAGAACAGTATACCATTTTCAACTGATTGTTGTTAATACTTCACTGAAGTAGATGCAAAGGGCCATTAATTCAATGTTTATGATTTGTTTAGTGAACTTCATATTGCTATAGTTTTAAGATATCATTTAGGCAACAATAATGCTGTTCACCAATTATCTTTTTATCTATATAAGCAACACAAACCAGGAAGCACTAAAAAGCATTTAAAGAGGTATTTGCATAATGCCAATATAACAAGTCAAAGTTGTATAAAAATTATAATTATTAGCCAAGAGATTTCAATTCATATTGCTGATATTTAATGTATACATTGAACATGAACAGAAAGGCTGTAACAAACACTTTTATTAGAAATGTTAATGTACCTTGAGGTTGACGACTCGGGTGATAGATTTGAAGATCAAAAGGCTGTGCACTAGTTTTTTGTATCACGCTAACATTTTGACCTGTCCATTTGTTGGCTTTTGACAATGTGTTTGTCCTCCAGTCTGTCCAATACACTTCACTCCCATATAAAGAAACAGCAAAGGGGTGAGAAAGATATTCATGGCCTCGTATAATTTCAATCATGCCAGTTCCATCATATAGTGCTGAATAAATAGCATCTGACCTGAAAAATAGCCCAAACATAAATCCATTCCTGAAATAAGATCTATAAATTAAATACAACAGACTACTGAAATTGTAGTTAATGCCGTTATGACCTTATAACTCTATTTTCTGAAAAATTAAACATGAAAGGAATGTTATTTTTTTGAATGTTTGGGAAAGAGTCATAGTTCAGTTTTAAGAGTACATGCTTTGCATGCAAAAAGTATCAGGTCTAATCCCTGACATCTCAAGGTAACCCCTCTGTCTGAAACCCAGATAACTTCTGCCGGTCATTGTAGACAATGTTTAATCATATTGACTAAAAGCGTAATCATCGCTTTTCTGTCCTGCAATAGGGATGAGCAAGCAGTGACCACGTGGCCCATTCAGTGAGTGTTTTTATAGCGATGCTTTTCCTACACACAGCAGAAAATGGTGGCAGTTTTGCTTCAATCAAAAAAATTGATTTTCCGGGTCTTATTTTGTAATGGAAAAAAGAGCAGAAGGAATAGGAGATGCATGGGAGGCAGACAGTGTCAACAAAAGGACCCGCGAACATCCACAAATGGCCAGTAACACGTGTGCTATAACGTCTGATGACACTCTAGAGATCTGTGTAGGTATATAAAGTGGCTTTCTGCACTGCATTTGATTTATGGCAAAAAACTTGCATTTTTCTTCAAAGAGATCTTGTGAATTCAATAAATTTTTGCTTTCCGATTTTCAGTTGCCACAAGTATGGCGCAGAACATTACCTTTTTTTTGTCTCTGCTTACTCCTTGGTTCCTAACTCTGTTCTTATGATCATGCTGTAAAGTATAATGTCTGAACTTAAATATGGTTAACTGCTTAAAAAGAGGCATTGGCTGAATACTGAACACTGGACAAATCCAACAGGGTGCTTCCGTCCTACCAATTCCCTTCCACATACAATGGGTCCCACCAATTCTGTTGCGCAAGTGAGATCCTCTGCTTGCACAAGGAAGATTTTGTGCTTCCTACAGGAAGCCCCAAAATGAGTAGAAATGCTCATTTCTGGGAGGAGGCAGGTTGGAGGAGCTCCTTTGTCTGAGAGTTGCTGATCTGCCTCCTCCAGGAACAGGCATTTCCATTTGTTTCAGGCTTCCCCAGAAGCATTAAATCACTGTTGTTCAAGATGTAGGGGCTGCTTGCGCAATGGAATTGGTGGGATGCAAGAAAATAGACAGCGGCGTAAGCTCCCCATTGGACTCTGCCCTTCGTGTAAACATTCTGCACTGCTTATTTAGTTCCCTGGAGATTACACCTCTATTGAGGCATATCACATTTGCCCAATAATAACACCATGGATACTCAGTATATGAAAAATACAATTCTTCTCCCACATAATACACCCATTGTTATTATGATTACCATGTAAAATGGCTA
Organism: Anniella stebbinsi; assembly: GCA_029215795.1. Taxonomy (NCBI): domain Eukaryota; kingdom Metazoa; phylum Chordata; class Lepidosauria; order Squamata; family Anniellidae; genus Anniella; species Anniella stebbinsi. The sequence goes on along the minus strand of JARDYH010000001.1, from coordinate 236,650,660 downwards.
CCAATTGGATATTGCCTGTGATGACAATAGTGATTACTATAACCACTTATTTGCCATTCCCACTAGTACTGCTAATATAAATATAGCTCTATGCATGCACTTATCCAGCTCCATGGGGGGAAAAAACTAAGTTGCAAAAGGCAGCAAGGCCTTCACACACTAACACATATGGCCCTGCCCTTTCATGGGCCTAATCCACACCAAGCAGGATATTGCACTATGAAAGTGGTATATAAAAGGCAGGAGCCACACTAAGCAGGATATAGCGGTATGAAAGTGGTATATGGTATGTGTCAATGGGCCCCAACAGTTGCCAGTGCAGTTCGATACCAATCTAAAGCAGTAGTGTAGCTCCTGCCTTTTATATACCACTTTCATACTGCTTTCATAGTGCAATATCCTGCTTGGTGTAGATTGGGCCATAAACTTTTAGCTTGGACCCACTGGCAAGTGAAAGCCGTCCTGCTATAAAGTGAATGTCTCAAGCTTGCTTCATCAGAGGAAAAACTGCTTGGGATTAAAAGGATTATGCCCTATTCTGAATATGCCTGCTCTAGTGCTTGGATGTGGCTATTACCTAGGGATTCTCAAATGGTTCCTGAACCCCCCATTATACATGTCATTGGATCCCTCCTCTGATAGTGGAAATTCTGAGTCCTGAACCATGAACCCATCATGAAAAGCTAAGGCTAAAAATAGTCAATATCTAGCAAATAACCATTTCCCTCACAAACTGCCCCCTCTGCTAGTTCAAGGTGTTGCCACCTGATTTTGAACAGTTGGCCCTTCTCACTTCAGTCTCCTGTACCCCATATATCATGTCTTTCAGGAGGATCCCCTGATTCTCCGGAGAAGCTTTTTAGGGAAGGAGAGAGTGGGAACATCCCCTTCTGTGATCTTCCTTCCACTTGTAGTTTTCAAGATCCAAGCATGTTATGACTAAGTTAAGTCCTATGGATTTCAGTAATCTGTTTTAAGTATCACTGGATCTGGATCCAGCCTAGTGACTTTTGTTTGTGGGTTCCAGTTTCTCCTTACATATCCAAGCTTTTTTTTCCTGTAGGGCAACCAGTAGCACAGTTCTCTTTCTATGGCAATACTGTTGCTCCCATAATTACATGGGAACCAGATATTACAGTATTGGAACAGGATCAGTGTTTGCAGGAATATAGCACAAAGAATAATATACAGTTCTATGACTTGCTTTGTTTGGTCATACAGAAAGGTGCAGAACACAAGCATATGCAGATCACAAATATATTACAAATGAAATGTAATATTTTTTTTTACCTAGCATCTGTCCATACTATTCGTTTTTCAAAATGATCGACAGTAAGGCCATTAGGCCATGCTCCACTATCCATGTCTTTATATATGATTTTTCTTCCTGCTCCACTCATGGAAGCAGACTCAATGCGAGGAAAATTAGCATCCCAATCTGTCCAAAACAGAATTCTGAATGATACAAAGAAGAGAAAGAAAATAAAGTTTATACTAAGATTGGAAATATGCAAACAACTATTATAAACAGAATCATTACATTAGAAATTTTGGGATAGGCATACCGTGTAGAAGACATTTTTGCTACTACCAAAATAGCTATAAAACTGCCATCATTTAGTCCTTCAGTTCCATAATTTTATGGCACAATAAAGCCATACTGAAGTTTAACAACTATCCCTTTCTTTATATTAGAAACTCAGTTTAATAATAATGACTGAAATATAATTCAAATAATATCTGGAACAACACATGGTGGGATACATGCTTGATCAGGTTTTTGCTAGTCAGGGTGTCTGTTTTCATGTACAGATCATTATCTGATAGTGCTTAGTGACACTCTTAGACTCTGCAATGGTGGGGTTCCCATTAAATTCATCTGCACACAGGTACTAATAGATCCTGGGGAATTGCGGAATGCTCTGGGGGATTTTTATGCCATCAGAGCTAGCAATTCTGTTGAGGCTCTGGTTGATCTATGGAACAGAGAGATGATCAGTGCAGTTGATATGATCACTCCTAAGCATCCTGTTCCAGGACACAGAACACAAACTCCTTGGTTTTCTGAGGAACTTTGCAATGAAGCATGAGTAGATGGCCAGAGCAATGGTGAATAAAAACTCTAGATCTAATTGAACATGGGATAAAGCCCATGCTAGGAACTATTCTGTGGTAGTGAGGGCAATGAAGTTTTTCTCTCTCTGCCTCCATTGTGTCAGCACACCATTGTCCATAGAAGCTATTTCAGGTGGTTTAGGGACTGTTCCCCAGGAAAGTTAGGAAGAACCATCTGAAGCCTGATGTGACAAGTTTGAAAAATACTTTGCTGATACAATACTCATATCTGCTCTTATTACTTTCTAGTAAGATGCTTGAGACAACTGTCTGCCAAAGGTTGATGGATAAGTTTCAGTTAGTTTTGTTTGAGGATGTGGATAAATTGCTTGGATGGATGAGGCCAACCTCCTGTTTTTTAGACCCATGCCCATCCTGGCTTATAAGAGCTGCAAAAAGAGGGTTAAGAACATAAGAAGTGCCATGCTGGATCAGACCAAGGGTCCATCTAGTTCAGCACTCTGTTCACACAGTGGCCAACCAACTGTCGACCAGGCCCAACAAAGCAGGACACGGTGCAACAGCATCCTCTCACCCCTGTTCCCCAGCAAGTTGCGGGGTTGTCTGACTGAGTGATGGGAATTATAGATGCTTCCTTGGAAGAGGACCATGTTCCAGCTTATCCAAAAGGGGGCAGTGGTAAGATGCTTATTACAAAGCCTTCATTGGCTCTCACCACCCTTGAAAATTATTGGTCAGTCTTTAATTTTGTCGTGACGCAAGCTCACCCCAGGCTTCTGCTCACGAACTTTAGGCAAACTGACACACTCCAAAACTGTGAGACTTCTTTTATGGTAAAATCACATGGAATTCAAGGCGTAACGGTTTCATTTCTGCATGCACACACTTGAAGCTGAAGACGGACAAGATAGCTTTCAGGTACAACGGCTTAATGCGAACAGCAAATCACTCAGGGGGAGACATTTAGAGTTAGCCCCATCCCATGTGAACAGGAATGGCCACACACACTGACTCATCAGGAACATGGGCAAAACTGAAAAGGAGAAACCCCAGCACAAAAGTGCATGAGGTCTGACAGTAGACAAGGTCATCTTGAACTAAATCAAACTCAGCCTGTCAGGGAACACTGAGCTGATCACGTAAACAAGATGTCAGGGGTTTAACCTGTTCGACCTAGGAAGCCTTCCCTGCTCATAGCTTTGGCTCTGAGGAAGGTTCTCTCGCAGGTCACACACACACACAATTCCAGAACAGCAACGACCAGCCTCAGAGTTCTCCTGTGCCCGTACTTTGGCTCCATGCAGGGAAAACAGGCTATAGAACACGAATCCAGAACAGTAATCTGCAAGTCCAAGTCTATGAAAAGCCACAGAGCACTTTTCATGGCATAATTCTTAGAAATTCCAAGTCCAAATAGCAACATAACATGTACAGAGTGCATCCAACATCTCCAAATTAGATAGAATCCCAAACACGAGTTTCTTGGCAAGCATAGAACCAGATGAAGAGGCAAACAGTCGAACAGATAATTTCTAGCAAAGAACCTCCCCTTTGCTCATAGCTATATAGGATGGAGGCTGGCTAATTTCAAGCTATTTTGACAGACAGGGCTTCAGGCCTGTAATCCGGCACGGTTCAATCTCCTCTTGATGACAACACTATGTGAGAGAGAGCTTGCAAGATAGCCCCCACCTTTTCAAAACATACCTTTGTTCCCAAGGAACATTCAAGGCCTCAGCTAGCAGCCACAGATAAGCACTGAACAGAGACAGTCTTTCTCACAACAATTGCCAAGCTATCAACTCACAATTCACTAGGCCAGCCTAGTGAATTGTTTATGAAGCACCTGACAATTTTCCTTTTTTAGGGCAAGCTGGTAACATCACAATTCCAATTTCTTTTTCTTTTTTTGATGACGAAACATATTACCTGAGTACTTTTCTGTCAGAAACAAAGCTTGGTCATCTTGGAGAATGACATATACTGTGAGGTAGACAAGGGGAGTGCACATTTCAGTGATATTAATTTCCATCAGTCATGGTAACCTTCTGAAAACTTTGGCCAATATGGGACTTGGAGGCACTATCTTATGGTAGTTCTGATCCTATTTGACTTAACATTCCAAAATAGTGTTCTTGGGAACTATTACTCAATTACCAAGCTTCCTTGGTACTCTATTTTATTCCCCATGATTTTTCACAACTATATGAAACTACAGGGAGAGGTCATCTAGTTGTGGGATTCTGTCTCAATATACTGTTGAGACTCAGTTCTCTTTTCAACTGATGCCAAGGAGGCCATGGAGGTTCTGAACTACTCACTGGATCGAAATATTAGTGAATAAGCTGAATCTAAATTCGAACAACAGAGATCCTGTTGGTGAGTAGACAGGCCAACCAGTATCTAGCGGCCCTATTGTAATAATTGAAACATGACATTATTAAGGCATTGACCATCGTGGCCAGATCCTGGCCACAACAGCCAATGATTTAATAATGTCATGTTTCGAATATTACAATGGGGCTTCCCTTAAGAAGTAAGGAAATATGGCTAGTACAAAACAGCCAGGATGTTGTTAATTTTCAAGGGTGGTAGGAACTAATGTAGACTTTTCAATAAGCATATAACACCAGTCTTGAAACAACTTCACTGGCTTCCTATTTGTTTCTGAGCCCAACTCAAGGTGCTGATTCTTTTATGTGCTATAAAGCCCTCAATGACAATCGAAAAGATTGCCTCCTTCTGTACAAAGGAAGGCCTTGTGTAGCCCCTCCTAGAAGGATGAGGTTCATGGTGACTTGAGTAGGGATGGCAGAATGAGCAAGGCTCAAGCACATCGAGGTTCTCCAAGTTTCACCTTGAAGCTTGGTCTGCCTCATTTGTGTTCCCAATTGCGAGCTCCCCCCACCCAGCCACAGCTCTTCAAATTGGAAAAGTATGCATTTGAGTATGCATTCCCCGCTCCATAATTGATGAAACCATGGGAATTTTGTGAATGAGCATCATAAGCTTGGTCATGTGCAAGCATGCCCGCAAAATGTGCTCACATTCGAGAGTGTGAAGGATGCAATTTCTGATGGGAACAAAATTCTCATACATCCCTACACTTAAGACAGGCCTTTTGTGTAGCAGCACCTTGGGTGTAGAACTCCCTCACCAAAGAGGTTAGGTTGCTCCCCCATTACCAGGTCTTTGGTGATTAATTTGGTGACCCCATTCTACCAGGTCTTTGGTGATTAATGACACTCCTTAATTATAGATAGTTCCCATTTTACTGTAATGTATGTATTGTACCCATTTTTTTTAGTTTTTTGAATTTTTTATTTTATTGTTTTTCGGTTTTATTGTAAATCATCTCAAGCACTCATTTTGATTGGATGGCATTTGTGTACTGGTGGGAATGATGGAAACTGTACTCCAATACATCTGGAGAGCACCAGGTTGTAGAAGGCTAGCATGGTTTTTTAAGAAGTGATGCAAAAATGCCTAACCTGGCATAAATCTTGCCATTTTAAAGTGCTGGTAAGACTGTTTTTGTATGTACCTGCACATTACAAACTTCGTTTCTGTAGTATGCCCTCATAATTTCTTTTTATATTGCACTTATTTAAAATTTTGAGGCAGGTATTTTACATGCCAATGTGAAGATAAATGTAATGCTAAGATGTAATCTGTACTAATTGGACGTAGACTTGGTCCACAATAGGCATATGATTGTAAAGGGATATGTAATTGCATCAGATCTGATGATTAGTAGTGGATAATTATAAGACTGTAAATTTTTATATAAAAGACTAGGGTGACCATATGAAAAGGAGGACAGGGCTCATGTAACTTTAATAGTTGTAGAGAAAAGGGAATTTCAGCCGGAGTCATTTGTATGCAGTTAGTTCCTGGTGAAATTCCCTCTTCATCACAACAATTAAAGTTGCAGGGGCCCTGCCTTCTTTTGTATATGGTCACTCTAGTATAGTGCCTGCACCTTTAACTGTTGTGATGAAGAGGGAATTTCACCAGGAACTGAATTGCATACAAATGACACTGGCTGAAATTCCCTTTTCTCTACAACTGTTAAAGTTACATGAGCCCTGTCCTCCTTTTCATATGGTCAGCCTATAAAAGACATGTCTGATTGTGAATGAAGTTCACCTTGGGAATTAACAGCCTATTTTCCCATATAGAAGCCTCCATGCTTTACTATGTATTCAACTGGAAGTAAGCTATCCCTGCAATATTGTGTAGTTCTGAAAATGGGCAAAAGGAAAAGCAGTATGCAAAGCAGACATAGATACTCTTGACAGTTACACTGCTTAATTTTCCTTGATGAACACCAGATGTAACTTCACTTGCATGTTGCATTAAAAATATACTAACATCACCCCAAATGAAATGGCACTAGGAATGTGAAACTAAAGTGAATTTATATATAATGATTATTTCCAAATTACATATACAGAAACTGAAACCTAAATATTAGATTAGTCAAATGTTAACATGATGAGACAAACACTGAGCTATGAACAACCCATCTTCCAGAACAGATTCATAACTTATTGCCCCAAAGAAGGCTCAAAATTAGAATTTTCAGAGCTAAAGACAAATGAAAAGCAACATCTCACCATACATTGGGGGGGGGGGGACATTAACTCAGTTTCATTGTAAGAAAACATTAAGAATATATTTAATTACCCATATCTAGGATCCAAAGCGATAGCCCTAGGGTGTTCCATGGCACCTGCTATTAATGTTGTCCTCAGTGTGCCATCTAATTTAGCTACTTCAATTTGGTCCAAATTGCTGTCTATCCAGTATATATTTCCAGCAATCCAGTCAACAGTTAGGCCTTCAGGGGTAGCTAAACCATGTTGGACCACAACTTCAATGGAGCTTACACCTGTGAAAATATTAGAGGAATTCTTAAAATGCTGATCATGCTAACAAAAAACTTGCTCTACAACACAAACACTAATGACTCTTTAAATAATGATATTGTAAAATATTTAAAATAGTAAAAAACATACCGCTAAATATTATAAATAAAGGTTATTCCCGTATATTATACCTACAACCTAAGTATAAAGAAAGCTAATAACTATAATAATTTCAAAACTGAGCTATCTACAATAATTTTAATATCACTGTAAACTCTTCTCTTAACTGTTGGATGTGTCAGGAGATAGTGACATAAACTGCATTCCCATATCCATCTACCTGGGAGTAAGCAGTATCAAACTCAGTAAGACTTACTTCCAAACACACATGTATAAGATTGTGCTATTAAACTGCAATCCAATACCCATTTTCCTGGGAGTAAGCTACAATTGACAATAATAGGATGAATTTCTGAGTAGACATGTACAGAATTACACTATTACTGTGGAACAGGAATTATCACCATAATAATCATTATCTAATATCTACATTATCATACTATATTATCTCTTTAATGGATTTATACCTTGCTCTTCAGCCAGATAAACTTCCATAGCAGCTTATAGGTTAATAAAAAAACAAGCCTGTATAATATGAGAATTGTTGGTATTCACTATTAACATTTTAGTAATATAAAATACAATTTTGGAATGCATCACAGCAAGAATGGCACAGTGTCAACCTATTGCCATTTCTATAGTGTCAACTAATCTACTGCCATTTCTATTAAGGCTGAACTTAATTTTGGCCACAATCCTGCACCCTGTGTGCATGGAGAGTATGGATAAGGGTCCAGTATCACCTCCCCTCTCCCACCTGCTGCCTCTGTGTATGACTCTCTGATGTTCCCAAACCCATTTTGTGTCTTAAGGCCATTCACTTGCATCTGAAGTCCTCCCACATCTTACCTTCATGCCTTTGGAGACTGCTCTTCCCCAGGCCCATGGTGTGCAGGCAACTCCCAGCAGAAGCAGGAGTGGAGACACGTGCAGGGGCCTGGTGGGAGAGGGGAGGTTATACTAGAGCCCTATGGGAAACACTTCACACTCTGTTGTCTGTGCAAGCAGCATGCAGGATTTCGGCCTCTGTGTCTAAGAAACTAAATTTAAAGAATTCAGTATAACAGTAAAAAAAAAGGTCTGTAAACTGTATAATTTGCATAATTTATTCTATTGGTGATAAATGTTCCTCTGAGGGGAAAAGGTCAAGAGAAAGAGAATATACTGTGAACATAAAGTCCCATTAATAATAATAATAATAATAATAATAATAATAATAAATTTATTCCTTACTCGCCTCTCCATTTCGATCGAGGCGGGGAACATCAGTAAAATACATAAAACTGTTCATTGCATCTCTGCAGGTTCAATAGATAGCACAGCGGTTTTGGTGTTGGAATGACGAACAAAAAACATATACATGCCTATTCAGAAATAAGTTCCATTGAGTTACTTCCACATAAATGTGAATAGGATTACAGTCTTAATCTGTAGCCTTGCTTGCAGGGATGTGCTCTCAATCCTGCAAGCTGCTGTCACCTTCTCTTGCCCAAAATGCCAAGTGTCATGATTCCAACTCTGAGCAGCAGCCAAGATTCTGACACAAAGGAGGAGCTTCATGAGAAATGTCAGTGGTGCAAGCCACAGAGATGCTGGAACCAGGTCCAGGCCACACACCGAACCTGATCAGCTAGGAGCCTGGACCTGGGCCAGTATATCCATGTCTTACACTCAGCAACAGCCCCCCAAAATGGGACCTTCAGACCTGGATTCCAATGAAGAACTGTCCCCTTTGCACCAGGGGCCTTATGCTCCCTTATGCCTGCTTACCAGAAAATGTAACACACAAAGCAGAAGCTGACCTACAGCTAGGCTCCAAGTCAGAGTGCAACCCCTTTAAGTATCTCGATTTTTCAGAAATGGGGTAGAGCCTGGGGAAGCAAACTGGCGCAAGAAGGATAAAAGATCTTAGAAATGATGAATGAGATGATACAGATAGTGGTACTCCGTCAACGTAGTGTGAAAACTCCACTCAACGGTTTAGTTTTTAAGAGGTACTCCCCACACAACATGTTCTAACTCCACCATTGTGTGACTGTGGGCTACCGTGGAGTTGAGTAAATGTCAACGTGAAGTTTCATTGACAGTTCCTCCGCCCTCTCCTTCCCCAGTTCTCCCAATGGTATCCCATCAGCCACTGCTGAGGGTGGGGAAATCCTGGTGGCTCTCCCAGAGTGGCATTCCCTCCTTTCACCGCTATTGCCAGAGAACTCTGTGACCAGTGGGAAAAGTCAACTCAATGCAACAGAAAACACCACGGAGCCCACCACCTAACATGCAAAACAACAGTTGTGCAGGAATTCTCCTCTGCCAGCGTTGATATTCTGCATGGAGTGTTTTCCAAAAAGAACTCCACCGTTGCATGGAGTTTTCCTGCCAGACATCACATTTCTCAACGCTGGTGTAAAAACTCCATCACGGAGTTCTAAAACCACCGTTGAGAAATGTGTTGTCTGAACTGAGCCAGTGTGACTTTCCCACCAGTGATTCCGGAACTTATAATACTTGTTCTTGGCAGGAAATGATGCTCACCTAACTCTCATCCCAAGGAAATTTCCTGGGTCCTGAGCAATGGCGGTGCAGATTGTGGTAGAGGAGTTGGGAGAAGTGGACCTTTTGCAAGCACCCTGCATTCACTGCAAACATTTTCAAGTCTTTGAGCTTTTACAAGTATTCAAATGAAACTCTCACAAAGACTTGCCCCTTTCAAGGCAAGCAGTGGAATGTTCATGTATCCCTACTCCCTTTTGTTCATTAACATTTTGTTCCAATTTGTGTTATTGATGTGAATGAGTAACTGATAAAGCACTATGATAAAAAAACAACAACCTTGATCTAATTGTATGGATAAATACATTAATATGTTTTGTGGGATTGTTTGCAGATGGGCACATGCACACTTACACATTGGCAAAATGCAACTCAAAACTAAATTTGATACAATCATGTGTTTAATCAAATCGAAGAAAATTATGATTTATCAATTGCGCATGTATGTTGTTAGGGTAGAAAAAATCATGAAGGAAATGAAGGCTGTGACAAATTGCACAAGCACAGTTCTCTGGAGAATTTCTAATTCTTTAGATCCACTTGGGTGTTTCAGAACTCCACGATTCGAGGAGAAATTTAGATGAAGAGAATTATGGAAGTATTTTTAAATTAAGCTTTCAGGGCTACTAGCAATTGATAGACTCATGAATTTGCCTAATCCCCTTCTAAGCAAGATCTGAGACAAAAAAATGGGTTATAGTAGGTAAAAACAAAAAGTTCCCGCCCTGCCACAGTGCAAACTTCCCTCTCTCCCTGCTGCCATCAACCCCCAGCCTGGAGAGCATCAGAAATGTAAGGCAATGGGCTCACCAGGTTGGGTGTTGATGCAGGAAGGAGAGAGGCATGGTTGTGCAGCGGCGACAGGGAAGCGCTCCCTCCCACCCTGCTGCTACTGCACAACCCATGTTGGCAGGGACAGAGGGAGCATTGGCCACAGCCGTGGCCACGACAGGGTGGGAAAATCCACCAGCTAGCCCAACTCGATGCATTCAGAATTGGGCAAGCTGGCAGATGTCAGGTCAGAGTCCGCGAGGGAGCAAACCAGCAAATGTTCATGGAGCTCCACATTCCTCCAACATCCCTAGCCCTAATCCACATAACAGCCTAGCTCATGTCTGGGCCTGGATTTTTCTCCTATGCCCAGTGGGTCTTCTGTACAATGCCTCTTCAATCATACACAGTCTCCCAGCTTCTAGCTTATCTTTAGCGAAGAGACTCAAGGTCAGCCATAGCTCACTACTGCCATCTGGCTTGCTACCTGCCAATGACAGAGGCTAATTCTTTTTTCCTAGATTGTGGGAAGAAATGGGGCAGGGGGGAACAACCTACTAAGTGTATAAATCTCTGAGAGAGGGTTGAGAGGCAGAATCTCACCACAGGCCAATTTGAAAGAGATGCTGCAGACCAGACCATGATGGAGTCATGTCTGCTGCTGATATCGTATCTTGATAAGTTATCAGGGTTCCCAGTAGCTGAAAAGATATATGCTTTATGATTTCAATGCATTGTCTTGTTTTTTCTTGCTTTATTAGCCTATTTTGCTAAATAAACTTATTTCCTTCACCCATTGGTGTATCCATTGCCTCTGAATATCCCAAAAGAACCATTGCCTATTGATAAAACACAATAGCAATAGTAAGTGATTACAATAGCAAGAGCAACACTTTTTTGATGGTCTAGTTACCTTTTTCTTTCCCCTAGAGACTGCCCCAGATGAAGATTCATTCCTGGGAATTGCAGGTATCCCCCCATAAAATGTGCAATCCCATGCATGTTTTGACAGGAAAAGTGCAACCGTTCCCAACATTCCCCTACACAGTCCCAGCATTCCTCTAAAAAAATAATGCTGGGAATTGTAGATTTTTTTCTGCCTAAACATGCATACGACTTCACCTTTAGAGGCTTTTCTTTTCTTTTTTGGGGCTACTGCTAGAATTCCCCATAGCGATCCGAAATGACCCAAGTTTGGGGAAAAGAAAATGACCAGGCTGCCTTCCACTACTCATCCCTAACCCCAGATAATTTACAAATAAATTAAACAGCATACATTTAACAATACATTCACATATGGGGTAATGGAGCAGAAAAGGGTTTTGCCAAAGTTTTGCCGAAGCCAAGTCATGTGATGCGTACATAGGTCTCTTTTGTAGAATCAACATATATGCTTACCCAACTGCTGAATGTAACATCTACATGCAAAGCAATTGACACATATATCACTTTTGCTGTCTCTGGCTGAGAAAGGTGCTCCTTGTGTAGGGCGCTCCATATTTGAAACAACCATATTTGGCAGACTTGTTCTTCAAATATTGAGTGGATTGAGCAAAAGACTATGATGGAAGACGATGTGAAAACAGATGAGCTATCTCTCATTATAAAAGCCAGTTGGTGTGCATGCCTGTAATAAATTTTAGGTTATGTAACACAATCTAAATGAGAAAAATAGTTTGGCTAGAACTTAACAGGTTCATCATCTTTCTTCAACTGAGAGTTTCTGCAAAGGTAATTTTTTTAAAAAATCTAAAATTAATTACATACCTCCAGTTTCAGAAAGCTTGCCTCTGTAAATTTTATCTTCTACCACATCTGTCCAGTATAGTAAGCTCTGTTTGAAGTGAAAATCAAGTGCTATTGTATTTCTTAAACCAGGAACTAACAAGCTGTAGTCTCGTTTCTGCAGATCAATTCTTCTGATCTCATGCCGAATGGAAAAAATTATGAAAGCTTCAAAAGGATCTGGGAACAAAATTTGTAATTTTGTAATAAGAAGGAGGTCATTATAGTGATATTAATAAATATACATAATTTGATTAACGCTGGCAGAATATTCTAATTGAATAATACATAAGCAGTAATGACATTACTATAACAAATTTCTTACTGTATTCTTTTAAAATGCATATTCCAGCCCAAATATAACCTTAATTCACATATATCAGACATAACAGGATTTAACTGTCATTTCTAAAATGAAAATTAAATTAAACAACCTAACTGTGGTCCATAGGTATATAGTATAAGAAATTAATAATTGGTGACAGTTCAAAACATTCTGTTTGTTAAGGTCTGAAAAATCCCTTTGACAAAAATATCACCAAACTTTTCATTTTAATATTTTGTAAATTATTTTAGTATATTGGAATCACATCTAGTATAGCAAGTTATTTTAGGGAAAATGCAAAATAAAAGTGTTAAGTTATAAAACATGGTTTGGCTTTGACTGCATTGCCAACCCCTGGTCTAGAAAGTGTTTAACGAAATTGTAATTTTTTTTGTTGTTGTTTATATATACGTTTGAATGTTTGATTGCAGGCTAGATTTACTAAACAAGTCCTTTCTCGTACTGGCAATAGTAAGTTGGTGGGAGGGGGGAGTTAGAATGTTTAGTTGTTTGAATGGTATCTTCTGATTTGTTGTTTCATTTTCAGTTAAGAGAGAGAGTAATTGTCACTGAGTTGTTCTTAGTGAATTAGATAAGGACTGGCTGTCAGAAGAGTAAGATTAAAGAATCAGGGCTTTAGATTTGGGAGATGGGGCTCATCTACACCTAAGGGTGTAGAGGGAGGGAGGGGGAGGATTGTGGACTTACCTGCTTCCGCAATCCTCCCCCAGCATTTAGATAGCAGCACAACGTCCCGGAAGGGAAGAGGAATGTCATGGCCACCATATGTTTTTCTTTTTTAAAGAGGAGCTGTTCAGCCCAGATCTATGGAAAAAAGTACCAACCCCCCCATACCCAACCCCCCACGCTATCCCAGGGATGGAGGCATTGCTACCCCATCGCCCCCATGGGCATGGAGCCACCCTGCGTAGCTCCATGCCCATTTCAGGCCCCAGGAGCACGCGATATACCAGCCACAGTCTTCAGGATGGTCCCAGGACCATGAAAAAAATGGGATATCCCTGGTTTCCATTATCCTAGGGTCATCCCTAGGTCATCCCAGGTTGATCCCGTGATTCCCTGTGCGTCATATGGACACACAGGGACAACCTAGGGATGTCCCCAGGATAAATGGCTGGTGTAGACATGGTCGTGGTTGGATTTCCCTGGGAGGTGAAGAGAAATATATTTATTTTAAAATCTGATTATTAGGAAAGGAATTAATAAAACATTAAGACAGTTATTTTGATACCATGAAGCTTGAGTTATATTAAAACATCCTTATTCTTGTAAATAAAGTTTTCAATATTGATTTATTTTAAATCACACCTTTCTTGGTCTTATTTATTGGAAATAGCAGTAAAAGAAACCAAGAAAAAAGTAAGATAAGGGTTGGTGATAGATACATTCACACACAAAGAAGTTTAAAGTTCCTCTTAAAAGAAAAAAAGTAGTAGCAGCGTAATAAAAGGTAGCGGTAGCATCACAGAGGGTGGTGATGCTATGGATTACAAAAGGAAAAATATGTTATTTTTCTTCTTCTGAAGTCTCCCTATACAGTGTATATGTAAGCAAGGAACAAAATGGTATAAATAAAAATGTGTTTTAGCTTGTTTCTAACTAGCTCTGAGGTGAAATATCACCACCTCTCACTTGAAGGTAGCAAGGTTCGTGTTTTGTATGAGTGGGCGTGGGCGCGGGTGTAATCTTTTGTGTGTTACAGGGGAGGGGGTGTTTATGAAATCAAAGTGGCAGCTACAACTCTTTTGTTTTTTAAAAAAGCTAATAGCTAATTAATTGGAACAACTGACTGCTCCTTAAGTTGTACTGTCAAACTCATTCAATTTTTGTCAATACAGAAAAATCTAAAACTAAAATTAAAAAATTGTGTTCTTTTATATATTCTAGGCCAGGGATGGGCAGAACGTAGATCTCAATCTACTAGTAGCTCCCTGGGTGATTCTTACTCCAAGTCCTTAACAACAGCAACAACAAAATGACTCCTTGACACCACTCCAAGTTATAGTGCTGAAATGAAGATAGCTTGGGGTAACCAGGAGTGGGTTTTTGTGTGGAAGGACTGGGCTGTGTTCGATTCTGGAACTCAAAGCAAATTCCTGGGCTCTAACTTATTCAATTCTGAAAATATGTCTTTTGCACCAGGCTCTCTTTGGTGCTTTTTGAGGTTCTAGTAAAAACAAATCAGATCCCCAAAGCCAGAAGTCTGCTTGCCCATTCTAGGCCACAGTGACAGGATAGGTGTTGCCTTTCAGTCTGAGAAAGTGGTGCGGTACAAAAGAGCTCCAAAGAGTTTTCTCTACTCTATAAAAAGCTTCTTTATAAGATATTTAAAAATGGGCTAGACTAAATATGACCATTCATTATCGTATATATTCCAACTCAAAAGCACACCCACTCTCACAGTGGACAGAAAACAAAGAGGATATACTCCCCATATCTCATCTGGCTAGAGATTTCACTTTTAGCTGTTCCTGTCATGAAAAGTGCATGTATAACTGAAGACAGCTTATCGTATGACATCAAGTTGTCATACAATTAAAAAACTTGGTATCACGGAAGTATAAATATATACTTCCGTAATGCCAAGTTTTGTAATTGTATGACAACTTGGACAGCTTGTAAACAAATATCCAAAATTCTGTTAGAAACAAACTGTGGTCCAGATATTTAATAGTTAAGGATAAAACAACCAAGGACTCATACTATTTCTCTAAAGCAAATGCTTCCCTTAAATTTTCAGAAAAGGAGCTCTACAGTAGTGAATAGATTGTAAATGTCAACTTACCAATATTAGCACAGCTTTCGCCATCTTTATTGAGCTTCCAGCCTTCATAACAGGAGCACTTAACAGTATTTTTATGCTGTTCACACACTTGACTGCACTTCTGGTGTTTGGTGCAATAATCTACAAATTCACAGGTTTTATTGTCTGAACTCAAGTACAATCCTGGGGAGCATGAACACACAATTCTACCTCCAGGAACTACTGAACACTGGTGGCTGCAGCCACCATTGTTAAGTGAACATTCATCTGAAATAAAAGCAGAAATTGGTGTTTCTCAGATATACAATGTGACTTACAGTGCCATTTTGTGCATGTTTACCTGGAAGTAAGTTCTACTGTGTTCAATGGAGCTTACTCGCAGGAAAGTGTTCATAGGACTGGAGCCTTAATAGATTATTACAGACACTTAAAAAAAAAAAGATGGCTCCTAGAATCTAGTAACTAGATTTATAGCAGATTGTAGCAGATTGATGATTTGGGGGGGGGGGGGAAAGTAACACATAGGTTTCTTCAGGAATCAGTCTGGAACATATTTCATTGACTGTTTTATTAGTTAGTCTGTCAAGGGAATAGGAGTATGATGAAATTTGTGGATATGTTAAATGCACTGATAATCCAGATAAGGATTCAGGCTTATAAAAGGCTGATTGGATAGCCTCATGAGCAGAAAAACAGAAAAAAATATCAGTAGGGCCAAGTGCAACATTACACATCACACCACAAAAAAGAATAATTCCTGATTGTGCATACAGTGCCTTCACATGTAAGGACTGTATACATGGGTGGGTATAGGTCAGTGGGCATGATCCATCTCCCCATTCAGTATGCATGTCCAACTGTGTGAAGAGTGCTGGTGATAGCATCACTGAGTCAGGAAATCGAACTCCAACCATCCAGCACAGGAAAAAGGCACAATTCATTAAAATTTGTTCTAGACACATGTAGTGCTAGAGTTTTAACAATATGAACATATCCAAAGGGAAAATGTAGATATACATTTTCTTCCATATATGTGGATTTGATCAAACATGAAATACCACAAAGAACATCTTCATCAGATCCATCAGGGCAATCTCTTATCCCATTGCAGAGCTTCTCAGGCTGTAGACAGATGGAAGTGTCATTAGCACAAGGATATTTTGGTGGTCCGCACATATATCCTTCACAATTATTCTCATCAGACTGATCCTCACAATCGATGTCTCCATCACACAGCCATGCTTTACTAATGCATCTCCCTTGAAGAAAAGAGAAAATAAACACACAAAATAAGACTGAAAGCAAATACAAGAAAATTCTTGCAAAATGCAATCTCTCATTCTTTTGTTACTTAATGGCATTTTATAAAAGAAGAACAAACATATCCAGGAGAACTTTTCCTTGTATTTGAAAGCACTATTTACAACAAAGTTGACAGCCACAATTTCCTGTCCCAATGTCAAGTTTAAAGAACTTCCATGGAACAGAAGTAATTCTACATTCCAACAGTCACAGCAGAATTTATGGAACATTGATGTTAAAATGCAAAGTTTGCTCCTCTTCTTCTTTAGTTCAAATAAGAATAAACAAATAAGATAAACAGTTTTGCTATTGATAAAAGGGCCATCAAAAGAATATAATAGAAGAGGTAAACTTATAAGAACACTGTCAGTTTACAACCTAACTAGGAACCATGTGTTATGTGATCGTAAAAAAAAAATAGATAGTAAAAATAAATAAATGTAATTCTTAAAAATAATAGAAAAGCGAACAAAGTATCACACACCTTCTAAGACAAAACTGAATTAAATGTATTAAGTATAGAATTTCCATTTTTAAAAATAAAAATTAAACAACAGAAAAACAATGAACAATTATCTAAATGTGGTAGCCAAAATTTCTACAACAGTGGCTTGAAAACATTCCAGTGCCATTACAGTTACCACAAAGTTTTATATATGTAACCAGGATAGAAAATGCACCAAAATTTAAAGTGAATGTTAAAATAAATAAATAAAATTCAGGAAAGTTGCAAATATTTCAAACAACACTTAGATTAGACATCTGGAATCTTAAATGCGAAAACCATGAAGAATAATCACAGTTAAGCTGTTTCTTAAGCTATGAGACCCTATAGCTCAAGGGAGCACCTTCCCCATTTTATGTCATCTGACATTGACTGCTTTTATAGATGACGAACTTACTAAGTGGTTAATGTGGGGAAACCTTCCCACTTGATGATGATGATTTGCATATTTATACTGCCCAACAGCCAAGGCTCTCTGTTCAGTTTACAATTAAAACCATAATATATACAAAAGACAAGACTTAAAACTATAAAAAAATAAAAATGTCATATAAAACCAGAATAAGTTATAGCCCAGAGAACGCTTGTGTAAAAATATATGTTTTCAGTAGGTGTTTGAATCACACAAGGGAGTGTTTTCCAGAGGGTGGGTGCCGCTAGGTTCTTTGTGATGACATTCTGTGCATCTTGAGATGACTAGCAGACCTCCTCTGATGATCGTAAATATCATTTGGTGTATATAAGGGAAGGCAGTCTGCTAGGTATCCTGGTCCCAAGTTGTTTAGAGCTTTATAGGATAATAACATAACCTTGTGTGTGGCCCGGTAGCTAACCGGCTGCCAGTGCAGTTTTTTTTAACACTGGTCAGAGCTAGGCATCTCAGTAAGTATCCTAGCTGCTGCGTTCTGCACGAGCTGCAGCTTCCAAATCACACACATTGGTAGTCCCGCATAGATAAGGTCCCAAGCCTTTAGCACACATTAAAATCCATGGCATGGAGAAAATATATCACCTTACTTTCATTAATACAGGTCACCAAGCAAATATATAGTTGGAAACCTTACCACTTAGTACATTGGTTGTCAGTTGGCTCAGAGTATAATCCTATAGGATTACTGCTCCATAGTTGGAGTTTACCCATTTATTCTAAGCTGGGAGAAATGACAGAAGCATTTTCATCTTCCATTCCTCCAATGTGCTATTTTTAACTAACCTCTCAGCCCATTTAGCTTGCTTACCTTTCTGGGTACAGGAATGAAGGCTGAGAAGCTAGTGGATCCAGGAGAACTACATGTCTTCTGTTTTCTCCCCACCCACTATCAAGCCCATTTCTTTCCTCTCCACCCCTTCCACTGTTGCAACCTCAAAATATTAACAGCTATGGACCTTTCTGCATTGTCTGAGGGCAGGAGGAAGATCACCTCTTGGATTTCCCCCACCCCGGATTGCAGCTCTGTCTATGGCCTGGTGTGGGGGGAGTTTGCCATCTGAAGTGTCATAGGAGCACTCTGTTAATCTGGACAGTCTAGGTCTGGTTCACTGAGCAAAGTTATCCAAACTTGCATTAAATTAGCATTCACTAATTTTCCAGTGAAAGTAAGATGATAAATGATTGATGCCATTGCTGATAGATTTAGGCTTAAAATGGTGCGATTAATGCCCATCCCATACTTGGCCCACAATTTCCAGAATAACTTTCTTTTTTACTTGTGCAGGTCTGACATTTGACCTAATTCAGGTAGTTTTATATGTTTTTAATCAGTTTTATGTATTTTATGCTGTTTTGTACTTAATGTTATTCCCCGTCTCGATCCAGAGGTAGGTAAGAATTATTGTTATTATTATTAAGTGCCAAATAATGAAAGGCATTTTCCTATTTCAAAAATACTTTGAAGGACCAGAATATTTTTTTTCCTGGCACTTAATTTCTCCCCCAAAACACTACTAAAATTAACAATGACTTATAATATAGTGCAATTTTTAGCATTCCCCTATTCAACAAAATGAAACAAAACAAAAAACCACCATATGGAATCCCCATATAATGTCACCCCAAAATACTTCTTTATTCAAGTGGTTCTTTGCCAAAAGAATCCCCGCCTCCCACTTTCACAGGGCCGTCTCCTACAAAATTGGGGGATGGGACAATTGGAAAGAGTTTTAGATGGCTTGGGAAATTTCTCATTTTTTGTGGGAGAGTCATTTACCATGGCTGCTGCATAATCAGCAGCCACAGTGTTCTTTTAAGGTAGAAAACCCAAAAGTGATCCAATGGGAAGTGGTCTATATATGGACCAATGGGAATGATGCTACGTCATGACATAGTATTATTTCCAGGGGCATTATTCTCAGTGGCTGCCCCCTTTTTTGATGCCCCTCCATTCAAATATTCAACTCCTTCAAATTATCTGTAAATAAATGTATATTGCCACCTCTTCAGTAAGATGTTAGACTGTTAAATCCATTGACACATCTACTTCAATGCCAGCAGTAATTATTTTCTTCAGTGGCACAGGTTTTATACACTGTAACCTATCTGAAGTACCTACCTAACATCTGTAATTATATCTCTATGTTTATTACATTTTTTGCTATACTTAACTTAATTTTGTAGACTGATTATATTCCTACAGCACATCCCTTCCCAAATGGCAAATATCAAGTTATCAAGTTGTGCTCCAGCAACTTTCAATATATGCATGCTCATCAGCAATCCTTACATTATATTAATTCCCCAAGTAAATTTGTCATATCAAAATCAACCAACAGTGCAATATTAAGCTTATTTACTCAAAAGTAAGTCCCTCTGAGCCTTAATCGTTAATGCAAAACCCCTTATTGAGTACCTCAAATATATTTTGGAGTTTAAATCATCAGCCCTGCAATATGTTAAAATGTGTAAGCTCAGCTGTCCACTCGGAGATGTAACTTAAATAATTAATGCTTAGAGAGTTGGACTTTGGGCTAAACAGACATAATGTGGGACATTCTATTAAGGCTTTCTTTTTATTTTCTTTTATTTACTTTAAAGTTTGTTCCAGTGGTGCTAAAGAAAGGACTGCACAGAAACACAGAGAGCTGCTATGACGGGGGGGGTGGGGGAAGACACAGATACTAGGTAAGTGTGGATCAGTTTAAGAAGGAATTAATATATTCATCATATAAAAAAAAGAAAAGCAGAGCTATTTGATCACATAATCACAGCTCTGGATAACTTAGTTACTTAAGATTTCAATTAATTTCCTTCTGTTTTATACTACCGAACTATATCCACCCATTAAAACCCAATGAATATTCAATTTCTTTTGTTCATTAGGTCACATTAAACAAAAGTCAGTTATATGAATCCAGATATTCCATGGCTAAAGTTCTGCTCAGAATATCCCACTCACGAGAGATTTTGGGGGAGAGGGCAGGGGGCTAATTCCCTCTTCCCATACAGTCCCCTGTGCTCCCAGAAAATATATTTTAGATCAAGAGGTGGAGAATCATTTGTGGGCCCAATGGCCTGGGCTAGGACATTAGGAGTTACATGCCAGCTGTGAGTGAGACCACTGCTGATGGATAGAGATCAGCTGAAGGGGAGCAATTTCCCTGCTCAGTGCTGAAAGAGGCTTCCTTATCTCTGATCAGCTGTTGATTGGTGATAAGACCTTTTGCCTGAGGAGTGGGGGTGGAGTTTGAGAAAGAAGCTGGTGGGCTGCGTGGGAAACCTTTGCAGTCCGGGGGTGCCTTATCCCTGCTCTTGAGGTTTGGAGGATTCCCTGCGATAGCATACAGCTTGTAAACAAATATCCAAAACTCTTTTAGAAACAAACTGTGGTCCAGATATTTAATAGTTAAAGATAACCAACCAAGGACTCATACGATTTCTCTAAAGCAAATGCCCCTTACAGTTTATCCTTCAGTTTATCAAGCAGAACTGAAAAGAGTTTGTACCAATCTTAGTTCCTTCAAAATACAGTAGGGATGTATTAGATTTTCATTGCTTTTTACACACACACACACACACACACACACACACACGAAAATGGAGAGTCACAAACCTGAATGCATTATTTAAGAAGCGTTTTCATAATATTGAGCTTATGATCACATTCATGAATTGCATCAGTTTTGGAAAATGTGCACTTTAAAATGCACAGTCACTCAAAAGGATGCATTTTTGTATTTTAAACAATGGGAAGAAGTGTGCATTTGGTTATATGCTTGGAGAAATGCACATTTTTCCTGTTGGAGGGGGAGCTCTAGTTTGGGAGTGATAATGAGGCAAAACTAGCATCGAGGTGGAAAATGGAGAACCTTGACAAACTCAACACTGCAAGTTCACCATCCCTAATATATAGTTTAAAAATTAACCTACATAGATTTATGTAGTTCATCAAAACTGTAATGTTTGGGTATTTCCCACATGCCTTATACATAGCATGTTTACTCTATTGGGCTCAGAGTTCTAGATTTTCTAAGAGAACAATCGTATCACCCTAGACAGTATCAGGGTGGGGGGGAGG
Organism: Anniella stebbinsi; assembly: GCA_029215795.1. Classification (NCBI taxonomy): domain Eukaryota; kingdom Metazoa; phylum Chordata; class Lepidosauria; order Squamata; family Anniellidae; genus Anniella; species Anniella stebbinsi. The sequence goes on along the minus strand of JARDYH010000001.1, from coordinate 236,629,059 downwards.
CATAGAATAGCTTGAATTTCTGGGTCTGAGGTCTGAGACAGTGCTCTGACCTTGGACCCAGGAGTCTGAGCTCCTCGCCCATAGCACAGAGAGAACCACAATGGCCTGTTTTCTGGAGTTGGAGGGAAGGTAATCGGGGTGTTCTCGTGGGTGGGGAAGAGAGGGGACTGGGCAGTCTGGCTTATGACAAATTTTATAGCCTCCCCAGGCTCCTTTCCTTCCCCTCTCCAACACCTCAGCTAGATAGGCGAAAATGCCTATCTAGCAAAGATGCAGAGTGGGAGGAGTGTGGAGGCGAAGATCTCCTATTCTGCATTGGATGCCCATCAGCTTCCGAGTTCAGAGGATGACTGGCATTCTGACAGAATTGCACCCTTAATTATCTTTCCTCAGAAGTATTCCCTTCTTCAAGTTGCTCTTCTAACGGTATGAGATTTCAGGCCACTTTAGAAGTGGAATCACTATAAGCTGAGTAACAGCCGCAGCATTTGTAGCAGCTTTTATTCATGTACATACTATTCATTCACATGGATCGTAATGCATTTCTTCAGCGTCACTTCTTGATGTTTGAGAGCTATAGGAGATTCAAATTACAGCTTTGCCAGCTTTATCTGAGTCGTGGTTTAGGAACCACAAATGGCATAAAAAAGAAGTAATTTTCAAATTGCTACATGTTCCAGGACTTGTGGCAAATGAATGAAATAATCTCCTTGCAAACTCTTCACAAAATGCTTATTTTCTAGAAGCAGCTGCTCACTGGGCACCTCTAAATTAAGTTGTACTTTTGTTGGTTGGATGGTGGGACTATGGTTGGACGCATCTGCCAATTTGGGTTTCTTAGCATGTCATTTTCTCCCCATCTTAAATTCATTATGTCCAATTTCTTCATCAGCTAGCAATATTTTCAAAAAATAATATGTCAGCCCAGTAATCCAGGCACATTTTCTTCCACATTTCTCCAACAGATACATTTTGTGCACAATTTTGTGTAACATTCCAATTTTGCTTAATATAATGTTATTTTGTTTCCCCCACTAATTCTTGTGCACACTTTCCCTAAATATGCACATTTGTTATTTTTGTTTTGTTTGCAGAACTACATTACAAACTTCTGAGGAGTGTGAATACCAAAGGAGTGTGAATACCAAAGGAGAACTGTGTTCCAGTTCACATATATTATTATACACTTATATACTGCCCCATAGCCAAAGCTCTCTGGGCTTAATTTAGGAAGAGTTAATTTAGTAAATTCTCAACATAATGGAAACTGAATTAAATCTTCCCCATCCCTAGGTAAGACTGTCAGGATCAGGACATTGCTGGCAGGGTAATATTTTCCCTTCATATAGCCACCACAGCCTCATAGTGAAGATTGAGCATGGTGGTCTCTTTGGAGAATAAGAACAGAATTAGTACTGTGATCTTGAACAGTATCTTCAGCAGCTTCATACCACATAGTGATGGAGCAGAAGCACTAAACAACCACCACCACAAAAAGGTTTAATGAATATATCTAAAAACATCTGCACCTACAAACATTCTCCATGGTGTGGTATGAGATTAATTTATTTAGGTTTATGTACCCTGCAAATACTTTGCTCTTCACTTTTTAAAGCTAAGATTTTGGAACTAGTAGATATTAGATCTATTGTGGGTTCAGCCTTTGAAGTATGCCTTTCAACAGGGTGGAAAAACAAATAGTTGGATATGTGTATTATATTTCCAGTTAAGATATCAACTTAAGTTATGGATATGAAATGCAGAAGGAACTTCAAATAATCTAAATTTACTTTATGAGCCCATAGCTTCCCAAAGCATTTACTGAGGGCAGTAAATTTGCAGCCCAAGCATCAGTTCTAGCTATTTAGAGGTACCTAAAACCTATGAGTTATAAACTGTCTTTCCCTCGGGGTTTATTATACACTGTACAGAGCGGTTTATACATTCAGCATAATCAACATAGGAGTGTTCATTAGTTTTTTAAAGGAATGGAAAGTGAAACAAATGATCCCAATTTAGGGAACCAAATTGTGGACCATTTTAAAAATATAACTTAAACTAAATTTCTTTATTGTAACTCAAGCACATCTTGTTTGAGAGAGAGAGAGAGAGAGAGGGGCCCCCTCTAGAAGATGTCGGTTTGACGCCAGATTCTCCAAATATGCCGCATCAACCTACATTCGAATTTACGCTTTACTGCTAAATGCAAATTCTCCTGTACTTCTTGCTTCCAGTCGCTCCCAGGAAGTGAAGCATTGCTCAGAGCCCAAGGCAGGCAGATCCTCCCATCTTGGGTAGCGGGCGGAGTTCTTCCGCTACTGCACACAAGAAACAGCAGCGGAGGCGCGCCTGTCCACTGCCTTTAACCAGGCTCAGCTTCCGCTGCAACCACCTCCTCCTCTGGCGAGGAGCTGCCCCACCACATCACATTTTCTAGGAGCCCCCTCACCCTCTGACACACACACCCCTTCTCTGTTCAGCTGCAACAGCCCTCAGTTAGCTGAGCCCAGTTAAAGGCGACGGACGGGCTCCCATAGCCCCGACGTCCCATGGACAGGGAGGATGCGGAGCCCTGAAGGGGGATATAGGTTTCCTCATCCCAGCCCAGAAACTGCTGCTGCCAGCAGCAGCAGCAGCAGCTCGTCTCTACTGGCAGCGACGCTCCCAGCCACTCGCGAGACTGGGAGTCTCGCGAGTGGGGGAATCATCGCTGGTGGGGTGCTCAGAAGTTGTTTACATGAAAATAAGGCACTGTAACTTCAGAGGAAATGAAAAAGTCGCTCTTAAATGCAAATTCTAAAATGCAGATTAATGAGGATAAAAAATCGACTGCACGCCTGATTTGAGCATCATTCATTTAGAGGTAAACCTGTTAAAGCGGCTTGAAGGAGGCTTAAATTGATTTTCTAAAGGGGGCGAGAAAGAGAGGTGCCTTCCTACGAAATATGCTCTCTGAAGGACTACACATCCCAGAGTTCCTTAGTATGAGGAGACATTCTACTGTTAAATTTACAGCCCTCCCCCAGAAGAAAGATCTTCTTTTTGGCCAGAGATATGTAAGTAAATAAACTATTCTTAATTTACAAGTTTATAAGCCTATCAGAGATTGATGCAACTAGGATCTTGTCATAAAGTTTCTTAAAGAATTCTGGACATTGTTGTAGTGCTGCCTTTCCTGAAATAATAATCAGCAATTTATATTATTATACATGTGTCACAATATTTCTTTGTTAAAATAAATATAGCCTTAATCAGGCATTCTAAATCTGAAGGAGAGGGAGTGCTCTAGCTCCAACCCCTTCCACGTGCATTTCTATTGACCTCTGATCATGGAGGGCAACTTTCTGAAGAGAAGAGCCTCCTGTATTGGTGGAGGCTCTCCATGCGACCGAGAATGCTGATTTTCTAACATATGCTAAAATGCCTCTAAGTGAATTCTTACCTTTCCTGTGAGGGCCAAAGCAGACACTAGCAACTAGTGTTGCTGCTGCTGCTACTTTTCTTCATTTTTACATTGGAGTTGGGGGCCAGAGGCCTGATTCAGACTCAAGGGTGGTGATAGGGGGCCTTAATAACACTTCCCCTCACTATGGGCCCACATGTGAGTCGTCAGTTAGGAATAGTCATGTGGAAGCATGCTTCTGAATATGTATAGCCCAAACTGGGACATGGCAATAACTAAATAAAGAATTTTCCATGTACAGTAAAATCCATTTTTTTAAATGGAATGTGCCGCGATCTCCTGCTGTGTGCAGGAAAAGCTGCACAATAAAAACAGCCTCTGAACGGGTCCACGTGGTCTTTGTTTACTTTCTCTTTCCCCTCCAGGAAGAATGAGGAAGTGCAGAGAAGGGACAGTAAGGAAACACAATTTCCCCCATGTGATGATGCTCTAAATCACCGCTACCATAGAGTTCAGCAGCAAGAGGAGCCCAAACCAACCAAGCTGCTCTGTCTGGCCCACAGGATCTCCAATGCCGAGAGCTGCCTAGCAGCTCCTGACGTGGCAGCCGGCATTTTGTGTTCTTGCCCATAGTCTCCACATATGGTTCACAATGCCAGCTAATAGCTGCCAGCACTATAATTCAATAAGCTGGCACGCTTGCAAGGTGAAAGGCAGGTACAGAGCACACAGTAATGGCCGCTGTGAGCCGTGGCACCTGACAACTGGTGGCAGGAGAAGCGGTAGTTACTGAAATGAATGCCAGCTCTTGTCATGGGCATGGTACCTCCCAGCATGGGCATCTGGAGCCGCAGCTCACATAATATCTGCTGAGAGCCACAGTGACTTTCAGTATGGGTGCCTGTGGGCCCCGTAGCCTCAACTTGGCCAACAACCTCAGGCAGGAAATAGCTGTCCAGGGCCATGCATGCCATAAGGGATGCTGGGATGTAGAATGGACTAGTCAGAGGACTGAACAGATCAGCAGAGAGTTATGTGGTTAGGGTGTGGCTACACAAACCAAGCAACAGGCTGTGGTCCAGCAGTCGTGGTCAGTAGGTGTACAACCTCCAGTGTTCCTTTCTAGCTTCATTTGTCCACTTCATGTAATATACTATGTTCTGATAAAACTTCTGCCACTATAAATTAATTAATTAACTAAGCTAAAAGGTGCCTCTGAGAGATACCACATGCTTTGGTCCATCTACTCTAGCTATGTTGTCACAAATAGAACAACAGTCCAAAATGTTGCAAGGCAAGTTCTTTTCTGTTTTGTTTTGTTTCAGGTTCTGAATTATAGGTGCAAATCTTTTCCTTTCACATAGGGAAGGAAAGGAATAAGTACTAGCCATAACTGAATGCCCTCCAATTCCAAGTGATGTCGTTCATCACTCCTTTTTCCCTTCCCCCATCACCAATGGGGATTTTCCAGCTAAGAAGTCTCTCTAGGGAGGCTATTTGTGGAGCACACACACTAATTTTCCCTACTGTGCCTGCTCTATTTTGATCTCTCAAACAATCTTTCATTTCTTCTCATTTAGTTCCTGGCCTCCGGAATTCCAACAGGTTCCTCAGTGTGATTGTTCTTTCAAGGGCAATGCCTTTCAGACTTCTAACAATTCTCCACTTGGGACTGGGATTTTCTCAGAGTTCACAATCTTGGACATGTGAAGCAGGACATGTGAAGCTGCAACTGGGAGGGGAGGATAAGTGCATGGTCTGGTCCTTGAGATACTGTTCCATAGCAGTTCCTGCTTTTGATTTTACAAAGCAATATTCCTATTCTTCTGAAATGAAGTATCATCAATCCAGAAATGTTTATCCTAATAACATGGGTAGATTTATTTTATGGCTAATTCATTAATTATTATTATTGCATTAATATATTTTACATTTGATGTCAAAATATTTCAATGAATTTTAAGTCACTATAATTTATAAAACAATAAAGCGTAAGTATATATCTTTATACTCAGTAACATTTGCTCAGTAACAGCATTTACTGTTCATGGACAATTCTGCCAAGTGATACTGATGTAGGTTTTAAGATGTAGGTTAATTTCAGGTTTCTCATTAGCTACATCATGCAAACTATTATCAAGTGCAGAGATATTAGTCAATTAGCATTTCTGAACTGAAAAGTTATGTCAGAAACGATGCAATATCATATATAAGTTAGCTAGAACAGCTTTTAAAATCCTTTTAAACTAGCTTCATTATTGCTTGTGGGCACATTTAGAAAAACAAATAAATACCATTCTATATTTCTAAATATCCAAAGTGCATGTGATTTCCAAAGGGGTTATTTCTTATTTACAACTGACAGCCTTTTTTCTTTTCACTTCAATCTGAGTACTTAATCAGTAAAAGAAAAGGAAGAATACCATTACTTTGTTATAGACTGTCAACACTAAAATAACTTTACGGCATTATGATTACTATTTCTCTAAAGAACTCAAAGAAACAGAGTTAAATGTGAATGGTTACAACTGCCTTACTCATTTTATCTGTTGTTGTTCACTGCTCCGGAATCTGTCTAGACGTGGAGCAGTATACAAATGTTGCAAATAAATAAAAATAAATAAACACAAAAAGCAGAGTTCTATTCCATGACAAAACATAAAGAAAATTTGGGTTGGTTTTTTTTCTCTCAATTCTTTCTCAATTACTACATACAACAACTAAATTCTTAGGTTGCCTGTTATGTGTAATGGCTTTGCTCTAGTCAAAGGTCAATTTTATTTCTCAATAGTCTCGTTTTTTTCACATTAGTACAAGTACAAGCTCCTATTAAACTAATGTTCTATAGAGTAAAGACTTTGGGCAAAGCTTTGATGAAGACTGAACATTCACCACCAAGTGATAGTTTGTGCAGCGTCTATGCCATCCCCTATTTCAGCAGTTCTTATAACTACATGTGGAGAAAGTACTGTAAATAACATGGGATGTGATTGGCAGGTAAGTTGCTAACATATGAACACACTTTTTTTTTAATTGTATTGCATCAGGTTTTGATTACAACTGTACAACACCAACTATAAATAAACATTAAACATAAACTGGTAAGCATAAATGGAAAAGCAAGCAACTATAGCTTAGCAGCTTCCCAATACTACATGTATATACATCTCAAATAAAGGTAGTGAAAGACATGACATAGGAGGAGCTTTTAGAAGAAGATGCATTCTAAAAAGAGATCAAGTTCCCCTATTTATTAAATGACCCCCACTCTGGTGCTCATTTATCCTATTTATAGCTGGGATAAATCCTTTTTTCTAATACACAACTTAGATTACTGGGCTATCAATAAGATCTGGTGCAATCAAAGTTAGTGGGGCGTATTATGTCCTAAACTGATTGAAAATAGATTGATCCAAAACTATACAAATAAAAGAACATCTATTATCTTCTTTTTAGGCAAGGACAGGTTGCTTACCTGTAACTGTGGTTCTTCGAGTGGTCATCTGTGCATTCACACATATGGGCTCTGCGCCTGCGTGGAGCCTCGCTCGGAACTTCTATAGCTAAAGTAAACTGAAATAGGCGGGAACCCCTCCCCCACCGTCCGATTAGCATATCTACATGACGTTCCCGCCTATTTCCCTCAGTTCCATGAGACCGCCATTGTAGTGCGATCTGGGACCGAAAGGACATAGAACTTCGGTATAAGCCAAAAGACCTATAACACCGAAGCGGGGACGGTGGGTGGGTTGTGTGAATGCACAGATGACCACTCGAAGAACCACAGTTACAGGTAAGCAACCTGTCCTTCTTCTTCGTGGTCTCTGTGCATCACACATATGGGCGATTAACAAGCTCACTTACCGGAGGAGGGTCGGTGTTTATTGCAGAATGGAGGATAATACTGCCCTGCCGAAGGTGCAGTCTTTCCTTGCCCTGACATCAAGCCTGTAATGCTTGATAAACGTCGATGGCTGGGACCACGTTGCTGCCTTGCATAAGTCCTCCAGCAGGACACCCCTGTCAAATGCCACTGATGCTGCCGTGCCTCTGACAGAATGCGCATGTATTGGCCCTGAGGGTTGTAAACCTGCTAGTTCATATGCCAGGAGTATTGTTTGGACAACCCACTTTGCCAAACGTTGTGGAGAAATTGGGTGCCCTTTTTTCTGGCCATCATAACAAATGAACAGCTTCTGTGACTGTCTGAATGAAGCCGTTCTCGAATGGTAAAATGCCAAAGCTCTTCGCACATCTAGTGAGTGTAATGTTCTTTCTAGATGTGAAGTAGGAGATGGGAAGAAGGTTGGTAGTACTATTTCTTGGTTTATGTGAAATGGAGAGACTACTTTCGGAAGGAAAGTGATGTCTGGTCTTAATACTACCTTATCCTTGTGAAAAACAGTATAAGGCGCATCTGACCTTAGGGCACAAAGTTCACTGGATCTTCTAGCAGAAGTCACAGCTAGCAAGAAAGCTACTTTCCAGGAGAGAAGATGTAGATCAATAGATGCCAGTGGTTCAAAAGGCTTTGATGTGAGTGCATTAAGGACCACAGAAAGACTCCAACTTGGTATTGGGGACCTTATCGGGGGAGCTAAATTTTTGATTCCTTTAAGAAATTGGCGAAGAACTGGGTGTGAAAAAACTGTAAACCCCTCAAACTTAGAATGCTTGTCAGAAATTGCCGACAGGTAGACCTTTAATGATGAGTGTTTCAAACCTTTATCAAACAAATAACGTAAACACTTCAGAACTAACACTATTGAGCAAGTAGATGGGTTTTCCCCTTCTAACATGGCAAAATCAGAGAATCTTGACCATTTGTATTTGTACGACTTCTGAGTTGCTGGTTTCTTTGCTGCCTGCAAAACAGACAATATATTGGGAGAGAGATTTTCCATTATACGTTCGGATGTATTCTCCAAGCTGTGAGGTGTAAAGTGAGCAGGTCTGGGTGCCGAATTCGACCGTGGTTCTGCATTAGAAGATCTGGCTGACTGTTGAGTTTGATATATTTCCCCTGTGCCGAACGAAGTAGTGGGGCAAACCATGGCTGTCTCGGCCACCACGGCGTGACTATTATGCAGTTGGTATGGTCTGACATTATCTTTGCTATGACTTTGTTGAGTAGAGGGAATGGTGGAAAAAGGTAATAGAAGCCTCTTATCCAGCGTCTGGCAAACGCGTCTCCCAGTGACCTCCGACCTAGTCCGTTTCGGCTGCAGAAATGGAAACACATGGTGTTTTCCTGCGTAGCAAAGAGGTCTATTTGTGGAGTCCCCCACAGAACGAAAAGATGATTCAGAACATCTGGATGGAGTTGCCACTCATGGCTGTTCGATCCAGCACGACTTAGTTTGTCCGCTAACACATTCTCTGTGCCAGCGATGTGAGTGGCAATAAGCCTGATGTTTCGTGGGATACACCAATCGTAAATCTCTACTGTCAAGCGATTCAAGGAACGGGATCGTGTCCCTCCTTGCTTGTTCAGGTAAGCCGTGATTGTGGTGTTGTCTGTGAGGACATGCACTGTCTGATGATGTAGCATGTTCTCGAATGCCCTTAGGGCTTTTTGAACTGCGAGCATCTCTAACATGTTGATATGATGTGCTTTTTCCTCCAGCGACCAAGTTCCTTGGATTTGAAGGGTGTGCAGGTGGGCTCCCCAGCCCTGTAAAGAAGCATCCGTTGTTAATGTCATGGATGGATCTGTGGGGCAAAATGGTTTGCCTTTTGAGAGGTTTGCTGGCACTGTCCACCAACGTAGCGATTGTAGAACATTCTGTGGAATGTCGAGGAGGACCCGATGAGCGTTGCTCATGGGGTTGAAATTGGCAAGGAACCACAACTGTAGTGTCCGCATTCGAAGTCGAGCCCATTCTACAACCGCAATTGAAGCTGTCATTAGACCTAATAGCCGCTGAATGCAGAAGGCAGTCACCTGAGATTTTTGACGAATGTGCTTTGCTAAGTTGACTAGTGTGTGCAAGCGATCTATAGGGAGGTAAGCCCTGGCTTGTCTGGAATTTAGCACCGCTCCGATGAATTTGATACTCTGCGATGGCACAGTTTGAGATTTTTCTGCGTTGACATAAAGACCTAATATGTCCAGAAGTCGAAGCGTGATGCGAACATTGTTGACAAGCTCGATTCTTGATGGGGCTATCAATAACCAATCGTCTAGGTACGGAAATATTTGCATACCTTGGAGGTGAAGGTGGGCCGTGATTACTGCCATGCACTTGGTGAATACTCGAGGTGCTGTGGATAGACCAAAAGGGAGGACTTTGAATTGGTATATGTCTTCTCCTATTGCGAATCTTTAAAACTTCTGGTACGATTCTTTGATGGTGATATGAAAATAAGCATCCTTCAAGTCTATTGACGCCAGCCAGTCGCCTCGGTGAATCAACGGAAGGATGCCTGAGAGAGTAATCATTCTGAATCTTCTGGGTGTAATATATAGGTTCACCCCTCGAAGATCTAATATGGGGCGAAGTCCTCCGCCTGCCTTGGGGACTGTAAAATACTTTGAGTAAACCCCTTCTTGGAAGTTGCTGTAAACTCTCTCTATAGCACCCTTTTGCAGCAGTAACGCAGTTTCCATCTGTATTGCTTCTGACGGATTGGTATACTTTATTCCTGACCAAGGTGGTAGGGCATCGAATTCTATCCTGTACCCCTGTTCTATAATTGACAGCACCCATTTGTCTGATGTGATGGTTTTCCAATTGGGGTAAAAGGGTAGGAGACGATGCCCGAAGAGAGGTGTTTTGGCGACTATACGTAGAGGTTCGGGGAAGTCAAAGACTCCGTTTATTCATTGAGTCCTTGTAACCCTTGTATGGGTGAGATCTAAAATTGGAAAACTGCCTCTTCTGTCCTGGTACAGCCTGTTGAGATTTGAGATTCCGATCTCCCGAAGGTCTATATGGGTAGTAGGATTGTTGAGACCATCTCCTCTGTCTGTACCGTGAGAAAGGACGTTGCTGTTGTTGCTGTTGTTGTTGTCCTATTCCCATTTTCCGGGCAGTTAATTTTGCTTTTTGAACTGTTTCCATTGCATCGTCAGTGGTAGCATTAAACAGCCCTATGCCATCAAAAGGTAGATTTTCTATTCTAGATTTTGCCTCCTGCGAAAGCCCAGAGGATCTCAACCAGGCATGCCGTCTGAGTGACACTGCAGCTATCATAGATTTCGCATTGCAGCCTGTCTGGTGACGGGACGTATTTATTTGCTGGCGAGAAAGCGTCATTGCTTCTGATTGGAAAACTCTCGCCAACTCCTTCTGATCATCAGGCAGGTATTTACAGAAAGACTCCATCTTTTCCCACAGAAAAAGTTGGTATCTGGCCATTGCCGCCTGATAGTTAGATACCTTCAATCCTAGGGCAGAGGATGAATAGAGACGCCTGCCTATTAAGTCCAATCTTCTACCCTCTTTATCTATTGGAGATGCATGAGGTTTCTGAGATTTTACTTGCATTGATTCCACAATGACAGAATTAGGGACTGGGTGAGTGAAGAGAAATTGAACACCCTCCTCCTGTACTCTATACATGCCTTCCAGCCGCTTTGATGGAGGGGTTAGAGCAGCAGGCATTTTCCACGTCTGTTGCACAGTGTCAAGCAGTGTAGGGAAGAACGGAATCGAGACAGGCATTGTGGATTCAGTGATCAATGCATCAAATATTGGGTCCTTAACTTTTTGTGTTGGGCGCTGGGTTTCTAGACCAAGGGACTGAGCCAATCTACCAATTTGCTCTGAAAAGTGGCCAAGATCTTCCACAGGTGAAACATTATCCGTATTAGCAACTGCTGCCTCTGGGGAAGAAAGGGATTGAGCCCCTGATGACACAGAGGCAGAGTCAATTTGACCGTCCTCCTTATCTCCCTGCTGAGATAATTGATCTTGAAGAGTCAGGTTGCTCTGCTCATGCATGGGGTGCTGTAACTCCTCCCCTGCAAGCTGCAATGGAATAAACTGTTGAGCTGGAGGGAGGCTTAAAGATCCCATTGGTCCTCTGGGAGGTCCAGGGGTTGGGGAAGGTTGGACAGGAATCAGCTGCTGATTCTGACTCCCTCTGTGCCTGTCAATTTCCCTATCCAAACAATAACATCTGCCTCTGTCTGGGTGTGACCTGTATTCATTGTAATAACGATGCCTCGAGATCGAGTGCTCTGATCTCCTTTCCCAGTCTGATGACCTAGAGCGCTCCCTGCATTCCGAGGATCCTCGGTACCGATCCCTCGAGCATGATCTGTAAGAAGAACAGCAGCTCGATGTTGGAGAATACTCTCGGTATCGAGGTGCCTGCCTAGGCAGTGGCTGAGCAAATAGAACATTTTGTGCTGGCAGTATAGCTGGAGAGGGGTCCCTAATTTCGCCCTCTGAGATCGAGGGAAGCGAAAGCGGAACGGCAGGGACTGGTTCCCTCCCAGGAGTTACAGGTCTATCCAGCATGGGCGTCGTACCGGAGCCGACGTTTCAAGAAGAGCCGTCTCTGTTTGAGGCGGGGCTTTCTTTTTCTTCTTTTTCTTTTGATTCTCTGGCAGGGCTTTTTGTGCTTTAGGCAATTTAGACTGTTTCTTTGTCATTAAAATTTTCAAAGACCTCTGCATTTCCTGGTCCTCGGTGAGCTCTGCCGGGCTGGAATGTTTATTTAACTCCGCCTGAGGCAGTTGAGGCAATGATTTTCCCTCCTGCTGCTGTAATTGTTGTTGTAATTGTTGCTGTGCCATACTGACAGGCTTATGTGTTGCCTGCAGTGCTTGCCGATAGAGCTCCGCCCGAAGGCGGTCTGCTCTGTGTTGCCTTGCCTGTTTGGTGAATTTGAGGCAAAAGGGACAAGATTTCACTTGGTGCTGTTCCCCAAGGCAAAAAAGGCACAGAGAGTGTCCGTCTGTGTGTGGAAACTTCGCCCCACAGCTGACACAGTTTTTAAACGGACTCGAAGAGGCCATACACGACCTCAGCGGACACACCTGAGGTGATCACAACACCAGAGAAATAAAGAAAATATAAAAGAAAAGGTAGAATTTAAACACATTTGAATAATGTCTTAGTAAGCTAGTTAGTAATAGCGAGACTCGCACCATGGCGGTCGAAGAAGAACTGAGGGAAATAGGCGGGAACGTCATGTAGATATGCTAATCGGACGGTGGGGGAGGGGTTCCCGCCTATTTCAGTTTACTTTAGCTATAGAAGTTCCGAGCGAGGCTCCACGCAGGCGCAGAGCCCATATGTGTGATGCACAGAGACCACGAAGAAGAACAGACCGTTCACCCCAAATATATACTTAATTACAGAGATTTCGCAATTTATAGCAACTATATTAGGCATAATTATATCTAGGGACATTTCTGAATTTCTTTCCCTCTGGATTGAATTTAGTGGTCCTGATTTATCTTGTCAAAGTTGAGGGGCAGCCTTTAGTTTGAGGAGAACAGGCTATAGATACGCCACAGGGAAAGGATTAACCCCACACCCACCTCTCCACCATTCTTTTGTCCTTGGTCATATGGTAAAATATTTCAGTACCTGTAGTCTTGCAGGAAAATTTTGTTTTGTTATCACATGAGCGTATAGTTCCATTACAGTACTTTTCATCACTGCCATCTTCACAGTCCTTTTCTCCATCACAGCGCCAGAACTCAGGAATACAGTTTCCATCTGGGTGGCACTGAAATTCTTTCCCATTGCATCCTCCAAGAGAGGCGATTTCTAATGCAAATAATAATAATAATAATAATAATAAGAAGAAGAAGAAGAAGAAGAAGAAGAAGAAGAAGAAGTTACAAAAGATTGAGAGAATTTCTCATGAGATCTTCCCTACTTCCAAGACACTTCCTCTGTCCAGTACTTGATTAAAGTCAGGGAGGTTCTATGTTGAACCATATTCTGTATCAGCCGTCCTTTTATTTGATCCTACCTTCACTTAAGCAGTAACAATAGTACGTGAACATACAAAGAACTAAACACTGGCCCCATCAAGTGCCTGACTTCTATTACACAGTATAGATTGCCTGCATTCATGTTCAGCAAGTTTCCAGTAGTTCACATTTCTCCATTAAGCATAAATGTGCCCACTGGTCTGTCATGAGAAAAACAGGCAATCAAGATTTCCCCAAAGTAGAGGAATGCTCACAAGATGCATATGGACTGAAGCTTAAACTGGAGAAAAAGTTAGAATTACACATTTATATGGATACAATTATTTTGTATACTGCTCATACCATATTTAACAAAATGTTTGCACTAACCCCAATATGATTTGTATAGGAGAAGTATAGCTAATATATCAATCTGCAGCCAGCTGAACTATTGAATGATAAATTACATATTGCTCAAAGGCCATTCATTAAATGAGTTGAAATTATCAGACTTTTATACATTGAGGATCTATGAAGGGAAATGATGTTGTTCTGTCCCAGAGATCGTGTTGTGGGAATTTCAGAAAATTTGGTAGATGAAAAGAACCTGGGCCTGAGAAAAGGAGAAGCAGCTATCTAGAGACAAAAAGAGAGTGAATGAAGGGCAGACCTTCTGATACACCTTCATCCAACCCACAATAAGAACTGAGTGGAGATCCAGCAGAGATGAAAGCATTTCTGAAATCATCTCAGGACCCTTTTTTTGGTGGATTCTGGTCCCCTCCAGAAAGAAAAGCAAGTTATTTATTTATTATATTCATTTATATGCAGCATTTTAAGATACAAATCCTTCTAAGGCAACTTGCAAGGAAGATAAAAAGAATAAAATCACGATAAATATATTAACATTTCAAAACAAAACAGCAGGATCCTTCCCTCAGGGTGGTTGATGGAAGATGGCCTTAAAGCATGGAAGCTTCAGCTGGAACTGGAGCAGATGTCTGGTGTCATCCTCATCTATCTCCCTCTCTCTTCTGGAATAGTTCCTACTGGGTAGTTGATGGTAGCTGTCCCTCTGTTCCAGTCCAACTGGAACAGGCTGTGAGGTCTTCTTTTCCTGCCTCTCATGCTCTCCTGGAATCCTTTTCCCACTACCCCATCATCCCCACCCCATATACACTTTTGTATTTTGGCCCCCTTTGTCAACTTCATATATCTTTGAGCAAGTAATATGGAGTAAAGAACAACATCCAGGGGTCTGCTGCTCCCTTGCCTCACATTTTCCTCCTAAGACTGAAATCCAGTGTGAGATAGTGTTGTTGTTGTTGTTGTTTTGAAATCACACTACTTTACTGGACAGGAAATGTATTTCAGCCCAGAGGCAGATCTATACCCTCTTATATTTTGAAGGTCTCAGATCCCTTGTACTGTCTGGTTTGCAGGCCTTCCATATTGCGGGAATATAGATTGGATTTGCTGAGATACAAGATCTATTTGCTTGTTTCACTCCCTCTGCTATTGTCTAGCAGCAATCATTCTACCTGGCTGCATGAAGCAGAGGGAAAGTTGGGAAGCAGGGCCCACTCAGTTGACTAGCCAGAGTCAGACATGCTGCCTTTAGTTCTTCCTTTCCCTAAACTGTTTCCATTGCAGTGAGGGGAGTGCTTTTATTCACTTCCCTTTACTGGGAATGAATTTTCTTCCCTTCAATTGGAATGAAGTGTGAAACCAATCTTGGCTTCTGCAATCTACTCCAGAGCAAAACTTGGTGGTTCCACCCATCCTGTGTCCAGAACCTGCAGCAGATCTATCAAGCCTGTGAGTAACAGAAAGATCAAGGGCCTACACTCCTATGCAGCAAAGCGCCTATAATATTCAGAGATCTGAGAGACCCTGAGGACCTAATAAGCAGCTTGACTTAAAGACTTAAATCTTATGTCTTGCTTTAGAATGGGAGCATATATTCATTTCAAAACCTCACACCTTCTCTTTTGCTAAATACATTCTGTTCTGCAAGTCATTCTTGTACATGAGGTAAAATGGGATTGAAAAATGCTGCCTAGTCAAATATTGTTTTCCTCCTGGTCAACTTACCTCACTGGTTCTAGAAGATAGAAACTAGTGGACTGCAGGGACTACAAGTTAAATCCAAGGCCGTTGGCATTATCTTCTTTACCCATTGCACTTCTATGAACCCAGATCTCATAGGTCCACCATGAAAAGAATATTCATTTCAGTATATTTTCATTTAAGGTCTGAAATTATGTCATTTTTATTTCTTCTTCTGTGAAACTTACAAACCTATGCTTCATTTTAATTCAGAAACATCTTTTTCAATTACTATTTTCCTTTAATCAGTCTCTTGGTCCTGAAAAGATCAAAAAACTCTTGCACTGAAGCAACTTGTTTCTTTATTTTGCTCAAAGACTGAAAGAACTTCAAGGCTACCTGTGGTTGTTTTACAAAAATATTTGTACCATAAATTTAGCTTTTGCAAGGTTTGCCAATGTAATTGTTCCCTGCTCTCTTTGAAGTTGCAAACTACTATTCTGTGATATTACTTTGAGGCAATTTCAAGCAACTCTAGCTCAAAGCCATCACATCATTGAGTTTCAAAGCAAGGATAAGTCTGTGCTTGGGGCTTCACAGGACACTGCCCTCAGCAGTACATATACCAAATTCCACAACACAGAATTCAAATGTTTATATTCCAGACTTTAGGTTAAAAGGAATGTCTTATACTATCCTGAGAATACACTCATTGCTAAGATATTTGCTGAAGTTATGACAAAATTGTCTGGATTCCATATTATTAGGGTTTTCAGAAATAGAAAGCTTAGATTCCTACATGGTGCTTGTTTCTGAACTTTCCAGCACATAATTATAATCCATTCACTAGCCATTCATGCTGCCATCAATTTATATGGGATTTATGAGTAGTAAATTTTGTTCAGGATAGCCAAGCACATCTTCCAGCCTATTTGGACTAACAGCAACTCAGGTTTTTCTTAAATAAGACATCAGTCTCCATTATAAGCCAACTATCCTGTTTTTGTTTTGCTCTTTTTGGGACCCAGTGCCATGAAGGGAAAATGTGGGTGAACAGTTGTGAGCTTGACCTATGTATATCGTGGCTGATGTGTGGGGGGATTGTTTTGGGATTTCTAAACACCTCTCCTGAATGCTTGGCATTTGCTCAAGAAACCAACTCATGATATGAGTTATATGGTCAGCTATCCTTCAGACTGCCAGTTTTTAACTGAATTATCTGCTTTTATTTCCTTTTAGCTTCAGGCACAACTGGATGACATCAGATTCTTGGATCCATGTCAGCCAATTATTCCTCTTTCTGGATATATTGTCCACGCAAAGGACATCAGGTATGATTTGGAATGCTTTGGCCATACTGTTACCAGAGAGAGCTAGCTCGCCTCCATTTTATTACCACACTATTACCTGGGTTCATAGTTTCCAACTTGTCTGTGAGAGCTAATTGGCGTGAACTACAATTATCAGTGAAGATCTTGCCTTAAACCAAACTCAAAAAGCAAAAGCAAAATATGTTTAAGGAAGCTTATAAATAACTGAGGATAAAAATACAATTACACTAAAACAAAGTTTAATTAAATAACTAATCTAAAATACAAAGTGTGAAACATGTTTGTAATTTTTATGATACAATTATGAATTATTCAAAAACAAATACTTGACAGTCCAACATGTTGCAGACACACATAGCGACATACTGGTTTCACAATAGGGTTTTTCTAATACAATTCTAATACTAGCAATACTAGCACTTATTGACCTAACGCAAACACATTTTGACCATTAAGGTCATCAGTGGGAAGCAATTTTTTGACCATAACTAATTGGTGTGAAGTGACCAGCCAGGATACAGTGTGTTTGCAGGAGCAAACAAGAGAGCATCCTGGTTGCCTTTTCATGCTCAGCATGAATGAGCATGGATGAACAAAGGTGAAAAATCCTAATGCAATCAAGTCAATGTATTATCATTTATTAATAGGCTACTGAGAGCCATGAATTCTTGTGTGACCTAGCAACTAGCACCAAAACATATCTACCCAGAGACAAGTACCTTCCTATTCAGAAAAGCGGAATCACACTCCTATTTTGCTCACCTGGAAATATCTCCTTCAGGTGCCATCCTGTTTTTGTTTTTCCTAGAAAATAAATGATCGTAGATACCTGACCTCTTTGTTCTTTTTTAGTCTTTACTTGGGAGAGTTCCTGACTTCGGTGCTGTGCGTCGCTCTCCCTTTTCCCTAATTAACTGGCCAAGGTGACAGTTGCACCTCCTTTTTCTGGACTGTTGCCCACTTCCTAAGAATAGTTTCCTCTTGTCCTCTTACTTCTTGCCATTACCCTTGAATAAGAAGTTTTGTTCCTGCTTTGGATTTATTCTGCTATTGAGGTTACCCACCCTACCTCCTATTTCTGACAAATCATAAAAGAAAGGACAAGTATAATTCTCTTTTTCTCTCTTGTCAGCAGCGGTGTAGTAGAAAATTTCAAAGTGTAGGAAGGGGTGTGTACATACACACACACATATCATATGTCAAAGAGCAACAGGACATAGGTTCAGCATGCCTGCAAGCCTATGCATAGTTACCAGGGGTACATTCTATTGAACATAGTGGTGCTTACTTCTGACTGCATAAGTTGAGCTTCCAAAACACTTTGAGGTGTAACCAAAGATCTTCAACCAACTAAATGCCAACCTTTAGTTTTTAATTAGAAATGCAAAAAAAATTGCAAAGAAATGTTACCCTTTAAATTTCTAGTGTACTCTAGGAACCCCATAAAATAAAAGGAGAGAAAAATCCAGCCTGCTTGGTTATTTTCTTCATTCTCTAATTTCCTATATGCTAATATGTCATGAACAAAAGTAAAACTTGAAAGCCTCATTATTATCTCATTCACTGCTAAGAGCAAGGAGGGTCCATCCATTACTTCTTGTGCTGTGGCAGATGATTTCACTGCTCCTGCTTTGAAAGAAGCCCCAGAGCTGCACTTCCCACCTACTGTGCCACTGTTTATCAGTTGCCCAGCTTCCTGCGCTCCTGACCTTTTCCTCTGAACACTGAAGCATCAATCTGCAGTTGCTTATGTCTCACTGCTGTCTCATCATACTCTATCCCCTCCCTTTTGGAATAAGCCTTCAGTAATATGTTTAAGAATTCATATTTTATCTTACTTAATCAATATATCTGTCACTCCCTCTCAGATATCTAGAACAAAGTTCCTAATATTTCTCTTGCTGCACTTCTGTGCAAATACTGATTCATGCTAGTTTCTGAGCCAGCTCTACCAGATTGGACCACAGTTTGTACTCCAGAAGAATGGACCCAGGGCCTAAGAGGGCTTGCTTGTGTTTTCAATATCTGAAGAGATTCATGTAGATTCGTGTCATGTTTTTGTTTAGTTAGTTAACTGTGTTTTAACTGATCTATAACTGGTTTATTTTTTAATTGTGGATATTCGCTGCTTCAGGTATTTTGATTTCAAAGGGAAAGGAAAGATATACCTTTTTAATTAATAAAAATAAGAATTTAGAAATGTACAATTACAAGATGGAGGATACTTGGCACAGCAATACTACAAGCGAGAAGGATCTTTGAACTGTTGTAGGTCACAAGCTGAATATGAGCCAACAACATGATGTGGCTGCTGCAAAAAGCAAATGCTATTTTGGGCTGCATTAATAGAAGTATAGCTTCCAAATCTCGCAAGGTACTGGTTCCCCTCTATTTGGCACTGGTTAGGCCTTATCTTGAGTACTACGTCCAGTTCTGGGCAACACAATTTAAGATGGATGCAGACAAGTTGGAGGGGGTTTAGAGGAGGGCAACAAGGATGACCAGTGGTCTGGAAACAAAAGCCTATGAGGAAAGTCTGAAAGAACTGGGTATGTTTAGCCTTGAGAAGAGAAGACTAAGGGGAGACATGATAGCACTCTTCAAGTACTTCAAAGGTTGTCACACAGAGGAGGGCCAGGATCTCTTCCCGATCATCCCAGAGTGTAAGACACAGAATAATGGGCTCAAGTTATAGAAAGCTAGATTCCGGCTGAACAACAGGAAAAAAAATCTTGGCTATTAGAGCAGTACGACAATGGAACCAATTACCTAGGGAAATAGTGGGTTCTCCCACACTATAGGCATTCAAGATGCAACTAGACAGCTAGCTGCCAAGTATGCTTTAATGTGGATGTATTCATTGACCAGGGGGTTGGACTCGATGGCCTTATAGGCCCCTTCCAACTCTACTATTTTATGATTCTGTGATCCTATTCGAATGCAATTAATTACAGCTGGATACATTATTACACTCGACTGTTTCTCAGATTTCATTAAGACTGCACCCACTCAAGTTCTTTTAACCTTTCCCCACATGGATTCCATCTTTTCCATACCTGGATGAATAACAATGCAGTGCAAATGGACTTGTATGCATATATAGGGTGAACTAGAATTTATAAAAAGTTCCAAACCAGATTTTTAAGCATAGTGTTTAAAATCACATTTTCAGAGACAGCCTAGCCTCAAGCTAAACTATAGCCTGTGGGTAAACACACATATTTATTAATAATTCATGTTTTAATGCTTAAATATTTATTCTTTGGTGTTAAAGCATCAGAATGAGGGAAATCTGTGAGGCTGAATTTTGGTGTTTTATGACTATTTTAAACCTACAATGTCCCCCCCCCCCCAAACCATTTTAAACACTATAAATATAGTGGGTGGGAATATACATGGTTCTAGACTACAATTGCACAATAAAATAAAGTAGATGCATTGAAATTAATGAGTTTATATTACAATCAGCGATTGAGAATTGCTGGGTATACAGTGGGACCTCAATATAACTGAAGTTGATTTCAGCTGGATGTACTGCACTGTGGGTTGATTATAACTGCATACATCCCCCTCCTGAAATTTGAAGACATTTATAGCATATTCCTATGCATGTCTACTCAGAGGTAGGCCCCACTGTGTTCAATAGGACATTCTAACTTTCCTCCTAAATGTCCACAGCAGCTTACAAAAAGGCATAACATCAGAACAGTCATTTTAAAAGATACTTCCATGAATCACCATTTTTGTAAATTGTCAATGTTTAAAATACTCATATAATAAGGTATTATATGACGCAATCAGAATTAATCAAAAACATGCTTAGGTATATTTTCATCATTTAAAATCAATTTGAGTAGATGATTCCAAATTAAAAGTTCATAGTGAAGGATTGGGATCAATAGCAATATTCAATTAGAAACTGTGAAATATGAACAAAAGCAATATCAGGGATTATCAGACTGATTATTTATTCTGCTGCCCAGACTGCCCTTGAACATCTGAGTTAGTTAACCAGATGCACATTTAATCCAAGTGGATGGAAAATGTCAGCACAGACTGAAGAAGATTTAATATTCAATATGAGCTGCATTCTTTGAATGGATTTTTTACCTTGCATATTAGATGATAACACATTGTATTGTCACTGTTTTAGCATGTATTTAAAATTAATATAGCTTAATAACTTAATGTCTTAGATGTGATGATGCTGTTTTCTGTAATATGAATTTGCCCTTTTATTCTTATCCTCTATTTTAGCTAAATGAAAGTAATGCATAGACTAACTTCTTACCAAAGTTCTTGGATTCAATCCAGACTTAGTCAGTGGATATATTATATGTATGACTAAGTCTGGATCCAATCACTTGTAATTTTCTGTCATTTGCTTTTATATTAAATGAAAGAGCTTCAGAATTCTGCAAACCCTTTGAAACACTGAAAACACAAATTCTGATTTTATGTAAAAGGTACAGCAAGACTTTTCATTAGCCAAAATATAAAATATGTACTAAGATTTCTCAAAAATAATTCCAATTATTTGAGCTATGTATACCCTTTACTTCTCTATACAACATTTCTATATTGGCCCCATTTTAAAGTTCTTCATGCTAATCATCATACATGCTGCTAAACACCATGAATCACACATACACATGCCAAATAAATGGTTGACACTGTTACATTTGCAAAGTCAAAGAAGCAGTGACTGGATTTAGCATTCCTACCCTCTACCAAAGAAGACTGAGTTAACAATGCCATCAAATGTGGTGCTAACATCTATTCTACGCCTTTAAACATGGTTTGCATACAAAGGACCCAATTCAGAAAATAATCTGGCTGTGGTTCACCATACTGGGGCCAGGCCACAAACCTAGAGAAAACTTACATTGATTCAGTTTGACAGCACAATTCTATGTATGTCTACTTGAAAGTGGAAGGGAGTGTAAAATACCAACCTTCCTTGGTGCAATTTGGATTGTTTTCATCACTGAAGTCTCCACAGTCATTGTCACCATCACAAGCCCAGTGACCTGGGATACACCTGCCACTGGAACATCTGAACTGATTGTCAAAGCATGAATGAGCACAACCCAGTTCATCACTGCCATCACCACAGTCATCATCTGTAAAAATGTATAGGTATTTTTACTCATGACTTAAGTATTCTTATGAGCTGTAAGCAGAAAATGGAATTCAGGACAGGCTCACACTTATAAAGATTTAATTCATATTCTGCTTTACTTTTTAGAACAGAGTTAAGGCACATTCACCAAAAGTATCAATTGTATACATGTGGTAGACAACAACCCTGCATTCAAACAATGCAACTTATGATACATGTAGTGCACATATATATGTGTATGCACTTAATTTACACAATTATTCCTGCTTAGTCATGAGATGGGAGCATATGAATTAAGAGTGCAGATGCATGTGTGTACATTTGCATTGCGAAAGACACTGTACATTTGACTGGAGATTATTCATATATTTGCTACCTGTCAACATGTAAAGGACTCCCACTTTATAAGGTATATGAACCAAGTCCAAGGGACTCAGGACAAGATATATACCCTGAAATGAACTATTTTCTCTGAGAAAATTGCCAGGGTAAAGACCTCTCAATCCCTTCCCAAGGTATCTCTTTTTTTCCTAGAGCAATTATTATTATTTTAGTATGCATCCAAAGATTATTTCAAATTACTTTCAGATGACTCTGATAATATGTCATTATTTAATTAAATATGATGTTCCAAAAGCTATTCAAATAAGTGGATGCCATATGTAAGGGTCATGCCTATTCATGTCCTAGAGCAAATCTGGTCTTGATCCCACAGTATTTATGTTAAAAGCCAATTAAGTTGTTTCATGTATTACTTTTAAGATTTGTAAACTTAAACATTAGGTTTCAAAGTTGTTGCGAGCCAGCTCCAGGCACTCTTGGATGAGACTGATTATCTGGATCCATTTCAGTCGGGTTTCAGGCCTGGTTTTGGTACGGAAACAGCCTTGGTCGCCCTGTATGATGACCTATGTCGGGAGAAAGACAGGGGGAGTGTGACTCTGTTGATTCTCCTTGATCTCTCAGTGGCTTTCGATACCATCGACCATGGTATCCTTCTGGGACAACTGGCTGAGTTGGGAGTGGGAAGCACTGCATTGCAGTGGTTCCGCTCCTACTTGGGGGGTCGGCTCCAGAAGGTGGTGCTTGGGGAACATTGCTCGGCCCCATGGATTCTCCAGTATGGAGTTCCGCAGGGGTCAGTTTTGTCCCCCATGCTGTTCAATATCTACATGAAACCGTTGAGTGCAGTCATCCGGAGTTTTGGAGTGCGTTGTCATCAGTACGCTGATGACACGCAGCTCTATTTCTCCTTTTCATCTTCATCAGGTGAGGCTGTGGATGTGCTGAACCAGTGCCTGGCTGCGACAATGGACTGGATGAGGGCTAATAAACTGAAACTCAATCCAGACAAGACTGAGATGCTGTTGGTGGGTGGTTCCGCTGACTGGATGGAGGGTGTTCAACCTGTTCTGGATGGGGTTGCACTCCCCTTGAAGGAGCGGGTTTGTAGCTTGGGGGTTCTCCTAGAACCACTTCTGTCACTTGAGGCGCAGGTGGCCTCAGTGGTACGGAGTGCCTTCTACCAACTTCAGTTGGTGGCCCAGCTACGTCCCTATCTGGACAGGGATAAACTGGCTTCAGTTGCCCATGCTCTGGTAACCTCCAAGTTAGATTACTGCAATGCACTCTACGTGGGGCTGCCTTTGAAGGTGGTTCAGAAGCTGCAGCTTGTGCAAAATGCAGCGGCCAGATTGATAACTGGAACCAGTAGGTTCGAACATATAAGACCTACTCTGGCCCACTTGCATTGGCTGCCTGTATGTTTCCGAGCCCGGTTCAAGGTGCTGGTTTTAACCTATAAAGCCTTACACGGCTTGGGATCACAATACCTGATGGAACGCCTTTCCCGACATTAACCTACCCGAACACTACGTTCAACATCTAAGGCCCTCCTCCGAGTGCCTCCTCCGAGGGAAGCTCGGAGGTCGGCAACAAGAGAGAGGGCCTTCTCTGTGGTGGCTCCCCAATTGTGGAACGATCTCTCCGACGAGGCCCGCCTGGCGCCAACATTGTTATCTTTTCGGCGCCAGGTCAAGACTTTCCTCTTCTCTCAGGCATTTGGCAATATCTGAGGAGCCTGGGTTTGTTTTGTTTTGTTTTTGTAGTTTTTTGAAGTGTTGAAGTGGTTTTTAAATGTACAGATTGTGTGTATGTTGTATGTTTTTGCTGTTTTAATTTTTGTATATTGTTTTTAATTGTTTTTAATCCTATGTAAACCGCCCAGAGAGCTTCGGCTATGGGGCGGTATACAAATGTAATAAATAAATAAATAAATAAATTATTTAATTAAATATGATGTTCCAAAAGCTATTCAAATAAGTGGATGCCATATGTAAGGGTCATGCCTATTCATGTCCTAGAGCAAATCTGGTCTTGATCCCACAGTATTTATGTTAAAAGCCAATTAAGTTGTTTCATGTATTACTTTTAAGATTTGTAAACTGAAACATTAGGTTTCAAAGTTGTGTGACATTGTCAGTAATATACAGATCAGTTTTTATACATATGGGACTAGTTTGCAACCATTTCACCCACCTTAAAATAGGGTATTTTTAATTCAGAACTATTTTGGGGTACGATGACATTTTGAGGAAAGCCATATTTTTTCCATACACTCACTGGGAACCACACTACATTTATTATTATTATTATTATTATTATTATTATTATTATTTCTATTCTGCTCTATAGCCAAAGCCCTCTGGGCGGTTTACAAAAGATTAAAACATTAAACATTAAAAATTGATATACACAATTTAAAACCATAAAAACAGATAACATACAAAAATATCCATTTGAAAACAACTCTGAGCTCTCAGCGAAAGATAGATTAAGGGTCCATTGAAACTTAACACATGCTATTAAATGCCTGGGAGAAGAGAAGTCTTGACCTGGCGCTGAAAAGACAACAATGTTAGTTCCAGGCGTGCCTCGGGGAGATCATTCCATAATTGGGGGGCCACCACTGAGAAGGCCCTCCCCCTTGTTGCTGTCCTCCAAGCTTCCCTCGGAATAGGCACCCAGGGGAGGACCTTAGATGTTGAACGTAATGTACGAGTAGATTCATGTCAAGAGAGGCATTCCGTCAGGTGTTGTGGTCCCAAGCCATGTAAGGTTTTATAGGTTAAAACCAGCACATTGAATTGGGCTTGGGAACATACAGACAGCCAATGCAAGCAGGCCAGAGTCAGTCTTATATGTTCGAACCTCCTGGTCCTTGTTATTAATCTAGTTGCTGCATTTTGCACAAGCTGCAACTTCTGAACAGTCTTCAAAGGCAGCCCCACATAGAGTGTATTGCAGTAATCTAACTTAGAGGTTCCCAGAGCATAGACAACTGAAGCCAGGTTATTCCTGTCTAGATAGGGGCGTTGCTGGGCCACCAACTGAAGTTGGTAGAATCCTCAATTGACAGAGATGGTTCTAGGAGAACCCACAAGCTATGAACTTGCTCCTTCAGGGGGAGTGCACCCCCATCCAGAACAGGGTGAACACCCTCCATCTGGTCAGAAGAACCACCCATTAACAGCATCTCAGTCTTCTCTGGATTGAGTTTCAGTGTATTAGCCCTCATCCAGTCCATTGTCACAGCCAGGCACCAGTTCAGCACATCCACAACCTCACCTGATGAAGATGAAAAGGAGAAGTAGAGCTGTGTGTCATCAGCATACTGATGACAACACACTCCAAAACTCCAGATGGCCGCACTCAATGGTTTCATGTAGATGTTGAACAGCATGGGGAACAATGAGCAATGTGTCAGGGATGAAAAAAATACAATCTGCAAAAAAGCCTGGAAAGAAAAAATGACATCATCTACAGGTGTTGCAGATATGCAGAGAGAGTCAAACCAAGAAAGATAGAGTGAAGATAGTCTTAATTGCTTGATTAGCTGATGCTTTGTGTGTGCAAGAGGCTGTAAAAAAGTATAAAGATGTAAAAATCTGTTTGTCAGTGTTGGGGTTGTGTAGGAGGAATGTTATACCGGAGGTGCTATGTTTTTCTACTAAAAAATCGTTTGAAAGACTTCAACATGTGTGTGAATTATTACTTCTTGGTTGCTATCTGGAGAGAGAGCAAGTGGAGACTGAACATTGGATTTCTAACAGAAACTCTGCTGTTTATAGAAGGTTTTTTCCCTTTCGCTCCTTAACACAATGTTCCCCAAGCACCACTTTCTGGAGCTGACCCACCAAGTTGGAGCGGAACCACTGCAATACAGTACCTCCCACTTCCAGCTCAGACAGTTGTCTCAGGAGGATACCATGGTCACTGGTATTGAAAACCGCTGAGAGATCAAGGAGAATCAACAGAGTCACTTCCCCTGTCTTTCTCCTGACATAGGTCATCATACAGGGCGACCAAGGCTGTTTCCGTACTGAAACCTGACTGAAATGGATCCAGATAAACGGTCTCATCCAAAAGTCTCTGGATCTGGCTTGCAACCACCCACTCAAAGGCCTTGCCCAGGAATGAAACATTTGCCACTGGCCTATAGTTATTGAGATTTTCTGGGTGAAGGGAAGATTTCTTCAGGAGTGGTCTCACTATCACTTCTTTCAGGTGGCCTGGGACCACTCCCTCTCACAGAGAGGCATTAATCACTTCCCTGGACGAGCCAGCTGTCCCATCCCTGCTAGCTTTTATTAACCAAGAGGGGCAAGGATCCAATGTGGAGGTGGTTGCATGAACCTGTCCTAGCACCTTGTCAATGCCCTCAAGCTGTACGAACTGAAGCTCATCCAAGAAAACTGGACAAGACTGTGCTCTGGATACCTCACCTGATTCACTTGCTGTAACACTGGCATCTAAATCCTGGTGGATGCAAGAGATTTTATTCTGTAAATATGTTACAGCAGGCCTTGGATGGTTCTACAATGTCCTTGCATGCAATAGCCCCTGGACAACTACATCATCACATAGCTACATTCACAATGCCATTCTTTGACAGTTCAGACACTGACTACTACTCAGGAAAATTCTTAATGGGCAATACTCTGTCTTGTCAGCATATTTGAAATCTATGATTGTTTTCATAGGATTTTATTCAGGTTTCTGTAAATTTTATTCTTAGGGACATTTTAAATGTGATACCATGGAGATCAATTTTTAAAAAATTGTATTAAATGATTTGGGTTTGTGCCTATTTTATTTATGTTATAGTGTTACTTTTAGATAGATATGCAGTTCCTTTAATTTTTTGTTTTGAGATGCTTTGACGACTAGAAACAAATAAACAAATCAGAATCATTCTTAAAATATTTTTTTCACTAGCTGGCGGATGATTGCTTAGTGCAGTGGCTTATCCTTGCTTAAAGTAAAGGAGGAGGAGAAAATATAGAGGCCACTCAGTCATCTTGTCAAAAAGTGACCACTCGGCCACTCTGTGGCAGTGTTGCAACCTTTGTTGGAAACAAGCAAAGGTCACAGAAATTCATCATCTGGAGGACAAAGGTTTAGAAGATGGGAGAACTATTTGGTGGCAGTCCTTGTTAAAAAAATACCCTACCAGGTAATGAGCAGTATTTAAATCAGGCTCGTTAAAATGTAAAGCCAATGTGTGCCACTCCAAGCAATGCTGTTTTTAAACTTGAAACGCCAGGGAAAACTTTTTAATAATAATATTTTTCTAAAAATATGATGTTTTTTTGCAAAACCCCAAAGGTGCTTCTTTTGAAAGCAGATCCAGAGGTTTAAAACAGGGGTGCATAACTGTTTTGTGAGGGGGAGCGCTGGATCAGAGATCCTGGCATTATCTTCCACCCTCCTCAGAATTTCTGATTCCCTTGGAGTTTAGCTGCAATTCTCACAGTAGCTGAGGGGAAATGAACTTTCCCAGCAACAATATGTTGTTATTTGTTGTAACGTAAAGTATTTTGGGGTGGCGTGGGCAATTAAGACCCATGAGTTTTATAAAAGATTTGCCCCTGGTGCAGGTGAAAACTGCTAGAAATGGTTTGTTGATATGGATCAGTAGAACTACCGTTTTGGGGGGGGGGGCAGTGGCTATGGGAAGGATTGCTTGTGCTTCAGAATTTACCACTACACCACTGATTGAGGTTCTCCAATCAGAGGTAAGCCACTCAGTTACATGGTGATAATGAATCAGTGGGAAAAAAAAACTTCTTTAATTACTGGGTCAGTTTTACAAACTTCAGATCAAATCACTGTTTTCACCAGCTCTGATACATACTGGGTTGGATCCAGGCAGATGTTCATGGAAGGGAGTCGGTGGAAGGTGCCAAAAAGCTTCATTCAAGGGCCAGAGTACCCTGCTGAATAGGGTGTGGTGTGGTACAGGGGATGGAAGGGGAACAAGGGATCTCTGAAAGTCAGGCAGAGGTAACTTTTGTGAGTAGAGCTAAATTGCTGGTTCTTACCTGAATCACAATGCCACTTGCTACTAATACATCTTCCATTTTTGCAAACAAAATGAGCTAGTGGGTCACAAGTTGGAAATTCTGTAAAGAGAAGAAATGGACCAACGTAACTGTCATCTCAGAATGTGAATATTAGCATGACTCTTCGAACATAAATGCAAAGAAAGAAAGAAAAAATATTAGATCAGCTACTGTACTGGCTAAATCACACAAAAAAAGAAGTGTATATATTTTTATAAATTGGTTTCTAACTGAAAGAACATCAGGCAATACAAAATTATTTTGTGAAAGCATTAGACACAAAGGCCTTTCATAATACACATACCTAAGTTGGTGTTTGAAAGCAATTTTAATTAGCAAAGGGTACTGCGGAAGTGGAGCGTGAGAAATAACGACGCGACACAAGTATATGGATTTAAATATAGGCCACATTTATTAAAGATTCTGCAAAGGGGTCAAATTCCTAAGCGGGCATCTCACACTTGGCCATAAGGCCATCCCTAGGATCAGGCGACCCATTCTTAACCCCTGTAGTGGCGCCTTACAGCTCGCCACCTCATGGGTTCCCCAGTCAGAGTAGGGAGACCTTCTGTGGTCACTGCCCACGTGCCACACAGGTCCAAGGGGGTGAGGAGGGTTGGCCTCAAAGGTAAACCTACCCACTGGCTGGTGCCGCAAGACTCCCAGCCATAGGCTTCAGGCACTACCCATCACCACCAATGGTGACAGAGAATGCTTACCATTATTCCCCTCTCGAGATGCCCGCACCTAACCGCCATCAAATGTGACCAAAGAACACCAAATCAACCTATTTAATACACCCAGCCTGTCTCACAGTGTGGAGTAGGCGAAAAAAAACTCACAACCCATTCAGATTGTGAGCAAAAAATTCCTACTCGGCCTCCAAAAGGACAACCAGCGAGCCCACACTGTTTACAAGGGAGGGAGGGAGGGAGGGAGGGAGCCAAAAACGGACGAAGAGGGCTCTGGGCAGGAGCGCCGCCCTTAAGTATCTGCGCTCCTCCCTGCCCCAGTGGCACCAAAATGAGGTGGCCAATGGCCTACCTCCATGCCGCGTTGTCTCCCCCCCATCCACAATCAGTCTCCCCCCGTCCAGGCATTGCCGGGTGTGGGTCTGAGGCTCTTTCCTTCATGTGAAAACACTATGAGAATCATACCTAGCTCAAAAGAACTTGAATAAATTAAACTTCAGTCCTGAAAATATCATAGGAGAGTAACTGCTGCTTAGGCCTTAGTGATTTGGCAACCCTTTAGCAGTAATGCTGTGATTCTCACAGATTTTTTTTTATCTATTACTGGCTAATAACTTCATGGTACCACTTTTATGCAAAACATATCTCTTGTCTTGGGCAATTAACCTCAGCATGTTATTGAAAGGTAAAACTATAAACATAAGTGACACCAAACAAAGTAAAGAAGTTATAAGTGTGATCCTCTGAGACATAGTGGTTAATCCACAGATAAGTTCATATAATAAAATATGTATTGATAATTTCCACTCTTTTTAAAGGACCTGTGAACAAAGACACCTGAACACCATAGGGCACACTAGGATTGCAACTAGCTCTTCAAATAATCACAACTGCTTTGTGTGAGAACCAACCTGGTTCTCCACCTGTGTTTACACTGAGAAATCCTGATGCAAGAGATTATGTTTAATATTTGTTCTGCAAGTACAGACTATTTATCATTTTAAATAATAATTTACTATAATTTATTTAAAAGATCTATTGAACACATTGGCTAAAGCATTATTATTCTGAGTTGACCAACTCTCAATCCAAGCTGGCAAAGTTACAGATAGGACAAAGGTGAACCACTGCAAAACACAATATTCACCCCTAGATGCTGTCCAGGATCCGCTCCTGGACGTTCAGAATTCCACCTTCCTGGCTGGACACTCTGATTCTGCTCTTTAAAGATATCTTGCCTCTTTAAGAGCAATCCTTGTCCCTTTTCTGGGACCCAAGCTTCCACCTTTCTCTTTTCCCCTTCTCAGTAGCGTGGTGGTTCGAGCTGTAGGCGGGTGTGAAAAGGATTCTCCAACAACACAAGTTTTAAATCAAAACTCTTTACTACTCTTGGCATAGTAAGGCACGCTTGGCTTAAGGTATTTACACACATAGAACTGAAGTTACAAAGGCAAGAAAACAAACAGACTAGAGTTAGACAAGAGACTAGGTCCATCTCTTGTCTAACTACTCCTGATATTTTACTCCTGAAGTATATGCTGGAAGGCTTCTTGCTTCCATTCTTAACTAAGGCAAGCCCTCATCTTCCCTCGGCCACACCCTTCTCTTCGTTTTTGACTCCTAATTCTCCTTCTCCTGCTTTGCCCCTCCTTTTTTTAATCACCCTGTCGAGCCTTTTGTTAGAGTGATTGGCTATACACTTGTCTTGAGCTGTAGACTGATCAGAAAGCCATTATCGGAGCATTAGAGAAATTACCATTTTAGCCCTGGGGTGATTCACTTCTATTGTTATTTTCTAATCACCCTACTTCACAACTGTTAACTCTTTACATACAGTGTAACCGTCACAGATGCATTAAATATGGTATTCTTTGCTTCTGTATACAAGGTTAGAATATGTTATGGCTAAAGCAGAATCAGATTACTGTGTAGAGCTAAGATAGAGCACCTCAAAAATAACCTATCTTCCTGATACTCTCCTGAACAATTTCATTACCCAAATGTATGGTCTCTGATCTGAGTTGATTGGACATTTTTCTTCATTTTAAACTCAACTTCAAAAGGAAACCAAATCATATTGGTTGAATATAGTTGACAATCATCCTGCAACAAGAGAGTTATTTTTCTAACAGTAAGGATATATTTGTTTTGTTTACTATATTAATAGCCTAGTTATTTTGATCTCACACTTCATGGATTGAATAATGTATTAAGAGACTCACAGTCGTGAGTCTCTTGATAAGGTCGGTTAGTAAAAAACTCATTCCACCTGTTAAAGGGGTAATTGGGGGGTCATTCTAACATTCATAAAATTGAAAATGTTTCAGCAATCTTCCTGAAATTTACATGTGCCAGACAAAAATGGTGGTTTTACAACATTTCAAGAAGATTAGTAAAAGACTGAGGGAAGGAAGGCAGTTTAAAGTAGAAAAGGGGGAAAGCCTCTCTCCCTGAAAAGGGACTGATGATTCCCATTGGCGAAAGCTACAAAAGTAGGAGTGAAGTTAATTTCAGATACATTGGATGTCTCACTTGTTCTTTTAGTGATTTTAACATTAAGATGTTATGTAGAACAGATTTGTCTTAATTGTGTGCTGTAAAATCAGACATGTGACCAAAGCTATGTTCAGGTGGACATACCTCTTGGTGCTGGACACCCCCCCTGGGGGCAGACATGTTGTCCTCCTTTTTGATTTCCAAAATATGGTCACCCTACTATTTCATAAGGCCAGTTTGCTTTTTTGCTCACTGGTGAAGCAGGGTGTAGTTCCTCTGGATCCATGATAACCTGATCTTCAGATTCCTTTCAATCCTCACCCCCCACTCCAAACACACAGTGCTCCTTCCCTTTTTTCTAAGAGTTTGGTCATAGTGCTATAAAGTTGAAAGCTTCAAACACTTCAGTTAATTAGTTTGGGCTGGTGTAAGTTTTAAGTACAATTTTGAAACCTTTCAAAGTGCTTCTGGGCCTACGACATTGGTTTCGGCCTAGTCAAACTGTTCTTCTAATAAGCTTTAGAAACAGTTAAACTGTCGTGTATTTTGCATAGTGTACACATGTATTTTCTTTCTAATCCTTGCAGTCTACACTGGCTCCCTCCTTGATGTGTTTTTGGAGGCAGGGAACCCCTTTTTTGTTCCAGCAGGCCTTTGGCAAATAATCTGGACCTCTGTCTATACCTTTGACTTTAAAATTGTCATGTATTTTAAATGTTTTAATATTGAAATGTAATTAATTATATTTTTAACTTTTGTATATTTCTATTTATAGGATTTAGCTGTGTATGTTTTAATTTTGTAAGGCCGCTTTGAGGCCCAGCATTGGACAAAAGGCAGGCTACAATTAATAATAATAATAATAATAATAAGCATTCACAAAATGACCTTAATGTTAAAATTAGTTTTATTTTTCAAATATAAACAAGTAGTTTCGTTTGTCAGTATGTTGCAAAAACTCAATTCAGTGAAATTCTTCAGGCTAACTTTTAAAAGCAGATTAACCTACACCTTGAATGTCCTCCCTTAAGAAAAAACCCTTAGCATTATTGTGACTGACAAACCTCAACATGGCAATGATGCTGTTACGATACCCAAAGGTATGCCAAAGAACACTCTCTGAAAAATCCTGCATTGCGCTCAGAATAAGAAATATGATAAATCAAAAGAATAATCAAGAGAGGTGCAGGACAATATGCTCAATATTTCCCTTGTTACTTAGCTTTAATTGAAAAAGAAAATGCTTAGTAAACAAGTGCTCAGCATCAATTACTGCTTGAAGGTCATGATTCTATTGAAAACCTCATGCAATTTTGTAATGCATTTATGTAAGCACATTTAATACATGACCCTTTTTCATACCATTACATTTTTAATCATGACACTAAGGATGTCTTGTCAAAGGTCCTATATGTTGTCCCTGGGTGCTAAAGATATGCAAAAATATGTCCTTAGAACTAGCAACCATATTTAGCAGAATTCCAAATTTGAAAGAACAAATGCATATTATGTGGAAAATATCACAAGCAATGATTTCTCTGTCTTTTTCTATAAGATAGCTATATTACATAGACTGGCATAAAGTTGTGCCTAAGAGTATGAGCTATGATGTAGGAGATCCTTGGTTCAAATGTGACATCAGCCATAGACTTACTAGATTTCCCTAGCAAGCCGCTCTCTTTTGGCTTCAGCCTGTATCTTATATATGAATAATTAATAATAATAATAATAATAATAATACCAGTCTACTTTTAAGAATTGTTGAAACGTTTAATGAGATATTAGATGTGAAGTGCTTTGAACACTATTAATACTGTTATCCAGTTTAACTTACTTCAAGCTCTTCGTGAATATTATTTATCATGGAACAGAAAAGAGTTATCAGTGTATTATGTTGGATCCGAACTAGGTTAACTGCACTTAGGTTGCAATCCGATACACACAAACTTGGGAGTAAGTTCCACTGAACATAGTGGGACTTATTTCTGGGTACTCCTGCACAAGATTGTGCTGTGAATTCTCATAGAAAACAATGGAACTTAACTCAGTATGACTAACTTGCCCCATTAATTTCAGTAGATCCTAATTCAAGTAACTGGGTCTGGTTCCAACTGCGTCTGGCTTTAACTGACAGACGAGGAAATCACAAACCACCAGCATGTTTACACTTGCAGCAAAACTAGCTTCCATTGTTTCATTTCATGTCATCTATTAAATTTCTATACCACACCAATAGCTAAAGTTCTCTGGGCAGTTTACAAAGATTAAAGACCTTTTAAACAGGTCTCAGGAGAAGTAGATGTCAAAGAGGGCGCGGCGCGGGCGGTGGGGGCGGCGCGGGGGGCAGGGCGGCGCGAGGCATGCGGGCGGGGCAGGGCGGCGCGGGCGCACGGTGGGGGGTTGTTTTGGGTGGGTGGGGTGGCGGGGGGGGTCCGGGATTTTCATTCTCAAAATCTGGTCACCCTAGACAACTGTTACCCAGAGGACCTTCTCTTCTGCCGCTCCCAGACTGTGGAATGACCTGCCGGAGGAGACTCGTCAACTTAACAGTCTTTTAGAATTTAAGAAAGCTAAAAAGACTGTTCTCTTCCGGCAGGCATATCCAGTGGAATTTTAGAATGTTTTAAGGATGTTTTTAGGATGTTTTAGGATTTTTTATGCAGTTTTAATAATATGTGTCATGTTTTAATCAGTTTTATGTATTTTATCATGTTGTTGTTCCCCGCCTCGATCCAGACGGAGGCGGGTAAGAAATAAATTTTTATAATTATTATATTATTATATCTTGCTTGGTGTAGATCTGGCCTATGGTGGCTACATAACCATGGTTTAAACACACTCACTAACCATTTATTGCAAAAGGGTTAGCGTCCTAACCATGGGCTTAGCATATTGTCTGAACAGGCCCAGTGTAAAGGATAGGGGACAATCATTTACTAGTTATTTTAATCCTACAGTTTTTCTTGTAATAAATGATAA
Organism: Anniella stebbinsi; assembly: GCA_029215795.1. Classification (NCBI taxonomy): domain Eukaryota; kingdom Metazoa; phylum Chordata; class Lepidosauria; order Squamata; family Anniellidae; genus Anniella; species Anniella stebbinsi. The sequence goes on along the minus strand of JARDYH010000001.1, from coordinate 236,594,706 downwards.
ACATACATGCATTTACAGCCACCAAAAGCCAGACTAATCAAAGTTTTGCTATGTGTTTATTACCTGTTAACTGTTTTAGAGTGCAACCTTTATATGCTTATTCAAGCGCAATGAGCTTAAACTATGCTTGTTAAGATAACTTGAAATTCAGAATCTCCAATGTCTTCATGGACCCATGGGATAAGGCAGACAAGCTCCTCTGTAACGAGAGCTAAATCAATGGTTATGGCTCCTCTGTCAGCAGAGACCTACTGTGACTGTAAAATCAAGAGAGGTGGGGCAGAGGAGAAAGTGAAAAGGGTGAAGGGTTGTGCATCAGGAGAGTGATTGTAACAATGTTGAATAATACCATGTTTCAGTGCGTCACAGAGGTCACCACACAACACACTCAAAATGCAGCCTCTTTCTCTGGCTTCAACACATCTCAAGTTTAACTGAACACTATGATATAAACTGAGGCTAGTTGGAAAGGGCAGGAGAGCTAGGCTTCCAGTATGTTTGGGTACAGGCTTGCACGCACAGGCGCGTGTGCACACACTCATTATATTTGAAAAGAATGTTTAACTGTTTTTCACTTCCCTAAAGAGATATATCCAACCACAAATCCCATCACAGTGAAAAAAATATACAAAATTTTAAACTACGAAAACATGCAACATACACAAAAAACATACATCTAAAAACAAGTATAAACAACTTTTAAGCTATGAACCTAAAAACAGATCCAGGATCGGTGAAGCTCATCACATACTGCTAATTTTCCTGGGAGAAGAGAAGCAGCAAGAAAAAGAAGCAAACCGGGGTGCTTCCAGAAGGAGGTTTTCTAGAGCTATCAGTCAGAAGACATTGTGCAGTCTTTTTCTCCTTACGTTTTTTTCTGCAGTATGAAAAAAGATGGAAGCAATGTTTGGAAAACACAGGAATTGGACGGCAATGTCATTCTGTAAAATTCTGGGAATGAAGCAGGACAATGGGAAGAAAAATGTTTCATCTGGAAGTATCCTGGAGCCCTTTTTGGTATTCAAAACTGGGAATAATGAATGCACATATACGGTAGTAGGCTACAATCCCAAACGGCATCTGCCAAGTTTGGTATGCCTGAAACAGAGGTTAGGACAAGCAAAGGCACAGCTGTTGCTTAAATGCCAGTGGACTCCTCAGGGGAGAGAGTTCCAGAGGCATAGCTATGGCACAAAAAATGGAAAAGGCCCTATCTTAAGTTCCAACTTGCCAAACTCAGAAGCAGGGTTCTATGAAAGCCAAATATATCCTTTTTAGAATAAGTGTCAGACCATAACTAGGGATGTACAAGAATTTTGTTTCTGTTTGCATGATTTCCCATTTACAATCCTGAACTCAATCCAAATTTGAAATTGTGTCTGAAAGATAGTTTTTTTTTTTAAAATGCACACTTAGAAATCCACTCCCACCATCACCAAAAAGCATTGTCATGCCTTGGTCAGTGTGGGGAAGTGCACACCTTTGAAAAATATGCACAGAAATTCACACCTTCCCCATTTGAATGAGCTGAAAAACACATCAAAAGCAAAATAGGTTGCAAGCCATAACAATCTTCAAAGTGATTTTTCAGAGCTCAAAAATCACATCAGCCTGGATTAAAGAATCAATGCTTAAGCTTGTATATAGATGGCACCTTACCCCAATGAGGTTGCCCCACATAAACCATGAGCTAACACTGGTATGCTGGAGAGAATGCCATTCTCAAGGAACACTGTTTCACGTGTGGTGGGAATGTATGTGTTCATGTGCAAACGTTTTGGTTAATGATCCTTAAAGAAATATCAGACATGATATAACAACAAATTGCACCAAACCCTTAAGTAACCTTCTATCCATGTGTGACGATGTATGAGGCATAAAGAATTAGTCTCTCGATTATTAGCAGCAGCACATACGGAGATAGCAAAAGGGTGGAAAACTTAAGTCAGGATATACAGACCAAGGGTGGCATAGCAGAATTTAAAAACGGCACTAGACCGAGAAGCTCACTCACCACAGTAGATGGATTAGGGGGCTGACAAAGCAAAATCGTTTCATAAAAATATGGTTTTTATTTTTGACTTTTCTTAACAAAAAAGAAAATGACTTCAGTTGGTCAGTTGCACAGAGTTCATTATGGAGAGATATAATGTTTTAAAACTTGATTATATATCTTATGCAATTCTGTCTACTGTAACTTTGGCATTACCAAACTGAATGTGAATGTCTAATGCAGTATAATAAGCTCCTGCACGCTAAAGAATTGTTAAAAAAAAGTTTTGTTTATCTGTTTAATAGAAAAATAATTTTAAAATGTTTAAACATTGTTGATTCTCTGATTCTTAAACATAATATCTCTGTATAAAAAATTATTGGCATTTAATAGTTTCATTTTTGGCTTCTTCTGCATACCACTGACCAGGTTTTATCTCTACTAATTTTATTGTTAGGGATTTGTTTTCCCGCTCCCTGTTTTACATGCATACAATATCAATGTTAATTTATTAAATATTAATTAATATGGCAGATATTACCATGATTAAACATGGCTACACTGCCCTTTATTCCCCCACTCCACGTCCAAGGACAGTAGTTTGTCAGTACAAAAGTAGTACTTTTTCACACTCATCAATTTTTACCCAAAGCGATGGAAGTAAGTACTAATGAAAGTAGTAACCTTGCCAGTATAATGAAAGAAAGGAAAAGCTCCTTTTGATGAAATCATTAGTGAACTCTCTGCATTGAACCTTACATATAATGCTGTTTGGGGGCAAAATAGAGGAGTGAGGTGCATTTTTGTCTTGTTTAATCAGAGGATGGTATACTACACTATTAAACATTGATTACCAGACATTCATTATTGGATGAAGGTCTTTCTGGTTAAGGCTTTAATACTAAACATGTTAGGGAGTCTTGTTGAACTCTGTGGGGCTCACTTCTGAGTAAAGAGGCACAGATGGCACTGCATTTCTGGGAGTGGAATAGCCCTTTGCATGAGAACAGTCATTAGGGCAATCTTGCTTATATTTCAAATAATAATGCTGTGGGGATTCAAAGTTACAAGGGTTTTTATGTCAGGGGAAGAGAGCAACGGTGATTGAAGGGGGAACAACAGCCTTAGGGCTTCTTCATACAAGTGAAATAAGGCACGCTTGTGACTGGCTACTCACGGAAGTCTGAGGGGCCTTTTGACAATGTTGGCAATCCCCTGCAAATTTCCTAGGCCTTACCCAAGTAATTTCATTTAAAAAAACAAAAAACACTGAGATCTCAATTCTGGCTGCCTCTACAAGAGAGGTTTAAAGCTCTTTCAAGGCGCTTTAAAAAATTTACCTCTACAAGAATGGAGCGCAAATCGGGCGTAGAGGCGCGTTATCTCTCCGATTATGCGCATTATCGAATGCGCGTTAAACAGCGAGTTTTATTTTGCTCCGGCCGTTAAAGCGCATTTTGACTATGTGAACAAGCGCTTATGCGCATTAACTACTTGTAAAGCGCATTTTGGTCATCCGTTAATGTGCTTCGCCACCTCTCACCACCTCTCGTGCAGAGGTATTAGGTGTAAATGCGCTTCAGCGATTATGCGCATAATCGCCTAACCGGGCGCAAAAGCGAATCCTTGTAGAGGGGACCTCTGTTGAAATATCTTAAGATTTCCTACAGTGTACAGGGGACGTTGCACTACAAATCATCCACTAGAGGGTATTGTCCTATTCAGGGCTATGAGCAGTGAGAGGAGGGGACGTTTTTCATTATAGACCACATAGTCACCCCTCTCCAGTTCTGTAATGGAGCCCAATTACAATTGCTCAAGGGAAGCAAAGCCCCAGTAAGGAAACATGATTTTCCCTTAGCCTGGTCATGGTGCTGGCAGCAGCTGTGTCTTCCCAGCAAATGGCAGAAGAGAAGGCTGAAACTACAGGAGCAGGGGACTGAAGCACTCCAGCCAGAAGCAAAGGTGCACTTGTGAGCGAAAACATACACACAAATGAAGACCTGCTCATGAGAAGGAAGGTAGGGAGTGAAACAGGAAATGGGCAACTCTTGGACCATTGCCTAGAAGAAACAGAAAGAGGGAGATGCTAAGGAGAAAGGATCTCAAGAGATACTCTGATTGGCTTTTCTCTTAATATGCTCCCTTTTCTGAGTTACACCCTGAAGTCTCAGCTTTGTTTTTCATTCCCAAATCCTTATAATGATGCTCTACATAGTAAGGGTATGTTCTATAAATGTTACTTCCTGTTAAACTGGCTATCAGACTACTGTCTCAGCCAGCTAAACCAGAGAAATAGCTGTCAGACCTCTGGCAGGAATAGAGACAGGGACTGCTGAGGGAACCAGTTACCCATGTACCAGATTAAATTCCCAATCATCTATTTTTCCTAAAGGAGGAACTCTCAAGACACAGAATTGGGTTAAGACACATATCAGATATACTTGTCCCCACTTACCCTGGCTCAAATGTGGGGAACTGCTCCAGCAACCTGGATGGTATCACTGGGTATAGCCATGCCCACTTATGTCATCACCCCACCCATTCTGCAGTTCTCTGTACCTCTCTCAGCATGGAAAGAGATACCCAGCTGGTGTTGGGAGAAGAAGGCTGCATGTAGTAGTCATATTCCAGGATCCTGAAATCGCCATGCTTAGCTCCTTCGCAAAAAAATAACAAGTGTAGGTGTCACCTGTCAGGTATGCTTTAAGGTGGATTCCTGCACTGAGCAGGGGGTTGTACTTGATGGCCTTATAGGCCCCCTCCAACTCTACGATTCTATGATTCTGTGACTATAGATTGCAATTCTAGGCACACTTGGTGGGGAGTATGCCCCATTGATCTCAATGGGAATTAGCTCTGAGTAACCAAGTACAGGATTAGACTGTCAGGGGGCCAGCCTGACCATTAGGCAGAGTGATGCAATTGTATTATGTGGCACATGTTGGGGGCAGCAGCGGCAGCCCCCCCCCCCACTGTACATCCTGAGTACCCTAGCCATTCTCCTTTATTGGAGGACCCAGTTGGGTGCAGCACATGGCCTGCTCTGAACCATGTAAGCTAGCCTGCTGCCCTTAGGTGTGGTGGACAACCAGTGTTGAAGTAAAATTAAACTTCCAGTCGAGTTCACTTTTATATGTGAAATGTGGGGGGGATCTTTGACACAGGGCATAAAATGCCTTGAGCAGGGCCATATAATGAAAAAGGGTAGCAAAAGTGGTGAGGAAGAGTACAAGTTTTCCCTCTTTAATGAGGTACAAGTTCCTTGCAAAACAAACAAACGTTAACTATAGTGACATGTCATGTAATATGGTGCGATCTCTTCTGTCATTATTTTGGACAGATCATAACTGCAGGTCTGGAAGCTCTCAAAAATGGAAGATACCCAAACATTTCTCCACTGAACTCCCAATAGGAAGCACTGGGTTAAATCCAACATTGCATTAGCAGATGACTGCTCATGCAACAGGACTTCCTCAATCTCTCTTTCCTGCAGCCTTCCATGCTACTTGAAAATCTGCTCAAGATGGTTTTCCAGCCCTCTGGAGCAGATTTTGAAGAGGTGCAGGGGGCAGAAATTGCTCGTTCCTGGTTTCACTGATATTGGATCCAGCTCATTATAAAACTAAAAAAGAAATGACAAATGACAATGCAGATTTTTTTCATAAAGCATATTTATGTAGGAAGCATGTGGGCTTTTCGGATCTCAAAAGTAAGTAAAGAACCATTTTTTTCTCACCTGGATCCTTTTTGTTGAAACACAAATGGACTGTCATGAGCAGCATTATCATATATTATAAATAAATGTCATTTCCATGAAGCATTCTGTTTATAAAGACCATTAATTAACTTACCACAAGATGCCATTTCATCTGATTCATCACCACAGTCATCCTCCTGATCACACAACCATGAACTTGGAATACAACGTCCATTTCCACAAGAAAACTGGTCAGCTTGACATGTTCTTGCTTGAAAGACAAATTGACATAAAAATAATGATGGCGTTCAAATGAAATTTAATTGAATCACACATGCTTAATATATATGTATTTCATACACTGTATGATTCATTACAATTTTACATTCTAACATTTTATTTTTTAAAAAATATACATCCACGGATTCATTGAATTTCTAAAGAGGTAATTCAAAAATGAAAGTGAAAAAATATAATCTTATTTCAGTCCAATTTTGTAATAGTTACTTACTTATAAATTATATTAAAAGCATAAGACTTTTTAGAAATATGTTATATTCCTGATACAACACATCGGGTCATAGGAAGAGAAAATGGAATTAGAAAGAACTTCCAAAGAATAACCACAATATATGCCCTGTCTTATGGCAAGGCAGGGTATAAATGTAACAGACAAACAAACAAACAATTTTATCTCATCAATTTCATATGGGAAATATGGGAAAGTATTTATTATACTAATGTATGATAAATACACCATAAACAGTGTATGGAGTAGTGGTTAGAATGTTGGACTAGGACTAAGGATATGTAGGTTTAACTGAGCAATGAATACCACATTTGGTCAGTCACTATTTCTCCACCTAACCTACTTCAGAAGGTTATAAGATAAAAGTGAGAGTGGGAGATACTTGCCTTGAGCTCTTCAAAGGAAGGATAGGTAACAAATGTAATAAATACCATGCAGGCTGTTCACTCCCAATCTTTTCCATCTAATTAATGATGAGCTATCACCAGCGGGAGGAGCATTCATATGAAAATATTGGCCATGGGAAACATAACATGATAAAACATGCCTTGATAAAAATCATGCTTCCCTGCCAAATGTCTATATGGTAATAATTCATTACTTGCTTTCTTATTGATTTATTTTAAAAATTCACACTACCTTTTCATATAATTCAAGAGTAACTACATTGAAAGTAATTTTATAAATACCATTGCATTATACATATCAATACATTAACAGGTATGCATTATGCAAGTTGGAAAAAATAGATGATGATTGTCAACACATTATGCTAAATTTCAAGTCCAAAGGACACCTTAAGAGGGACACCTTTCTACTATCTAAGTATGTACTGCACTAATAGAAACACAAGCCATGTGGATAGACTGAGGGCTCCATCACACCTACTTTTTTTTCCCAGTTTGCTTCCACAGTATCCCCCTCCGTTTCTTTAGTGAGTCGAGCGCCGGGCACTTTCATGTCTGTGTGTTGTTGCACTATTTCGGCTCATGTATCTTTTCACCTGTATCACTACTATGCCAGCAAAATCTCCCACCCCGCCCCCTACATTCTCCTAGCCCTGCAGTTAATTTTTTATATTCTTTTTATTTCTGCACAAATACAATAGTATGGCAGCCTGAAACTGCGTGATTACAGTAAAACAACACATTATGCTTTCCCCTAAGATCATATTAAACAATATAAGTGAATAGAAAGTATTACAATTAGTTTTTAGAGAAGTTTGTGGTCAATGTTGGCATGGAAAGGGGAAGCTTACTCAGGAGTAAGAACCATAGAGTTGCATAGGAACGAGTCCCAGGCATGGGTGATGACGACCTTGCTCACCTTCTCCGTAGGTGTTTGGGCACCCTCTCTCCCTCCCCCTTCATGGTTGAGCAGTTGAATGGAGAACTGCCCCACCCTCCTCTTTTGTCAGTGAGATCATCTTAGACACACACGTTCCCAACAAAAAATGGGATGCACAAGGACAACAATACATGGGAGGGAGGAGTAGTTTTATTATGAACGGAGTGGGGAGAAACAGACTTTCCCCACCTCAAAGTAAGATGAAAAACAGAGGGGAAGAGGCAAGATGAGTGCAGGACAGGGATGACGTCATGTGAGTACCGTGTTGCAAAACCACATACCAGGCATGGCAAGAGTGTGATTAATTGTTGGTGTGATAGAGCCCTGAGTGCCATATTACTTTGGAAAACTGAGCTAGGTATGACAATTAAGTAACATATGATCTGTATTCCAAATGTACAGGCAACAAAGTCTCAGCTCACTTAAAACTGCATAACTGAAATAATCAGTAACAGTTTGTTTCGGTACACTTTACAGCGTAGACCAGAGTATTTACTCAGGGTAGTTTTAAGACAAAATGTAAGTCACCCTAAGGAAAAGTATTGGGGGGGGGGGGGAGGGTTTGTTTTACCTGCACAAGTTTCATTTGATTCATCTTCACTGTTGCCACAATCATTTGCTCCATCACAAAGCCATCTTTTGGGGATACAACGGTTATTATGGCACTTAAATTGATTGTCAGGACAGCTGTGATTAACTGGGAGAAATAAACAGTGCATTTTAATCTAAGTACCTTTCTAAAGACACTGTTGCTAAAATACTGGAAATGTGGTTTATATGCTTAATTTTGTGTTGAACAGTGGCCACATAAACTTCCTCCCAAGAATTTATAGCTGCTTTACCTTCCGCCAAATTTAGGGTGCTTCCAGATGAAGTTTTTATGGCTCCATCACCCTGCCTCATTCACGGAATGTTATGTGGAGTCCAGACAAAGTTGTTTCCAGCTTGTAACCCGCTCATGTTTTCCCACCACCTCTGTTTTCCTTACTGTAGGTAATCCATTAAGAAAGAGGGAATAGCTGTACAATACCTTCTTACTTATAGTGCTACGAACCCTCTATTTGGAAGCACCTCTTATCTTGTTGATTTATGGGGGAACAAATTATGCAGTCAGAAAAACAACCATTTGGCAAAATAGTATTTTACATGCTACAATGCTAATGTCAAAGCATACCATGAAGTTCTCTAGTCAAGTAAAAAATAATATCAATACTGTCGAGTTAATGAACATGAAATGTTGTTTACAATGCCCGTTCAATACAGTCTTCAATGTTTAATACAGTATTTTATAATGCCATAACTTATTACCACATGTCTTCACAATAATTATCTATGTATACATATAAAATTAATATAGTTGGGGCAATGCACATTAACCAATAAAACACTTTACAAGGGATTTTATGATTCAGATCAACAAGAGGAAAGAAAGTTGAAGGATGCCAGGCCAACCTATAAAAGCAAAATATCTCACAGTAAAATAATTAATAGACACAATGAGCAACCTATGCACCCTAGTAAGGATCAGGACCCCCATTACCTACGTGCAAGGGTCCCAATACAGATCAGGAGCCCACACACTTACTTTAGAACAATAAAGAAAGGCAGGCCAGCAGTACACCATGTATTTAATCTATTGTGTAGTTTGACTCTTAACAGAGCAATCCTAAGTGAGTTGGGGGTGCAAGAATATAGTAGACAATCTGAAACTTCTAAAACCCTGTTGGCTTACACCGACCAGGGCAGGAGGTGCATGCAGTTTTTCTCCAGTGGTTTCACCATCAGTTCTTTCGTAACTTTTTTACTCCCCACTCCATTGGTTTCAAGGGACAGAGGGATTAACTATGCCAGCTCCAGACAGGCATAGTTGAAAGAACCAATCCTGGAGGCTTTCAGGAGAATGAAGGGACCCTTGAGTCGACAAATCTGCTTCTGTCCCGCCCCTGGAAGACCCTTTTTCAGAGCTGGCCACTGGTTATTCCAGCAGTGGATATGCACCCAAGGAGTTTCCCATGGACATACTATGGTGTTCTACAGTGGATTTGCCCCTGATCCCAGAGGGGCACTTCTGCTTCATCATAAACCCCTCCACCCAGTCAATCTGACTTTGGATTGCCATGCATGTGCACCAGACTAATTTTCATTAGCCATTCATGTTTAAGAAATGTAATCTTGTAAGTCAAACTACAGGTTATGCTAATTGCAAAGTGTGTAGCTGAGGGGAGGGTGCTTTTGGCTCTTTTTTTTTTACTTTAGGGTAACCTCAATTTTCATGCTTTTATATATTATTCTATAACTTTAATATTCTTTTGAAATATCTAAGGAAAAGGGCCCTTTAAGCAATAGCAAGTATGAATTGCTTTTGCTGCCTTTGGCTGGCTTGAGTCAAAGGCAGCAAAGGTAATTCATATTTGTTATTGATATACTAACACCATTACTAAATCTAAGAAAAAGAACACTTTAAGAAATAACAAATATGCATTATTTTTGCTGCCTTTGACTGAAGTTATGGCTTATTTGTTATTACTTAAAGTGTTCTTTTTCTTAGATTTAGTCATGGTGTTAGTATAACAATAACAAACATGAATTACTTTTTGTGCCTTTGACTTAACTCAGCTCTTAAAGTCAAGCAGATTTTTGGTACAAACTACCCACATTATACATAGGCAACTAGGCCTTATATTAGCTCTTCTCTTTAAAAAAACAAAAACAAAACATAACAAATGGATGTAGTGCTTTCAAAAGATTAAAACTTTCCATTTAAAAATAATCACCATGGCAGTTATGAAGTAGGGAGAATTAAATCTTATATCTGACCACATTTTCTTGGCTTGTTTTAAAGTTCAAGCAAGTCTCACAGGGTATATTCAAGCATTACACAATCTGGAAATAGATTGATCTTATTGTGTGGACACAGGGTGAGATGACGTAATTAACTTTGTAACCCTATTTATATATCATAGTATCCAAACACTTCTCTGTGTATATTAAAATGAGGACCATTTTTCAGAACATGTGCTTACATTTCTCCTCCTGAAATCAATGAGATTTTAAAACCTTAACTTATGTTTGGAACATGGCCTGTATTAATAATGAAGCCATTTATTAGCTTCATTTTGAATTATTCAAAATGGTGGGGCTTATTATTCGTAAGTATATGGCTACAATTTTTATAAATAACCTTAGCTGGTCCTGAAAGAGATATTGATAAGAATTCAGGCAATATAGTAGCATAAGATGAAGGTCTAACCACATGAGGTCATTAAAAAAACAAAAACACCTACTGTTTAGCAACCCATTCAAAATGATGAAATGAAATCTTTGCTAGACTGAAAAATACATAACACTTAAAATTATACCTTCTACTAAGCATGAAATTAATCAAGATCTAAAACTGATTCAAAGTGAAAGCTTTGGCTATACATTTATATTGTCTCAAGAACCAATAGCAACCAATTTCAATAATCACTTGAAGAAAATGATTACTGAAAAAATGAAGATATTGTACAGTTCTATATCCTGTACAGCAGGGGTGGGCAGAATGTAGATCTCCAGATGTTTAGACTGAAACTCCCAGCATTTCTGACTATTGACCATTCTGGTAGGGGCTTCTGGGAGTTGAAGTCCGAAACATCTGGTGATGTACTTTCTGCTCATCCCTGCTGTACACTGTGGGCATATTTGGCAATTTGAGAAACTGTCCTGGGTACCACAACAAAATGGCTGCCATGGGAAGTATGTCTAGACACGCAGCATGTAACCTGCACCAAAGGCTGAGCCTCAACACACTAAACAACACCTTTGAACTCACAGTTTTCAGCGCCAACAGAAGGCAAACTTCCTCCCTGCCTCACTGTGCCTGCCAACTCATCCTCCCTATTTTCCCCCTCACACACACACACCTGGCCCATCACCCATAGATTCTCTCTCTCTCTCTCTCTCTCTCTCTCTCTCTCTCTCTCTCATACACACACACACACACACACACAAACATACATGCTCCCATCCATCCATCCATCCATCCTTCCATTCACATAACCCTTTGCTTTGAAATGATCCCAGCTTCCAGAAATAACGTTTGTTAATTTAAAAGAATAAAAATGAGAAATGGGAAAGGTGTGCGCCTTGACAGGCGCAAAGAAAAGTGTCTGGAGATGCAACGGGCACCATGCTGCCAACCCCTGGCTTAGAACATTGCTTGTACTTATCAAATGCTTGTTAACATCATTAGTCACTGCAACATAATGCAGATGTAGTAGGGACCAAGATGAAGCTGAGTTCTTTCCATCTTCTGAGCCATGCTAATGATCTGTTCTGAGGGTTCACTAGAAGGGTTCAAGAATTATTAGCATTGTTCACATGCAAAGCAGTTGTTGATCATTAAGTATTCCATAAGCAGAAAGGGAGTGATAGCAGCAAAGCATTAAAAAGGAAGAAAGGAAAAAAGGAGCTCTACAAGCCAGCAACCCAAAACATAATATTTTATCAGAAGTCTAAATATAAGATTGCTTACTTACTTGCATTCCCCATTCATACCCTTTCCCCCATTTACCCCCTTCTCTCTCTCTCTCTCTCTCTCTCTCTCTCTCTCACACACACACACACACACACACACACACACACCCCATTCGTACACTTGCCTTCCATTGGACTTCCCTTCTGTCTGCACAGGGAAAACAGACATGCCACAGGTTGCCAGGGCAAGGGACATAATAACCTGTTCCTCTTCTAGCAGCTTTCTTCTCATGCTTAGAGTGAGGGCAGAGCACCCAAAATAGAAAGACTTCCCTTTCTCAGCACATAGGACAAAAACACAGGATCAAAATGATCACTCGACTTGGCTAAATAGGGAGGGGTTGGGGAAAAGCCACGGGCCAGATGGGAAACCTTTGTGGGCCAAATCCAGGCCACAGGTCAGAAATAAAAGCCATGGACAGTGGTGGTGAAAATCCAACAAAGACATAAATTCAAACCAGTTTGCTTTCCTCCCATGCTGGGGCCTGAGAGAGCTATACCAAGTCAAGACACTGCTGCTTTGTAAAATCATATTGAAGGTAGCTTTGGCCATTCCAGTTCCACACCCAGAATCTGCAGTTTCTGGTACATGTGGAAATCTCTACCATAATTACACAAGATGTTCAAAGCAAATTATTTGCCAATTCAGTAGAGAAAAATAGGGGGAAGGTCATCACACAAAGGCCACAGTTTTTAGAATAAATAGAATACAACTTCATTGTAAATGCAGCATTCATTCAGATGGCAAGAATTATGAGAAAGGTGACAAAATCTCAACCTGCTAGTAAGCATTATTTGCAAAAGCAAATTCCCCCCTCCACACAAAATGTTGAAAATCACAACATTCTGTGACCAATTAACAGTTCTTAGAAATGTCTTCCTTGCCCCATTGCCAGGAGCCACTGTATGCCTACAGTAAGCCTATATGACTAGAACAAGGGACACCAAGAAGCCATCCTCATACTTTTCTAGCATCATTAAGGGTTGCTCCTATGATTTGGAATAAACAAATTGGTCTACTTTCCGTCTATGTAACTTTTACATGTGATCACATTTAAGTCCTTTTATCCCATCTCTTCACTTCTTTTAAAATCCGCAAAAGTTCACATTTAAGTATGCATGGGCACTTCTCCATGGTGCAATCTCATGCTACTGGAGATAATGTGTGAATTTTAAGTAGTCATATTGTTGGAGCCACCTGTGTTACTCTTCTTCTTACAATTAGTTCCATTTATGTTTCTTATGAGGTGTTGTGAACATGCCCAACCCCCACGTTTCTGCTCACTGACAAGACACTCAAGGTGGTGAGACTTCTTTTATTGTGAAATCACATGGAATTCAAGCATAACGGTTACATTTTTGCATACATCCACATAAAGTTGATGAAGGCCAGCCAGCTTTAGGCTCCAAAGGCGTGATACTATCCAGAATAGCAATCACTCGGGGGAAGACGTGTAGGGATAGACCAAGTCCTACCTGAGCAATTAGCAGATGTGAAACACGCTGACCCATTAGGAACAGGCCATGAGCCCAAGGAAAAACTCTAGCACAGGGGTGCATGAAGACCGGCAGAGACAGAATACGTCTTGCACTAACCAAACCCTGTCTGCCAGTAAGCACTGGGTTGATCTAAGTAAGCAAGATGCCAGGGAATGAACTTTGACCCAGGAAACCCCCCTGCCTGTAGTTAAGGCTCTGAGGGAGGCTCTCTCGCAGGTCACACACACCACACGATCCAGAACAGCAAGAGTCGACCCTTTGCTCATAACTTTGGATCTATGAAGGGAACAGCATAAGTCTAAGTCTATGAAAAGCTTCAGAGCACTTTTCATGGCACAATCCTTAGAAATTCTAAGTCCAAATAGCAACTGAGCATGTACAGTGTGCATCCAACATTTCTAAACAGACAGAATCCAAAACATGAGGGTTTCCATGGCAAGCACAGAACCGATGATTTCTAGCAAAGATCCTCCCCTTTGCTCTTCTCTCTTATAGACTGGAGGCCTGGCTTATTCCAAGCTACTTGACAGAAGGTCCTCAGACCTGTAAACTAAACTCATGTGCCGACAGGGTGGCACAGTTCAACCCTCTCTTGATGATGCCACCATGTGAGAGACAGCTTGCAAGATAGCCCCCACCTTTTCCAAACATTTTTTGTTCTCACGGAAACTCACCAGCTCAAGGCCACAGCTAGCAAACTTCCCGTGAGAAACAGTGTCAGATGATAAGCTTACAAAGACATAGACTTTCTCACAACAATTCCCAATCTTTCAACTTACAATTCACAAGGCCTCCTGGCTTTGTGAATGCCTTATGATACACCTGACATCCGACATGAGGTTTCTGATGAGGTAGGAAAGACCTACAAGGTTAGTCCTGCCCACAATGGCAGGGTATTGTACCATAAGAATTTACTCCCCCACCACAATAACAAACTAAAATATTTTGGAAGCATTTTAAGATTTACATATAAGCAGCGATGCTGCACATTGCTGACACTTGCTGTCATCTTCAAGCACACAAGCATTTCTTGTTCTTACAACAGTTAAGTTGTAGCAAACACGAAGAACACAGTTTTGCTTGTACTGCAGTTCCCATATGTCTCCTTTTACAATATACCAAGGCAGCAAAAACTGTACGACATCTTGTTCCAAACTGAAGCCTGGTTTCTTGGACACCCTTCAGGACACCATTGCCAAGAAGCAATGAAGTGTTTAGCAACCTTCTGCACAGTAATTCTGTCTTCAGGGTATTTAAATTGATTTTCCTTATTTGCAAGGAGAGTTTGCCTCCTGGCCCAGCAACCAAGCAAGGGCAAAGGGCATTAGCATCAGCGAAAGAAAAACAGCCGTACTGCAATGTGAGGATCATTAGCATGATCAGTGTTATGAAGCAGTAATCTCTCAGTATGCTATAGACCCAACGCACACCTATTTCCCACAAATGTAGGTCAAGGGAAAAAAGGATCATTTTTATAAATAATTAGACAACTGCAGCTTCATTTTCATGCCCCTCGGACACTTACGGTTTTGCATGTATTAAGACTCTCATGACAACTACTTAAAAAAAATTAGACAACGATACCTACAGCAAATCTCTGAATGTTCATCAGAGCCATCCAGGCAATCATCGTCACCATCACAACGCCAGCGGCCTTGGATACAGTGCCTGTTCTTACACTGAAACTCTCCTGGTTTGCATAACTTGGGTAATAATTCTCCAGAATTAACTAAGGAGACAAACATATAAAGAAAATGGAGTATCATCGCTTACATGCAAGCCTACATTTTTCTTTGTACTATAGCTTTTAATAACCTTCAGCTCTTGCTAAGAATTCCTGTATTTATAGTAACTCTATCAGGAATTTCCTGTAGGATCCTCACATAATTACATTACTAATTTACACAGCAATTGTCACTCCAATCTTATTCAAAGATCTCAGTAATGTTCCTGCATAAGAGCAGCACAACTTTTCACCCAACAATCTCCTGATTTCCTGAAGGGCTAAAAGATAGGAATGGGGGAGAAATTAGTAAATTTCACATTTTGGAACTCGTTCACATATCAAAACTCAGTTGTCTTTGCAATGGAGTGCTCCAATTAAAAATGTGTACAAAAATTCACATATTAGGGGAAGCGAACACAAAAATGCATCTATTTATGAAAATAATATATAAATGCATATTATATAAAATGCATATTCATTCTAAAATTAAAAAGAAAGACCAAAATTACTTGTTTCATGGCTATAAGTATGCTGTACTAAAAGAAAAACAAAAAACAAAAAACCTACATTAACCAAATCTGAATTTTACAGGATGTGCAAATTCTGAACAGCAAGCATCATTTGTATCATTGGTACATTCTTCCAATGTTCATACAGAGGTATAAGGACTGAAATTACACAGGGCACTGAAGAATTTGCTCCCTTTAGTTTATTAGATTTCACTCGCCACTACCCATCACACAAAAGTTGCCATTAAAGTATCTCAATTCCAGGTAAAAATGGTAGATTGCTCTGTCACCCAAGCCTCTGAAGAAATTTCAAGGGCTCTTTATGACTACTGATAAGATTTACTAGGAGTGGTGTCTGGATTTAGAAGACAGAAACAATTTGACTCTACTTTTGAAGTAGCAAACTCTATTCAGAAGCAAGGCGAACCCTGCAACTAAAGTAAAATAAGAGTTCCATCAGACAAGTGTTTTATTGCATGCTTGTTACTAAACACTCACGTATTTTTGTGGTTCCATCTCAAGACGTCGTCTGCCTCCCATATGCTTCCTGCCCCTTCTAGCCTTCTTCATGCCACAAAATAACACCCCAATCAGTCTGACTTATTTTTAAAGATGGAAGTTGCCGCTATCTCCTGCTGTGTGCAGGAGAAGCAGCGCAATCAAAATGGCTCACTGAATGGGCAACATGCATGTTGTTTACTTCCACTTTCAAAAGAGGAAGTAATGAGGGACAAACACGGTCGGAGAAACGACGGTAAGCAAACACAATTTCCCCCATGTGATGATGCTCTAAGTCAGAACCAAGAAATACTACATTGAAAGTCCATAGTATCCCTGGTATACACAGACTGTCCCATCCCATATACAAGAATATAACAATCCAAACATTGTTTTGCTTCAATGCAATGCTTGATGTCCCTTGGGTGGTGTGTCATTCTGGCATTATTTCTTTTTGCTACAAAACAATATCTTGTTTGGTTCTCATAAAGTGTACCGTTATTTTAGATATGTGTTTATTTGATAGATTCTCATGCTCTTCAAAACATACGTGTTTTCAGGGCAGCCCACAAAATTTAAATAGATAAAAATGGTATCATCATAACAAAATCACACAATAATAAAAACATAGCAGGGAAAAAATGGGGGAAGAGCTTTGGTAAAACACAAACATAGCAGATAGGACAACTCTATGGTACCCTATACACTGAAACTTCACCAAAGTATATAGGGTTTCACAGCTGAAAAATCCCTCTCCTTAGTTGCCACCTATTTCATCTAGAAGAGAAGGTAACCTCAGTGCCTGCACAAGCTAGTGTGATGAAAGGCAGGTACCTAAGACCTAAACAATATAGGGTTTCCAGTAGTCTATACAATCCTAAACCTATCTTTCTAGCACTAAGGAGATCAAGATAGTGAATGCTGTGCTTGGTACAAAATGCTATATTTTTTAAGTGGTTGTCATGGCAGATGTAGATATTTATTAGACATTTTAAATTTGACTTTATCTTTTCTGCAACATTAATGCAAACACTCTACAGAGAGATCATACTCATGCAGGCTGTACTGTTTTCCTCCAAATGCTGATTATCAGCACAAGCACACATTCTGCCTCCGGGTACAGCTAAGCAGAGAGTGCTGCAGCCTCCGTTATTAACCCGACATGCGTTGTCACCTGCAATTAAAAAAAAGGGCAACCTTAGGAACAAATAGCACAAGCAATATGCTATAAGAGAAGCATGAAGAGTATAAAGAGAACATGAAGAAAATTGCCTTTATCTAACAGACACACTGCTCTGATCAATGCAGTTTCCTACAGGGACAACAACTAGAACATGGGCTGCCTCTACACAAGAGGTTTAAAGCTCTTTCAAGTCTCATTAAAATTTTTACATCTACATGTGCAGAGCGCAAATCGGGAGTTGAGGCGCGTTATCTATCCGATTATGTGCATTATCAAATGCGTGTTAAATAGCGAGTTTTATTTTGCTGCGGCCGTTAAAGCGCATTTTGACTATGTGAACAAGCGATTCTCCGCATTAAGTACTTCCAAAGCGCATTTCAAACAACTGGTAAGGCCACCAGTTGTGCGCTCAATTACCTCCTGCACACAGTCATTTACCATAAAGCGCTTCCGAGAAGATGCGCATAATCGGAGAACCAGGCATCAAACCAAATTCCTGTAGAGGGGGTCATGGTCAAATTTGGTCAGTCTTATCTCTTACTTTTTAAAGTATGCATTAAACACTATAGTTAGAACTAATAAAAATTATTTATTTATTTCATTTTTAGCCTGCTCTTTCGCCTTCATTTTGCTCAGGATGGCATAGAAGTTTTGTTTCTATATAATTAAATTTACTGAGTTATTTAAAAACTATCAAAATTGTTGTCCTCTAGAAGGATGGAAAGCGAGGGTTTGTATACTGCAATGACTTTTGTGGTATTCCATCAGTGACTGTTAGGCAGGACTCTCAGGGCTGCTCTTGTCCTCATGTGCACAGTACACTTTCCCCAGGTACAGTGACTTACATTCCCCATAGGGATTGATGACAAACATACAGTCATAGAATAAATTAATTGATACATTTCTGTGCATTGGATGCAACTGATCCTCTATCTGCAATCTAGATCCAATTTCTTGGTGACACTAGAATAGAGATAGAAATGACAAGCATCTAGTAATCAACATCTTAGATCAGAGTACAAATTATTATTGGCTAGTGTTGTCACTCATTTTTTTCAAGCAATTTTCAAGGAGAAAGTTGTTGTTGTTACATTTATATACTGCCCCATAGCCCACACTCTCTGGGCAGTTTACAAAGGTTGAGGTTCCCACTCTTGCAGAACATGTGAGGAATTTTGAAGGAAGCTGAGAAGGTTCTGACATGCCAAGCAAAATTCCTCCAAGGAGCTTTCCACATGCTTATGTCATCACTGAATTAGGTCCTCACTGAATTCCATCTAAAGCTCGGCTTTAGAGAACCTGTGGAGGGCCAGCCTTGCAAGTTTGCAGAGTTTGCAAAGCACCTGAGAGGCTAAGCGAGCCTCCCAAACTCTCAACAAAGTGCACATTCCAGAGCCTCTGGGAAAGTGTACAATTCCCCTGATCACACCATTAGCATGGCCAGGGGAATTGCACACTTTCTGGAGCCCCGGAAAGTTTGCTTTGCATTCCCCCCCCCCCATGCCAATTGTGGCCTTAAAGGCCCACTTAATGCAAGGTTAAGAGGGCCTTCAAGGCCCTAATCGGTGGGGGGAGGAGGGGAAGAAATATGATTTCCCCAAGGCTGGGGAAATTGTGTATTTTTTCCATCCATTCTAATGGTGGCCACTGCCATTAGAGGGGAGGGGGAAAATACACAGTTTCCCCAGACTAGGGGAAATCACATTTCTTCTCCCCCACACACACCAATAGGAGCCTTAAAGACCCTGGCCCTGAAGGCCCCAATCAGTGCAGGGGGGGAGGGAAACGCAATTTCCACAAGGTTGAAAATTGCAGATTTTCTCCCTCCACTTTGGCAGAGTGGAGGGAGAAAGCAGCCACCATTAATGTGGGGAAAATGGACAAAGGGAGCAAGAGCAGTCGGGTGCAGGCCTGCCCTAGCACTAGTCCCTTTAGTTCCGGACACGAGGGTGTCTGCTGCCCTCGCAGGCCCAGGCAGATTTTCGCTCCAATACCATCTAAAGCAAAGTTTAGAGCAAATCTGGAGGATCCTTTCAGATTTTCAAGAGAAGCATAGAGTTTCAATAAGTCTAGTAAGATTTCTCTGAAGTTTTGAGCATCCCTGTTATTGGTGTGACAAAACACTTGGACTGACTGAAACCCTATTTCATCTTTTTAAGTGTTCCCAATTTTGCAAACCAAAAGCTAGAGAAAGACCTCTGGTGTTCATAAGTTCTCTAATATCATTTAGCTTCTGAGCCCTGTATCAATAAAGCTTAGTTTCGATTGTTCCATTCAAGGTGCTTCCATGTTGATTTAACTTTATTGCATGGTCTTGGGATTGAAATGGATATCAGAAGCTGCATAATAGTTTTTAGGCAACACTGATTACATTCCAATATATTTACTTTGAAACTTCTTGTTAAAACCTGAAAATGCACAAGATGTATAACATAAAATGGAACAATAATCAAGGAGTGTTCAGTTGCTACCATGAAAGACAGCGCCTTATGGTGACAAATAACATAGTCATCCAACTCTGCTTTGCTCGTTGCAAACTATTCTTGACATTTTTGCAACAGAGCAATCTGAGCACATGACTGACTGTGTAAAAAATAAAATAAAAAATACATGTCCTGATGGTAGAATAGCCCCTACGGTGGCTATTAATAGCCCTCAATGTAGCTATTACTATTACCTTTCTACACATAAGACTGCAGATGAATGGAGGCATCACCAGTGTTGTAGGCAGAGAAGGTGCCGAGGAAATAAAGACACAGACATCAGACCTTGGGATAACTAGGGCCTCTTTATTTAACATGGGTAATTCACCCCTCTCTGGATCTGCATGTGAAAGTGCAGGAATCTATTAAATCCTTTCTATAGGCAACTAGCCTGCCTTCTGGATGAGCCATTCAGCCAAAGCCCCTCATGGCTGGCGTGTGTTAGCATAGCAGGCTATACGATTTGACAATAAGGCTACTGGTTACCTCTTTGGTGAAATCTTTGGCTGAACACCATTATTTATCCTCATCCAATAAACGTAGTGATGAAAGAATCATAAGTACACCTAACTACACCTGTACATCTAACTACACCTGTTCACATTTATCCCTTCACATTTATCCCTTTCTCCTTTTCCACCTGTTTCTACCTATTAATTTTCAAGCTTCTTGAATTATAGATTTGTATTTTGTTTATTATTGCAGAGACTGCACAGGGTATAAGGAGCCTTGGGCAAGATGTTCTTCGACCCCCTATTACCAGCCTGGTGGGTCCCCCAAAGAACCTTACTGGGGGTGGACTGGGGGGCATATGGAGATGGCAGTGGTGCTTAACTTGCTACACTGAACATTCTCGGAAAATGAATATGGCAGAAGCTGCTGCAGCTGCTTTCCCAGGCACTTCACAGCATCAGGCTGAACACCATGCCTTAAGATATGTTAATATAACAACATAAGAACCATGCTGGATCAGACCAAGGGTCCATCTAGGCCAGCACTTTGTTATAGTGGCCAACCAGCTGTTGACTGGGAAACCACAAGCAGGAGACAAGTGTAACACCACCCCCTGGCCATTTTCCCTAGCAACTGGTGTACATAGGCACACTGCCTCTGATACTGGAGGTAGCATATAGCTATCAGGAATAGTAGCTATTGATAGCCTTGTCTTCCAGGAATTCGTCTAAGCCCCTTTTATGTCTTGGTACCCAGTGTGAGGTAGTTGACTGCAAATTTTAATAACTGTACTGTGTAACAGAGAAATGCTGTAACTACTGTTGCTACCCGATCAGTTAATACAGGATCACACAAGAATGCATTTAAGCACAAAATTCTCATATTTTACTGCATATTGGATCCTGAAAGTCTTTAATAAATTAAAATAGTAGAAGAGGAGTGCATAACATGTACCCCTCCAGATGTTTTGGCCTACAACTCCAAAAATTCTTCACTATTGGCTATGCTGGCTAGGATTGATGGGAGCTGAAGGCCAAAACATCTGGAGGGTCACAGGTTGGCCACCCTTGACAGCTTAAAAAAACTAGCATAGGAAAGGATGCATTAATTATAATAGTACATATATGGAAAATACATCCTTAAAGCTGTCTGCATAACAGGCTAAAAAGTTGTTAACTGGTTTATAAATGTCAACAGACAAGAAGTTTATAAAATCCATTATTCAAGTATGCTTATAGGTAGTATCTAAAACCTATGTTTTGTGACTGTTTAGTGCAGAAAATGCCAGATAAACACATTTTAAATCCAAATCAACACTAAGCTTATTGAGCCACACAACCATTATTACAAGTCTGGGAAGATATATAAATGTGGGGAATATTGATTAGGCTACAAATGGATGTTTCATAAGCAGTTTGTTTAAATGTAACTAACAAAACAGGATTATACCCCACTTCCAATGTAGTAAATGGAAAGACTCAATTTGGTTTCAATTGAAACCCAACTAAATGTGAATGAAGACTGTATTCTTTTTCGTCAAAACAAATCCCTATAGCAAATCAGTTATCACAGTAATGTGCTTCTGTAAGTCTTTGGCTTGAAATTGTACATTAGACTGATAGCAAAGCAAAAAGAACTCATGAACCACAACCTCTCAACTACTTAAACACTTAAAATGGGACTTATTTATTCATAGGCCAAAGGCAGAGTTTACATACAGATGGAAAACAGGGGTCGACATTCAGAACATATACAGGAGCAGAAGAAACAAACTTGCTAAGATCCTGGCTACAATAAATAACCTCATTTAATGGGGAGTACAATTAAGTATGTATACAACAAATCCACCACTTACCCTCTCTCAGACTAACTGCCACTCCCTAACTGACCCAACTGTCAGTGAGAGTGTGCTGTCCCACACTCCCTATTTCTATCATGGAGGGAGGGGTTTCTGTCTTGACAGACAGGTCCTTGAGCTTATTTGCCAAACCTACCAGATCACTTAAATTTCCTACTTCTCTTTCTGGAAAGGCCTCTGAACAAAGAGCATAGCCAGGTTGTAATAAACACCCACATTTATATCACTGTACATTCCAAGCTAACACTCCAGCTTCACCTCCTTCACGCCCCCAACCAATAAGCTGAGTATGTGAAAGAAATATTGCAGAAATCACCTGAAGTATACATGATCAGATCTTCCCAGGCTATTGATTGGTCAGTTTGAATTTCCTTCTATGGGAGCTGCCCAGCCCCCCCCCCCCGAGTATCTGTGTCTGTGAAGGAAGCCCCCTTTGTATTCACTTGGATAGTAAAGAGAGAATATTGGCCTATGCTCTGTACAAAAAAACAAAAGGAGGAGAACATCCTCTCATGGTAAAAAAAAGGAAGAGAAGCAGGTTCTCAGAATGCTAAGATACTTTATTGTTGATGCCCAACGCAAGTCTGCCTATGTTGATTTTTTAAGGCCTTCTTCAGGGGGTTGGTAAGAGATGTCTGCAGAAAACTCTTAGCAGGATGATAGTCTCCTATGATATTCACTGGTGACTGAATATCTATGCTCTGTACACACACTCACCATACGCTGCTTTGGTGAGTTCCTCTTAGTATCTTGAATAGTAAGGTTTTATGAGCTAATTTGATGTTTCATTTTATTTTTCAAAAAACACACAATTATCTAGTTCTTAGCTTCTCATTCTTTGTTCTTCAATAAATACATTGGGTTGGAAATTGGAGTTGCTTTGATTTTGATGCCTAGTTTGGAAGGTGGCCCTCCCATCCACTGGTAATGCTTGATAAACCCACTAACCAAATTGTTAATGAATTTGAAGGAAGTTGTGGGAAAGGGACATATTCTGCTCCATGTATACAATCCATTAGCCTATGTTGGCAGAATATTTTTTTTAAAAAGTGTTACCTCTGAGACAAACACAAAAGGGTGTCTTGCAGCCTATTATTCCTTGCAGGGTGGATATGGAACTTCTATGCAAATTTTGCCCTCTTATGTTTTTTTTCTTTTTTGGTGATGGGTAAGTGGCCACTTGAATGTAAAAGGGATATCTCAAGGCATTGCCAGAGAGGGGAATAGTGTGAACTATACCTCTGAGAAATGTGATTGAATAGATTTCAAGAGAAACCCAAAGAAACAAAGGAAAAGTAAACATGTATTCAAAAGGAGGATGAAAAAGCAATTGTTGAAGAATTCAGAATATTAACAAATTTATAAGGAAGTGTAATGTGCTTTGAAGTCTGTATACTTCTGTATTTTGAGGGGAGGCAGAGGTGTTTTGCTTTTGTTTTAAGCCAAACACAAAGGACAAACTTTTATTTTCTGTCACTTCCCATCACACTTCTTTTAAATGTGTCACAGAATTTCATGTTGTTCTCTCTTTTGAAATGCCTAGCATCCTGTGATCCTGTGGTATTTAATCTTACTATTTTGCAAATCAAAGAGTGGAAATTGTATAATCACACAGGATTATTATTATTTTTGCAACGCCACTTTAATGATATAGCATTATGGATACCATATACATTTTCTTAATCCTCTTATTCCAGAAGTGCACTCCAATATCTACAAATCATTAGCAATTTATCTCTGTTCGCCTTACTATGGTGGCCCGCACCTTTCCACAAACCAAATAGTTTCAACTATTCTCCAAAACAGCCTTCCACAATGGAGGACACACCAACTCCAGCCATCCTGGGGAATTGGCTATGTGGGCTTAGGCTGATGGGAATTGTAGTCCAAAACACCTGGAGGGTACCACCTTGGAAAAGGCTGCTCTAAGACATATAAGGTCTACAGAGACTTTATTATTAAGTATACTGTTTTCAGTCACATTTTGCATGTTATGTTATATCACAGTAGTTCTCATTTCATAGCAATTGCAACTGAGATAAATGATGGCTTCTGGACTTTCCCCTGAGATAGGGACTAGGGTTTTCGCTCCAATTAAAAGTATCAATATCCCAAGTGTCAGAGAAATGCGAATCACGTATCACTTCCCAGATCTATTTTCTGCTAATTGTTGCCATTATCTAGACAACATAAAGCTAACAGCAGCACTGTTGGTGTTTGTGGACTGTGGTGGAGGCAACAGGCACTCCCCAGGCTAAGTGGAATGTCTTTTCCTGCCTCAGAGGACAGTTTTAGAGATGTATGAGAATGTTGTTTTTGCTTGCAAAACATGTGAGCATGCCCCGTTTGAAGCTCTGGACATAAGTGTGAAAACATATCTGCTGAGAATATTCAAAATGGTTGAACATGTGCTCATGCTCTCAATCCCAAATCCCACTTTGATTTGTGCGATTTTTTTTAGTTCATGCAAACTTTCTAAGTAGACTGAATCTGCTCTGCTTTACCCTATGGAGGAAATTGGCACAAACCCTCATGAGCAAATTAGTTGCAATTAATTTTCATTAAAAGCAACACAATACATCATATTCATTACTCACTTAAGACATATTTATTTCAATGGGACTTCGTGGCAACTAAAGTTTGGTAAATGTGTTCCACATCTTTGGACTGGTGCTCATACCAGGTTGTGGACAAAGACTGAGGTAATGTGAAAAAGTTATCCTTTCTGTAACTAATGTTAAAACACAGCTTGCTGTGAATGCAGAAAGAAATTGTTTTCAATACCTTGCTGCTTCTGGGGATCATAAATCTGCAGCCCAAACAGTGGTGATCTCTCACTTCTTAGAAGCGTCACATTTCTAGTAATCAAATTCAGCTGGAAAATAGAGCCATTCATATAATCTGTCCAGAAAATATAATTCCTATGGTGTGAGAGTCCAAATGGATGGTTCAGTTCTTTTCCACTGTAGACCACCTGCAATTAATTTACAGTAGTTAAATAGTTACTATGGCATCCTTAAAAGCTTAAGAATTCAATGAGAAGGAAGGCGAGATGGGCATTATTGCCTATACTTAAAGAAGCCTAAATTCAATCCCTAAAGCAGATCTCCAGACATTTTGGACTTCAACTCCCAGAATTCCTCTCCATTGTTCATGCCGGAAGGGGTTCATGAGAGTTGAAGCCCAAAGCATCTAGAGACCTACTTCTACCCACCTCTTTACTAAAGCACCAAATTAATAACATTAAGATAAGACCATTGTGCCAGTTTGACAGACCATTCCTCTTTCCATATAGTCACCATCTGCTATTGTGAAAATCTGTATGAGTTTGTGCAGGCAATTATTCTGTGTATCAGGATGTTTAAGCAGTAGTTCTATGGTCCCTGGGAGGACATCCCAGGAGCCATAAAATGTGTAAATTTCCGCTTCTGAGAGTGGAAAGGGAGGTCTGACCTTGGAGGAGTGCTCTAACCTCACAAACCCACTCCCAGTTGCCACAGAAATGTCTGTGGCCCTTGGCTCTCCAATGTTGGCACTCTGACATCTGTAGAAGCAAAAAGCGGAAACTGCACAAGTTTGCAGCAAAACAGTCAGTTTAGATTTTCCCTTTGCAGAGAGTCTTCTACAGTATTGCTGTAACTTTCTGGATTTTTATCCAATCCTAAAAGATGGGATGAGATTAAATGTAGGGAAGCAACCACTAATAGGGCTTTTCACACATCATAAAGAAATTGTATTAGGACATTTCTTCTAAGACTATTGATAGTTTGTCCTAAATAGGACTATTTCCAAGACTTGGAAGCATACAAACTGGTGAATATTATCTACAGTAACTATATTGTGTACTGCCAAATGGCTTGGTTAGATTTTGAAGTATAAGATTCTCTATGTTCATAGCCTTAGGATTTTACTCAAGTGATTAATAATAGTTTGGATCAATATCTTTTGAGGTAAAGCACTGATCTCAGATATAAATTGTTGACTCTACCACCTTGTTTTCTAGGCACAATGCCTCCTAAACACACTTACTAGGGACTAAGCCCAACTAGACAATAAGTGGAAAGAATCTAGATACATTGGACTTAGGTTCCATTAGTTTCAATAAGTCCACTCTAAGTATAATTAAACGTAGATCCAACCCACTGTGATTCACTTCCTACAAAACATTCATAGGATTGTGCTGACAATCTGTAACTTTTCCCTAGAAGTGGGATCCAATGTAGACACATGGGATCCCATATGTAGACATTACCTTTAACTGCTTCATTAATGAACCGCGTATGGATATCTCATGTTAACTTTGGATATTTAAACTGGTTTAAGTGTTTTGTAGACAGCAGCAGTTCCCTCATCCTGTGATTAAACATTTTAAAGCATAGACCTGCAAGTGTCTATGAAGCCATAGAGATGACCAAACTACCTCAGGGTGAGTTCTCAACCAGGATAGGCTGGTCTTTTGCATCATCCTGCCAAATAGTAAGGAGGATTGAACCCATTATAAGCAGATATTTGGTTGAATGTAAAATAAAATTATTGTCTATATCTACCATATGGAAAGGGAGAAAAATGTTTCTGAGCTCCAAACCTTCTATAGAAAACATATTTGCAATATGCAGTAGAATTCTCAGGGCTTTTTTTTAACATGCATTTGTGTTGGAGAAGCAGCATGTGACTATTCCATAACATGTAGAGTGTATTGTGCCAACATGTGCAAATAAATTAATATAATCGTGAAAGCATTCACATTCGTTTTAATGTGATTTTTTGTAGCTTGCTGCCATACACACAACTCAGTTCAGTGTTCACACAGGAGCATTAGATAATAAAGCCGCTTTGTGTTACTCCTCCCTCTGAAGCAAAGAAATAAATTCTGGGCCATACTTTTTTCCTGCATCAGAGTGACAGCTAAGCTACCACAATGGCCCTTTTGCTGGGTCTCTCCGCAGGGTCAACTAACAAGGCAGCCCTAAAGAGAACCAGGAAAAAGGAAAGTGGCAATATCATTAAGCGAAATGAAAACTTATGAGCAACACAGCAGCATGTTTTCTTTCACCTTTCTGTCAGTTCCATTCAAAAATATTCTTTCAATGTGATCATAATAGGCATCACACCAGTACAATACATTGCTTCGATAGTCCAAAGTTAATCCATTTGGCCACAACATCTTTGATGTCACAAAAATCTGCCGGTTGTAGCCATTCATCCATGCCTTCTCAATTCTTCCCACGCTATCATCTATTTCATCTTCTTCCCAGTCTGTCCAATACATCCAACTATGAAATAACAAATAAGAACATTCATTTAGTCTTTGAACCATGTAATTTAGGTTGTAGAATGCCTATTACATAAAGGCTGAAATGCCTTTATGGTTCTAGTTTGATTTAAGCTTTCTAAATGTTGTTTTCCTTCTCCCGAGAGAAATAAATGAGCAACAGAGGCAGTGCACCGGGGGGGGGGGGGGAGTCACTTCTATTATGTGCTGCTCAACAGAGAATAAAATCAATTATGTGATTAAAAAGTGAATAGATTGACATAAAAAGTCTGAGCTCTGTTAATGAGCTGCAGTGGGGTTATGAAATTTTGAAGGGCTTTTTCTTTCTTTCTAAAAACTGGCAAACTGACTTTATTACAAAGAGTAGAACTGTGCAAAGATTGGCTAATTTTAACTTGTTTTTCCAATGCAAATTGCTTGAAGAAACTTTAAACCCCTTCCTCTAAAACAAATTTACTTTTGTAAAATGTTGTGAATACTTTTATAACTTCAACACATTTTGGGAGAATGATGAAGAAATTGGGAAGTATCCAATGTTAGACCCACAGACTTAAGTCTCATTCATTTCAAAGGGTCTACTTTATAAAGGACTAAAATTGAATACTCCCATTACTTATTATTTTGTAATCATAAGACGGACAAACACTCCACATTTATTGCAAAATACATCCATAACAGTTTAATATTTTGGACTTAATCCATTCAGTAATTATCCGGAAAATATATTTGTTTAGATTTCTATAAGTGATTTAATGTGCTGCATTAGTAGGCATTAGTGGATCTCTCCCCTTGCCCCTTTATAATGTAGAAAGTATGTATAAATAATGTAATAGCTACCAGTGCTTTAAATGAGTAATCACTTTCTTACAAAGCTAAACTGAAGATACTGTTGACTCTGAGCATAAGACTGTAAGAAGTACTATGCTGGATCAGACCAAAAGCCTGCCTGCTCCAGCATTCTCTTTGCACAGAGACCAACAAGATGCTTATGAGGCCTAAATGAGTGCAAGAACACTCTCTTGCTTGCTTGTATCTCCCAGCATCATGACTAGTAGTGATTGATAACCTTAACCTCCATGAATTACTACATGTCATACATTAGATATATCTCATACACTAATGGCTGTATGAGTTGCAATGCTTAGGGATGTCACGTGTGTCTATTTAGGTCTGTGAGGGCAGAGCAGCCCTCATGGGCCCAAGTGGATGTGCCCGGTGCAAGGATGGATTCAAGGGCCTAGTGCTCATGAGCTAATGAGTACTTGGGCGGGGATCCACCCTGGCTTGTGAGATTGTCCTTTCCCCCGCTGCATTAATGGTAGCCATCATAAATGCAGCAGGAGAAATATGCAATATCCCCAGCCTTGGGTGAATTGTGCATTTCCCACCACCACCAATGGGGGGCTAAAAAGCTCTAATAACACATGTATTAATACAGCCTTTAAGGCCCCCATCAGTGGTAGGAAAGGGAAACACATAATTTCCCCAAGGCTGGAGAAATTGCGTATTTCCCCCTCTGTGCTAATGGCAGCCACCATTAGCACAGAGGGGGGATTTATGCAATTTCACCAGGAGAACATGCAATTTCCCCAACCTTGGGGAAAACATATGTTTCTCCCCCTCCCCTTTGATGGGGGGGGGGCTTAAAGGCCCTTCACTTGGCAGTAGGGGAAAAAGGCGTGATTTCCCCAAAGCTGGGGAAATAGGGAGTTTCCCCTCTCTGTGCTAATGGCAGCCACCATTAGCATGGTGGGGGAAATTGCACACTTTCTGGAGGCTCTGGAAGGCGCTCTTTCCCCCCCTGCTCCAACGGGGGCCTTAAAGGCCCCATTAATGCAAGGGTACCTTTGCGTTCATGAGGATTTTAAGGTCCCCATTGGCAAGGCCGGAAGGCATACTTTCTGGAGCCAAAGCCAGGGAGGGTGGCTGCCAAGCACTCATGAAGCTTGTGAGCAGTCAGGCAGGGGTTTGCAGGGCCTGGTTCATGGGGGCAGGCAGATAAAATCTCTCGGATAAGAGCCAACTTAGATGCCATTGTTATAGCAGAGGCTGACAGTGGAGTGTCCAGCGACTCCACAAGTAGGATTACACTTGATCAGTTTCAGTTGGTGAGTACCGAGGACGTGGACAAGGTGCTTGGATGTGTTAGG
The DNA here is from genome assembly GCA_029215795.1 of Anniella stebbinsi. NCBI lineage: Eukaryota > Metazoa > Chordata > Lepidosauria > Squamata > Anniellidae > Anniella > Anniella stebbinsi. The sequence goes on along the minus strand of JARDYH010000001.1, from coordinate 236,564,990 downwards.
AGGACGACTTGCCCTCTGGATCCCTGTCCTTCTTGGCTGGTCGTCCAGGGAGGAGATGCAGTTAGATCACATCTACAACATCTCATTAATGCATCTCTCAGGGAGGGGAGTTTTCAATCATGTTTAAAAGAAGTGGTGGTACGGCCGCTTCTAAAAAAGCCCTCCCTGGATCCCCTGGACCTTAATAACTACAGGCCAGTATCAAACCTTCCATTTTTGGGCAAGGTGATTGAGAGGGCGGTTGCCTTCCAACTCCAAGCAGTCTTGGATGACACTGATTTTGTAGACCCATTTCAAACCAGCTTCAGGGCAGGATACGGAGTTGAGACCACTTTGGTTGCCTTAGTGGATGATCTACACCTCAGTATTGACAGGGGGAGTGTGTCCCAGCTGGTACTCCTGGACCTCTCAGCGGCTTTCGATACCATCGACCATGGTATCCTTCTGGAGCGCCTGAGGGAATTGGGAATTAGGGGCACTGTGCTTCAGTGGTTCCGATCCTATCTCTCGGGCAGGTTCCAGATGGTGATGCTTGGGGATAGCTGCTCTTCAAAAAAGGAGTTGCTATGTGGTGTACCACAAGGTGCCATCCTTTCCACAATGCTGTTTAACATTTACATGAAACCGCTGGGAGAGATCATCCGGAGGCATGGGGCGGGGTGCTATCAATACACTGATGACACCCAAATATATTTCTCTATGCCTTCGACAACATTGTCACCTAAGGATAGTGTGTCCCCTCTGAATGATTGCTTGGAGGCGGTAATGGGCTGGATGAGGAAAAACAAACTGAAGCTGAATCCAGATAAGACGGAGGTGCTCGCTGTCAAAGGCCCCAACCTGGGTTTGGATGTGTGTCAACCGGTTCTGGATGGGGTTACACTCCCCCTGAAAGACTGTGTTTGCAGCTTGGGGGTACTCCTGGATCCGTCGCTCCAAATGACAGCTCAGATAGATGCAACGGCCAGGAGTGCCTACTATCAGCTTCGGCTGATACGCCAGCTGCGCCCCTTCCTAGATTTGAAAGACCTAAAGACGGTAGTGCACATGCTGGTAACTTCGAGGCTTGACTTCTGCAATGCACTGTACATAGGGCTACCTTTGTGCCTAGTCCAGAAACTTCAACTTGTTCAAAATATGGCAGCCAGGTTGGTCACCGGTACATCTAGGGGTGACCACATTACACCAGTTTTTAAATCGCTTCATTGGCTGCCAATCAGTTTCCGGGCGAAGTGTAAAGTTTTGGTTATTACCTTTAAAGCCCTACATGGTTTGGGTCCAGGTTACCTGCGGGATTGCCTTCTCCCGTACAATCCGCCCCGCACACTCAGGTCCTCTGGGAAGAACTTACTCAAATCAGCCAGAACTAGGCTGACGAGTGTTACCCAGAGGACCTTCTCTTCCACCGCTCTCAGACTGTGGAATGGTCTGCCGGAGGAGATTAGACAAATTAGCAGTCTTCATGAATTTAAGAGAGTCATGAAGACTGCTCTCTTCCGGCAGGCCTATCCAGATGAATTTTAAGATGTTTTTAATGATGTATTTTTTTCTTGTTTTTAAAATTTTTAACTGTTTTGTGATTCTTGTGTTTTATATTGTTGCTGTTCCCCACCTCGATCCGGAGGGAGAGGCGGGTTATAAATAATAATAATAATAATAATAATAATAATAATAATAATTATTACAGTGAAATGTGTACATTAAAATCAAAAGTGTTGCTTGCCTGGGCTGCTGGGGCCAATTACCCCTTACCCCCCATGTACCAGTCCTAAGTAGGGATGGGAGAACCAGTGAAAGCATGTCACGGTTCTCCTAGTTCCACCTTGAAGCTGAGTCCACCTCATTTCCATTCCCAATTATAAACTTTTTTTGATGTTTGAACATGAAAAAAATGTTTGTTTGAGTAAGCATTGTTTTAAAGCTTGCACAAAAATGTGCACTTTCCCTAGTGATTTAAGCATAACAATGTACATTTCCCCCCAAATACACACTTTTAAAATGCATTTTTTCTACATTATGCATTTTTGAACCAGCATCGCAAGTTCAGGAATGTGCACACTTTGCCCACAAAATGTGCTCATGTTTGCATTGGGGGGGGGGGGGCGGTGAATGGGTCAAGTTCTGGTCACAAACAAACTGATGTGATTATTCAGTTTTACTGCCGAATTAAGACAATGTTGGACACACACCTATCCTAAATTTTGATGCAACTTTATTTTGTAGGTCTGATGCCAAGCATGTTGAAAGATAACACAACAGTAAAAGAACTGGAACTTCAGAGTCTGTTTCAGTATGTGTTATCTATTAGGAGTGTTGGCTCATTTTTAGATGTGCGGTACTCAACATTTTATAAGCAAAAGATATCGGTTCAGATATAGCTGGTGCTCATCTGACGGTGGCTTTAGTGAACTCTTTATGTCAGCTGTCTAGAACTGAAGTAAATAACCAGATCAATATACTCTTTACTCTTCTCAACAGTACAATGAATCAATAGCACTTGCAAACATTTATTTGACTTGTTAAAAGGCCATTACTTAAAATAGGCCTCTTTGTTTTGCAGCTTCTACCTGTCATGTCCCAAACCAGGCTCAGTGTAAGTGGCATTGATGCTCACATTTGGAATTCATTAAAATATAGACAAAAGTCCAACAATATTTATTTGTAGCATGAAGAGAAGAATAATGCAGTAATTAACCTTTATATTAAAACAACAACAACCCTCAGGTATATTATTATAAAGTGAGGGGTGGAGATGCAAACTGTTGGGCAGAGGATGGCTGAAATACTTCTGGTTCGCTACAGTAGTTATTATTATTATTATTATTATTATTATTATAAATGTAAGTTATGACATTCCTTTTCAAACATTCCTTTCTGAAGTGTACAATCTTAGCACAATTTGTAACACTATGCTACAAATGTAGCAGATTGCAGCCCATGAACGGGAACATGTTGCAAACACAATTGCCAACATCAATTTGATAGTGGTCTAGCTTATATCGTTTCAATCAATATTGGTTCCTTTGGAATGGTTTATGTTCATCCAAGTATAATGTAAATGTGCAAACACTGGAGGTACCTATATGAGTCATTCTATAGGCATATTTCATTAGACTGTTTGTGTATATTCAGTCACAGGCTGGTTTACTTTAGTACGAGAGCAGTATGAAGAAGGTTCATTTGCTACATGCTATCTAAAAAAACAGGTTGGATTTGAATAATGGATGATATGGAAAGTGGTTTGTTACGTTGCATTTTTATTTTGTAAGGCCTTGAGAGTTGAAGTATTAAAATCTATGAATATTACTATAAATGCACTAAAACTAGTGGAAGCAGTAGGGAAGACTGGGTTATAAAGTACGTTCACTTGACATTGTGATCTATTTTGAAATGAACTGTGGAGTACATTATGAGTACTTTGAGTACTGACTTCTGTCTCCTGTGCCCCAAGCTGACCTTTATTCCAGTCAAAGCAGAGCAAATAGCATTCTAACTAATATGAAACTCATAAATTCTCAACAAATCTATCATTTCTTCGCTCACTAAACTACAATCACACCCCTTCATGAAAAACACACATACCTATTTGCACAGTCAGACCAATCCTGTGGCCTGATTTCCCTAGGGCAAATGTTTCTGCTTTGGGAGAACATAGTCCATTGCTATATTAGAGTTTTGCTTTCCCAAAGCCTTTTGCACTATTCTTTGAAGGGGAAACATGATCAAAAGGCGCATTTGTTTCTCCTTACAGTTTTAGCCTTCTGGCCAAGTAGCTCAGTATATGGTGGCCTCATTTAAAAACAACAACACAAAACCAAATTTCAGTCCGCCTGAACTCTGACAACTTACATTATTTTTAAAATTGTATAAAGATTGAGTTGAAACTAGGTGTTGGCAAAGTCACCCTGAATCAGGACAAAGGTGTTGTGAATCCATGGCTAGTTCAACTCAATCTTTATGCAATTTAAAAGGAGGATGTCAGTTATCAGAGCTGTCTTGCTGACAGAGTTCAATGAATACTGCTGCATACTAGAAAGGCTAATACCAAAGTTATGTCTATAATAGATGGAAGCATTGTATTTGTGAATCAGCTTAAGATTGTAAAGCCACAATTTGTATTCAGACTTGAAGCTCCTAAGGACTCTTGCAAAGACATAAGATATAGCACTGGGTTATGCATTTGGGATGAAGAGATCTTGAACATGAGTAAATATCAAAATACCTAGACAAACAGCTATTAGTGTGACAACTGAACAGGCTTACGAGTGCCTGATTGTTTTGAATTCAACTGTGAAGTTTGGCAAATTGGTTCTTGAACTGTATTTGGATTAAAGGATATGAACAACTGAATAGCATTGTAGAATTGACTTTCAGAGATTTGATCTCACTTTTAAAAAGATGTGCGTATGGTGCAAGTCTATACTTACATCCTGTTACCATACTTTACATATTCCCTCAATAGCATTAGAAATTTAACAATATCAAGTCAAGTTTATTGTAATATAGCAGTTAGCCATTATACCCCAAAATTAAACAATGCTATGATGTACCTCTTGGAATATTTAGGAATCAAGTCAAACTATTAGTTCTACTATAATATTGAGTCAGATTCTTCTATATTCATTTGACTCCAAATTTCAGACTAAGGCCCCGATCTCCCACAGAATTAAATTCATTTAAATCCACTGAAATATGTGGTTTAATGATGCAAGACAAAGTAATTAGATATTTTATACAATTTCAAAATAGTCTAGATTTTTTTAAAAATGAAAAGCATTTATACCCATTAACAGGATCCACAACAATTCCTCGGGGATGAGACATGTCTCCTTCTAACAGAGTTTTCCGACTTTGAGAGGCTTTCTCTAATCTGGCAACATTAATTGTTTTCCTGTAGCCATCATTTGTCCAAAACAGATTGTTTCCGATCCAGTCTACTGCAATGCCTTCTACATTGTCGAGATCTGTTTAAACAAACAATATATAAAACACGATATATTATTCTTATTTTTCTTTATTCATTAAATAAAACTTGTTCACTTATCTTTATTGGTCCAAATGTGGTTAAAGCAGTTTCATGTGTATACTATGGCCCAATATATTTGCACCAGTATATCCATCTGTATTTCCAGCAGACTTATATTTGCACAGTCATCATGACTGTATGGTCTGATATGATGCACAGGCAAAGCAAACAATTGAACATAGCAAATCTTGAACATGCCAGAGACATCATTATGTAAGATCAAAACAGATATCCAGTGTTGTACAGTACTAGAGGATTGGCTTGTATTTCTATTCAGCCATGAAAGCTATTTACTGGCTTGAACAGGAATTAATCTCTCAGACTGTTAATCATTGTTGTCAAGAAAAAAGATTTGTTACTTTGTAGGTACAATAAAGAGATTTTAATGAACACCATAGCATGCATATATATAAAAATAGATGTATGAAAGCTGAAAGCTTCTGATTTAAGAGAATCCTCTGGTTAACATTGTGATAGCACAGAAAGCATCTGTTTCAAAAAACGTAATTTAGGCATATCTAAAAATCACTATTCAAATAATTAAAACGCTTTCCTATTCCTTTTAGATCTAATGATCTAAAAGGAATAGGAAAGTGTTTTAATTCTTTGAATTAAACTCAAGAAATTAGAAGAAGGAAAATAGAAAGCAAAAACATATTTCCATTTAAAAGACTTGATATATGGTTGGAAGCTCTACAAAAAACCCTTTGCTCTACCATACATCAAGTCTTTTAAATGGAAATATGTTTTTGCTTTCTATTTTCCTTCTTCTAATTTCTTGAGTGACACCAGACTTGACATTTTCCAAAGTAATTCCATGCTCCAATCCTATGCATGTCTATTCAGAATTATGGCTCATTGAATTCAGTGAGATTTACTCCTAAGTAAATGTGAGTAGAATTGCAGGGTACAGCAAGAATTTTTTTAGAAAACCAGTCCAAGCTCCAACATGGTAGATTAATTTGTTATATAGTACTTTTCAGTTTAGAAAAAGTAGCTAAGGCATGATTCAGGAAAATTCTGAATGCTTTTGAAAAAACAAAACAAAACACCCCAATATGCAACATTCATCTATGATGTAGCATTATACTAAAACTGAAGATGTTACTTTAAAACAATTTTCCTCACATGGCATGCAACTCATTTTCTAGAACTACAGGATGTGCATCAGAGATGAGGTGATTTAAGGTAAAACAGAAATAGAAACTGATTAGTTGAAATCGAAACAGATTAGCTAATGTAGCAAAAATGCAACCCTATTTACCAAGGCTGAATAGACCAATGGTTTTAAAACTTACTGGTACCAGGGAAACCTTTCTATGCTGACTTGCCTGCCAAAAAACTGCATGGACCCCCCCCCCCCCAATGTAGGTGGAAGAGCACTGCAATGCACAATCTCAGTGGGGCACTGATTACATTTGTTGCCATGTATGAATTCAGACTGCACCTAGAGTTTCTCCTCCCTGCCCAAGCTCCACTGTGGCCATGCAGAGAATTTCCCTTTTTTTAGGAAACCCTTACCAGCTATAATTTATTATAATCAAGTAATGCAAGGGTTTCTAGGAACACCACTGACTCCCAATCCCAATTGATGTATCACCCATTAGTGGGTCATAGGAGAGTTGTGAATGGCTTGCTTCATAGCTTACTGTTGATTTTTTTGCAAAACTATAGTATAAAGGATTTCACTTCATGGTGATGACTCATTAGTGCAAAGTAATTGTTGTTTCAGTACAATGTACACTTTTTGAAAGTTGTAAGTCATGGACAGGCACTAAAGTGCATTGTGCGTAATCCATTGAAAATTAAAGGGGTTTAAATCCCATTAATTTTAACAAGATTATAATTTAAATCTGAGGTTTAGAATTGCTTAATTTTGATTGGATTACAACCACTGTTGGTATTTCTGTGTCACTATCCACATTCAATAAAAGGATCCAGACCACATGTTGTCAGATAAAATGGAGTAGATGTACCAGAACTCAGAACCATTAAGGCTTTCCTCATTGTCTTTTAAGTGTAGTGTTGAATCACTTAAAAAGAGATTAAGTGTTCAGAACAAAGTGAAAGCACATGTGTTCAGTTATTATGTTACCTATCAACCAAATTGTATAGTGCCAAGTTTAGAACACAGTCCATGCCCTACTTTAACCCGTGTAATTTGATCAATATTCTTCATCTTATGATGGGTTATGTCACTGTTGGGCTCAGCTGTTTTCTTTATTAAATAGTTTGAGACTTTGAAGAAATGTTATATAAAAATGTAAGCGTTTTCGTGCATCTGTTTCTGAGACCACAAACACTTCTAGTATTATTATACACAGGTCTTCCCATACTAACAGATGTGTACATTACCCTACACATGTTCTAACTTTCATATCCTTCTCAGGACATAGATATGTACACCTGCATCTTTTTAAAGTAATGCAGCCCTTAAATAAAGTATGCAGTTCAATTACTGCATTTGTACCATCTTCAGCATGCCTTATAAGAAAAAAAAATCATATCTTTTAGTAACTAGTTCAGCCAGAACTAGGCTGGCGGGTGTTACCCAGAGGACCTTTTCTTCCATCGCTCCCAGACTATGGAATGGTCTGTCGGAGGAGGTTAGACAAATTGACAGTCTTCATGAATTTAAGAGAGTCATGAAGACTGTCCTCTTCTGACAGGCCTATCCAGATGAATTTTAAGATGTTTTTAATGTTGTATTGTTCTCTTGCTTTTAAAATTTTAACTGTTGTGATTTTTGTGTTTTATATTGTTGCTGTTCCCCGCCTCGATCCGAAGGGAGAGGCGGGCTAAAAATAATAATAATAATAATAATAATAATAATAATTATTATTATTATTATTATCTTCTAATAGAACATGAAAGGCAAAAGATGGGAAATCTATGGCTAACCAATAATGTAAATCACAACAAGTCTGATGGTTGGCTTTAAAAACACACAACTCTATTCCCTGTAATATCGTCAGAATAAGTGTCTGTGCACAAGAACTGTGGATTTTGCATGGATTAATGAAGAATCAGAGTGCAGATATGAGAACAATGTTATTTTAACATTGTAAGGCCTTTAGAAGAAGGAATGCTGCTATCACAGCATCAGAGGAAAAAAGCTTTGCAAATGAGGTGAGTTCATTTTATTGTCCAGGGAAACAGCTCTGTGATAATGAGTAAGACCATAGAAGTTTGATGCCCCTGGGATCCCCTGTGCATCATTTGGTCGCACAGGGACGACCTAGAGATGACCCTGGGATAACTGCACAGTGCAGACATGGCCAAAATTTCTGGCAAACTGGAATTCTTACCCAACAGGTACAATTTATCCCAAAAATTTTGGTTGTGTTGCGGGCATCTTGGGGTGGAGCCTGTGACATTGCTCCAAAGTACCTCATAAAGTACTTCCCCCTTGCTTGCAAAACTGCCATGAATGTTCTTGGGGCAATGAATTCATATAAAATATGGAAAGTAAATTAGAAATTTTCTGACAATTATTAATCGTTAAATGGAAAGGACGGATAATAATGGTGGTTCGATGTAAATGGAAACCAGTAAGACCACTATCACTGAAGTTCTGCTGTGTCATGGGTATCACAGCAAGGTATTTCAGAAGTACCTCCCTTGTTGCCAAATCATAGATGTTCCAACAGTCTTAAGCTCTTCCACCTGTTTTCTTTTCCTCTTCTTTATAGAGTTTGTATTTTACAGAGTACACAGTAGATTTATAAAGGCTCCAGCAGTATTGTGATACCAGCCCAGAAAGTTAATGTTAAAAAGGAGGGATGTGAGGCCTTCTGATTTTCAGTTCTAACAACAGTTATCATGGAGGTACATTTTCCCCCTTTTTTAAAGTACACATTTTTAAACTGTACAATTTATAGAGCTGATGTAGCATTGTGGATTTTGAGATATAATACACACACCACTCCCAGGACAAATTACACTCAGCCATGAGCTCTGTAGCTCGCCTTAGGCAGTTTTATGTTGCTTTTCAGCCTTCACCTCAACTGCTCCCCTATCTGCAATATATATTGGGATAATAATATTGCTGGCCTACTTTACATTGTTATGATAAGGATTACTGTAATTTCAAATACTTCAAGCTCTTAAGGGGAAACATACTGTCTGAATAATAAATGTTTGATCCAGGACACCACAGGTAAGGATCAACACACAGAAGGATCCTCATACGCCATTACAGATTATCTTCCACTGCAGCATGTACTGCAATTCCTGACCTCCAGTTCCCAACTAAGTGGAGGGGGTGAGACATGAGGCATCCACAGGGCTTTTATTCCCTCTAACACTGGCTGATTTTGTGCCACAGGAAACGAGAACTAGAAATTTGAAAGGATTTCAATTCACATTTTTCACAAATTCACAAATTTCAATTCACATTTTTAAGCAAACAAACCTGATTTGGATAACACATGTACAAAAATGGGTATTTTAAGGAAAATGTATACAAAGTATGTGCATTTTGTCACCAAATGCACTAAAATAATGCACAGTGTTGTGCTTTTAAAAAATTGCAGATTGATGCACAAATGAGTACATTCAAGACAAAAATAGACCAGAAATAAACTGATCAGTCCATCACGACAGAAAATAAGGCTCTGTTATAAAGAAACCCTACTGAAATACCATCATGCATAGGCATTTTACGCAAGATAGACCGGAGCCCTAAGTATTATTATACATCATTAATTACTATTTATAATAGTATTTCTTAACTGCCTTTCTGTCATCCTCCTGCAAATGTCAAAGTAGATAATAAAACAAGACTAGATCAATTTTCCTTTCCATACAACTCTCTCTGTGTGTTTTAAAGATTAATTGCAATTTTTCTTTTGAATGTGACTATACACATTAATGGATTTACTAAATTAGGTTCTGTTTTATTCAAGATACAGTATTATAACATTCAAGCTGAGGCACATCAGATTTAGATATCTGTACTTCAAAGTAACTCTGTTAATCTGCAAAGGTCAAGAACTGATTCCAGCACAACTGGATGCCGTGACCTGAAATAACAGAGTTCAACTTCATTTTTGTAATATAGGTATTAGAAGAATAGTTACTTAAATTCTGTGTCAGATATTCACAGCGTATGGTACACCACACATCTACTAGTACTTTCTTTTCCCTCCCAGCTCATCAAACACATTGAAAACAGTTATTATCCTCAAGCATTCTCAGAACACCAGACCTATAACCCAATACTCTCACAAAGATTATACTAGGCAGCAATCCCATTGCTCCGTGACAGTGTCTGGGTGGCCACAGGATTAGGATGACCATATGCAAAGGAGGACAGGGCCCCTGTAACTTTAACAGTTGTAGAGAAAAGGGAATTTCAGCCAGTGTCATTTGTATGCAATTAGTCCCTGGTGAAATTCCCTCTTCATCACAACAGTTAAAGTTGCAGGCGCTATACTAGACCATATACAAAGGAAGGCAGGGCCCCTGCAACTTTAACTGTTGTGATGAAGAGGGAATTTCACCAGGAACTAATTGCATACAAATGACACTGGCTGAAATTCCCTTTTCTTTACAACTGTTAAAGTTATTAAAGTTACATTAGCCCTGTCCTCCTTTTCATATGGTCAGCCTACACAGGATAGTTCAGATTCCCTAATCCAGGGCTAAGACAGCGCTCTGACCTTGGAGGAAAAATCAGAGATCCAGTCCCTCTTCCTGTTGCAGCTGAAGCAGAAAGACCCATACCACCTGGCCTCCAAGGTTGGAGACTAGACTTCAGAGAGGGAAAAATGGGAGCATTCCAGTGGGCAGGGAGGGAAGGAGACTGGAAATGCCAGGATACAAGATATTCTGAGCCCATCAGCCTCCTTCCTTCCCCTTCTAAAACGCTGTTGGTAGACAGGCAAAAAAGCCCACCTAGCAAAAAATGCAGAGATGGAGGTTGGGATGGTAAAGATTGCATCCGTGGCTCCTCCCACCTTGCACAGGATGCTTGTAAGCCTCCGAGTTCAGGGGCTTATCATCATCAAGGGCAGTGTGCAAAACATAGGACTGTGTCCTGAAGCTGCATAGTCTACTTTTATGTATGTTTACACAGAAGTAAAACCAGCAAAGAGACTATTCTTAAGCAGTATCACCAGACATGCAGATTTGCTCGGCTCATATATTCTTCTCAGGAGAGTGTTCTCTCTTTAAAATCCTTACAATAATACATTCTTCTAACGAAATATCTTTTAGATGGCTATTTAAAAGGATTGTATACATTTATCTCATCAATATGGGAGGGTTATTTGGTGGGAATGCAGAAAAGAACCATGCATTGCCTTTAGAGATTCATCTGCATTACCCGTATGACATTTCAATCCAGGATAATGATCTGTTATCAGCCTAGTTTTGTTATCTGTTCTCGAATTTGTATATTTTTGTGCATGTTTGTGTACTTTTTTGATATTTTATTATTTTCTGTACTTTTGATGTTTTATTTAGACCTGTTGTATGCTGCCTTTAGTGCCTCACATAAAGGCAGAAAGGCAGGGTAGAAATTATGTTAATAAGTAAATAAATGCTCACCTTCCACTTAACATCATTAAGGTGCAACCCTATGCTTGTTTAGACCGTAAAATGCCCCACAGACTAAACATGCAATGAAATGTTCATGAAAAAAGCATCAAGACACAAAAAAATGGCCACAGCGCTGTAATGTTGATCACCTCAGCAAGGGACATGAAGAACAGCAAATGAGATTAGTAAGCAAGGAAGGCATTCTGCTGTCACTTAAGTAGTAGAGCTTGAAATGCTTTTGTTTGAAATGTGTGTCTAGATATAGTCTGCTTAGATGATTGACTGTAACATTCTTTTCATATATACAATTTGGAATCAAGATATCTTGAAAATAGGCTCCCTTGTGAATTGAGTACCACTTGCTGCCTTTGATTTGAGAATATCCTCTCTCAGGGTATTTTGGACATGCAGCATATGTCAAAACCCAACAACAACTAAAGAGGAATCATTATACTAATGGTAAAATGCACCATGCAACAATGCTTTGGCAGGTCTTGCAGGCGGTTTGTGGAATAACAACATTATCCTTGAAACAATAAACATACAAAACCCTAGCAAAATGTAGAGCCAGTAAAATAGGAGCTGCAAAGTAATTTAAAGTATAGAACAAACTTTCCATTTCCTTCCCTCTAGTGAAATCCTTCCAGGCTCCACCTACCATCCTTTAAGATTGTCTCACGCTCTGAGCCATCAATTTTTTGACGTCCTATCAAGAAGCTTGTAGTATCAGCAAAATATATGTAATTGGTCTCAGCATGAAAGTCGAGAGCTCGAGGATTGACCAGGTTTTCTATGGGGATCATATATTCATCAGCCACTTTGGTATTCAGGTCCATTCCCCGTATGATCCCTGGGCGTCCCTTCCCATAAAACAGGAACAACTCATTCTTTGGTCCTGCATAAGAAAGATTACAAACATAAACCACCAATAGTGCCTAATTTCTTTACACTGGCTACTGTCACTGTTTAATTAACTTGTGCAATTAGCTATATATATATATATATATATATATATAATCAATACCTAAAATTAAGCTCTGGAATACTCTGAATGTATCTAAACTCAAGATGACTGGTTAATTTCATTATCTTAATTAAAACACAAATTACTTCTGTGACTAAGTTAAATCTAATTAATCACTGCCTTTTCTGTAACGATACATGTTTCAAAAACTGAATAGATCATAGGATAACATTATAGCTAGTTTAAAATGTGCCTTTATAATCTTGCAAGCAATTCACTAGGATGCACTGACTGACATTAACTCTAACAATACTGTAAACTTCAGCAAATTGAAGATACTATGCCAGATTTTCTGTTAAAGCCAGAGACCTGAAGCAAAGCAATGCGAAGAAAAGGATAAAACTTTCAGTTATTTTAAATACAAATGATGTATCCTGTCAACATAAAATATATAACATAATATGGCAATCATATTGCTTGTTTGCTTGTTCATTAAAAACTTGGCAATTTTGAAAATAGTATGAAGGAATCCCTTTATATATAGGGCACCCTTTATATAGATTTCCCCATTTTTTTTTAGGACTTAACACCATTAAGACACAATTCTATGTTTGTTAAGACAGAAAAACAGTCCTACAGGCTTTTGCACCCTTAGGATAATAATAATAATAATAATAATAATAATAATAATAATATATTTATTTATCACCCACCTCTCCCAACGGATCGAGGCGGGGAACAACACCAAACACAAAATACAAAAACTGATTAAAAGCAGATAAAACCAGTACATCATTAAAATACGAATAAAACACCAATAATACACTTTAAAATTCATCTAGGTAGGCCTGCCGGAAGAGATCAGTCTTTATAGGTCTTTTAAATTCCTGAAGACTAGTAAGTTGGCGAATCTCTCCCGGCAGGTCATTCCACAATCTGGGAGCGGCAGAAGAGAAGGTCCTCTGGGTCACGGTTGTCAGTCTAGTTCTTGTTGACTGTAATAAATTCTTCCCAGAGGACCTGAGCATGCGGGGCGGATTGTATGGGAGAAGGCGATCCCGTAGGTAACCTGGACCCAAACCATGTAGGGCTTTAAAGGTAATAACCAACACTTTGTACTTCGCCCGGAAACTGATTGGCAGCCAGTGAAGAGATTTTAAAACTGGTGTAATGTGGTCACCCCTAGATGTACCGGTGACCAACCTGGTTGCCATATTTTGAACTAGTTGAAGTTTCTGGACTAGGCACAGAGGTAGCCCTATGTACAGTGCATTGCAGAAGTCGAGCCTCGAAGTTACCAGCGCATGCACTTCCAACTCTAGGAAGGGGCGCAGCTGGCGTATCAGCCAAAGCTGATAGTAGGCACTCCTGGCAGTCGCATCTATCTGAGCTGTCATTTGGAGCGACGGATCTAGGAGCACCCCCAAGCTGCGAACACAGTCTTTCAGGGGGAGTGTAACCCCATCCAGAACTGGTTGACACACCTCCAACCCCAGGTTGTGGCCCTTGACAGTAAGCACCTCCGTCTTGTCTGGATTCAGCTTCAGTTTGTTTTTCCTCATCCAGCCCATTACCGCCTCCAAGCATTCATTCAGAAGAGACACACTATCCTTAGCTGATTGCACCCTTAACATGATTCTTTACATCCATTGTCAGCTAAAGTAATAAGCTTGTGGGACAGCCTTCACTGCTCACCTTTCAAAATATACTCTGAAATACAAGCATCCAAATCTTTAGTATTTAAGAAACCCTTTGGGTTAAATTAATCGTGCAGCTTTAAGATGTTGGCTGTTGTAATTTGTCTTTTGTTTCTTCTTATATAGGTTTTGTTTTTAGTAGCTGATTACTTTTAAGTTCTGTTTTTGTAAATTGCCTTGAAGGTTATTAAAAAAATGCAGGATATAAATGTGTACAAAGTAAACATAAACAAACAAATATAACTACTATGGACCACATCAAAATGTTTAGAGAAGGACAATACTTCTACAAAGTTACCCAAATGTTTAAATTTTGCAAAATATCAGGAATGTAAAACTGTTGTTGTTGGCTCTGGATCATCATGATTCTGGTGACACTCAAATGGATTGAAATAGCATCTATAATTTGCCTGGGCCAAATCCAGTTTACGTTAAATAGACAACAAAAGTATTGGCATATGTAAATGAAGTGTCAAGAAGTACTTGGATGTTTTAAGGTTACAAATTAATGATGGCCAAGAGCCCTTAATGCAGCTTGGAAAGGATTTTGTAGGATTAAGACAAAGACCATCACAATAGCACATTGTAGGAGATAGGAATAACAAAAGACAGCAAAAGATTTCTAAGGGTGTTTCCTGTTGTTGTTTATAACATATCTGTCACAAAACTAATCTACTCACTGCTATTACTGCAGGACCAAGACCCTGCCAAACAGATTATAAAAGGAAATAAAAATGTGTGTAATATGACAGGTGCATATTGCCAAGCACAATCTACTAACAACTGAGGTTAGTGCTGCTCCTGCTCCTGTTGTTAATTAATACTCTGAATTCGACTCTGCAATATTAGCCGCTGGCAAAGTGTTTGATTTTAAATAACATACTTTTGCATGACCTGCCGTCGCTTCCCAAGACGAAGCCCATCCTGCAGCGACAAGTCCTGGTTTTGTAGCTGCTGCTGAGCAAACAGATGTGTGAGCATCCCCCTGGCATTCCATATGGGTTGAGTTCACATGCATGGCTCCTTACTGCAACAAATCAAAAACAGCAGGTTAGGAATCCTTTAAAAGCAAGGCTGTCATACACATCAGTATGGAAGGAGAGCTTAGGTAAAAGGACAAACCTGAACACCACCACATCTTTTCCACATTCCCAGAAGCAAAGAGCTGAAGAGTAGTGCTTAATAAAAGGAAAACATCATGTAGTCCACAAACAGTACAGGCTACGTATTTGGATAGGACAGTTATAATCCTTATGTTAGAGAAAGGGGTGAGTGGGGAATGAGTATATAACGCAGTGGGAAACTATGGCATTTTGAAGAAGAATGCATTGAATGCTCTCAGCTGCTACTGCTATTTATTGTTCTTCATCCAGGCATGCCAGTTAAATGAGAGTTCTCCCCTTAGCTATGATTGTTACTGGCATTAAAATCTTGTATAGTTGTGTGGCTACTACATCGACCTATTGTACAATATCCATGTTGTCACTGTTGCTAACACACAAAGAACCCTATTATTATGGGTACACAAAAAAACCCCATTCGTTTATTTAGTGAGTTAGTTATTTTCAGATTGACTGTTTCCCCACTTGGAGATGTGATATGTCCCTTCAAAACAACATATCAAGCAATAAACATACCCATTCCTTCCCTTTGCCTGTTCCTCTTACCACCCCTACCTGTGGTAATGACCAAGACCCTCAGATGTGCTACACAGCAGGTATGGAAGAAGGACAGCCAAATGAACCAGGGAAGAAATGGGTGGGAGAGGTCCCAGCTGCATCTCACACATAATATATTTTAAAAGGAACAGAGCTATTTTTTACAGTTTTAACTTGGGCCAGATCTACATCAAGCAGGATATCACTTTGAAAATGGTTTGAAAAAGCTATGTGGAATGTGTCCTGGGCCCGAATAGTTGTCAATACTGTTATAAACCATTATAATGCAGTAGTGTAGATCTTGCCCTAGAAACCCTGTTCATCATTATTCTGTTCATATAGCCCTTTTAAAGAAAATAAATAGCAAATATTAGTAAGGTTTCTCCCTCTTTTGCAGCAGGGCCCTCCTATTTACTCTCTTCTTCTGTGAATGATAAACATTAACACTCTGAGAATGAGAGCAAAAATTCCAATTTGTGATTGCTTATTTTAAAGGGCTTAACAGGCTTTTCTTCCCACCTCAAGTTTATCCTTTCTGCAATAAAACGGTCCCTCATAATTCACTTTGTTCTGATCTCACACAAGGGATTCAAGATGTACCCTAGAACCACAGCACTGTAAGTGAAATTGCAGCCATTGCTTAAAAGTAATTATCATCTCCTATACTAGGAATACTAGGAAATATATTCTTAATCTAACTGTAACAGATGTGTAAAACCTCTGGTAATTAAGACTCCATTTAAATGTTTAAATGTGAGCTGTTTCTGAATGGCATGGGTTCACTTCCCAGCGCTGCCCTAAACTTTAAATGTGAGCACAGCAAATCACATTGGGGCTTTACCACCTGATTTTCCCCTCCCAGATCCCAGAATACAAGATAATTGAATGATAACCTGTTAGGTTTCCTGGACCTTCAGGTAAGCACACATTCCGGCAAACTGACATGGGACACTCAAATTGGTGAGACTTTTTTTTTATTACAGGAAATGTCATGGCAAAAGCTTAATGGTTATACACTTCAGAAATAATATAGCTGATAGTTAGTAGCTGTAGGCTAAATGAGATTTTAGAACAGTTAAAGCTAGTCATTACTATCGTGATGAGATTTTTGTCAATAGGGTTTCTTCGCTGCTATCTTTATGGTTCTGAACACAAGGGAAGGTCAATCTGTACATGGGTTCCGAACTTAGCCAAGGGAGGAAAACTATTCTTGACATGATCTTTCAGGCAATCAAAGGAGCAAATTCTTCAAAGGTTTAACAAACTATTCAAAGAGAGCTAGTCTAACTTTGGATCATAAGTTGGTAACTCTAGGCAACATGGTCGAGGCTTAGACAATATCCAGGTAAGGGTAAACCCACAGACGCAAAGAGTTCTGTGCTACCGCTTTCATATGGGCAACTCTACAC
Organism: Anniella stebbinsi; assembly: GCA_029215795.1. Taxonomy (NCBI): domain Eukaryota; kingdom Metazoa; phylum Chordata; class Lepidosauria; order Squamata; family Anniellidae; genus Anniella; species Anniella stebbinsi. The sequence goes on along the minus strand of JARDYH010000001.1, from coordinate 236,547,693 downwards.
TGCATGAGTTTAGAAAAAGGAAAGTCTAAGAGTCACAGATCATACTCAGTTTGCCAGTACTCTGAGCTGATGACAAACAAAGGCACACAATCCACAGCAAATGAGTGTTCAGATCTATGAAAAGCTTCACAGTACTTTTCATGCCAAGTCTTTAGCAATCTAAAGTTGCAACTAGGAGAGACCATGTACGGAGTGCCTCCAGAGGCCCAGACGATGATGGATCTAAATAGGAAGGGGTTTCAGGCATTGCAGATGAGATGTTCTTAGCAAAGGATCTTCGCCTTTGCAGCAGCTTAAAAAGGGAGGCTTCTTCCAGACTACTTTACAGACATGGGATTTTGGCATTTTAGCAATGCTCCTGTCCAAACAGGCAGCACTGCTCAGTCCTCTAAGATGATGCTTCAATCTGGGCGATTCTTCTGCAAATCCCGACCCTTTTTCAATTGGGTTCTCATAGAAAACTTCTTTTCCCAAGGCTGAAGCTAGCATGTAGGTAGTTGAGTAGGACAACTCTCCCTGGTTCTGCTCACACAGCTTCTGACATTCCAGAGACTGAATAGGCCCAAATGCTTCCAGTCTATTTCTAGTTAAATCTTAGCTAATAACTACAGAGCTCCAGGGCAGTGCTGAAACTATTCTTGATATAACCAATAAGCCTGCTTTTGTAGAAATGTCACCTTGCAAGAATCATACCCAATATCAATAGTTACATTATGTCACTGAAAATTATCACAAACTCTTTGATTTATTGACCCATATGGGCAGGTCTAGTGAGACAATAGAACCACAAACTACTGACTCATTACTGTTCCCCTCATTTACATATGCAAAAAGTCTGTACCACTCAATATTGTGATTTGGCCCATACTGCTAAAAATGTCAAGATGAAAATACAACTCCTTGAGATCAACAGCAAGATAATATTGCCAAATATAGATGTTAACCATGAAAGGACATTTTGGAGTTTGTTTTCCAAAATAGTTCAAGATGCCATTTTCCCCCTCAGATCTTAGCCTCTTAGAACACAATTTTATAATCATTACATAGTCACTGAGGGACCATAAGATGCTTGGGATTTCCCCTTCTGAGGCCACAGACAATGCTATGACCTTGGAGGGGGGAATCTAAGTGAGGAATTTGCCTCCCCAAATACCCCCCAAGCCACCACAGAAAGCACCATGGGGCTGCATCTCCTGAGCTTGGTGTTGCAAAATCAGGAGGAAAAGAAAATGAGTGTCCGGGGTGGGCAAGGAGGGGAGAGACCATGGATCTGTCAGAAGCACAAGTCTCTGAGCTCCTATCCCTGCCCCTGGGGGCAGGGGCAAGAACAAAAATTAACTTCCAGCACTCACCCTACTTTGCCAGCAAGAGTTTGGCAGGACTCTTTCAGAGGCTTCAGTCATTTGGACAGCAGTCCAATTGGACTGCACTCTAAAATGTTGAGACGTTGCATTTTAGAAACAGAAATAGTAGATGAATGTCCTTTCTCACAATTTCAGTTAGGAATGGGTGTCCACAATACAGACATAATAAAAATGGATCACTGTCTGTCCAGATACATTATAGCCACATTTCAGAATTATGGATATAGTCATCATAAGGACTGTCACCTATACAGGGTCTCAGGTCAGAAGGAGGATGGGAAACAAAGGCATCAGTCTTTAATGGAGAGGGTTTTTTGAATTGGCGCGGAGGGTTGGTCAGTAGAAAGCCCAACTGAGGCTTTATTTATTTATTTATTTATTACATCTGTATACCGCCCCATAGCTGAAGCTCTCTGGGCGATTTACATAGTATTAAAAACAATTAAAAACAATATACAAAAATTGAAACAGCAAAAACATACAACATACACACAATCTGTACATTTAAAAACCACTACAACACTTCAAAAAGCTACAAAAACAAAACAAAACAAACCCAGGCTCCTCAGATATTGCCAAATGCCTGAGAGAAGAGGAAAGTCTTGACCTGGTGCCGAAAAGATAACAATGTTGGCGCCAGGCGGGCCTCGTCGGGGAGATCATTCCACAATTGGGGGGCCACCACAGAGAAGGCCCTCTCTCTTGTTGCTGACCTCCGAGCTTCCCTCGGAGGAGGCACTTGGAGGAGGGCCTTAGATGTTGAACGTAGTGTTCAGGTAGGTTCATGTCGGGAAAGGCATTCCATCAGGTATTGTGGTCCCAAGCCGTGTAAAGTTTTATAGGTTAAAACCAGCACCTTGAATCGGGCTCGGAAACATACAGGCACCCAATGCAAGCAGGACAGAGTAGGTCTTATATGTTCGAACCTACTGGTTCCGGTTATCAATCTGGCTGCTGCATTTTGCACAAGCTGCAGCTTCCAAACCACCTTCAAAGACAGCCCCACGTAGAGTGCATTGCAGTAATCTAACTTGGAGGTTACCAGAGCATGGACAACTGAAGCCAGGTTATCCCTGTCCAGATAGGGACATAGCTGGGCCACCAACCGAAGTTGGTAGAAGGCACTCCGTGCCACTGAGGCCACCTGCGCCTCAAGTGACAGAGATGGTTCTAGGAGAACCCCCAAGCTACGAACCCGCTCCTTCAAGGGGAGTGCAACCCCATCCAGAACAGGTTGAACACCCTCCATCCGGTCAGCGGAACCACCCACTAACAGCGTCTCAGTCTTGTCTGGATTGAGTTTCAGTTTATTAGCCCTCATCCAGTCCATTGTCGCAGCCAGGCACTGGTTCAGCACATCCACAGCCTCACCTGATGAAGATGAAAAGGAAAAATAGAGCTGCGTGTCATCAGCGTACTGATGACAATGCACTCCAAAACTCCGGATGACTGCACTCAATGGTTTCATGTAGATGTTGAACAGCATGGGGGACAAAACTGACCCCTGCAGAACCTCATACTGGAGAAACCACGGGGCCGAGCAATGTTCCCCAAGCACCACCTTCTGGAGCCGACCCCCCAAGTAGGAGCGGAACCACTGCAATGCAGTGCCTCCCACTCCCAACTCAGCCAGTCGTCCCAGAAGGATACCATGGTCGATGATATCGAAAGCCACTGAGAGATCAAGGAGAATCAGCAGAGTCACACTCCCCCTGTCTTTCTCCCGACATAGGTCATCATACAGGGCGACCAAGGCTGTTTCCGTACCAAAACCAGGCCTGAAACCCGACTGAAATGGATGCAGATAATCCGTCTCATCCAAGAGTGCCTGGAGCGGGCTCGCAACCACCCGTTCCAGGACCTTGCCCAGGAATGGAACATTTGCTACTGGCCTGTAGTTATTAAGATTTTCAGGGTCCAGGAAAGATTTCTTTAGGGGTGGTCTCACTGCTGCCTCTTTCAGGAGGCCTGGGACCACTCCCTCTTGCAAAGAGGCATTAATCACTTCCCTGGCCCAGCATTGGGATCCAGCTTGTTCTGGAAGGGCTTGCACTCCCCCTGAAGGATCATGTGTGCAGTTTAGGTGTGCTTCTTGGTCAAATAAAGGCACAGGAGCAGTGAAGGGGTGGTCTGTCCCCATATACTCATTGTTCCCCTCCATAGGGAGCATCGGATTGGTTTAGATTGCTGTTACTCAAAAAATGTTATAAACAAAATTTTATTTTGAAATGAAGTATTGCAGCCCCTACATGCTTGTCTGGCCAGCTTTTTCCAGTGGGGCTGGGTGGGCAAGGAGGAGGAACACTGGTAGAGGAAGAGGAGCCTCCGTCAGCACTATTGCAGGTGAAAAAAGAAGCAAAAGGAAGAAGAGAGGGAGGGCTAGTGGCGTTGGCAAGGGGTTGTGTTTGGTGTAAGTGAGGGGGTCAATCGGCAGCATTATGCCATGGGCCCATTGGAAGCTTCTAGTAATTGTGCCTTTTAGTTTGCCTCCCGTTTCAGTATATTTGTTCAAATATGACAACTCTCAACTTCATATAATTCATCAAATCACCTATATTTTCCTGACTTTCCTTTGCAAAGAAACAGTTGATTATGAAGTATTCAAAATACACTTGGACTGGTCACTTGGGAGCTAGTATGATCACTCTAGAGTATAATATGTAGGATTTGACCCTAAGAGACTCAGATTTAAGTTGCACTGTCAAAATTACATCGAATGCTTAGTTCAGAAAATTTTGGAGGAAAAGAAATAAGGATTATAAAGCCCATTGCACATGTAATAAACAATACTGCCACTAATAAAAATCCTTTGGCTCAAAATTTATCTTCTTTTTTTAACACACCTTTTGTTTAGTATCAACAAATAAAACATCCCACAAAGTTGACATTTCTAAAAAAAACCCTGTATACAAACACACAATATGGTAACCTACAAAGCAAATCTTAACAAGCAACAACATATCCATTCAGTATAAAAATAACTGTCAAAGTATAGCAAAGAGTATGAAAGGATAAAACATAATTGCAAAAGATGCGACAAAAATACAACATAATATTTCATGTGCTCAGCTTCCAGTAAAAGACACAGGAGGTCAGCTGCAGCAATACGCTTGTTTACAGTATTCTTTATGTCCTGACATCAGAGATCAGAGATCTCAACGATGAGGTGTATGAATATTCTCTCATTCAATATACATCAAGTTGGTGCATGGTACAACTTCTGACAGAATGCTTTGTAAGAAAGCCATGCTCTACAAATGGCATAGCCACAAGGCCACAACATTATTCGTAATGTTTATATAATGTATATACCTTTTCTCACATCAAATGATTCACAGCAAGTCATATAGAAGAGAGCCTTTCTAAGGGCTAAGCCATAGTAAATATGAGCCTACTAAAGAAAATTGCAAGTTGATCTTCCTTCACCTCTGTAATGACTAGTAGAACTTATTTTGTGTTCTGACAATTTTGTGTTTCTCAATCCCTGCTGCAAATCATTGGGTGCTGCTGATGAGGTAGGGAAATGTAGAATGATGTGACACTATGACAGAAGTTAAGTTCTAGAAAACTATATGTTAGGGGCTGCACATCCATATCTAATATGGCTATACATTCATATCTACAAGTGGCATGTATTACAATCTTCTAGGGCTATACATGCCACTTGCCCTGCTGGTCTAAAAATTAAGGTTTAGCAATTCACACGATAGCAGTCTAATGGAAATCATGGGAGCCTATTTAAAGGAAGAAATGTGGTGGGTTTTCTGTCCCATATCATGGTACAAAATAGTTATGTAAGTCAGTACATTAAACTAAGGACAACATCCCAACCTAAATAATAATAAAAAAAAAAGTAGAAAAAGGCTGTAGAGAAGGTTACTGGAGCCTTACCTGTTGGTTGGATTCTTTTGTGGTAGACATGGATTTCTTGGGCATTTTCAAGTCTAACTAACAGTTGGGTATCTGTGCCATTGAATCTGTTTATTTGTATGACGCTGAAGTTGTCTAAATTCATAGCATACAAATAATTTTCAAATACTGTTAACCCATAAAGATGTCTAACCTGAGGGGAAGAAAATGTATAATTATATGATTTTATCACAATTTGTTCTAATCAAATGGTAATACAAGGCTACACACAGAAATGAATAATGGGAGTCATATTTAATAAATAAATATTTGTTAATGAAAAACTCATTAAGACACAAACCACAAATGGATTCTGCTTTCATTTGTCTTCCACAATATAATTTTGTTTTAAATTAACTCAGTAGAACTGTAGAAAGATTTAGGTAAGTAAGAACACATGAAATGCCATGAGGGCAGGCCAAGCACAATAAGCTCTCTCCAACTGTGACCAATATTAAATACTTGGGAGAAAAGCTAAACCGAGCCCATTTCAGACATTCATCAGAAGGAAACAATAAGAAGGCATCCTAAACGCACACCTTGCAGTCAGCATCCTAAAGGCAGAGATGCTATGTTGCAACTTCCCACATGCTGTTGAAAACTCCATCCAACCCCTTTCCAAAATCAGGATCTCCTACCAAAGGAAAAGCTGCCCCAAACTTAGGGGGACTTCAGAAGTAATCTCTGATAATGCTAGCCAGTGGGTGTGATGTGTGGGAAGGACAAATCCTGCTGAATGTGTACAAGCTCTTTGTATATACCTACATGGGTCCCTTTGGTTCACAGCCAGTGGCTGTTGGTGATTCTCCTTGGAAACTGAACTTTAGATCCCAGTTTGAGGAAGAAGAAGAAAACCTACAACATGTTGAGGGAACTGGTTGCTTATTTGTGTTTTTTTTTATCAAGAAATCCATCAACTCTGCATCTTAGCAAATGGAATACGATATCCATCCACTCTGCATCTTAGCACATTGCTCTCCCGGATCTAACTGTGATTTGGTCCTTTTCCTCTTGATTTCAGCAGCATAGTGGAGGTAAAGAAAGGGTCTTTTCATTGGCCTTTCTGTCCCAAATCCCACATGGCCCCTTCCCTCTTGGATTCTGGAAGAGGAGAGAAGGTGCCCTTTTCATTTGCCTGCTTAACCAATTCCACCTCTTGAACTCTTTCAAGCCTGCCACTTTGCATGGGACAGAGTGAGGAAGAGACCTTTCTTGTTTTGATCTATTACTATTATTTCTTTCTTTTCTGAGCCTTCTTGAGGGTTTTTTCCTATTAGAAAGGACAGGATATTAATGAAATACATGAATAAAACTCTTCATTTTTTTACTATACTGAAATGCAACCCTTTGATATTCATTTTGTGATTTCAAACTGTGCCCTATTAGTAACGATTTGTGAATTTTATTTTAATCTGTTGCAGTCATCGTTTTTGGTCAAACAATGCTGAATTCAGTTTCTATTAGTTCTTCACATGCCAGCACAAACATTCAGGATGCAAGTTGAATTAACTACATCAACACTGCAGGCACACAAACCCTCACCATGGACTGGCACAACTGGAAGTGAGAACAGGCTGATCAAAAGCCCCAGCTGCCACAGGCTCAAATGGCTTTGTGAACAAGCCCTGAAAACAGAGACTTTCCTCGAAGTATAGATGATTTCTAATGCTTGTAGTATCCTGCTGTTAGGGTATGTGGATTTGGTACAGAGCTCAACACATAACTTCACTGTATGTTCACTTTGAGAATTTGTTCATATATCACTAGGTTGCATGAAATGACTGAGCAGCAAAGCTGTATGGTGTCCAAGAGAGGAAAAGCCAATTGCTTCTTCACACACCTAGGCTGCCCACATCACACAGTGCAACAATTTTGTTCACTACAATTTATTACACTGATCCTAAAGGATCCTCAGAGAGCTGCATTGGTTTCCCATTTGCTTACATGACCAATTCAATGTGATGGTGCTTAACTATAAATCCTGAAATGGCTTGGACCCAAATACCTAGTACCATCCATGCACTAGGTATTTGCGCTTTGGTGTCAGGTCAAAACGTTTGTGTTTGCCTGGGCATTTTAAGCTGCAGTCTGTCTTATGGTTTTTACTGCCCTTTATTCTAGTTTTATTATTTTATTATATTGCTTTTACTACATTTTCTGCTTCTTATATCTATTGTTCACTATTCTGATACCTTTTGCTGAAGTGCAGTTTATAAATATCTAAATAAATAAATAAATAAATAATATGGATGAAATTCTATTTCCTTGGTTTAAAGTCTGTCATCAGCCATGATTTTCAGTAAGCCCATACTGAATTCTTCTTGGAACAGCTTTTCACATGATAGCGCTCAAAAACAAGCTGAATGTAGACCATACCAACACCAGGCAAACAACAACCTCACTGTAGCCTACCATGGGTTTTTCCATATATATATATATATGTATAATCAAATAGACCTTGGGTAATTCCAGATAGACAGCTGCTAGCACTAGCAATAAAAAAAGCATTGTGTGGCTTTTCTGACTTTCCCTCCTTAAATATACAAAAAATAGTGGAAAACACAGTAGAGTTAAAAATGGCAGATGACATTGTCTGAACCCCTTTTTAAAAATTCCATGTTTGTGACAAGGCCATTGCAAAATAAGAAGGCCATCTAGAAACACCCTCTCTGTAAAGTACTTCAGTAAACACATTGATTGCTATTAAGAATGGCTAAAACTATGAATGTGTGTATAACCACAGACAAAAAGATTCAAAACAGTGTGTTAAGTAAACACAACACTTACTTGATGGCCTTCAATTACTGTGTGTCTGTTGTGTCCTTGATAGTCAACAACTTCTACACAGTCCAGATAGACATCTACCCAGTAAACGTATTTACTGACCAGGTCTAGGGTAAGAGCAGTGGGCTGCTGTAGTTTAGATATTACTATCCTTGTTCTATTCATTCCATCCATGTCGCATCTCTCAATTTTGGCAACATTTCCATAGTGTGTAAAGAAGAGTTTTCTGTGGAAAGACAATTTAGACATTAAAAAGTTATTCATCTTTGATAGCAAGGCAGTAAGATGCATTCCATCAAATAAAGGTTTTCTAACTGACTTATGTTAGTATTTATACATATCAACCTCCAGAAGAGTAGCTGTTTTAGATCATTACAGAATAAAATAGTGAAGAGTTTCATGGTGCCTAGAGTTTAATGAATGTGTTACAGCATAAGCTTGTGCCACAGTGAGATTGTTAGTCTTTAAAGTGCAACAAGACTCTTCATTGTTTTTTAAACACACCTAGCTCATAAATGCTAATACTAATGAAAATTAAAATATAAAGAGCTAGTTAAGTAAAAATGTAGTTATTCAGTTATATGTTTACATAAAGGTTTACCCACAACATGAAAGTTAAGATATATAGATATAGATATATATGACAAATGTAGTCATTTCATTTGCATCCCACATTTTTCCTAAGGAATGCACAGCAGTGCAGATGAGGCAACCTATTTTTACTTCACAATTCTGTGCGGTAGGTTTGGATAAGAGATGAGGTCACACAATATGCACTCTGGCTAAGCAAGAATTTGCGCCTACCCAGCTATTCCCATTCTCTCCTCCACCCCAGTGTATTCTAAAGCTAATGCTTTATCTGTATGCTATGGCAATAGAAATTTAAAATTTCAGAATAGGGACACAGCAATATTGTTGATAGTGGAAGAAATAACCTTTTCAGTTAAATACATAAAAAGACAGAGAGAGGTTAAGCTAAAGATGTATACATCTAATTTGGCTCATTTTGGATGTCAAACAGCAATTCTTTTCTCTTACAGAAAATATATTCAAAACGCAATGATTAATTTACGGCTGTGTGAAGACAGTTTTCAATCATGCAGAGCGGCAGAACTGAGAAGTAATTAAGCAGCTGGAAAAGTAAATGTGAGCTATTGACAAATAATGCAGGCCAAGGTAATCCAGATTTCATGACTATCTCATCTATCTCAAAGCATAACAGCTCACAGAAGGCAAGGTATCGACACATTAGTCTCATCCATGTTGAAAGAAGAGAATAAAATACTGCTAAGCCCCCTCCCCCGCCCTCCAAAAAAGCTCCAGTGCAGCGTTTATCTCTCCATAGATTTGACTCACTGATTCATTCAGTGTAAGACTAACAGGAATCTGTCAAATGTACCTTCAAAGCTTCTAAGCCTGATATTTGATTAGCAACCACTACGTTTAGTAAACACAAATCAATTTCAATTAACCTGACAATATTTTAACAAGATTACTTTCTCATGAGACTAAATTACATTTGTAAATAGAAGACCATCTTGCCATGACTTTAACACTATAAAGAATAATCCAATTTCTGGAGGCTGAATGTTATAATATAGCTGAGAAAATGAATGAGATGATGTTCCAGTCTTAGTAAAAAGGCTGTTAAGTATTACACTACAATAGAAAGTCTGAGTTGAGGATTAACTGACTTGATACACGTCTACTCAGAAGTAAGCATGTATAGGATTACAGCCTTAAGTCCCCCCCCCCCCCCAAAAAAAAAGGTTAGTAAGGATTAGCCATTCTAAATACTGGGCCTGTTCAGACACACACTAAGCCATGGTTAGGCCGCTTAACCCTTTTGCAGCAAATGGTTAGTGAATGTGCTTAAACTGTGGTTATGTAGCCATCACAGTTAGGAATGTTTCACACGACATGCTAAGTCATGACATGCTAAGCCATAATGTTTAGCTCAAAATGCTTAACCACCATGGCTTAGCGTGTCATCTGAACAGAGTCACTGTGTCATTCACTACTAAGGGCATGATCCAGCTAAATTTAAACACTTGTAAGTTCCATTGATTCTAATTAGAGAGAGGTGCAGTTATCTTAAGGAACAGATCATAAATGCTTTAATATTTTATATAGGACAGTTATTTTCTTCAGAACAGTGTTCAATGGAACTCTGGGGTTTTCTGGAAAACTATCAGATGGTTAAATTCCACATCACAATACCCAACACCTCTCTGCAGCCCACCTCTGCACCATCTTCAAATCTGCTTCAGAGGGTTTCCCAGCCCTATGGAGCACTTTTTGAGGGCATAATGGAGAGCAGGGAAAATTGCCAGTCAAGGTTCGGCTGATGTCACTGCTTTAATCAGGATAATGACAGTGTTGGATCCATCCCTTGTTTTTCTTAATTATAATGTAATAAATGGTTGACAAGCTTTCCTTAAAGACAGCTTACTACTATTGATTTCCCCCCTTTGATCTCAAGTTACAGATGAATGTTAGGTGTGTTAGTTTATATTCTCAATTGATATGTGGAAATAATGAGCCCCAGCAGGATTTACCAGGTGCAGGACAGGTGAAGCTGCCGAGACCAAGGTACAGGATAATGAAGTGCTCCTCCACCCAGCACCGTGGAGGCTTTTGATGTGTTTAAGGCTTTCCCCAACAGGGAAAAGCCCACACACACCAAAGCCAAGTCCCCAACCAAAGCATCTGACCTCTACCATCTTGGGTGTGGCTGTGACCCCCTGACATCATTTGGCCATAGGGATCCAGGTGGGATCATTCCCCAGTCTCATCTCCAAGTCTCATCTCCAGAAATGTTTGTACTGGTGTGGGGGCAAATCACTTGATTATGCACTATGTCGTTCCATCAGCCATGTAGGGATTTGAAATATCAGGAACAGGTTAACTAGAACTTTTGACTAGGACACTGTAAGAGACAAATCTTCAAAACAAATCTCACAACACACAGGCACTGAATGTGTGAATGCCTGAAACTCTTTCCATGGGGATTGGGGTCTTGTGGGGTGGGGCTAACATGTGTGATTCCACTCCCACCTTTTACATGTTCATTTTGAATGCTTGAAAAGGGTTGATTTGAAACCCCCAAAATTGGGTTAGCAGACATATGTTTTCCATCTGAAATATCGCAGATGGCTTTTTGCTTTGGTTATGGCAAGTGGCCATGAATTTGTTAATTGCTCAAAACAAATCTGGTTGATTACAGTGCTAATTAGGATTGTTATTCTCTGTAATTTCCCCTTCCAAATGGAGTAAACCAATGAAACATGACTTTGCAGGGCACTAAGAATAGACTACAAAAATGTAAGCACAAAAATATATAGACATGAATAGAAAAAACTACCACTTGCCAAATTATTGTTTTGTTAATTGAAAAAAAAATGTCCACAATAATGCTGAAAAAGATAACCGAGTTTCTTAGGTACTATTAGAAAAGGCTGCAATCAATGCAACTTCTGAAGAACAACTGCATCATTCATTAACTACTCTTTCTCTCTCGATTACCTTAATTATCATTAATATGAGTCACAAGTCCTCATTATATGTTTTATTTCCTGAATGGAAATAAATGTAACTAAATTCTGATTAATACCAACACTCTCTTTTCATATCTTGGGAAACTGCTAACATTACTAAGGCCCTTTCTACATGACACGGGTGTAGAGGGAGGGAGGGAGGGAGGGAGGGAGGGAGGGAGGGGTGACGGGGTGACGGGGTGGCAATCCCAGAAGTGCCTGCTACCAGGATCATCGCTCTAATACACACAAGAATGTGTGGCGACCCGGGAGCCGGGAAGAGTGCTCTTGCACTCCGTCGAAAAGGTATGTTAAAAAAGAAACGTGCCGAAATTGGGGGGCCACCCCCCCCACCATCCTAGGGATGGCGGGCTTCCTTTCCCCCCTCCCCCTCCCCTGATGGGCATTTCTGCTGCTGCATTTACTCACAAGTAAGTGTGGCAGCAGCCAGGATGGGCAGCCACATCTCCTGTGGTCCTGGGAACTTCCTGGGACCGCAGTAAAATCAGGATTTCCCAGGGATGCTTTAACCCTGCCAAATCCCGTGGCCATCTCCCCCCACCCCCAGGAGTCCCCTTGTGTCATATGAATGCACAAGGATCAGCCAGGGGCGATTCCAGGCAAAATGCCTGGTGTAGAAACAGCCTAAGTCTGCAATCATGCACACTTACCTGAGAGTAAGCCTAACTTAGTACTGTAGGACTTACTAGTAATTAAGTATGCATAGGATTGCATTGCATAACTATTGTTTGGAGTTTATAAGAACTCCATGGAAAGTAGATTAAGTATTTTATTTAAACATTTTACAATATATTTTTTTTAAAAACGTACAGTTTCACTGTTTTGCTTTGAACATGATTCAAAGTAATTATTCAAAATAACTGGATTCTTAATATGACATAATAAAATCCCCCAGTTATGGAAATTTTATATAAGTGGCAATATCTCTCCTAGCAATGAGGGTGAACATTTTATTTTCTTAGGCAAACTTGTACTTGGGAGCCTAAAAGAAAACAAGTCTGTAAAACAATGCCAGAGTTCAAATCAATACTTGTCTTCACATAAGACTCAATAATCACCGTCAGAAGCAAAACAAAACATAATGGAATGATCTTAACAGCTGTGAAAATGGCAGCAGAGAGACTTAGTACACTAGCCAGACTACCTTTCCACTATCCACTTCCGTGCAACTCAGAACAGTCAAGGCATCCATGGCATTTCACTCTAGAACAGGACAACAAGCTGCACAAAATGCTTCTAGCTGCTCCTTCAGCTGATACTGCAAGTTCCAATGAAACAACATGTTCAGAAAAGGAATGGGATTGTGTGACTGCTAGGAAAAGACCTTTTTCTTTGCAGAGCACAGATGTAAGATGCTTGAACATAAAGACAGCTTTTCACTCTGCATATGGTAGACTTTAAAACCGCTTGACGGAACACACAGAAGGTTTGACAGAAAGCTATTTCCCTCTTGTTCCACACACCATTAACATAAAGAACATTCTTCCTCCACTTTCTGATTAAACTGAGAACTTCATTTTGGAAATCAAAGGAACATATGGGACTAACAACAGTTCAAAGACATTGCTTTTATGGCAGAATTCTAAGTGAGGTGGAATATGTTCTGACAATGTAGAGTATTTGTGTCTGACCCTACTATATTTTCTAAGCTGTGAGTGGCACAAAAATGTAATGCTAGCAGCTACCACATAACATCTGAATTGCAGATGTAATGCCACCACCTCTAGATTTTGGAAGAAGATAATACAAAAATGCAACTAACCCACACAAGTTTACTTTATGTATTGATGCTATTCTTCTAGTTCAGGTGGTTTCTGATGGCCAACCATACAACCTAGGAAAGTTATAAAAGGTTACCAAAGAGTGGAAGGGTTGTCGTGATGCTGTCTGGTCATCTGTGTGGCCTCTCACGTCTGTGTAGTCAAGTTCCACTTTCACTCACAAGTTCTAGATTGTTGACATACTTATCAAAATCAGAGTGATCCTGCTCTACAACTACCTCTCCCCCATACCGAGTGTCAGCATCTGCAGTGTACTAATCACTATTCCACTGGCCAATAAAACAAAACAAACTGCATGAAAATGTGGTGTGTAGCTGATGCTAGAGGCTAACCACTTCTCTGCACTTTTTGATCCATAAATGCAAACAAAATGGCATCCTAGTACTCTCTTGCTATACTAGCTAAACTATTTTCCCTCCATCTGCAGGAAAGAGATGTAAGATAGGTATAATCTTGAAATATTGCCTTCTTTAGCAAAGATCAAATTTATTTTACTGTAATTTGCTACTCTGTCTAAATATAATTGAATGACCTTTAAACTTAAGCAGTATAATTGGCATGAGAAATTCTTGGGACAATATAGCAGCATTTTCATCAGTTTCTGAATAAAAGAGGAAGGGAAAGTATATTCAGTCTTCATTTCTGATATTCTGATGGGGGAGTGCAACCCTGTTGGGTCTTCTGGACCTCTCAATGGCTTTCGATGCCATTAACCATGGTATCCTTCTGGATCATTTATCTGGATTGGGTATGGGAGGCACCGCTTTAAAGTGTTTTGGGATGGATGAGGATGAACAAGCTGAAATTTAATCCAGATAAGATGGAGGTACTGTGGGTTGGGAAACCAACTACTCCAGATGGAGGTTTACAACTGGTCCTAGATGGGGTTGCACTCCCCCTAAAAGACCAAATGTGCAATTTGGGAATCCTCCTGGACTCTGAGCTAACTGGGGAAGTCCAGGTGGCTGTGGTGTCCAGGAGTGCATTCTACCACCTTAGGCTGGTATGCCAGTTGTGGCCCTATCTGGAGAGAACTGACCTTGCCTCAGTTATCCACACACTAGTCACATCCAGGCTGGACTACTAAAATGTGCTGTACGTGGGGCTGCCTTTGAAGATGGTTCAGAAGCTTCAGCTGGTGCAGAATGCAGCCACCCGAGTATTTGTGGGAGTAAGGTGATTTGACCACGTAATGCCTATACTGCGCCAGCTGCACTGGTTACCTGTGTGTTTCCGAGCCCAATTCAAAGTGCTGCTTTTAACTTTGAAAGCCCTAAACGGTTTGAGACCAAGTTACTTGAAGGACGCCTTCACTCATATCACCCTGCCAGCACAATAAGATCAGAAAGAGAAACCCTTCTCATTTGCTCACTTGGGAGAGAAATTACGTGGCGATCCACATCGGAGAGGGCCTTCTCAGCAGTGGCCTCACACCTGTGGAACAAACTCCCATCGGAGGTCCACCATGCATCATCCTTACAGGCTTTTAAAGAAGTTTAATTTTACTGTGACCTTCTCATGATGAGTACTGTTTGTTGTTCTTGATTATTTTACTGATAGCTTGTATTGTTTTAACTGCTATTTTACTGTGTAGGTTTTTATTGTTTTTAATGTTTTTAAAACATTAAAAACTGTTTTATATATATTGTAAGCTGCTTTGTGAGGGATTCTGCTTTGAAAAGTAGCCAATAAATGTTTTAAATAAATAAATAAATAAATATTTTTAGAAATTGGTTGACTTATTATAAATAACTAATAAGTTGCCTTTCAAGGTTCCAATCCATAAAAAAAAAATAGTTTGGATTTCTATCAACCTAGGCAAAAGATTTAAACAATTACACAATTAATGAAATGATTCAGTACCATGTCAACCCTTTCTTCAAATTGATATTGATATCTGTCCACTTTAATGAGTGCTGAAGATGCCAGTAGGCTGACGGATATTTTTTAAAAAACCACAGACATGCCATTTCTGTGCACTCATCTTATTCATAATAGAGCCTGTGCATATGTGCTACCAACATCTGTCTTACAATCCACAGGAAAAGATCCAGGATTCAAAAACAATGAAGTTGGCATAAAAACTAAAACTATGTCAACTTTCCTTATTTCCTTATTTAATGACAATGGTACAATGATAATATAATTTTAATAGATGTCCTCTTCTAATTTCAAATGAAAACAGAATGTTCTTCCCACAGAAATCTCTTCATGATCTTTCCAGACCTGGAGACCTTTTCCAAGCTTCTTCCCACAACTAATATTTCCTTTCAACAAACATTTGCTCACATTTTCTTTACTGAGAGAAACTTGCTAAAGTCTGCTCTAATAAACTTATGTGTGCTAAAGGCAAGACGAATATCATATATGGGGAAAGGATGCCCTTTTTGCCCATAACAGGATGAGGATACAAATCTCCCCACATCCATATGTTCTTGTTAATGGTTCTGGCAAGCCAGTGTCTGGATTAGTGGAAATGTTTCCCCCTCAAATATTGTTCTCACTTTTCTCCATAGGATTAATGTCTCTCCCTCACACACACACACAGGGCGAGAGAGAGAGGGAGAGGGAGAGGGAGAGGGGAGAGAGAGAGAGAGAGAGAGAGAGAGAGAGAGAGAGAGAGAGAGAGAGAGATTATGAAAATACAGTACTGTTACATTTAAGATGCCAGGAAAGCTCAACAAACAGGCTGGGGTCCTGGTAGAAACTTGGAGGGGCACATCTTGCTCACCTGAAAGGAGATGCAAGGATTGAGAAAAAATCCTGGCTAAGCCCCTTTCCACCTATTCACCCAGCCCCAGAAGTCCCAAATGAGTAATTTGGTGCGGAATACACTAGGATCTCTCTTGCGTATGGCATTCGTTTCTAAACTAAAAAGCTCTCAAATTGCATTTGCTGTCATCCAGTCATAGGCTTCCTCTAGACGATCGATTTACGCCTCCTTTATGGTGCATTAACAGTTTTACCTCTTTACAAACGAAGCTCAAATCAGGCGTGCAGGCGATTTTTACCCTCATTAATGAGCATTTTCGAATTCACATTTAAGAACGACTTTTAATTTCCTCCGAAGTTACAGCGCCTTATCTTAGTGTAAACAACTTCTGAGCATTCACATTAATGGTGATAGTGGGCATACTTTGGTGGTGATGTCATGCATGAAGAACTGCCCCTTCACCGGGAACACCTCCCAGTTGTTCTTTTTCTCTCTTTATTGTTGAGGCAACCTAAAATAGGTTTTAGCCCAATCATTTCCTGTCTCCTCCCTCCCACTTTCTTCTTGTTCTTTGTCTGTCATGATGGAATCTCCAAGAATGGCTGACCTGACCTGTACTGAAAATAACGTTTCTTTTAAATCCCCTACCAGAATATTGGTGATGTCATGCATGAAGAACTGCCCCTTCTTTATTCTACAAATGCTGTTTAAAGGAGGGCAGAAGCAAATTGCAAAGGAAAGTGTGGCTGGAGGAATCAGAAAGGGGTGGCCAAAACATCCTATAAGAGCCTGTCCAAAGCCATAGGCTTGCATTTCCATTTACTCCTGAGCAGTTGGTGGGATCTACTACAAATGGTGATCGGGCACAAAGGAAGAGGTAAACAGGTGACCAATGGCAGGTAACCCAGGTAACCAAAGGTGGGAGATTCAGGTGGCAAGGTTAACAAACGGCAGGAAACTGAGGGGGCAGTTCCACCAGGAAACAGGGCGGTGCTTTCGTCAACATTTCCTCGTTCAAGCCTCGATCTATGCTTCAGTTATAATGTGATTCTACGCATATAAACAACTTTAAAGCGCATTGCATACAGCCCATCATTCGCTTCCACGACTCTCGTCTATAGGTATTAGGCGTAAACTCGAATGTAGGCTAATGCGCATATTCGGAGAATCAGGCTTAAAACCGACCTTCTAGAGGGGACCATAGAGAGAAAAAAATGCTTCATATAATTGAACAAGTTCGTTGCAGTGCAGAAAGTAAACAGGTCATGTCCAACACTATTATAAAACAACACAAGGATGCAGCAAAGTTTACAGAAAATGCTGTGGATAGAAACAGCAGCAACAGGGTTGTTTACTTCACGCTGTTACTTTTTCCAGTTAAACCAGGTTAATATTAAGAGATGTAATTAATACTTCTTATGGTTGCAAAGTTTTAATGTAAATTGCCATACATTTTGTTAGTGCATCTATGAGCTAATTAGGATATAACTGCATTACAATGCAATACTCTGCCTTGCCGGCTTGCAAGCACTCTTTATCTTGCCATTTTGCTTTTGTTCATGTCTAAGTGACAAAAAAGGATCAGTGAGGCTTGAGGGGAGGGTGTAAATCTGGCAGAAGCCAAACGATCCCTTCTATATATCTAGGGAACAGTGAGGCTATGCCAGTCAATCTGACAGCTCTTGTTAGGAAACTATGACACCGTTTGGAGTGACATTGTCTGCATGTCTCAAATGATTGTTAAGACTTAAATAATTCAGTGCACACCAAAGCTGATGAGCTGACACCGAGTCTGTTGTGAATGTCTTTATTTAGTCACAGAACAAGGGCAACACAAGGCAATAGTCATGCTTACCTCTTGTTCAGCACTTGCCAACAGCAGTACGTGTACCTGCCTGCTGTGTTTCCCCAGTTTCTGCCTCCGGACTATAGGATGATCCCATTTAAACTGCACTGCCCTTTAGTCTTCTCTTGCCTCCTAGGATGCCCGACCATAGTGTCAAAAGTTACTAAATCTAGTGGAGGGACTAAGCCCTAGTAGCACTAGCAAGATCCAATTCGTTTCATAAGATCTCACGCGTCTTCTAGCAAGCTGTCCCTAGTTTCTACTGCAATCTCTCTGAAGACTAAAACACTTTGATGCTTTTACTAAACAGAAGGTTTAGAAATAATTATATATCTACACAATGCCCTGAGTGCTAAAGGCTCTGGGAAATGCATATTTTAAAGTTACAGTCCATTAATTCTGCACTCTACCACTGAGTCAAAATCAGACGTGGGGATTTGATAAACACTTGCTCCCCACAAAATCCATCTTAGTGGTGATTTTCTTCATGCTTTTGTGAATCAGAGTCAGGCCCATTGTCAGTTTTCAGCATGTTAGGGCTCCTGAAGATCCACTGTAGCTGATGAGAACCGCTCCTCCTTTAATAGCCCAGAATTGTACAAAGAAGCAGGTCGCCAGGTGACTGCTGCCACCACTATCATCCTTAGCTCTAAAGACTCTGTGCCCCATCCCCAAAAATGAAGATGATGAAGGAGCACTTCCGAAAGATAACAGCTTGCTTAGCACTTCCATTTGCAGTGCCGGGCTGAGGGAGTACTGGCTGGCTGGAGATTGCACCACTTTCAGTGCTGCTGCCTGCCCCTCTGTGCTCCTTGCTACAGCTGCCTCTCCCCATCCGCTTCATGGTAAACTTTGGGGGAATTCTTAGGGAGCACCTTGCCCAGGTTCCCTTCAAATGACAACAACTTCCTTCAAACAAACCTGCAAAACTATAAAGCAGACAAATGGCCTATAAACCAATTTTTAAAATGCCTGGGCAAATAAAAAATTCTTGACCTGATGCTGAGAAAATTGTGATTTTGGAGCCAGTTGAAATTCCTTGGCGGCAGTATGCCAACGTCAGGGTACATCCACAGAAAAGGCACTCTTCCCTTGTACGTAAGTAACATAATGGGATGGTACTGGCAAAAGGGCCTCATCTGTATGGTGCACGTGAACCAGGGATTACATGGTGAAAATGACAGCATGTTAGTGTCCTGTTGGCCAGGGTGAGCAGACTTCAGGTTTGCAGGATCTATTTTTATTTCTGCTAGAGCCCTGAGATACACCAATCAGAGCCCGGTGCAGAAAACATACACTTGAGTTAAATAATTTTGAGCCCAGATAAATATTGTGAGTACTAGGGATGTGCAGGGATCCACCAGATTGGATCGGGACCCAGATCAGGACCTCCGATGTAGTCCTGGATCAGTTCAGACAAAATCGGAGGTCCCTCAGATCAGATCAGACCCAATCCCGATCCAAAAATCGGACGTCTGATTTTCATATCAGCTGCCATTTTGGGTGTTTTTGCCATAGGCTTGCATTGGGGGAAAGAAAGCTTTCCCCCAAAGCAAGCCTATGGCGAAAACATGGCGATGGGTGGGTGAGTGGGGGCCTAACTCCCCCCTCTCTGTCCCTCCCCCCGCACTCGCACTCCTTACCTGCCGGGGCCGTCCACTCTTGCCCTCTGGCGCCCGCGGATGGCCCCAGCAGGTAAGCCCCCTCCCCCCTCACACTCCTTACCTGCCGGGGCCATCCACTGCCGTCTGCTGCTCTGATCTACTGAGAACTAGGCCGCGAAGCCTGTTTCTCAGTAGATTGCAGCACTGGAGGGAAGTGGGCGCCCCGGCAAGTAAGTGAGGCCCTCATCTTCCCCCTCGCGCTCCTTATCTGCTGGGGCGTCCGCTTCCTCTGGTGCTCGGATCTACTGAGAAACAGGCTTCGCGGCCTGCCTCTCAGTAGCACACCAGGTGGTCATCACCTGGCGTGCTACTGAGAGGCAGGCCACGAAGCCTGTTTCTCAGTAGAGCCGAGTACTGGAGGGAAGCAGCCGCCCCAGCAAGTAAGTGGGGGGCCCTCCCCCTCCCCCTCCTTACCTGCCGGGGCGCCCGCTTCCCTCCAGTGCTGCGATCTACTGAGGAACAGGCTTTGCAGCCTAGTTCTCAGTAGAGCGCTGGGTGATGACGCAATCACCCGGTGCTCTACTGAGAACTAGGCCGCAAAGCCTGTTTCTCAGTAGATCGCAGCACCAGAGGGCAGTGGCCGCCCCGGCAGGTAAGTGGGGCCCTCCCACTCGCGCTCCTTACCTGCCAGGGCCATCCGCTGCCATCCGCGGGCGCCATCAGATGGCAGCGGATGGCCCCGGCTGGTAAGGAGCACGAGGGGGAGGAGGAGGTCCGATCCTCTGATCTTATCCGAACCGGATCGGGTCCTTTCGGTTAGGTATGTCAAATAAATGTAATTTGCATTACCATTTTTTTGTAAAAGGAGTGAAACAGCTGGTGTATTCAAGTAAAGAAGAGGGGGGAAAGCATAAAAGGAAAAAAGAGAGTAAAGAAAATTATTTTATTTTGTGCAAGAAGGCGGGAAGTATTCTTTTTTTGTGTGAATGAAAATCTTTGCAAGAGAAAATATGTCATTAATATAACTGCTGTGGGGAAGGTAGGGGTCCATTTTAAATGCTGTTTGTTTTCGTAAGTTTTATCTTTGTTTGAAAATAATAAAAAATTGAATTGCAAAAAGATCGGACAAGCCAGAAGCCAGGATCGGAATCGGATAATTTTATCCGATTTCGGTTGAACTGGCTCCGGATCGTGGATCGGACCCGATTCGATGCACACCCCTAGTGAGTACCAAGATTGAATAGAGCTCACAGTCCTACCACACAACAATCCAAGCTTACTTCATTTCAGTAATATAATTTGGGGTGGGAGGGAGTCATTTTGTTGCTGTGACTGTTAAATTAATGGGAGGCAGAAATCCTTACTGATCTACTGCAAATCACCCACAGATCTACCAGTAGCTCCAGACGTACTTTCTACCCACCCTGATGTAGGTAATCAAATGGTTATGTGATGACCCTGACAACAATCTTTCTCTGGCCTTTCTTTAATCAAATCACTGCTGTTACTGGGTTTTCCCCCCTTCATTGGTCTCATGAGTTTAAAAGAAAATGATATTTTCTGTAATTTCATCAAGGTAGCTTACATTTCTGGAGGCATTTGAGAAAGATGCTATCCTAGGACTTCCCCAGTAAAATATTGTAACTACAATCATCAGTCATCAATGCAAGTAATTGCATTTTACTGACTTTAGCTACCATCCTGAGGCAGAACATTTCCCCTCACTTCCATTTCTGGCAATAACTGATGAATAGCAAAGTGAGTCCTAAATTATGTTTGGTTCTCCCAAAGCAATCACATGTGACCCTGTTATACATTCTTAAGCTTGATTTATATGGATGGCATGGTTTGACAGCCACTAAAGGAGCCTGGGATCCCCTGTGCCCCCTTTTTATTCCATGGCGATTTCAGGTTGGTATGGAAGCAAATAACCACAAAAAGGCTATTTTTATGTTACTTTTAAAATAGTCTCATATAAACGTTCTCCCCAAATTGTCAATTTTGTTGGAGCTAAATAGATTCACCTATGACTTAGTCACTCCTTTTTCTAGGATCACAGTGGTAACCTACAGGTCAAAAGGTTTCATATCCCATTACTAATCCTCTAAGCCAGAATCCAGTCACTGGCTGAAGACTTTCTGCTTGATAGCTTATATAGAAGTCACAAAGCCTAACACCCTGTCTCTCAGCAACAGAATAGTATCATTAAAGAGTCTTTTGAATGTCTGTGAAATGAATGCGGGAAAAAGAATTCAGTTGGTTGCTATGATTTATTTTATTTTATTAGTTTTTTATTGCTCTTTCACAATGCCATACTATCAAACTTCTTGCTATGAACAAATGATAATAGGATCCTTTGTTTTGAGGAGAAAATGGTACATTTCTTCAGATATAGAGAAGAATGAGTCACCCATTTAATTATGCAGCAGGAGAGTGCAAATTATTTTATTCCAGCATATCACAAGCTAAAGTATTGAAATGGCTGGAGGCTATAGAAATATTCAGGTAATCAAAAGCTTGGGTATGTGGTAGTTCTCTAGAGCCGATGATAGCATAAGGATGATCAGAGAACATTCACATAACCATTACTTCCACTATGATGTGTTTTCTACTCAATCAGATTGCTTGGTGCAAGAGCTGCTAAATGCATCTCCAAAATGTGTTCTGCATAGATATCAGTTGCAGAAAGAATGCAAAAAAGAATACCAGTGGTGCTACTATATAGCTAGACTATTTATTTTATTTGTATCCCGCCTTTCTACCAAGGAAACTGGCACTCAAGGAGGATTATAATCACAAATAAAACAAATAAAAGCCATGTTTTAATGGGAAATTTGATGCAAAATACATAATTATGAAGAAATGCATATCATTGAAATGCAAACTTTTGTGCATTTTTTAAAAATGGCAGATAATGTATGATTAAAACATGTGAAATTGACACTTACAAAAATAGACTGATCCATCCTTAGATGCTGATGAGGAAGGAGCTGTACTTCCTCTATTCTGAAAGCAAACAGGAAGAACACACTCTGCAGGCACCCCCAACAGGCTCACGGACTAGCACTGCCGGGGAGCTACAAGGGCTCAGGGTCTCAAAAGGGCCAAGTGATCTGAACCAATCAGGAAGTACCGGGGGCAGCCAATGAGGGCACGGAAGTGGCAAAAAGACAGCTTCTTTGCTTCTCCCATGCCCCATCTCCTGCCCACCCCACCCCTAGGCAGGATTTGATTGATTCAGACCACTGCTACAACAAACATACAATTTTAAAGAAGGTTGTGTGTGTGTGTGTGTGTGTGTGTGTGTGTGTGTGTGTGTAATGGAGCAGCGTGGGCCCTGCAT
This sequence comes from Anniella stebbinsi, assembly GCA_029215795.1. Lineage (NCBI taxonomy): Eukaryota > Metazoa > Chordata > Lepidosauria > Squamata > Anniellidae > Anniella > Anniella stebbinsi. Next base: position 236,524,792 of record JARDYH010000001.1, on the reverse strand, counting down.
GGTGGGCTGGCAGTAACACGGAATCTTGGAACATCAATGGTCACAAAATGAAAAGATGGGAATATTCTAGGGAAATACATGTGGAGTATTAACCATCCTGAAACCTCGTTAAGCCAAAGGTAATTATTTTTAACTTCTCCATAATTTGCTAAAATATATACTATATTACACATGACAGAAGTCTGCCTTGTAATTGTTCTATATATTGCTTTCCAATGAATTAGCTATGGAAATTTGTTCAAATTTTGATCATCTTCCAAACCTGTCCTTTATTTAAATTCCGTGCCTATTAAAAAAGATTTTGCACAGGATGGAATCTGTAGTGAACTTACCAAACAAAGGGCATTTATCAATGACAAAACTATAGATAATACTTCAACCATTCCCATGTAATTTAGTACAATGGACTACACAAATAATATATAACATTTCATTTAGCATATTTATATATTCAAATCTGAATGGATACTACTAATATCCACACAAAAGCTATTTTATTAATACAACTGCTTTAATCAATTATTTATAGTCTATTCAGCAAATGTGGGAGGGAAAACATTTTGTTTCCCTGGGTGGTATGGAAAAGTGTGTTTGCAGTCAATTAAGTATTGACATATTTCAGTGTACAACAACTGAATTTGGCATACTTTGCTGCTTCAGAATATTCATTAGGGCTCAACATTCATACATTAGTGAGCTGTTTGTCCAATGTCCTGAGGCAGCACATTCGCTGCATATAATGTGGAATGAAAAGGGAAGTCCAAGGTCTCCTATCTAGATAAATGAATGAAACCTCAACAGTTCAAATGATACATGTCTCCCAATGGCCAAAGAGATCCAAAGATAATGTGGAACAAACATTAGAGAGCATGCAACTACTTAAGAAACAAACAAAATACCAAACATACAAAGATAGGTACAAACATCTCAACAAGGAGATTAATGTACACTGTAGCACCAGTGCAGCCCCCTCCCAAATCTTTTATATATCTTTGCCAAACATATAACCATTTCCAACATTGTGAGGTAGAATTCTGCCACTTATCACTGACGACCACAACACAAAATATTAACTCAAAGCTTTTGCCTGGCTTTACTATTCCATTTTAGGCTAATTTGAGAAACATTTTTTCATTCAGTCTCCTTGAAGGATGCAGCTTATTTTGTTTTTTTTTTAAACTGTTTTGAATTTATCATTTGAAATCATAATACTTTGAATCTTCTAGCATAATACTGTAGGAAGAAGTTGTTTCTGGTGGAGGCAATAGAAGACATAGTTCACATGCAACATTGTGTGTGCATAGGTAGCTATAGAAAAAGAAAGGGAAGCAAACTGGAAAAAAAAGTTAAAGAAAATGTGTGGTGGCTAAGGCCAGAAGAGCAAATCATCTCTAAATCTACCTTTTATTTATATGCAAATTTATATCCTGCCTTTCTAGTGCCCATGTACAACTCACAGTGGCTCACCACAATTTAAAAATAAAATACTAGGACCCTGTTCAGACGCCATGCTACACCATGGCAATTAAGAATTTTGAGCTAAACATTATAGCTTAGCATGTTGTGTGAACCGTGACTTAGTTTGTCGTGTAATTGTTCTTGAGCACATGGGCAAGGAAAAAATAGACAAGGAAGTGAAGTCAGTCAGAATCATTGGCCCTTTTCAAGAACCACTTTTAGCCAATCTGCGAGTGTCACCATTGGGTATTGTACCCAAGAAAACACCTGGGGAATATAGGTTAATCCACAACCTCTCCTTTCCGATCAGAGAGTCAGTCAATGACTTTATACCAGATCATTTAGCCTCTGATAAGTACACATCCTTTGATGCAGCAGTCAGGATGGTGCGCACAAATGGGGTTGGTGTATTGATGGGAAAATGCGACATCAAGGCCGCTTTTCGCAACCTTCCCATCAATCCTGCCAATTTTCACCTATTTCCAACACCAATTTTACATTGACAGAGCCCTACCTATGGGGTGCTCCATTTCGTGTGCCATGTTCAAATACTTCAGCACGTTCCTGGAATGGGCGTTGCATTCTAGGATGGGGTGCAGTGACGTGGTTCGCTATTTAGATGACTTTCTGATCTCGAGCCCCGCCCATACTGACCAATGTGCATAGTTAATGAGTAATTTCAAGACACTGACTGGTGAACTTGGTGTACCATTGGCACACGAAAAAACTGAGGGTCCAACGACATCTATCATATTCTTGGGTATTGAACTAGATTCTTGCGAGCAATGCTGCAGACTGCCTCAAGACAAGTTACATTTACCACGTAACAAAGTACAAACATTTAGAAGAGCAAAGAAAATAACACTTCGCCAACTTCAGGAATTGCTCAGCAGTCTTAATTTTGCATGCCGAGTAGTTGCACCAGGACGTGCTTTTACGTGCCATCTATGCAAAGTTATGAGGGGGCTTTCACACCCTCACCATAGAGTCTGAGTGTCGGATAAGATTTGTAAAGATCTGGACGTATGGTTGCAATTTGCTTATTGAGGCAGAGATGCAGGTCCACTCGGACACATCGGGCTCTTACGGTTTCGGTGTCTTTTGGCAAAACAGGTGGTATGTGCAGCCGTGGCCTGTAGAATGGCTAGCATCAGGGGTTTGTAAGGACTTGACCTTTTTGGAATTCTTTGCCATATATGTGGTGGTTCACATCTGGCTTGAACACTTGACCAATAGGACAGTGCATTTCTGGTGTGATAATTTGGCCATGGTTCAGGTAATCAATTCATTGTCATCACAGAATCCTAGGGTCATGAATGTAGTTAGGGCTTTCACAATTTATTGTTTAAAACATAACATCCTATTTCGTGCCAAACATGTACCGGGTCTGCACAATCAAATAGCTGATGCTCTGTCGCACCACCAGATCGACAGATTTCGGATGCTGGCTCCATGGGTGCAGGAACTACCAGAGGCCATGCCAACAGCACTGTGGGAAATTGACAGAGCAAAATAGATCGTGCCATGTGGCATTCAATCACCCCTAGCACCAGGGCTGTGTATCAAAGGTCAGGCAGCGAGTTTAGAATGTTTAGGGATAAGAATGGATTAACACAGGAGTGGTCCATCCCAGTGGACCACATCTTACAATTTTGCGTTGCGCCACGAGAAAAGGGTATGTCAGCTAGAACCATCTCTGGTAAGCTTGCCACCTTGGCGTTCATAGCAAAAACTCAGGGAATAGCAGACAATACTGGTGATTTTAGGACTAGAAAGGCTATTCGGGGATGGGCAAAAATTTCTCCACCCCTCTCAGACAGTAGAAGCCCAATGTCCCCCGACTCATTGTTAGGTCTGCACGCAATTTGGCCATCCTTATGTCATAACCACTACGAAGTGGTAATTTTCCAGGCAGTTGCTCCTACCGCCTTTTTTGGAGCTTTTCGCATCTCTGAAATGCTAGCATCTTCCAGGCGAAGTGTGTTGGGCAGGGCTCTGCAATTGGCAGACATACATCTGAATGACACAGGTATACACATACACCTGCGGATGTCAAAGACCAACCAGAATGCACAGGGTGCGCTGATCCCTCTCTTCCCCGCTCCAAAAACAGAATTGTGCCCAGTTCAGGCTTTGAGGGTATTTATTGCGGAACGCGGCAATGGGAGTGGGTATCTGTTCTGCCACCAGGACACATCACCTTTGATGAGATATCAGTTTTGGTCCATCACTAAAAGGGCCTTGTCAGCTTTGGGTTTGGACCGGAATAGTTTTGGCACCCATTCTTTTAGAATCAGTGCTGCTTCAACCATAGCGGCAGTTGGTTTCTCTCAAGACCAAATCAAGGCTCTGGGTCGGTGGAAATCCAAAGCCTTTCAATCGTATGTCTGGAGTTTGAAGTTATAAGAGTTGATGTTTTCCTGTTCCTAATGTTCGTTGTTTATTTTAGATTTATGGGCCAGGCGTGGCCCAATATGCATGATCATCTGTGGACACAGTATAATCTACTGGGCTACGAGGACGGCCTCCAGATCAAGTATGGGATCCCAGATGGGAATGAGCCGTCAGGCCAATGTCGTTTGGCTTGGTCATCGTGGCATGCGTTAGGAACGCCTCCTGCCCACTTTGTTCCATCAGCGTTATTTTTCTGTTCAACCGCAAGTTATAATTATTCACCTTGGGGGAAATGACATGGGACTTCTGAGAGGGAAGGCCCTCATTTTGCAGGCGATAGCAGACTTTCAGGCAATCAAAAATCACTAGTAGTGATTATTTGGTCCTGCAACCTTCCCAGGATTAATTGGAAGTTGGGAAGTGATCACAAGGCTATGGAGAGGGCTCGGCGCCAAGTCAATAGTGAAATTTTCAATTACATAACTAGTCAAGGAGACTTTAGTATTAAACACCCTGCATTGCTGCGAACCCGGAGGGAGCTTTATAGGCAAGACGGCATCCATTTGTCAGACACCGGTAACAACATATTTCTACAGGATCTGCAGCGAGGCTTGATGGAGGCTATGAACTACAGTTGGGGGGGTAGCGACTAAGTGAGTAACTTGTCGCCACCTGTGGCAGGCGCGCAAGCATCGGGTGGGAGGTTAGAGTTGGTGAGCATTCTTAGGCATCATTGTAGGTGATTGGTAACACCGGAGGCCCTCAACTGTGGGAGTCTTGTGGCACCAGATGATGGGATACGGATTGCCTTTGAGGCCAACCTTACTCACTCACTCAAGAGTTGTGCAACTTGAGCGGAAGTGACAACGGAAGGTCTACCTGCCCCAAATGGGGAGTCCTGGGGAGTGTCGATAACCATGCGACACCTGGCAGGATACGAATGGCTCGCCCAATCCCTTTAGGGCCAAGACGTTGGCTGTAGTTAGAATGCCCGTGTAGGCCTCCATCAGCTCATGCAGTATGTAATAAACGTGGCCCTATTCAAAATCCAACTTATTTGTGTCATCTCGTTATTCTTGCCTTCCATCATGCAAAGAACCTTTGCTATTCAGAGTAGCTCTGCCAGATTACCCTTTGTGGATGCAATGGAAGTGGAAATTGTAAGCCTTAATAGCTTACAATTTTCCTCCATTTCTGTTCTAGTCACAAGTCCTACTACTTTTTTGGTTCTATCAGCAGAAAGAGGTACTCAGGTACAATTGTATCAACCATCCAGGTCATTTCTCTATTCTAGATATCAACCAATCTTCCAGAATCACCAGCTAAAGCAGCAGGAAATTCCCCCAGCACATTCAGGAAACTATTTGGGTACTTCTTGCTTCAGGGCTAGACCTTCTTTATAGTTCTTCCACTCCTGAAGAGCTTAGGAGTTCATGTAAGTCTAAACCCAACCAAGCAGTGATCTGTGCATGATAAAGGGACCACATAGTGTCCCTCCATACTCAGATCAGTCTCCTCTATCCCAAACAACAAAAAACATGAAATACAAAGTATGTTTGCTGTATGAGTAGAGCATGACATAATTTGGAATAGCCCCATGGTTGTTCTGGGGGGGGGGGGTGCATTAAGTTCTGGGCCATGTGGATACTGAATTCGCCATGTACCATCAGAGACTCCAACAACATGCCCACGATTGTTTGGTTGCATCTATGCAGTACACCAAATGAATCCACATTCTTTCCCAGCACCTATCCCTAACAGCAAACTGTCAAAACTGCTAGTTTGCTGGACAGGGCAATAAGTCAACAATATGTATTCATGACAGATCACAGTAACTCTGTTTCTCCTCCTCTCTTCCAGTCTAGACTGGTGATGCTCACAGAAATCTGGTGGACACTGATGAGATACATTCACCCCACCTCTTCTTTCAGCCAGGTCTTTCAATACATGCCAATACATGCCATTTTTCCATGGGTTCAACACAATGTTTAGAGACCTGGAATTACATGAATGGGAGAATTACACAGATCCTTATCACAAAATCATGACCTGCAATCATAACAACATCATGACTTACAGTCCTGGTTGGGTGACAATTTTGTGGTAAGTGGCCTCACCCATGTGCATTTTAAGCAGTACATAAGACCATAAGAATTGCTGTGCTGGATCAGGCCAAGGGTCCATCTAGTCCAGCACTCTGTTCACACAGTGGCCAACCCTGCTGCCTACTGGGAAGTTCACAAGTAGGACATAACTGCAATGTGATGGTTGCAATTATGACATATTTTACTTGACTGTTTAAAGCTTTCTTCATATTGTGATTGATCATGATATTGTGTTTCTAACTTATGCAGCAACTTTCAGTGGGAATTAGCGCACTTTGATTTGTCCCACATGATAACATGATCAGTCAGCATAAATAAACTGTTAACAATTCTCAAAGGTGCAATTATTCCATGGTAGCTTTCCCATTCATTCATGAAGCTGACATAATTTAATGGGACTATGCTGGAGTAAATGGTTTGAAAATTGCTGCGTCGTTTCCTATCTCTTAGCTTGCTCAAGCATTGGGCAACTAATTTTGTCTTTCTTGTTTCTTACTAGACAACATCCTTGGAACACACACGATGAATTGTGAAGCATTCACTTCAGTCAATCTGAATTTCCTATGCAAAGCTATACAAATGGCCATTTATGAATATACTATGATCATATTTGCTTCTTTGAGAGGTTTGTGCTTTAGAAGTCTTGGGGCAGTATCCAACTGTGTCATTCCACTAGCGCAAATGATGTTGAGCTCGCAAAAATCACCTTCTGAACTATGCACAAGGGGAAAATCCAACTAACCTTACAGTTGCACAAATGCAATTGAGGAAGCAGTTGCATGATCACTGCTGCAATGGAACAATTTGGAACACCACTAGTGCTATTGGGAGTTTGCAGAATCACCCTATTATAAACTGCCTCCGGTGTGTAACTTTGTAAGTTATTTCAAGTATGAGACGTCTTTAATGAAATCTACAATTCTGAATTCTTAAAGTTGCAACTTGTAACTTGCCTTTATTTTATAAATACTACATTTACGGTACACATAACAAACAGGTGCTTTTCCTCTCCGATAATACATTTTATTAATATAAAAATAAATTATAAAAACATTATTTTGCCTTGATATTTTATGACCTATGCTGGACTAAATGTCAGCAAAAGTTGGCATTTGAATGCCTGTCTCATCCATCTTTTTCAGAAAATGCTACAATAAACATCATTATAAAGGATTATATTAAGCTAATCACAAATATGAAATTTGCCAGTGCTTCGAATGTCATAAGCAGAATGGGAACAACTATAAGGCCAAACATACAAGTGCAGCTTTTTATCAAAAACTGGTGACCCTGTTTTTTGTTGTAGTTAAAATAAAAAGTGTTTAGTGTTGAAAGGCATGCCATTTAGGCTTTTAGAACATGGGTAGAATACTTTTCAAATGACAGAGCAGGTTAAGGCATTCTTTTAAAGGGATTATGTGGTCATATCATAAGAGAAACGTCCTCCCTGCTCCTGCAGGGTTCCACAATAGCATGCATTTTATAGAACCAACCAAGAGCTAGGGATCTCAGAAGAGCTAGAGGGGGATTTCTAGTCATGAAGTTCTAGCATTTGGCTTATCCGGGAGTCATTCCAAAAATAAATTCTCTGTAAAGAAGTCCAGCAAATCCAGATCACAGTGTAGCACAAGCAGAGAGCAAGACTGAAGTATATGTATCACATTTGGAGAATGAGCAAGCGTCTGCCTGCTCTTTAAGAAGAAACACATAAAAATAGCTTAGCAGCCCACTGACTGAGTGATATCCCCTGAGGTCCAGGAGACGTGACTGAGGGCCTTTTTTTATCTCCAGTAGCTATTTGGGACATAAACACATCTTTAAAGGTGGAGAAAGCATTGAAAAAAAAGTTGTTTAAATTGAAAATAAGAAGACCATATGCCAGACAAAGCTTTATTATTTAAGTTAAGATTAATCACAGTGTGCCAGGGTAATTTGTTTTGCCTAGATCATCAGGAAAAAAACATTGTGCTGGTGTTGTGCATGACTCTTCCATTTAAGGAATGATCAAGTCTGTACTCACTATGCTTCGACAATGGTTCTGCATGGGCATTTTGGGCATTTCCAGATTTTTATATCTATAGTCCAGATGGCACAAATACCATTAAAATGGAAGGGGTGTTTCTACAATCGATTTGTTGAAGAAAATTGTATTGCAATGTTAGATGTCCCTGGAATACCTTCTTTTTAATGTGTTCCATGTGGTGAAATCAGATTCATACAGAAGAAAGGCACTCTCACTTCCAGTGAATGAATTTCACATGATTATATCAGTTTTATGTAGTAACCATGGAAGAATGAAAGGGAAAGGTTACATTTCAAAATAAAATGATTTAAAAAACTTGTCCTAAGACAGTTGTAGAAATGTTCAGTTATATTAATGTCATTATGAAGGAATGGGAAGTTTTGGTTCATTCATGAATTCCTTGATAAATTGAAAGATCACCTATTTTCACACAACATGAAATATGCATTTCCCATTACACTCATTCATTAACTATTATAAATGCAATAAGCAGTAGCCAGGCACACAGCTGATGAAACATGTGTTTACCAACATTTTTTCCTGTCAAATTTAGTCCCCTTTTAAGTTCACAGGTGAACGTTTATATGAATTGGTCATGACATCTATGAAATTGTTATCTGTGATTGTCCAAAGGGTCATTTGTGCAATCAGGACTGACTATAACTGTTGCTGGAGAGACAGCCATGAGCAGTGATTGACATTCATGCCATAATTCATTTGTACATTGCTGTACACTCATTCAAAAAATAAAATATTCTCGTTTTCTACTTGTCACTTACCCAGAGATCTTTGTAATCAACAGAAGGAATTACTGCCTGCATGAAATTTTGCAATATGCCTATTATGGATGTCAGGACAAATATGCTCAGATGTAATCTATTGGAGCTGATTGTAGGCCAAATATTTTCCCATTTATTTTGAAATTTGATTGACAGCTCATGCTACGATAGTAACTTAATTAAAGTTTGCTCCTAAAATTGTATAAAACATTCTTAGAACGTAAGGTCCTTATTGGTTTGAACATGTCTGCACATCTGCCTATGATAAGATTCCTAGTAAAATTGCAGGAATATCTTAATCTTTCTTGACTTTGAAATACAGAAAGTAAAGATGTTCATTAATATAGAGTAAGTAGATTTTAATTCAATCTTCAGAAGTTTTTCCTTTTCTTGGTAGAAATACCAAATTGTATAGAACCAGCATATGTAGGCTATATAATTAATTTCCCCATTAGCCAACTCAAAAGAGATGTGCATTGGAAAGAATGGACACTCTGGGCAAAGAAGTTTCTGTAGGTAAAGCATTAATAGCCTGCTCTTCAGTCAGAAAGTCTTTGAGAGCAATTTACAGTTCAATGCAAATCAAGTTTCCCATTTATTCCAAATCATGCAAGGTACTGGCCCCCCTCTACTTGGCACTGGTTAGGCCTCATCTTGAGTATTGCGTCCAATTCTGGGCACCACACTTCAAGAAGGATGCAGATAAGCTGGAAGGGGTTCAGAGGAGGGCGACGAGGATGATCAGGGGTCTGGAAACAAAGCCCACTGAGGAGAGACTGAAAGAACTGGACATGTTTAGCCTTGAGAAGAGAAGACTGAGGGAGACATGATACCACTCTTCAAGTACATGAAAGGTTGTCACACAGAGGAGGGCAAGGATCAATTCTCAATCATCCCAGAGTGCAGGAAATGGAAAAATGGACTCAAGTTACAGGAAGCCAAATTCTGGCTGGACATCAGGAAAAACTTCCTGACTGTAAGAGCAGTACGACAATGGAACCAATTACCTAGGGAGGTTGTGGGCTCTCCCACACTAAAGGCCTTCAAGATGCAGCTGAACAGACATATGTCAGGTTTGCTTTAAGGTGAGTCCCTGCATTGAGTAGGGGATTGGACTCGATGGCCTTATAGGCCCTTCCAACTCTACTATTCTATGATTCTGTGATTCTAAATTAATCTCTGCCATCAGGCATTCTAAAAGACATGGCATTAAAGGAAAAAGTGAGGATGGGGGGAAAGCACCATTTTACTTTTTGTTTTTGTTAATTTAATATACAGATAAAACCAATTTTATTCCAAAAAATTGGGGTGGGAGAGGTGGATTCAAGATTATGTAACTGAGAATCAAGATTATGTAACTGAGTATCACATCTTCAACAGTGGTCAACAGCAGATGCTGCAGCGATAGGCAGATTTAAAGGCACTTATAAAGATTTTTTCCTGTTATTCCTGGCTGGGTTTCTTTGCTAATTTTCATTGTGACTTTTTTTTAAAAAAATGCTTTTAATATTAATTTGCAAATTTCTATTCATTGTTAACTACAGTATTGTCCTCCGTATTCCACTTCCACCCAAGCATGCAGAAAGAATGAGATAGTATGGTTTCACTTTTGGTATTACATGTACATGGCAGGGCAAAACACATACACTTTAGTTTCTTTGTTTCATACCCCAAAATGTCACAGCTCACTAGAAACTGTCCCCAATATACAAAATTTAAAACCATGAAACCATAAAAACAGACAACATACAAAACCAGTATAAATTTTAAAAACTCTATATACATATATTGTCCCTGAATTTTGAAATATTGTTTTTTTAAATAATGTTTTATTAAAGATTTTCATATATTCAACAACCATAACCATTATAATATAGTGTAATATAATATATTAGGATATAGTATACCCCCTCCCCCCCAAAAAAAAATAAAAAACAAAAAAATACATACAGTGGAGTGAAGCTTATTCCCTTTATTACTTTATTCTTGATATTATAAATTTACTAAAACTATGTTCTATATCGGAAATTTCATACCATTTATACAGTCCATATCTCCTCAGCTATATTTGACATATATGTCAGTGACTCCAAATCTATTGTATGTAAAATAAATTTCCACCATATATCATTAAATATTAGTGGATCATCTTTGCCTTGTAGCACTCGTAATTTATGCATTTTTTCCCCACAGATTACGGTAGACCGTATGTTTCTATACCATGCTTCTTTATCAAGTTGATCCAGGTTTTTGCATTGTTGTACTATTGTTTGTCTTGCAGCTGCTATTAAGAGAGTTACTAATTGTTTGGCTGCAATAGATTCATTTTTATTATAGTAAGGGACATTAAGAATAATTCTGGGGTAAAATGAATACATTCCTTTGTTATCTGTAATAATTCCTGATGTACCATATGCCAGAACTGTTGAACCCACGGGCATTCCCACCAGAGGTGATCATATGTACCTCTGGTGGAGCATCCCCTCCAGCAAGCAGACTTCCCGTCTGAGGTGATGTGAGCCATTTGCACTGGAGTTCTATGCCATCAAAATTTGAAATATTGATGAGGCAAGTAACTCTAAGTGGAGAATAATAGAACTTGTCTGAATATCATCAACAATATTAGCTTATTTTATGGTAAATGCACAGAGTTTCTGATGTTGACTGTAACATGCATATCATACAGTCTGACCTCATGGAACCACTTCCACATTAATATGTATGATGAAGTTCACCAGCATACCAATCATACAGTGCCTGCACATTGCAGACAATTCTGGACTGTGTTCCAGGGTACAGTCTAAGCTCATGGAGATGCAAGACGTTGGGACTAATCAGGGAGATGCTCCACATGATCTGAAAATGTGCTCTAGAACTTGCACAACACTTCCCTTAGACAAGGCATTGTGGAACAACCTACTGCTGCTGGACAAGCTGTTTTTCAAGTAACTTGTCTGCCATTGATAAACTTGTCATCAAATAATCCCAGAGTCCATAGGAACACAGATGCCAAAACCACTACACTAAAATAAGGACAGTGGAAAAATGACAAGAGTTTCATTATTTATGGCATGTGATACGCATGCTATATGTTACCGTGTTAATGTATTGAAGGGTGAATTTCCATGACAGGAGATATCAAAACTATGTTCTGGCCTTGCATTCTTTATGCTTGACAGGCTAAGGAAATTGCACCATTTCTTCACATTTGCACAGCTCAATTCAAGATTAGACAGGCAGATGTTATCTCACCTACACCCACAGGAGTCTAGTTGCTAGTTTCATTAACATCCTTCCCCATTTCAGCTGTACTACTGGGAAATTAAAGGTTGGCCATTTGATTCTGGAAAACATGTTGGTGGTTATATTTTATGTGCATCGTGTGTATATCAACAAAGGAGACAATGGGAATATGAAATCAGCAGTAAAAAAAATTACACAAAACATATTTATGAAGCTTCATAATCAATAAGTGGATAGAGAATTAAAAAAAAAAGACCAAAGTAATACAACTTGGCATTAAAAAAAATACGGAGAACAAAAATAACTTTTGTTCCATTCCCTTGAGTACAAGCCCAAGCCTATCATCCCTCTGACTCTCCATGTCCACTTTATCTTTTGCTTTTCTGTTGACTTCTAATGAGGGCGCCAATTAATGTTAGCTTAGATATGATTTGTTGAGACATAGATATTTTATAAGCTTGAATTGAGACAATAGCATTACATCAACACAGACTATTTACTTGTCTGATACCAATGACTGACTCCCACTATAAAACTTGGTTGTACTTGAAATAATGATCTGTTTCCAAAAGGGGCAATCCCCCATTTATGAGGGCTCTCTTCTTGAACCCAATGATCACATGACAACCTTTATCCCAAGTGAAAATTACTGATGTAGAATAAAGTTCTGTTCACTTTCAATCTTACTCCATTTTACACTTTACATGAAAGTAAAAAGCCAATACAATAATGCACTCACAGTTCTGCTTTCAGGAACATGGGATGTTAAGTCCATGATCCCCATGCAGTGAAATGCATGGAGTCCAGTTATGGAGTTCATACAATTACAATACAGTATATTATAAAGAAATAATAGCATATTTTTATTTATTTATTTACAGCATTTTTATACTGCCCAATAGCCAAAGCTCTCTGGGCAGTTTACAAAAATTAAAACCATAAAAAACATTCAAAATATAAAACAACAACAGTATAAAAATATAATTTAAAATACAGTATAAAACACAACCAGGATAAAAACCAAGCAGCCATGCAGAAATTGATAGGGATTTAAAATACAAATTTAAAGAACTGTTAAAACACTGTGAAAATAAAAAGGTCGTCACCTGGCATCTAAAGGAGTATAATGTAGATGCCAAGTGAACCTCTCTGGGGAGCTCATTCCACAGCTGGGGTGCTACAGCAGAGAATGCCCTCCTCCTAGTAGCCACTTCCTTTGGCAGGGGCTCACGGAGAAGGACCCCTGAGGATGATCTTAGAGTCCAGGCAGTTACATATGGGAGAAGGTGTTCCTTCAGATAACCTGGCCCCAAGCCATCTAGGGCTTTGAATGTTAATACCAGAACTTTGAATCGGGCCCGGATCTGGACTGGCAGCCAGTGAAATTGGAAAAAGACTGGCATAATGTGGTCTCGTTGGCCAGTCCCCGTTAACACTCTGACTGCCCTGTTTGTACCAGTTGAAGTTTCCGGACTGTTTTTAAAGGCAGCCCCATGTATAATGCATTGCAGTGATCCAGACGAGAGGTTATCAGAGCATGGAAGAATAGTGTTGCAAACCCCACATGTAAATAGAGCCCTGGGGGGGAATGTTTGGCAGAAAGCAACAGTGTACAAATGGTAGGTGCACAGCTAATTATGGTCTATAACTCTTATATGTAGTAAATAAAAAGAGATGCCAGCTGAGGAAATGAGAGATGCACTGGATAACTGAGGAAGTACTTGTGGCTCTCAAGAATCTGAATGTTTTTGTGCAGAATTAACTAACAGGATGACATTTCCCCCAAACATTAGGATTTCAAATGATTGAGCTTGCAAGTAGACAGATCACAGAGCCAGAAGCAAATATGTAGTCAAGTACAGGCGAAAGTCAAGATCTAGAAGACCAATAATCAAGGATCAAAGGCAGGTTCCAAAGGATCCAAAGGCAGCATGCCATCCAGGGGAACGGTGAGGCAAGGCTTGGCACAGGAGTCTCTTGAGAATCTATTTCATCGAATATTTCAACTTTTACATGAAACCGCTGGGAGAGATCATCCGGAGGCATGAGGCGGGGTGCTATCGGTATGCTGATGACACCCAAATATATTTCTCTATGCCTTCAACAACAGCATCAGCTAAGGATAGGGTGTCTCCTCTGAATGAATGCTTGGAGGCGGTAATGGGCTGGATGAGGAAAACAAAGTGAAGTTGAATCCAGGCAAGACGGAGGTGCTTGCTGTCAAAGGCCCTAACCTGGGTATGGAGGTGTGTCAGCCAGTTCTGGATGGGGTTGCACTCCCCCTGAAAGACTGTGTTCGCAGCTTGGGGGTGCTCCTGGATCCATCTCTGCAAATGATAGCCCAGTTAGATGCGATGGCCAGGAGTGCTTACTATCAGCTTCGGCTGATACGCCAGCTGTCCCCTTTCCTAGAGTTAGAAGACCTAAAGATGGTAGTGCACGCGCTGGTAACTTCAAGGCTCAATTTCTCCAATGCGCTATACATAGGTCTACCTTTGTACCTAGTTCTGAAACATCAAGTAGTTCAGAATATGGCAGCCAGGTTGGTCACTGGTACACCTAAGGGGTGACCATATTACACCAACATTAAAATCACTCCACTGGCTGCCAATTAGTTTCCGGTTGAAGTATCAGATCACCTGGTCCAGATAAGGTAAAGTATAATGTTTGGGTCAGTACCTGGGTAGCGCTGCAAAGTAGCAAGGGAAAACATTTCTACCTTGGAGGTGACTCAATATCACCTCCAAGATAGAGTGACCATATTTTGGAAACCAAAAAGGAGGAATACATGTCCAGCACCAAGGGGGTGTGCCCATCTGAACATAGCCTTGGTCACATGTCTGATTTTACAAGCCCCCAGAGAGGAGGCTTGATAACCTGAGTGTTGTTTTTTAAAAAAAATTTAAATTAAATTAAAACCTCAAACTTTAAAAAATTCCTAAAAATCAACAGATGAACAGATCTGCTTCAAATTTGGTGTGGATAAAGCCCCTCCTAAGGGCTATCATGGTGCCAAGTGTCATCTCTTTAACTTTAAAAGTGACGGAGTTGTAAGCATTTTTGTTAATTCCCATTGACTATAAAGTAAAACTGCTCTTTGGGTGGGGGGAGGATGGGGAAAATCTGAATTTTTCTTCAAATTTCATCATTTCCCCCCTTCCTGGATTTGTTACAAAAAATCCTGACATGTCCTGGTTTTTCCTGCGATCTCCATCAGTGCCTTCCATTCCACTATCCAGAATGCAGGTCACCACTCTGTTATCCAGGATCTCTGTCCATTATTCTATACACAATGCAGGCCACCATTTGCCTGCATGCATTATTGTCCCATTTAGGAAAGCATCTGACTAACAAAACAACAACAACAACAACAACAACAAACTGGAACACCAGAGTTATATGACAAGCAAACTATTGCCCATATATCAGCACACCAGTTTTTACTTACAGGCTTTGAATTACCCTACTTAATGAATGGTTCCTGCATTGTTCCACATAGAACAAGCCAGAAGATATGCATGGGTGGTTGGATACAGGATGCAACATTGATCACCATTAAAATGTCTGATTGAAAGCAGTGTCTCACACACACACCTGCAAGGTCTTATGAACACAAACTGAGCTCACAGCAGAAAAATGACATGAATAGGGAAGGAGGATGGTAGCAGGGAAGGAGCCCGATGTTTGTGATGGGCACAGCCTGTTTCGAACAAAGTGAGGTTGCAATATGGCAAATAGGAGAGGATGATAATATAAGGTGAGTTTCTGAAGCAGAACCAAAACCAAAGCTTTCAGGAAGTTCAATTTGCTCTTGCAGGTAAGTTTTTAGAATGCATTCAAAGTATTTCCACTGATCTGCTAAACAAGCTCTCCCTGCCCAAGCCCCAGTTTCCAGACTGACCGAAGCTGTGGCAGCATCAGTGCCTGAATACAAAATAAGAAGACAGGTGGATAGAGCTCCTCCTCCCATTGTTTGATGGCACAGTAGCTCCTGAAAAAACTACAACTCCAGAGGGCCACTAGAGCTTTTTGTCCTGCACAGCTAGAGGTACACTAGAGAAGGGAGTTTGGGGCAGAGGAGAGGAAGATCACCCTTTCCCTCTTCTCATTTTACAACTGGAGGGTTCCTACTGTGACTGCTACTAGGGAAGCAAATGGGGCTTTTAAAGGAAAGGGAGGAAGTTGGTTTGTGTGTGCAGGGGGCTGGACAGTAAGTGGGAGGAGGACAAGCCAGGAATTCTTCAATTTAAATTAGGGATGCGTATCGTATTGTTAAAATGTCCAAAAATGATACAATATAGTCTTTATCATACATCTGATTAACAATAATGATACAATACATCAGACTCTGATACTTATTGGAGACTATAAAAATCATCCAATAATTATCGGAATTTTATTGTATTATCGGAAGGCTCTTTTTCATTTGGGACCACATGGACGGAGCTAGAAGGTGGGTTATGTTTGCTGAGACTGACAGATTCAGTGACCAATCGTGCAGCAAGGATTCCAGCAGGCTCCAATCACAATGTTGGAGGAGGGCTAAGGATATCCCCGCATAAAACCCCCACACTTGGTGTTCCAGCATTGTTGGGACTTAAGCGTTGAGGGAGAAGGGTGGATTTTGTTGGAGCTCTGTCCTGGCTCCTGGGTCTTATAGTTACTTAGTTACTGCTGGATTGATTTTGGTGGTGAACTGTTGGAGATTCCTTGTAGTCTTGCATCTCTTTCTGTTCCCTTCTGTGCCTCAGGTTCGTTTGGCTGTTCATTGCTTGTGTGTTTGAGTTAATTTATATGTTTTCTGGTTGGTTTGATTGAAGGGTTAGGTTTGCGTGAGTGGGGGTACTGTGAATAAATGAGTGTGTTGTTGTCCCCTTACCTGTTTAACTTTCTTAAAAAAACAAAAAAAAATATTTAAAAAATTATATTTCTGAATGTGTGTGTGTGTGTGTGTGTGTGTGTTTGCTTGATTGACTGTGAGTGTGCTGGTGACTACACAATGGCTCAATTCGGATGACACGATAGTCAATGGTGGGGTAATAATCAACTTTACAGTTGTTCAACTAGGGGGTACTCCCCCCATAACATGGTAATAAATAATCAACTGTGGTGTGGATTTAGGATCGGTGCTGAGTTGACTATGGCAGCATTCGGATGACACAATAGTCAAAACAACTGACGATTGTTTCCCCCACACCAGTTGTTTATTGTGTCGTCCAAATTGAGCCATTCTGTGGTCAAAGCAGCACACAAACTGTTTGCAAAGGATTGTTATTAATATAAATAATAATTTCATTTTCAATCACTTTGTATCAGTATGAAACGTGGCTCTAAGGCGCGCATGGAGCGCGGTGGCTTTGGGACAAGGAGAGATGCTGTTGCTGGGGGCAGTTCTGGGGTGGCTGTCTCTCCCCCAGTGAAATCAAGCACACATCTTCCTTGGTGCTAGCCTGGCCTGTCAAGCCGCTTCCTCGTGAAAGAATTTCTTAGGCTATCCCTCTGGAATCGAACCCAGATTCCCTGTTAATAATAGGGATGTTGTGGAACCAGGCAACTCATTACTTCACCTACTTCCGGTGTAGCAGCATTGGTGAGGGACTTCAGCAGCATCCCTCACACCTTGCCTTAATTTTTTTTGCCACTGCTCCATCCAATGTGCCCAGTGTGGACTGCTTTAGTGAGGGACTGCAAAGCAAAGCATCCCTCACACCTTGCCTTTATTTTTTTTGCCGCTGCTCCATCCAATGTTTCCAGTCTGGACTGCTTTAGTGAGGGACTGCAAAACAAAAGCATCCCTCACACATTTTATTTCTTTTTTAAAGACACTGCTCCAGCCAAAGTGCCCAGTGTGGACTGCTTTAGTGAGGGACTGCAGTCAGTGTATGCATGGCATTCCAGTAACAGCGCCTTGACAGATTCCTGTATTATTATTTTTCGTCACTACGTCCCTGGGTCTGCTCTTCAAACAAAACTCCTCGTGGACTCCGTTAGTGAGGGACTGCAGAAGCATCCCCCTCACACATTTCCATTTTTTTTAGGCACTGATCCAGCCAATGTGCCCACCTCTACCCAGAATGTGACTTTTATTTCCCTCTGCTCCAGCCAATGTGCACAGCTCTGGCATGAAGAACTGCCAACCTGCCTGCATGGGGATGGCGGGCAGACTGGGTCATTTTTGAAGCATGATGGGATCAAGGTGGTGCGTGAGGGTTGTTTTGATGGGATTCGCAGTTGTAAAAGCAGCACATGTATATGCTTCTGCTAGGATCCTCCAGGTTGGCATGCTGCAGGGGTATCTCCTGCCCCAATGAGGCCCTGCCTGGGTAAGGCTGGCTCTAAAATAACTGTAACGCCCGTGCTATTCCCCTACCCACCCATCCTTTTATTTGTTCTTAAGACATGCATGGCCTAATCTTGAGACAAGGCAGCAGTTCTGCTACTGCGGTGGAGTGCGGTGGAGTGCCACGCATGCATAGGTGCGGATAATAATATGCTTTCAGTGTTAGTGGGATCAACCAGGTTTCCTTGCTTCCTGGGTATCTCCTGATCCTCCAAGGCCCTGCCTGGCTAAGGCTGGCTCTTTAAGAAAGGTCTTCTTCTACCACTGCTCCTTTGGTGACACCCAAGAGTCCATGCGCTGGCAGGCAGACTGGGTCACCCCAGAACTGACAGAGCAGCATGGTGTGGGACCACTTTGAGGTGGTACCGGATCCCCGCTTTGCTGTCTGTTGGCATTGCAAGGCTGCCATCAGCAAGGGTAAAAGTTCTAGGGCACCTCACCACCTCCAATATGCTCTACCACCTGAAGAGGAAACACCATGCAGTCCTGCTTGGGAGAGAGGCAGGCACCTCCCAGCTGACTGGTGGGAGTAAGGGCAAGCAGAAGGCTGCTTCTGCTAAGAGTTCTCCATCTCCCATCCCCAAGCATCTTAGGCAGGCCACCATGGAAGACATGGGGTGGGGAAAGTATGAGGACACATTGGAGGTTTTCAACGCCCAACCAGCTCACTAACTGCATCGGTGAGATGGTGGCGTTGGATGACCAGCCATTCAGCCTTGTGGACAATGCAGGGTTCAAGAGGCTGATGGCTCTTGTGGTTCCATACTACAAGATGCCATCTCATACAACCCTCAGCAGGCGTGTCGTGCCCTCCCTGTACCGGGCATACAGGGAGTTGGTGCTGGGTCGACTGTGCCAGGCAGAGGCGCATATATGCTGCTTTTTGCTTCAGAAGCCTGGGCTGTCCAGGTGCTATTTCCCCCCCCCCCAATACGAATATCCTTCCACATCCAACTGTCTCCCCTCCTCCCAAATCCTCTCCCCTCATTGTTCCTTTTATGGTTTAGGGATAGGTCCTCCTCAGCCAGATGCTACCCCCCCCAATATGAATATCCTTTTGTACTTAGACATGCATAGCTTAATCATTGAGATAAGAAAGCAGGTATGCTTCTGCTAGGAACATCCAGGTTGCCATGCTGCAGGGGCTTCAGAAGCCTTGGCTGTCCAAATACTTCCTGCTAGATGTGCAGTTGGTGGTGGTGACAAGGCCTACGGATGGACTAGCTTCACTTTCAATGATCAGGGACAGATCCAACTGGCCCTCTGCCTCTGTGCCCACCTCTGCCAAAAATAACTGCCTGCCTGCATCAGCCTGCCTGCCAGCTGTCTATGCACGGGGATCATCTTCCTCCTCCTAGCCTCCATTACTGAGGAGATGCAGAAGCATCTCACACATTACCTTTTTTGAGCCACTGTGCCTGCCCACCCGGCCCGCCTTGGTGGGTCAATGTGCATGTGCATTTTTGGCTTCAATACCAACATCAAGAGAAGCTATGTCAAACTGACGTATGAGCTCTCATCGTGGAGTGCTGCCATGAGTCCACTCCCTACAGCCCTTCGGTATGGTCACCAACTTTAAGGACTAGATCTTTAAAAATGAGGATTTATTATAGTACTTGCAGCAGCAGCAGCATGGAGTGCATTACCGGAAACAGTGCATGTTGTTGAGAGCTTACTTCTGAGTAATGCCTGTAGCTGTGCGACTGAAATTGGGCACAGCTGAGTCCCCTCAAGCCATCTGTGAGATGCCCATCTGTAATGAACATCTCTTGAAAAAGGACCACATTTCAGCCACCTGAAAAAGTGGATTTTGAAAGCTTACTTCTGAGTAACGCTTATACCGATTGTTCTAAAATTTGGCACACATGACTAGCAACATTCAGTCTGCACTGTGACCAAGTTTCAAACCTGTAACTCGAATTATAAAGAAGTTTTAGGTCTTTCTGACTCAAAAATCAACTCTATAGGGCAAAATGTAGAAATAATATAAATATCATATTTCTGATAATTATCGGAAATATGATACAATACGATACAGTTCACCTATGATATTATCAGAGACGATAAATTTTTTGGTCCAAAATTCCGATAACTATACGATACGATATTTTCGGGTGTGCACATCCCTAATTTAAATCTGAGCTGGAGAAAAAAATCAGGGTCCATATAGCTCTTTGTGAAGTGAGCTCTACATGCCCCCAAACCCCATCCTGGCAGAAAACTAGCATGTTTTGCTGGCACGTATAGATTTTTTTACTTCAGTAATTTTTTTACAAGGAAGCTTAGTTTTCTTTGCCTACTAGTCTCAGTTTCCAGTCAAGTAAAACGGTCACAAGTTCAGTTAAAATTCAACACCCACACTTTTGGATGCTTAATCTAATTTATAAAGTTTTGTAGTTCAACAAGCACAAATAACAGATGCCTCTGGGGTGATAAGAAAGAGCACAGTATGTGTAATGAACGCGGTGATGCATAACGCAAGGCACATATGCTGATCAGTTGCTTTCTGTGAAAATTTCCAATGTCTTTCAAATATTGTATAGCTAGCTGCAAAATGCTGAAAAAAATGCACAATACATTTACAAATCTAATGGGTTCAGAAGGATCTAACCTAAAAATATAGAAAACCAAAACACAATCACCTTAATAAAATATTAACATGGAACAAACCTTTAAGTGAGTACCCAGAATTCATCATGAGTATATTGTAATTTATATAGTTTTTCATTAAAACATTTTCCTAGAAAATGTTGCACATTACATTTTTAGCTCTCAGTAAAAACTAGAATTAATCCAACCAATCATACATTTTGGAGATTTTATGTATAGAAATGTCAACCCTACCTTCTTTCTTCCTTTATTTACTGTTGCTTGCAAATTGGAATTGCCTGGGCTTTGATTCCATAATGCGTCTGGCTATCTGCTCAGTTGTAATTCTTTGTAATATCGAAATGTACATTAAAAATGTTAGTCTGGTTTTGTATTATGCTTTCCGGGGTTGGTATGTGCTTCAAGGAGAAACTGGAAATCTATGTGCCATGCTGTATTTGAAGCACAGAACAGGGAACTTTAACAACTATTAGGAGAGTTGCATAAAAAGAAAAAAATCAACTGTTGCTTCCCAATAAAAAAAGAAAATAAGTTTTTCTAATACAGAATGAACTGCAGTTTCCAACAGTAACTTTCAGTTTCTGTTTCTAGACCCTAAGGGTGAAACAAAAACAACTAGTATGGGTTGTTTTTCCCTCATATGTATTACTCTCTCTCTCTCTCTCTCTCTCTCTGAACTTCATTTCTAACACACCAATCCAAGGTAGGGATATTCAAGGATTTTGTTCAGTTCACATTTTTAAGTAAAATAACCAAATTCATACTTCACAGATTGGAATGCAGTTATCCTTTAGATTGTACACTTATTTAAAAAAATTGCGATGTTGGGAAATAATGGTTAGTTCCCCCACACACACCCGTCCTACAAAGGCTCTTGATAGGACTATCTAACTTCATCCACTGTTTACTCCATCACACCCTTCATAAACCTTTTTCACTGTTCTATTCCAGATGATGTTTCAATTCAAACCCAGGCCAGCCAAGACATTTTGCTGCCTGAGGCAGAGCAGGAAATTCCCCCTTCTATCAAACATGTCAAGGTACAAATTACCCAAGGACGTTCATGCTATTTTGGCATCTGAGGCAAAAACTTCCAAAAGCACTTCTCCCCATCCTTGGCAGTGAAAGACAATAGAACTTAAATGATTTGTGTCCCTTTCATAACAGCCAACATTGTTTGCCTGAAGCAACTGCTGAGAGGAAAGACTGAACTTCCCTAACCCTCCACTGCATAATCCATGATAGTATAGTGAAGTGGGGCTGTGCTTAAGGCTGAACAAAATGCACTCTGGTAATGCTAAAAGTGCCCTTTTCTGCTTCAGGATCTACTTCTAGAGTTCCCAACCGGCAGAATGTTACTGGTCAGTCTAGAGTTTCATGCTCTCTAGTACCTGCCAGAAGGGGAAAAAAAGAATTTCCTTTCTATGTTTTAAAATATGAACAGTTCAGAGGGTGGGACTGCCTTCTTACACAGATTTCTTTTAAACAGCTCGTGACATACTGACCAGGCTCAGACAAACAGCAGGGGAAACAATGTAATATGGGTTGTTTCTCCTGCTGTGTGTGCTGGTCACATGCTCCATCCCATCCCTTCTTCCCCTATCAGCCAAATAGAAAAAGACAGGGAGCGCAGAGCAGCAATTGGATGAGGGAAGAAGAAAATTCTGAGCTCTTCCCCTTCCAAGCTGGTGTGAGCAATAAGCAATATTGATGGCTATAGCTACCATGCTTCAGAGCAAATGAGAGAGGAAATAGGAAGACCTTGGGTCTCCTTTGTCCTCATAGCTACAGTGAGTAGAGCAGGGATGTGGAAGCTCCAGGACACAGAACCTCCTTGGCTTCCTCCAGGGGGCCCCACCCCCAGGAAGAGACACTGCCGTTATCTCTGATTGCAGATTGGAAATAACAGCAGGGATATGAATGGCAGGGACTCAGGTAGCACTTGAATGGCTTCTTTAGGATGGTACATGCCATGTGAAGCTGGGGACTCACCTAGTTGTTTTGCATGATGGATGCAGTCCAAAGTAGGTGACTTCTCTGGTACTGCAAAGAGCAACCTCTATTTCCAGCATCGGCTGAATGGTTTTGTGTGGTCCACACTGTGCAACCCCAGAGACATGACCAGAACTTGGAGGAGCAGCTTCTCTCAGCACTGGCCAAGCCCCATTCTCCATGCTGAGAGACACAAAATGGATGTGGTTGTTCCCACTGACACCATCTGGCCTGTGGAGGGCCCAGTATGGGGTAACTCAGCTCCCACCACAAACTGGTTCTGACCCCTGGAATAGAGCAATATGATAGTGGCCATTGGAACCTGGAAGGCGCTCAACTTTATCTTTTTAGATTGAAATGTGGAGGATGGCTGCTGACCAGCTAGGCAGTGGACAAAACACTTTAATCCCAGAACAGATAATGGCACCCAGCTTTTTGGGGGGAGGGGGGATTGTGGGGATGCAGCCATGGCTGGCAATTTGCTATTTCCCCCAATCTGCTGCGTGAGGTAAATACCACAACTTGTCTCATGGGAAGAGTGATATTATTTGAGAAATTCACCATGAGCAATCTTCAGTTCTTGTCATGGAACATTATATTTCTCAGCACTGTAATATCTGTGAAATAAGCAATTCTGCTATGTGTACTCGCACCTGACCCCACATATAGGATTGTGCACTGGGACACAGTAGTTTGGAGACCTATGCCACCTGTACCATCTTCCTCCCTAAATTGGTTTCTTACTTTCCTTGTTGTCAGACAGCTCTGGGAACGCAGGAACAATATCCCCTTGAGCATTCACATGGAGGATGAGGGGTGGGGTGTCCACCAAAATTCTTGCCTAGCTTTAGAGGTTTTCCTGAACAGAGTTCTGCACCAGTGCAAAATGTAGATGTGAGACTGTACAGAGACACAAAAAAGAACCTAGAGAAAGAATAGGTTCTCGTATGGGCCTGAAATAGGCAGAGTTGTAATGAAGACGTTTCTACCACTATGGACAGAAGAATAAGCATACGGATGAACATTTGGCAAAGGACCTACAACTATAAGCCTGAAGGGGGGGAATTGTTTTTTC
The DNA here is from genome assembly GCA_029215795.1 of Anniella stebbinsi. Lineage (NCBI taxonomy): Eukaryota > Metazoa > Chordata > Lepidosauria > Squamata > Anniellidae > Anniella > Anniella stebbinsi. The sequence continues at coordinate 236,500,773 of JARDYH010000001.1, read as the reverse complement.
ATCTTAGCTCTGTTCAGTCATTTGGAAAGATGTTAGATGAGATTTTCCCTCCAGTCTTTTGAATAAAAGAAAATTATGGCGCCTGGCGCCAACTCTGTTATCTTTTCGGCGCCAGGTCAAAACTTTTCTTTTCTCCCAGGCACTTTAACAGCTTAAGTTGAGGTTTTAACTGACTTTGTGGCTTAAAAAGTTTAAAATATTTTAAATATCAGCTATTTTATGTTTTATGGTTTTAAATTTTGTATATTGACTTTTTAATGTTCAGTCTTTTAATTTTTGTAAACTGTCCAGAAAGCTTCGGCTATGGGGCGGTATATAAATGAAAATAATAATAATAATAATAATAATAATAATAATAAAAATAATAATAAAGTTACTGAGTTCATGGTACTTTTCTATGTGAAGAAAAAGAGCAGGATTTGGGCTTTTTCTCTCTCTGTAATTTTAATTCTTTGTGCAATAAAAGATTGATTCTTTACAGCAGGAGTTTTTAGAAGAGTATTCTCTCTCTCTCTCTCTCTCTCTCTCTCTAGCACACACACACGCACATACATACACACAGAGAGCTAGTTTTTTTTCAAAATTGAAATATCAGTTAACACCTTAATGAGTAGCCTTAGAGGTAGGCTGACCATATGAAAAGGAGGACAGGGCTCCTGTAACTTTAACAGTTGTAGAGAAAAGGGAATTTCAGCCAGTATCATTTGTATGCAATTAGTTCCTGGTGATATTCCCTCTTCATCACAACAGTTAAAGTTGCAGGCACTATACTAGAGTGACCATATACAAAAGAAGCCAGGGCCTCTGCAACTTTAACTGCTATGATGAAGAGGGAATTTCACCAGGAACTAATTGCATACAAATGACACTGGCTGAAATTCCCTTTTCTCTACAACTGTTAAAGGCCCTCTCTAGATGGATTCCGTTTGACGCCTGGTTAGCCGATTATGCGCATAATCGCTGAAGCGCTTTATCGTAAATGCTTGTATGCAGGAGGTAATTGAGCACTCAACTGGTGACCTGCCAGTTGTTTCAAATGCGCTTTACAAGTAGTTAATGCAGAGAATCGCTTGTTCACATAGTCAAAATGCGCTTTAACAGCCAGAGCAAAATAAAACTCGCTATTTAACGCGCATTCGATAATGCGCATAATCGGAGAGAAAACGCGCCTCTACACCCGATTTGCGCTCCGTTCTTGTAGAGGTAAATTTTTTAATGCGCCTTGAAAGAGCTTTAAATGCCTCTTGTAGAGGCAGCCAAAGTTACAGGAGCCCTGTCCTCCTTTTCATATGGTCAGCCTACTTAAAGGGTAGTCATATCCCTACCAAAAAACAGAACTTGCCTCTGTTTTCATATTGAAAACTCAGATGCAGACACATTATTAAGAACACTTGTTTGTCACCTTGAAATTCTAGTGATTATTTTTTAAAGATATGGTTCAACAGTTCTGCCGGGTGGGTTTACAAACATAAAAGGCTGCAGTTTCTTGATAACTTTGTTGTGGTGTGCATTATATTTTTCCAATGTTGACCACAATGACTGGAATCTTATTTCTGGGAATATGGGATAGTACATTGCAACTTTATCTATCTATGGAAAGGTGAAAGAAAGTTTTGTGACAATATGATGAATGCTTTTTTCCCCACTACCTATGGATGTGGCATCGGTAGCTGTTTAAAGATGCATCTCACTTGTTTAAATGTTACAGTATTCACATGTTATAATGGACACAATGAAAATATACTTGCCCCATTAAGTATGAAGTGGCTCTGAGATGATAATTCTCAGACTCCTCGCTGTAAGGTAACAACATTATAGTCAGTGGGATTGATATGGAGGAAGCCACGTGACACATGTTGTTGAATTATTATAGAGCTATTTCTTCTGACAGAGCTGAAAAGTTCTGAAGAGCTTTTGAGAATAGGAAACTCTTTCATGTAAACGACACTTCTCCATCATTAGGATATGTATGCTGAACTGCATTGCCGAATTTAAAATCAGAACATGGAGGTCTGCAGGGTGACAGGTATTTTGTACTAACCTCTTCTCCCATAAGCAGACAATTATCTCTGTGTTCAGAATTTTATCCAACACGTCACTATTTCAGAACGCTTTCAGACACAAACAAGAGGAATTTAGGAGCTCTTCATTTCTGACTTCAAAGTGCACAAAGCACCGTTCAGGTTATAACAACAAAAATTGAGTTCCATTTGTAATCCATTTGAGACCGCAATTCAAAACTAAACCTTGTGATTTAGACAGCTGAATCTATGGCAGCCATTTAACAACAACGGAAACTAACATGGAGCTACATAATATTTGCAATAGATCACTGGACATTAATGAGATACCCACTAATCCTTATTTAATTTGAATGGGAATGAGTTTTGATGAAGGCACATAAATGAGAACAGTAGCTGCATAACATGCATTTGTTTTATCATTGCTCAACAGTTGCTCCTGGAATATATTTTCTGCTATATCATAGAATAAAGCTGTGAAGGCCTAGTAGCTCTAGCACTGCTTACTGATTTGGGGAAATAGAGCTGTTAATTAAATATCACTTCAGACAAATGACTATAATTGTTCATTTATAATATTTTAAGCACTTGGGATGCACGTCCTAAAGCACTTTATAAAGATAGGTCAATGTGTGTTGTTTTTCCTAAAAGTTTTGTTAACAAAAAGACCACACACATTACAATATCACAGAATTGTCACCTGTTCAAGCCAATGTATGGCTGGCTGATATAACAACCGCATAAAACTAGTAAGTCCAAGATAAAATGTCAATCAAGTTATAGGCTAGAAGCTAAATTCATGTACTTTCGGTTAAAAAAAACCCTAAGCCATCACTCAATGCCCATCTTTAATTTACATGTCAGAAAGCTGGCTTCAGGAGCCTCTCTATTGGGTTGGGATGGCGTTTCTTTTATAATATTAGTTGGACACCTTAGACTCATGATGAAAACCTATCACTTCACTGTTTTCTGTCACTTTCTCTTTCCACACTGTACTGTTTTAGCACCCTTCTGTATTACTGTGACTCATTATAGGTAATGGAGGTTGTCCTGTCAACATTACTACACTTAGCAGTGGCATAACCCATGTATTTCCAGGTTTTTCATACACTGGCTTTTGGGAGAGAAAAATAAATTTGCAAGGACCACAGCTTACTGGATATGGTAAGGAAGGGATGGGGCTGTAGACTTCTGAGGGTATGCGTGTAAGGCTCCTGGCAGACCAAAGCTGAAGGGAGATGTCTTCAGAAGAGAACTTCAATCACTCAGCACACCAATAACCTACAGTAGACCTTGGGCAAATTCAGCGGTCCTGTGGCAGGGATGTCTCACCTGAGTCTATGGCCTCAGACTGTCCTTCCCCCAACCATGGATCATCTGAACACTGGAGGCAATGGACCAGATAGGATGTTCAGAGCTGTTGTCAGAGTGCCCACCTGGCTGGCAGAAGATCCAGTTTCCCAAGGTATATTTGTGAGGAAGGGTCTACTCAGGAATAAGGACTTACTTGTGAGGAAGCAGACTGAGCTGCAGCTGGTGAATCAGGGACAACCAGCATATAAGCTTCCAGACTTCCTCAGACCTTTGCTGCATCAATAGTTCCTATAGAGCTATCTTGATTCCAGCTATGAGCTCTGGGAGGGTAGAAAAACTGCTGCTGTAGCAACAGGAAGGATCTAGAACATCAAGACTGTTTGCACTGAAAAAGTGGCATAATCATATGATCATATGAAGATAGATGTTCAACTATACACATGTACTTCTGTAGTGATGCTCCATAGTACTAATCTTGCAATAATTATCAAGAAAGACAAAATAAAAGGTGTAATATTGGGTTGGATCCAGAGAATTGTGAACAGGACTCCACTAGCACAACTGGCTCCTCTTCTCTGCTGCAGCCCCTTGAATCCCTCCACCCCAAAGCTGCTCCTAAGAACCCATGGACCCTGCTGAATAAGTTGGATGGACTGTTGGAGAGGCTCCAGTAGGATGGGAGAAGTAGCAGAATTCAGGGGGAGCTGACTTGAGTGAGTGGAAGTGCTTTTCCACTCACGCAAGACATCTTTGGTTCCATTTCTGAAGCAAAGCTTGGGAGGAAAAGAGGGTAACAAACACAGATGCAGCAAATCCAACAGTGGCTGTATGTTCAACTGAAATGGGAAATGTTACTACAATTTAGCTCTGGAAATGGTAACTAAAGGAAATGATCATCTGGAAGGACACTATGGGTAGTATCCCAAAGGGGCCATGTGCGTGTGGCCAGCCCCACCAGCACTGGGCCCCAGTCCATGCATGCAGAGTCCTTGTGTGGCCCCTACCATGCACGGCTGTGATATTAAACTTCTGGGAAAGCCCTGAGATGTAAGTAAGCACATGTTTTCACATGGGTTGGCACTTACCTCCTGAAGCATGATATTGCAGCTAGGTGTGGGCTGGGGCTTGCTCTGCACATACGGCCCCTATGGGATACTACCCTATGATACTTAATGAGGGGGAGTCACAAAGTTTGGGGTGGAAGTCAATAGAGATACAAATGCCTGTTTTAGAAATAAGAATGAGATGCAAAGATGGCAGTGTTTGCCAAGAGATACATAAACAAACTACTCAAGTTTTGCTGATTCTGCATGTAGTGTTTACCCATGTGGAAATATGCATTTCCCCCTCTTGTTCCTAAATGACTGCATTCCTTCAATAGCTTTGAACATGGGGATATGCTGACTCAAAACCAACAGTTGATCTAATCTTGGTTGGAAATGGATCTTGAACAAAACCTTTTAGGGGTTTATTTCCCAGTTGTGCTACCAGAGATCCTTTAACAAAAGATTTAAAGGATAAAAGCTTGAGCCTTATTCCTAAACAACATATATTTTATCACTAATTTTGGGTTTCTTGCAGTACTCTGGCACAGTAGCAAATGCCACACAGTAATAATATACCTTAAGTTAAAATGACAAAAATACTGATTCAAAATAACCCTTCATGCTTCTCCAATCATAGGTATCACACCAAACAACCGCATACTATTTGAAACTGTCAATAGAGTAGCCCAAGCAATAGATCCACGGTCAAATAATCAAGAGATGACCTTTTCTTTTGATTAAACATTTCAAGCAAAGAATTCAAGGAGTATTAACTTCAAGCAATAATCATAATACGATGTGATAAAGGCTAAATGTCCTCATAAACCTGTGGTTTAAAATTAAATGTAAAATCTAGCACACAAATATGCAATGTAAGCATTTTCTAGGTTAGTTGTTTGGAGTGCCTGGATTGGTGGAGTGTGTGAGAGTAGGAGGAGCTGGGGAGCGAATGGGATATATGTGTGTGTGTGTGTGTGTGTCAGACAGAGGGAGAGCTGACAGGGTTGTTTTGGGTTGATTTGAGGAGGGGGGGAGAGAGAAAGAGTATCTGATGAGGTGTTTGATTGATTTAGTATGGTTAGGGTGACCAGATTTTGAGAATCAAAATCCCGGTCCCCCCTGCCACCCCACCCACCCAAAACAACCCCCCCCGCCCATCCGCCCCACACCGCCTGCCCGCCCTGCGCCGCCCACCCCCCCGCCCGCTCGCCCCCCCGCCCGGCGCCGCCCACCCACCCCGCCTGCCCCGCTCACCCCGCGCCGCCCGCCTCGCGCTGCTTGCCCTGCCCGCCCGCCTCGTGCTCCTTACCTGCTGGGGCGTCCACTTCCCTCCGGTGCTCGGAATCTACTGAGGAACAGGTTTCCTGGCCTGTCTCTCAGTAGTGCGCCGGGTGATCACCGGCGCGCTACTGAGGGACAGGCTGCAAAGCCTGTTTCTCAGTAGATTCCGAGCACCGGAGGGAAGCGGACACCCCAGCAGGTAAGTGCCTCGCGCCGCCCCGGTTTGCCCCCGCCGCCCCCCGGTTGGCCCGGATCGCCCCAGGGCCATCTGGTCACCCTACTTTTGGGGGGCTAAATTTCTGGATTTGGCCCCCCAAAACAGTTTTCCCCCCGGATGCGGATTTGCTCCCCATTTTCCGGGCATGTCCGGACAAATCTGGGCGGATGGTCACCCTAAGTATGGTGATAAGAAACAGTTTAGCTTTAAGAACAGTTTGAAACATAGAAGCATTGTACTTGAAACTGCCACGCAAATGAACTGAGGGAACCAATGGGCTTACTGTGCACGCAATATACTTTATGTTAGTAAAGCTTGTTAATTTCATTCAACTGGTGTGGTCATTAAAGTGTACCTGAGGAAGGTACTGGTGGCAGCGGGTACATAGATGCTTGTCTGAGGCCAGGTTGCTGGGTTGTGGAGCTGTGGGGCCTAATAGTAAAGGCTGGACAGGGGCAGCAGCGGCAAGGGGCTAGGATAGGGTATCACAGTGACAAATGAGAGACCAAGATTACTCTCTATAATCCTTTGGGATAGGATGGTGAGGATGGCTTATGGGAACAGGAAACAAAGCTCTTTGTTGTTGCTGTTTATAGGACAGAAGTCAGGAATACCACTGCCATTTCACATATTACTCAACAACAAACATATGTTTGCCACCAAGTTTATGTCTGATAAGAGATCAGCCAATTCCAGCTGAGTTTTCCAATATATAGTAATCAAATTCACACTTTTCATTTCATTACTGCTGTCAGATGTCAAGTGTATCATAGACAATTCACAAGGCAGGAAAGCCTTGTGAATTGTAAGTTGAAAGATTGGGAATTGTTGTGAGAAAGTCTGTGTCTTTGTAAGCTTATTATCTGTTGCTGTTTCTCATGGGAGGTTTGCTAGCCCAGGCCTTGAGCTGGTGAGTTTCCTTGAGAACAAAATAATGTTTGGAAAAGGTGGGGGCAATCTTGCAAACTGTCTCTCACATGGTGTCGTCATCAAGAGGAGGTTGAACTGTGCCGCCCTGTTGACACATGAGTTTAGGTTACAGGTCTGAGGTCCTGTCTGTCAAGTGGCTTGGAATAGCCAGCCTCCAGGCTATAAGAGGAACAGGCAAAGGGAAGGACCTTTGCTAGGGATCATCAGCTCTATGCTTGCCATGAAACTCCTCATGTTTGGGATTCTATCTGTTTGGAGATGTTGGATGCACTCTGTACATGCTCTGTTGCTATTTGGACTTGGAATTTCTGGGCCATGGAAAGTGCTCAGAAGCTTTTCATAGACTTGGACTTGCCGTTACTGTTCTGGACTGTTCTGGATCATGTTCTATGGCCTGAGAGAGAGCTTTCCCTGGATGGAGCCAAAGTACTGGCATAGGGAAAGTTTCCTAGGTTGACCGTTGCTGTTCTGGATTGTGTGTTGTGTGTGACCTGAGAGAGAGCCTCCTCTCAGAGCCTTTGCTACAGGCAGAGGGGTTCCTAGGTCGAAGGTCATTTCCCTGGCATCTTGCTTACTTAGATCAACTCAGTGCTTACTGGCAGACTGGGTATGGTTTGTACAAGATGTATACTGTCTCTGCTGGCCCCCTCTGTGGGCCTGTTCCTAATGGGTCAGCGTGTTTCACGTCTGGTAATTGCTCATATAGGACTTGGTATATCCCAACACTTCTCCCTCCCAAGAGATTGCTGTTCTGGTTCGCATCAAGCTGTTTGAGCCTAAAGCTGTCTGGCCGTCATCAGCTTTACGTGTATGTGTACGGAAATGAAACCATTATGCTTGAATTCCGTGTGATTTCAGAAATAAAGGAGTCTCACCGTTTGGAGTGTCTTGTCAGTTAGCCTAAGTTCATGAGCAGAAGCCTGGGGTTGGGCAAGTTCACAACAACTGCATTCCCCCTTCCCCTGTAGTCGCCCAACCCCCCTGAAACTCTTCTTCAGATGATTGGAGTATCCTCTGGAACAGTGTGGGAGGTGCCTCTGCGGTTGCAGAAGGTGGCGATATCAGGGGAAAATGCCTCTCACCTTTTCACTGGTGGTAGAATTCTGAGTGGAACTCCACTCAAAGGATGTGCCTGCCAGTGGAATAAAATGTTGGTTTCGGCCCAGTGGAGATAACATGAAAATGGCTTTGGTAATTGCTAGCTGCTTGCTTATAAATGAAACAAGGATTTAATTATTATTATTAATACATCTTGGCACTGAACCAGAGTTCTTCATGTACCGCTGGGATCTGCACCTGAGAATTTCTCCAGGTAACAGGTTGTCAGTACTGTAAGCTTTTACAGTGCTGATCAAACTCATCAACTTGGATCAGTTGGGATGAAATAAGTGGAGAGCTGACAGTGTTGATTATCTGCTCAACAGGTGTCAAACAAAGCTTAGACCTGACCCTCTATTTGGTGTTTATATGTGTAGTCCAGGTCCAGCAAAATACCACCCAAATGCAGTTTCTGGGTACTTGATGTGTGCATCACCACCAGCAGCAGCAGCATTAAAGACAGCCTCATATAATCTAAGAGACAGAAATTATGGAATATTCTCAGTCCAATTAGTGTACTCCAAGCATGTTTTTGCTACATGCTTGGGTTACACTTAAAAAAAAAAGCACAAGTAGTGTCAAACATTCCATTTGATGTGTCACAAGCCATGCAGGCCAGTTTTAGGTAGCGTTTTTCTCTCTAAACAAAGCTTATGTCTCCAAATACATTTATGTTGCTATATTAATCATCTTACTCAATGGGCAGAAAATGTTACCAAGAATTATTAAACACTTGCCCATTTTACTATTTTATAATTGCACTGTTTGACATTAAAAACAGCGCTCTTTATTATCAAAATTAAATACAGTAGAAGCACAATGGTTCTGGTCAGATCCATGTTCCAATACTATAATCTTCTAGAGCTGATAGAAAGTGTTTGTTCAGATTTTCACAATATATTGTAAAGTGGATACAGTATCTAATCTAGCACATGCTGTGTTGAAAATATAGCCAAGAGTGTTTTGTATTATCAGCTGTCATTTTTGGTTCCCCTAAGAGGTCTTCATTATCTGATTTTACAGTAGTAGGCTACTGATAATGAGAAAAATAAATAGAAGTCAAGATAGAAGAACACATAGGGAATGAACATTCATGGAAAAGATGACACACATTGACCACTGCAAAGGTAGTTATTTGGATGGGAGGCAGAATGAAGTAGCATTTACCATGAATATAATTTACATAAAATCAATCATCACCCAAGCATATTTCATCTGTATGGAGTGACTTGATTGTGCCACATACTTTCTCTTCTTCTCCTATGCATCATATGCCAAAAGTCAACCAAGAGTGCATTCAGTTTGTGGCAGAAGCAAGCACACAATATCCACCAGTTGATGTTGCTGGAACACACGACAAACACGGCTTTTGTCCACAGCCATCAAACACAGAGCTGACAAAAAGAGTAGGCCCTTTGTTTTGCTGGTGTCATCCTGGCATCATGACCAAGAATGTAATGTGCTGGAGGTAGGAGAATGTGACTGGAGCTGCACAGGAAAGAAAAGTCTTGACCTGGTGGTGAAAAGATAACAATGTTGGTGCCAGGCGGCCCTTTTTGGGGAGATCATTCCATGATGGGGGACACCACTGAAAAGGCCCTTTCCCTTGTTGCCATACTCTAAGCTTCCCTCGGAGTAGGCACGCGGAGGAGGACCTTAGATGTTGAGCGTAGTGTACAGGTAGGTTCATGTCGGTAGAGGAGTTCCATCAGGTATTGTGGTCCTGAGCCGTGTTGGAATCTAGGATTATAGTCTACTGCTTTCAGCAGAACTCTGATCTGTACCCACTTAATTCTAGTCTTGGTTGCTCCTCATAGCCATCTATTGATCAATTAGACCTTATTTTCAGCCCCTTTCCAGATATGCTTTTGAAACTCTTTACAAAGCATGAAACACAATTCAAAAATACATAACATTCAGTAACAGAAGTTAAAACATTTAAACTAAATTCAGATACATCACTAAACATAAGAATATAAGAAGTGCCATGCTAGATCAGACCGAGGGTCCATCTAGTTCAGCACTCTGTTCACACAGTGGCCATCCAGCTGTCGACCAGGGACCAACAAAGCAGGACATGGTGTAACAGCACCCTCCCACCCATGTTCCCCAGAAACTGGTGCATCCAGGCTTATTGCCTCGGATACTGGAACGTATATTATCTGAATCAAAACTACCCACAACTCCGTCTGCATTTCTTTTATATATTCCAAATAAATATTGCTGAAAAGCCCCATCCTTATTCATTCTTTTTGTTCTGTGGCCTTTATTGTTCTAAAAGCTGGCACTGCATGTATCCCATATTTTAGGCATGATGGACAGAATTCTACTTTCTAAGAAACCCAAATTTCATTATACACGTGTTTAAATTAAAAGAATCCCTGTGAGGTATCTCCAGTTTAAGAGGGACCCGCTCTTGCACTTACAACCCTCTCATTCACTCCTTAACAAGGATTTTAAGATAAGTTTACATCACTAATACAGCAATGCGGCTGCACTTTCTTCCTGGAAGTACAGAAAGTCCAGTACTCTACAGACTATTCTTTAAATAAGTATCCTTTTACATTGGTGGATTTCACCTCTTTTCAGCTTCTTTAAATAAACTGTGATGTCATTCTTGTGACAATTATAAATTGTTATTAGATGGAGAACAATTTCGATAGCTGCTGCGGTAGTCCATATAATAGGACTGCCTCTTGCTGGAAACAGCTTGTCTTCCATTCACTCCTTGTTGTAAGATGGACATAACTGTACATAAAAGTCTAGTGTGTTTTTGTCATATTCCAGCAAGACCAAGAAATGAGCTATGCAAATGGGATCTTCAGGCCTGCTGCTGGCTTTAGAAAGCCATTTTTAGTGTCCCTCCATTCTCCCACATGAAACAATAAACCTATTTCCATAGAGAAGACAAACAAATCAGGGAGAGCTCTGTTGGGATAATTATTCTACATGCAGGGGGATGATTTTTATAGGTGGAAAATTACAAAATGGGTGTATCACCTGTACTTTGAAGTAGTGCAGGGCAGGAAGCATTGATGTGACTGCTCTGAGCATGTAGCTCAGCTCAGCTTGCAATTGCTTCAGCCCCACAACTGAAGCACTGTATACACTTCATACCATCTCTATCCATCCTCTCATGTGTTTGCTCAATTTCTGGTGTTTGTTTTCTAGCATTGTGCTTAATAGCAGCCTGCTACTCTTCCTGCCGTGAAATATTAGCAGGTTTCAAAGCTCAGATCTTCCCCTCATCACATGCAGAAAGGAGGTGGAGCTTTAACAAGAGAAGTGATCTTTCAGCTCAGTGGGGAAGCAGTGGCCTGAGGACAGTGAAAAACATGTATTTATAGTTGATAGTAGAGAAGTCTCCAAAAGTGGGAAGTGTGTGTTTTTATTACAGTCTGTTTTTGCACTTGACATCTCTGTGGGAGGGAATGGTATGCCAGTGAATGACAAGGGCCCATCACAAGCCCCAAGAAAGCATTTTTGTAAGGGCAGATGTAGACTTCTTTGATCAGGGCCAGGGCTGAGACATTGGACCCATCAGAAAAGACCATGACGGTAACGAGCAAAGACTGTGAATAATGTATCTGGTGCTTCAGTTACTTTTTTCTTTCCTTTGCTTCAAATTAGAAGGTTGGAAAGACCAAATGGTCACCAAGTCAATCTCTCTCTCTCTCTCTCTCTCTCTCTCTCTCTCTCTCTCTCTCTTTCATATTCATATATATATTATCCCCACACACACACACACTCCAAACGGAACAGGAAGTTAAGGAGGTTCAAAGTACAGATTTCAGTTGTGAAAGAAGCAAAATAGAATAGAGTTATAAAATAGAATTTGCCTTTGACTAATTGCTCACAATGTAAGCAACCACAGCCTTCTTCACATGAAACAGAGACAAGTATGTCAATTTGGAATCTCAAGAATTAGGTCCAGCAACTTTGGCTGAGGCCTAAACAAAACTGTGGCACTCTACATCTGACCCAACCGCTGTCTCCTCGGTCTGCAACCTCAACCAGAAAGCTCTTTTCTCAAGGCAGACTTCAAAATATGTAATAATAGTTAGACAGGCAATTGACATTTTTCTCTGTTTTAAAACAACCAACAAAAACAGTAGAAAAAGGACAACTATGGAAAATGAAACAGGATGACAGCAGTAAGAGAAATATTTTGGTTAGGGAAAGGAGGAGAAATACCTACTACCAAATACTCTAGCAGCTCACTGAAGTGTAATTGAATATAATTTCTAAACTGCAATCCCCACCCTACCCCACTCTCCCAGAGGGTTATAAACACAGTATATTAACTGACTCATCCTACTCTTGTTTTGCCGTAGGATCTGTTTTGTCTGTCACATTACAAGGCTTAAGCAAGCTGAAAGGGCATTTTTCATATAGAAAGGAAATAAAGTTAATCATTATATCTTATTGATCCAGTTCACCAGTCATGAATTATGCCCTACTAGGTACTTGACATATTTCTTTCCTTCCCCCATTTTTGGAGTCCCAAGTAAAAATGGAAACAATTTATCAAGCCCTCTCAACAGCCGCCACATGTGGTGGGCAATGTTTGGCTGAATAGTACTAATCATGTTGTGCAGACTGGGATTGACTCTAAGGTTGTTGGGGGAAAGGGCACGTGTACCTTTTCAGTGACTTCTCAATCAGAAAAGGCCGTACTTTTGCTACTATATATTTCCTCCTCATTGTATCATTCTACTACTTCTTACCACTACACAGAACAGAGATTTATTTTAAATTGACCCTATGTTCCTTCATTTTCTAGCATATAAATACAGAAAAGGAATTCTAAAAGCAGTTGCCTCCATGCATCACTGGTTTACTGCTAGTCTCATAACCTACAAGTAGTTGATCCCACACCGTAATATATGAACAATTGCTTATTTCATTTTACAAAAACACTGTTGATATGTCAGATACTACTTTTCAAAAAGTTCAATTAAAAGGCAAGCAATAAATAAATAAATTGGTCTGATCTGCTTCAAAAAATTTTTTTTGCTCCTGTCACAAAGAGTGACTTTTCCCTCAGGGGAAACATGTCACTTTCTATAGTTTTCATCTCAAACAAACAATGGGTCCACATATATACAGCAACTATAGACTTTATTAATCTTTCTCACATGACAGGATCAGACTGACTTCTTAGGGATCGTAATAGGGCTGTTCACATGACATGACAGCCTGCTACGACACATACAGGCTACATGGGGTACCATTTTGCATATGCAACCCCCACTTGGACTTAATACATAAAATGCCAGCACTGCCTGTATATTATTATGTAGAATTTAAGGAAATGTGTAATTTTGGTATTCTACACTTGGGATAACTCTTTAAAAATTCAAGTACCTATGTGAAAGATTGGTAAGAGAGCAATCCTATGGGTTATTTTTATTATTTTAATTAATTTATTTATTAATTAATGCATTTCCATACCACCCATTGCCAAAGCTCTCTGAGTAGTTCGCTAGAAATCCAAAGGACAAAGTGCTGCAGTGCTCTATTGGCAAGAGACTGACAGGGCAGGAGGAACAACAGAGACTTTTGTAGCATCTCCATCCTCTATATAACCTTTTTGAAAATGGTGAAGTAGTGGCTGTGAGGCCTTTGAATCCAACAAATCCATATCTTCTCCCCTCCTTACCAACTGGAAGGCCAACTTCCTTTATTCTTTTTTTCTAAGGTCAGACCTACAACCTCAGGCAAGAAGATTACCCTGGAGTTTTCCCATGGCAGATGAGAGGGGCCCGGGGGGGGGGGGAGAATCCCTGCTAAGATCTCCTTCTCTAAGGTATAACACAGGTAATGCTTCTTTTAACCATACGTTTTAGCAATGCCCAATAGTTGGCTTGGGTGGGGGGTGAGGTTATTTTACAGCTAAACCTTGTGTTGGATTTTTAAAAAATATTTACCGATGTACATGCAGTCTTAAATTATCTAGTTCTTCCTGGACGTTAACAAATGGTCAGTGCAAACAGATTTCCTGTGTCCATTTGATAGCTAAAAGACTAATATTACAACATTGTAAACATAAATGCTCAACTCCTGTAATGCAATGGATTGATGACCTAACAACACTTTCAATTTTTGAATGGGTGATATATAGATGCCACTTCTGAATGGATACTTACAGGGATATTTGGTCTGCCTTCGTTGAAGTTTATGTATACTTCTTAGAAAGCTGTATTTTCATATATAGGTAGATTTATATTTCATACATATGTATTGAAATTGATATATTCCAATCTGTGTAGCTACATTTTTTCTTTTCCTCGTTACAATAAAAAATAATTAAATAAACAATGTGAGTTCCTAATTAATTCAGTGGTCTTTCCTGTCAAAGACAATGTGACCTTTAAAATGCTTAACTTTGGCTCGATCATGACCAAGGTAATTATTATAAAGTTCACCAATAGCTTTGTGTTCATTTCAATGGTTGATTTTATGTCGCGTGCTGGGAATGGATTGGGTCTTTATTTTCATTCTGATTATAATTACAGAGGTTTGCCAAGGTCTCAAGGGAGAAAAGTCCTTTTAAACAGTGTGGCTTATAAATTATAGAAAAAATGTGTACAAATATCAATGAAAATATTTTATTGCTATCATTTGCATTGAGAAATTTTGCAAGCTAGAAGGATGTCTCATAATATCTTCTGACACCTATTGCCTGCATCTGCTAGAAGTACCTTCTCTTAGGTAATAACCATAGTTAAGGCTTCAAAAGACAATAAAAGACTTTCAAAACCATGAAGTTGATGAAAGCAAAAGCACCACCCGGCAATGAAAACATAAAAAGCACCATGAGGCATTAAAGACACCATCTGGCATAACTCGAATTGTCAGCAAACATAGAGTTCAAATTGATAGGCATATTACTGCTTAACATAGTTGACCAGTTAAAAGGCATAATTATAATTACATCTTCATTGTAGGGTTTTATGGCTTGTATGGACAAGTAAGCATAGACTCGATTAACTAACTACAAACTCAATGGAAAGCTTTGCTCAAGCTAATGTTTTCTAAAGTTTAAACCAGCGATAACTGGCAGTGAGTAGTCATTTTCTAGGTTGACCATATGGAAAGGAGGACAGGGCTCGTGTATCTCTAAAAGTTGCATAGAAAAGGGAATTTCAGTAGGTGTCATTTGTATGCATGCAGCACCTGGTGAAATTCCCTCTTCATCACAACACTTAAAGCTGCAGAAGGGCAGGGCTCCTGCAGCTTTAACTGTTGTGATGAAGAGGGAATTTCACCAGGTGCTGCATGCATACAAATGTCACATGCTGCCTTTTCTATGCAATTGTTAAAGATAAACGAGCCCTGTCCTCCTTTCCACACAGTGGCAGCACTAGAAAAAAAATCAGGGGGGCACAGAAGGGGCAAAGCATTTCTAGGTGGGCGGGCTTTATCCCACATGTTAAGATTTCTGAAAGAAAAACAACAGTATATCTCACACTAAAACTGCTATCCTAACCGTATACTCTGAAATAAATCATATATTAATTAATTTAGTTTATTTTAATATAGTGTGTATTAGCCAAATTCAAATTACCATAAGGGAAAATGCTTTTAAACATGGTAGAGCCACTACACAAGCATTACCTTGGCGTACAGATTAACACTTTCTTTTGAACCAGTGCAGGCAGAACCAGAAAGGTAGACACTTCGTGTCAGGAAAGTAAGAGCAAACTGAGACACCTGGACCCCGTACACCTAGGAAACCCAGTGCATGTGAAGTAGTAGTGTAAAGACCCAAAAGATGAAGTTTTTGAAGATGAAGCTCCTGATGAAGCTGGGTGTTTTTTATTGCAACCCATTGCCTTTGTAATATGGAATAAAAGAAATAAGAGGCATTGAATATGGTGAAATTAATGGATGAGTATACATTCATAGGCTTGCACTTTGAGTAAATTCTCCCCACCCTCATTCCTGTCCTAATTCTCTGAGGAGAAAAAAGGAAGATGTGGAGAAGGTACAGATTAATTCTTTCCTTCCCCCCCCCCTCCTCTCATTTTTCCTGGCCTACTGTCCTGAGAAAAAAAGGAAAAGATTCATGGAATAAGCAGATCAATTCTTCTGAGGGTGTTCTAGCTGGCTCTGGCTGCTGGTGCTGGAGTATAGTTTGGAAAACTGCCAAGAATAAGTTTAGGCATCAGAGCTTTTAAGTGTGATGCAGTTATAAGTGTTCCTACCCCAAACCTCAGTTACCTAACCCTAATTGGTGGGGCACAAAGTGGTTTCACTGGAGGCAGAGGCAAGGGAATCACCCCCTCTCAGAAACCTCTCCAGAATAACACTGAGAAAGCCATTTGTAGTAGAGCTCACTTATGAAAGTAAAGGAGGATGGGAATGAAGAAACCCATTTCACACACAGGCAAACTGAGACAGCAGGCAAATAAGAGTCAATGACTGCAAGAGAGAGAGAGAGTTTGGGTTACATATTTGCAGCATACTAAGCTCCCAGAACCAACAGAGACCAGGCTTCTTCTTTTTTAAGTGTCTCAAAACCCCCCCACAATTTATCCAGGGTAGGTCACAACACAGAGTAAGGCATTCATAGCCAAGCCCACTTCTCCAAGATTTAAATTAAAGGGAGATGGGAGACAAGGAAACCCATTTCGCACATAGGCAAACTGAGGCAGCAGGAAAATAAGAGCCAATAGCTGTAAGTGAGTGAGCCACTTTGTGGCTTTTGAACACAAAAGAAGAGGTGCAAATGCTTGCTGTCAAGGAGGACTATGACAGTGCCTGGCTTCATGGATCATGCATCTAGCAAGTGCAGTCCAGATAGATGCTTTCAGAACCAAGGATATTCATACACACTCTAGCAAGTCAAGTCAAGTCAAGCCACACTACACACTCATATATTACCTTGCCCCTAGACCAAGCATTGCTGCTTACATCCCTTTTCTCTGCAATATCACTTCTGTCCCCCAGACTCAAATAAGGGACCTGGGGCAGATTGAAAGAAGCAACAGGTAAGGAAGGCTTCTGGCACTCTATTAAATGGGTCAGCAGTCAGTCCACCTGCCCTCCCTCCCTGCCTAAAGTGTTGTAATTGTTTCTCCCCAGTGGTTCTCCTGCATGATCAGGCACCAACTTACAATGGTGTTGTTCAGCAATTTTGGATGCTGGATATTATAGTCTTCTAGCCCCCTTTATATCTTAAAATGCATCACTTTACTTCTAATAGCAGGTTTACCTTCCAAACTGTACAGCTGTTACATTCCTCATGGTAGAGCAATAATATATTTTTTTTAAAAAAGAAAGATTCCACACATGCAGAATTTCACATTTTAAAGTCATTTAAAATGCAATCCTCAGCATATATAGAAAGAAAGGAAGTTCTACAACTCTCAGCATGCCCCTGACATCCATGCTGGTTAGGGGAATCTAGGAGTTGTAAGACTTTTTTTCTGTCTAAACATGCATAGGATTGTGCTTTCATGTCACACTAGCATGACTACAACAATAAAATAGAATTTTCTTCTGCTGCCCTGATGCTGAACACACTTACTTTGGAGTGAGCACCATTTTGTTATAGAAAAGGATAATGTATGTTTTAATTCAAATTTAAAAATAAGCCATCTATGACCATGTACAGAATTTTCCCATGGAAAACCTGGCTGATTCAGTACTGTGATTATTTGATTGGGACTGAAAAGCAGTATGCATGACTGAAAGAGGCACTCATATGTTTAGGGGCACTAATAATTACTGTACTTATTATAGTCCTTAAATATGGTTAAACAACATCCCACAGAAACCTGCTATTACATTTCTGCAGTGCCTTCATCTTGCCTTTTCTTCATACTCCCTTCTTTTTCAGGCTGCAATCCTATGCACATTTACCTCAGAGTAAGTCCTATTGATCTCAGTGGGGTTTACTTTTGAGTAGACCAACCTAAGGTTGCTCTGCCCATCCCTCTGGGTCTCCTCATGGGAAGGCATCACACTCTTTGCAAGCTAAGGAGTGCAGGATATTAGGCCCAAAAGGGTTGTTGCCTCCATCCCTCTGTAGCTTTGCCCATAGGGGTGGGACGGGTCTGGAAAGAGAAGGGATCCAGCATGGAGGACACTCACTGCAGCCAGAGTTTCTCACAAACGGGGCAAAGAGATGACCTGGGCCCCCTCCACAAGGATGCGCTTTTGCACCCGGTTTGGCGATTATGCGCATTATCGCGGAGGCGCATTTACTCCTAATCCCTCTGCATGGGAGGCGGCGAGAGGCGGCGAAGCGCATTAATTGATGTCCAAAAAGCGCTTTACAAGAAGTTATTGCGCATAATCGCTTGTTCACACGGCGAAAATGCACTTTAACGGCTGGAGCAAAATAAAAGTCGCTATTTAACGCGCATTCGATAATGCGCATAATCCGGGAGATAACGCGCCTCTACGCCCGTTTTGCGCTCCGCTGGTGTGGAGGTAAAATTTATAATGAGCCTTCAAAGAGCATTAAACCTCTCTTGTGGAGGTAGCCCTGGAAGGCGAGGCCTGGCTGCTCACTGTCAGAGCCTCAACCAGAAAAGGGAACAGCCTCTAATGCTGAAGGCTGCTAAAGTGCCCAATCGGGCTTGGCTGGGGCTGAACTCACTCCTGGGGAAGTGGAGCAGGCAAGGGAAAGCAAATGCTAAAAAGAACAGCTTGAAGATGTGTCAGCAACAGCACGCCCCGGTTCTCTTCCCCCATTGCTGTGCCCTTCCTCTCCAGCCCTCCTAACCCAGGCCTGAAATCCTTGAGAGGGAGCAAGTTCGTTTTTCTTCCCTCCTCTTTTCAGGCAACAATTCCATCCCACATGATTTAAGGGTGGCTGGTTAGCCAGCTAACCTGCCTCTTTCCAGGCTTCTCCATTCCTGCCCAGAGGAGGAACTGGGCTCCACCGACTTGCCGAAGCTGAGTGAGAGGGGACAGGCTCCATGAGGCTGAAGTCACCTGGAGCACTGTGCTCCAGCATCTCCCCAAAGCAGCTAAGTTTCCAGAAGGCAGCCATCAAGCCTGGCTTAGTGTAGGCCCACATGCTGGTAAGGCTGACTGTAACCCTTGCTGTGCCGAGGCCCCCTCCCTCCTTGCCAAGCGGAGGCTGCCTTGTCTGGCAGGCCTTCCTGTCAATTCACCACTCTTCCCACTCCACCATATTATTATTATTATTATTATTATTATTATTATTATTATTATTATTATTGCATTTATATACTGCCCCATAGCTGAAGCTCATGTGAGGACCCCTTCTGGCTTCACAAGAAGCCTACTCTGTGGGCATGGGTGCACTGATGGCAACTAGAGTGGCAACTGAGGTGGCAAGCTCTTGTTTGGGGGGGCACTTGCCCCTCTGGTGCTGCCCCTGTTTCCATATGGTTACCCTAATTTTGCCTACTTATCTAAAGGGCAGCTTAGATGAAACATTTCTTTTTTACTCTTTGAGAATACATAAAAATATTTATACATACAGAATGTTTTTTCACCATGCTTTCCAAATTAAATATTGTGTATTTCACAATGCACATTTCCCACATACGTATGGAATACACATGAATAATATATTTCTTAGATTTTTGTAACCATTTTTTTTATTCTAGTGATGTGCAAATTTCCAACAGCTCAAGCCATAGCTGGTTTGCAAGCTATAAGTGTGAGAAGTCATACAAAAGGTATGTTGGGAGATTGAAGTTCTAAATTTGCTTTCAATATTTTTTACACAGATGTTCATAAAACACAGAAAGTTAGGCCATTCATTGATCTAGCTCAATATTGTCCTTGCTGACTGGCAGCACTTCTCAGGGTTTCAGACATGCGTCTTGGGATGTTAGGAACTGAACGTTCTTGTAATGCAACTTCAGAATTGTCGTGTGTGACAAGGGGAGACAGCACATTCCTAGACCAAAGCCTGAAACCACAAATGATCCACAAGACTTCCACACATGTACCCTGCCCACAGGCAAGGCAAGCAACTGTGAAAATAATCTTCCAGGGAAAACCTCCCAACAGTGGAGCTCAGGCCCGAGTGAGAGGCACTATAGATTCACCCTTCAATATCACCTTCCCTGGCTAAACACAGACAGCCAAGGCAATCACACAGAGACACCCCACTCAATCAGTTGAGTCATGTAGGGGCAATCTCTGCCCCTCACCCACTCGCCCACAGGCCACCGCTATTGAAATAGACAGAACATTGTCCATGCTCTGGAATTTCAGGAAGTTCCATGTTCATGGAACTTCCTGAAATTGTTCAGTGTTCAGTTTCCCTCCATGTCCTAACATCCAGTGTGGACAGTGGCACTTGCACTGCTCCAGATCTCAGCCGGATCTCAACTCCTATAGATGAAGTCATCAGACAGAAGAGCCTTTTGCAAACAACCTGAATTGAAGAACGCTGGCTAAAGCCAACTTGCACATCTACTAGATATGCAAGTAAACAGAAAAGCTCCGAACAAGTACAGTCAGCATGATAAATGCAGCCTCTCAGACTGAAGATAAGTTAAGCAGTGCAGGTTTTATCTCTCCCACCATCCCCCATGATGAAGTACCCTTTGCGGTATGTATAATAAACAGTCCTAAATCAGTGTGTTAATAAATAGCATAAAGTCAACCTTGCAGAAAAATTAGTCTTAGTAACATTAGTTACGTCAGCATTTTGCAAATGGAAATGGGCTTTGAACAGTAGGCCTATATCAACAGAAGAGGTAGGAATATAGAGCAGTGGAATGTGGTGCCATCATTGTTTTTCTAGCTTCCAATTAAAGTTTATGAATTACTGTTATTTTACTCTCATATGCTTTTTATATTTCACCAGCATAAAATCAAAGGGTTCATCCATAAGCAAACACCTGCTCATGCCACAGGGCATTCCTACCCCTCCACTCTTTCACACTGCAGCTCCTCTCTGTGCTTCTAAAACCTCCATTTGTACAAGGTCCCTCCACCCAATTCCCCCCCCCCCCAATTTCCCTTTCATTGCTATCTCCCACATTATATCCCAGGTCTTTCCTGAGGGATCCCTGACCCCAAGAAGAGGCCTTTCAGTAGTTCTGGAGGCTGTAGTGGAGAAAGCAAGGAAGGCCTGTTATATGACCACACTTCCTCTAAGCTTGTGGTCTCTAACATGGTGTCTGTGGGCATCACTGTGCCTGCAGACTTCTTTCTTGGTGCCTGCCAAGCTCCCTGCTCCTCCTGGTTTTTATTTTATTACGTAAGACTATATATATATATATATATATAGTATGTATATATGTATATATATATATATATATATATATATATGAACTGGGAGGTGAGCATACTGTTGGATAGTTTAAATGATATGTAGTTTGTTTTTAGGCATTTATGGTTTTAAGTTTTGTATATTGGTTTTAAATGTTCAATGTTTTTAATTTTTGTAAACCACCCAGAGAGCTTCGGCTATGGGGCGGTATATAAACATAATCATCTGCATTTCAGTTTAAGAGTGTTTTGGTGTTCAGCCCCCACTCACTCCCACTTATGCTTTATACTTAGGTTCTTGGCCAGGTTACTTTTCTTTTAGACTCACCAGGTTTCCTTCTGGGAAATTTGTATTGGCAGCCATTATATGGATGTGCAAATTTGACAGCCATTATATGGATGGGCAAGCCATCCCCACCACATCCATTTTGTGAAAGCACCCTCAATACCTTTGAGCCTTATTACTCACAAGCGAGGATGGAGTGAAAGAAATATTTTTTTATGCCACAAACATGCCTGTAATATGCCATGGAATTCTAAAATGTTTTATATGTATGCTGTTATAGGCATTTATGTTGATAAAAATGATATTATTTAGACATAAGTTGATTTAAAATAGAAATGTATCCTAGGAAGTTGGCTTAATGGAACATAAATAGAACATTTCTGGGACTAGAAAACTCTCTAAGATGGCATCTGGTAGTCTTAGGAACTTAAATATGTGTGGTTAAACAGATAACCCAAGGTTGCCTACATATTGGTAGCTTATTTTGAAAGAACCTTTGAACCAGGGCAAATGCCACAGCTGACAATGATTTAAAGCAGTTGAGGAGTGAGTGGCAAAATATTGGTTCAGTTTCATGTCCATGGTTGAAATACTGATGCAGAACATTCATGCATTACTTACTCAAATTCTGAAGAAATCAAATGTTAAATCTGGCTGATGTTGTCAGTGACTTAAAATAATAATAATAATAATAATAACAATAATAACAATTTATTTCTTACCCGCCTCTCCGTCTGGATGCCAATGAAATCTATGCCAATGAAAGCTGATTAAATTCTGGCTAGAGATGGGCTTTCAGTCAGAAGGAAAACGTCAAGTACATGATGGATGGGTTATCTGCACATTCTGTGATAGGAAAGCTCTATTGTTGCTTGCCACTTAATCTCTAGATAGAGATGACAATGCATAAGAGCTCAAAATGAAAGCTGGATGGCTGAGAATACTGAATAAGAAAATGTTACTAACCCACAAAATGCCTAGTTCATCAATAGGGTTAGAGCTTCCCTGTATGCTGTTACAAATATGAAGTATCATGCTGAGAATTCAACCACATAGTTTCAATTAGATGTGATGGTTGTACAGGACCTTAACAATTCCATTACAGAATTTGACTGTGACCCTTTTGACCTGTCCATGCCTACTTTAAGAACTCATCAGTCTGGGATGATTGCTTTTGAACTAACACATTCAAGGCTTTGAAGAATTACACAATGAAGAATTTCTTGAAAGAACAGAAAATTCAACACTAAAAAAAGAACATTTGATGTCTCTGTCCACAGGAATAAACAATTGACCTTCAGCAAACCACCTGTGGTGAAGGGCACAAGAGTCAACACTAACACTGCAAGTCTGCAATGAAGACTACATGGAGAAGAAAGCCATAGCAGATGTAAACTTGCTTTACAATAGCAAAGACAAAATCAACCTGTCAACAGTTATGGAGTGTTGTTATGCCTGAAGAAGGTCTCTCAACTCAATCTTTAAAACAAATGGGCTAGCAGTCCACAAATTAACATTAGTAAAGGGTTATATAATGTACAGATTATAGGGAAAAAAGGTATTTTTGTCTGTGTTTCCTTAAGATGCAAAAGGATCTAATATTGTCTTTGTTAATGATCCATATGATAATGATATAACCATTAAAGGCAGCAGGTGTACATGTGTGGATCAACAAATATCTACACCAAGAATGAAAAGGATCAGCATCAACCAAATTCCGAGACTGTTCAAAATTAAGGCACTAATATTCATACCAAGAAATTTCTTAAAGCTGGATTTAGGAAGTATGCAAATCAGCATCCACATATCTGTCTTCTGTACTCCTTACTAAACCTGAGCTGAAATTTTTCAAAACACATTTTTTTCTAAGAACATGTCTAAGATTTTCTTTTCTCACGCTCCTAGAAAAAGCCACTGTGCAGATTTTTTTTTGCTGTTTATTCTCAACTTTTGTTCTGTAGTGGTCCCCATTTTCACTTCACAATACCTTGGAACAAAAATAGTCCCAGGACATTTTGGAGATGAAAAATTGTGGACTTGCTACCAACAGAGTTGCTACTGTTGCCACTTGTAGTAGTAGCAAAAAAAAAAAAAAGTAGAAAAAGAATGCAGAGAATTTTTCCCTCCCTTGGAGAAATTGTCCCCTAAGATGAAGAATTGTGCAAGCCTATTTGTGGAAAAATAAAGAAGAAATATACACAGAGATACCTCCTGATTCTGGTGGTCATGAGAGATAAATCCAATTGTGTTTCTGGTCCATGATGACTAACCTGGTGCTTCAGCTTTACCATCATCTGTTGGTCATGAATAGACTCTTCTTGATAGCAAATACCTGCCGATTTGTTATATAAAGCCACCTCTTTCAGAGAGCTTTGATGATTTCATTGCACATAGGCATTCTACTATTAAACACTTTGATCCAAAATCTGACTAAACATCTTTTCAAAACACAACATGTCTGCTAGATGCTTATTCCTCCTCCATGAGTGATCTTAGACACACAAAGAAAAGCAGCTACCCAAAAAATCTTCTACTAGCAGTAAAGCAAAGCCATAATCTGTGATTCTGGTGGTGGCCATTGTGGATATTTCAGTGACATTGCAGCTTGTATAGTATTTTGCACTGGGAAATAATTTTGCTCAATTATATATTGTGTGTCAAACTAATTTTCTTGACTTTGGAAACTCCGATTTACATATAACAGCCTGAGTCATTCAATTATTACAAGATGGTGTGAGCCATTATCAGGGCATTTTGATTATCATCTTAAATTTGGTGCTGTAGGGATGGACAGATCAGTTGATTTCCAGTCTATGCCACTTTTATATGTGTTCATTCTCACATCAATCAGTGAACATTTGCATTATTTCTCAGCACATTTTTTCACAAAACATGCAGTTTTGTACACATTTAACCTAAAAATCATTTTAACCTAAAACATGCCTTTTATATACATTTTGATATGTTTTTGAGCTAAGAACTGTATCATAAAATTCAGGGACATGTGAAAATCAAACAATGACTGCATTCAGATCCACATATTAGTCTGTGAAGCATAACTCAAGTCAGTTCACTGAAAAATGTATACTGAGCATAAGTTTTGAGCATCCCTAGTGACAAGTGTTCACATTCTTGTGAGAGTTACCTCAACCTATTTTGGTACACTTTTCTCATGTAGAAACACAGACAAATTATACAGTTCCATGAATTGGTCATGGATCTGTATAATTCTATCTGACTAATATATTTGTGACAGGAAAAACAAATACACCAATACTAACAGAGTGGAGTCAACAAAGCTGTTAACATTCGCTGAAGGTGCCCTGGATTTCTTCATATGATACATTGCTAGCAAGTATTTGTTATATTAAGAAATATTAATATTAAGAAAAGCACCAAAGGTATCATGTGAAGGACTCAACTTATTTGGTGGGAACATAAGAAGAGCCATGCTGGATCAACCAAGGGTCCATCTTGTCCAGCACTCTGTTCTTATAGTGGCCAACTAGCTGTAGACCACAGACCCAAAAGCAGGACACAGTGTAACAACACTCTCCCACCCATGTTCCCCAGCAACTGGTGTGTATATAGGGTTACTACCTCTGATACTGGAAGTAGCACATCAGTCCCCATACCTAAAATGAAAAGTCCCTGAATTTTCTATATTTTAGACATATTTAATTCCCTCACCAAGCCCCCTCTTTTCAATGTTGTTGCTATGTTACATGTGCCATGCTTTCATTTGAGTCTTCAATTGTTAAATGCCTTGATACACAGAAATACTGAGAGTTATATTATGATTACCATCTCAGTACATAGGTCACTACTACAATATATAATTGAGCAGAATTATTTCCCAGTGCAAAATACTATACAAGCAAATTCTTCTAGTTCTGTTATTTTATTACTAAACCGTTCTCTGAATGCAGGTTTATATTTTCTATTCTAATATATGAATGTATGTCTAACTGGTTTTCTGGATGAGATCAACAGAATTTAATAAAAAAAATGGAAGTATGTTATTTCTTCTGAATCATCACAGACTCCAGTACCAGAACTATAATTCTTTTTTTAAAATCAAGGCAAAAAGAAAGATTAACAGAACTTCAGCCTATAGAAATCAATGTAGTGGGAGTTCAGACTATTTACATCTGAACTCTTATCATGGTCATGGCAAAGTTAGAACTATTATCTTTGGAAAGTGAAAAGAACCTTAAAAGAGAAACTGAGATTGTAAGGACTATGAAAGAATATATATTTTTTAAAAATAGTTGTGAGAATAACATCTCTGATTATAAAAGTACTCATATGGGTACTCATATAAAAGAGTATATAAGTACTCATAAGCATCAGTTTGCAACTTTTACTTTGCTCACTTTTTAGTAACACGACTGTTGTCTCCTATTTTAAGAGACTATGGAAATGAAACAACTGTTAGGCTTTTTTGTTGCTTTGTAGGAAAGCTTTTTTTGTAGAGTTCATACTACTCATACAAAATTGCTATAGTTTCTAGTGTCAGTAGGTAAATCTCAGTGTTCATCGGTGTGTGCTAGTTAGCAAGCTTATGAAAGAGATCCTGTGAGTAAGAAGTTAAAAATTATTTTCTCCAGATGCAAGGCTATTTCAGACATTTTAGATCATTTTCTGTCAGACAAAAAAAAATGTTTTAATACTCTGGCTTCCTGACAACTTCTCTCACTTATGTAAAAAGTTATGCACACAGTTTTTGCAGAGATGCATCAATGGATTCCATTTGTTCTAATGCATGCTAATAACACTGTGTTGCTCAGGCTAATTCACTTTATGATTTTCTGAATTCTGCAAGTGTGGTGTCTATTTATGCATGACGAATGGTTTTGCCATTTTGATCCTTCTAATCTGTCACTGAGAAGTAGTTTTTGATGCTGGCATTGTTGGCTGGAGTAATTGAAACCCTGATTTTCACATTAGCTTATCTGTATATCTTTCCATGTTTGTATTCCAAAGGGCTGAATGCTTATCAGAGCAGTTTGCGATTTCGTTCTGATAGTTATAGTTTTGTAATGACATTTGAAGAGGACAAACAACATTCTTATATATTCCTTGGGTCATATTTGCAATAGTAACATATTTATCAGTCCTGGTTTATTACTAAGTAGATCAATAATACCCAAAATGCTAAAAAAGAAACTTGGTAAAATTTGAAAACAGCTTGTTAAAAGGGAGGAAAATGCAACTGTGAGCCTATCTACACTACTGTTTTAAAACGATTTATAACAGTTTTAAACCGGTTAATAACGGTTATTAACTGGTTTAAAACTGTTATAAACCATTTTAAAGCAGTAGTATAGATGGGCTGTGTGATTGATTGATTGATTGATTGATTGATTGATTGATTGATTCTAGGAATATAGGAACATAGGAAACTGCCTTATACTGGGTCAGTACAAAAAAGAGGACAACCATTAATAAACACCACCAAAAATACTGTAAAGTACTCAACTTCTAGGTGTACAATTCCAGTTTTATGGAAGAGTAAGAAGAATTTCGGTTGTATACACTTCTAAGGAACACCAGGGTTCCCCAGATTATATTTAAAAACTGCTGCTCTAAAACATTGTGTCCTGTTGACTTTTTTTTAAAAAAACTTTTTCCTATGGAAGTTATCTCAACTGTCTTTGCTTACACCCTTCATTCTGTATCATCTGCACATAATTCCGTGCACACTTCATTCTATTTGCCACCCCCTTCCAAACATGCATGTATTTGGCAAAAAATGTTCAATCAGATAAATAGGCTTAACCTTATTCATTTCTAAAATGAAAAGCCTGGTACACTGCACTGACATAAAATAAATTAAAGCAAATATTTCAATTTGGGCAACCCTATTCTCACAAAGGTTGGCATGTGAAGGGTGGTACATACACGTAGACTTTCAACATATGACCCAAATATCCTTTTTCACATACTCCCTTTTGTTTAATAAAATATCTTTAATTGCTAATTTTACATTATTTATCATTGTTATAGATATGCCTTTGTTGCACACAACTCATTTTTAAGTCTTTTGTTTTTCAGGCACTTTATCACCAACTCCTTTCATTCAAAATAGTCAATGAAATGTACTTCACATTGTAGCCTATTAACTATTACAGAAAAATAAGGGGAAGAAGACATAAATCCAAGCAACATAGGCAAGCCTATTAATTTATACTATCAAAGAAGACAGCTACACTAATAACAATGATGGAGAGAGATGTTGCACAGTAGCTCAGTTCTTACACATATAAGTCTGAAAGATACTAGCATCATGTGGAAAGATGTACCATTAGAGCATACTGTTAAGAAATATGACAATACACAGTGCAACAATGCCAGAAGTAATGCTACATTTGATGGAAACAGGAGAAAACCAGGATGGGCATGTACACAGGACTATCAGGGCTGATTCAGTCTGTCTGAAAGTGGACTAAATTAATATGAGCTGAATTTGGCCACAAAGGATGTTATTATTTCATCAAATACCCAAGTAGAGATGTCTGTTGTGGAAAATCTGGTGCTTTGGGGGGGGGGGGTTGCCAAATTTCCACAGCATCCCCCAACTTGGCTTGTAGTTGAGTCAGTTTTCCTAACCTTATATTCATCACCAGGCCCATGCACACACACATATACACAAAGCAAACTTTCTGACTTTGGTGGTGATATTATTTCTGTACTTCAACGAGATAGTCCTATGGAACATTCATTAACTGGATATAGTTAATATTAGCAATTATCCATATATTCATAGGAATGTGGTAAATGCATTGGGGAGTGGGCTGAGCTGAGCCCAAATTTGAGAAGAGTCCAGTATTTCCTAGTTTTGGGATTTTCCAAATGTGGATGCTGCAATAGCATTGCCATGAGGGGCTGGGAGAGTGGAGGGGGTACACACAAGGCATAAGTTGTGATGGCCCTACCAGGGTGTGTGGTTCCCAATAACATTTGCTGGGCCTGATATATCCAGAAGGAATACATACATTTATTATTTCTATAGTTGTAAGTATTGCTTTACAATTTATTAGATATTATTTTGAGAATATGCTATTAATCCACAGTCATTGGCTCAGTTTGGACGACACATTAGGCAACGGAGGAGGGGGGAAACAATAGTCAGTTGTGTTGCTTAATGTGTTTTCTGGAGGGCAGCACACAACGCACACACAACTGACAGTACGTTAATCAGGCACTTTAAACAATGGAGCGAAACAACGGGCTTGCACGTTGTTTAGCCCGAAGCCCCATTGTTTAAAGTGTCGTCTGAATTCAGCCCCCCCTCTCTCCGTGGACTATTCCGTTTCAGAATAGAGTTCTACTGCCTAGAGCAGCCAAAAAAAACCCAGCCACTCTATGCAGCCGGCAGAACGCACAGTGCATGCTGGGATACGGCTGGGGGACACACGGAGGAGAGGCTGCAACCAAAGTGGCCGGTGCAAGTTCGTAGCAGCCGGGACGTTTGCCGGTTCCAAGCAGCGCCGGCTGCAGTGTGTCATTTGTGGAGCTCCTCCTGCCTAATGCACGGTCAGTATGTTCTTTACCCCTCCGTTGCCTAATATGTCATCCGAACTGAGCCATTGTGTATAAAACAGTATATTCTGTTTTTCAATACGTATATAACTGCACATAAAATGTTTATTCGTCTTCTCGGAAATAACAAGTACTGGCACTAGAATGAGAGTAATACAAATTTGGAAGATGGAGAATGTTATTGGCAGCTCTAGTTTGTACTTTGTGCCCAGAAAAAGAAGGGTCCCTTAGTTTATCAAGTAAAGAATGCTGAGGGAAGGGGCAGTTAAAAATCCCACTTTGATGAGGTGAGAAAGGTAATATATTATTTGTAAAACAAGGACTTTGCTCAGCATTTGATCCTTCTTATTTATTTATTTATTTATTTATTGCATTTTTATACCACCCCATAGCCAAAGCTCTATGGGCAGTTCACAAAAATTAAAACCATGAAATTATTTTAAAAATATAAAACAAGCCACAATCTAAAAACACAAAATGACATTTGATTTATTAATGTATTTTCTAACAGGGCAATCCCCCCCCCCCCCAGTATATTCACCACAGAACATTTTTTACTCATAATATATGTCTGTCATTTCATTTTGTCTAAGTTACCTTGCATAATATGTCCTTTATGTGAAAATAATCGGAAAATAAGATAAAGTGGGAAGTTGTATAAAGCCTAAGTGGTTAAGTAATTGTTTCAATTTATTTTTCTTTTAACCAGTCTTTCCTCTTTTTTAGAAAAAGAAAATATTATGTGAGTCTTTAGAAGAAATATCACATTACTGTCTAAATGGAGAATATGAATGTAATGCATACGAATGTAATATGAATATGAAGGTAAATGCATATGTGGTGTATTTTCAGCAGATAAAAAAAAATAACTGAATCCAATAAACATTTTAATGTAGTATGAAAAGCAACAAAGATTACTTAAATTCTACTCTTAAAACTGCTTCACATATTACATATTCTGCAACTAGGCTAAGGTCCACAAAACCCTAACATTTAATTTGATTCTGAGAGTTGCCTAGCATGTTACGCTTACCCACAGAGGTATTACATTATTATTATTATATTCAAATAGGAAAAAAAAACATACTTGTTAAGGAACTACAGTCATTCACACATTTCACCAGGTGAAGAAATATCCTTAATATTTGCTTAGAAATGCTATTATCTATTCTATCAGAAGATTTAGATACTTTGGATGCTTCAAGTCCTAGCGCTGAGTCCTAGTGCTGTCAATTAAAAGACACTGGGCAGCTATTCTATTTTTTCCTCCTTAACAAATTTTGGAAAACATAGGAAAGTTACAAATGGAAGATGGTGTCATTTGGAACCCCCCCATAAAATTATGTAAATGAGGCAGAGGCCCCATTCAGAAGACTCTTTAAACCATGGCATTAATCATGGTGAATAAGACAAAAAGTGATTGTACAATAAAAACCTCATTTGGAAGTACCTGAGATTTAAGGGTTGTTTAAACTTGCAATGCTTGAGCACACACAACCATTTCTTGGTCTGCACAGAGACAATAGAGGATCTTCTACATGTATCAGATGCCCATTGCATATTTATACCAAATAGTCGCACTGCTATTCAGATTCATGCGTTATTCACTTGTCTCTGGATGTAAGGATTTTGTAAAATGCCTTTCATTTCATTACCCAGTCATTGGTGGAAATGGAATTTTAATTTTTCCAGTTTCCTGAACTTGTGCAAATTAACATTTGTGCACAAATCCACCCAAAGTGCACATTTTCGTGCTTTAGCCTATGGGGGAAATGCAAATTTTTGGTTAGTGTTTTTTTTATTATTTCATATTTTTCTACAACTAAATTTGCATAAAATTTCTGGAAAGTAAAAACAAAAACAAAAAAATTAGTCAACAAATCTGTGGAATCGATGCAACTCCGGAAAAGCTGGTCTGTGGCGGAATCTATTGGTCAGATTAATATAAAAAATCTGAATTTATATGATTCCATTGTGGATTTCTCTGACATTCCTATGCAGGAATCAAAGCCATTTCTAAAACAACAGGTGTCAAAGTTCAGGTTTTCCTGTAAGGCACATCTTCTAACTTGGAAGAACTGTCCTGTTAGTGACATAGTGGTGGGCTGTAGTTATTCTATGATTAGGTGTGTACTTTGCACATACTCAGAGGCTTTATTTTTACTTCTTTAATACTTGTTTTCCAGCCCTGAAACATAGCAGATTAAGGCGGAAATCCTGTGCCCACTTCCTTGGAAGTAAGCCTCACTGAGTTTAGGGGGAGTTGCTTCCAAGTAAACATGCATAGGATCGAGCTGCATGTTTACTTGGAAGCACCGTCTGGAACAAAGGAAATAAGCTGTAAACAGATTTGCTCATTGGCAATTTTATTTATTCTTGTGAATGCTAAGTACACCATTTACGCCTGCAATTTTGCACAAACAGTCCTATTTATGGCTGTGATGTTGCATAAATGGCAATTTCCATATTATTCATACTTGTGATTTTTGTTCACATGAAAAAGAAAAAGGGTGGTAAACTGAGATCAGAGATCTGCAAGATGGCATCCGAGGGGCTAAGCTGGTGAATACTTGCCAAACTTCACCCCCAAAACCAGATTCTTCCAACATCCCTAGAAACTAGTAATGTGATTTAAACTCTTGCAGATATCAATTTCCCAACAATTACCTTAGCAAGAAAGGAACAAATCACAATTTCCTTAGTGCATCTACTATGTAAGAAAACAGCTCAATTGCATTATTTCACAGGTGAATAATCTGTGAATAATCTGAGAATATTTAGTACAAGCTGTAAACAAAATTGAAGTGATTTCGGAAAGTTATATGACAAAATCTGATTAAGTCAATGCCAAAACTGACTGGAAATTTTAGAACTCTAGAAAATTGATTCGGGCATTGTCCCAATATAATGATATAGATAATTCTGATAATGAATTATGGTACCCGAAATTTCCCACATATTTTAGGGATCTGTCATAAGAATATCACATACATATGATTTGCTGGATTTCTTTCTATATGGAAGCTGGGTGCCTTTCAAAATGCTATAATTAATCCAGAATCTTAACCAACCAGACTGATAAAACTCCAAAAAAGCAATACGTCTGTATATTCTGCTTAATATTGCTCAAACCATAGTCTACATTTCTAGGAAACAAATATGTTCATTCCAAATTCAACTGCTACATGTCTTTTGCTTTGTGGAACATAGTTGTACATTGGTTATACATCTCTTCCCTGTCTAAATATATCAATATGACCACCCTGCTATTATAACCTTTTATTTTTTTTTATTTTCCTTCAGAGGATGTGTACTTTCTAGCAACTGACAGCATATCCTCTATCTACCAGCAGCTACGCTAGCTTACCCCCATTATGTGTGAATGGAGATATCCATCACTGGAAATAGCTAACTCTAGAAAGTACTAACAGGAAACCTTGACTGTAAAGGGCCCTGAAAACAAATTTCCATTTTAGAATCTGAGTCAAAAGACTTCCTTGCAGATTTTTAGATCTCTAAATCTATAGCAACACAGTAACTTTAAATGTTAGAGGTTTTCAATAACATAGCAACATTTGACCTGCACTGGCTCTCAGGTCTTGTTCAAAAGAGAGGGAGCCAAACATGGTTAGGAAGCCAGTTCTGGTGGCAGCAGGCAGATTCTCTATGCAATTTGGGCAATTTGTGTAATTCGTAGATTTCTAGTATTATGCCCCCTCACATAAGCATTGCCACCTGGAAGCTTCTTTCTGCATGGGGATTAATGTTGAGGCTGAACCATCGCTGTTATGGGAGTTGCAATCTTTTTCTCAATTATGCTCTTGGCATCAGTGCTACCTCATCATGTAGTGCCTTCTCCAGGAGCATTTGTGGCTCCAGTTCAAAGCACTGTCAAGCTGCAGTGAGCTCCTTCAGACGAGGGGAAATCGCGTCCCCTTACCGTAGCTCTGCTTCTCGCATCTCTTCCGCTTTTGCAACAAGGTGTAATTACATGAGGAAGAGAGCAGCAACCTCATGGCTTGTACAACCTCAATGCAGTTGAATGGGAGAGCACCCTCTAGTGGGCATTTTATAGTGCAACTTTGCCTGCACACAGCAGAAAACCCAGGAGAGCCGGGTTTTCTGAGGCTTTTACTGCTAGAATGGGAAAATGGAGCGGGAGATGTACAAGAGGCTGAAGGTGTCATCAGAATGACCCGTGAACATCTGTGAATGGCTGGTTTAAAGAAGCTCAAAGAAATAAGCCCTTGCCACCTTGTTATTATAAGTAATAAGCCACATCCACACATACAACTTTGGGGAGATTATTGTGCCCTTCAACCCTCTGAAACAGTGAAAAATTAAGCAGGTTGAGCTACATGTCATCATGGAGCATGCCAGAACACTGAACTGGAAATTGGAAGTCAGCAGGAAAGCTAGAACTGAGACATATTTTGGGGTGAAGTCTCCCATTCAGGGGAAACCAAGAGGACCACAGGGAGCTAATGGAAAGTCTGTATCTCGATGTACCACTTCAGTCTGCAAGAAAAGATTCCTATACACAGAAAATTAACGTGTCAGGGGAGGGGGGGGAAGCTAAGCTTTAACCTCTATCCATGGCATCTAGTTTTCTATGTGTAAGCAATGTTATTTTGTACTGAGGAAAAACCCATCACATGAGTCCTCACCTGCAGTCAAAACTAGGGCCTGTCCTTAAATTAGGCCCGAAAATGGGTCTGGAACTGAATTCGCACATTGGGCTTCTCTAACATCTTATCAACGTTTACCAGGATCTGGAACTTTTATAAAGTAGCAGGAAGATGAGCTATAAGTTGGGAAGAACCCTATGGTGTATGTTTGGTTCTTGATTTCGTCAAATTAAGGAGAGACAGTTGGACTGGCCTGATGGACCAAGCAGCTCAGATTCTGATTGCAGTTCTGGGCTTCCTGCAAAGTAGATAAAATGCACAATGGGTCGTTGGCTCTATTTTGGGTGTGCTAGGACCTACCCTGAGAAATACAAGGGGATGTAAAAGGGATCAGTAAAGGAATATGTCTAGCAGGAGAATTCTCTGAGTAATGATCGTGCAGCAGCCCCAAAGAAGAGATTCATTTCTTAAATCACTCCTTCCTAATATATAAAATAAAATCTTTGGTAAATGTGGTTTACTATGAATGTAAAAAAGCATGATGGAGTTGAATACATTAAGGCCTGAAGATATCTTGTAAGAGTTCATTTATAATACCTTATGAGAGCATCCAGTTTAACTTGCTAAATATAAAAATGTACATATTTTGTAATTACATGTACAAGGCTGATAAATGCAGGCAACTTTAATAAAGTGTTATGCACACATTTATGTGCCACATTCATTTCATGCTCCACTTGCAATGCACTCTTATGATGAAATTTTGTTAAAAATATAAGAAAGAAAGAAAGAAAGAAAGAAAGAAAGAAAGAAAGAAAGAAAGCCAATATCATTATGAAACAGGTAAGGACACAATAATTCAAGATACTCATTCAGAAATTCTAGTTTAATGGCTAGGCAATACAGAAAACAGAAACAAAAATAAGAAGCACAAAAATAGAAAAAGTTTAAAGAGAAGTAAAAAGAGAAGCTATTTTAAGGTGGTTGACAATTTCATTCCATTAATCACCATCATCTTCATGAACAAAGCTGAGATACAAAGAACTATTTTATGCATGTCCAAGTATCCAAGAACCTGAGTATGCCCAATGGGTTGATTTCTTGTTTCCTTGTCTCTTTGAAGATCATAGCTTCTTTTGCTAAATCACACCTTGCTATTGGACGGGCCCTCAGGTAAAGCAATGATTTGACATGGGACATGCTGAGATGCTGTTTAAGAAACACAAGCCCAAAGCTCCTTTGTATATACAGAACTAGTGTGTGTGTCTGTTTGTGTGTTTTGGATCTTAGCCAATGATATTTGTAGTAAGTTGTTTACGGACATTCTCTTCCTATTATCTATACAAAAAACCCTGTAAGGTATAGTAGGTCAGTACTATCCCCATATTCCAAATTGGGTGGGGGTGATGAGAGTGAAAGGCTTGCCTACGTCCATCTAAAGAGTTCACAGTAGAAGCAAGATTCAAACTGGAGTCCTTTAGTTCTAGTGCAGTCTCTGGGCATTATGCTACCTCAATTCTCATCTCTTTATTGGTATCATATATCATAATCATAACTTCATTATATAAACCCCATAATGGTCAGATAGGGACACATAGGCTGCATTTGGACAACATATTAAGCAACTGAGGGGGGAAAACAATCGTCAGTTGTGTTGCTTATTGTATTGTGTGGAGGGTAACACACAGCTCACAAACTACTGATGGTATGCTATTCCACCCAAATAAGCAACTGAGAGAAACAACTGGCCTGCAAGTTGTTTAGCTCGAAGCCAGTTGTTTAAAGTGTTGTGTGGAGGGGTGAGTGTGTAAATGGCGTGTGGTGAGTGGGTTAAAACACACGCCCATAGAAACAGGCAGTAAGAGCGACCAAAGTGACCCAGAGGACCTTCTCTTCTGCCGCTCCCAGACTGTGGAATGGCCTGCCGGAGGAGATTCGACAAATTAGCAGTCTTCTGGAATTTAAGAGAGCCGTGAAGACTGCTGTCTTCCAGCAGGCATACCCAGTTGAATATTAAGATGTTTTTAATAATGTATTTGTTTTTATCTGTTTTAATGGTTTATCTATTTTATGATTTTTATATTTATATTTATTGTTGTTCCCTGCCTCGATCTGGATGGAGAGGCAGGTTAGAAATAAAATAAAATAAATAAATAAATAAAAGTGGCAGCTGCCACTCTGCTACAACTGGTGCAACTTGCAGAGGCTGCTGGGATAGAACTGGGAGGACTGAGGGAGGAGGGAGGGAGGGGAGAGGGGCGGGGGCTGTGTAAGTCAAATGCTGGGTTGACTATTATTCCACTCAATGCCAGCCCCAACCACCCACAGTTCTGTAGGAATATGTTGTGTGGGGAATACCCACAAAATAACCAACTGTAAGTTGGCTACTCAACCCACCACTGACTAATGTGTTGTCAGAATGCAGCCATACTGTTTCTGCCATTCAATAATTCATTTTCATATGACTACTACAAATCAGTACATAACAAAAACTGGAGGCTGCAGTTGTTAATGAACCTGCAAAACAAGTGCCGTTGGCACACAACCGCTGTACTAATGACTGTATGTCACCAAGTAAACAACATAGGGTATATACTCTCTATTTAAATTGAAACAATAATGTAAGCTGTGATATACACATACAAAGAGCAATAAGATCTTTTACAATAGTAAGTTATTTAATCACATACATACTGTTAAATAAATTCTCTGAGTTTATAATGCACACACCAATCTGAACACATTCAAGGTCACCTGTTGTAGATTACACCAATTAAACCTGCAATCACCAAATAAATGCTAACAACTTAACCACTTATATATACAACAAGGATAATTCAGTATGTCCCAATAGGGTTAACACCCCTACTATAACAAATGCATCTATGCTATTAATACAACAGGACTCCAGATGAATACTCCTGTTTCAAGAGATCTCGGCCTCCTTCCAATACTGAAGCCTTCCCAGGCCGAGGCAGCAGTGATCAAGGTGAGTGGGGAGGGGGGACTTGCGAGTGGGGAGGGGGAATTGCAGGGCTCTAACCCTTCCACTCCCCACTCACCTCCATCGCCATCGCCGCTCCGCACCACTGGCAATGCTCCCCATGGCCTGGCAAGGCGTCGTTACTGGGAACCCAATAACGATGCCTTGCCAGGCCGAGGCAGCAGCAATCAAGGTAAGAGGGGAGGGGGAGAGGGGAGGGGGGACTTGTGGGGCCCTAACCCTCCCCCCTCCCATCGCCGTTGCCCATCCTCGCTGCCGCCGCCACTGCTCCTCCGCACCGCTGGCAACGCTCACCTCGTTACTGGGTATGACGATGGAGGTGAGTGGGGAGAAAGGAAGGGGTGCTGAAATTAAGGTGTGTCTTACAATCAACACAAAGCTTTTTTCCTGTTGGTGCCCCTGAAATTTAGGTGCATCTTACAATCTAAGGTGCCTTACATTCGGTGAAATATGGTATTCATACCTGTGATTTCTGTTCACATGAAAAAGAAAAAGGGTGGGAAACTGAGCTCAGGGATCTGTGAGATGTCAGCCGAGGGGCTGAGCTGGTGAAAACTTGCCAAGCTCCACCCCAAAACCAGATTCTTCCAACATCCCTAGGAACTAGTAATGTGATTTAAACCCTTGCAGATATCTATTTCCCAATGGTTACCTTAGCAAGAAAGGAACAAATCACAATTTCCCAGTAGGCATATCCCCTATTGCATTACACAATCAAGAAAGCCTACACTGTTGTACTTTTCCTTCAAATGCCTTGACTGTAGTATAAAATGAACATAAAACATATGATGCTGCCTTATTATAAGACAGACGTTTTGTCCAACTAGTCTAGTTAGGGATGGATGGACTCACTCTTGCCCGTGTTTGGCTGGTGCTCATAGAGCTACCGTGGTGGGGCAGCCCCGCTCTCCAGTCCATGTGAGTTCCTGGAAGACTCAGCGAGCAGTCCAAGGGCGCCATGCAAACACCCACTCCTCAATGTGAGCCAGTATTTTTTATGCACGGTGGCAGCTCCGCAATTTTCATATTTTTAATATTGTGCAAAACACCAGCCATACAGGGCCATTTTTGCAACGTTAGAGGTGCAGAGGGGTGCCATCTTGCATAACAATGGCTTGCATCAAGGAGCAGGTGACTGCTGGGCTCTCATGGAGCGTGGAGCACTCAGCAAGTGCATTCACAAGTGTCCCGCAGCTTGGCGAGTGGCGTCTGTCGGACTCCACCCTCATGTTGGATGCTTGCAACATCCTTAAGTCCAGTACCGTCTGCTCAGTTGGCAGTGATCCTCCAATGTCTCGGGCAGAAAGCTCTCTCAGCTCCACTTTGTCAAATCTTTAAAACAGAGGCAGTATCCAATGGTACACTTATGCACCTGCTGATTCTTTTGCACCCTCCAATTCCAATTGCACAATGGTGAATTAGGGCTTCTGGGGAGCAACCCAAAACAATTACAAACACTTGTTGCTGGAAGCAGGCAGGTTGGTGGAGATCATATAAAAGCGTGCCAATGACCTGCCCCCTCCCTTACAGATATGAGCATTTCTGCTCATTTCAGAGCTTTCACCTGGAATCCCTAATTTACTGTTTCGCAAGTGGTAGGGGGGTGTTAATGCAAAGAATTGGTGGGGCAAATGCAACAGAAGGACCGGTAGGTTCTGTGTAAAGATGGTCAGGATTGGATATTGCTCATAGATGCAGAACTGCTAGCAGAATAATGAACCCAAATAGGGCAAGCAACACTTAGACCATAATGCCTTGTGCAATGCTTTGTAGACCACCTAGCAGGGCCATGTCTATATGAGGTCGCATTTGCATCTTGTGATTCGTCATCCCACATTTGCCTTCCTCCAGTGGTATCCCGACGACAAGGAGCGCAAATGTGAGGTTTGTAAGCAATCCGCGCCACGCACCATTTTTTTAATAATTATTTTTTCCGTTTGGGTGTAATTGAACAATTGCATGATTGCGTCTGGGAGACCCAGTGCCCATTTGGCTTGCTAGGCACCCCTTCCCCATGTCCCGGTGCGTGACAGCACTTTGCTAAAATTCCTTAATTTTTTTTCATTTTTTTTCCTTGCAAAGTTGGGCACACTGTTTATGTGAAATTGTGCTTCTCGCTGCCCTGTGGAGGCGCGTAGCCACTCAACAGCTAGCTGGCTTGCTTGACTGCCCACTCCTCCTTGTTCTGGTAAGCCCTGCTAGCTCCAGTAGTTTATTTCTTTTTTTACTCTTTATTAAACTGCGGTGCTCCGCTGTTTAATAAAGCCATATAGCCGGCTCAGCAGCCGGCAGTTTGTTCGGTGCCCCCCTCCCCTTCCCTCCTTTCATTTCTTAATTTTTATTTTGTTGTTTTGTTAATCTGTCAATGCCAAGCTCCCTGAGGGCAGCCGAGCAGCCATTCAGCTTGCGGGCCACCCCCTCCCCTTGCTGAGGGTGACCAATCAGGCATCGCCATTGGCCGGGACCCATCTCTACTGCAAATCTGGAGCAAGATGACTGACGGCAAATGCAAGTCAGCACCTTGTGCACAGCAAAAAAGTTGTGGTAAGTCACCAATTTTTAAAATTCTGAACTTCGGGGGAATGCCTCGGGATGGCTCTGCGATGGCGGCTGCATCATATAAATGACCTGCCGCCATTGCAGATCCACCCCGGGGCAAACCCCTCGTCAAGACAGGCCCCAGGATAACTTGTGTAATGCCTTGTGGAACAGCTTATACACTAGCTTGCACAAGTGGAATCGAAGTATTGGGTTTGACACTTGTACAAAGATGAAATCAGAGTTTTCACAAATGGTAACAGCTTCACACTAGCAGAATGACACACAAGGCTATAACCCTGTGTGTGTGTGTGTGTGTGTGTGTGTGTGTGTGTGTTTGTAGGTGTGTAGTAGTTTTGGGATCTCACCTTTCCTCTCAGCGCTCTTCACCTTTTCCTCTCAGCCTATCCCTTTCATTATGGTCCTCCAGACTCTATGCAGTATGGGGTGGGGTGAGGAGAAACTCCAGTTGTTGAACTCCAGTAGTGAAGAGTGGGTAAGGAAGTCTGTTTATACCAACTCCATTGCACTTACCTAAATTTGGATCTGACCCATGGTACTGTATTCTGTTGTTGTTGTTGTTGAGTTGGATTCAGACAAAGTTAGTCATGCTTTAGTCTTACTGAAGTCTAAGAGCTTGCATTACTCAGGACTCACTACTACAATTGGCTTTCATCATCATCATCAACAACATCATCATCATTATCATCATCTTTAAATCCAGCAGTGTGCTAGCAGAAGTCCACTGCTCCAACAGACTCTCCCTCTTTCTTCTCCCCTGCAATTCTCTGTATCATCCAAAAATCTGTGCCAAAGGGCTACCCAGTTTTATGGAGCAGATTTGAGGGTGTGTTGGAGGCTGCAGAGAGGAGGTGGAATTGCCCCCCTCCTGGTTCCACTAAATGTTACCATTGGATCAAATCCATTAATATTAATTATACCCAACTTTTCTGTTTAAAAACACACAAAGCAGTTTACAAAAGTTAAATAGAGAAAATAACAAACAAACAAGCAATACAAAATGTTCCTATAGCAATAAAAGCAGACAGGAAATAAAAGCAAAAGAGCTGCCAATTCAGAAGCAAAAGACAGATTAAAACTGTGCATTAAAAGCAAGCTGAAATAAAAGGGTTTGTAACAGTTGTCTAAAAACTAAGAGAAGCAATCCAGTGTATTTCCATGGAAACTCTAATTCAACAGTCTAAGTGCCATCACTGAAAATGGCCTGTGTTGGTATCTGACTGTCTGATGTCACACAAAGGCGATACCAGCAGATGGATTTCTGGTGTTGATTTTAACTTCTGTGCAAGTTCACGCGGGAGCAGAAAGCTCCTGAGGGAACCTGGCCTCAAGTAATGTAGAGCTTTAAATGCTACAGTCACCATACTAAATCGTACTATATTGCAAAAATAATTAAAGGAAACACTTCAACACCCATTCATAGATCAGAATTACTCCTTTAGAATTCAGCAAGTGAAACCCAAACAGATTATGTAAGCAAATATACTTGAAAAGCCTGATAGGTGATTTGAAAATCTCCCATTCTTTGTTAAGGGAATTACTAAACAAATCAGTTTAAATACAACTTCTACTAATTTCTTTTGAAACATTGCTCCAGTCAGATCAAGTCAAGTTTACCATCTGTTGAGCACACAAATGCAGCTCCATTCAAGAATTATATTATGCAGCTTCCTTTGCAAAGTTTACATGCAAGCTGTTCTTCTCAAAATTAAGCCTATTGTGATGATTCGTCTTAATATTCAATCAGACGTTAAGTAAAGAGTGACAAAAGTCCACATATGGATGACAAGCTGTTTCAGCAGTAAATATTTTCCTATTTATTGAACAGAGTCTTATGGCATTGATTTATGGAAGCTGCTACAGACTTTGCTATCTACAGAGTAATATAAAATAAGGATGAAGCAGCCACTGCAAAATCCAGGTATTCCCACCTCTTATATTATTGCAACATGTGCTTGCTTACTGCTGCTGCTGCTGCTAAAGATTACTAACTTATTTGTCTGGTAGATATTAGGCTGATCAAATGATGAAACAAAGTTTCTTGATATTTTATATTATTACATTCCTATTTCACTGTTGATAAATTTGTTAATATAGCTCAGGTATTTTATTTATTTATTATTGTATTTATATCCCAACTTTTTTCCTCCTTAAAGAACCCAAGGTGGCGTACATAATCCTCCTCCTCTCTATTTTCTCCTCACAACAACAATCCTGTGAGGTAGGTTGGGCTGAGAGTCTGTGACTGGCCCAAAGTCACCCAGTGGGTTTCCATGACCGAGTGGGAATTAGCACCCAGATCTCCCAACTCCCAGTCCAACACTTTAGGGATTTGGGATCTAGTGGTGGTGACCCTACTCCACTCTCTGATTGTGGAGAAAAGCTCTTCCAGTGTGTGTGGTGGAGATACGGACTTTTCTAGATGAGTCTGTTAATCCACTTTGTCTGCTTCTGTGTTTGTCGCAGAATTAAAGTCAGAAATCTTCCCAAAGAGCTTTTCCTTTCCTGCCTTTCTGTAATTTCTGCTACCCAAGCTCTAGGTGGTGCTGTGTTATAGCAGACTAACACAATTACACTAGTGGGGACTTGGGCTTTGTTTCGGGATGAAAAACAAGTGCTGCATTTTCCCCATGTCAACCCACAGTCCCTGCACAGAAGTGCTCTTGAAAAACCGGAGAGTCATAACATTGTCTAAAAAAACTCTAAACAGCCATGACTGAAGAATGGCAAGTGCATCATACAAGCCTCATGTAGAAATGCCCCAATACCTTAGAAGCCCCCAGGCCAGCAAAAAGCCACTTAGGATAGATAGCTGTGCTACTTATCAATAGAGTTGCATTGAAATTCAATTTATAAGATGTTTTGACAGTACAACAAAAAGTCACTTTTCAATTTATCCATGCATTTTGAAATGGTATAGAAGCAGGTAGAAGCTGAACAGTTCTGCCGAGTCTTCTTATAGAAGCAAGTAAGAGAGGCACATCAGAATAACATTTTGTATCATTTATCTGATGTTCAGGGCTTGCCACAGGAAAGTGTTTCATTGTAAGTGGCAGGGGGAACACCTTGTGTCAACCTAAGAAGGTTGCCTATTTATCTGCCCTTTGATGTCAACCATTCCTCCAAGGAGTTTCCAAATCTAACCATTTATAGTGGTCACTCTAAGGCTTCAATCCTATATAGACAGATGTACCTGGGAGTACGCTGAACTCAATGGGACTTAGATTTTAGTAATTATGTATAAGATTGCACTGCACCTCTCTCTCAAGTGCAACAACCAACCACGAACAGTGCAGAAAACACATTTGTTTTGCTCCTCTAGTTACCCCCAACAGACTTTAAGGTAACCATAAGGATTATAAAATCAATGCAGCAGCAATGATGTGTTGCCTGGGATACGAAGAGTGATTTTAAAAACAACAACACGAAACAAAACCCTTTTCTTTCCTTGAACAGCAGACTGCCCCCTCACCAATGCCATATTACAAGCTGCGTCAATTTCTTTTTTAAAAAAAATATATGGTTTGCCATGTGACATCAAGAAAGGTACACCCACAATGCCTTTGGTATGTCAATATTGCTTAGTTCTTTGGATACAGGCTGTTAAATGCTTCTCTTATGTTCTGTACAAGGACAAACAGTAAAATAGATAACTAGAAAGACAGTTTCTCAAAAGATGTGTTTCGTTTAACTTTGGATAAATGGAACCCTTTCCAAGTGAGAAAGTATTAAAGTTATCAGTACTATTAATGCTATTAATTAACTGCTTATGATCCATACCAAGACTAATGAGAATACACAAAGACGTAAACTATAAGGACCTTCGCTTCTGCTGCTACTCCATTTCCCCCACCCCTTCTTTGGCAAACAAACATGCACCATACATCAAATGAGCATTATAAACTATGGAAAGACTTACCCCAAACTAGGATCAACAGCAACTGCCATAGGGTTATGGAGGTCAAGATCAATCAGGATAACACACACAGTTCCGTTGTAGTTACATACGAAGATTGTGTCACTTGTACGATCCACAAAATAAAAATTTCCAGTAAGCCAGTCGACTGCCATTTGCTGTATATCTGTCATAATGAAAAAAGTTGTTAAATTAGTTTTGCCACTTCCATTTAACTGTAGATATTACGCCAAAGGAGATGTGCCATGCATTTGGGGAAAAAATCAAGCTGTTAATAATTTCTATGTGACTAAGGGATAAAGTAACATTTTGTCATAGTAAAATGTGAAACAGAAAAGTTATAGTTGCCATTTTAATTTTCTTCTAATTCAAAGGAATTTCAGGTACAAATGACCTGAGT
Organism: Anniella stebbinsi; assembly: GCA_029215795.1. NCBI lineage: Eukaryota > Metazoa > Chordata > Lepidosauria > Squamata > Anniellidae > Anniella > Anniella stebbinsi. The sequence goes on along the minus strand of JARDYH010000001.1, from coordinate 236,457,313 downwards.
TGTAGATAACAATGATTACACCATGAAAACCGTAACATTTCACAGTGGGTGAACACATCATAGTAGTACTAATAACTGTGGCATTTTCACAGAAGCCACAGCTTTTCACAATGGGAGACATCTGTCAGTTTGTAACTAATCACAGAAGTTAGATATGAAATATACCATAAAAATCACAAAAAGCACAATAAAATCATCAGGATTCCATTCTTTATTTTAGTAAAGTTATACATCTGAAAATTCTAGAAATCCAGGATGATCCTGCCAAACTGTAAGGAGACTAATAAATGAAAAATATTATCAGAATTGTCTCCCTATCCACATAGTTTTGTACACCTCTATCATATCTCCCCTTGGCCTCCTTTTTTTCCAAGCTGAACAATCCTAGCTGTTATAACCTTCCCTCATAGGGGAGATGTTCCAGTCACTTGATCATTTTAGTTACCCCTTTCTGCATTTTTTCCAGCTCTACAATATCTTTTTTAGGTGTGGTGACCAGAAGCATACACAGTATTCTAAGTGTTGTCGCGCCATAGATTCATATAAAGGCAATACGATACTGGCAGTTTATTTCTCAATTGCTTTTCTAATAATGCCTAATATAGAATTTGCTTTCTTTACAGCGGCTGCACACTGACATTTTCATCAAGCTCTCCACCAGACCCCAAGATCTCTTTCTTGGTCAGTAACTGGCAGTTCAGATCAGATAATAATAATAATAATAATAATAATTTTTACCCGCCTTTCCCTCTTGATCATGGCGGGGAACAACATTAAAAACAAATGATATAAAATACATACATCTGATTAAAAACATATAAAACTAATACATTGTTAAAATACCAATAAAACTCTTAAAATTCGACTGGGTAGGCCTGCCGGAAGAGATCAGCCTGATAGCTTTCTTAAATTCTGAAAGACTGTTAAATTGGCGAATCTCTCCTGGCAGGCCATTCCACAGTCTGGGAGCAGCAGAAGAGAAGGTCCTCTGGGTGACGGTTGTCAGCCTCATTTTGGCTGACTGTAATAAATTCTTTCCAGAGGACCTGAGTGTGCAGGGTGGATTGTATGAGAGAAGGCAATCCCGCAGGTAACCTAGACCCAAACCATGTAGGGCTTTAAAGGTAATGACCAACACTTTGTACTTTGCCCGGAAAGTAATTGGCAACCAGTAGAGTGATTTTAAAGCTGGTTTAATATGGTCATCCCTAGGTGTCCCAGTGACCAACCTGGCTGCAGTTTCCGAACTAGGCACAGAGGTAGTCCTATGTACAGTGCATTGCAGAAGTCAAGCCTCAAAGTTACCAGCACGTGCACTACTGTCTTTAGGTCTTCAAACTCTAGGAAGGGGCGCAGCTGGCGTATCAGCCGAAGCTGATAGTAGGCACTCCTGGACATCACATCCATCTGGGCTGTCATTTGGGGTGACAGATCCAGGAGCACCCCCAAGCTGCGAACACAGTCTTTCAGGGGGAGTTGGAAGGTTATACTTGAAGTTGGGATTTTTTTGTCACAACCTGTTTCTGTTTTATCATATTCTTAAGTAAATAAATAAATAAATAAATAAATGGTATGACATTGTAGTCCAGAAGTCACTATTATGTTTAGAGAATGGAAAGCATTTAACAAAAGGTTTTTTAAAAAGATTTCTCCATACAGTTATATTTCCCATACAGCTGTATTACAGCATTCAGAGGACACAAAATCCTGATCCCTTCCCAGCCAGAACAGCTTTGGGGGGGGGGGGGGTTTGGCTGTAGCAAGGGGAAAGAAGAAAGAAAAGAGGCTTGCACACGTGCATGGCACGCGTACAGCCTCGTGCGGGAGTGGAGCTAAGCCCATAAAGGCTCGCCCCGCATGGCTCCTCAGCCTCTTTTGTTCTGGCTGAGAGAAGAGGCTGCGACAGAATAGAGAGGGAGTGTGTGGCCATGAGGCATTTACTTGCGAAAGCATGCTTATTCCTGGGAGCCACAGTTACCTCTCTGGGCGATCACTATTCTTATTTACTGCAATTATATACCGCCTTACAGCTGAAATTTTCTGGGTGGCTCACATATTTGCATAAATAAATTAGTTAGCAGAAGCCTGACAAACCAGGAGGCATGCCGCCTAAGAAGGGTATGGGGGGAGGGGGGAGAAAGGCAAGGGCAGGGCCCAGCGCCCACCGGCAAAATCCCCCCCAAGCCAGCCTATTTCTTCCTCAGATGAGGAGTCACCTGATCTTGCTGCAGTGCTTAAATGTCTCACAGAGCGAGACAATGCTAGGCTTAAGCAGCAGCTGACAGCAGCAAAGGGTCCCGACCCTAGGAAAGGGTGATTATCCAGGAGAGCAGCTAATAAATCTCGGGTTCCTGATACAGAACCTGTGGTCCCAGTAGAGGATTTTGATCAATTGCCTCAAGGGAACCAGTGGCCAGAAGCACAAGACTGAGAGCAAGAAGCATCTGCTGATGCTAGCACAATGGTTCAGGGTGAGTATAATGCCACACACACATCAGGGTGGCTAGGGTGCCCACCATAAGGGCCTTGGGGCATGCCTACATGGGGAACTGGGCACATGTGGCCATTTTCGCAACCCACTGGAGTGGAGGAAACTGGTATGGTGGAGAGTCCTAGTCAGGAGTCTCCATTGTCAGCTTGTCCATCCGTCTGGCAGACCTAGACTAGCACTCCAAATCATAGTTTAACACAAACTGCTTTTAGGGCGGAGGCGAACAACACTCCTCTGACAACTCAGGTATCCCAGGCGTGACAAACAGATGGGGAATTGGTATCCATTCCCAACAGTCTTGATGCTTATGCTTCATCAAAGGGCTCTAAAGTGCCTTATGGAGAAGTTTCAACTCCTTTAGGCTATCATTTATTGACTGCCACCAAGAAGAAGATTTGGAAGGGTGAATTCATAGATGTATTCCTTCTTCCATTTCGGGAGGAAGAAAATAAGGATAAAGATAAAGACAGGGAAAAGGGATAGGGACCAGGAGAATGTTAAGATTTTATTTGGTTTAATGTAAAAGCAAATGTATTTTTTCTGCAACTAAGTAAGAAGTAAAAAGAGAGACATGAGATGACTTGATATCTCAAGTACTCTGTACAGTTGCCAAATCAAGTGCAGCTGGTAAGCACTAAAGACCAAGGTCATTTAGTTTTCTTCCCTGTGTGCTGGAAGGCATAGCAACACATGGGGAGATATGCAGCCAACGCTGTGATAGGTCCACAGTGCTATAAATGTACAGCATGTGGAGAAATAGTGTGGGTGATGATCTGGGTGATGATGTGGGTGATGCTAGATGGGACGTTGTAGAAGTTGTGGTTGGTCCTGGTTAATGCTGTGTAAAGAGATTAGATGAATGTATATACTTGTACAGTAAAACTTAGGATAGTAGTTTAAAACACTGCTGTGTCTGAGTGTTTTCTGACTACCTGGATATCTGTCTGCTACCAGTGAGCTCTGCTGTCATTCCGATGCTGTGTGCTTGCACTCTGTACATGCTCAGAGAGTGCAGTGCATCACAAACTCTGACAGAGAAGAGTAGGAAAAAGAAGGTGGAGCATAATTGGGCTAATTGGCTGGCGGGATATATAATATTCATGGATGTGGTTCAGCAGAAACACCCCGAAAAAGGATCGGTACTTACAAAGTACCTGGATATAATGTTTAGGTGCTACTCAGAATACCTTGGGCCAGCTTGGCTAGGGTATGATGAGGCTTTCAGGTTGAAAGCTGCTTTCAATCCTGAACTTAATTGGGACATCAGGGAGCCGGAGTTATGGGTGCAATTCATGACACCTGCTAGACCAGTTGTAGGTGATAGGGCCGACAGCGGCCATATTCTATCTCGTCTGGCAGGGGCCGCGTCATCCTGTGGACCAGCCGGGCAGGTGGTTCAATCCTGCCTCTTATGCTGGGAGTTCAGCTCCAGAGGCATGTGTGCAAGGAATCACTGCAGATTCCATCATGAATGCTCCATGTGTGGTGGAGCCCCTCCATTTACAGGATGTCCCAAATTCAGAGGAGCTAGGGGACTCCGCGAGTCCATGCCTGGACGTAAACCCAATACTCCTGGCCCTGCACTAAAAGGGTCCCAGTCCAATTAAACTGGATGCATTAGCATCCCTCCTGTGCATGTATCCGCATAAGGCTGAGGCACTGGTTCTCTTTAAAGGCTTTTTACTTGGTTTTAGAATACCTTTCCTAGGAGTGCGTGAACATAGCCTTGCAAGGAACCAGTCTTCTATTTCCAAGTTGGAGATTGTGGTAATAAATAAGATAAACAAAGAAGTAGAAGCAGGCAGGGTTTTGGGCCGTTTTCCACACCTTCTATTACCGCTACTCGGTGTCGCCTCTGGGCACTGTGCCTAAGAAAGCTCCTGGGGAATACTGCCTCAATTATAACCTCTCATACCTCATGACAGATTGGTTCATGATGCCATACCCCATGAACTGTGCATGGTGCATTATGCCTCTTTTGACCGTGCCATGAAAATGGTCAGGTGCTGTGGCAAGGGGGCATTGATGGGGAAGTGTGATATAAAATCTGCCTTCCGCCTTCTTCCAGTGCACCCTAAGGATTTTGACCTATTGGGGTTTGCTTTTCATGGACAGTTTTATGTTGATCGGGCCCTTCCCATGGGGTGCTCGATTTCAAGCTCAGTATTTGAGAAGTTCAGGACTTTTCTGGAATGGGCCTGGAGGCATCACACTGGCTCTAATAACTCAACACATTACCTTGTGATTTCCTGTTTGCTGGAATTGTGCAATCTAACCAGTGCCAAGCTGCCATGATGGAGTTTGAGGCTCTAACTAGGGAGCTAGGACTGCCGATTGCACAGGAAAAACCAGAAGGCCTGCAACAATATTGACATTTCTTGGCATACTTATGGACTTCACAAGACAGTCTTGCAGTCTTCCATTGGAAAAATTGGACGCTCCTAAGAAATTAATTTCCCAGACATGTTTGTCATGAAAGATCACCCTTGGCAACTGCAGGAGCTTGTGTGGCATCTGAATTTGCTTGTCGGGCTATAGCTCCAGGGCAGGCTTTTGTTAGGCGTTTGTGCTATGCCATGAGGGGGGCAAGACATCCTCTTCATTGTATTCACTTCTCGGGGGAAATGAGAGCAGATTTGGAAGTTTGGGAGAACTTCTTGAACCACTACAACAGTGTATCTTTTTGGTGGCAGGAATTGCTTCTGGAAGCACAATTGCAGGTGCATTCTGACGCCTCTGGTTCTATGGGTTTCAGTGTGATTTTCCAAGACCATCGGTGCACACAGCAGTGGCCGCATGGTTGGAAAGAGAGCACGATTTGCTGTGATTTAACATTTCTGGAGCTTTTTCCCATTGTGGTGGCAATTTGGCTTTGGGCAGAGCCTCTTTCCAATGCTGTGGTACATTTCTGGTATGACAACTTGGCCACTGTCCAAATAGTGAATTCATTGACATCTAGGAATCCTCATGTAATGTGTCTGGTGCGAGCCATGACTTCACACAGCCTGCAATATAATCAATATAATGCAATATAATTTCGGCATGACACATACCGGGGCTGGATAATGGAATTGCTGATGCTTTGTAATGTAACCAGATGTCCAGGTTCCGGGACTTGGCCCCTACGGCCAGGTTTCACCCAGATCCCATGCCCAAATTTCTCTGGGATCTTGGAGAGGTGAGGCAGCGGAAGCCATTATGAGATCGGTGGCTCCCAGCACACGTGCAGCCTACAAGAGAGCAGGTAGGGAGTTTGGCATTTTCAGAGCTGAGCAGCAGCTTCCAATCCTCTGGCCCATTTCAATGGAATACTTAATGGAGTTTTGTGTGGTTTTACACTACATTGGCCTGTCCACTCGTACTCTCCGAGGTAAACTGGCCGGACTCTCATTTATGTTAAAGGCAAATGGGTTGCCAGATGCCACGTCTGATTTCCGCATAAGAAAGATACTTGAGGGATGGGCTAGGTTGGCCCTGCCTGCTGCTGATTCACATCGCCCTATTACCCCCAATGTGTTAGTCGGTTTAAAGGGACAATGGGTGGCTCTCTGCTTCTCAGTATTTCAACAGGCTCTATTCCATGCAGTGGCAATCACTGCCTTTTTTGGCGTTTTCAGAATTGGGGAAGTTCTCGCCTGTTCCAAGTCAGATCAATCTGACAGAGCACTACAAGTTGGAGATGTGCAGAGGGTTGGGGACAGGGTAATCTTAAGACTGTGACGGTCTAAGACAGACCAGAGAGGCAGAGGCTCCTTCATTACTTTAGCAGAGGCTTCGCTTAAGGAGCTTTGCCCTGTCGCAGCCTTGAGCTACTACTTAGCCCTCAGGCGAAGCGAGCCCGGCTTCCTCTTCCGTCATTTGAACAAGTCCCCGTTAACTAAATTTCAGTTCTGGATGGTTGCAAAAAAGTCATTGAAAGTATTGGGTTTAGGGAATTACCAATTCGGCACCCATTAATTTAGGATTGGCGCTGCAACCACAGTGGCTGCTGTAGGGATTGGTGACGCTAAAATATGACCCATAGGGAGATGGCAGTCAGGTGCCTTCAAGGCTTATTTTCGGAAATGGGCACTCAGGGATATATTGTAAATAGTTATATTTCTTCTACAGATCATTGGAGGAGACCAGCGCCTGTGAAGGTCCTCATCTGTGGACACAGCATGGTGTTCTGGGCCAGCCGTAGAGCGATGGGAGCAGCTCCCAGCACACAGCTGGGTCTCAGTCCTTCAGCCTCCATTCAGTGGTTGGGGAGGCATGTCTTGCACTGGGGAGGAATGGTTTGTGCTGTGGAGGTCTCCTCCATATCCTGTTCAGATCTGATACTGTGCCTGGGCCGCCCAGGGTGTTGGTGCTACACTTGGGTGGGAATGACTTGGCCTTCTAAAAGGGAAGGCCCTAATCATACAGGCTGTTAGGTTTTGAGTTTATTTGGAGCCAGTGGCCTGACACCTGGATAGTGTGGTCAAACACGCTCCCTAGATGCCATAGGCATGAAGGATGGAACACACACAGTTTAAATAGGGCAGTTAAAAATGTTAATAGGGAAATTAGGCTTTTTTTCGGGATCAACAGGGAATAGCCATCCCACACCCAGATATTATGATTGTCAGAAGGGATCTATATAGGGCAGACAGAGTTCACCTCCCCGATGCAGGGAATGACATTTTCCTGCAGGATCTGTGCGTGGCCCTGCTGGAATTCTTCCAGGTCAGTTGGGGGTAGGGAGCCGAAGCTGAGGCTTGGCTCCCTTCTTTGGCAGATGGTGTGGGAATTTGGGGGGATGAGAATAGGGATGGTGAGCACTCTGGCACCTGTATGGTGATTGGCAATTCAGAGGTCCTGCTCCTCGGGAACTGTGCAGCTTCTGTGTCAGGATATGGGTTGCCATTGGGGACTTGCTTGTCTGATCTACCCAGAGCTGTGCAGCCCTGGGTGGGGATGATGCAGGTAAGTCTCACCTGCATCATCCCCACCCAGAAAGGGGTTGAGAAAGGGGGCCGAGTCACCTGACCCGTGTTCAACTGAGTGGCTCGCCCTGATTGGCAGGCTAGTTGCCTGAGATAAATGACCTAGATTCCCGCACGTTCACAATCAGATCCATGGAGGGGAGAATCTCCATGTTAAATAAAGAGGCCCTAGTTTATCCCAAGCTCTGGTGTCTGTGTGATTATTTTCTGTGCTTTCTTCTCCACACACAATTATTATACAAGCCAAATTATCAAAAGATGTATTTTTGTCTAATATTCCCAGAAAAAAAGGGAAGGATCTTGCCTTGTGACATGGTTCACTGAACAATATCTTATGAGGCAATATATTGCTAGCTATTTAGCAGCTTAGAAATTCAGTATTCTTTAACGTACTCCATTTGACAGCTACAAAACATGTGTTCTGTATTTTGTGTGTTGAAAGATTGCTTGCACTTTGTGTCTTGTGCCTGTCTTATTGTGTTTGTGTTAGGCATCCTGCTTGTGAATTATAAATGACATATTGCTCTCAAGAGTGGAAAGTTGTAATGAATTACCAAAGTTTGCCTCAGCCTCAAAAGCACATTCCACAATTTTTTAAGTACATGAAAAAACTACTTAACTAGTGGATGCATTTTTAATGAATAAGGGCCTTTTAATCTCTGCAGTGTTTCTCTCACACTGAAGAAATAAAGGACATTAAACTTCTTTGAGTTTTGCAGCCCTGTAATTGTCAGGCAAGGGGATTCCAATATACCTAGCTTAACAAACCTTTGGAGACGTTTCTTTTTTTTTAACTTTTCTTGTCTTCCCCTCCCCCTGCTGGTTATTCAAACTAACCTCTGAAGGTTACAAATGACATTTTAGACCTATGTGGTAACTACTAAATTAGAGGCAAATTATGTACACACTAATTCACTTGCATCTCAAAATATTATTACGAGAGTTTCAGTGGTGTCCGTGGATGAAACATCAAATTGTGCTTCCTGTCATGTAACTTATACTCACATTAAAGTGCAAGTAAGAATACATTACTTACTGAATATATTAATTACTGATTGAAGCTGGAGTTTTATGCTGAAATGTTTCACATTTTAAAAATCTGTTTCTATAAAAAAAATATTTTAGAATTTATAAACTAGATGTCCAAATTTAATACACCATTACATGTTAGGAGCTGTTAGGTAGTAGCAAATTCTGTCTTTCTAAAACACTGCCCCCATTGTTATTTTTATTTTATTTTTTTACACTGTGGGATTGCATATTACGTTTTTCTTCAGTTTAATATCCTAGCCACATACTTAGACAGGTAGTTATGTCTATAATATTGTTAAAGGATGTTAACTGTTAAAGGGTATTAATTAATATTAGTATGCTAATAATCCTATAGTAGTATGCCAAATTTTATTAGATGTGACAAGGCAACACATAGTATCAAAATAAATATTTCTCAGCATTTAAATTATTTATCAAGGAAATTTCATTCATTTTATTAAAAAAATATTTATTGTACTTATATTACATTGTTACATGGGATTCCCACTGGCCTCCCATTCAAGGAGCTGATAAAGTCCAAACAGGATTGGTTTCAGTAATGGTAGAGTCTCACTTGCTCCTGTCTCTTTAACTGAGCCACATGAGACTTAAGGTCGATTTAACTTACCTATCTTGGCTTTTTGAGATGAAAACATCAAAATAGGATTTTCCACTAAAACTCAGATTTCACTGTCAGTTTAATTATTGCATCAATTACTTAGACAATAGCCTAAGTATTACAGTACCTATGACAGTTGAAAATATACTTTCATGTTTCGCTGGAAATTGGAGAGATAAAATGCCCCTATTGGCTGATGATTAAGACTGGTTCATGCAGCTATTGCTTAGGGATGGGTAAGGACTTTGTTTCACTTCAATTTCTATAAGAATTTATGAAAATTTGCAAAATTCTCCATATTAGGGACAGGGCTTTGAGTGCTTTGCTCTTCGAAGTCTGGGTCTGAATCCCTGTATATTCAACCACGTTAGTACTTAGGGTTGCCAGCTGTGTTTTTTCCCCCTGAAAGGCCACCTCATTTTTACAGCTATACAGGTAGAATCATAGAATCATACAATAGTAGAGTTGGAAGGGACCTCTAAGGCCATCGAGTCCAACCCCCTGCTCAATGCAGGTATCCACCTTAAAGCAGGCCTGACAGATGGTTGTCCAACTGCCTCTTGAATGCATCTAATGTGGGAGAGCCCACGACCTCCCTAGGTAATTGGTTCCATTGTCATGCTGCTCTAAATGGTCCTCTCCATGCTGGGAATGGCTATACCTATTACACATTACATTTTAGACCTATGTGGTAACTGCTAATTTAGAGGCAAATTATGTACAGACTAATTAACTTGTAAATATTATTAAGAGAATGTCAGTGGTGCTTTTAGTGTCCCTACATGAAACACTAAATTGTGCTCCCTATCAAATTATACTCGCTTGAAAGCGCAAGTAAGATATACCTATTTAATTTGGCTGGTGCAGATGGGTGAGCATTTAGTTTTTGATAAGAATTTATGACGATTCGCGAAGTTCTGCATATTTCAGAGAGAAAGAATTTGAGACTTTTTTTAAAAAAAAACTTGAATGAAGAGAAAGCAAAACAGAGAGGTTCACCCATCCCAACAACTGCTAATAAGCATGACTTCCATCATCTCTATCCTTTCCTTAATATGATCTCCTGTTATTTTCCAGGCTACAAAAGCAAGCTTTGACAGAGTAGGCTTAGACTTAAAAGACTGTGAGCTGTACACAAACATTCACATGAGTTTTGGGCAATAATGTGCCAGGCAACAAGGGGGGAGAGGAGCTGCCACTTTCCTCCAAGCCCCATCCTATTCTCCAGACATCCCATTTTACAGGTTCTACTTTTCATGAGGCTTATCATGAGCCCAGCCTCTTCCACACCCACAGTATCAGGTTAATGTGTAGTACCCTGACATGCTGCTGAATACCTAGCACAGCAAACACCACCGGACCTCTATTAACGAAAGCAGGATAGCATTCCTAGTAATTTGAGAGCAATCCTATGGGCTGGATGCCTAAATGATGGAGGGCTCTAATGGTGGAGCTTTTGCTGGCAGAGCAGGAGGAGTGATGGAGGCTATTTTTGCCTCTCTATGCTCCTTAGCAGCAATTTTCATTAGACAAGCCTTCCCTTGTCTAATGAACTTCTTTAATTAGCTCTCTACTCCTGGGGGGTGGGGACAGGGGCTGCAAAGCACTTGGATCCAACAGATCCATGGCCTCCCACCTCTCTGCCCAGTGGCCCACCCAAACATACACATTTCCACCCACGCTGAGGTCAGAGTCACTGTTGATCTCCTTCTTTGAAGTTGAAGCTCTGACTCTAGCTTTGGAGTGAGAGATCCATGGCATTCTGTGTCCCCTCATACACATCAAGGGGTCATAGGACTGCTCTCTAAACTGGTAACCAACCATAACCATCACGTGTTCTAAAACACTGCCTTCATTGTCCATTCCTTGCTACAGCACTGTATCTTACCATTTACACACACACTTGAAGTATGTCCATAATATGCTAAGGATTTAATGGCCCTTTATTAGTATGCTAATAGTCTTTATCTAGTATGTCATCCTCTATACATAATTTAAGCACCATAGAAAATTATATTTCTGAAGTTAGTTGATTTTGTTAATTTTACCAATTGTCTTAGTTGCCAAGGGCAAATAATCCATTAAGGACTGACCAGAAGAGAAATCTAAATGGCAATTGTCAAGGGAAATATTGTTTTGTTGCGTGTAATATTTGGAGACAATTCTTTTTCACAGATCTTATACCATTCAAGCAGTTTCATATCAGTCATTGTGAAATTGCTCTATATCGTCATGAGAGCTGTGAATGTTATTCTCTCCTGTTGGACTGAAAACAAACCAATGACTAGCACTTTCAATGTGAAACTGAAAATAACATTCCCAGCTTTGTTGTAAATGGATATAGATATATATATTCACTTGTTATATTGTAATTATACAAACACACACACAGACACACACAGGATTACCTAGGTCCATTTCAACCTGGTTTCAGGCCTGGTTGTGGGACAGAGACTGCTTTGGACACTTTGATGGACAGGGGGAGCATGTCCCTCTTGATTCTGCTGGACCTTTCAGTGGCTTTCGATACCATGACTATGGCATCCTTCTGAGGTGTCTGTCTGAAGTGGGACTTGGAAGCACTGTTATACAGTGGCTCAGTTCGGAGGACATTTTAGGCAACGGAGGAGGGGGGAACAATTGTCAGTTGTGTTGCTTATTGTGTCGTCTGGAGGGCAACACACAACGCACACACAACTGACAGTACATTAATCAGGCACTTTAAACAACGGAGCGAAACAACGGGCTTTCACATTGTTTAGCCCGGAGCCCCGTTGTTTAAAGAATCGACCGAATTCTGCCCCCCCTCTCTCCGTGGACTATTCCGTTTCGGAATAGAGTTCTGCTGCCTAGAGCAGCCAAAAACACCTAGCAGCTCTATGCAGCCTGCAGAACTCACGGTGCATGCTGGGATATGGCTGGGGGACACACGGAGGAGAGGCTGCAACCAAAATGGCCACCGCAAGTTCCTTGCAGCCGGGGCGTTTGCTGGTTCCGAGCAGCGCTGGCTGCAGCATATCGTCTGTGGAGTTCCTCCTGCCTAACACACGGTCAGTACGTTATTTACCCCTCTGTTGCTTAATATGTCGTCCGAACTGAGCCAGTGACCCTTATCCTTCTTAGAGGGGTGATCTCAGGAGGTGGTGTTGGAGGATTTCTGTTAGATGTTGTAACCGATGCCCTGTGGTGTCCCTATGGTTCCATCTTATCCCGCTGGCAGAGATCAGTGCCTGATGTCCAGTGCCTGATGATCCTGAGGGCAACTGAAATTGAAGCTAAAGAGCTGTTGAAGAGGTGTTTTTGATCATCTGAAAGGCAGATCAGGGAATAGGGATTTAGCCTGCGCTGAATGATGTTACACTGCCCCAAAGATTCAGGCTTGCAGTTTGGGTATACTGTTGAACTTGGCCAGCTTGAGACTAGTGTGCCAACTGCCCCATTCCTAGAGATGTCTGATCTGGCCACAGTCATGCATGTCTTAGTTATAGTCCATTTGGACCACTGTAATACACTCTATGTGGGGCTGCCTTCAAAAACTGTTCAGAAACTTCAGTTGGTCTAGATTGCTGTGGCCAGACTGTAGACCAGAATTGGCTACAGGGAGCATGTGACTGACTACCAGTCTGTTTCCAGGCAGAATACAAAGTGCTGGTTATGACCTATAAAGCTCTATATAGCTTGGGACCAGGCTACCTGAAAGTCTGCCTTCTCCCATACAAATCTGCCCAGGTCTTAAGGTTTTCTGCAGAGGTCCGCCTTTTTTCAAGACAACTGCTTTCAGAAGTGCACTTGGTGGTGACCCGAGAGAAGGCAACTTTTCCAGTGACTGCTCCCAGGCTGTGATGCTAGGTTTGCTTCTGCTCTGCTGTCCTTCCGCCAGCAGGCAAAGAGCATATTATTCAACTATAAGTGGGTGTACTGAGTTGGGTGCTGTTTATATTTTTATTCTGTAATTGCTATGTTTTTGTTGTATGTTCATGCATTTTATTGTTTTAATCAATTTTCATTATGCCTGCAAGCCCTTGAATGCCACTTTTTGGTAGAAAGGTGGGGATACAGATCAAATAAATAAATGAAAAAATACAGCAATATTCTCATTTACATAGGAGAGCCATGCTGGATTAGAGCCCAGATGAAGCAGACCTTTGGTCCATCTCACCTAACATTCTGTTTCACACAGTGGCCAACCAGATGCTATTGGGAAGTCCACAAGCAGGGAATAAGGACAATAAGCCCTCTCTGGCTGCTGTTCCCCAGCAACTAGCATGTTTATATGGTCATAACACGCTTTAACTCCCGTGGTAAATTAAAACTTGCTATTTAACGCGCATTCGATAATGTGCATAATCGGACAGAAAAAGCGCCTCAACCCCCGATTTGCACTCTGTTCATGTGGAAGTAAAATCAGCAATGCACCCATGGACTTAAAAAGCAATACAAACTCAGTAAAAACTGCAAAAACACAATACAAACTGAGATAAAAACAGCAATAAAAGAGTAAAAACAACAAACATATCCGGGAAAGACCAAAGTAAAATAATCTGTTTCCAGGGCCTTATTAAAAGTCTGCAATGATGGGGCCTGGCAGTTCCCTGATGGCAGCAGTAGGTATTGGTAATTTTATTTTCCTTTCCTAATGATCCCTATGATGGAATCCAACTTTTTCATGGTTGCTTCATACTGAGCTATGCATTACAATTTTTATTCTTTCCTGGTTAGTCCTCACCAGGTCAGACCCCATCAGTGTATGTTTGGATTTTTTGCCCCAATATGCAATGACACTGCAAATTTTGAGACATCTTTTGGGAGCTCTTTGTGATTCTCCATTCTGAATAAATTGGATTGGATTAAATCATTCAGTCCACACACACTCTAAAATTTACAGATATCATGAAGTTCTAATTATGGTGGTCTGAAAAGAAATACTGAAAAGAAACATTTTAAATGTTTACCCAAACTAAGAAGCCTAGAGGAAAGAGTTCCATAAATTCCCAAGGAATCTTTGAGACAGACAGACAGATATGTGTGTAGTGTGTGTTAGTTCAAATATAACCATTATCGTTTATCTTTTATATTGGTGGCTAAAGATAACAAATTGTTCTTCATTGCCTTTACTGAAGGCAATATTCCTGTCCTTCCTTTTCTACTAGACAGAATTTATCATAGTCACTCTTCCATCTTGTATGATAAAAGGAACTTTTCCAAAGATAGTTAAAGGCAGATTTATTTAGATTCTTGTAGGGTTTTTTTAAAAACAACAACACTAGAACAAACTACTTAGTATCTTCTTGCTGAAAAATGCTTCATATTCTTCACATTTTAAAGTGTTAACAGGAATAAAATATTATTTTCATTTAATATATTGTTTTTTCATACTTTTGAGCATTACAATAATAATAAAAAAGACCTTCTGGATGTTTTTTTTAAAAAGTGGCTGATTTATTTGCTGCTCAGTTCAGGCCAGATTCAAAAGGTGACAACAAAAAATGATCGCATCTCCCATTTCTGCATTAGTGGTTTTCAGTGGTGTTGCCAAATGATTGTAAATTTGCAGTAGGGTACCTGCTGTTTGGCACGTCTGCAGAACAATGAAAGCAGATTTATAGAAATACAACAGCCATTACACTCCCTCTGTTTTAATGACACATTCAAAAAGCAACCTGTAAATCTGTGCAGACAATAAATCCAAACTGGTTATTTACTTCAAACCAGTTAAGTAATCTGCTGTTAAACTTAAAATTAAAGCATAAGTTATGATCAAGAGATGTGCCATCAAGTACTCAGAGTTTAGTAAACCAAACTACTAAAGTAAACATATAACATTATTTTAACTTACAATACTCTGGATATTTCCATATGTTTCTTGTCCAAGGCATCATGCAATGTTCTCCTCATTTTCATTGCAATTCTAGTTAATGCTCTGCTTTTTCTCTACATTATGCACTTCAAGGGGAAAAAAGTAGTTTCTGTTCCACAAAATTAATGCTGTCATTTTAATGTTATCCCATAAAGATGTTAAGCAGTGGGTAATTAAAATTTTAAAGTTGTACACAATATTTTAATAAAATATGGATTTACTTTCTAGTAAAAAGTTATTAAAGAAAATGACTTCAGGGAAAAGGTAGAATACTTTAATACAGCGAATGCAGGCCTTCAGATATGTTTCTCCAGGGATAATATAAAAACTATTTATTATAGTCAGCTTTTAAAAGGGGAATTCATATTTCAGGCTTTATTGTGCAGGTTGGCATGGGGGTGGGAATTGCTAAGCAAACAAAATTGATTCACAGTATTTGAAATTGCTATGCTTTCACCAACTTACATTAGCATTTTTAAAGTACACATAGGCCTTAAAATCATATCCTGTTTACAGAGATCATAAACAACAAGATCCTTTTTTGTATTATTAGCTATGTATGGACAGACTTATAATACATAAATAAGTGTTAATTACAATGGTATTAAGAAGGTATGCTTCCATTAATTTCCCCAAAATTCACCTCAGAAACCAACATTATTCTCAGAAAATCAGAATTTCCTAGCACTTCTTGGCTATTATATTTATGTCTGTAGGTCTGTCTGTCTGTATAATATTTATATCCAATTGCATCATTCCACTATTGGGAGAGAACTGCTGGTGCAACAGATTTCCTCCTGCAGCTCCCTATATGTACCTGAAATCTTCTCTGAAAGATTAGGACACCCTCCAGAGCAGATCTGTGATGTATGTGGGAGGGGCTGCAAAAGGGAGGAGAGGAAACGGAAGCCCCATCCCGTTGTTTTGCTAGCAAAATGTGGCTAGCGTTACAGGAATAGGGGATAGAAAACTCACTAATGATATGCTGGGGGAATTGTGCACTTTTCAGAGGCCCTGGAAAGTGTGCTTTGCCTTCCCTGCCCCATGCACCAATCAGAGCCTTAAAGGCCCTCTTAATCCAAAAGGGCCTTTGAGGCCACAATCAGCAGGGGGTGAGGATGTGATTTTCCCACATTTTCCATTAGCAATCACCTTTTATGTCCTCCAATTACAGCACATCTACTACTAGTTTAAATGTGAGGTCCTTGTTGCAAGATGCCTAGCAACTCTTTGGGTAAATGTATCTTGCAAGTCCCCTGGACACAATATTACCTAGTCTCCAGGGGCCTTGCAAACTTTGCATCCTCAGGGCGCCCTTGAGAGAACTGAAAATGACTGAGTTTTGCAACTTTGAGAAATGCTGACCTACGATATCAATACTTATCTACCACACTGATGGTGCCACTGCATAGCAAATGTATCAGGACTATTGGGCTCCTATGTGTACCAGTCTTGTCACAAAACCTTCAGAAAAATGTCCATCATTAACATCAACACACAACATCATAAACAATATCATTAACAATGACAAATTAATTTATAGCAACATATTGGTGCTTTTGTCCCCAAGTCCCTGATTCACCTAGCTGAGAACAAGTATATTCATCACCTGAGAAAGAAATCTATTCCAGGAATTTAATGTCAATACTAAAGGTTCTAGGACCTATAGCTTGGTTTTATGACCTTGGAGTCCAACTCCCAGTGTCCAGGACATAAGATAGTTCTCAGAGGAGGAATCAGAATGGGGGAAGGAATTTCCCTCAGAACCAGCTACAAATATACCCATTGCACTGGACACTTCAGTGAAGAGAAGTCCAGCATCTCTTTGACCTGAGGGGATTCTGTTGCTGTCTGAGGACTAGCCCAGAAATCCCAGTGCAGCAGTCTCTCCCACTAGGGATATTATGAGCATCCGCTTGAATCTGCAAGGGCAGCATACACCCCCTTGTCCAGCCCTCACAGGCCCAAGCAAACATGCCCAGTGCAAGGACAGACGCATGCCCAAGTGCTCGTAAGCCCCTGAGAACACTCAGGTGTGGGCCCTTCCTGGCTTCTGGGATCACGCCCTTTGGCCCTTCCCCCTGCTACATTAATGGCAGCTTCCATTAACACAGCTGGGTCAATATGCAATTTCCCCAGACTTGGGGAAGTTGCACATTTCTCTCCCCACCCCTCAAGGGTGCCTTAAAGGCCTTATTAATTCAAGGGTTAATAGGGACTTTAAGGCCTCCATCGGTGGTGGTGGGGGAGAGAAACACATCGCCGTTTCTAAAAAAGCCCTCCCTGGACCCCCTGGACCTTAATAACTCAGGCCGGTATCAAGTTTTCCATTTCTGGGCAAGGTAATTGAGAGGGCAGTTGCCTTCCAACTCCAAGCAGTTTTGGATGATACAGATTTCCTAGACCCATTTCAAACTGGCTTCAGGGCAGGATACAGAGTTTAGACTGCTATGGTCACCTTAGTGGATGATCTACACTTGAGTATTGACAGGGGGAGTGTGTCCCTGCTGGTACTTCTGGATCTCTCAGCGGCTTTCGATACCATCAACCACGGTATCCTTCTTGAACGCCTGATGGGATTGGGAATCAGGGGCACTGTGCTTCAGTGGCTCCAGTCCTACCTCTTAGGCAGGTTCCAGATGGTGATGCTTGAGGATAGTTGCTTCTCAAAGAAGGAGCAGTTATATGGTGAACCACAAGGCATCATCCTGTCCCCAATGCTGTTTAACACCTACATGAAACTACTGGAAGAGATCATCCGGAGGCATGGGGCAGAGTGCTATCAGTATGCTGATGATACCCAAATAAATTTCTCTATGCCTTTGACAACAGCGTCAGCTAAGGATAGTATGTCTCCTCTGAATGAATGCCTGGAGGCAGTAATGGGCTGGTTGAGGAAAAACAAGCTGAAGCTGAATCCAGACAAGATGGAGGTGCTTACTGTCAAAGGCCCCAACCTGGGTTTGGAGGTGTGTCAACCATTTCTGGATGGGGTTACACTCCCTCTGAAAGGCTGTGTGCACAGGTTGGGGGTGCTCCTGGATCCGTCAGTCCAAATGACAGCTCAGATAGATGTTAACACTTTAAAATGTGAAGAATATGAAGCATTTTTCAGCAAGAAGATACTAAGTAGTTTGTTCTAGTGTTGTTGTTTTTTAAAAAAACCCTACAAGAATCTAAATAAATCTGCCTTTAACTATCTTTGGAAAAGTTCCTTTTATCATACAAAACCTGGGTTTTGAGGTGTTCTGGATGGGGTTACACCCCCCCTGAAAGACTGCGTTTGCAGCTTGGGGGTGTTCCTTGATCCATCGCTCCAAATGACAGCCCAGATAGACGCAACGGACAGGAGTGCCTACTATCAGCTTCGGCTGACACGCCAGCTGTGCCCCTTCCTAGAGTTGGAAGACCTAAAGACGGTAGTGCACTTGCTGGTAACTTTGAGGCTCAACTTCTGCAATGTGCTGTACTTAGGGCTACCTTTGTACCTAGTCTGGAAACTTCAACTCGTTCAAAATATGGCAGCCAGGTTGGTCACCGGTACACCTAGGGATGACCATATTACACCAACTTTAAAATCACTTCACTGGCTGCCAATTAGTTTCCGGGTGAATTACAAAGTGTTGGTCATTATCTTTAAAACTCTACATGGTTTGGGTTCAGGTTACTTGCGGGATCGCCTTCCCCCATACAATTTGTCCCACACGCCCAGGTCCTCTGGGAAGAATTTACTTCAGTCAGCCAAAACTAGGCTGACAACCATTACCCAGAGAACCTTCTCGTCTTCCGCTCCCAGGCTGTGGAATGGCCTGCTGGGAGAGATTCATCAACTTAACAATCTCTCTGACTTTAAGACAGCCATAAAGACTGATCTCTTCCGGCAGGCCTACCTAGTTGAATTTTAAGAGTTTTATTGGTATTTAACAATGTATTAGTTTTATATCTTTTTAATCATTTTTCTGTATTTCATATTTGTATTTAATGTTGTTCCCCACCTCGATCAAGAGGGAGAGGCGGGTAAGAAATAAATAAATTATTATTATTATTCCTCCTTGATGATAATGGACCGCACTCCCCCACCATGGGGGCCATAAAGGTACCATTAATGCAAGCACTCCCTGAGCTCGCCATTCCCTATCTCCCATACCATGAAAGCCAGTAGCTGTTGAAGCAGGCAAGGCCCTTTTACCTGAGGAGACATCTCTCAACGGAGGCAGAGCTAGCCACTCAAATGGAGTTGCAGCTGTATTTAAGGCTATATTTGAGCCTGTTTGTATAGCTTTTCAGACTGAGCTTCAAATGGAGCTATCCAAGGTCCTGCCTTGTTTCCCTTGACTTTGCCTTATCAGAACCTAAACTCTGCTTTGTCTTTCTGAAACCTGATATCTGCTTCGCTTGAATTTTGCCTTAACAGAACTTTGCCTTACCAGAAGCTAAACTTGTGCCTAACCATGCAGACATTCCTGCTCAAGACAGAACCCCCTCTGGCTGAGTCCACCACCTGGAACACAGTGCTTACTCAAATTGAACCCAAGGCTATCAGTCTAATATTTGGGTTTTTTCATAACGAGTATTTGATTTTAGATTTGTTCCTCTCTCCCCTTTCATATATATGACAATATAGGTGATGGCAGAGTAAGTCAAGACATCTTAGAGGTTATGTTGCAAGATTTTCTAGGCTATTAAACACTTAAAGCCACCAAACCACTGCAGCTTGTTGTCCCTTTCTATTCCTCAAAGATCACACTTGTCATTGCTGGAGAATATCTTATTACCTCTTCATGTAGAGTACATGCAATTAGCATTGTTGAGAATCTTTCAATATAGAAACCAGGTTTACAGAAAATATGCTAATATTCAGATCATATAGATCTGAAACCAGATTTGATATTTTTTAGAATAGTACTACCATAACCCACATACAAGTTCCCCCCCCCACACACACACTGCATGGTAGAGATCTTGTGAGCCTGTGACTTTAGCACTTAAAGCTTTACCATACAATTTGACAGTAATTTGTTTGGTCCCATTCACCTTGTTCTACAAACTACAGTCCAATTGCATGGTAGAGCTTTTAGTCCACAGACTCCAGCAGAGCTTCCAGATGGACAGCTCCTAGTGTTACCAATCAAAAGGCTTCTGTCCATCTATTGTGCACCTGTCCATCTTTTCCGCAACGCATTCTTTTGCAGTAAGAATAAAGATGGAAGAAGCAGTGGGACAATATCGGAGGGTTACACTTGGAAGATGTCATCATCTGGACCTCTACCATGCAACGAATAGCAGTTTGTCGGCGAGTCATGGTAGTCCTGTTCTAGAAACACATGCTCTCTAGTATCAGTCATGTCCAATTTGATTATTAGTTATCAAATTTCCTGAAGTTTGCTATTTTGAAAGGTTCCCCAAACTTTTTGATTGTCCAAGAAGCCACCGATTATGCATTAGTCTCTCAATTCCAGAAGAGAAAATCTACAAAAACCTCATAAGTGGAAATAGTATGCAACATGAGCTCCAAGGCTTGAGGATATATTGTAATGGCTATCTTATGTCTTTTGTAAGTGCTATAACAGTTCCATCCATGGGCTATTAAGCATTTTGCTTTCAACCTGACCCCTTTTTCTTGAGTCCAGGCTTCTTTGCTGAGAACATATTTCAGTTTTGCCTCTTGCTAACTGTTTGTCACAACTAATAGTCCCTTAATGTTGCTTGACTGCAGAGTTTCAATAAAAGAACTGCGGAGTTAGAGGGTGATGTGTTTGGGCAAGCAAGAAGGAGGTCTAGAGAGATCTTCCTTAAGGAAAAATAAAACTAAAAATAAAGTAAGTCAGTTCTCTGTCAACATGCACTCTGCCATTGTGAACAATGTTTGCGGCAAACAAAAATGTAATCATTAAGCAATACAAATAATTCATGTACATTCCCAGTAAAGAAACTTCTCTGGCAGCTAGGACATCATTTAACAAATACCTTCGGGGCATGTTTTGCCCAGCAATATTATAGGAAGTTATATTTCTCTCAGAAAATGATGTGGTGTGTTAGCAACAGGCATAAGGAGGTAAACAAACAAAAATCTTCTTTAATTTCCATTTAGTTAAACAAGATTAACAGACAGAATTCAATGAGATTGCCCAATAATACTTGATATGGGAGCAGTTTTGGAAAACGATCAAATATAATAATTTCTTCTATCATTTAGTTGGCTGGGTGCTTAAAACACTAGGGAATGAGAGTGAGACTGAAACAGAGGTCATTCCCATCTCCATTGTAGCCCAACAGGCTTTTACAGCATCCTAACAGCTGCATTCTGCACCAGTTACAATTTCTGAATACTTTTCAAAGGCAGCCCCATATTTAGCATATTGCAGTAGTCTAACTTGGATATAGCCTAAGAATGTGTGACAGAAACCAGTTCTGCCTTTTTCCGGAAGGGCTGAAGCTGTATAGATCTGCTCTTGGCCCAGCCACAATCTTGAGTTGCAATCCCCCATGCACAGAAGGGAGGAGAATATCAGGTCAAAAAGAGCCAAGAGAAGAGGCCTGGAGGCAGCCAGCAGCCAGAGAGCAGAATCATTCACAAACTGTGAACCAAGATAGAATGTCACCCCATCCAAAATATGTTCAACGTCCATTCCCAGAACAGGTTTCCTACTGAACAAAGGCATCACTGTCTTGTCTGGATTAAGTCTCAACCACCAAACAATCCCGAGATACTAGTTGAGGTTTCCCCCTACTTTTCTGGAATCTTGTGGAAAGAAGAGAAAGAAACAACATACTGATGACACTGTACTCCAAATCTCCAAAAGACCTCTTCCAGAGGTTTCATGTAGTTGGAATGTGTCCTTGTGGAACATGATAGGCCAGTGACACAGCCCTCCAGCATCATCTTCTATAACAGGCTGTACAGGTAAGATGGGAATCAGCACCACACAGTCCCCTAGCCCCAATCTGTTAGGTGGCCTAGAAGGATAGCATTCTATCAAAAGCTGCTGCAGAACCAGCAGGGATGCAATCCCTCTGCCAATTTCAAATATAGGTCATCCATAAAGGCAGTTTCAGTCCATAAACCATGCTGGAAACCAGACAATTTCTAGATATCACACTTGGAAACTTGGAAAAATGCAAAACAAATGGGACTTGAAAATACCTCGTGTTAGCTACTGGGAGGGCATTACACACATCCATGCCACCAAGGCACACACATACTACTCACACAAACTCCACTTATAAATTCCATTCCTACAGACTTTTTCCATCTCGCTCACGTATGGCCAGAGATTGACGTATCCACCATTCTTCAAACTCTCCATCTTCATTCTTCTTGTTGGAATGGCAGATTGCCAGTACTTTAGAGAAATGCAAAAATGAGAGCTCTGCTTCCTTCTTCCATACCAGATGAGAAGGCAGGAAACAGAGAGACAGTGGCTGAATTCGGACGACACAATAAGCAACGGAAGGTTTGGGAAACAACCGTCAGTTGCGTTGCTTATCGTGTCATGTGGGGAGTAACGCACAATGCACATACAACCCACAGTACGCTAATTGGAAGAATTAAACAATGGAGGGAAACAACGTGCTTGCACGTTGTTTAGAGCATAGTCAATTGACTAAAATGACGTTTGGAGGGGTGCGTGCGTTAATCCCATGCGGTGAGTACGTTATCACAAAAGCCCATAGAGAGAAGCGGCGGGAGCAGCTGAATGCGGGCGGCTGCTCAGGCAAACCCCCAACAGCTCACTGCCCGCCATCCCCCACCCGGCAGCCAGCATGGAGTTCAACAAGGGACCAGCTCCTGCAAGCACGCATGCCGTGCACCCGTTCGGCACCCAAACGGAAAAGGAACGCCGCCAGAAGGGAATCAGATGGGGAGGCCATGGGACACGTGCCACCCCCAGGTGCCCCCAGTTGCCCAGGAACAAGGGGCGCCGTCAGCCCACCCAGCAGGGAGCACAGCAACCCAGGTGACATCAGCCCCCATGGCCGCGCGTCCTCACCCGTTGCCTCACCCGGAAGCAGGTGGGCTGGGGAAGCGGCACTCACCGAGCCCCCCTTCAGCCACCCAACACGGACGGACATTGCGCACCGGCCATGGACATCCCCAAGACGCGGAGAATGCCAAGGCAAAGGGCACCCAGGGGCGGCCCACCTCCACAACACACCAGTCAGCCAGCTGCAGATGTTGTGGGATACGGGTGAAGGTATGCACAACAATCCCAAGGACACAAAGCGCCCGCAGCCAGCAACACAACACCTCCATCGCCAAACGGCACATTCCCACCAAACACGACACCCCACCAGCACCAACCATCCTACAAGCACACGGAACGGGGAACACCAGGTGAGGGCAGAAGCATACGGCAGCACTGTAAGGCACCCCCACCAGCACCATGGACCCAGACAGAGAGGATAGCCATGGCAGTCAGCCCAAGGTCACCGGCTCACAAACCCCAGGAGAAGGAAGCAGCCAGGACCCCCTGGGAAGACGCAGAGTGCAGTACGGGTCCGAGGCAGAAATCGGGGATTGGTCCGAGGCAGAAATTGGGGAATTTAGAGCTGTGGGGCAGGGAAGCAAGGAGGATCATGGCCACAGCCAGGCATGATCACCTCTACCCCTGGCTCTCCAGGCAGATGCTGGAACGGGGACACAACCGCAGTGCCAAGCAATGCAAGGACAAGCTCCACGGACTCAAGAGGAAGTTCAAGGAGACCGTCATGCCCAATAACAGAACCGGGGTTGAGCCACACACCATGCCCTTCTACGATGAGCTGGCATGCCTGCTGGAGGAACGCCACAACGTCGTGCCAAGCCACATGGCCGACAGTGGGGTCACAACCGACGAAGCGCCATGCACGCGACAATAAGCCCAACAGACCCAAGGGACACGCTGCGAGGACACCGCTACCCAGGCACTCCAACCGCTGCCATGGAGGACGCCCCACACCCGCCACCTACTGGCACACTGGCGGCGAGGGCACCACCGGACCCATGGCCGGTCGTGCTGAAGCTCAGGAGTGGGCCCGCAGGATCCCAAAGCCCATCACTGCTGTTGCGGCCGCCACCTGTGCTGCCTAGGACAGCACACACCTCAAGGAGAGCCTCCCCTGTGACAGCCTCCTCCAGCACCAACAGCCCTATGGCGTTCCTATGGCTGATCTGTGCGGAGTTGCAGGTAGAGGACACCAGACCCGCCTCACTAGTGCCAGAGACACAGCAGGAAGATGATCATGCAGGGCCACTGCGGCCATGGGTGCCACCTGTGAGGGCACACCTGGCCGGCGCCACAGGGGGAGCCGGGCGGACAGAGACCACACCGCGTATGTGGGCGGGGTCAGCAAGCCACAGTACCATGGTGGAGGGGTTTGCCTGCATCATCATGGATGCCATTAAGGGGACGAGACCAGTGTCACAGAAGGAACAGGATGAAATGGAGCAGCTCATGGAGCTACAGGTGGCTGACATTCTGGAGCCAGAACTGTCACCTTCCCAGGAAGAGCTGTGGGCCATCGATACGCAGGCCACCGACGACACATTAATGGAAGTGGACAAGATGGAGGAGCTCCAGGTTGGCGAGGATGTGCTCGCGGAGGAGATCGAGCCCCCCCCTGCAGCCAGAGGGCACGAAGATGGAGGGCGCAGCCCCCCTAGAGGAGGAGCTGCCGCCCCCGCCCAGCTGCTCAAGCCCGTCCCCTGACCAATGCACAGAAGTGTGCCCGTATGCGCAACAGGCGCAAAGCAGACCGACTGCAGGTGGTGAGAGACCTGGTCACAGCCATGGAGGCGACAGGGGGCTGCATCCACAAGCTATTCACACACATGGCGAGCGAGGAAGAGATCAGGCGCACCAAGGAGCGCGTCCTCACCGTGTGGGCGATGTGCACGGCCACCCAAGCTGTGGAGGGATGCTCCCAAGCCATACGGGATGCGGGGCGGGAGGTGCGCCGTGGTCTGGAGGATCATGTCACAGGGATGACTGAGGCCATGGCGGCCACCGACAGTATCATCAACCAAGGCATGCGCGAGCGCACAGCTGCCATCAACCGCCAAACTGAGGTCCTCAGGGAGCTTGCCCTGCCTCCACCAGCGGCCGCAGCATACCGGGCCCCATGAGTGGTGCCGGCTGCAGCAGGTGCCTCAAGGATGGCAGGGGTGAGGTCGGAGGGCAGAAGCGGTGACGCTTAGGCAGCCGGGCCAAGTGGGCCTGGGACATCACAACTGACTCCGACAAGAGGAAGAGGAGGGTCCCTCCCTGCATGACATGTCCTTGGCCACGGGCATGTAACGGCGCCCATGGCCCGTCCGCTGAGGGTCCTTGGCAGTAGACACCCCCTCCCCATGCCGCGATAAGTCCCCTGTTGCCTCCTGTTGCTCTGGCAACCACCTCTGTTGGCCCGTTCAGGCCGCTCAAGGCCAAATAGATGCAGAGTCCGCCTGCTACTATGTTGCACATCCTGGATTCCATGTGTTCCTGGCCCCACTGTCCCTCATTGTAGCCCACTCCCATCGAGATGGCAGCACCTTACAGGTCCTCTAGGCTCCGCGCGAGATGCCCTGGCCGACGCTGCAGGGCCCTGCGTCATGGAGGTTGGTGTGCAGGTCGGTTGGCCTGGGTGCAGGGGAACCGCTATGGCCTCCATGTCACTGATGGCTGTCCTTCCTCCCCTCCCCTTCTCTTCCCCCCCAGGAAGCTGTGCTCCCTCCGCCGTACCATCTGCAGAAGGCAGAGGGCTCATACAGCATGGTGCCTCCACACTCTGGAGCAGGCCCTGGGAGAAGTCCTGCATCGTATTCGATGTCTGAAGCGGAGCGTCAGGCGTTGCTGCCGTCCAAACCCTGGGCGGCCATAGGCCCTTCCATCAGCATGAGTGAGCTGTGCCCATCCCCTCCTCTGTAGTGCCCTCACATCGTCATGAAGCGGCACTGCCCCAATGCGCCCCCCCCCCGCTCCGGCCACTTCCTTTCACTCCCCTCTCTTGCAGATGTGCAGAAGCCATAACAAAGCCGCCTTGGCCTCCCATTCCCACATTCCCGTATTGGGCTGTCCCATGCTGGGTGCATCGCCACCCCTCCCTCCGCCCTCCCGCTCCGTCACACCCACCGGCCATCCCATCGAGCTTGCCTCCCCTCTGGCTTCTGCAGCACTTGTGGCTATGTCCCGCTGAGAGCCCGCTACAGCCGGTTTGCAGGCGGTGATCCAGGCGGCCACGTAGAACCATGGCGATGGCGACGAGGAGGACGTGCTACGTGCCCGGCTGTGCCGCTTGGGTGGTGCCTTGCCTGCGGGGCCGACGTTTGGGATGGGTGATGGTCGCTGGCACCTCGGCGCTGCGGAGGCCTTGCCCTGCTGCCGGGCCGCCATCCTGCTGCACTGCCATGATGTGGGCACGGTGACTACGGGGGCGTTGGCCAGAGGCACGACCATGGAAACCCTGCACCGCGGACCCAGCCTGGCGACATCGGCCAACCTCCTTGATCAGCGCGAGACCGTGTGCTGCTGGGTGCTCCCCCGGATGGATGCCGTGTGGAAGGAGATGCAGAACTTGGAGGACTGGTACAACAAGCGCTTCCAGGGGAGCTTCCTCATATCCCGCATGACATTCGAGGTGCTGGTGGCCGAGGTGACCCCTGTCCTGTACCATCATGCACCCATCAATTCCGGTCTCTCGCCGTCTGGGCCTGATGCTGTACAAGCTGGAGTTCAATGTGGGATACTTGCCGCTGTTGACGATCTTCGGGGTGGGCGTGTCCACTGCCTGCGAGATCTTCCGGGAGATGGTGAGCATCCTGAACGAGCTGTACCTGGCCGAAAACATCCGGGTTGGGGACGAGCAGGAGAACATGCATGGTTTCATGCCCTGGGCTTTCCACGGGCAGTCGGGGCTCTGGACTCAACCCACGTGTGCATCCTGGCCCCCCCTCCCGTGGCGATGAGTGCTACAACCGCAAGCATTTCTACAGCACGGTTCTCCACGATTCATGGATGTCTATGCAGATGTGTCCGGGTGGAGCCACGACACGGCCGTCTTCTGGAACTCCACCCTGGCGGCCAAGCTATCGACGGGCCGCTTCCTGACCTCCGGGCCCGCTTCCATGTGCGGCCATGCCATGGGTCCACTGCTCCTGGCCGACCAGGCCTTCGCCCTCCAGCCGTGGCTGATGGCCCTGTACCGCTACCCCCACAACACCATGCAGTGTAAAAACAACTACTACCACTTCCGTGCCCGCCTGTTCATGGAGCGCGCCTTTGGGTGTCTGAAGGAGCGTTGGCACTCCCTGTTTAGCTTGCTGGACTTGCAGGCTGACATCATCCCCGACATCATGGTGTGCTGCTGCATCCTGCACAACATCTGCGAGTCCCGTGGGGACGTGTTACTGGCCGAGCAGTCTGACCTGTCCCGTGCGGGCGAGGACGCTGATGCCATTGCTGTGGATGGGCATGATGTTGAGCCGTTGCCCTAGCCTGTGAATCCCATTGGGGAGTGCCACGCCCATGCAGAAGCGGCATGGGTGCGTGAGAGTATCGGCTGCACTACCCCCATCCCATGTGATCTGCGGCTGCGGGGTTTCTTCTGTGAACTGCCGTTGCTTCCTGGCTGTGCGCCCCTATCCGCCTTCCCATCGTCCCTTTCCACAGCTTGCTGCTTCGAGGTGCCCTGCTCTGCTGGACCTCACCACTGTGCCTTCCTGGTCACCTTCTCTCGGCCCGGGGGTGACTGGCCTTTCCGACGACTCCGCCCATGCTTCGCATTGGTCCTGTGCCCATGTAACCATTTTTATACGCCACGCTGAATAAAGTTTTTCACTTTCCCCCTCTCTAGCCTTCTTTCCAGTGTTTGCGGGTATTGCACTCGGGGGAGGGGGTTGCCTTGGGTGGGGGCTCGGGGACGTCAGGTGCCCTTACGCCTGCCATGCCTCCTGTGTAGGGTGGCCATGGGCTGCTCCCAAGGCAGGGCTGCCTGCCATCCAGTTCTGGCACCCGGGTGTGCATTTCGGCCATGGCTTGCCTGTGCATTGGCCGTGCTCAGCTCTGGGTGGGGCTGTGGGGCACTGTGGGGGATGGATTAGGCAGGCGTGCTTTGTGCCCGTCTGATGGCTAGCTGGCCGGCCCGTGCCCAGTCCCATTGGGGCATCGGGTGTGATGGGGCATGGGTGCCATGGTTGGAGTGCTGTGCCGGGGATGTAGGGCGGCCGCTCTGTCAGTGTGGCTGCTCCTCCTGTCTGCTTCTCCACCCAGGGCTGGTGTGTCCCCCCCAGTGCCTGTGAGCGTCCAATGGTGTGTCCTCCTGCAGCTTCAATGGTGGCACCCATGGATTTCTGGCCGCGGTGTGTGATGGGATACCTCTGGGAGGACTAGCGGTGGTTGGTGGGCGGGCAACATGGCAGGCAGGCTGTCAGTCCTGGCCATGTTCATTGTTAACCACCGGTGCGTTTGCCAGTGCCATGCAACCGGCTGCAACGTGTTGTGTGGGGAGCGCCGCCTGCTTAACTCCTGGTCAGTACGCTATTTACCCCTCTGTTGCTTATTGTGTCATCTGAATTCAGCCAGTGTAATACAGTTCTTTTAACCATTCAATGCAACTCTGAGATAATAGCCATTGCCATATTTCATTTTATGAAGGCAACTGAAGTGCAAAAGAAAAACCAACCAAATAAACAGCTCTCTTTAAGCCCACTGTACTGTCAAGCATACTAGCTGCAATGGCCTGTTCCTTCCTCACCTATCTGAGCCTCAGCAGAATTTTGAAATTCTATAGCTTCATTTCCCTTAGCAGCATCATTAATTATCATGTACTTAGAACCTTGAGGGTTTTTTAATTATTATTAATAATAATAATAATAAATGTGATGATTCTTCAGAATCAATGTTTGGATGTATTTCTTACTGGTGGGTGCCTTTCGTTGAAGTATCCTGCAACAGTCTGCTGAATCTACATCCACATGTTATACTGTCTATGGAAATAAGACAGAGATAATGACAGCACCAACTTTTTATATCTAAAAGAATTACTTTTGCAGGATAAGGAACATCTGTAAATAATCACTTGGGAATGGCTTGTCATCTTTTAACTGAGGATGTTAAATTACTATACACATTCTCTCCCCATTTAACCAGGGAGTTTTTAGAGTCTACCCATTAAAGATCCCACTGAAAAGAGATATATTTCACAGAGCCTGAAAACAGACCGTTGTTCAGTTATTGGGAAAGTTTCAGGATAAATAAGAAGATAATTTTGCACTCATTTGAGCTCTGCATTTTACATGCAGACTTTTCTTGCTTTGTTAAATATTTTCAGGTGTCTGCTATTGAGCCATATTCTTGATCTCAGTGGTTCATTATATACATTTTCCCCTGTCTTTCTTTTGCTTCCAATCAATTTCCTTTTGTGAATGAGCAGCACCTAATATAAAAGGTGTGTTGGGGCGGGGGAGAGTTTGGCTTATTTTAATTTCCATAATTATTGATTTTTAAATTGAAACATAATGGAAGTAATGTTGTCCTTTTTATTTGGAAGGGAAAATGCAAAAAAAAAAAAAATCTGGTGCATGGCCTGGGAACAAATTGTGTGTGGGGGAAGCACACTGTGACAAATATTCAAGCACTCTCCAATTAGCTCGTTATTTTTGCTAAAATGGTGTGGCAGTTTTTATGTAATTATGCATGCAAAGAATATTCAAACTTTAGAATCAACTCTACAGTCGTCATGGTGAATGCATAGACCATCATATCCAACTCCAGCTGCTCTGTGACATGTTGATAAAATGAACAGCTTATACATGGTGACAGGGCAGCCCAACCCTCTCATACATTACTGCCCCAACTGCCTTTATTACATTCCTTCAAAAGATGAAACAAATAACTGTGTTCCCAAAGTGATTCAGAAAAATTACACTTTGAGAATTTCGCTGTGTCAAAAATGATTCTATTCCATTTATGAACTTTTCAATAAAAAAAAAAATCACTGACACAGTAGCAACTTCATAACAAAAAACATCAAGTGGTCATGTCTCTAATCTCAAATAGAAAATATAGTGTTCTCTTCACACACACCTTGATTTTTAAATGTGTTTTTCATTTAAAAACTAAACCAGGGCTTAATACATTATGCAGCCTGTTTGTTTAACTTTGTACCTTGCCATATTGTGCAGTCGCCAGTACTTAAAATCAGATTTATAAGGGGCATAAAAATAAAAAGCCAACTAAAATAACCCCTCTAGTATTTTATCACCTTAACAACACTCAGTGTCTGACACTCCACAAATATCTTCCACAGCATCTCAAAAATAATCAGGCTTAAACTTTGGTGAATCTCTGAAGGAAAAAAAAAATAGTTGGATAGTTACTAGGAATAGCTCCAATTTGGTCTTGCCACTGAAACCTAATGTACTTGTGGTACATTTAAATGAGAGCATCTGATGTATAGTAATTGTGATAAAACAGTAGGAAGATTCCAGTCTGTAAGGTGTCTAGTACCGTTGGGCCGAAAATCCTCTTGGACCCACGAGGGCACAGTTTGAGAGTAGTCTGGTGCAAGCCTTTGAGAGCAGTCGGGTGCGCGTCCACCCTGAACTCCTCCCTTTATCCTTTTCCCCTGCTGCATTAATGGCTGGGGAAATTGTGTATTTTCTCCATCCACTCTAAAGATGTGATTTCCCCAGACTTGGGGAAATTGCACTTCTCCCCCCTCCCCGCTATGCTGATGGGGGCGTGAAAAGCCCTATTAACAAGGCCTTTAAGGCCCCCATTGGCCGGGAGGGAGAAACACGATTTCTGCAGGCTGGGGAAATTGTGTATTTTTCGCCTCCACTATAATGGTGGTAGCCTTGGGGAAATCGTGTTTCTCCATCCCCCACATGACAATCAGTGCCTTAAAGGTCCTCTTAACCTTGTATTAAAGGGGACTTTAAGGTCCCAATTGTCATGGGGGGAGTCAAAAAGTTAAGGGGGCATTTAAGGCCTTGATTGGCATGGGGGGCAATAAAGATGCATTCCAGGGTCTCTGGAAGGTGCATAATTCACCAGCCATGCTAATGGTGTGCCGGTAGAATTGTGTCCGGATAGGGTTGCCATATTCTGAATCCACAAAACCGGGACAATTTTTTTAGGGGGGGGCTAGGATTTTTTGGGGAGGCTAGGATTTTTTAAAAAACAATTTAGGGGGGCTAGGTTTTTTTAAAAAAAGCAGAGCAATATGTAAAGGTCTAGGAAAAGAAAGAAAGCTATCTAACCGCGGCAATCCTATGTGTGTCTACTCAGAAATAACTTCTATTGATTTAAATAGGACTTATTCCCAGGTAAGTATGTATTAGGGGTGTGCACGCCAAAAAATATCATTTTTTATCGTTATCGTCATTTTGGACTAAAAAAAATATCGTCTTCATTCATATTGTAGGTGTTCCGTATCGTCTTCACGATAATTATCGTTAAAAAACGATATTTTTGGCAGAAAGAAAAAAATGCCTATAACTTCTGTATTTTAAAAGTTAGAGGCTTGAGACTTGGTCACAGTGCTTCTGGAGTATGCCTAAGTATGTGTATGAAATGTGAGATTGATCCCTCCAACCCTCTTTTTTATATGATTTTTTTAAAGATTGTTTCCGTTCTGACAGATCATGTGCCAAATTTGAGATCCATCCCTCCAACTCTCGATTTGATATGAATTTATTAAAGATCATTTCCGTTCTGACAGATCAGAATGACAGCTCGCCAGACCTGTCAAAACGGAAACAATCTTTAAAAAAATCATATAAAAAAGAGGGTTGGAGGGATCGATCTCACATTTCATACACATACTTAGGCATACCCAGAAGCACTGCGACCAAGTTTCAAGCCTCTAACTATATTTACATGGCAGTCTGATAAAACGATAAAATCGCCCGAAAATTATCGTCTCCGATGATTATCGTAGGTTGTTCTATTGTATCGTTATCGTAACTCATGTGCACGATAAAGAGCATATCGTATCGTTATCGTAAATTCTAACGATACGATACACATCCCTAGTATGTATAGGATTGCAGCCTAGAGTATTTAAGCAACTCTCTTGGGTATTAACTTAAAAAAAAATCAGGAAAATGACAGTTACACTAATTCCCTAACAGATGTGTACTAAACAAAAAACACAGCTGGCTATGAATATTCTAACATACATATCATTCAACATCAGTTCTTGTTTTGCTCCCTAGTAAATTGCAGCTTTTCGCTTCTCCTGCACTAACTTTCAACTATGTATTTTCTTTGAGAACCTGCTGCTATTACACTATTGATACATGCAATGGTGCTGCATTGTTTAAAAAAAAACAGAAGGGTGCTGATTTAAGGATGGAATGATATACATGCTTACTAATTGGCAAGTCCTATTGAATTCTGGGGAACTTTCTTCCATGTACACACACATGACCTGGCTTGCCCGTTTCCTTCATACATCATTCATGCCATTTTTAACTACAGTACAATTATGTTACAGCACTTAAATCAATCCAAATATGATAACGATGGATCTGGGCTTCACAAGACTGTTTGGCTTTTTCTGGAATACTAACACTCATGTAAAGCAGGGACGTTTGCTTTTCTAACAGAGTGTTTTTTTCCTCACTTCTGAAAGTGTTGCCAACATGGTCAGTCAGGCTCACGTTCCCCTGCATGGGCGGATGTGGTCACCCAACGCAGGGCTTCATCACACCATTGGTTTTGTGCACACTCGCCCCGGTTTTACCATGCTTCACCCAGATGACGTTGAGGTTTGAATGCACACTCCCCTCAGGATTACAGTGCACCAACCTTATGACATCTGGCTCTCCTGCATTCCTGCCATTTCTTCCCCGCTTTTTTAAGAAACGGCTTTTGTCCAGTTCTTCCAAAGAACTGCAGGGGAAAGGAGAACGAGATGGGCGGATGTTGCTGTGGGCTGGCAATCCACGCAGCTCTAGGCAAAGGAGAGTTTGTTTTGTTTTGTTTTCATGTTTTACAGGTTAAGCTCCTGGATTGTTTCTAGGGTTGGGGGTGGTTTATTTCTGAAGTGGAGGAAATCTGCAGCCTGTGATTTAGGGATGTTTATGGATGTTTACTCTGAAGTAAGTCAATCTTCAGCCTGATCTGACAGGCATTTACACTAGCCAAATTGAAATTTGCTTCCATTGGAGTGGCCTGGGAGAAGGAGAATTCCAGGAGATGAGAACGGGATGGACGGGTACAAGCAGCTGAAAATCCAGGAAGTAAATGCTGCAGAAACGAGGTGGGAAAGCCACGATGCAAAAATCCCTGGTGTGATAAAGCTGGCAGTTGCATGTCCTTCCAAACCAGATCAAGCCGAGTGTGCTTCCTTCCAACAGGAGTAGTTGTAGAAGGCCTTACGACTTCTCTTCCCAAGGAGGGCACCGATGCCTCGCACACCACCCAGTTCTCTTTTCTCACTCGTCTCAAATAGGCATGCCCTGCTCACTTGAATGGCAGGGAAGAGACAGAAGAGGCGGCGGCCAATCGTGAGCTCCTCTCAGGCAGAAACAGAGACAGCCCTGGCGCCTCCTTCTCCTCATTAGCTGCCTCATCTGAGGCCTCCTTCACAAGTCTGTCTCTCATGTTTAAAAATCAGTCATCTGGACTGGGAATCCGGGATTCTTGCCCAGCCGGTGGGGACATTGCTGAATCTCTTATAAATTGGGACATTCCTGGTTTTCCGGGACATATGGCAACCCTACCTCTGGAAAGTGTGCTTTGCCGAGGGCTCAGGAGGCTCGCACAACCTCCGGTGTGCTCGGCAAGTCCAGCTCCTTGTAGCAGGGGCAGGCAAGCAGGGCTCAGCGAACTCGCCGCTGGGCCCCTCGTGAGTTCTCTTAAGCCTGGTCTCTAGCCCATCCTTCTCCAAATGTCCCGATGGCTCCAGATATGTTGTTCTGCAACTACCATAATTCCTAGCCAATCTAGTCATTAGCCAAGCTGCTAGGAATTTTGGGAGTTGCAATACAAGAAATCTGGAGAGCAGTTTGGGAAAGGCTGTTCTAGCCATTTAGAGCTTTATAAATCAATAGAAACCCCTTGAATCATCAGCAGATAGCTTTGAAAAGCCTGTGTATGGAGCAATTATATTATTATGCTCTTGTGCCCTAGTCCTGGGAGGGGTAAGCTTGCAGGAGCTTCAGTGCTTTCTCAGACTTCAGTTTCCTAGAAAGAGGGTACTGGAGACATGTGGTATTTCTTTTATGAAGGTTTATTTACACTGTGCTCAGGATCAAGGCCTGCAGCCACAACACAACTCCAAATCCTGATTCTTTTCAGCTGCCCAGCAGATCGCCTTCTCTCAAGACAAAAGCTGCTCTCCTTTTGTCTCAGATTGAGCCTTCCCCAGATTCATTTCCTCCTTCCCCCCTTATTTAGGAATTGCATTGTGTGTGGGGGGGAAGAGGAATACTAATTCTCTTTTACTCAGAGACACTGAGTTGTAAGCCTACCCTTAGAGGTCATGCAGACTGACCCCAAACACACAACAATATTATATAACCATAAGCCAAACTCAGCCAATCATTAGTATTACAATCTAGGACCGGGGTGAGAAATTCCTGACCCTCAGCCCACCAGGTCTCCTCATCCAGCTTTGTGGCATCTCTCCAAGTCCCACCTACCCTTCTTGGTCTCAGCCACTCTGCAGTCCTGTTTTCTCCTGCTTCCCAGCTGTTTTCCATGGATCGGCAGAGCAGTATGTATAGCGAATGGAGAGGAAGGCTGGTTCCAACCTCCCCTTTCCATGAACCCCCCCCCCGCTCCCCTGTTTCAGCACACAGCACACATGAATGCAATGAGCTGGTGATGGAGGAAGAGAGCTGTCTCTTCCTTTCTGCATTGGCAGCTCGCCCTACCCCCTCCACGTCTTGGGAAGGAAGGGAAAGAGATGGGGGAGAGTGGAGAAAGAGAGCAGAAGGGGAGATAAAGAAAGGGGTAAGAGAGATAAGGGGATATTGAGAGAGCAAAAGAAATAGAGAGTCAAGGGGAGAACATTGGTCTTGTCCCACCCATTCTTGACTTTGGCCAGGTCTATTGCTAACTTGCAGGGCCCAGAAGGGTTGCA
Organism: Anniella stebbinsi; assembly: GCA_029215795.1. Lineage (NCBI taxonomy): Eukaryota > Metazoa > Chordata > Lepidosauria > Squamata > Anniellidae > Anniella > Anniella stebbinsi. Next base: position 236,422,292 of record JARDYH010000001.1, on the reverse strand, counting down.
CACTAGGAAATGCATATCTTAAGGCAGCAAAAGTCTACCGGCGGTAGCCCAACACATTGCTATCATCCGGCATTTAGGCTATATGGGCATGAATAAGAGTTTCTAGGTCCGATTATGAAAAAAAAATGTTACCATCTATTCATAAGATGGACATGATAGAAAATACTCCTTATCTCTGAACTTTCCAGGTGCAGTGATTGATTCAAGAACTTTCCAAGACTGCAAACATCAGTGACTAATGCTAAAACACTATTGAGTTAAAATATCTTAATTTAAACCAATTTACACCATGCAGTCTAATCCTATCCATGTTTTCTTGGAGATTCCCGCCTTCAGAATTCAATCAGGCTTCCTCCAAAGACACCAAACATCAGTTTGCAGCCTCAGTCATAAATGCATTTCTTTGACAACATCTCAACAATTTCAGTAAAATTGATTTTATTTTCATTTATTATTGTATTTATATCCTGCCTTTTTTCCTCCAAGGAACCCTAGGCAGCGTACATAATCCTCTCCATTTTCTCCTCACAACAACAATCCTGTGAGGTAGGTTGGGCTGAGAGTCTGTGACTGGCCCAAAGTCACCCAGTGGGTTTCCATGGCCGAGTGGGGACTAGAACCCAGATCTCCCGACTCCCAGCCCAACACTTTAGTCACTACACCACACTGGCTATATAGACTGCCCTTGTAACGTCCATAAATCCTACTGCTTTCCCACTGGGAAAGAAGGTGATTGATAACAGCATTGATAAATGAAGTGGTGCTACATACTTGAAGCGGATGCAACAAAAATATGCACATCTTAATTAACAGATAACAACAACTACAACAACAACAACAACACTTTTGCACTAGTACGATCTAGGGGGAAACTACTGTCTTTCTGTTTCCCTCCCATCAGTCAGAACATTTATGGAGTCCTCCACCCTCAAAGTGTCTGTCCAATAGAATTGCGCTTTTAGGCTGCAATCCTATACACATTTACTTTGGGTTATGTCCCACTGAACTCACTAGGGCTGAGTCGACATATACAGCATTGCACTGTTAGGTCCTTAAACCTCAATGTCTATGTAAGCTTTTTGTCTCCAGATTACAGAAACAAATATTCTGTATGAGCCAAATAAGAAGTTGCTTCTGTGGGATTCTGTGTATGCAATTTATAATTAAAGATATAGCATATGTTAAAAAAAAACAGCACATGTAAACATTTATATAAACTGTAAAACAAAAAAACAAAACAAAACAAAAAACAGGTTCCTGAAAGACAGGAATTCTTTGTTTTTTTTTTGCCAAAAGATTAACTTTCTCAAATGTTAAATACTTACTGTGAAGATAAGGAATTGTGTTGATGATCCATTCATCTGTTAACATTCCAGTTGTTGATGTCTCAATGCATTTCAATTGACTTGAAAATCCTCTTGCTTCAATCCAACAAACTGTGTTCTTGTTGTATATAAAATCCAATGTTTTAATTCCAGTTCCTTTCACAAAGCCAAGGGTAGAAGCTCTAGTTCCATTTAGATATAGTACCTCAATAGTATCAGAGTTTGCAATCAAAAGAACTGGAGGTGAATCATTAGGCTCTAAAAGACAAAAAGGTAAGAAGAGAAAGGAAATGGTAACTGGCAAATAAAACATTTAGCAGATTAACATATGGATCCATGCAGCCATGTTTTTCAGGAGATACACATTATAGGTTCTTCCCAAAGTGAGCAAACTTGGGGTGGAATCCTATACATGCTTACACAGAAAAGAGTCAGACAATTCTAGAATTCCCAAGCCATTCACCATGCTGGCTGGGGAATGCTGGGAATTGTAGGACATTTCCCCCCAGTCTAAATATGCATAGGATTGCAACCTTATTCTTGTGTTGCATGTGAGTTCTGCAGAAACGTAAGTTATAATGACTTGAAAATACTAAAATAATTGTTCTGTATTACAAAATCTGATCCTCGTGTGTAAAATGTGCACCACACAGGATCACAACAAAGTTCTTTCCCATCCACTGGCAGAGATCTCAACTACTCACCCAGTGTTGAAGACCAGAGAGGAGGAGGAGGAGGAGGAGGAGGAGGAGGAGGAGGAGGAGGAGGAGAAGAAGAAGAAGAAGAAGAAGAAGAAGAAGAAGAAGAAGAAGAAGAAGAAGAAGAAGAGTTTCTAACCTGGACTGTTACCTCAGATATAGTGTGATGGGAAGTAGATTCAATGGTGTCGCAGTGCTAGCACTAATAACATTGTGCTAGTGTAAAAAAACAATAACACAATGGGCTTGTTCAGACAACACACTAAGCCATGGTTAGGCCGCTAACCCTTTTGCAGCAAATGGTTAGTGAGCATGTTTAAACTGTGGTTATGTAGCCACTATGGTTAGAAATGGTGCACACAACATACTAAGTCATGGTTCACAGCTCAAAATGCTTACCAACCATGGCTTAGTGTGTCGTCTGAACAGGGTCAATGTGGTTAGAGCTTGCTAATTCAAAAGGGGAAAATGTGAATTTGCTACTGAATCACTATTTCTCCCTTTTGCGCTAGCAAAATCTCATGATGCCACACTACTGTTGGTTTATCATGAGCGCTACAACACCATTGGATCCTACCCTTACCAATGTTCAGTGGATTTAGAATGTGAGCCTTTATTCTGCATATACCACCCTTGAACTAAAATTTATCACAAGAGAATAGCATTCAGCAAGACCATAATCTAACAGATACACTTTGAACTAAATAACAAGTCACATCAAGAGTGTCTGTGTCAGTCACATGTTGACACTTAATCCATATGTGTTAACACATATTGCTTCTGGAGAAGTCTAGCATCTTGTCTGGCATCCACCTTAGGACAAACATTAAAAACAAGACTGACAGGGTCCCACATAGGAACAAATAAGTAGTGAGAAATCCCTGTAGAGATCCTCCTGCCTCCAGAAGAAAACACCTGTATTTGTCTTCCATTCCTCTTCTCTTTAATTTTATGACACCCATTTTGTGATAACGGCTCATGAATTTACAGATTACTGCAGAAAGTTGTATCCAAAGATGAGAATTAATTTAACTAGAAATGACTATTGTGTACAGGTGTTAATGATATTAAAACATAGATCTTTATCCAATGGTGTCCTTCCACAATTGTAAAAAAAAACATGACTAGCAAATCTATTCTCCCCCCTCGGCATCTCCTCCAGAAAGTTGGAGGACCCTCTGGAGCAAATCTGGGGTGCATGGGGACTAGGGAAAGGAAAACTCCTGCTGTGCATAAATCCACTCATGTAACATTGAATTTAGCTCACAATTTTCTAATAGGCCTTTTGTTTTAATATTCTCTTTCTTCACCTTGCAAACTATGAGGATGTTTTTCTACAGCTGAACAATCTACTTGGGAAATGGAGAACTCCAACATTTTCTGCTGGCAATTCTGAAAATAAATATTTCCTAGGCATTTTATAAAGTTGAAATATTTGACTTAGTTGCAGTTGGCAAAGCATAAAAGATGCTTGAATTAAGTGTTGTCTGAATGTCTGCAGGGTGGCTTGTTAACCATACAGTGTGCCTTCTTAACCACCCTGAACAACCCAACAACAAACCATGGGTTATCAAGGTGGCTTGTTAAAGAAAATAAGCTGCACTGCATGGTTAACAAGCCACCCTGCAGACATTCAGACAACACGATAACCCCACGGTTCAAGAAACATCCCGTGGTTCATCACTCAACCACTGACTGGGGGTTATCATGTTTCCTGTGGCCCCATTGACTGTGGCAACATGTGATGAACTTAATTCAGGGTGGATTTTTACATCATTATTTGGAGCTAGTAGTCAAGTCTGTTTTGTATGATATACAGCAGGTGTACATTTGAACAGATTGCTTCCAGTAACATACATTTTTATAGACAGAAAGAGAGCCAGGGAGTTCATGCCTGAGTAGAAATATGAGCCAGTTTCTTGTCAATACAAAGCCAACACTCTATAATATATATACTGTAGAATCTATATATACTCCACCACTCTATAAAAGTCTTTTGATGCCCTTTAGATCTGCTTACATACTACTTGATCCACATGGTGAGCTATTTCCCATGGTGACATTTCCCATTCTCACTACAACTTCTCATATGGAGATTCCCTGCGATGTGGAGTTTCCAAGTCAGCTGACAAACAACTTCAGGATTTTGGTTGGGAAGTATATGGATAAAGTAATTGCTATGATTAATGTATATGGACCTAATATCGATTCACTGGATATGTTTCATGATTGTTTTAGCAAGCTGGTTGATATTGCTTATGATTATTTGATTGTGGGTAGGGACTTTTAGACCCTTTGCTTGATAGAAGTATACCTCCTCCTAAGACTCAAACAACTATGAGACTGGCACTTCAGGCCTACATGATGGAATATGGTTTAATTGATGCCTGGAAAATATTTTAGCCTGCTGATAAAGAGTATATTTTTGTTTCATCAGTTAATCATAATTGCTTTAGATTAGACTATTTTTTGGTTTCGATATCTCTGATAGATCAAATAAAAGATTGTAAAATTGACATATTAGCAGTGTCAGACCATGCCCCAGTATGCTTGGAATTGCAATTATCTGATACTCCTCGGGCTTCTGGCCAGTGGCGCCTTAATGTTTCTCTCCTTAATGATGAGAAATTTAAAACTAAGATGCTAGCTGAATTGACAGAGTACTTTAAAACCAATGAGGGTACAGCTAGTTCATGCACTATCGAGTGGGAGGCTAGCAAAGCTTTTATCCAGGGTCAAATCATTGCCTATGCTGCTTATTAAAAAAATCAAAAGAACTCAGCAGACGTATCTAGGTAAGAAGCTGAAATCCCTCATAACCCAGTTTGCCATCTCCCCCACTGCACAACTTTACCAAGAATTACAGAATGCTAAGTATAAATGTAATATTATTCTTTCACGGCAGGCAGAATTCGCTTTGACTTGTTTAAGACAAGTATACTGGGAAAATGGTGACCGTCCTAGTAAGATCCTTGCACATCGTCTTAAGCAGCAAAAACATCGAAATGTTATCTAATCTATCAAGGATGAGAATGATAAAGTATATACTATAGATACAAACTCACAGTTTTTTAAATTCTATAAGGATCTTTACAGTAAAGGTAGAGGGATATCAGAGCAAGACATAGAGGCTTTTTTTCTAATATTAATCTTCCATGCTTGGATTCACCACAACAGCAGCTTCTTATAGCCCCTTTACGCTTGGAGTAAATTATGAATGCAATAATGAAAATGAATACTTGGAAATCACCTGGACCAGATGGGTTTCCAATTGAGTGGTATAAAACTTTCTCTAGCTTTCTAGCTCCAAAGCTCTATAGTCTTTAAATTACATTTTTGAATCAGGCTTTCTTTCTTCATTGCTAAATGATGCTTATATTACTGTGTTTCCTAAACCTAGCAAGGGCCATACCAATTGTGCTAACTATCGACCTATATCATTAATTAATGTGGATATCAAAATACTGACTGCAATATTGGCCGATAGAGTGCAACAAGTTATTGCAGCATTGGTTCAACCAGACCAGGTGGGATTTATTAAAAATAGACAGGGAGCAGATAATCTTAGGTTAGTAGTCGATCTGACTGCTTTAAATTCTGAAAGGACTCATCAGTCAGCCATTATTTCTTTAGACGCAGGGAAAGCCTTTGACAAAATTCACTGGAAATTTATTTTCATTACTTTGATTAATTTCGGCTTCCCAACTGAATCTTTGAAATGGGTAAAAATTTTGTACTCGACCCCAAGAGCTACAATAAGGACTAATGGATTATTTTCTGCTTTTTTTTTTTTTTTTTACTTGGTCGGGGTACTAGACAGGGATGTCCACTTTCCCCATTGATATTTGATTTATGCTTGGAACCCCCGGCATGTGCCATTAGGCAAAGTAGCAGTACTTACGGTTTTGTACATGCTGATTTAGAATTTAAAATTATTCAATAGGCAGATGATCTTTTATTATTTATTTCAAAACTCCAGTCATTGATTCCAGCTTTGATGAAACTGATTAACATTTTTGGTGATTTGTCTGGCTATTCAATTAATTAGTCAAAGTCGGAAATAATGCCGACTGGAGATAATATACATTCTAGTGTATTAGGCAACTGGCAATTTCATTGGTGTCCTGATTCTATCACCTATTTGGGAATAATCATTCCCAGAGACATATGCCAAATGATTAAGTTAAATATAAATAAGTTGATTAATGATATTTCATGAGGTATTGAAAGATGGGCATCTTTAAAGTTAAGTTTATGGGGCAAGGTTAAAACACTTAAGATGAATACTATACCTCAAATTGTTTATGTTATACGTGGAATCCCCTTACTTATACCCAGCAAGTATTTTCAAAAATGTTATACTTTGTTCTGTAAATTCTTTTGGGGTTCCTCTCCACCAAGAATATCCCTGAAAAGGATGCAACTCTCAATTAAAGAGGGTGGGTTTGGCTTTCCAGACCTTGCTACATACCATTGGGATTACTTGCTCACCTGCACTAAATTTTGGTCCTTTCCACTTAGATTCGATTTTCCACCTTGGTCAGTTTTGGAATCATCCTGTCTGGAGCCTCTTTCCAAATAGATCACATTAGGTTCTCGGCTTATTAAAGTGGAAAGAGCCTGACCCACAATCTTAGCAGTTAGAGATGTGTGGCATAATGTCATGCCAATTACATTTTGATTCATTTTCTCATGCCAAACTAACAAGATGGGGAAATCCAGATTTAAAAATAGGAAAGAAAATGTTTTTATGGTGGACTTGGACAGATAGAAGTGTTTTTACCCTGGACCAATTGGTGGGTGCAGATGATGAGTTCTTGTCATTCTCAGCTCTGCATGATAAATTTAAATTACCCGCCTCAGCTGAATGGCAGTATTTGCAACTGCAACATTTGTTAGAATCTATATTTGGCCCAGCAGCGTTCAATGCTTCAAAATCTCCTTTGCTATTGGAAGCACTTGTTGAGGCTGACCGGGTAAATTGGGCCACAATTCATGTTTAGAAATACTTATAAAATAAATATGACACAATGGGGCTTTAACAGGAATGGAATAGGGAATTGGACTGTCCTATTTATCGAAACAATGGACCATTGTTTCGACATCCATATCAGATATATCAATGGATCTCCTGTTACATCTTATCAAACAAAAAATACTGTTTTGGGTATACTGGACACCACAGTATCTGTTTAATAAAAGTTTGTCTGAATAGATTAATTGTTGGAAGTGTCACACAGCTAATGCTTCTTTTGTTCATATGTTCTGGAAATGTCCAATAGTTGCCACCTTTTGGAAGGAAATTATCAGTCGCATAAATTTTGTATTAGAAACCTCTTTAATATTTTCAGATGTACATGTTATTTTTAATTACGTACCAGCCGCTTGGAAACTAACACACAGTAAATGGAAATGGATTTTTCATGTGCTTGCATGCTCAAACCATGGTCATATATGTCAAATCCATTTCCGTAGACTCCATTCCCCATCTCTAAGTCTGGTCTGTGCTGGTTCCACATGGTATTCTTTAAACAGGAAAAATCAATACGTATATTTGTGCGCAATTTTTGATGGATTCACGCCCCAAAGACTAAAGCATGTTTGTGCATATTTTAGAAATGTCTGAAGTGTTTTTGCACATTTTGTAAATGGGCGTATATTGTGAAATATATTTTGTCTTACATGGAACACACTGTAAGCCTGGAAATGTACATATTTGCTGCTGTCATGTGCTTCCTCTCTCAGCCGCAGAAGCACGTCCTCCCTGCTCTGCAGCCACAATGAAAAGAGGCACCAAGTAACAGCTCATCTCTCCACTGATGGAATTCTCACCGCTGCTGGAGATGCTGACAGCCACACACTCCTCTCTCTACTTCAGATGCATTCCCTCCCTCCTGCAGCCACAACAAGAAGAGGCTGTTGAGCTGTGGTGCAGCTGGCTTCTATAAACTCAACCGCCCCACCTCTGGCCAGTGGCATGACCTCATTGCACCAATAGCGATTAGGCATGTCTCTTCTACCCCCACAGTCGCAATAACATCCCCATTGCCAGGTAAGCTGGATGTGGGGGAAGGGCATTTCTGGGAGCTGTGGACCAGGGAAATCCATAAAAAATAAAAAACACTTTGGTTAAACATTTCTACTAGACATATCATTCAGATGATACTAATGTAAACTAGTGCCTTTTCTTTTCACAGCAAAACCTGTTTATCTTAGGCACAAGCTTTTACAGCTCTCATTCATTTATAGGGGCTTGTGCTAGAATTGGTGAATTATAGCCTTAGTAAGCAAATCCATTAAGTGTCCTTTTACTATCTAACTTGCAGCCTAGATAGCTTTCTCTTGTTCTTTGCTTTGAACCTTCCCACGTTCCTCTTCTACCTCTAGTGGCTTCTTTTTCTTTTTGCAAGCATTCCATTTTCCCCCTATACTACACTCTATTCTAAATCTCAAATTTAGTCAGGGTCTCTTGATGCAAAGCATCTGAGACAAATAAATAACAAAGATAAACAATCTGAGCTTTTTTACAGTGTTTTGAATACACTGATGCAGATCCCCCTCCCCAGATTTGTAAACTGTAAGAAAAGCAAGCTTCTTGTGACAGTGAAAATATAATTAGGCTAAATGAGTTTTCAAATGCCCAAATAATGATGCTATAATATTTGGTGTTTTAATGGGAGGTGAAATGGCGCACTTTAACCCATGTACAAAAATGTCCCTAACTATATCCGTCTTGCTCAAAGGATAGTTAGTCTTCTCCTTGACAGTGGTTAAAATGATGAAAGACATGTACCCTCTTCCTGTCTGCATTTTACTTGAACTTCAGATCAATAAACAGTGTCAAAACACCCAAGAAACTCAGGCTTTTTCTATGCTGCCCCCACCAGTTGTAACTCTATTGCTGAAGAAAATCTCTAGAAGTGTCAGAAGAGTTTCCACCTTGCAATTATTATTCTTATTCTTATTATTATTATTCAAGGGAAGAATGAAAACACTGAGAATTTTACAATTAATTTTGATCCACCTTTCTGTATTAAAACTCATTTATAACTGGTGTCTCAGCAGGATGGGAAAACTTTAGATGTTGATAGGATTTAACAGAGAGCCTATCTACGCTACTGCTTTAAAACAGTTTATAATAGTTTTAAACCGGTTAATAATTAACCGGTTTATAACTGTTATAAATCGTTTTAAATCAGTAGTGAAGATAGGCTCAGAGAGGGCGTCTGAAAAAGGTAGTATTAAGTATTTGAAAGAAAAGGAGAGAAAATGTCTTTTAAACTGAAAAATAACAAGGAATGTAGATTAGGAATATGCCATATACTAGGGGTGTGCATGGACCCCCCAGATCAGATCGGGACCCGGATTGGGACCTCCAATTTTGTCACAGATCGGTTCGGACAAAATCGGAGGCCCCCCAGACCGGATCGAGTCTGATCCCGATCCAAAAATCGGAAATTTTTGGATCGGCCGCCATTTTTTTCCCCATAGACTTGCATTGCAATGCAAGTCTACGGGGAAAAAAATGGCGGCGGGTGGGTGAGGGGGGCTTAACTCCCTCCCTCCCTCCCCCCCGGGGCCGTCTGCTGTGGACGGCCCCGGCAGGTAAGCCCCCTCCCCCGCACTCCCTACCCCCCCTGGGGCTGTCCGCTTCCATCCGCAGGCACCCGCGGATAGAAGCGGATGGCTCCGGGGGGGGTAAGCCCCCTCCCCCCTGCCACTGCTTATCTTTTAGGGATGCCCACTCCCGTCCAGCGCCGGCGGCTACTGCCAGCGGGCTTTGCGGCCTGCTCTAGAGTAGCGCGCCGGGTGATCACCCGGCGTGCCACCCTGGAGCAGGCCGCGGAGCCCGCTGGTAGTAGCCGCCGGCACCGGACGGGAGCGGACGGCCCAGAAAGGTAAGGGCCCCCCTCCTCCCCTCCGCGCGCCCCCCCCCCCGCTGTCCACTTTCATCGGCGGGCGCCCACTGGCGCCCACCAATGGAAGCGGCAGTGGGCGCCAGCGGGTGCCCGCCGATCCGCCGATCCAGTTCAGAGCCTTTTTGGATCGGTTCGGACTGGATCAGCCGATCCAGCTGTCGGATCGGAAATCGGATAATTTATCCGATTTCCCACTGGACCGGACTTGGATCATGGATCGGATCCGATCCAGTGCACATCCCTACCATATACTAAATTAGTCCATTGGTCCATCTAGTCCAATATTGTCAACAACACCTCTCAAAGGTTTCAGGCATGGATTCTGTCCTAACCCTAAAGGGAGGTGCTGGGGATTGAATCTGGGACCTTCCACATCCAAAGCAGCTGCTCTATTTCCAAGCTATGGCCCCTCTGTCATATTTGAAATGGTAAAACTTTAATTTAGTGTGCTTTTCACAAGACCACTGTACTTGTAAAGTTGATTTGTTCTGAATCTTTTTTCAAAGAGTATAAAGCATTCATGTCAAGTGCTGAGCACAGTAGACACTTTTTGATCAAAGTAAAGCTTTCTTTCATTACACTGTATTTTTCCCATAGATCCACTATAAGTGAGACATATAGCCTTGCATCAGCTTTTGCATGACAGATGTTTTTGAAAGCTAAAAAATCTGGTCACTGTTTTTATTCTTTTCTTTGCACTGACTCAAATGTACTTCCCCTGAAATCCTGGGAAAGAAGAATAAAGGTTTTGTATCTTCAGAAAAACCATATTCCATCCTTTGTCATAACTAAAGGTTCCATCTTTTTGTGAGTAATGCAAAAATGAGTCCAAACGAGTCCAATTGGACAAATGGATGATTATCAAGGAGCAGGAGCGCAGCCTAGCTATCAAATAGATATTTTGTTTTTTAAAGGGAATCTGTTCATAAAAGCATTTTAAGAAGTCTGATTACTGCTTTATGGAAGCTATTTCTAGTAGTACTAACAACTTGATTGATCTAAGAATGAGCTTATTGAGATGTCCTCACTCTTGTTGCAACCACACCATCGGAATACCCTGCAAGGTGATATATGGAGAAGTTTAAATAGTTGAGGCCTGGACTACTGAGTTGGTAAACGTTTCTTGGTGGCTCCCAGGAAATCTTGTTTTCTTTACTCTTTCCCAGTAGGAACACATCTAATGGTTTATCTTCCAAAACTTTGAATATTTATTAGCTAATCAAAGTATCCATAATGAACTAAGACAACGTTAAATTGGCAGTTCTTGACAGTTGTCGTGGATAGTTGTACATTGGCACTAGAAAGGTGAAATTTGTATTGTATTTTATTTTCTAAAAGATCCTTGCTGTTGCTTTACTCATCCCCTTATATGTGAAGTTCAAAGGTAAGTGCTTATCTTGGTGTAGCCAAAGCAGCAGCATCCAAAAACAAGAGGGAGATATCAAGAGGCTAATGAGAAATCCAAGGTTTGCAGAAACCGGCCAGAGAGCTTCGGCTATAGGGCGGTATAAAAATGCAATAAATAAATAAATAAATAAATAAAACAAAAGGGAAGAAATCTATGAGAACAAAAGGCATCCAAATCAACCCAATGTGGATTGAGCACGCTCAGTGACCACAGAATCCTCAGTGATTGTTGGTGTGGGGATCAAAAATAGTGGAGACAGGGAATGGAATATCTTGGGAAAGAACATAGCTGGCTGGGTGTAACACTAAATGGGAGTGCTCAACATGGCAACGTTTTCTTGCGGGTCCATTCCATTTGTATTTTATAATTTTGATACTGGTCTATGGCCAACAAAAACTAAGACCATCCTTCAAATTCTTTTTAATACCACAAGTGCACAATATCTATACAGATATTAGAGCATATACCTATTAATAAATTACTTCAGTTTTTAATAAAATGTCACTGAAAGTCCTATGGGGCTACAATATAAACATAGACTTTTGTGTGAACAAGAATAGCACTCTCTTCTTTGCAGTTGGGAAAGCTCCTCATTTGCAATCACATTCCCTGATATTGTACAGAATGCCTATGTGCTCCATCACACCAGTGATTTAGTGCACTCTCACCATGCCTGGTGTGTGGATTTGCAGCACGGTACTCACATGATGCCATGCCTATCCTACAGACACTCCGCCTCTTCCCCAGCCTTTCCTAGAATACTAAAAGTCTGGATTATTTTCCCTAAGCACAATTAATGCACCCCAAGCCTTCATGTAGTTTTAAAGGAACTGGGGGCTTGAATGGATTGCATCTGGTCCTGGCAGGGAAAAGCGATTTCTCCCAGCAGCCAGCTCCAAGGTTCAATATAAAACCCAACCTTGCATCCCAGGCTCAAAAGCCTTTTTTTTAAATCATGCAATGCTTGAAACTCTGCAGAGACAGGATTGTACTCTCTCGATGCCCCCAAAGAGCCAGACTAAAGGATAGTTCAATTTTTGACCAGCAGAAAGGCGGTCTGGTTGAAGTACTCATCCAACAGGACCAGACTGGAGGGAGAAAGAGAAGGGAAGAGGTGGAGGGAAGGGGAGAGTGAAGGAACGAAAGAGCAGCTATTCAGGTGAAAGGATCATAAGCTTGACATGCTACTGCCTCAGAGGTAAAAAAAACACAGAGGCAAATGAGGGAGGGGAAATTAGGTGTGATGGAGGTCTATGTGCCTCTTCATTGAAGCTCAGATGTGACCAATGTTGACATTTTCTCTTTTCCATCTGTCCGGATTTCTGAAACTCATAAGAAGGCCTTCTTAGTGATGGTACCTGAGCCCGACTGTGGAATGCTCTCTCCCTGGAGGTTAGACTGGGGCCATCGCTGGTGAGCTTTCTGCACCAGGTGAAAACAATCCTTTTTCAACAGACCTTTTTATCAGATGGATTTGGCCTATGCATTATAGCAAGGTGGAGATGCGGATGAGATTTTGATACTAATCAATTGCTGTGAATTTTTATTGATTTCATTGTGATAGTTTGTACTACAATAGATTATAGTGGTTTATGTTTGGTACTGCTTTGAGCAATCATCAGTCCTGACAAACCATCACCCTGTATGTTTGGAGATATATTCTGGTACATTCCAATAACTGATCCCACCTGCCTAGATTTACCACCACAGACTTTTGGGTCACAGTTAAAGAAAAACCTTCTGGTAGTAATATGCCCCCTTTGGGTTTACATTTGCAATGTCCCTTATAAAGACACAGAATGGACCTTTTAGTATCACCTTCTGAAAGTATCAACTCTATAGGAAGCTCTATGGTCCTTCTCTGTTCGCCTCTGTATTTTTCTATGTCTGTTTGTATGAATCTTCAACTCTTCAAGACTTGGTTTGGGACTTTATATTCCTACCAATGCCTTCCATCTACAATTTGTGGCTAGTCTGGTATGATTAACAGTATAATCCTATACATGTTTACTGAGAAGTCTAGATATGTAGCCTAAGGTTGTAGTCTTGTTTCCACTTTAAGGTTGTAGTCCTGTTTCCACTTACCTGGGATTAAGTCCCCCTGAATTCAAATGGACTGCCTTCTGAGTACACATGTATAGAATTGCACTGAATGTCTTTTTTGTAGAACTCATTCAACATACAGTTAAATATTTCCTCATTAAAATACTATGTTAAAGTGAAGCAAGATAATTAGTACTTATCTGTAGTTAATTGCCAGTTGTGAATATTTTATGTTATTGTATCAGCAGTGACACCTGCTAAACCCCACTAAAATGACTTTCATGAGGAATGACAGGTGAAAAAAATATTGAAATTGATTTTTGCTGCATAATTTTATTTTGGATTATATTATTGTACTGCATACCTATTGCTATATATGTGGATCAATATGATATCTAAACACTTCTTATTTGTTGGGCTTATCAATATCTTTAATCATACTCTACTGCAGACAATTCCCTGATGCTACATTCATTTTAGTTCCCAGTGTACAATTTAATAGATTTCTATAATACTGTGAAGATCACCAAAAATGTTTCCCTTTTCTAGATAAATTTTTTTTAAACATCAAAAATAAGTAAGAATTTTTTATTTTATTTTTCCTTTGCACCATGGGCTCTTTGTACAATGGGCAGAATTACTGGTTAGTACTAGTAGATTTCTTTTCTTTCTTGTTTCTTTTTTGGTAGTAAATATAAGATACTACCCCTTCTCAGTCATTACGCATGCTGATGGTGAACAGATTGCAGGGCAAATAAAAAAATGGTCTGTAGAGTCAACATATTGACTAGGGAAATCTTTTCTTCAATTTGGCTTCATTAAACCAAACCTACTATTTCCATTAAATGCTTAGTTTATTATTGCTAATGAAAATATGCATTAATTATCAAATAAGGGATATCATTAGTATCATGAAATCAAGTCTCGTGGGATTCTATAGGAACAAGGCAGAGTCTCAGATATGATATCTAAAGGGAATAAATTATTTTCTGATGATTTCATTTTAGGTGTCTTAACATATTATGAAAAGCCATTTGTGTGCTTTTTTTATGAAGAGCCATTTAAGTGAAGAATAGAATTGACAGCTCTACAAACCTTGCCTGAGTGGAACTGTCCACTCACATTAGTTAATCTTTTTCAAATTGTGTTTGACTAAAACAAAATCTACCTTCACATACTTTGGTAAAGGTTCTAAACTAGCACTTGGCAGCAAAGTTGGTTTTTCATTTGCATGGAGTGTGAGATCTAGACATCTTAAAGGTTCTTTTCTGGTTTTCAAGCTGTAAATCCATATTGTCAAATGAAAGAAAACACATCTATATTTTTGAATAATGTATCACATATACTAAAGGGATAAACTATATTTATAAAAGAGAAAGACAAATAAAAAATAACTGAGGAGATTAATTGCGTAAATGGCAAAATGTTTCTCTTTACCTCTTTTAACTTTACAAGACTTTTTGTCCGGCTGAAGAAGATAACCTTCCACACAGCTGCAGATATATGATCCCTCTGTATTTCCACAAGTTTGGCTACAGATCCCATAGAGATTACATTCATTTAAATCTGAAGGGAAAAGTAAAATAGTTTAATTATAAACAAGTATCAGATTACACAAAGAGTTTTGCATACAAAGCATTTTTTGGTCTACATATCAAATGTTCTTTTAAAACAAAGCACTTCTTGAATTTCAAACCAAACAATACATGTGAGATCAGTAACATTATGTATTAGTCTAACCAGTACTATGAAAATAAATAAATAATGGATACCTCATATGCAGTAAGGTCTGTGGGGCTGTAGTCTGATGGACTGCCCCACATCTGCCTTCCTGGACCCCATTTGCTGAGCCATGGTGTGCTTGCAGACCCAAAGAAGCCACTTGCCCCTTACCAAGCTGCCATTTTGTGCAACAATTGTGGCTCTGGCATTTCCAGGAAGGAAATGTTGCATAAATGGTGGCTGAAAAGTGGTCATTTATGCAACATTACAGGCATGAATGGAGCATTCACACCTGTAATTTTGCGTAAATGGCCCCTGGCCACCGGCCGCCATTTACACAACACTCCTTTCCCGGAAATGACTGAGCTGCCATTGTTGTGCAAAATGGCACCTCAATAAGAGGACAGACAACACTGCTGCTTTGTTGGGCACTCAATGAGCTGTCCAGAAGTTTGCACATCGCTGCAAGCAGGGGCAGATGGCAGCAATGGCTCAGCAAGCACCTGACAAAGCTGAGCACTGGTGAGTCTGCCCATTGCTACTCATAAGACCTTCACAGGAATCAGGAAATATCCTCCCTACACACATTTCAGCCTCAGGGCCAAATTCCATTTTGGAGAAGTACTCAGGATCTGAATTGCGGTGGTGGGAGGAGCCAAAAGCAAAAGGTGTAGGAGAAAAAACACCAATATATTTTAGCTTAAGGCCGCAATCTAATTGTGATGATCATATGAGGCAGAATGAATGAGACTGGAGAGGCTTCAGGATAGCTCGTATCCTGGTCACTCCAGTTTCCTCCGTTCCCAGGCCCAACAAAACAACCCCTTTTCCCCTTCTCCAAAGTTGTGTTTCTAACCTCAGAGAGGCAGCTGACACAGTTCTTTTAGTACCGGCTGGGAAGGGAGTAGGAGCACCAATTCACAGCTCTAGGGTTAGAGCACTGTTTCCGACCACGGATCTGGGAATTTAAACTATCCTGTGGCTGCTCAGATGCTGTCTAGGGATAGGCCCATAGACTCATTTCCTCCTCCTCTTACTGCCAGTAACTAAGCCTTAGGAGAGGTATTTCAACCTTTTAGAATGGGGAAAAGCTGCACAAAAGCTGAGAAACCACCAAATAATCAGTGGTTGGAGGAAAAGAGGGTGAGGCCAGAGGAAAGATGACCTGCTTTCAGCATGCTAACATATTAATGGCAATTCTCGTTACTAGACTTCAGTGTGTGATGTATATATTAGTCCATCCTGACCAAGTGGAATGCATTTGCCAAGACAGGGAGCAGATAATTTAGGGCTTCTCGTAAAAGAATACTAAAAGAATGGATTCAGCCATGATTATTTCACTTGTTGCTGAAAAAGCATTTGATGAAATTATACACTTTATTTTTGTAGATTTAAAATAGAGGCTAATTCAACCCAAAATGGTATTTTGTGTATATAGGACACCACCACCATTTGTTCAAATGATGCTGTCAAGCTCTGATTGATGCTGGTGATGTAATGCGGACAATGCCTCGTTAAGGCACATGATGTGGCCATGCTTGGTGCGGGCTTTTCTCTGGCTGGAAGTAATTGCTCTAATAAATGTTGTTCTTGAAAAATCTGTGGTAGTTGTGGATCTTCATGCACTTCAAAATTATATTCCTGTGATGTGGGTATTAGCAGATAGACAACAAAAGTGGACTCTGAGAGCCGTTGCATTTGCAAACAGTCTCATGCTGCAACCTTGGAAAGATAAACATCTATCACCTATCATCTAATGGCCTGAACATCTTACTGGTTTTTCTGCATTTTAATGTATATCCTACAGTCGACAGTTACATCTGGATAGTTATTTAAACTGATTACTTATATTAATGTATATATTTGAAATAAAACTGGTAATACTTTTCTTCCTTTTTAATTCTTTATATTAATGTTGTTGGGAATGTTTGTTGTTAATGGATGTGTGTTTGGTCATGTTCTTTCTTCTCTCTCTCTCTCTCTCTCTCTCTAATTCTTGACAAAGGATTTAATAGTCAATTGTACAGTGTCAGCAACAATGCTACTGAGAGAAAGGCCGCATTCAGACAACAACATGTCAAAGGTGGGGTAATAATCAACTCAACAGTTGTTTATCTAGGGGTACTCCCCACACAATATGATAATAATAAACCATGGTGTGGATTAGGAGCAGCTTTGAGTTGACAATTTGTCCACACTGAGTTGACTCACTCATCCGCCACCCTCTTTCACCCTTCAGTCCTCCCGCTAGTATCCTATCAGCCATTGCTGCCAAAAATCTATCTTATCAACTGGACTACATCGACAACCACTGCTTTGAACAAGCTTGCCTTGTGACTCTGTAGCTGACGAAATAACCAACGGTGGCAGAAGAAATATCCAATGATGCTCTGCACACATGATAACCAATGGTTGTTCAAATAGCCAACTCTGCACAACGTTGGTTATTTGTGTTGGTTATTTCAGCCAAATAACCAACCTTTGGTTAAAAAGCTCCTTCCATGCAACACAATAACCCATGGTGGGTTAAATAACCAGCCATTGACTATTTAAACCACTATTGGTCATTGTTTTGCCTGAACCCAGTCAGTGACTCATCAGTCCTCTCCTCCAGAATACATAAGCTTTTTAATGTCTCTTACCTAACTTACTTATAGTTTCCTTAAACGCCTACTTTTTGATCTCTTCTAGCACCCTGAGCCAAAGTAACATTCTGCTTGACTATTTACTGTTTTCTCACTTAACCTTGTCTAGCATTTAATTCCATTTATTCTATCAAAAAGATCCTCCTATTAGAGTGACTCATCACTTCATACAAGTGTGCATTTTGAACAGATGTACACATCCTTTGTGGTCCTGAGGGCTGCATCAGGTGTCTGCTATGGTGGCAGGGGCCACACACATTCTCAAACTATTCACACACACACCACTCACACACATCCCAAACCATACACACACCACTCACACTCACCCCAACAGCAACAGATCTTGGTCGTGCCACAACAGCATCTGTTCCATGTATCAAGGTGTTTAACCTCTTCCCCTCTGCAGCCCTCTCACCAAAAAAGTGAGAGGAAAAACACCCTAGAACCAGGCTTTATGGTTCCTGCCATTCAAGCCTTGTTTCTAGGGCATCCCTAGAGCTGGCAGGAATTTCCAAGTGCTGTCTCCTAGGATGCTCCAGGGACACTTCAGGAATGAGGCTTCTGTAGCAGGAATCATAGAACCTATTCATAGAGCATTTCCCCCTTTATTCCTTTTTTTCAGCAGCAGCAGCAGCAGCAGTAACAGCAAAAGGTCTGGGGGACTGAGGGCTGCTAGACAAGGTTTAAGGGGTTGCCTTTTACCCACAGATTGAAAACATTAGAATAATATTTAACCTCTATAAGGTCTTCTGAAACCAGGATTAGATCCCATATTCACAGTTCAGTGAAAGCAACTTAGTTAGCTTCTGCCCTCATGGAATCTATCTCAGGCTCAAGTGCTTTAACAGAATATAGTAATGTGGTTATTTTACCTTGGCAGGTTTTCCCATTGATGCCAACTTCATATCCTTCCCCGCAGTAGCATCCAGTTCCATTCCTGGATATAGCACATTTGTATTGGCACTGCATTTGTTGACATTTTGGTAACAATTCTGCAAGGAAAGATAGCAAAACATGAGCAAAGCAGAGATATTTTATGTTATTTCTACAGCAAATTCTTGTTCAGATGAAGAAAAAGTAAATGGCTAAACCACAGAGCGAAGGCTAGACATTCACAAACCATGCTGTGTTGACTCTCTTGCAAACATGCTATTCCTAACACAAATTAGGAAGTCTTCAGTTAATAGTCTTACCTCCCACCACCTATAAAGGAGAAACCTGAAACCTATCCCACTGACATGGGAAAAACAAAAGGGCAATAAGTAGGTTCATCTTTAGAACCATACTGGCTATTTTTCTATTATTGCTAACATCAGTATGTTTGTATTCCAGATTTTTATGGTCCCTTCAACTCTTGATGAACAAGTAGGGATTTTCTGCTTTTTATGAGAACTAAATGCTTTGGTAATATTATACTTATTCTGTTTATGGTTATGTTAGCTGACTGTTTCCAAGACCAATTCAAGATGGTGGGTTTGGCCTTTAAAGCCTTAAATGGTTTGGGATGGCATTATCTGAAAGACCACTTATACCATATGAGCCTGCACAAACAATAAAATCAGCTTTGGGCATCCTGCTTTCTGGCTTGCCAACAAAGGCCATTTAGCTAGAGGGTAGAGGTACAGGGCTTTTGCAGTAGTGACAGTTAACTGTAAAATACCATTAGCTGTAAAACAAAAACAAAAGATAAAACCAACAACTTGATCTGTGCTCAGATCTACTTACAATCTGGAACATTTTTAAAAACCAAAACCAAAACAGAATAAGCACAGCTATGGCACCATTAGCAACAGTTGTAGATGATCCTGAATTTCATAAAGAATATTCAAAAGTTTGTGATTAGGGGAAAAAAGATTAAACTATAAAGATTCAGAAATAGAAATATAGTATTTAATTATAATATAATAAAATAAAGATTAGATGGGATGCCAGTCATTTATACGATTCAAATATTTTCAGGTGAGAGCTTTTTTGACAGAAGGAGGGAAATCACATTTTTTTACTGTTACATTCCCCCCCACTTCTGTCCCACGTTACTTCCTCTTTCATCACATGGGGAAAGAAAGAGATAGTAAACAACGACCACATGGCCCATTCAGTGGGTGTTTTTCTCGCGCTGCTTTTCCTGTACACAGCAGGAAATGGCGGCATGTTTCACTTCCAAAAAATAAAACAACAAAAGGATTTACCAGTGTCTATTTTGTTGCAGAAAGAAGACATGGAGGAGCAGGAGACATGTGGGACGTGGACAGCGTCCTCAAAAGGACTCACGACAAACCGTGACGAGCGTGCGATAAAACGCTCATCTGATGATGTTCATTTGAACAAGCAAATTAAGGGAAGGAATTTGAAAGGACAATAAAGACCATGGAAAACATTTGTTATCGAAAATATATAAAATGCTTCTAAAATTTGGATGTGAGATGGTGCAGGGAAAAGAGTATATGATTAGATGGGCACAGGATGTGGGAGACAATATTCATATTGAACTTTGGGAACATTTGTGGTTGAGATCATTTTTCCCCTCTGCGTAGAGAAAATCGTTTCAAAATGATGTATGCTGGCATGCAATTCCTTTGAGATGGTTTGATTGAATGGTGTTTGTTATTTCTACCTTTTGTAATTTGTAGAAAAGAAAGAAAATCAATAAAATTCATGAACTGGGGGGAGAACCTCCTCCACTTCAGATATACATAGACCTCATCACTCCTGTGTTGTTGTTGTTGTTTTTAAAAAACTTTCAAGACACAGATATTCCAATGTGTTTGGTTGAACTGCACTGAACTTTTAAAAAAATAGATGCTTCTGTTTGAGTGTAAATTGTAGTTGTATTGTCATGCGTTTTAGATGAACACATGACAATAAAACTATATAAACCGTATAAGGCATATGCACCACTATGTAAAGACAGAACACTATGAAAGGCAGTTTTAAAATGTTATAAATAAATAAAGTGGCATTGCTGCCATGGCCAGAATTGGGGAGGGGCAGCAGTAAATCAAAACCAACCAAAGTTACAGTCAGGTTATCTATTTAGCCTGTCATAAATGACTATATTGCTGTTTACATAACATAGTGCCAGAGTTAACTATAGCTAGTTGAACAGCAGTTTCTGTCATTATTCTTTCAGCCCTTGTGTCAGCATTAACAACTTCATCACACTGGAGAGAAGATAATTTAGTCTATAATTCCAACAAAGAAAGCAAAGCCCAAATCAGAAAAATCTGTTTTAAAATGGAGTGCAGGCAAGGCAAGAGATATAGGCTGCCTCTACAAGAGGCATTTAAAGCTCTTTCAAGGCGCATAAATTTTTTTACCTCTACAAGAACGGAGCACAAATCGGGCATAGAGGCGCATTTTCTCTCCGATTATGCACATTATCGAATGCACGTTAAATAGCGAGTTTTATTTTGCTCTGGCCATTAAAGCGCATTTTGACTATGTGAACAAGCGATTCTCCGCATTAACTACTTGTAAAGTGCATTTGAAACAACCAGTAAGGTCACCAGTTGAGTGCTCAATTACCTCCTGCATACAAGCATTTACGATAAAGTGCTTCAGCAATTATGCACATAATCAGCTAACCAGGCGTCAAACGGAATCCATCTAGAGGGGCCATATTGAAGCAACCATAGACCAGCTGTTTATTAGCGCTGTGCACAAACACCCAACTTGCCTCGGAGGCCATTTTGGAGCCTCCAGTATGGCTGTCATGTTACGCCGGTTCTTTTCTGGGAAACCAGCCAATATACTCCTTATCTCAGGAATGTCTGGGAATAAGGCCAGCGGTCACACTGGAGGGTTTTTTGTTTATTAACAAGAGATTAACCCCGGTAGAGATTGGAGTGCCAAAACCTTCCAACTCACAGAGCAACAGTGCAAGGTCCAGAATCTCCAGTCCAGGGTCTAATGTCAGAGTCCACAGTCAGGGGCCAGCCAGAGAGACAACAAGTCCAAAGTCCAGAGTCCAAGGTCAAGCCAAGTAGTGAGAAAGTCCAATTTCCAGAGTCAAGGGTCAAGCCAGGTAGTCAGAAAGTCCAAGGTCCAAAGTCAAGGGTCAATCCAGGTAGTCAGTCCATGATCTAGGAACAAGAAGCAGGCAGGGACGCTAGAGGCCATGTATGTCAGTTGTTTCCAGCAAAGAACTGCCTCCCCTCTGAGTCCTTTTATGCCTTGCCTGAGCCTGTACTCGCCCTTCCCCAGCTGTCTCGCATTACTGAGCTTATCTACTTAAGGTCAGCGTCTGCTGTGCTGAGTTTCTGTAATCACAAATCCGTCTTGTTGGTCGAATCTGCTCCACATGGTTCAGATGCCGCCTTTGCTGAGGAGTTAAAGGACGAACTTCTTCGGGCCCAGAATCTTCCTCGTTGGAGACAAGGGGTGGAAGAGGATGGCTTTCCTGGGGCTTTTCTGAGGAACCGGCATGTCCCTCCTCCTCCTTCTCCAACGCTGCCTCTGGTAAGTCCTGGGGAACGGGTAAAGCTGCAGCCTCGTGAACTTCATCTTCCTCCTCAGAGGAAGATTCCTCAGATGGGGCCATGACAAAGGCCCCTATTTGACTTGGAGTACTTTGGGGGGCATCCACCTCACCTCCGCACCGAAGTAAGATTCTCTCCCCCCCCCCCAAAGCGAGTCAGCCTTGCATGTTCCTGGGTGCTGGCCATGTGGCCAGCACCCAGGAAAACTTTGCACAGTGCTGACCGGGAGTCCAATGATCTCCTGATTCCCCTTTCCCCACTCACATCCCCCTCATCCCCTATGCACAGTGCCCTTGCACCTCGCTGAGACTTACCTATAAATTGTGTCCTCTTCCCAGAGAGTTGAGCTGAGATTTAAAGTTAAGCTTATGGCAGCTCTCTGTTTTTACTATATCTTTGGATGCAAACTACGATGGCCATAAGGGGTCATTCCTCTTTATGGCAGCCATAAGTTTGTGGCCATTGATGTAGTAAAAACAGAGAGCAACCGTGAGCTTAACTTTAAACCAACACTCGGCCCTCTGGGAGGAGGACACAATTTACAGATAAGTCTCAGTGCTGGACAATGGGGGGAGGTGAATGGGGAGGGGGAGAAAGAGGGAGGTGAGTCCAATGGACACATGGCTGGCCTTGCTTTCTGGAGGTTAGCAGCCCAGCGCTGCTCCGAATTAGCCCGAGGTGCCCCAAGGCTTCGGTAGTGATCTGCTTCAGCCTTGGGGCACCTCGGACCAACTTGGTATTGATTCAGAACCAGGCTGAGGTGGGCCAATTCAGGGATTTGGCCCAACGTGGTGTTCAGCACTACTGTTCATAGTATGGAAATGCTCTTATGAATATTCTGGCATAGATGGAGACTACAGTTTGGCATTTCTGCTTTTATTCATATCTTTAGGACTTCCTTGAAGATGATGAGCTTCCATTTTGCTGAAGGTTCATTGAACTCAAGACAGCATACATAATCCCCTCCTCCTCTCCATTGTATCCTCACAACAAGAACAGGTAGGTTGGGCTGAGAGTCAGTGACTGTCCAAAGTCACACAGTGACTTTATGGCCAAGTGAGGACTAGAACCCAGATCTTCTGACTCACAGTCCATTACTCTAGCCACTACACCATACTGGCTCCCATTATCTGTACATTTCTGAAATTGTGGTATGTTCCACATACAAAGTGTTCAACAATATACACACATTTTACAATTGTACAAATAAAATTGCACACATTTCTAAAATGTAGATATACCCACTTCAGTCAATGGGTGAATGTGGCCCAAAATATATACATTTAAAAAAGCACACAGAAATGAATAGATTAATGTGTTCATTATGAAAAATGTGTATGAATTTCAGTATAGATTTTGTAATTATTGTTATTATAGGTTGATGTGGAAACATGTGGCAGCTTAAATTTTAATGTGGATTCTGAGAGCTTTCAATTGTGTTATTGATTTAAACTGCTAAACTGTTTAAACTGTTTTACGATTTTATTGTAAAGCGCCACAATGCCAGAAATGTTGAGGCACCGCTATAAAAATGTTTTAATAATAATAATAACAATAATAAACAGGAGAGAGCAAGATTGACCAACAATCTTGGCAAGACCAGGACTGACAGATCTTGGTCTTGCCAAGTCAAACAATCAAGGCAAGTTATCTTTAAGCTGCACCTGCAGTGAGTTGAATTGAGCTCAAGGCATCTTGTATAAGAATATGGTAGTGTAAGGGATATTATGTGAAATCTTCCTGACCAATTTGGCTCATTTTTTTGTTGTAAACTGAAGGTTGAACAGTGTAGACATGCAGAAAATTTTGAAAGTTTGAAAAAGTTCAGTGCTCAAGCTTTAATAGCAATTAATTCATCTGTGAGAAACAGACAGGGCAGCCCTTCCACCAGTGGGATGAGGGGCAGCCCTGCTCAGCCAATCAGTGTGGCATGGAGGCAGGCCCTGGGTGCAGCTGTGGTTAGGCTGTTATCACCAGTGGTAAGTGGGATGGAGACAGTTAACTGGGGCGCATGAGGGAGGGAGCTGGTTCACACTGCATGCAAATTTCAGAGGGGGGAATTCCCTGTGCATGGACCACATATGCATTATTCATGAAACCCTCTGTGTTAAGGGGGACTGAGGGGCAAAAAAATCAGGAAAGGGGCAGACTACTTAGTACCCATGGCAACATGGGCTTTACCCTAGTGTTAAATAATGGATCTTCTATTGGCATGCAAATGTTAATAAAATATTGGGTGTTATTTACTTCACTCTACCATGGAAATATATCACTGAAGCAAGACAACAAACCCATCCAAGTACAACAGGAATCTCCATACTGAAAGCTTATGAAACACAACAAAAATATTATGATAAAGCCATCATCACACAAATACTTTCTTGTTCGTAGTAAATCTGATTTCCACACCTGTCATCCCAAATAAAGTGGATGGACTGTCAAAAGCAATTTTGATTTCCAACCAAAAGTCTTTTAATATGTTCTGATATTTTGTTTTGTTTTATTTTAATTTAATTTGTTTTTTTGCTGAAGGAAAAAACAAAATGAGTTGGAAGACTGCTGTTTAAGCAAGTTTATCCTTTCATAATCTCTTGGTAGTTTACATAATTCAAGGCTAAAAACTTCCTGCAGATAGATTGTAAAATAAGCTTAGAATGGCTAGAACAGGGAAAGATTCAGTTGGACACTGGCTTAAAGAAATTAGGCATGCTTTAGAAAAATAAATCTGGTTATTACAGTTTAACATTGGGATCCTTTCAAAGCCATTATCACTATTATCACTGACTTAAACCATTATCACTGTTAAAATGCTATTTTAGATTTGTTGCTATTATTCCTGTAGCAGGCTCTAAGAGTTATATCTTTAAGAGAGCTGAATATGACTGGTAAATATATTTAGGAGTCACAATTATTGAAGTGTTAGCTAATGTTTATTCTTCTGAGAAACAAAAAGTGTATTCCTCATTATACTCATAGCTGTTTCCTTCAGATAATAATAAGTAGCTTCTAAATTAATATGCTGCCTATTCATTATCCTGGGCAGCCGCCTACATATGATTTTCTTCTAATATTTTTGAGAATAAATTCAGAATTTACTGGAAGACCAACAAGCTGTTTGTAGTATGCTTTGTTCATTTTCTGTCCTTGTCAATTATGCTCTTCCTAGAGCAATCACCAAAATTTGGTCTAAAGTAGCATTTGAACTAAAATGTGTGTGCATTTGAATGTATGGGGCTCTTTAAATTCAAAGGGTAATTACATTTCTCAAATGGGTTCTGTAAATCTTTAGGTTGTTGCCAAAATTGTCCTAAACTGAAATACAAAGCAAGTTTGGAAGATTTTCCTTAAGTACAACATCTGATAAATTTTATGAAAACCAAAAGAATAATATACATTCTGAAGATGCACTCAACAAAATTACATACATTACAGTTTAATAGGAAATATTTTAACACATTTGCAAGCCACGACTTTGCACCTCTGTTTAAGAAAGTGAGTGGAAAAAACCCTAGGTCTACTGCCTTTTCTACTGGGTATTTATCTCCCTTCACTGTTATGGGCCTATTGAAATGCAACATAGTTGCCTCCATCTACTTGGCCACTTGAATATGCTGCAGTGACAACCATCACCAGTAACAAAGGCTTTCATCTCCTCCATGGCAGACCTCATTCTTATGATTCGTGGTTCCTTTACAGCAAGTACAGGCAGCCTTTTTGGGCCATGGGCACATTTGGCCATTTCAGAAAGTGTCCTGGGCACCACCACAAAATGGCTACCATGAGAGGACAAATAACTTGCAGAAACCATTGTGTACAAGGCAGAGCTGGTGTTTCAGAGCTTCCATAAGGAAATGCATGGATTGCAGGGGGATGCAAGGGATAAGACACCTTGGTGGAGGCCAAGAAAGGTTCCAAGGGCACATTGGTGCCTACCCCTGCTTTACAGCTTGCTTGGCTCCTTTAAATGTTTTGCCTGAAGATTAGAGAGTATTTATGTTCCTTGTCCTTCTGTTACGTAGTGGCCACCTTTCTATTAAAGAGCCACCAGAGGATGTAATAGCTCAAAAATGCTATTGATGTTTCTCTCCAACCTCACTTTACAGCACAAAAGAACTCAATGATGTAAGTTAGATGAAGAGTCAGTGAAGAGCCAGTAGAAGAAAGGGTCACCCAATGAAACTCACTGTCAGTAGGATTAGGATAGACCAAAATGTTATTAACTCTTTATCGCAAGATGCGGTGATGGCCAGGAGCTTAGATGTCTCTGATAAGAAATTAGACAGATTCATGGTCATGGAAGTCAGGTCAATCAATAGTTAGTGGCCACCACAGCTACATGAAATATCCAGATTCAAATGCAGATGCTGGAAGGAGGGCAAACAAAGCCTTTATCTCTTGCCTGAGGGGTGTTCAGAGCCATCTTAGCTGGCCAAGAATGAAAATGGGATGCTGCAGTAAATGGAGCCTTGGTCTCATCCAGCAGAGTTCCTCTTATGTTCCATTCATTTAGCTTTATGCTTGAGAAATGTTCCTGAGGAGTTTGCAGTAGCTTCTTGTATTATTCCTGTAACTACTTTGTATGCTTGGCACATTTTCTCAGTTAAAACACATCAGGAATCTCTAGCTTTCACTAAGCTCTGTTACTAATTAAAAGATCTAGCAATTTTATTCGTCAGTCAGTTCTCGCTGTCTTATCCTCACTCAACGAGCCTCGTCTCTCATAACAAAGTCTTTATTGATTTAAGGCAACCTCTCTCTGGGCTCACGAATCTGCACACTTAAAGTGTCTTTTCATAAAAAAAAAAATGGGGAGGGGACAGAGAGGTAAATTGCCAATCGATCATTTACTAAATCAAGTGCTTCATCTATTCAATGATTACTAATAAGTTTATTTTAATAACGAGACTCTTAACATCCCCACCCACTCACAATTTTTCCCCCAGAGGATAAAAACAAACAGGAAAATTCTAGCTAATTATTATCCCTTCTTAGCTATTTCAACAAAATAGGTATGAAGCAAGGGTTTGCATTTATATATGTCTTGCCTCCAGAAATCGTTTATTTATACATGTTAACGTTAAACACGTCAGTCATTATATTCGAATATCAGCTGATTGTTTTGCAAGGTTGAAATCAGGTATCACAGAAAGAGGATTTTCAGGTGTCAAATCTTTTATCACAGGTAAACACAGAACCCTTGTTTGGGCATAATATTAAACATGGGGTCTCCCATGTGGTAACTATGGGCACTGATGTGCCTGCAGACACTTCTACTGGAACCTGCCATGCTTCTTGTCCTTCCTGATTTTATTTTAAGACATTTTAAAAAAATTTTTTAGAAAAAGTGCTGGCCTCCATTTATACAAGTGTCTCAGGGAGGTGGGGGCTCATGGGCCCCGGGGACATTCTTAGAAAATAAAAAAGATAGATGGCTATATCCCAGTATGCCCAGCCACCAGAATAAAGAAAAGGTATGCTGGGGGACTAGAGGGCTGGGGAGTGAGATACTTTGCCTGTAATTTGAGTATATGCATGGTTTGCATGTGTGGCATGTGTTTTGCTTGGATTTGTGTGTGTGCTTTGTATTTATTGTGTGTGGTGTGGGTGGGGATGTTTGTGTTTCTCTGAACATCAACAATTTGCCTGCTCTGACATTGGTATTTTGTTGCCCTTTCTTGGGCAAATGTATAATTTGGGGCTCAGGTCGTGTATTTCTGTGTTGTACTCCATTTCTTTGTGAAGTTATTTGCTCTCATCAGTTTTCCTTCTCTGCAGTGGCCGTCGGGAGCGGAAAACTGTAGTTTCAAAAGAGTGCTTTGGAATTCAGAGCCTATCTCTACCTTGTACTTAGGTTCTTGGCCAAGTTCCTTTTTTTTAACTCTCACAATTTGTTTTTTGGGAAATCATTGCTTTGCAGCTGATCATGCCCCACCCCTGGGAGCCATGGGCAAGCTTCCCATAGCAGCCATTTTGTGAGAGAAAATTTTGAGCTGTCTCAAAATTCCAGATGTGCCCACCATTCCAAAAAGGTTGGAATCCCTGGTGCTAAACTAAAATTTAGAGTTACTTGTTCAATCATGGGCCCAGATTTATGAAACTAGCTTTTTAACAAGTCAATAAAACATGCTTGAGATTAATTACAGTTTAAGGATGGACACAATGCTAAGCTGTGGTTAATTGAAAACTGAAGGAAAGCTTTTGATCCCTTCCTCCTGGCCACCCCAAAGAGGGGAAGGAGCAGCGCATGAGTCCAAAACTTATTCACATAATGCTAAACCACAGTTTACCATTAATCTGAATAAGAATTAAAAAAAAACATAAATGAAGCTTTCATGAGTTAAAAGCCAAGTAACATACAATAAGCATGCAAATTCATATATCCATGGGACCTTCATATATGAATTTACACTTAATTGGACATTCCCAAATGTGTCCTTTCATTTGTGAAGAAATTTCATTTCCACCTTTCCACATCCATAGATACCCACTGGAAGTCCATGGGGTATCCCCCCCCACACACACACACCGGTTTTGCTTTCTAAACACCTCATGTGAATGCAGGAATCTAGTTTGTTTTCACTTAAAATGCTATGAGCATTATAGCAGAGAGAGGCACAAATTCATTATTGAGAGATATCTCACTCAAATGTCCACTGTCCCTACTCCTTTCCATGATTCCCAGTGTATCTAAGAGGTTGTGTGTTTAGGCTTCAATGGAAAAGAAAGTGGACAGAACTAGACATACGGATGGTTTGCCATAACACTTGTCCAGGCCACAAGGACAACAATGTGAACATGGCAGATTACCAAAGTATTCTATCTTCAGTATTTTGCAGCAGAAGGCTCTCTGAGTTAGGTAAACAGCTTCTAGTTTAATTTATGCTTCTATACAATAAACATATATATATATATTTGTAA
Organism: Anniella stebbinsi; assembly: GCA_029215795.1. Lineage (NCBI taxonomy): Eukaryota > Metazoa > Chordata > Lepidosauria > Squamata > Anniellidae > Anniella > Anniella stebbinsi. Next base: position 236,393,136 of record JARDYH010000001.1, on the reverse strand, counting down.
ATGATCTGGAATTAGGAGTGAGCATTGAGGTTTGCTGAAGTTATTTATGACTGTTAAAACAACAGGGATTGCAAAGAGCTCCAAAATGATCTCTCCAAACTGGAAGAATGGATATTAAAATGGCAAATGTGGTTCAATGGAAACACATATAAAGTGATGCATGTTGGAGGAAAAAGATCAACTACCAGTGACTGACCAAGAAAGAGATCTTAGGGTTGTGGTGAACAGCTCAATGAAAATGTTGAACCAGTGTGTGGCCTTTGTGAAAAAGGCAAATTCCATATTGGGCATAATTAGGAAAGGAATTGAAAGTGAAACTGCCAACATCATACTGCCCTTATACAAATCTCTAGCGCAGCCACACTTGGAATACAGTATACAATCTTAGTTGCCACAGTAAAAAAAAAAAAGTAAACCTGGAAAAAGTGCAGAAAAGAACAACTAAAACAGTTAAGGGGATGCAGACTATGAGGAAAAGTTTTGGTTTAGAGAAGAGGCGAGTCGGGGGAAACATGATACAAGTGTACAAAATTATGCAAGGTGTGGGAAAAAGTGGATCCGGAGACATTTCTCTTCCCTTTCAGAGAGTACTGGAACCTGGGGTCATCCCATGAAGTTGATTGGTGGGAGATTAAAAACACATTAAAGGAATCACTTACTCACAGAGCACATGCTTCCACTATAGCATTCACTTCAACAAGATGTAGTGATGGCCACCAGTTTGGATGGCTTTAAAAAGGGATTGGACAAATTCATGGAGGATAAGGCTATCAATGGCTACTGGTCCTGATGCTATATGCTACTTCCAGTATCAGCGGCAAACATTTGCAGCTATTCAAATGTAACACTAACCCATAGTTTACTGCCATTGGAATGAGCTTGTATGAACATGAAGGACACATGCTACCCTTTCCCCTCTCTCTTGTAAACATTTGATTCCTGATTCAAACAATTTGTGGTTTGCTGCAATGTCCAACTCATGACAAACTGTGTTTAGTTTTAATTACAATTTGTTCACACAAGCCAATTTCAAATCATGGTTTACATTCCTGGCTTTCTTGGAGAAACTATAGATAAAATGAGCTGCGCATAATGACAATTTTATTTTTAGGATTTTTTTAAAAAAAGTTTGATTTCATTTTTTTTTTCTAAAATTCAAGGCATGAACCAATCTGCTTTCAACTTGGCATGGCTAAAGCCTTACTTAAGAGGTACCATGGTGCCAAGTTTCAGCTCTTCATCTTTACTTTCTTTCTTTTTTTTTAATGTACTGCTCAAGGCCCTAGACCCCAAAGAGGAGTATTGGGTTTGAAGTTTTAAAAATTTCTAAAACTCAAGGCATAAACAGATCTGCTTCCAACTTGGCATGGCTCAATCCCTACTTAAGAGCTACCATGCTGTCAAGTTTCATCCCTTTATCTTTAAAAATGATGGAATTGTAATCATTTTAGTTAATTTAAAAAATTAAATTGAAGTTTTAAACACTTCTAAAAATCAAGGGATGAACAGATCTGCTTCCAACTTGGCATGGCTAAATCCATACTTCAGAGCTACCATGGTGCCAAGTTTCATCTCTTTATCTTTAATTTCATTTTTTAAACTTGTACTGCTCAAGGTCCTGGACCCCAAAGAGATTTCTGTTTGAACTTTAAAAAATTCCTAAAAATCAAGGCATGAACGGATCTGCTTCATACTTGGCATAGCTATATCCCTACTTAAGAGCTACCATGATGCCACGTTTCATCTCTTTATCTTTAAACATGAGGGAGATGCAAGCATTTTGGTTGATTTATTAATGTTAAAAGTGAGTTCAACACATAACACTAGCTTTGATTTTATACTGGATGTCAAGATGGTATAACATTCTGGCAGATGCTGGCTTGCTTGTCAACTGTATAATATCCAGTCATCCGTTACACAAAGCCATGAAATTCATTAAACAAAAATCCTACAGTTTACAAAAACAATGTTAAGGCTCTACAGATTCCAACCAAGCACCAAAAAGCAGGGAAATTGGGAGTTAAGGCTCCCAAGCCTTAACGCCACATCCTCCCTAAGGAGGCAGAAAGTGCAAGTGAAATTCTCATTCTCCCAAAGCAGATCAACCATGAGGACAGGGTGGAGAATAGGATATGCAGAGGTGACTGTGGGGTTGTGGAAACCTGATCACGAACAACTTAGGGCCACCTACGTCTCTTTTTTGTTTAGAGCAGCCCTTCCCCAACCTGGTGCCCTCCAAAGGTGTTGGACTTCAATTCTCATCATTGCAACTCAGTATGTCCCATGGTCAGGAATGCTGGGACTTGTCATCTCAAAAATCTAGATATGCAATTTGATCTGCAGAGGTGACTGTGGGGTTGTGGGAAATGATGATGAACAACTTAGGACCAGCTACTTCTCATTTCTTAGAGCATTGCCTTATGTTGAGAGTTGCAACCCAACACATGTGACAGGCACCAGGTTGGGGAATGTTGTTCAAGAACAAGGGAAGGCAGAATGTAGATCTCCAGATGTTTTGGAATTCAACTTGTAAAAGCCCCTATCAGCATGGGCAGTTATCAGGAATGCCGCGAGTTGATGTCCAAATCATCAGGATAGATCTATTTTCTGCCCACATCTGTACTAAAGTATGATGTTTTCCAGCATTAAGATATGTGATCAATCAAGGAACTACAAAAGAGCTGCATCACTTTAAATAAACTGTCAAAACCAGTTTCTCCTGGTGGACTCCAATCAAGTCATAGGTCCATGTGAAACCACCAGGAGCATGCCCTCTGATGACCTCCATGACTGGGCAGGTTGGTAAGGGAGAAGGCGCTCTCTCAAGTATCCCTGTTCCAATAGGCAGCCAGTGCAGTTCCCTCAGCAAAGGAGTTACATGCTGAAAAGGGTCAGCTCCTGACAACTGCCAAGCTGCTGCATTCTGCACTAGCTCCAGCTTCTGGAGCAGCCTTAAGGGTAGAAGACTATATTGAATGGGCAGAAGGGTAGCTCAGATTTCTATTACTGTGTTTCTCATCATATTTTTAAACTAAGATTTTTTACTTCTGGAATTTTAATCTCTCAATTTTTCATATATCTTCAATCCATATTTTTTAAAAAAACCTCAACAATTTTGCTCAAACATAGAAATCCAAAGTGATCTTAGAAATGGATGTGAATTACTGAAGCCACTTCATGTCTAGCAGAAAACGAAATCTTCATATGCATACAGGATTTTACCATAAAGGTACCTTGATTTAGGTCACTGTGGAAGAATCAAAGCTAGAAAATATATAGCCTGTCATCTTTTACTAGTAACAATAACAATAAACTTTATTGGTCTATTTTAAACATAAGATATAATTACACAATTCACTGAAAAATGGTTAGCCTGTATGTGTCCTTTTGTGATTTTAATAATCTAGATGAGTTGTATTTCTTCCTCAAGCAGGCATGAAGGAGGGGTCTGCTATATTTTTAGCAGAGGGATCATCTTAAAAAACTAAACATGGATTATTCATCTCACCACTTTATCTTTTAGCAGATGAAAAACATTTCAAAATTTTAAAAAATGCTATAAAGGGATTCGCTTGCACTTCTTGCTCTTTTTTTAACCTACTCAGAGATTTTTTAATGCACATCTTAATCCTTTACAGTGCAATCCTATTCATGTCTAATCAGAAGTAAGTCCTACTGAGTTCAGTGGGACTTACTGCCAGTTTAATATCCGTAATATTGTAGTCCTGGTCCCTAAAGCGTTGATAGAAATAGATGATAGATATCAATGCTTAATTAATTTAAATGACATAGTTGAGAAAATATTTGGATAACTGGTAGTTCACAAAAAGATGAGTATTAATTCCAAAAAAAAAATTACAGGTGCATGACACTATACTGGAGGTATTTCCCTACATTTGGATAAATATTGGGGAAATAACTTTTGAAAGGGGAAATTGGCCTTTAACTGGTGTTAAATATCTGGTGTTATTTTCTGCATGGCTAAATCCAGACCTGTTTGTGTAGATTATGAAGGTCAGAAGTGCACAGCCGATGTGCTTCAGAATGCCACTACCAAATGGTAATCTCTGGTACAGACCATATAACTTGAAATTAAGCTCACTGTGTAAGATGCATGGCATTTTCCCACTGCTGCCACCCACATAGACCATGAAATTCCTGGCAGCCTCTGTTCATCCATTCAACCACATCTTGCGATTTGTGGAACCACAGTATGAACTTCAGTCTCCTCCACAATAGCCTTCCTAGCCAGGTAACTCCTACTACTGAAATCCCGTTATCTTTTCCCTTACAACACTTCTCTGTGGGCCTAGATGAACTCTAGCATTTCACTCATGCTTGTCACGTGATTCCAGGACTGCTGGCTTCCTGTAATATCAATCCTTCTACTTGGTTAGCAAGTGGGGATAACTACAGGATAAGTCCCCAGATCTTGGTGGAAGGCGTAGCTTAATGTCTACATGTAGAAAGTCCATTTTAATCCCAGGTATCACCAATTATTGCATTTCATACAGCAAGGATGGGCAATGTTTCTGCCTGAGATTCTGGAAAACTACAGCCAATAATGCTATATGTCACTAGGCTAAATGGATTAATGGCATGTTAGTATAAGGATCCAGTTAGCATCGCCACCTTGCTAAAGCCCCATATATGGGAGACAGGGAGCCTATCTACACTACTGCTTTAAAATGATTTAAAACGGTTTATAACAGTTTTGAGAACTGTTGGAGCCAAGGACACACTGCATATACAGTTTTCAAAACGTTTTCAAAGTGTTTTATCCTGCGTGTGTAGATAGGCTCAGGAATAGCAGAAGAAGATGAAATCTGACTAAGGAAGGGAAAAAAATATGGGAAATGGCAGCCATGGCACTTGGAGGTGGCGTGCAGTCAAGTCCCTCTGCCAGCTCCCCTTGAGAAAGCTGGATGCTGTCTCATGAGCAATAGCCTGCATGTGAATTAGGGTCAACTCACAAGAAAGGCAACAGAGTTAGGAAGTGAACATAGCAGTACATCTGCTTATATATTTACAAGAAGAGGAATGCTAAGGAAGAAGGAATTCTGTGGTTAGGGATGGGTGAAAAATTCATTTGGTTTGCATCTCAATGTAAATGTATCACATTCACATTTTCTAAATCCATACTTTCCAAACCTAAACACAAACCAGAACACAGTGAGATGCCAAAATGTGTACTTTTCCTAAGTTTGCGAAGCAGTTCACGCACGCACCCCCCCCAATCCATACCAAAAATGTGTACATTTAAAAATGTGTGACAAAAATGAGTACATTTGAAAAAGTGTGCACGAAAATGCATACGTTTCAGGAAATGTGAACAAAAATGCTTTGTTGAATAGAAAAATCACTTGCAAAAATGTACATTTGGAAAAGTGCATATATTTTGGAAAATGCACATGGAAATATGTATGGATTCTCATGCAGATTATATATATATATATATATATATATATATATATATATATATATAATATTCTTGCATTCTGATGTGGACATGGGACAGAACAAACTTAGAAGCTTAGCAGAACTTAGGTTGATAGATTTGCCCATCCGTAGCTGTGGCTTTATATGGTGAAGGAGATAACTAGATGCTAAAGAGAAGAAGAATCTAGTTTCAAATAACCCCTCCCTATCTCACACTTAGATCATTATCATGTAATGGACATCCCATTCAAAACTATCTAGAACCTCCTTACTTGAGGCCAACCTTTTGGTTCTGGGTGATTAGAGGAAATATTTTGGTTATTATTCTTAAGCAAATACATTCTCCAAGCTGCATTATGTAGTCATTTTCTGTTCCAACTAAATTGCTTCCTGGTGCAAAGTGCTACTTTAGACAGCTGGTTGGGGTTGCCCATTAGTAGAGCCAGCACTGTTGCTGTTCTTTCACAGAACCCCTTAGGTTACAAAGTCCAACCTACCCCTTCTATTTTACAGCATTAAATCTGCAATACCATCCAAAGATTAGAAAAAAATTAATGGACAAGTTTATCCTAACCATGCTTACATGTAACTAAGTTCCACAGTATTCTATAGGATTTGCTTCTCTGTATATATTTTTAATTACAGAGTCAGAATTGTAGCATTCATAGAAAACAATGTATTTGGCTGTTCTTTTGTGCCCTACACTTCTGAAGCTCTAATAAATACAGTGCAGTTAAGACATTATAGCTGACAAAACATTTCATTGTTTTACTCTGCAAAGTAAAGATATGAGAACAGTCTTAAGGGATAAGAAATTCAATAGGCTGTCTAGTCTTGATTGCGCCACATATGTGGAGATGATGGTGAAAGCAACATATGCAGTGCATTCTGCAACCTGGCTGCCAGGGCCAAGTAAAGAGAATAACAAAATAATTTGTTTCCTGTAGCCCTGGGACACAGGGTACCTGACTAACCCTTGGATTCCTCCTAACCTCTAGGATGTGTACAATGGCAATAACTGTGCATTCAGTCTTCTGCTGTTTGTTCCTACCTTAGGTTCCTCAGACAACGGTATATTCTGATCCTGAGGGTTCATGCAGCAGCCATGCTTTCTTAAAACTGACAAGGTATTTATCCCTTTGATGACAATGGGGCAACTGAAAGTGTGTTAGTTGCACCTAGTTCCTATTGATATCAATGGGACTTAACTCACAACTAACTTGTCTCATTTATTTCAGTGTGAGCCCAGTTCAACTAATTTACAGTGCAATCCTATATATGTCTATTCATAGGAACATAGGAAGCTGCCTTATACTGTCAGACCATTGGTCCATCTAGCCCAGTATTTTCAACACTGACTGGCAGCAGCTCTCAAGGGTTTCAGGAAGGATTCTTTCCTTGCTCTACCTGGAGAAGCCAGGAATCGAACCTGGGACTTTCTGCATGCAAAGCACGTGCACTATCCATTGTGTTCAATGGGACTTCCTCCCAGGTAAGTGGATATATGATAAAATAGCCTTAGTCTGGATACAACCTATTGTATTGAAAAAAATAGACTCTTCCTTTGGTGTTAATCAATTTATATTTGACATTCCCTTGAATGAAAGTCATGTCTTCTATATGAAAACTTAATATATCTAGACAGAACTGCCTGTACTAAGGAACATTTGCATGCATGTCTTTTGTATATACTGAAGTGCTATTGCTACTCTAGTTATTTTTAATTCTAGAGTGGAACATGCTGTATAAGACAGAATTATATTGCAGTACCTTTTTTCTATTTAAAATGACCTACTCCATTATGCTGAAGTATCATTTTTCACTATACAACCAGGAATTTTTCAGTACTGTCCTGCCCTTGAAAATGTACCAGGTGAAAAAAGAACTTTAGGGCAGATTACTAACACAGGTCTTCTCGGAAATCACATAATTGTTTTCCATACATATTCAAATATCATTTGCATATTCAGATTTCCTTTGGCAGGTTTATGTTTCCATGGATTTAAATCTGATTGTATCTATTCACTTTCTTTTTATTATTCTATATTCACACAATAATGTCTAGACTCTTATCAATTATATATTTTAACCTCTAGGTAGTTCCCCACCACCACCACTCAGCTCCAGATACAAACCCTTTATATTTCCCATTTTTCAAGTACATTTCTTTTGCAGATTAAGCTGTATAATTTAATTTAATTTGCCCTAAGCTTTTTGTCGTTTCCACAGCATAAGCCTCTCTTGTTTTCTTTCTTGACAGCAAAGGATACCATGATTGATAGAATTCAATTGCTGATTTAAAATAATGCAGGCGGTTGTTATTTTACGTTTGTCGGCCTTTTTTATGAGATTTACCTATTGTACCATGAAAAATGTGACAAAAATATAATGATCTTTGGTCACACACCTGTTCCCATAACTCTGCCATGGCAAATATACCATGGAAAACAGATATGGAGATCTGAATTGAGATTCATAAGCCTGGTTACCAGCCATAGCTGTGCAGAGTCAAAGGCCAACGTAGTAGCAAAATGATTCAAATTTCAGATAATGTGAAATACATGAACAAGACAGATATGCTCTATTAGTTATTGCATGAATAAGTTAGAAACTTAGGCTAGAAGGTAATTACTTTGCCGAGTTCCAGATTCGACACTATGTCTCCAGATGTGCTCAGTGTACAGCATGTCTCTTTCCTGCATATAAGTGAAATATGCTATTGTACTATGGGGGTAGGGTCATATGGCCAAAGACATAACCCTAAGAACAGCGTTAGGAGGGATAAATTTCCACTGCTTCCCCTAACACATCCACAATCTTTGATATTTCTCCTACATTTATAAAGATGGGGACATAAGCTATGCTATGGGAATTTAGCATTGTTATGGGGGGGGGGGATTGTGACATATTTATTTCTGAATTTATAATACAGCCCTCATCTGTGCAGGTAGATGTTGGTGAAAATTGGGATGGTCATATTATCAAGGTTCACATCACTGAAGTTCTTCTACATTGATAATCCTTTGTATAGTATTAATATGCTTTTGTTACCCACTCTTCAACATGCGGCTTACAGATAAACATGCAAATGAAATAAAAATTATATAAAAATAACATGTCGAAGCGGGCAGTAAAAAAACCAACATAAAAGCAGAAAAGAAAATTAGAAGGTCAAATAAAAAGACTTTATCAAAAGCCAAAAAGAGACTATGGGAGGTGCCAGTCCAACCTACCTGGTCAAAGAGTTCAAAAGATAGGGAACCGCAGCTAAAAAAGCCCATTTCTAGTCATCATCCTATCTTACTTCAGGTGGCAGGGGGACAAAACTCAGCTTCTGAGACCTGGACAGCTGGACAGCCGGTATTCTGCAAAGCTGGTTCTGAACTACTTTGGAATTTATGGAGGTTTATTTCAAACAAATAACTTTTTTTTTGTCCAGTTGGGACAATTTCTTATAGCAACACTCTCAGAAGCTACGGAAACTTGGCTCTGTCTTTTAATTTTGTTTTCTTGACCAACTACAGAAAATTATTTTTTACACAGTTTAATCAAAATGAGCTTCCCCACAACACAAAATGGCCACAATGCAAAGATTAACATAAAATGAAGGATGGATTTGTATATGAAGAGAAATCTCTGAAGTTTTCCATTGTACATAATGTTTGGACCACTCTGAAGCTTTGATTAAAAAGAACATTCTTTTGTAAAAAGTTTAGGAAACTCCACAAGGCTTCTCTTCATTATGCAGCACAGTGGAAAGTAATTTGTAGGAAATTACTTCGAAGAGAGGTTCTGAACCGCTTGAGACTGAGGAGTCAGATTAAAACCTGCTCCCAACTGGACATAAACTTCATTTAGATGGTTGCGCAACAGATCTGCAAATAACTTCTCAATGTTCCCTCCCAAAGCTGATCATGCCTCACCCCCTTTGAACCTTTTAGTTAATCATTTTACTAAATGCATACAAGATTCCAGTATAAAGTATCAAAGTACTATTGGCATTATCCCAGAGGTACATTGGTCAGTATCCTATTTGTAACTAGTACTAATGTAAATTGTACTGCAAACAGGATACTGACCAGCGATAATGAGAATTACGTTAAAAAACAACACATTTTTATATTTAAACCAGAAGTTTTTGCTGCAACCCTACAGTAATCTTATTTTTACAGTACATGTCAGAGTGCAGTCCTTATTCTTAATAATATTTCACTGAGACTATTGCCTTTTTTACCAGTCAAAAAAACCCAAACTGTTTTATACCTCTATTACTCACCGCTCAATGTGGATTTCATACTATTCTGACCAGCAAGTTTTAAATGACATTGTTCATTTTCATGTTTATACATCCAGACTGCTGATATTATATTGCAGCTATGTAGATATATGCTTCATGTTGACTGTTTTGTACATTCTGGTTATAATGTATTCTTCCCTTAAGAGAATTCAACAGCCTTGGCCTATTGCTGCTTCTGTTTTAAAGAGTTCTTTTGATGATAATAATATAAATAGCCATTCATGTCAAGGTCTTCTACAAATATTAATTATTAATTAAAGCTTCACAAGTCCCCAGAGTTAGCTAACCATTAAGTAATCTCCACAAGGTCACAGTGAGATTTGTGGTACAAAGCCCAAGAGAATTAACTTCATACCTTCTCTTTTAGGCACTAGATAACTGTACTTGATATAGAGTTATCATGATATTCTGTTACATTTAATTAAATACATCATAGATTTTAGCTAAAAATACACTTGGAACAAGCACTTTGGAGCTTGACTTAGTGCTGAGGACAACAATAATGAATTGCTGTTGGCCATACTCACAAAACATATTTTGCCTATGTTTTGAAGTCAGAAGAGGATAGTTACTGAATACGCTACCAATCAAGTGACAGCCCCTGGCCATATTTTACTCCTCTGATAGTTGCCATAGCCTGCAGCCACTGACCAAAATTCCCCCTACCTATTCTTTTGCTTGCCAGAACCAAATGGGAAATAGGGAGCATGAGGAAGAGAGAAAAACAAATAGCCATTTGGCTAAAAGGAGAAGAGTGCTAATGGAGATAGCCAACTTCGGCCCTTTCTACACTGGAGGGGTGTAGAGGGCTCGGGGCAGTGGATCCCAGATGTAGCTACTTCCGGGATCGGCACACACAATATACATGCAAAATGCGATGGGCCGGGCTGCTCCTGGGCCGTCACAAGTCGCAGCCACCATTTTTTTGGTTTTTTAAAGCGAGAAGAGCGCACAAGCGCTCCAGTGAAAAAGGTGAGTCCTTAAAAAAAAAAATGCACGCGTGGGCTCCCATCCTCTCCCTGCCACCCCCTCCCCTCCTGGGCATGGAGCCCCACAGTGTGGCTCCGTGCCCAGTTTGCAGCCACGCTTACTCACGAGTAAGTGCAACTCATCTGGGGATGGGCAGGCACATTCTTCTGCTGTCCCGGGAATTTCCCGGGACTGCGGAAGAATCGGGATTTTTGAGGTTTCGCTAAACCTGGAAACATCCTGTGCCCACCCCATCCCCGGGACTCCCTGTGCATCCTTTGGACTCAGAGGGAGCAGCTGGGGTCCATCCCAGGCATTTCCAATCATGCCCCTGGAAAAGACACTGTTGGCAATACTATAACAAACTGGAAACACTGCTGGGCTGCTCCACCACTGTTGGAAGCCTTTACTGTCAAAGGAAAACATTTAAAATCATCTGCTGCTGTCAGGACTGGCCCAAATACCACAACAGTCCTTAACACCAAGGAATCTGGGTCTGATTCTGAATCAGAAAGGGATGATGTAGAATCCAGCACTGTAGAGGAAACTTCAAGGCATGGGAACCTGGCAAAGCCGGACTTTGCAACTAATTGCATGACAACAGGGGGTGTATCTTCATAACTGGTTCAGCTACAAGATAAAGCTTCAGGTCACACTCCGATTTATTGCCCAAGATGGTGGGAACTGGACAGTGAGAGGAATTTGAGGAGATATCACCAAAGGCAAGACATCAAATTCAGAGGGAGGAGCAGCAATGCCCCCTGCGGCATTGTCTGGTCTGGAAGATTGGTCAAAAGAGGGGCATTAACTAAGCCCTAGCTGATAAAACCTCATTGAAATCAACATCTTTAAAGCTTGGATATCTACCAGATCTGGGTTCTGTTAGTAATTCTATGAACTCTTGTTTGTGATAATTTGGTATCGGGTTTATGTATGACAATCATAAATGCTGAATGGATGTAAGATGGTCTTTCCTGAGTCATGTTGGCTCCCCAACTTAAAGCCAATTGTTTTTGGTGGGGAGTTTAAACACAGGCTATTTCACAAGTCTTTGGAATGTGTATCTATGTAACCTGATCTATGGAAATAAAAGCTTGGATGCAAACCTGCTCCTGTGTTAAATTGCTTGAGGGAGCAGATAGCCTAGCTGTGACAGTTGCCCCATCTTCTAATGGTACCCCCCTGAAAACTAATAAGATTTCTTCCAGCCACCAATTTATTTATTTTTTACTACAATTGTTTTCAGAGGTGAGGACTGGGGAAAACTGAGAAAACAAGAACAATCCTTTGGACCAAGTACTTTTGTCAGTGCTAGCTCGATATACAAGCATTAGCCAAGTTTCAAATTAATGTAGGATAAGGCTATCAATTACTTGTCATAAAGGCTATATATTTCCTCCAGTATCAGAAGCAGTATACTTCTTAATATCAGTTGCTGGTGAACATCAGTTATGCTATTGCATCGATATCCTGCTTTTGGGCTTCCGATAGGCATCTAGTTTTATTATATTTATTATATTTCTATAACATACAACAGCAAAAGCTATCTGGGTGGTTCATAGACAAAACTTAAAACCACATCATATAAAAACATAATATAAAAATCTAAGAATCTAAAACAACCAAGTCAGCAACAGTGGAAAGATGGTTGACCATTGTGGGAAAAGAATGCTGGACTAGATCAGCTCCCAGCATTCCTAATCATTGGCTATGTTGGCAGGGGCTTCTGGGAGTTGAAATCCAAAGACCTGGAGATTTACCCACTGCCAACCCCTGGACTTTGGTGTGATCCAGCAGGGCCCTGATATTTCTTTCCTCATTTTGCTGACTTTGCTTGCAACCCAAAATGAGAGCTGAGATCTACATATATACTTACACCAGTCTTGGGCTCTAATGTCTCAATGAATTTCAGAATTTGATGATCCTAGTTTGAAAATTTTGGTAACCATCATGATTAATAATAATAATAATTTATTTATTACCCGCCTCTCCCTCCTGATCGAGATGGGGAACAACATCAAATATAAAATACATATGCATAATATAAAATATAAAATCCTGAATTCCATCATACTTTTAGCAATCCACCCAGTATTGTATATATATATACACACATATATATATATACACACACATAATATTTAAACCAGAGCTGTGCTGATGTTCAATGGTGAATACTTTCAGCATGAAAAGAAGCTCAAGCATTTCCTTCAAAGGGTTTTCATGACTTTTTGGTCCTCATCACTGCTTCTCTCAGGAGTATCATTTTCTTTCAATTGTGTTATCTTTTTTCCAGGCTACAAGAAGACCGGATATTATTCTAAAGCCAGTTGAGAATGTGGGCAATGATTCATTCACTTACTATGAATGGGTGAACAATTTTGCCTCTAGACACAGCTCCGCTCCAATCTTTAAAAGAAGAACATATTCAGGGCCAAAAGCTTTTGCAAAAAAAGCCCTTCCTTATTTCCACCCAGCTGTAATTCAAACCTTTATAAGCCAAACCTTATACTGGCTGTGTTCATACAACACAATAGCCAATGATGAGTTAATAGTCAACTCCACTGTTGATTATCGAAGGGGTTCTCCCCCCACGACATGATTATAATCAACTGTGGTACAGATTAAGGCCAGCATTGAGTTGATTACTAGTCAATGTCATGCTTGATTGACACATACCCACCTTCTCTCCCCCCTCAATCTTCCCACTGGTATCCCATCAGCCATCGCGAGTTCTGCTTTCTGGATTAGAGTGGCAGCTGCCATTTTGGTTGCTCTTGCCAGAGAACTCTGTAGTAGCCGAAAATAACCAACTGTGTGCTACAAAATAGACAACATTGGCCAACACCAACCGTTGGTGATCGTTTCGTCCGAACACAGTTGTTGTAATTGTATCAAATCCTGTATTAAGTTCTCCTCACTATGCACCAAGACAAAAAACTCACTCAATCTTAATTGACTGTGCAGCATTAAGATGACTGCCAGTTCCATGATGCAAGGCAATATCAGGTAAAATATGCATCAATGGGAACTAATCAGTAGTGCAGTAAGTCACATACACATACAAAAAGATGAACATAATCTAAGACTGACATTACCTCAAAAAATCAAGACAATAAACTTTAAGACGGCAGGCAACTTTTGATTTTGCTAATGTATTTCCTATTGCATGGGACTAAGTAGGAAAATAAAATTGATAGTGGAATTCGTCCTTTGTGCATGTTTATTACCTATAGCTTTCACAGATGATTAAGTAAAATATGGATATGCTTTTTCATAGACTATTTTTCTGTATGTGCAGAATATCCTCTCTTATTACTCAATAGCTGTCAGATATCAACTTCCAGGTAAACCTGAGCACAAGTACCATCTGGTGCTTCATTTTCTACACATTCTACAAATTCACTTGGAAAAACGTGGGCTTAAGTTGATTTCTTTTGCTGGGTTGTCAGTGCTTCCACTAATATACTCCACTAACACACTTCAAGCTATTCAGAAAAGCCAGAAAACTCTCCTAATCAATTATACACATCATCACTATGCACATTTCACCATCTCAGTAGTCAGATAATATACTTTTAGAAGTATATTTAAAATTCACTGAAGAATATTTAGTTGTATTTTCCTAGTTGTGGAATTTGATCATTATTAACAAGCTTGCATTCATTTGCCAATGGAAAAAAAATAGAATTGTGCCTCCATTTGGGATAAAGGAAGAAGACTGAATAGCTGAGCCTGACAGGATTTGGGGAGGGGCCCATTATATGAGCAGACAGAAGCTAGCTGCAACCCAATGCAGCTGGCTTCACTCAGTCATCATCAGCACAATGTAAGGCAAGCCTTAGACACTGTGTGTTTGCTGGAAGCAACTGTTGTTTCTGGTGCTCTGTCCCAATAGCATCCCTGCCAGCTCCTTGACTTCACTCGGACTATACCTGACCCTGGAAATACCTCAATTATTCTTCTGTGCTTTCTTGACTTTAGGATTGTTTACCTTGGCTCCCAGAAGATACTTGGACAGGTTCGTGCAACCACTTCCATATTGGATCCTTGCCCCTCTTGGCTAATATAAGCTAGCAGGCATGGAACAACTGGCTGGGCCAGGGAAGTGATTAATGCCTCTTTTCAAGAGGGAGTGGTCCCAGGCCTCCTGAAAGAGGCGGCAGTGAAACCACTCCTAAAGAAATCTTCCCTGGACCCTGAAAATCTTAATAACTACAGGCCAGTAGCAAATGTTCCATTCCTGGGCAAGGATGGTCCTGGAGCGGGTGGTTGCGAGCCAGCTCCAGGCACTCTTGGATGAGACCAATTATCTGGATCCATTTCAGTCTGGTTTCAGGCCTGGTTTTGGTACGGAAACAGCCTTGGTCGCCCTGTATAATGACCTATGTCGGGAGAAAGACAGGGGGAGTGTGACTCTGTTGATTCTCCTTGATCTCTCAACGGCTTTCGATACCATCGACCATGGTATCCTTCTGTGACGACTGGCTGAGTTGGGAGTGGGAGGCACTGCATTGTAGTGGTTCCGCTCCTACTTGGGGGGTCGGCTCCAGAAGGTGGTGCTTGGGGAACATTGCTCGGCCCCGTGGATTCTCCAGTATGGGGTTCCGCAGGGGTCAGTTTTGTCCCCCATGCTGTTCAACTTCTACATGAAACTGTTGAGTGCAGTCATCCGGAGTTTTGGAGTGCGTTGTTATCAGTACGCTGATGACACGCAGCTCTATTTCTCCTTTTCATCTTCATCAGGTGAGGCTGTGGATGTGCTGAACCAGTGCCTGGCTGCGACAATGGACTGGATGAGGGCTAATAAACTGAAACTCAATCCAGACAAGACTGAGACACTGTTAGTGGGTGGTTTCACTGACCGGATGGAGGGTGTTCAACCTGTCTGGATGGGGTTGCACTCCCCTTGAAGGAGCAGGTTCGTAGCTTGGGGGTACTCCTAGAACCATCTCTGTCACTTGAGGCGCAGGTGGCCTCAGTGGCACGGAGTGTCTTCTACCAACTTCGGTTGGTAGCCCAGCTACGTCCCTATCTGGACAGGGATAACCTGGCTTCAGTTGTCCATGCTCTGGTAACCTCCAAGTTAGATTACTGCAATGTATTCTACGTGGGGCTGCCTTTGAAGGTGGTTCGGAAGCTGCAGCTTGTGCAAAATGCAGCGGCCAGATTGATAACCGGAACCAGTAGGTTCGAACATATAAGACCTACTCTGGCCCGCTTGCATTGGCTGCCTGTATGTTTCCGAGCCCGATTCAAGGTTCTGGTTTTAACCCATAAAGCCTTACATGGCTTGGGACCACAATACCTGATGGAACACCTTTCCCGACATGAACCTACCCGAACACTCCGTTCAACATCTAAGGCCCTCCTCCAAGTGCCTCCTCCGAGGGAAGCTCGGCGGTCGGCAACAAGAGAGAGGGCCTTCTCTGTGGTGGCCCCCCAATTGTGGAACGATCTCCCCGACGAGGCCTGCCTGGCGCCAACATTGTTATCTTTTCGGCGCCAGGTCAAGACTTTCCTCTTCTCTCAGGCATTTGGCAATATCTGAGGAGCCTGGGTTTGTTTTGTGTTGTAGCTTTTTGAAGTGTTGTAGTGGTTTTAAAGGTACAGATTGTGTGTATGTTGTATGTTTTTGCTGTTTTAATTTTTGTATATTGTTTTTAATTGTTTTTAATCCTATGTAAACCGCCCAGAGAGCTTCGGCTATGGGGCGGTATATAAATGTAATAAATAAAATAAATAAAATAAATACATTTTGGCATACCGGCCTTGGATTATTTAATGACTATTCTAGCTGCTGCTTATCTTGCAGCTTCCGTGATTTATGACAAGAATGCAACTTCTCCATTTTTTCAAAAAAATCCAGTTCCATTGCCCATGTTTAAACAAATTAAGCAAGTTTTGTCATAATACTATAAAATAATTTCTTAAATAATACAATCTAATAATAGTATCCTGAAGCAAAACTTATAATATGCATGCCATCATTATTTCTGTTAAAGATAATGAAAAAGGATGCTATTTTCCATCAGTCCAGTAGGAAGAGGCTTGGGTTATCAAGGCCTTGCTTGGACAAGTAAGCAGGGAGCAGAACGAAATATCAACAAATTACTTATTTACATTAGCTTGTAAGATTTTTTTTCTCTTTGATATTGTTCATTCACACTGTTTTTCAGTGTACTTTCGAAGTCCAGCTGATGTTTTTAGCCTGAGGTTCATCTCCACTGAAGCCCATAGTATAGAAAATAGCAGCATTAATTGTCACAAATGCCCTATTGATTGCCACTAAATCAGGTAAGGTTAATTGGCTGCTGCTCCTTGACATCTCTTTAGCATTTGACATCATTGATCACAAAATCCTCCTTGATCAGCTGAAGCCTGCGATTCAGTGGGACAGTGGTAAATTAGTTTACATCTTGTCTTAGAGGCATGCAATTTACAGAATAAAAAAGAAAGTCCTTCTGCTATCTACCATACAAGACTCATCTTGGAAAGGCCAAGGGTGCTGCCTGTCATTAAGAGATTTCTGAGGCTTCTTATTTGGGCCATAATTGCACTGAACTGAACACATGACCCATCTCTTCTAGCTCTTACATGGGTTAAAAGCAGGTAGTAATCCACTCAGTTTTTACAACAACTGAGCAGATTGTGGGTGTACAAAATTATAACTGGTAGAAATGTGAAAACTGAATACAAATATGTAATATATAAGGCCAGTGTGGTCTCATCAAATACTGAACTTGGACTTGGGAAACCAAAGTTCAAATCCATCCTGAGCCACACACATCCTGTGACCCTATGGCAAATTGCCATTGTTCTGTTTCAATTACACTCAAAAGAATATTAAGCACAGCAAATCATATTGCACAGCAGTAGTGGAATCCTAAATATCCTTACTTAGATGTTTGTAAGTAAGTGCCACCGAGCTCCATAGGGCTAACTGTCGGGTAAGTGGGTACAGCATTGTACCCTAAGGCTGCATATTTACTTGGACGTAAATTAAGCTGTAAAAAAGCTATACAATTGTTTAATAACTATCTTGCATTCTTTCAAACTTTACCGCATGAAGCTGAAGGGCCATAAATGTATTTTGTATAAAGCCCTTTACTTCTAAATATCCTTCTAAAACTACTCAATATTTTTCTTGTTCTCCTTGCACAGTCCCTGACTTTTCTGAGAATTTGCCATGAGGAGACTGGTGGGGGAAGGAAAGAAAACCCTGCTCATAAATCAATAAAGCATATGACATATTCTGCAGATGAACCCATTCCAGCCACTTGTGTTTTTTAGAATGAGGCAGCAGTCATTTTTTTTAAAAAAAATATGAAGGGGAAATTGCTAACAGTTTTTCACTGAGAAAGGCATTGAGGCTTATTAATAGTGGGCACCATGTTAATAAATGTTATGGTCCTCACCGTCTCCCTGTTCAGCTTCAGAGGTGTAAGCTGAAAAGGCTGATATATGACCAACCCTATGATACAGCAAAAGTTCTTAACATTAACTACAGAATGTCATGGCTTTTTACAGATTAGCAGACATGCATTTGTCAGACTTTCAAGGGAAGGAGCAGCGACGTCAGATACACAGACTTTCTTAATAAAGTAAACCCATTCCCTAAATATTCCGCAATGGCTGTTTCTACGCCAAGCTTGTGGCCAGGGATGGCCCCAGCTGGTCCCTGTGAGTCCAAATGATGCACAGGGACTCCTGGGGTGGGGGGTGGGGCGTGGGGGGCTGGCCATGGGATTTGCCAGGGATAAGGGATCCCTGGAAAATCCTGAACCTTCCGCAGTCCCAGGAAGTTCCCAGGACTGAGGGAGATGTGGCCGCCCATCCCGGGTGCTGCCACATTTAATCATCAGAAAGCCCAGCAACACAAATGGGCATGGAGTGACACCACGTGGCTCCATGTCCATCAGGGGAGGGGAACGCACCAATTTCGCCATCTCCAGGATGGCTGGGGGAGGGCCCCCCCATTTTCCCATGCTTTTTTTTAATTAACTGATGTTTTTGTTGGAGTACAGGAGCGCTCTACATGTAAACTACATGGAACAAACCAAATCCACATTTCCATTTATGGAGGCATATTCTGAGATTCCCTTTCTCTAAATTATACTCATCCAGAACTGTTATCCTCATAGCAGCTTTCCCCAGCAATGATCCATGTCAATTGTGTTTGCTGAGGGGCTGGGGAAATACAATATGTGCTGATTTGAATTCAGTTATCAATGTGACCCTGTTTAGAGGACATACTAAGCCATGGTGGTAAAGCATTTTGAGCTAAACATTATGGCTTAGTGTGTGGTGTGAACTATGATTTAGCGTGTCGTGTGAACCCTTCTTAATCATGGTGGATACATAACCATGGTTTAAACATGCTCATTTGCTGCAAAAGGATTAATGGCCAAACCATTGCTTACTGCGTTGTCTGAACAGGCCCAATGTGAATTGTACTGAAGGACTACGGCTGTATGAAAATTTGGTTTTAGTTCACAAATCATCAAAATTTGCCCCATTCTCAATCCAGAAGGTGAATGTAAACAGTAGCACATTTTTTGAAAAAAGCTTGCACATCACCAAACTTGTGACCATGTTCACAAGACAAATTCAAAAAATAAACAGGAAGAGTGCACTTTAACTACATTTAAAAATAAACATGCATTTCCACACTTTAGACAACAGGGGGAAGGTATGCCCTTTTGAAAAACATAGACACGCACTTTTCCCATTCTACTAAAAATAAAAACAGGTTGGAAACCAAAACAGGAGTGAGGCAAAATGCAAGGCTATGAAGCCAGAGTGGGCAGCTGCTTGCACTCATGATTGGGGGTTATAAGCACTCATGGGGCAGCCCCTGCTAGATCCATAAGCCCCTATGTGGCCCCAATTTGGATTGGGACCAGTGCATACTGGGAGGAAAGGTTTAAGCTGTCACCAATTTGCTTCTGGAGTCAACGTAATGCATCAGGGTCAGAAAACAAACTGCATTTTACCATCTTTGGACAAATTTGTTCTTTTAGCTAGATTTATTATTAGAAATCCTGTTTTTTTGCATGCCAGTAATTCTGAGTTCTTGAAAATAAATATTTTAGCATTTTCTTGCTTTACTGTGCATGTAAAGTATCAAAGCCTGTCGTGCTTAACTGCTGTATCTGTGTTCTATACTACTGATGTGTAACCAGACATTGGGAAGGGGTGGAAGAGAAGCTACATCAATGCCTACAAAAGATGTTCTTTGTGAGGGTTTAGTGGTATTTTCTCTCACACAGAGAACTAGGATCTCCATGACACTACCTGATGATCACAATGGGGGTGAGGATTGGGGGGGCTATTCCCACAATCAGGGAAAGTCTACCACAAGCCCTACCTCCATCGGAAATGGCATGAGGAATGGGAGTCCCTTGTACTTGTTTCACTGCTCCTGTGAATATATGAAGTAGCTCCAAAAATATGTTGTATTATGACACTGGGGGCAAATTTAGATAACAGAAGATTCAAAACAAGGAACCAAAGCCATTGTGATAAGCCTGAGAAAGGGAGTGTTTTGAATTGGCATCCTGTCCATGCTAACTGGTTGATATCAGCACAGTTGAGGCAGATAAGGGTGGGACTAGGAAAGCAGAAGTGCCTAAAATGCAGGAAAGAAAGCAGCTTTATAAACCTCAGAGGATTTGGAGGAATGGGAAGAGAAGGAAGTTGGCTGTTGAATGAAGGATAGCAAGGAAGCCTCAAAAGAACTATCCAACTCCCAATAATAATTAACTGTGTTGTAAGTGGGAAGGATTGTCGATCCTCAATCCCACCCTACGATAAACTGGGGATCCTAGCTCTGAGAATTGAGAGTTGGAGCAGTTCCAAGCCCTGCCCTCTGGCATATGACAGGGCAGAGAGCACTTTGAGGGTTTGTAATCTTAAGGGAGTATCTTTACAGTCGTTAAGGTTTTGGGTTATTTCTGATTCAACATTTCCTATTTTTCTGGTTTAGAACTATTTTCAGACGCTAGACAAAAATACTTCAATAACCATGTCACACACATGTAATTACAGGCATAAAAATCAGTATAGACAAACCAAACATGTACTTAGCTAAATGATCAAGGAAAAGGTCAATTTATCGAAAGTGCAGACATTATTCACCTTCTGTCATTCCTCCCCATGGAAACAGAGAGTGGGGCTGCACACACTGGCCCTAACCTCATCTCGCATTCCCTGCTGGCCCCAGTCCCACACTTCCACAGATGGCATGACAGACAGCTTTCTGGAGTTCTTTGAATACCACAACATGACCCCAAAACAGAAGTTGCTGTGACCTGGTTCCCTACTTGGCTCCTTCTCCAACTACCTCACAAAGACATATCTCCCCTCCTCACCATGACTTCCCCCCCTTTCATCTTACATCTTCTTCCTAATCTGCTTTTTAAAAAAAGAAAGAAGGAAGGGAAGATCAGTAATTCTACAGAAGCCCAAGACAGGAACAGAAAGGACATAATTTAATTATGAAAAGCCTCTTTTCTTCCTGATAGTTTTGTGCTATTGAAAGGAACAATATAGCTTTCTTTCAAAATCTTCTGTAAAAATGTCTTGTAATCTTAAAATATAAATCTTATCCTTTATTACTATGATTTGTTTGTTATAGATAATGAATCTTAACAAACTAAGAATGAGGGGGGAAAACACATTCAGACTTTGTCGATAGTGTGGAATACCACCACATAGAAGCATTTTCAGAATAGCAGCTATAGTGTTCGAATTGGTCTATGGGCGTTTATGATGACAGCTGTATAGGGTTCTGGAATAAACTGTTATTTACAATTTTACTTTAAAAATGAAGTGAATAGTAAAAATAAATACTTAGTGGATACCAAGTACCTGTCCCTACCAGGAGTGTTGAACTTCTTTCACCCTAAGAGCTGAATTCAATTTTGGAGAAGCTTTTGGAGGCTGCATTCCATTGGTGTGTGGGGCCAAAGGCAAAACTGCTGAGGTAAAAAAATACCAGCATATTTTATCTTAAAGCTCTTACTATCAGTGACTAAGTATTTCAGCCTTTCAGAATGGGGAAAATAAGCGCAAAAGCTAGAGAACCACCAAATAGTGGGGCCCAGGGAATGGTTGGCCATCTGGAAATCTTTGAGATTGGCTTGAGGTTCAACACCCCTGCAAATAAATAATATTCAGGTTACCTGTTTCCTTGTAGGCAACTATTTACAAACATTTGGATAGCAACCTAGAACAGGGGAAAATGGAAACATTATACAGGAAATCATCCTTCAATGGTGAACAGTGCAATTCCATACATGTTTCCTAAAAAGTAAATCCCATTTAAATCAATTAGCTCATTAGGGCATAGGATTGCAGCTGAAATCTATTTTATTACAATAAGCGAACTGTCACTTTGCTGTTTACTTTTTTTCATTATTAAAGTAGACAGCAAAATTTAGGCTGTCTATGCCTAGACTCACAGGAATATGAAAGGATTCTCTCTCTCTCTCTGAGCTTATCTACACTACTGCTTTAAAACAGTTTATAACAGTTTTAAACCGGCCAATAACGGTTATTAACTGGTTTAAAACTGTTATAAACTGTTTTAAAGCAGTAGTGTAGATAGGTTCTCTCTCAACTACTTTCTTTTCTCTTTCTCCCTCTCCCTCACACACGCACACACTTTTGGATATGAGTATTTAAATACATGATCTCTTCCCTGCCAGGCATATTGTCCGGAAATTTAAAATTCATAACCACTTTGCAAATAAAAATGCAATTGAACAGGTAGTGATTTAAAATACATCAAAAGCAATAAAACCTTTCAATGGGTAAAACAGGAACTGAAATTGGTCTTATAAATATAAGTAAAAGTTCTTATTTAGTTATTTTCAAGGAGTGTGCTGTGAGTTTGCCCAAAAAATCATAAGGAACACAATGTCAAATATATAGCTTTTACTTTCATATTTCTAAAATAGAAGTTGACTTATTATTTACAGTATTTGACAAAATAAGTTACTGCAAAGATGTATACACACAGGTCTTTTCTCTGTTTGTAATGGCCAGCAGAAATATTATTGCAAGATGCAAATTATTATTATTATTATTATTATTCCACCTTTTCCCCAATACTGGGAGTCAAGGTGGCTTTACAAATTAAAACATATACAGTTAAAACAGATAGAGATATACAAAGATTAAAAATACAATTAAACATGCTACAATATTAAAGAATTTAAAACATTTAAAATATGATGATTATTATTTTTTTAAAAACCAATATATAAACAACACATAAGCAGAGGTCCAGATTATTCACCAAAGGCAAGCAGGAACAAAAAAGTTTTTGCCTGCCTCTGGAAGCACACAAGAGAGGGAGCCAGTCTAGCTTCCCTGGGAAGGGAGTTCCAGAGCTCCAGGGCAGCCACCAGGCATGCCTGTGATGGTGGTGGGACCGAGAGAAGGGCCCCTGAAGATCTCAGAGGGCGGACAGGCTTGTAAGGGAGAATATAGTCTTTCAGATAAATTAGAGAGAAAATTCCTTACTGTAACAAAAATAACTTTTATTCTTTCTGAAGGAGCTTTTGTCTATCCCAGTTGGACCATGACTGAAGCAAACAGTGTGGCACTTTCATAACCGCAACAGAAATACCAAAGAAAAATTACCCAGCCAGAGCCACACCAGTTGGCCCCATTCTACAAACTAAGGCAGCTGCACTAACTCCAGGACAATTGACAGAATTCTAAAATAATGTTTACTGAGAGAACGACAGGAATGCCACTCAGGAAGGGTGCATGTGTGTCCCCATATGTTATTATTCCCAGGCCAACTACCTGGGTCTACAACAGCCACTCAATCTGTAAACAGCCTTTATGCTAAATAGTCATGTCAAAGACAAAAAAAACCCCTCCTTTGCTTTAAAAAGGCTGCTTTTTCTTACCAGCGTTTGTACCAATAACATATGCATCTTGCTTTCAATTCTATCTTGAATATACTCATGTATGAATCCCCACAGAACTGGAAATGTGGACAATGAGAGTTCACCAACCCAGTTTAGAACATGAATGTTTCCCTTTTCTTCATCCCTTTCCTGATTACTGCCTTATACAGGTCAGATCAGTGGTCTATCTACATCAGTAAATACATTCTTTTTTGAGTGTGGGTATGTGATAGAAAGCACTTTGATGTATGTTTATGTTTTCTGTGCCTGTGTGCTGCATACTTCAAAAGGAGAAGCTTGTGTTTGTATTTGAGTTCTCTACCATGGGGGGTGGGATACTCTTTTGCTTCCAGAAAGAACGGAAGATGATTTCCACTAAAATATGTTGTGAATTTTTTTTCTGTGTGTGTATGCTCAAATGTCATGTGTTAATTCAGTACTGGGGACAGGGTAGGGCCCCCACTACAAACGGATATCACGGGGTGCATCATGGCCTTGATCTGGGCTTGAGAATATCATCATAGGATATCATCATTAGCAGCAGCATGATTTTGTATAGTTGTTTCAATTCTCTTCCCCGTCCCACTCCAAGCATTCATGATCTTAAATTCACTTTATTCTCTGTGGAATGAGAGTTGTGACTGGAACAGGAGAATGCGGGGAGATGTGTGATTTCCCCACCCCTCCTTTGCGATCTCAAAGTTCATGCGCCTCCATTTTCCCTCTCTGAGGTATTGGTTGCTGCCCTATTAGCCTCAGGGGCATCAGCCACCACTGACCAGCAGGAATACACAAGATAATTGGGAAACAAATTGAAATGCCCATAAATTAATGTAAACTTAATTAATGGACCTTATATTATTATTATTAGCCAGACTTAATTGAAGGTATTGTCTTGTTGCCTTACTGTAAACTACAGGCCAAAATATTCCCTGTATTTTAAAAATAAACTCATAAATTCAAAGTACTGTCAAAATTATGGTTCCCTCAGTGAATAAAGTAACAACATAAGCATCCTAACATTATTTGATTACTTAAGCTTCACTAGCTTCCACCCAAGGTATCTTCTTTATAAATTTATTCTGTAAGCAATTTGACAGCTAAGAAGATTGAAATGTGACCCATACCCTCTCCATTTTGTTTATGGATTTATCCTTCTTAGACTGACAGTTACAAAAATGGAAACATACCATCCACAAAATAAATTCAGTCTTTGAAAAAGTTTTCTGACCCATACTACTATAAGAGGCAATATTTATTATTCTGTATTGTAGGGTTGAGGCAGGTGACAAAAAGATTGGTTTTATAATCCATTAGTGAATCTTTGAACTGTTCAAATTGTTCTGTCCTAAAGGCCCTATCAGCAGGTTTGCCCTAACCAGTGACAGTCGTGGAGCACAAAGCACAAAACTGTGATATTCACAAAAGACATTTCCCCTGTTTTCTCAGAAAATGTTTGTTTGTTTTACATAGGCTTTATACATCTGGATAGTAATTCAGTTATCTCTTTTCCAGATGAATTAACCAAATAAGCAAATGTATTGGTTATGGATATCTAGGGATTATGAGAAATTCATTTCAGTTCATTTTTGACCAAAATTTACCCAACACTTCCTGGAGCTGAAGGCGGACCTAATCACACTCTGTCCAACGAAGTCTGTACATTTCCAAGTTTGAGATGCAATTTGGAGGACAAAGAAAGGAAAAGTGTTTGAAAAATATGCATGAAAGAATGCATACATTTGAAAAATGAGCATGAAAACATGCACAGGCTTTTGTGCAAGAAAAAAACAAAGGTCACCATTTGACGTGGACACGACTCAAGAACCTTTGAGGAGGAATTCAGAAAACCTTCATGAGCTAGAACTTTGCTGATTCGCACATCTCTATAAACACACTGGTATTATTCTGGTTGTTTCTGAACAGTTATTTGATATGTGCTATTTGGAGCCACTTTGGTTAATCACCTTCATTTGCTGGACTGTGTACAAATATAATTGAGTTAAAATATAGCCAAATAAAAATATAATTTATATTTTTGGGTCACTCTACATTTCTATAGATTTATTGCATAATTGTTTTTTTTATGTAGCTGTAGCAAATTATTGGAAATTACTATAGCATATTCAGAGTTGAATCTTCACCTTTCACATATTTCTTGAAATCTCTGAAGGGATATGAAGGTAATCTGCAGACAATATATACAAGACTTGCTGGTACCCTTAAAACACCATGCTGAAACATCACTGCCATAAATAGCCTCTGGAAGGTGACACTTCTGTGAATGTCACCAAGCATATTGAACTAAACTGTAATTTGCCCATTAATCTCAAGTACTTTTGCCAACTTGGGTAATAAAGGCTAAGCTCTCTGGCACCCATGAAAACATCATAAAACCTCTAGTTCTCTGGAATTCTCCTGAATGAAAAGCATTTTATTCCCTCCACCACTACCACCGCCCCCAAAAAAATAAGTGGAAAGAAAAAAGGAAGGGCAAAAGCTTTACCTACATTAGTGGAGAATGAATGCAACACTGCAGCAGAAGGTTGGCTGCAAAGGGCAAATCCAAAGAGGACAACACCACAACTACTTATCATAGGACAAAATAACAAAAAGGTGACATAAAACTGCTGCTGGCAACTTTCTCATTTTCAGACATAAACCATATGTTTGACCTAACACTCAGGATGCAATATGGCAATACAACTGTTAGAAGCAAACATGAAGAACGACTGAACTGACGAATTCTTCTGCCAATCCATTGCTTAATGGGCTGGGGCCTGAGTCTACAATCATTCACTGTATGGGTCTGGGTTGCATTTACCTAGGAAGGCTGAGCAGGAAGCGGTGGACTGGGATGACAACAATCAAGATGGCTAGTACTGTCAGTGTCCTGTGATAGGAGGGACAGAATCCACACCAACTGTCTTGCTACAGCAAACAAAGATCCGTCTAGTTCAGTTTTTCTAACTTGGTGCCCTCCAGATGTTTTCGTCTGTAACTCCCAGCATTTCTAAACACTGAGCATGGTGGCTGGAGCTGATGAGAGTTGAAGTAAAAAAATATATGGGGTGCACCAGGTTAGGGAAGGCTGATCAGCTTTAAGAACATATGCAGAGTTGTGTTGGATCAGACCAAAGGCTTATTAGTCCATCATTCTTTTCCCACAGTGGCAAACCAGATGCCTCCACAAAGCTTGTAGGTAGCTGCAGCTAGTACATAGCTGGATCATGGCCAAAACCTAGAATTGCTTCTAGTGTAAAGCACGGTTCAGGTATAAACAGATTTCCTAGAAAAGTGAGTTCTAAACTATAGGGGCTTCAACTCAAAATGCATTCTCAGTCTTCATGTAATACTGAGGTTCTTGCTTCATGGCACGTCCAGGTTACCTTCATGGCAGTAATACGGTCTTCACTGGCCAACTGACTTTATAAGTTGTACATGCTGTTCTGTGCTGCAAATTGTAAATGCTTTTTTCTCTCTGCTTAATGCAGAATATTTTTCAAGTGGTGTAACAGCTGCTTTGGGACTCAAGATTTTCTAGCCTCCGCACAGAGAACTATTTTTCTGTAATAGACTTTCCAAACCCTAAAGTTTGCCTATGTGGTGCCAGGTAATTTAAGGGCACACTAACAAGCCAATCATCGCAGGAATGCTTTCTTCTTTTATTTAACATTTTGTTTCACTCCCACCTGACCTATTTTCACCTGCAGCATTCTATTTTAGCTGAGATACAGGTTGTTAGACGGTGATATTTTTCATTGAGTCAAAGTACCATCCTGGGCAAAGTTGGACAATACAGAGAAAATGCAAGTTATTACCATTCCAAAGGGTGGCTGTTAAAGGAATTACTGCAGTTAATTATAAATATATGCAAAAGGCATTATGTTTTTGTCATGTGTTTAAAATATAATATGAGACTTTTTCAGAGGTCCAATTATGAGAACAAACTTTTTAAAGATCAGCCCTTAAACCCTCTCATCCCCAGCACATTTTCACCAGAGGCAATTGGCTTTGAGAGTAGGCATCTTTTTAACCATACTGTGTTCAAGGAGGTACAGAGAAATATTTAGTTCAGCTTCTGATCAGCTTCATTTTACCTTCGCTTCACATCTCAGGCTTTAAGTGACCAATAATCCCTTCACCCCTTCTAATTTTGGGGCACTTAATAGGCATAGTGAAATCACAACCACCGTTTTATGGAAACGATTCTTTTGTATGAACACTAGAGCATGAATCTTCTCTTTCATCACATCCAGAACACAAGGGAGCATTCTAATTGGTGAAGCAAAGTTATCACTGAGCCGTATAATATAATTAAATCCCAAAATACTGATTTTAATATTGCACTTTTCAAACTACACAAAGGTCTTGTCAGATGCAGAGAGCATGGACATACAAAGTAAGGTATCCTGTAGTAGAGATTTATGTGAATTATGTACTACAGCAAAAGAATTAGTGCCATTTTAAATTTAATGGTGACATTTATGTATGTATTTATTTATTTATTGCATTTGTATACCTCCCCATAACCGAAGCTCTCTGGGCGGTTTGCATAGGATTAAAACAATTAAAAACACAATACAAAAATTAAAATAGCAAAATGCACACATACATTTAAAACCACTGCAACAACCCAAAAAGCTACCCCCCCCCAAAAAAAAACCCAAACCCAGGCTCCTTAGATATTGCCAAATGCCTGAGAGAAGAGGAAAGTCTTGACCTGGTGCCGAAAAGATAACAATGTTGGCGCCAGGCGGACCTTGTCAGGGATATCATTCCACAATTGGGGGGCCACCACAGAGAAGGCCCTCTCCCTTGTTGCCAATCTCCGAGCTTCCCTTGGAGTAGGCACTTGGAGGAGGGCCTTAGATGTTGAACATAGTGTTTGGGTAAATTCATGTCGGGAAAGGCGTTCCGCCAGGTATTGTGGTCCCAAGCCGTATAAGTCTTTATAGGTTAAAACCAGCACCTTGAATCGGGCTCAGAAACATACAGGCAGCCAATGCAAGCGGGCCAGAGTAGGTCTTATATGCTCGAACCTTCTGGTCCCAGTTATCAATCTGGCCTTCCGAACCGTATTCAAAGGCAGCCCCACGTAGAGTGCATTGCAGTAATCTAACTTGGAGGTTACCAGAGCATGGACAACTGAAGCCAGGTTATCCCTGTCCAGATAGGGACGTCGCTGGGCAACCAACCAAAGTTGGTAGAAGGCACTCCGTGCCACTGAGGCCACCTGAGCCTCAAGTGACAGAGATGGTTTTAGGAGAACCCCCAAGCTATGAACCCGCTCCTTCAAGGGGAGTGCAACCCCATCCAGAACAGGTTGATGACTCTCCATCCGGTTAGCAGAACCACCCACTAACAGCGTCTCAGTCTTGTCTGGATTGAGTTTCAGTTTATTAGCCCTCATCCAGTCCATTGTCGCAGCCAGGCACTGGTTCAGCACATCCACAGCCTCACCTGATGAAGATGAAAAGGAGAAATAGAGCTGCATGTCATCAGCGTACTTATGACAACACACTCCAAAACTCCGGATGACTGCACTCAACGGTTTCATGTAGATGTTGAACAGCATGGGGGACAAAACTGACCCCTGCGGAACCCCATACTGGAAAATCCACGGGGCTGAGCAATGTTCCCCAAGCACCACCTTCTGGAGCCGACCTGCCAAATAGGAGTGGAACCAGTGCAATGCAGTGCCTCCCACTCCCAACTCAGCCAGTCGTCCCAGAAGGATACCATGGTCGATGGTATCGAAAGTCACTGAGAGATCAAGGAGAATCAACAGATTAGAACCTGAGGATGTGTGAATGCAAATTTCTGGACAAAAAAATGTGTAAACCTTCTAGAAAAATTATGCAATGCTTTAGCAAATTTGCATGGGTCAGAGTAACACCTTTGGATTTTCCCTCCAACTCTATACAGTAAATTCATATTATCCTTATATTCTATCCTCAAATCTTTTAACTAGTAATCTAATTAATAATCTGATTAGAGCATACTGTGCATCAAAATCCAAAACCAAAGCAATAATAATATTGATTAGTTGGTTACTATTGGCTTTATCTTGTAATAATGTTCAGTATATTGCATTTTATTCCTCATTTTATGCTGTTCCTTCCTTAGTGGGAGATAAAGAGAATACTGCTGAGGCAACAAACACATGTACATGAATTTATTTAATTTGTATATTTTCTTCATTGTGTGTAATACTGGATTTAAAGAAAATAGATGTAGGCCTTGTATAGCCAGAAGATAAGGATTAGGTGCAATTGATAGGAAGACAGGAATAGGGAATGATACAACGAAGAGGTTTGTTGTGGTGGTCTTGATAAGGACCTAGAATGCTATAGCAACATCAGCCCAGGCACCAGATTCTTGGGAACTGTAGTTTATAGTGAAGACCCAGTAAGGAAGAGGTTGGGGGGACTCCCTGTTTCTGTTTTAGTCCTGCTATAGGGCTATCTAACAACAACTGCCTTATGGGAAGGAAAATCTGACCCTGTCTCCTCCAGTGAGGCTGATTTGGAGCTGAACTGTTTGCCATGAGGAATTCTTGAAGCATCCATAATGTTTTCATAAATACTTTGTGCTTCTTTGAAAAAGTGGGATTATTTTTTTAAGTTACAGAAGCCTGTGAAACTACATTGCCCTGTGGTCTTGTCACAAGTGCCCCAGAGCCTAATCATCGTTGGTAATACCCAGGCGATTGAATTATCTACTGAAAGAGGTTAGCTTGGCCCTGTCTGCTTGCTTCCAGACACCAGTAGAGATGAGTAAGCACCTCCAAATTCTTGGATTAACTTTCAGCCTATCTACACTGCTGCTTTAAAATGGTATAAAACAGTTTATAACAGTTTTGAGAACTGTTGAAGCCCAGGAGACACTCCATATACAGTTTTCAAAATGTTTTCAAAGTGCTTTATCTTGCATGTGTAGATAGGCTCTGAAAAAGCATTGACTTTTTTTAAAAAAAGGAAAAAAAGAAAGAACTTGGACTCATTCCAGGGCTTAGAAAAATGGCTATTCCCTTGATTCCATTATCCTCCATATCCCTAAAAATCTTCACTACCAGCCACATTGGGGAGAAATAAAGGGGTAAGTAGGAGAGAAAGAGCAAGATTAGGGATGGGAAAGTGAGAGAAATAGTAAGGAAAGGGTTTGGGTGGGGAGAAATAGTGAGGCTTGAGGCTGGGAGTGGAGAGATCCTCTCCACACATTACTTCATTTAGTCCAGTACAGCCATATTCTACACTTGTCAAAGAACTTGTCAAATTCATGCTTCCTGAGCAAACTATGGGGGGAATTGACAAGTACAGAATATGGCACAGCTGGGTGAATGATGTAGTGTGCAGAGGATGAACTGACAAGGATGTTTACAAGAGGGAAATATGCCTCTGCAGGGCTACACAGCAGACAAGTGGACTTGCAATCATGCACATTTGTACAAGGTTGCTAATCAGAAAATATTTTAAAAATATTATGAACCCATTTGTGAAAATTTCACCATCTCCTCCCCCCCCAAAAAAGCTCCAAGTTTTTATTTGCACAAATTGCAAAACCTGAAAAAATGCGTAAAACATTTCTGAAATTGTGTGTGCGGGGGGGCGGGGAAGGAAACACTATGGAATCCTGTCACACTTAAATGGAATGGAATTCAAAGCACTGCACGTCTCTACCTGGGATGCAGCTCCATATACAGAGTAGGCTGAAGGAGGAGGTGGGGAGTCCTTTGTGGGCAGAATGGAACACAGAAGCTAGGGAGCAATTATCTTGTGTGCATTTACTTCTGAACAAGCTCTCTTGAACATAGCAGTGGGGCTTCCCTGTAAGTAAACTTAATGGCCAGGAAAAGGCTGCTACTGTGGGTCTTATTAACTAGCAGCTTCCTTCTGCAGCTTAATTGTGCCATGCCCACCTTTCACTTGTCTTTTGATGGTCATTTTAAAAATAAAGAAATGGTTTAATAACTATGCTGCCTCTGAGTAGTGAAAATAGGAACACCCTGAATTAATAATAATAATAATAATAATAATAATAATAATAATAATTTGCAAATGTTTTGCTGCGTTCAAAAGAAAATTATATACATTTTGCAATTCAATGTGTGGGGCAGAGGAATTTCCCTCATGAGCCAACAACCCCAGTGGACCAATTGCGGAAAAGGGGCTGACATATGGAACCAGAAAACAAGGATTTCTGCTGCAAATGTGCCTGGAATATGTGCTAGAACTGGCAGGAAGACTGGTGGGGAGAGCCATACCAGCCTGCAGAACCCCTGATCATCAGTCGGGACTCAGGAGCAACTCACCAAGACATATTTTTCAGGTGGCTTAGTGTGATGTGCGAACTTGCCCATTGTTTGCTTCACACCAGTGGGAGGCCCTGGAAAGACTGTTAGGTCCAGGATCTAAACTTAAGTTGTTGAGGTAGTTAGAATTGAGCCCAAACTTTGCAAGTGTTTGGTCTCAGCTCACAGTTAACTCAGTTGTCATACTCATAATCTCCCAATTCCAAACATCAAAGGCATTGTTTACTACACACAGACTGGCCAATGGAAAGCACTTGCTTGCTGTATAGGGAATAAACTCCCTTCCAGCGAGCACTAAAATCATGCTAGCCTGTCCTCTGATTCTTGAGTCTTATATACGTGCTGCCCATTTGATTATGTATTTGATTACATAATTATGAACGCTAGAAACTTGATTTTAATGAAGAGTGAAGGGATAATCCCTGGGACAGGTACCAAGTGATTTTTGAATCTGCCATTTTCTGTAAACATATGGATGTGCACAAGTTGCAACAAGCATGGATTTTTTCATTATAGGTGAATGTATCTATACATGGATAAACAGGCACATGGAAAGCTGCCTTATATGCCAGGCTATTCTACTCTGACTGACAGTGGACCTATTCAGACAACACGTTAATCCATAGTTAGGCCGCTAACCTTTTTGCAGTTAGTGAGCATGTTTAGACCATCGTTATGTAGCTACCATGTTTAGGAATTGTTCACATGACACTCGAAGTTGTGGTTCACATGACATGCTTAGCTGGAACTGCTTGAGCACCATGGTTTAGCGTGTCATCTGTACAGAGTCAGTGGCTCTCCTGTGTCTCAGGCAGAAGTCTACCTGCTCCTTGATCCTTTAATCTATAGATGCCAAGGATCTATGGGCCATCTATATTTGGCCACTACAAAAAGAGAAGACAAATGGAGAATCTACTAAGAACAATGTTATACCAGCTTCTTTGTGAAACCAGTAATCCTAATACATTGAAGGCACAATCCTACGCACATTGAGATGTCCACTGACAGGATTATGCTGGGAGTTGTAGGCCTTTTTTCTTTCTAAACATGCATAGGATTGCACCCTTAGAAACCTTCATAAACCAAGATCAGTCCCAACAGAATGCCTACATTTCCCTCAAAAAGTAGTACTTTCCCGAATCTTTCATTATTCTGAGAATCAGACCATCACCACACATTCTTCCAGTTATCTCTAAAATCAAATTAAAATTCGCCTGTCAGGGATTTTATTAAAAATGACCCCTTGGGATAATAAGAACTAAGTTAAATATTACTATGGATACTTTAAAGATGTAGTCACGATCACAAAACCTCTTCTTGGATATTAAACACCAGTCTTTTTTTTCATAATATTTAAAAATGCAATAAAGAATTCAAGTTTAAAATGCTGGTCCTTGTGTAACCCTATTCAGAACCAGTAAACGTCTGTTATCACTTCAGCTGAAACTGATTGTGTTGTTGTTTTTTCCTGCTGCTATGACACAAAATATTCAGTCTGACAGAAATTACTATCTGGCTTGTCAGGTGAGAAAATACAGCAAAAGGTCATTTCATATTAGTTAGCTCCATAGCATTAGGATAGTAACAAGGAATTATTTAGAAATGATATCCTTTCTTTCTTTCTTTTTTTAGATTATAAGCCTGAGGGCAGAGGCTATTTTGTTTAATGATTTATTTTAAATTGCTCCGGCATCTCTTTTTTTTCTTTTTGCTGAGAAGTAGGATAATTATTTACTTTAAATAAATAATAAAAACATAATCTGGTACATATGTTGTTGGAAAGGAGCAAGAAGCATTTTCTAACAAAACTGAAGATGCCCTAACATTCTATGAACAATTCTATGGCACAAAGCTATATCAAACCTACCTACTGTCACTGCACTATAGGAAGGAGGGAGATGAGATGAACAAGCCTTCAGAATGAAGTATCATGGTTGCACTTCACAAACATGAGCTTTGTACAGCCTATAACTCAGCATAAAATCTTGCTCTCTTAAATACGGCAGTTGTAAGTTCACTTCCTCAGACGTTCTCATTTGCTAAAGGAAGTCTGCCTACTGTGTATTTTGAATGGTCTCCATAAAACATTTATATGGCTTCTTGAAAAGGGCTCTAAAATTCTACAAACTCTTGATCAACCTTCAGTATATAAGGAAACATATCTATCAATTTTTTTCCCCTCTTGCTGTAGGGAGCTGTTACATCCCCACTATTCTGTATGGTTCCATCATCTTGCTTCCTATCCTGTGAGGTCTGCTGTAGAACTTCCCATGAAGTCTCAGAATCCCTCCTTCCTCAAGAGCCTCAAAGCAGGGCAGAGTAACTTCTGAATCTTTTCCTCCTGAGTGTCACTGTTCTGTTGTCCATGCCGGGTTTTATTTATTTATTTATTTTTATTTATTTCATTTCTAACCCGCCTCTCCATCCAGATCAAGGCGGGGAACAACAATAAATATAAATATAAACACAATAAAATAGATAAACCATTAAAACAGATAAAAACAAATACATTATTAAAAACATCTTAAAATTAAACTGGCTAGGCCTGCCGGAAGAGAGCAGTCTTCACGGCTTTCTTAAATTCCAGAAGACTGCTAATTTGTCGAATCTGTTGAGGAATTGGAAGCAAAAGGGCCAAATGCAGCTAACGTTTGTGTTAGAGCTGGGTTCAATAAGAGTCTTTCGTTCAAGGAATACTCACACGCCAACTTCTTGTGTATATACAGAGTTGTTTACTAGTGGTCCAATCTATTTACAGCACAACGGTTTTCCAATCAGTTATTTACACAATTCTCCTCCTGTACAAAATCATCTAGTCCGACCGTCTCCAAACGTCTCTCAAAATCTCCCACACAGTCTTTCTAATTTACTTTTACATACCAGCCACACCCTGCACAATCCTGCCTTATCTCATGCTGGTGCTCAAGCAATAATCGGTCTGGCCTCCAGGCTACTCCCTCAACATATTGCTTGCAGCTGGCTGTGTCCTTCGGACCTAGATTAATAACTTTCTTTTAATCCACTTTGTATCTGGAATTTTCATCTTAAAATTAAACTGGGTAGGCCTGCCGGAAGAGAGCAGTCTTCACGGCTTTCTTAAATTCCAGAAGACTGCTAATTTGTCGAATCTCCTCCGGCAGGCCATTCCACAGCCTGGGAGTGGCAGAAGAGAAGGTCCTCTGGGTAACACTCATCAGCCTAGTTCTGGCTGACTGGAGTAAATTCTTCCCAGAGGACCTGAGCGTGCGGGGCGGATTATACGGGAGAAGGCGATCCCGCAGGTAACCTGGACCCAAACCATGTAGGGCTTTAAAGGTAATAACCAACACTTTATACATTGCCCGGAAACTAATGGGCAGCCAGTGGAGTGATTTTAAGATTGGTGTTATGTGGTCGCCCCTAGGTGTACCGGTGACCAACCTGGCTGCCATATTTTGAACAAGTTGAAGTTTCCGGACTAGGCACAAAGGTAGCCCTATGTACAGCACATTGCAGAAGTCGAGCCTCGAAGTTACCAGTGAGTGCACTACCGTCTTTAGGTCTTCCAACTCTAGGAAGGGGTGCAGCTGGCGTATCAGCCGAAGCTGATAGTAGGCACTCCTGGCCGTCGCATCTATCTGGGCTGTCATTTGAAGCGACGGATCCAGGAGTACCCCCAAGCTGCGAACACAGTCTTTCAGGGGGAGTGTAACCCCATCCAGAACTGGTTGAAACACCTCCAAACCCAGGTTGCGGCCTTTGACAGCAAGCACCTCCGTGTCTGGATTCAGTTTCAGTTTGTTTTTCCTCATCCAGCCCATTACCGCCTCCAAGCATTCATTCAGAGGAGACACACTATCCTTAGCTGACAATGTTGTCGAAGGCATAGAGAAATATATTTGGGTGTCATCAGCGTACTGATAGCACCCCGCCCCATGCCTCCGGATGATCTCTCCCAGCGGTTTCATATAAATGTTAAACAGCATTGGGGAAAGGATGGCACCTTGTGGTACACCACATAGCAGCTCCTTCTTTGAAGAGCAGCTATCCCCAAGCATTACCACCTGGAACCTGCCTGAGAGATAGGACCGGAACCACTGAAGTACAGTGGTTGCTCCTCCTTTAGTTCATTCTGCTCCTCTATCAGAGTGACAGCCCCCTGTTGTGCTCCCAGCGCCTCCTATGTTCTGTCCAAGAACTCTTCATCATCTCTTATACATTTGAGTGTGTCCACTCACTGTTCAAGAGCCCTTAATTTCTAGTAATGCAACCAGCTTGAACTTGCTGCAAATACATGCCATATTATCTTCAGGTAGGAAGATAATATGGCACAAATGATTCACCACTGTTGAATCATTTGTGTCCATTTTCTCTTCTTTGTGGGTCCTCCCTCTTCATTATTCCTCTTCCTTCTTCCTATTCCTTTAGCTGCTCAATTGACAGGGCCTTTTAATTCCACTTACTTTATAGATAATTTTTGCTAGAAGTCTGTGGGGTTGTATTCTGGGGGTTTGTTCAAGTTACTATTGGAGAATTTGATATAGGCTGCTTAGAGGAGTGGCTGTTTCCTTTGTTCACACTATGCACTGGTTGTGTATTGTGTTTCTGGACATAATTCAAAGTGCTAGTAATGACGTATAAAGCCCTATACAGCTTGGGACCAGGCTACCTTAAAGATCATTTCCTCCCATATGAGCCTGATCAGGTCTTGCCCTTCTTTTAATATTGCCACCTTGCATTAATCGTGCTCATATTGCATTAATTATGCTCATCTTTGAAATGTATGCATTCTTCTGTATTGATTAAGTGTATTTATGCATATTTTTCAAAAGTATACATTTTTACAGATGCATTTTTTAAATGTATGCAAGGTGTCAAACAGATATTTTTTGGTCAGTGAATCTCATTGCAAGCTTGGAAATGTATAGATTTTGTCCACAGGCTGCGTCTGAATCTGTGTCTAATCAGGAAGGTGTCAACTGGCTAAATCTTGATCAAAAATGAACTGAAACAAATTTCATATACATTCCTAGTGGCAGTGGGGGAAAGAGCCTTCTCCCTCACCACTGGCTATGGTGGTTAGAGCAGATGGGAGTTGCAGTCCAACAATATTAAGAGCCACATGTTTCCAATTCCTTCCTTTGAGGTATATCCAGAAAATTCTGATGCAAGCCATAGAAAGTATTTCAAAAGGGCAATAGGCAAGTTTTGTGAATGGACCCCACACACCAGCATGCATCACAGATGCCGTACTGTGTCATATAGGCAGGGAGCAGTATAGTATAAAGAAGCCAGGACACTCACGGGCAGCTCTTTGCATACCCAACTATGTTCGAGGATTGTCATGTAGTACAAACCCAGCGAGCATGGATTATACAAGGGTATAATCCATAACCTCACATAACCCATGCTCATGAGTTTGCATGACATGGCAACCCCCAAGTGGGGGTTGAATATGGAAAATGGAGGTGGGCTGTCTCATCATGCACCTGGTCCTAAAAGTGTGAGACCTTAGCCTCACCTCAGCCAAGAGGTGGCCCTAGAAAAGTCACTATTATTTCAACCTAAGCGGCCCTTCAAACTAGAATATGGACATAACTGTTAGGGAGAGAGAAGCGCTCCCCGTTCGCTTAAGCAGAGTAAGCGTGTTTAGTTCAAAATAAGTCCAGTATAAGTCCAAGCGGTGAAGAAATACTCACACTCCAGGTAATCTTGTGTATAATACAAGTTCTTTACTGTGTTCCAATAATATGTATATACAGGCAACTGGTTCCTCCAGATAATACAGGTTTTCAGACAGCTAATCCATAGCATAATCCTCCATACATCAAATCTCTCATTCCACCAGCCTCCGGCATAAAATCTCCAGCCTCACTCCTCCATTTCTATCTCCATACTTTTATACACATTTACTGAACCCTGACTCAGCACACAGCCAATTACCTAACCTTCCACAAAGATTCTCCCTATCTATCTGACCTTTTTAACAGCATAGGAAAAAACTGCTATATCAGATCATTGAGTGCAGTTGGCTGTTCAGTGTTCCCTGGACACTCAAATCTTGTCCAGTTCTTTTTATTCAACTTAACCAGAAATTTTCCCCAACAATAACAATACTGATCTACTTTACAGTGCTCTTTTAAAACACTATATAAATGCTAATAATAATAATATTTGCACCTGAAGGGAGATTTACAAAGGAATAGCTTCATGTTATTTATCTTCACTGTGGAAAGCAATGGAAAACAAGTCTTGCCCACCTAGATTATCTAGGAAGCAGAACTGGATAAAATAGTGAAGTCCTTTTTAAGTCAATTTGCATCCTTTCCCTCCCTAGATCTCTATCACAGACTACAACGTACTAAATATAAATTGAATAGATGATATTTATCCAAAGCAGAATTTGTGTTGATTTATCTGCATCAGAGGTAGTGGAAAACGGGAAAAAGAACAAAGATAATCATAATAACGTATATAGATAACTACAAAGAACTAAATTTTATTCTGAATTAAATAAGAAGCCCATGAATCAAGAACTGGATTTTTTCTTTTTGAAGTTGGTCCTTTCACAACTGGATTTGCAGCAAAAGGAGCTATTATAAAAGACTTTGCGGAGGGAAGAGGTTATTTATGTACGTCATTAAGAAGAAGAGGGATAGGAAAGTTCCAGGGCCAGATGGTTTTCCTATAAGAGTAGTGCAAGACACATTTAAATTTTTTGCCTTCTAAACTTTTGTCTTAATTTGTCAGGCTTTGAATTAGGAACCTAAGCTGTTTCATTATATGATGCCTAGATATCCATTATTCCTAAACCTGGCAAACACTATATCAATTGTGCAAATTATAGGCCAATTTCCTTAATTGATGTGAATGGCAAAATATTAACAGCAATTCTGGCTAACAGACTTCAGCAAGTGATACATTCATTAGTTCACCCTGACCAAGTGGGATTTATTTGCCAGAGCCAGGAAGCAGATAATCTAAGGTTTGCAGTAATTCGGATTGCTTTCAATTCTGAAAGAACGGATTCAGCAGCAGTTATTTCACGTGACCCTGAGAAAGCGTTTGACAAATTATATTGGCAGTTCATGTCTTTGACCTTGGAAGAATTTGGATTTCCACAGGAATTTTAAAAATGGACTGGTGTTTTATATCCCTCATCTATGTCATGAGTGTTGACAAATAGAATTCTTTCATTTAGTGCAGTACATAGTGGAGCACAAGCCAGGGCTGTCCTCTGTATTCCTTGATATTTGATCTCTTCTTGGAAGCCTTGGGGTGTGCAGTTAGCCAGAATACAGATGTTTTGGGCTTTGTGCATGGCAGGTTGAATATAAAAGTTCTTTATACACAGATGATTTGTTATTGGAGTTTTCTATACCAAAATGAATATCAATTGATACCTTTGGTACACTTTCAGGTTATGCTGTTAATTGGACAAAATCTGAATTAATGCCTGTAGATAGTTTCAAGTTCCCCAAAACAGTTACTACCTGACAATTTTGTTGGTAGCTGGAAGTGATAACATATCTTGGTATATTAAAGCCTAAAGATATTTCACAAATGGTCAAATTAAATATAAGCAAATTATTGGCAGAAATATCTCTCAACTTGGCAAGATAAGCGTCACTTAATTTAAACAGTTGGGGTAAGGTTAACATACTTAAGATGAATGTCTTGCCATGGGCAATTAATGTATTATGTAGTATTCCTTTATATAGTCCTCAAACATATTTTCAAAAACTTTTTGAAGCATTGTGGAAGTCTATTGGGGGGTATCTCCTTGCTATTTTTCACCAAAGAAGATGCAGCCGTCAATTAAAGAGGATTTAATTTCCCAAATATTAGTTCATAGTATCAATCTAATTTAATAACCCATACTAATGACTGGAAAACCACTTTTTCCATTTAATACTTCTCCATGAGCTGTTTTGGAGTCAAATTATTTTGTATCCTTTTCTGTCTGAATGGCTTTACAGTTCAAATTATATATATATATATATATATATATATATATATATATATATATGGAATGGCTCCACAAACAACTTTACCAGTGAGAGAGACCTGGAACACAAAGGCTTGCCAGCTGCAATTTGATCCATATCCTCATGCTAGACTATCTATATAGGACAATCCAATTTTGAAAATAGAGAGACAACCTTTTAAATGGAGGAGTTAGGCAGACAATGGAATTTATACTTTAGAACAGGTAATACGTTTGGACAATGAATTCTTACCATTTTCTGTATTGCGGATTAGATAACATTTATCATCTAGTTCTACTTGGAAGTATATTCAGCTTCAGCATTTGTTGGGGTCTATGTACAGCCCCTCAGCAATGAGTTCTTCAGCTCCTCCTGCACTGTTGGAGGAATTAATTGGTTTCTTACAGAAAGTCCACAATACCTGTTTGTAAAAGTCTACTGGAATATAGTAAAGTAGATGCTCAGAAGGTCAGAGATAAATGGAATAAGGGACTGGAATGCTCAAAACAGTTTTATCAATGGAAAGCTGCCTTAGCTCCCATATGTACTATTTTTGTAGATTTAAAATTAAGATTAATTTGTGTATATTGGGTACTATAGAAGCTCGCCAAGAAGACGCTGGCTAGCTCTACCAAATGCTGGTGGTGTAATAAGGCCAATGCCTCATTGAGGCATATGGTGTGAGCATGGTCAATAGTGACTTCTTTTTAGTTGTGATAATATGTGATAATAGCGGTTAGTACATGTACTTTAAAATTACATTCCTCTCATATGGGGATTATTAACACATGGACAGCAAATGTCAATACCTTTACAGCTATAAAGAGACTTCAAGCTTGGAAGGAAAAGAACCACCTATCACTCAAAGGCCTGAAGATCTTACTATGTTTGAGAGTAACATCTACAACCATCAAAGTCATATGGATGCTTATTTAGATATATGGACTGCTTATATTAACATATATATTTGAAATAGAAATGGTAATTCTTTTCTTCCCCTCTTTGTGTTTTCTTTTTCTTCTTCTTTTCCTTATAGGCAATGATTATTGCATATTGATATGTTTCATGATATGAATTTCCCCCTCCTGCCCCTTTTTGGGGAGTTTGGGTTTTCTTGTTGTTACCATTACATTGCAAATATAAAGATTTATCAAACACACACACACACACACACGCCAAAAAACCCTTGGCCTTCCAGGATCACTAACCATTTTCGGACACCATTATTTCTTACTCAAACCTTTTATAAAGGCCAATTTAGAAATCAACCATCCAGTTACTTTCTGGACATATCATGTAATTCAACCTACTATTTATAGCCAACCCAGTCTGTGAACTTGCTTTTAATCATATTAATTGTTTTGTTTACACTTTACCATAATTATTCTCACTCCACTTTACATAGAGCATTGCTAATGCAGAAAACTGCAGAGAAAGTACTATGGGCTCATCTACACCTAAGGGTATAGTGGGAGGGAGGGGGGAAGATCACGGACCTACCTGCTTCTGCGATCCTCCGCCAGTGTCTATATGGCCGTGCAACATCCCAGAAGGGAAGAGGGACATCGCGGGCACCATTTTTTTTTAAAGAGGAGCAGCGCACAGTGAAAAAGTAAGGAACCCCCGCCAAACTCCGATCCAACCCTCTCATCCCAGCGATGGCAAAATTGCTGCCCCCCACCCCCATGGGCACAGAGCCACCTTGCATAGCTCCGTGCCCATTTGAGGACCCGTGATTGTGTGCCACACCAGCCGCGGTCCTCAGAGTTGTCCCAGGACTGTGGAAAAACCAGGACATACCAAATTTCAGTTATCCTGGAGGAAGTCTCTGGTCGCCCCCAGTTGACCCTGGGATCCCCTGTGCATCATTTGGATGCACAAGGACGACCTTGAGACGACCCTGAGAGAAAAGGCTGGTGTAGACATGGCCTACATTTTAAATACTTACTGTCCAAGGAGAAGCTGTGGAATAAATGCATCATAAAAATACAGCAG
This sequence comes from Anniella stebbinsi, assembly GCA_029215795.1. NCBI lineage: Eukaryota > Metazoa > Chordata > Lepidosauria > Squamata > Anniellidae > Anniella > Anniella stebbinsi. The sequence continues at coordinate 236,351,229 of JARDYH010000001.1, read as the reverse complement.
GAAACTTATCAGGAGAGAAGGGAGAGATGCATAGAATAAAAATCCCAAAGAAAGGGGTGAAAACCTGCAAAACACTGAAAGCACCAGATTAGGGTACCTGATAATAAAACAACAGAAAAAACACACTTGTGAAACAAAAGTCTAGTGTAATACTGTGATTTGCAATAACAGAGTGATTGCTGTATCCTGAGATAACATCATTTTTCAATTTTGTAAAGAATGAAACAGCATTCAAAAAAGACCTTCAAGAAGAACAATGGGCAGCAGCTGCAATATTCTCCTTTTTATTTTTTTAAAAAAGAGAGAAAATGTGACCTGATTGAGAAATGTAACTCAGCAGCAGTAACTTTGACCCATCCTCTTTCAATAGAAGAGAAGTGCACCCTGACTGAGAAAACAGTGGCAGGAAAGCAAATTTTCCAAATCTCTCTAAGGAAACAGGATCCAGCTGAGCTCTACCAGGCAATAAGATTCTTTGTTTGTTCTCCTTCAAAGAATGACAAGTGGACCTCACAAAAGGAGAGAGAGAGAGAGAGAGAGAAGTCTGTTCACTCTCTTCTTGCTTATGAGTAGAAGAAACAGCAAAACTGGCTGCGGAAGACTGCAAAATTTCTCCTCAGCCTTTTTATTCTTTGATATAAGTTACCCCTAGGGTGGCCACTTATGTATCACCAAAACTGAGGAAACACAGAGTGGAGGAAAGAGGACATGTATTCCCATAAAATTTGCATGTGTTAATTACATGAATATAGCCTGTGTGCCTGCCTTCTCAGTCTGCACTAGATATTGGACCAGAGACACCTTTAAATGGTGAGAAGCTTCCAATCGATGCCTGTCTTCCATAAAGTAGGACACATGGCCATTCTATATCATCCATAACCTTTCTTACTTAGAGAACCATGCAGGCCATGATCCAAAGTGGTGTGCATAAGTTCTAATTTTCTTTTATTTTAGAGTTGCTGTCTTGGAAGCTTCTGCCTCATGAGCTTTGAGCCCAGTACTGCTACCAGAAGGGCTTCTGAGAAACATCTTGCTGTGAGGGGTGGGAGAAGAAGCAGAAAAAGCAGAAAAAGCTTGGTGAGCTGCCTCTGGGGGTTTACAGGATGGCAGAGGGAAAATAAACCACCGGTGCATTATTTCCCCTTCCCACGCATGCCACCTAATCAGTATAATTATGCTTGCTGAGCACAAGCAAGGGCAGGTTGGTGGGGTGGTTTACAAATGGCACAGCAACCCTAGAACAAGCCATAGGTTTCAAGGTGGTTTGTAAATCACCCCAGCCACCTGCCCTTCTTGGGTTCGGATGTCACAATAACCTGTGCCCAGCGGGGGGGGGGGGAATTATGCTAATTAGGCAGCTCATCACTGGCACCATGGCTTATTTCCCCTCCCTCATCATGCAAACCTGGTCATTTTCTATCTCCCAGTGGTGGCCCTTCTCTCTCCCAACTGGCACCAGAAGATGTTTGATGAAACATCTTGCTTGAAGGGTTGGGAGAAGAAACAGATTAGGCCTGAACTCAAAAGAAGGAAAACTGTAGAAGAGAAGAATGAAAAAAAGGAACAGGACAGCAAAGAACAAGCCAGCCCAGAGAAACGGTACCTGCCCAGTCGGGACAGCTTTGGCAGAAAAAGAGCTGTTTCAGATGGGGAGGAGCAGAGTAAGACACCACATTTGATTGTCACGTATGCCACACGAGGCAAGGGTGGAGCAGAGCCTATAAAGGCTGGCCCCGTCAAGCATTGGCCTCTTTCACTTTCTGGCTCCCATCCTCCATCCTTTTATCCAGTATGAGATTAGCCAGTCGCTCCCTTTGAAGGGAAGACTGAGAAGGATTTTTTTCTCCCACTAAATGGTGGTTAGGTTTTTGCCTATTCCATACTGGAAGTATAAGAAGGAAGGGGATAAATAGGTTGATTTGTTGGCAGGATGTGCAGGAATTTGCTACAATAGAATAGGGACAGTGAGCACTCTAGCACGCTCTGGTGATTTTTATGTTTGGAGGACCTGCTCCTAGGGAGTTTTATGGCACCTGTGTCAGGATATGATATGGTATGCCTTTGGAAACTCTCCTGCCTTAGCTATTTGGATTTTTATGGCAACAGGAGGGACTGATGCGGGGCGGTCTCCCCACACTTTCAAAGTGTCATAGCGGCCAGATTACCTGACTCCTGGCTTTGGAGAGTGGCTCGCCCATAATGCCAGGCAAGTAGCCTGAGGTAAGGATATTGATTCCCGTACTTTCACATGCAGATCGAGGGAGGGGTGAATCTACCTTATTATTTAAATAAAGAGGCCCTAGAACGACGACTGGAGTGCCGATGGCGGAAAACTCGACTTCTATCCGACAAGACACGGCATAGAGAACATCTTCGTTCCTATGGGGTGGCAATACGTGCAGCGAAGAAAGCTTTCTTCTCTGCGCGCATTGCGTCTGCGAATTCGCGTCCAGCGGAACTGTTCAGGGTGGTGAGGGGTCTAACTCGGGCACCTTCCCCCCTGAATCCGATTTTAGAGCCTTCGGCAGTTCGCTGTGATGCCTTTAACGATCATTTCACAGATAAAATCTCTCGGATAAAAGCCGACTTAGATGCCGATGTTATAGCAGAGGCTGACGATGGGGTGTCCAGCGACTCCGCGAGTAGAATTACACTGGATCAGTTTCAGTTGGTGAGTACCGAGGATGTGGACAAGCTGCTTGGACGAGTGAGGACGACGACTTGCCCTCTCGATCCCTGTCCTTCATGGCTGGTCGTCCAGGGAGGAGATGCGGTTAGATAGCAATTACAATATATTTTTAATGCATCTCTCAGGGAGGGGATTTTCCCTTCATGTTTAAAAGAAGCGGTGGTACGGCCGCTTCTAAAGAAGCCCTCCCTGGATCCCCTGGACTTTAATAACTACAGACCGGTATCAAACCTTCCATTCTTGGACAAGTTGATCGAGAGGGCGGTTGTCTTTCAACTCCAAGTAGTCTTGGATGACACTGATTTTCTAGACCCATTTCAAACTGGCTTCAGGGTGGGATATGGAGTTGAGACTGCTATGGTCGCCTTAGTGGATGATCTACGCCTTAGTATTGACAGGGGGAGTGTGTCCCTGTTGGTAATTCTGGACCTCTCAGCGGCTTTCGATACCATCAACCATGGTATCCTTCTGGAACGCCTGAAGGGATTGGGAATCAGGGGCACTGTGCTTCAGTGGTTCCGGTCCTACCTCTCGGGCAGGTTCCAGATGGTGATGCTTGAGGATAGCTGCTCTGCAAAGAAGGAGCTGCTGTGTGGCGTACCGCAAGGAGCCATCCTTACCCCAATGCTGTTTAACATTTATATGAAACCGTTGGGAGAGATCATCCGGAGGCATGGGGCGGGGTGCTATCAGTATGCTGATGACACCCAAATATATTTCTCTATGCCTTCGATAACAGCGCCAGCTAAGGATAGTGTGTCTCCTCTGAATGAATGCTTGGAGGCAGTAATGGGCTGGATGAGGAAAAACAAACTGAAGCTGAATCCAGACAAGACGGAGGTGCTTGCTGTCAAAGGCCACAACCTGGGTTTTGAGGTGTGTCAACCGGTTCTGGATGGGGTTACACTCCCCCTGAAAGACTGTGTTCGCAGCTTGGGGGTGATCCTGGATCCGTCACTCCAAATGACAGCCCAGATAGATGCGACGGCCAGGAGTGCCTACTATCAGCTTCGGCTGATACGCCAGCTGCGCCCCTTCCTAGAGTTGGAAGACCTAAAGATGGTGGTGCATGCGCTGGTAACTTCAAAGCTCGACTTCTGCAATGCGCTGTACATAGGGCTACCTCTATGCCTAGTCCAGAAACTTCAACTAGTTCAAAATATGGCAGCCAGGTTGGTCACTGGTACATCTAGGGGTGACCATATTACGCCAGCTTTAAAATCGCTCCACTGGCTGCCAATTAGTTTCTGGGCAAAGTATAAAGTGTTGGTTATTACCTTTAAAGCCCTACATGGTTTGGGTCCAGGTTACCTGCGGGATCGCCTTCTCCCGTACAATCCGCCCCGCACGCTCAGGTCCTCTGAGAAGAACTTACTGCAGTCGGCCAAGACTAGGCTGACAACCGTTACCCAGAGGACCTTCTCTTCTGCCACTCCCATACTGTGGAATGACCTGCTGGAGGAGACTCGTCAACTTAACAGTCTTTTAGAATTTAAGAAAGCCATAAAGACTGTTCTCTTCCAGCAGGCATATCCAGTGGAATTTTAGAATGTTTTAAGGATGTTTTTAGGATGTTTTAGGATTTTTATGCAGTTTTAATAATATGTGTCATGTTTTAATCAGTTTTATGTATTTTATCATGTTGTTGTTCCCCGCCTCGATCCAGACGGAGATGCGGGTAAGAAATAAATTATTATTATTATTATTATTATTATTATTATTATTATTATTATTCCCAAGCCCTGGTGTCTGAGTCTTTATTCTATGTTTCCTTCTCCACTCACAACAACAATAGATATGGTGTAAAACTGAGTTTAATTGATACATTCCCATCTATCTGGGCAACTGAATCAAGCATCATCATTATACTCTTTTCCATATTCCCCCACAATCCCTTTCCCTGTAGATTTAGATTGGAAGCCTGAGAGCAGGAACTATCTGAGCATTGACTCTTGTAAGCTGCTCTGGTAGTTTTTTGACTGAATGGCAGGATATAAATGCTTGAAATAAATAAATAACATACAATAAATAAGATAAATTTATATCACAAACCTGCACTTGATATAGGATAAACAAATCCCTTACCACTAAGCAAGATGATACAGATGGCAGGGCTTACCCTAGGCAGGTTGGTCACCTATATGGGCCTCAGCCCATTGGAAAAATTGCACATATACACCACTGTAGCAAATTCCGCATTTCTTGCATCAAATCCTCAAACGGAAGGATTAAAACTCAGGAGAGTTTAAAGAGTAAGTTGGAAGTTCTGTGGATACAACTTTTTTGATCTCTATGGATATTATTACTGAAGTTAGCGTTGACATGAAATGGTTGACTTTCACATTTTTAAAGTAGTTTGAATCAAATGAGAACAAAAAAAAATCCTTTCAAACCACTAGGAGATATAAATTAAACTCATGTTGTACTTCCATACTAGCTTAATAAAGCCAGGAAAGCTACAGTAAGTCCATGCAGTACACAGAAGTGAATGTCAGTAGTCCAGTTCTCTTCATTTAATTACTATATCAAGTGTCTTTAATGTCAATATAAATGAAACAAGAAATAGGCACACTGTCCACAGTAGAAAAATAATAATGTATCATCCTATCTTTCTCTCTGAAATATAATGGTAAGATCATGGTGTGTGTGTGTGTGTGTGGTTTTTAAATAAGAGGCTTATAAAACTAATTACAGTACAAACCTATATATGTTTAGTCAGAAAAAAACCCATGCAATTCCCAGCATTCTGACTGGGCAATGCTGTGAGTTGTAGGATATTTTTATGTCTAAACATGCATAGGATTGTACCCTCAGTAGTTTAAGGACATTGGGTTGGTTTTGCTTAGAGTGGACCCATTGAAATCAATGGGACTTAAGTTAGTCATGACTACCTTAAGTTCTATTGATTTCAAAAGGCCTGTTCTGTTTTGGGGTTGTCTATATGCGGAGAAAGCCCCGTGGTTGCTGTGGATCTGTGCTGCATCAGTTAGACAACACAAGCGCAGCTTCACAGCCGGGGCTTCCCCACAATGCTGCAATATGAAAAAGGCAGGGCCAATCTGACATCTGGGCCATGTAACTTCGCTCAGGGGACAATCTGGGGTCAACCTGGAGGATGGAGCCTTGTAGAGCCAGGAAGAGGGCGGGAGTGGCTCCAGGACCTGGATGGCTGCCCAGAAACCCCACACTCCCTCCTCGGCGTTGGGATTACCCAACACCACCCCAGGAGAGGGAACATGCGGGGTTGAAGAGAGAGGCGGCACCAACCAGGCGACATAAAGACAGCCCCAAACCTGGTTTCAACACATTTCGTTTATATCCTGGATTAGTAGAAATACCTGTCCTTATCTGAATATTTGAGAAAGTAGCTTGTAGCTTTCTTAGCAACGTCCTTGGGTGACACTGAAACTTTCTTTTATACATTAAATGAAAGTTCAGAAAGAGAATGATTCATAACATTTTGTCTTATATATGCATGTAGACTAAATGTGGGAGTGATATTAATCTGCCCTTGATCACATCTCAGTTTTTGTAATCCTTGACTAAACTGAACTTCTTTTCCCTATTAAACATTAAAATTATCACCTGTTTTCATTTTTATAATATTTCCCCACTTTATAGACTTCTATAAAGATTTCTTGTCTTCTTCATTTTTCAGGGCAATGCAAACTAGATGCAATGCAAGAAGATGCTTAACCTCTCTGAAATGTCTTTCTGTAAATCTGCTATTAGCTCTAGAGGGAGATAATGACACTAACAGATGTTGCAGCTTTCAGTTGCTTTGTCTCTCCCTGACCCACTTCTGATGTGCACAAGCACTTTGATAAAACACTACCACTATCACCCCCACAAAAAAGGAAAATTTGATGTGATTGTACATACAATATTCAACAACGGACAGAAGTGCTTGTGTACATTAGTAAAGCACCACAAATCTTTATTTTATCATATGCACAAACACATCAAGATTGCTTCCTTAGCACAACGACCCACTATTTTAGCAATTATCATGAGTGAATCAATAATATAGAATATGAAATAAATATACATGAACTCTGTATGCTCCAAGTCCAGAATGTATTTAAGAAACCGTTCTAGTTAAAGCAGAAACAGTGTAATACAAGGCAGAGTGAACCCACGTTATAATAAAGGAATGGGAGAAATCCACTCATCCAGATTCATATTATGAAAAAGTAAATGGAAGAAGCTATAATAATAATTTCTAAAACCCTAGAGGTATAAGATCCTCATCATATACCAATAGTGATCTCAATTCTCCACGTGCCAGTACTTATGTAGCTGAAAAAGCATCATTCACATGCAAGGCAGACATATCAATATGCTTGGGAGAACCCAAAAGTTTGTAGAAGTTTTTTTAAAAATCTTTAGGAACAACCCCTATGGTGGAAAGAAACAGCCACAGTTCAGTAGACACAGAATGCCAATAGACAGTTGCAAGTAAAAAAAGAAAGAAAGAGGAAAAACAGGTGTGAGGGGGACCGGAATGAGAGCTTCTGAAATGGATCACTCCACACTGGGGATAGATTATCTGTCAATCTCATTTGCTCTCAGTTTTCTCTCATTTAGGTTTTGTTTGTCCTGAACTTTGCAGCGGGATGGAACAGGATGCAGTGTGCTGCTCCCTGGCTTGCCCACCTCTCCCAGAGGTCTTGCAAGACTTCTGGGATGAGGTGTCTGACTTATTGTGAGATTTCTTCATTCTGGATGTCTCACGAGTCTTATGGGAAAGGTGGGCAACCCAGGCCAGGGAGTAGCCCGCTGCCTCCTATTCAGGCAAGTGGCTGGAACAGGAGGTAGTGGGATACAGGTAAGTGTGCTGCTGGCTGCCCAGGCGGGCAGTCCAGGTGGACAGGAGGTGGGCAGGTGGGCAACGGGAAGAAGAGGTGACCATTTGCTCAGGTGCCTCCCGGCATGCTTGCTTAGGCAGCTGGCACCAGCTGTGCTCACCACTTCTTCATCCTGCTGGCCATGAGTACATGGCTGGCAGGCCAAGGGGGCAGTGAGTGGGCCTGCCAGCTGCCCAAATAAGCAGTCCAGGTGGGTGGGAGCTGCCCAGCAGGCCTGCGGAAGTGCACACTTCTTGGGCCTGCTTGCAGGATGCCGGCAGGATGAAGAAGCAGTGAGTGTGCCCGTGGGCACCATCACACCACTTCTGCCGCTCTTCCCAAATTTTGCTGCCTAGTGCGCCTGCATCAGACTGCTTCAGGGAGGGATGGCACTGTCAGCATTAGTACAAGAGAAAAAATGCAGAACAGGATTTTTTAAAAAAGTAGATTAACTTCAAGCTGCTTCAAGTCACAAGCTATATCTCCTTTTTAAATCCTACAATGTCTTGATGATCTCGGAGTGTTTGATTTGGAGGATAAAAATCTTTCCTAGTAACAGTTTCCTGTAATGTACACCACTTTTCCTAAGAAATCAATGAAAGAAGAACAGAGTTGCCAGTGTTAGAATCAAGTTTTTTAAAAAATTATATGCTTATAATATGAATGCACCATAACAATCACACACCATGACTAATATATTCAGTTATTTCAGCTAGACAGCTTTCATAACATTCGCTATCTACATATATCAGCATTAAATATTTTCCTCTAAAGTAATTAAGAGCTTTTCCATGTTATCTTTTTCAGTGGTAGCTCTGGACATGTGTCAAGATATCCAGAGATAAGAGTATACAGACTAGATATTATTCTGAACAAGGTGGAAAAGAAGCAAAATGTAATCCAGAAGATAATCACTATGTCACTGAAGACTTTCCCTCCTCCCTATTTACTTTTGCAATATAATTATTAGTATATGACTGACTTTTAATCTGTACCTCTGCATAAACTCAAAGATCACCTTGGCTATTCCTCACTTGGTTGTTGCTTCTTCCTTTTGAATCAGTTTGCGCTCTGCTCACTGAATCAATGGTCTTAAGCATAACTGATGCCATGCTGGGTTGTGGAGAGTGGCCTGGAGGTAAAGAACGACATCCATATACTTCAAAATGTTTTGTATCTGTATTTAAGCAGCAGCATCCCATGACAAAGCTCATTTGAAACCACGGATATTTTCAAATAAGGCTTTTATTATACAATTGTCCTGCCTCATTCCTTGAATTTTCCAGGGAGTCCAGGCAATGTTGACTATTATTTGTAACCTTCCTTTGTTTTTCTAATGCTTCTTCCATCTTTTTCCTTACCAAAAAAAATATATCAATCCCCAAAGGATGCAAAAATTGAGTATTAGCACAATGTCTTCTGACTGGTATCCCTAAGGGCTATCTATCTGGAAGCACCCTGAATGAATTTTCAGTATTATTTTTAAAAATGCCATGGAGACCTGTCATTCAAAGAAGAAAATTCAGAGGTCCCAGTGGGCAGATAACTGGATGTGGCTAATTTAGCTCTTGGATTCCTCTGACCATATCAGCATATGTCAAAAATGTCATATAAGCAACACCAAGCATCAAATACAGTTCAAGTAGTCCCTCTTTTAATTGTTATTTCCACACTGTGAAAATCACAGCTGAGAAGTGGAATCCCCCAGCCCCTTTGGGCGGGAGATGATATTTGCGAGTGTGGGGGGGTAGAGGAGAGGTGGATGCCCCCGATTGGAGCATCCATATGGGGCCACTGGGCGGGGCAAGGCCCGTGCGGCTTAAATAGCCGCCTAACGGGCCTGCCTGCCCTCTTCGTCTTCTGCGCTGCTTGTCTTCACTCCAGGCGGCAGGGCGAAGCGCTCAGGGCAAGGCGCGAGTGAGCGATTGCCTTGCGGCCCTGGCAACAACGAAGAGGAGCGGCAATGCGGCGGCGACGAGTGGGAGGCAGAATCCGTCGTCTCCGCCTGGCAGCGGACTCTTCAGGGCTTCCAGCCCCCAGGTTTGAGGGGTGGGCCGGCTACCCCCCCCCCGAACCCTGAGGGAGAGGCGCGAGCACGCCGATTGCCGGGAGCCGGCCGCCCGGGCTGCTGCCGGACAGGCCTTGCGGCCGCGGATCAGAAGGATTGCCGTGGGGGCGCGTTTCCTCCTTCACTCGCCCACCCGCCCCTCGCTCCCCTGCGGCTGCGGCGGGCAGTTCCATGGAACCCGCTGCACGGCTCGCGCAGCTTCAGGGCTGACTCAACCCGCATGCGGGAGCGGCCGTGAGGGGGATTAAGTTCAGGTGGGGGCCTGCACGTTGGCTGCGTTTGCAGCTGCCACCCGAGGGGTGCTCGCACGAGGATCAGGGGGTCATCCGGGACCGGCTGACTTACCCAGTCGAGTGGGGAAGGGTGGCAGCCAGGGAGGAATCTGGCCTTGTTTTCTGGCGGGCCTACACAGGAGTTGCAGGCTTGGGATAGGCACAGGCTGGCTGCATCTGCTTTATAACTGCAGGGCAGCCGAGGCCTAGGGTGTGCCTAGCGCTGTTGCGCCCCCTACTGGGTGTGGGGAGGTGTCTTAAAAAAATATTTTTTTTTTTAATTACTTAAGGCCGTCGCCCTATTTCAGCCACTAGGTGGTGCTGTGGTCTGCCTTTTGCTGGAGTCATACCTGGAGCCGAGTGCACCGTTGTAGGTTTGCAGATTAGTACACTTGTTAATTGGTTAGAGGGTAGGACTAGGACAGCACCTTCGATAGTGTGAATTTGGCAAAATGTCTCCAAAGAAGGGCATGGGGGGGGGGGGAAGGGAAAGGAAAAGCCAAGCAGCCTCTGGCAAAACGGATCAACATTCAGAGTGATTCCTCCTCCGATGAGGAGGTTAACCCCGACCTGGCCGTAATTCTGGCAAGATTGCAATCTTTGGAGGAGGAGAGGGGCATACCTTCAGGCATACCGGCCCAACATCAGACAGTTTCCTTGGTTACACTGCATCAGCAGACCAGGAAACAAAAGTTACACAATGTTTTGTCATCCATTACTCACAGATTGGACATTATTGAGGCTTCCTCCAGCCAGTTGACGGACAGGCAAGTTCATTCACCAGTGGTGCCACAGGACGCACTGGCCGTGACAGGGTCGCAAGCACGACCATGGATGCTTCCTCCTTCTGCAGTCCCGAGTCTTCCATCATAGGGACAAGGTGAGCAGCCGATTAATACCACGATTTCACTGGCGCAAGCCATGAGTGCCTTCCCACCTTGGGGATGGTACCCATGGACTCCCGGCATGACATTTGCCACACCACATTCAGGTAGTTTGTCACCGGGCACACCACAAACGAATGCTCCACTTCCACCGTCTCCGGGGGATGCAGGACCGGGGCAGGGCAGAGGTGCTAGGGGTAACTCAGATGCAGCCTCATCCGTGCTGAACAATTTGGGACCGTCAGCTATACCTAGCAGTGATGCGGTAAGTGACTCTAGGCAGGCATTGGGTACACCATCGGGAACATCCACACAGGCACGGATTGGGGCAACTTTGGAAGCAGCGGGGGTGCCTGCGTGGGAAACATCAGCTTCACAGGGGCTGGCTGTCATCGCTGCTTGTGTGGAGGTTTGGCAAGGTCCGGCTGGGTCGGGGGTAACATCCCTCGGCAAGATTAAGGATCCTTTGGCAGGGGTGGAAAGGGTGGCCATTCCTACTGGGAACACGTCGGCGCCTTTGGGCTATCACCTATTGCCGGCTACCAGGGAAAAGATCTTAAAAGGGGACTTTATAGACGTTTTTTCTTTATTATTTAGGGAGCCGGAGAATGTAGACAAGGATAGAGTAGCGGAGAGGGAAGCAGAGAAGCTTCGAAAGAAACGGGTAGCTAGAACTTGGACCAATTGGTTGCCAGGTTTTTTAATATATATGGGGGTTGTTCAACAACGCTTCCCATCCAAAGGCCATATCCTCACTAAATACCTTGATGTGAACTATCGTGCGTATAGGGAATACGAGGGCGGGGCCTGGTTGGCCTATGATGAGTCCTTCCGTAGAAGGGCCGCTTTCGATCGCACCTTGTAGTGGGACGTAAAAGATAATGACCTATGGCTGCAATTTATGACACCAGCCAAACTGGGTCTGGGAGATAGGGCAGACAACAGTCACCTTCTGGAAAAGCCTCAACCCGCCACCACTTCGAGCGGTGTGGTGGGGCAGGGGGTTCAACCCCGCCCACCCTGTTGGGAATTTAGCTCACGTGGCTTTTGTACTAGATCCACCTGCAAATACAGGCATGAGTGCCTTGTCTGCGGGGGCATCCACCCCGCGCACAGTTGCCCTGCCAGCAAGAAAGGAAGGGGCGCTTTCCATGGGGGATCTAATTTTAAAAAAACCCGGGGGGCTGGGGGACAGCAGCCGCCTCCCAAAGGGCCCCAGCCCAGTTAAAAACCTAAATCTTCTGGCTCTGCTGGCTCAAAGTTTAAAAAACACAAAAACCTCAGATTGTTTGATTCTTCAAATAATCAAATTGTTGACATTAAATGCACTTAGGGGCAAGGTGTGTTATATAAGTAACAACACAGCAAAATATCCAACACAGAGCCTACACTTTCAGCAGCGATATTCAACTATGCATGCCAGTTCTATTAATAATGAGAGACTTAATTGTTGAGGGCAATATTGATGAAATGTAAATATCCACTGATGTAGTGATAAGAACAATTATTTTTGCCTCTTTTCAAATCATATCTGATAGTATTTCTCAGAGTTGAGATGGGTACCATTAAAATGCAGGTAACTATTTTGTTTGAAGCAGTATGAAGAGGAATGGTACAATGTTCTGCTATTTGCGTGTGTGCTTTTGTTTCTATTTGTCAGATCCCACCACAATCCAGTTTTTGAACATTTGAAAATTTTCAGAACTCATTAATTTGAAACAGAAACAAACCAGAAGGAGAGCCAAAGAAAAAGAAGCTGTAGCCATACACACACTACAGTGAACTAAAACTGTGAACAGTGTTTTTTTGGGTGGAATGAAAAGCATCCCTCCCTCTTACTAAAAGAAATGAACACATAGAAAAAAGTCAGAGGAACATTCTTATCATGTCTCCACACTGTTTCTAAGCAACTGCTCTTTCTGGATAGGTTCTCTCCTTGGGGCTATGTATGCCTGGGGCACATCTTCCACCACCAGAAACATTCCTTTAGAACCCAGCATTCTAGAAGTCCAAACCAAAAATCAATGCTATTTTCAATCATTAAAAGCTGATTGACTACTCAGTTTCCCTCAGGTTACCTTCCAAGCCAATGAGCCTTAAACCACACTGTATCACATCAAAGGCAAAAACGGGATGTCTCTTTCAGTGTTGTGACTCCAGTGAATAAACTCAGCATCACAAAGCAGTTCTGTGGCATATTGAGAAATTTCTTAAAGAAAATAAATGGACTGAGAAAATGAACCAAAATCTGTAGCACACATAAAAATATATAAAGCTGTTTCTTTGAAAGCAAAAGAGAAAAAAATATATCCAAAAAGCTTTCAAAGTTATTCTCTTATACTATATCATGCCTTCAGATTAACACACATTTGGACATCACAAGGTTGTGATGGCTGAGAACAGTCTGCTTATCAGTCTCCCTTTTAGGGATTAGGATTTGGGCTACTCACTTAATACTCTACAAATGAGGATCTTCTCCTACCCATAGCTACAAATTGCAACCACATTACCTATTGGGGAGTGAGGCAGAGGGGGAGGCAACCATACAGACACAGTTTTATGACTACAATCTTTTTTGGCTACAACTTACATTGTTTTGGCATGGCAAAGGGCATAGATCCAATCACTGGACAGCCCAGCCAATAGCTGACTATCTACCCCACCCCAACTTCTAGGAGCAGCATTGCGAGTGACAAGAGTATTGGGCCCAATGCATCATACACTGATCACATGGGTCTCTCCTGCCACATGAGCCTATGGCAGACATGCTAACCCCCAAGCTAGGCTGGAGCCTTGTACCCCCACCTGAAGATTCCCCATTTCGGAAAGATTAGTCTTACAAAAACTCGATCCCCCCAAAAGGGATCCAGCCCAATGCTGCCTTCAGTTCTTCCCAAGGGGCTGATACACAATTAATAAACAAATCTTACAATCTCACATGTTCCTTTGAGGAAGAACCCTGACAAGCCCAGTTGTCCTGGTTAGCAAAATTCCTTCCTGGCCACATCAAGCAGAGGCCAGTGGGGAAGTCTGTGATACCATGTTTGGAGCTTTTTTTTATACTCCTGAAGCAAACCACAGAGGGATTTCTCTTCCAAGTCCATTTCTAGAGGCTCCATCCCCAAGATCCAACCAACACGACTGATTGGCTCTGGGTTATTTCCCAGCCTGCTGTGCAGCTATATAACATGCTAGGAACCCCAGATTAAAGACAGGGCTACCTTTCTGTATTCACATCCCATGTGGGGTGCAAACAGGTATGCCTGATGAGGAGGCGAAGCTTAAAGCTTGGATCCAACCTTAGATCTTTAATTCCATTAGACCAAATGTTATGTAAAACAAATTAATCTTGAGTAAACAAATTAATCTTGAATTGTGGTGAACTGCCCAGAGAACTTTGGCTATTGGGCAGTATCGAAAAGAAAAAAAAGAAAAAAATCAAAAAAAATTGAACCAAAACTATGGGTGTGCGCATTGTACTCAAAATTCAACTGTATGGGTTTACAATGCACATAGTTCATTCACAGTGCCCAGGTGGCAAAATCTCTCTGCATGTGGATACCTTACATATCATGAAGAGTTCTGCTTAAAGAAATGTCTACACATACAAGAATTTCCTATCCTGTTGATTCTTTAATACATTTATATTGTGCCTCTGTTTTATTATCAGATCAGGGATGGCTACAGTAGAATCTCAGAGAAATAGGCTGGCCATACAACAGCCAATGCACATTAAACTCCAGTGACTTGTCAAACAATTAGGCACAGTTTAAGAACTTGTAGTGATAAGTGAGCACTCTCTTACTCCCCTCAACACACACTTAGTTGGACTAGCATAGCAACAACACACATATGAGAAGCTGAATTTCGCCAAATCCCAAAAGGTCCCTGATGTTCTTCGGAATCTCTGCCTACCTAACCAGCTCATTGCTGCTCCATGAGTAATCACATTTAATTATTTAAAAGATATTTAGGTCATCTTATTAGGAACAATAAACAAAGTGCCAAGAAGCCAGAAACCTTTCAATACATTTATTTAGCCAACATGTCTTGCCACCCAAAGGATGACAATCTGGACTGGTTGCTACTGATGGCTTAATTACTCTAAATAGTCATTAATGTTTTTAAATTAAAGCTCTCAGAATGCACAGGTCTTTAATGGGAATTGGTTACATTTCGTTATTTGCTGCATAAGGGGAATTTGGCAGCAACTAAAATACACACTGCATCACAATTAAGTTTTTGTTTTGTTTTGCAACTTACCATTGCTGTGCATGGATAGTAATGATAATGCTTTCCCCCTGTAACTCAACGTGATTCATAACCATGACATTCAATTTGTTCCTCCAAAGGAGAAAAAATGCATCACCCAAGGATATGATGAGTACATGGCTTATGTTTCCTTTTGCACAGTAATTATTCAGAGAATAATATTTTTTTCTTGAGCATATTTAGAATTTGGAATTGAATTTTGCTCTGAAGATATTTTCTTCCATTATAAACAATGTCAAAGAATATAGTATTAGGAAACATAACCAGAAGGGAAAAATCTCCTTAGTATAGTACCCTCATCCATTTCCTTTAATAGTCAAAACAAAATGAATACTGTACTTAAGGTAATAGGTTTTAAAATGTCTTCTGAGATGAAGCGGTACCACTCCAGAGCAAAACATTTAATTCAGTATTGTACTGTTAGAAAATTGGAAAGAAAGAACAACTGTGTTTAATGTATTTCGTATGAACGTAGACACAAGGCTGCTCATATCAGTGTTATGATGTAATCTGCTACATTATTCTATTGCTTATACAAAAGATTGCATATGCAAAGCTGAGTTTTCAAGGTTTTTCATGCCTTAGGAAACTGCATAGGTGGCACATATAAAATATTCTTGTCTGTGGGAAAGCTCCCGGCATCAGGTTTTCCTGTTGGCTAACAAAAAGAGTGACCTTGCTGCCTGCCTTTCCAGAAGACTAAAATGATTAGGAAGACACAGGAAAAAACACAAACCTGCAAATAATACAGTGAACCTCATACTTCCCTTCCCCAGGTGAAACATTTTCTTTTCAGTCATGTAAGTGTCGAAATAGCAGGATGCAATCAATATAAGCTGCAAGGTTGTGTCTAGGTACCAAATGCAGAACAATGTTTTTGTTCAGGTGAATCCAACAGGTATTATGTTTGAAATGGAAGCTTTGTGTTGCCTCAGTTTTGACTCCACCTATAACACTTGCTTCAACGTCCTTGAATGCAACCACACGGATCTGGTTTCCTCCTCATCTCCATTGGAACCTACTAGCTTCCATCCTAGAAAACTAATCATGGATGCTTCACAAAAAGTGCTGGTGGGGATCAGTGCATTTGTTAATTGAGGTAACACTATTTGGAAGTTATCAAGTGGATTCACATGAACATTTATTTCTGATTATGACTTTGGGAGGAAGTTAGTAAATTGTCTTACTGTAAGAGTTACAAGGATGCAAATTGGAAGAAATGTCCAAAGGTACCTTCAAGGCATGGACCAACAGATTATTTTAGAACTGGACATTTTTGGTATTTGAATCCACCTCCAATTTTCTTCTAAACAAGGCTGTTCATTTTACATATCTTAGTGCAAACACCACATGGTACTAAATCCCATTATATAAAACCCACTTATAGACATACCCCAAGGGAACCGTAGCTCAAGGAAGGGGTCATAGCTCAGTGATAGAGAATATGCTTTGCATCCAAAAGGTCTCTGGTTCAATTTCCAGCATCTCCAGGGGGGCATCTATACACTTTAGTACCCCATAGTGGCTGTGTCGTGGCGCTGCATTGTTTAAATGGTGCAGCTGCCAACTCACAGCCACTTCAGGATTCCCCCCCCAAACAAAAAACTCCATGTTTTTAAAATGCTGAATTACAGCATCTTTTACTTTTGCTCAGTGTTATGGAGTGGGCATTGCCCCCCCCAAAAAACCCCCCACCTCCAATTGGCTACTGGAAAGAGAAGTTGAGTCTTTTGTTGTTGATGATGGAAAAACGTGGGAATGCAGGGCAAGGAGCAGGCTTTTCCAGCCTGGATAGCCTATGCTCCCTCCTGCCCAGTCTAACTTTTTCGATTTAGCCTTGCAGCGGCGATGCTGCAGGCATGTAAGCTGACACCTTCCAAGGCAGCATCATACAGATGCCTCCCAGGTAAAGTGAGGAAATAACCCTGCCTGAAACCCTGGAGAGCTGCTGCCAGTCAGTGTTGACAATACTAGGTTAGATGGATCAGAGATCTTACTCAGTACAAGGCAGCTTTATATGTTCCTATGTGCTTCATGGGATTTTTTTTTTTTAAGAAAATCACTATAGAATGTTCTTAAATAAATACATACATAAAACTACTGAGCACCATATTGAATATCACAAGAAGCGTATTAAAAGTTACATGACTTATTATTATTGTTGTTGATTTGCATACTGCTTTCAACAGACATAATGGAGGATAAAATGGAGAAGAGGATCATGTAAGCCACCTTGGATTCCTTGCAAAAGGAAAAAAAGGTGGGATATAAGTGTGTTAACAAATAAATAAAACATGCTGAAAGACAAAAATTCCTCTAACACACTAACGACTAACAAATTATGATGGCATGAACTTTTGTAAGCTTCGGTCTACTTCAGATGAATCAGCCTTGGCTGAAGAATGACATGTCAGGAATTGAATCAAACACAATATGGTCTTTTTGTTTAGTTCTTCTCTCACACAGATAAGCAAAAGCTCTAGTAATCAAGTATTTCTCCCCCCCCCCCTTTCCAGGCAGATGTATTCTGCCCAAGCCTGACACCCATCACAACTCCTTTGAGAACTTATTGTACTGTTAAGGATGATTTATAGTGTGTTTTGTACACTGTCGTTTCATATGGTGAGGTCTTGTTAAAATTCTGATATATTGAGACAAAGAACTATCACCTTCTAAACTTAGCTGTGATAATATATAAAAGCTGTCTTGGTGGCTATGTAGCTACAGAAATTGCTTTCTATAAGAAACAATATTTTTCATCTCTCTTAAAAGCTTCCACCTCCTCCCCCCACAATAAAGCTGTTTCCTTAAGGGGTGTCAATCCCTAAATTGGTTTTGGAGGTCTGACATGCGGTTATTCAAAAGCATTTCATGCATCTGACGTTATGTGCTGAGAATCAGCATATTTTTAAGTGTATGCTGATAGTCAATTTCATATGAGATTGTTCTTCTATGAAACAGTATCTGTTTAGCGAGACAGTTCTATGTGCTTCCCTACTATCAGCAGCAGTTCATGATATAGGGTGAAAGGTTCCCAATGCTAGCATGAAGATACATTTGGTCATGTCCATTCATACTGGACCTGCCCCAATTCTTATTTGTGAGCACTTCCAAAAGGATCCTAGTGAAATACACAAAGCTCTGGAAGAGCAGGGTTATTAAGATTCAGGACCTGGAATAACCTTTATCAGCCTACCACAACCAGGTGAGTTCCAGATGTTTTGGACCAATTCCTAGGATTCCTGACCACTGCCCGTATTGACAGGGTCTGCTGGGAGTTGAAGTCCAATCATCTGGAAAGCAGCAAGTTGGGGAAGGCTGCCCTTAATGGCTGAAGAAGACGTGCAGACAATAACATCAAGATCAGAGCATGGCCAAAGAGTACTAAATCTGGTTTCAACCATGAATTGTAACAATCAGTTCTTGTACTCTGAATATTCATGACACCATTAAATATATTCATCAGTATTATTAACTATATTTGTGCCAAGTCCTGTAAACTGCATCACACACACACACACACACACACACAAACACAGTGTACTAGTCGAAAAACACACCCTATATTATGCCATCAAGCTTGCTATATCCCAGTCACAAAAGACAACTGCTTTGTTTGGTGTAAGTGTCCGCACATGCTGTTCTAATCATGTCCCAAAAGCTCTCCTATTTCTTTTTTCCAATCACTGCCCCTTTCATCTAGGGAGTAAGGCAAGTGGGAGCCAATGGTCAAAGCAATGTATACCTGTATTTTACCTGAACAAATTAGAGGTATAACTCATACAATTTTTTTTTTCATTTTGAAATCACAGAAAGCTTCACATATTATAGTTGAACATGCATAGAGAAGGAAGCAGAATTGCACCACTGGCCTTGTGTCCAGCCTCTATGTGCATTCAACAGAACCCAAAGGCACAATCCTATCCATGTTTAGACAGAAGTCTTACAACTCTACGCTTTCCCCAATAGCTGGCTGGGGAATGCTGGGAGTTGTTAGATTTATTTCTGTGCTGGTAATGCTGGTTGTGGAATGCTGGGAATTGCAGGATTTATTTCTGCTTAAACAATCATAAGATTGCGCTCTTAAGTGTATCCACATAGGATCTATACGCAAACATTTTCAAAGACCCTTTCACAGGCAACTCCCTGACACCCTGATTTGTTTGTAATGATATTTATCTGAAAATCTGTTTTAACCTAATCATTTTTTAATGTCAGGTTAATACAACAACAAGCACCTTTCATCATAAGCATTTACTTACAGCTGTAGAACATCTTACAACAGGATTTTAAAGTGTGCAGAATTAGAAACAGTATTTGTGATAAAGCAAAGTATACATATTTTGTTTTTGTAAAAAACTGGATCAGTTTTTACAGTGAATTCTTTACATGTGTAGTCAGAAATAAATCCCTTTGTGGTAATTGGGCTTACTCCCAGGTAAGCCTAAAAGAATCACTTCTAATCATCATGTGAGCAGTTTTTATCCATTAGGATTTTAGTAGCAAAAGGTTTGACCAAGCCAAAATATTTTTCTTCCATTTATATCACTAGAAGAAATGTAATCTCATTCTAAAAATGTATCCAATTAAAATAACATTGGCATGCCCAATATTATTAACATGCTACCAGCATAAACATATGTATGCCTGCTCAGAATCATACAAGTCCTACTAAGTTCAATGCTGCTTACTCCCAGATATGTTTATATAGAAATGCATCCTAATAGTACTACTATCATTATATACTTCCAGAGAACTAACTGAACAGCATCCACCTCTGTATCCCAAATACTCATGACAGTATTAAACATAAATAATCAATAACTATATTTGTACAAAGAGCTGTAAACTGCATGCCACATCTGCCTTCTCTCCCCCACCTTCACCTCCACGGCCTAAAATGAAGTATGTATTTCTCAGCCAGATCACAGCATGAGATATTTTAAGTTAAAATTAATTTTGTGGAAACGCCAATCAACTTTCTGTCTGTACATCTAATCTTCTGTAGACTTCTCTATGTAAACGTTGTCTGTCATCCTGCCATCGTATTCATGACAATTGTTTTCTTCTTCTGAGATTGCTTTTTACACATTTCAGAAACAAAGCATTTCTCATGCTGTGATCTTTCTCAAAATCTTTCTGTGAGATGTGTATCTGACTGCTTAGTTTAGCATATCCTAGCATTCCAACAGACAGGCAAAGCTACTCAAATAATTCCAGATGCTTCCATTTACTTGATGTATGTTATTTACCAAAACCTGTTATTAACTATAAAAGATTCCTATGGCTAAAGTAAAAAACTGTTTTTAGTGTATTAAATAAAATTTGTCAAGGGAAGTTCATGCATACAATTTGTTCTTTTCTGTCCACAGGCTTCTCTATAGCTGCTGACGCTCACTACCAGCTTACCTATGGTGGGTTAACATGTTATCTGTCACACTAATGTGGGTTACTGAAATCACCTGCAGAGCCACTTGGCAACAACAGGGGATAAGATAGAACCCTGAGGGACACTACCGACCAGTGGCCACAGCATCGAACAAGAATCCCCCTGCAAGGAGGGGGGATCACCATATAACAGTGCCTCCCAGTCCCATCTCAGACAGACATCACAGAAGAATAGCATGGTCAAAGGTAGGGAAAGCCACCAAAAGGTCCAGCAGAAGAAACAAAGACACACACACCCTGTCCAGTTCCTGGCATAGTTTGGTTCCATAAGATTAATTTCATTTATTTATTCGTTGTCATGCTTTTGTAAGAGAAAATAACATCTTTAAACTTAGCTCATGCTACAACATGCAAGGGAAAATGTGAAACTATCGAACAGTCCTTTCATGAGCAAAACAAATCTCCCACAAGATTCCACACTTTTGTATTCGGCCTGTCTGTCTGCGAGCCGTGTGGCTGTGGTTTTAACAAACCATCAGTTCATGTCAACCATGTTTATAGATGGCCCATTTGATGAGAATCTTCTAGCAAATATTCTGATGTTAGATTCAGAGATATGGAGTCATGTTATAAACGCAGCTGGAATAAAACAGTGAAAAACTCAAAAATTGGATTTTGTTGTTTTGAGAAGCTCTTCCATTTATTGTTTTGAGAAGCTCTTTATTATTGAATCAAAAAGTGGGAGTGGGAGGATAGAAGGCTGTGCTTTTCAGGCAGGTGCATAGGGCAGTAAGAGCACAATACCAAACAGTCAACAGATGGTGGGGTCAGTGGGAGAGCAACACCAGAAGATCAGCAGATGGATGGGTTAGCAGTGGGGCTGCATCATGTATTTGGCAAGTGGCTTCAGCAGCAGAAACATTTCAACACTCACTTCTCAACATGACATTAAGCATACCTGTTGGAATTTGTGTGCATCTTTAGAAAAAAAAATGTCGGTAAGAATTAGTGTTAAATTCAGCAAAACATTTAGCTTTGTGAGAAGTGAACAACTCCCCTGCTGCTAATTCTTCTATGTTTTATTCTGTCTTGCATTGACAGACACACAAATGATGGGGGCCCTTTGCAAAATAAAAACGTGGAAAAAAATATTTGCAAGCTTTTCTTATGGCAACCAGTAAAAGAATCTATGAATTGTCTAATTAGAGATCGATCAAGACCACAGCCAGCAACAGACAGAAAATGAAGGAAATGTGGGAAGAAGGTGCAGCAACCCCACCAAATAATAATAAAAAAGATGGGGGAGCGGATACCTAGAAGAGAACAGGCATTAAATACATATCACAACAGGCATTTAATTAATTTATTGAATAAAGCTTATTGTATGATGCAAGTTATCAGTAATGGCCTATTAAGAGAAGACTTCCCTTCTCACGTCCTTTAGTAGACCAATTCTGCTGGATTGATAGGCATAAAGAAAGGGTATGTGGAGGACAGGGAGAAGGACCAGCATTGCTTATCACAACTCCCAAGATACATAGGCTTGTCGCAACTCTGAAGATGTCCATTTGTAGAGCATCTGGAAGGGTCACAATTCTTGAGCTAGGAGTTCTTTCTCTTAGCTTTGCCTGGCTTTCCTAAATCAATAGAGCCCAACTAGAAAGCCCCCACTGTCCCTACAGCTTCACTCACTCTCCAGAAATATTCAGATAGGATGCTTTTTGCCCTTCTCAAACACCCACCCACCCACAAAATGCACACAAACAAATATAAGCCCAGCTCTCTGTCTACCCAAGAGACTTAAAAACACACAGCAAAGATTGGAAAGCACTTTGCAAATTGGAAATATTTTACAAATTGGAAATACTACATCACCAGGATCCTCATAGTAGTAACACAGGGATCTTCTCTCAATCTTTAGGCCACTGAACAACACAGGACCTCAGAAAAATAGAAAGGGGCCATCATAGCATGCTTCCAATCCACCTTTGGATATTAGCTCTTCTTTTAAGCCTGTTTTCCATTCTTCAATATCTAAATTAATTTCAAGCTATATTTTTCCACACTGATAATGGAATAACACTACTGAGTAAAAGAAAACCCAGCAAGATAGCTGTCTTACTACCCAAACTGATATATGGATATATAGCAAATTATAGCAAAAGTACTTGAACAACAGAACCAAAGCCCAATTAAAAATGGCAAGCTTTGCTACTGCTTTTATTCCCATTATATGATATCTTTCTTAAGTTTTTTTTAAAGTTGAAACTAAGTTCTGGGAAGAGGAAGAGGCCCAGTAATGAACAGTGAACTCTAGTGTTCTTATATGCCTTTGATAAATTCTAAAAAAAAACTTGCTTACAAAGTGGGCACTGTCAAAGCTCTCAATTTCATATGCGTATCTGTTTGTAGGTATTGGACAAGTAACAACACAACCGAGATGGGGATTATTGCCTCATTTCACTGCAAGGAAACAAACAGTATACACATTAAAATAGTCATGGGGATGGCCAGCAATTCAGATTCAAACTAGCATTTTCCTGTGATTTAGAGAATCAGAAAATGGTGTGGGCTTGCAGGCTCCTGTCCTTCCCTCTCCCTTCACCTCTCATGGAAATTACTTTCTCCCCTTTCCTGGTTGCACCATCAATCATAGTTTGCCATGATGTTAGAACTGGGTAAACTATAGATAGCACTAACCAGAAATTGCCTGCAAACCATGCTTTGAAACCATGGTATCAAGGATTGGACCAAGAGTGCACTGCTGAGTTGTGTCAGTGTTGTCTAAACATGATGCCTGGAAAAGGATACCTGCAGTTCCCATTTAGTTGAGGCACGAGATATCCAAGTCTAGCCGAGAAGTGAAACTAGATAATTAATTCTATGTTGCATCACATACATGATAAATGCAATGCACTTTTCATGGTATTACAGTAGTCAGAAGAACTAAAACTAAAAGTTTATCTTACTTTTTCACTTCTATGACATCTATATATATCGGACAGTTCAACTCTGTGACAGTTTGTCTAATTGGAAACCAGCCATTAATTCAGACAGTGAATATCCAATTTGCATTTCTATCAAATACTGGTCTGAAGAAATTCCTAGAACACTGGCACCAATTTAACACCTCCTCTCGCTCCTGACCTCTTTTCCTCACATGTTGCCCTATTAGTCCTTTTCCTGTGGAAACTGGGCCAACTATCTGCATACAAAATGCTGTCCTTCTCACAGTCAGCTCTTTTATTAACTAAATGTGGCAAGTAAGAAAGTTAATTATGTTTCATGGAATACCAATCACCTCAACTTTTTCTTGTAAACAAACTGGAGATGCTATAAAAATAGTATCTAACAGATCACCAGATGCCTTTCCATGTCTTTTTAACAGATTTCTAAGATGAGGTCACAATGTCATTTTCATTTGAGTCCTTGAATAATTTTAAAAAATATTTCTGTGATCTGGTTACCATGTTTTATTTAAATTTAAACCTATGAAATGCTGAATTCTGGGTTGTTATGATGCAGCACTCAGCTGTGCTAACAAACCAGGGTTTGTTAACTATAAACAATCCAGAAAGAAAACCCACAGTTTATTGCTAGCTTGTGAACTCTGGGTTGTTTAACTCATGGATTGTCATGATGTGTGAACACAGAACCATATGTTGTTCATGGGTTGTTTTGCCAGGCTACAGAGTCAGCAGGCAGGAGTAGTAAAATGAACCCAGCCACACTATATCATAATAATAATAATAATAATAATAATAATAATAACAATTTATTTCTTACCCGCCTCTCCGTCTGGATCGAGGCGGGGAATTAAAGTATTATGTCAGTATTAAAGCACTGCAAAGATATTTGGGATATAGAGAGGGATCAGGCAAAGGAGGAGGCAAACAAACAACCCAAGGACTGAGAACACAAATTACAGTCTTTTCAATCATGTTCCACCTGCACCACGGGTAGGACAATAAGCCATGGGTTAAATAAACCACGGGTTAGCATTATGTGCAAACCAGGTCAGTGGCATTTTTAGGTAAATACGACCACCCTAAAAGCTCCATTATCTGAAACTTCTAATCAGGATCACTTCCTTAAAAACCTTTTGAACTTTATTTAGTCTTCTGAATATTTATGTTTAGGATACAGGTAAGGAAGGCTGCATTCTGTTACAATGATATAAGGGGCTGTCTTCTATTCGGTCAGCATTTACTTGCTTATACCTCTAATTCAGGTTTCCCAAACATCTTTCTTAGTCCTACTACTGAAAATATCTTAAATGGAAATTAGAGGAATCAAACCTGAGGCTTCATGTCTGAAACCATGTAGTAGACAATATAAGCCCTCAAAATTAATAGCAGTCATCTTTGTTATAAATCATCAATTTTGATCCAAAATTATTTTAGGAGGAACATTCTGCACAATTTACTTAAAATGTGTGTTTTAGTGAGTGACCTGATATCAGACTCACTAACCAGATATACTTAAATGGAGATGAAGGAAACAGCAAACAATTTAAAAACAACAACATATATTTTCATAATTCCCGTACTGCTTATCTAGGTCTTGTCTAGAAAAAGCTGTAAGGCAGAGATAACATTTCATTTCACCAAGGATTAGAATTTAGAACGATATGCAGATATTAATTCTTTCTCTGGACTACATCCAATCTGTGGAAGCCTTAGAGCAAAAGATTCAAATGCTCCAATCTCCCACTATCACTAGACTATTAGATCTGCTTAACTGGGTTTATATTAACGAATCAAAATAAACGGCAAAGGTAATTTTGAGTTTTAAATAACTTATGTATTTAAATACTAGTGGTTTTTATTAGTATTGAAATGAACCAGAAATTCATATAATCCAACTTCCTATTTTGATAAAGGAACCTCTCTATCAAACTCTGGTGCCTCATATGACTGCAAAGATTATATGCAAGCCAAGGAAAGTAAAACCATAGGAATATTCAGTGTTGCTTGCAATGTTCAGAATTCCTCCATAGTGGCTCAGTTGACACGGCCATATGGGAGAGGTAACATCTGACCTGGCACAACTGCAAATACAGGCTCTGCTTTACAGTGGCAATTCATGTAAATGGAGTCGGCCATTATCAAGCCACCTTACTTGTGTAAATCACCCAAGGAAGGGGAGCCTGTATTTATAGACAATCTAGGTTAAACAATATTTCCTTAACATGGCCACTCACTTTAAAGAGTTTCAGACATCTGGCAAATGCCCAAAACTCTAAGGTACTTCAGTGAACAAACACAGTGCCATGCAAGGAAAGTCTGCTTCTCTGACTTCCACATCTGGGAATCCTTTTCCCATGTAATGTGAAATTGCCACTGTGCAACTTTCCTTAAGATTCAGATTCACAATAAACATGTGTACTGTACCATATTCTCCTTCAGCCCACTATGTGCTCCTTCTGGCCATTACTCAGTAGTGAGTAGTCTTGCACATCACAGACATTTATTGTATACTAGAGCTAATAGCTTGGGACACTGACATTTGCACTGCATGATGTTTAGCTAACTAAAGCCTCCATCATGCATTACCTGTGTGAAGAGGTACCACATGATTCAAAAGAAGTGGGGCCCATTATTCCATGCCATCTGGAACTCTGCATAATCAGGGCTGCCAATAATACAGACGGGCCTTCAGATGGCTACCCTTTCAGACCTTTGCTCAATAAACAAAGGCTGGGGGTCAGATCCAGGAGGAACAAGTCCAATGTCAGCTTTGGGGTCAGCAGCACAGTTCTGATTCCCTTCAATCACATGGACCACCTTCACTTAAGTGAACAGCTTAGATCTTTGATTGCTCGGATCCAAGCGTATTTATTCACCTGTTGTAAAATGTAAAAGCAGTTAAAATTGCTTAGGAGACACTTTATGCAAGTTTTGTCCATTGTTATTATGTCCTCATTGATAAGTCACTATATAGTTGCCTCTCAGGGTCAAATTAAGACATGTAATTCTTCCCTACTCTTCAGTTGTTACAAAAAACAGTGACTGGAGGCTGCAATCAGGAATGGAGGACAGATGGCTAGGGAGGAGGTACTCTTTTCTACCAGCAATTTTCCCTCTCAAATTCCAGTACCCAGCTGCTTTTCTTCACAGGTAAAATATCTGTAGCTTGAGAGGGAGAACGGCTAGTAGGGAACAGGCGTTAAGCACTCCGCCACAGCCAACCTTCCTTTACTCCTCCCTTCGGTCTTCTGCAGCTGGTAATAATTCTAAATGGTGTGCATTCTTTGTATTTACTTTCCCAAGCTATTATGTGTCACTACTAAAGTGCCTACTAAATTGTCTATGAATTAAATACAATTCTTTAGGCTCTTGCAATTGAGTTTCCAGCAAATAATGTTTATGAAACCCAATTACAACAAGGCATTTGCTACGTTTTTGCCTCACGTTCCTCACAGCTTGTGAGGCATTGCTGTAGTATATAAATAGTTGTAGAATCAATTACCCGTTCTTCTCCCCCAGTCCCAGACAGTTTGCATGCTTGGTTCACTATAGAATTTTATGGAGTTCAAGTTCTGTTCTAAAACAGAATGACCTATCATTTCCTAAACATGGAAATACTCTTTATCTTATATTGCAAAGTTTTAGGGGATTTTGTGATGTTGGTAAAACTTCTGGCACTGATTTGGTGAGGTGGTCTGATGTCACACACCATTCCTCCGAAACAATGGAAGAAAATGGATGTGAAGGAAAGAATGACAGAAATGAACAGGAGTGGGGGAGTTAGTCAAGGGGCTAGAAAAAAAGTAGGGGATCTGATGAGACAAATTTCAGCAAAATTAGGGAGAGATTAGTGCACAGTAGTCCTATTATCATCTGCCAGTTTGGGAAAGGCTGGTTCACAAGAATGAAAGAAAATGGGGCAAGGTAGAGAGGAAAAGCAGACAAAACAGGGAATTGCAAAAGAAGCATTACAAAAACATGGAAAATCCACAGAAATGAGAGGAAAAGGAGTCTGTGATTGTAATTTGCTGCAACTAGAGACATATTCCTGTTATGAAATGTTAATTTCACATTAATGCTAACAAAGGATTAATGCAGACAAACAAGTTATTATATGGAAGGGTTTTCTAGTGCCATGTAGTTACTTGCTCATCTGAATTTGCTACGAAGATGGTATAATCCCTTTCTGCCACACATTCTTTTGCATGGCAAAGGTTGAGGTTGAGGTTAAGGCTTCCTCACATGCTTGGATGTTCATCTGCTAATGATATTGAGTGTAGAAGGTATTTCCCCAAACTGCAGAGTTTCATGGCTGGAGTGTTTTGAATCTATTATGCACACATAGGAAAACTTTGTCCTTCCTCATCCAACCCTGCCCCTGATGTTTAGATTTCACAATATTTTGTGTTGCTTATATAGATAAAATATTTGCAGTTTTGTGAGTTTTCTTTTTTAATTTTTTGTGCTTTGGTTTGTTGGAGGTATCCCCCAACTCCTACCCAGTTTCTTCAATCATGTTAGTTTATGTGTTGTGTGATAAAGATGTTGACTGGACTGACAGCCTATCTACACTACTGCTTAAAACGGTTTAAAACAGTTTTAAATGGTTTATAACAGTTTTGAGAACAGTTGGGGCCCAGGACATACTCCATATACAGTTTTCAAAATGTTTTCAAAGTGTTTTATCCTGCATGTGAGATAGGCTCTGTGTGTATCTATAGTTAATTATGATTTTGCTATGTGAAGCGAACCTTTAGATGGAGAGCTCAATTTCCTTTCATTTCATGGTGGTAGTGTGCAAGTGCACCCAAATATGTAACACAGCTGTCACTAAAAAAGAGAGCAAAACTAAAGTAAAGGAAAATGTTTTGTTTGTTTTTTAAAAAGGAAAATAGCATATAATATTTGGAATGAATGCAAACACCAATATTATCAGCAAAAGCAAATGTTTAAGATCACAACAACATAATATGCCATCTGTTTCCATAAACAAATAACAAATCACTACAGCAATGCATGGTGGGAGAAACTGAACTATTATTTTACTGATAATAAAACTAATAACAAAATAAGGGGGAGGGGTCTCACGGGCTAGTCCTGCTACTGCATCAATGATGCCTCTGCCATCCATGCATCTCATACATACTTAAGTTTGGATGCAGATCTCTTCCACAGGTAGAGGGATCATATGATCCAAAGCAAACCATTAGCAATTTTTTAGCCAAAGCAGTTTTCCATTATAAGTGCATAATGCTATATGTGGAACGTACTAAAGTAAACTTTTGGCTATGCTAGCTCAAGAACTGTTGGCACCTAAGGCAGAAAATCCTTCCTATGGTTAATCAAAGTAACAAATAACATCACTTTTTCTCCTTCAAATGGCAGCTAAAATCCGCTGCCTAAGGCAGCCATCTCACTTTGCCACATGGTAAACTCTGAATGTTGGTTTGTTCGCTTTGATAGTGAATGTAACAGATGTTTTATTTATTTATTTTGAAGATAGACTGTTCACTGCCAAAGGTGATCAATTAAACTCTGCCATATATTTATCCATGTTTAGCACAAGGGAAAAGCAAGCCATGTGATAGTTTTTAAATGTGTGGTTTAGGGAAATTGAACAGTTGCTCCAGTTATATAGGAAATTATTTCCTACAGGAAAACCTGTACCAGATTGTCATCCATTTTTATTTTTCTAGAATCCATACCCCGGAAAGCTTTCTAGGGCTAGTCAGTGTCTAGACAGAGCTACTTTGGAAACACAATACGTCCCCATGTATCCTGCCTTGAGTTCCATGATGGGAGAAAGATGGGATACAAATGCACTAAATAAAATAGATCACAATGTTTTCTACTGTCCATCTAAGTAAGAAAAATTGCCCATTTTCACCCAAAGCAACTTGTTGCATATTCCTATAAAAATATGCTCAATTGCTATGGTCAATGAACCCAAATCCTTGATAACCTGGAGGTAATGGAAGAAAGCTGTTGGCTGAACTTTCCACTTGAAGAAGTCAGCTGTGGGCCTGGTCATTTAGAATAACCTAGCAGTCATATCGTATAATTCCAACAGTGTTGTGTTAAGTATGTATAGGTGGAAAGAAATAAAGGTAGAGAAATGGTTTTAAAACACAAGTCTTAGGATGTGATCTAACTGATCTATTTGCATAGTCATATAGGAACAAGCTTCATGGCCAGAGTTGTTTTATTGTTTTCACTGCTGCAGTTCCGAACAGAAGCATATGTCTCCACCGCTGTGAGAAAAATACAACAGTGAAAGTTTCAGAGACTTCAGGCTCCATGTGTGGTTGCCTTACATATGTATCAACATCTTCTTTGGATTATAGTTTCAGATAATGGCACTCAGTTTATAGGGCACCACATCAGATACTGCAGTACTTTTTGAGTTCTGAGGAAATCAAACTAGTATAGTATCCAACTAGTATCTAAAGTACCATTGAAAAAGCTGAAGGGATAAGCCCGATTCCCATGGTGATACATGGGTGGTGAACCCATTGAGTCTTTATTATCATATTATGTGGAAAAGGTACAGTCTTATTTCCCAGAGAATGTGTGAGACCTCCAGACCAATTTTCTTACCTGTATCTTCTTGCTTATACATGATACACTTAAATGCACATGATACGTGAAGAAAGCCTTGATTTTTAAAGTTCGAATAGTTAACCTGAAATTTCAAAGTACACAATGCAAACATTGCTAAGGGGTTTATAACATGTACAACTGCTCTCTGGAATATACACTGCTTAGTTCTAATATTCCTCTTATACGTCCAGGGACTCAAAAATTATTTTAGCCCTTTGGGAACACCTACCTATTTTCCAATTTACCATTCCGAAGCCCTGGGTACATCATTCTATATAAAAAGCTTATACCTGTAACATATGTATGGCATTGAGTATATTAAAAAGAACTAAATATTTCCAGACAGTGCAGTTCAAGGATTTGCTGCTGATAATATAAGCAATCACATTGGTTCTTATGTAATCTTCATCCATTCAAGCAAATACTTGGGAAAGCTGGAACTGCAAAAATATATAGAGGAGCACAGCTAGTGCCGGTAACCATTTCTTAAACAAAGCCATCTCTAAAATGTGGTTGACAAAACTGAAATATATGAGCTTAGTAGTAGATGTTGATCTTTTGGGTAAATAAATTTTCCAGTGAGCCAACAAACAGCATCACGTTTCAGCCTCCTGTGATTTATAACAGCTGTGATATTACAGCCCTAAGATTGGGCTGTATAATGGAAACACTGACAGACCAAACCTGCTGCAGCAGCGTTAGCAGGCAGCGAAGTGAAAATAGGGATTCCGTCTGCTGTTTCCCTTATGCTGTATGAGTGCATATGTGGCCTTGAAAAAACAATGCCCCTTTCTCTCCAATGAGGACTCTACTTTGCAGACGTCGGAACACTCATGACTTGCGTATGAAGTAATGAGCAATTTCTCACAAAATCAGTTGAGAGGGTAAATCTGTGTCTAGAGTCTGGGCAGTACCACTTCAGCCATGAATGAATATTCCTCTATCAAATTAAAAAACAATACCTTCATATCAAAAATTAGATTAAGATTACAAGTGTTCAAGCCTAGTGTTCTATTTTTCCAATGTGCAGGGAACTTTTTTGTACAAAGAAGCATTTCATAAAATAAAAGTAAGGAGATATATGTGGGTGTGAATCTGTATATTACCTCCTTACATCCCTACTCCCAAAAACAGTCAGTGTGGTGTAATGGCTACAGTGTTGGTCTGGCAGTCGGGAGATCTGGGTACTAGTCCCCACTTGGCCATGGAAGCTCACTGGGTGACTTTGGGCCAGTCACAGACTCTCAGCGCAACCTACTTGGCAGGGTTGTTGTTGTGAGGATAAAATGGAGAGGCAGGCAGAGGATTATGTACACCGCCTTGGGTTCCTTGGAGGAAAAAAGGTGGAATATAAATATAATAAATAAATAAGACCTCCCCAAAAAGAGATAAATAATAAAAAGTGAAAACTAGAATAACAAGAACTGTACATTCTGGGAATTTGTCCAAAACAATGCAACCTTGAAGTGAAGGCAAGGTAGCTAAATTCAGTATCTTATTCAGTATCTTATTTAACCATATCTTTAAGTCCACATTACATCAGACAATCTAAGACACAGGCTTGTCATGTGTGGAGTAAGACACATTTTAATTGCTTTACAAAACTGAGGGGGAACTGTAAAGAGAAAATTGGAGCCTTTAAATAAAAGATAATATCATTTTGTATGGAAAGGTGGCACAAAGTACAGAGAGCTTCATATTAAGGCATTAAAAGGGGATCATTTTGTTCTCTGTGGAGAAGCCATTTCAAAATGACAGGAAAGTGTAACATCCCACTTTTATTGCTTTGCATGCCTAGCAGGATTTAGAGAATTAATTCTGTGCCCAGGTGCTCCAAGTCATCACCCTAGGCTAAACTTGTTCTTCCCGTTTGCTAGCTTTTGCCCTCTCCTGAAAATATGGCCTTGGCCAATGAAAAGAACCCCTATGAGTAACTTCCCTTTCCACCATCTTCCTTTCTTTCAGTATTTATATAAGCTCCAGGAATCGTTGAATCTTTTTTTGCAGCTATCCCCAAAGAACTTCCACGAGGCATCTAAATGTATATTTACACCTGCAATATAATATGTTGGAAAAGTAAAATGAAAACTTTGTTTCCTGCTCCAATAAAATGATCTTGATAGACATTGGAATTATGCTGTCTAAATCTTGTTCTCAAACAGTACAGTAATATAATAAATGCAGACAACATACAGATTGGTACCCATATATCACACATATAGTAACTTTCCGCATGCAGTCTGAATTGATCCAGTCTAGATGCAGGTTTATTGCCTGTTCCTGCTATTTGTGAGAACCAGGCCAATGCTTGCACAGGTTCCTGCTTGGCTCTGTCACTGGTCTATGTATGTTTGGACTGCCTGTGTTTGACCAGTCCTGCTTTGCCTGATTCCATGCACTGGACTGATTGCCTGTGCCTGTTATCTGAATCACTTCTGCCTTTGCATGAACTCGTATGAACTGAAGCCTGTCTGCTGGAATATTGGCCTGGTTTATTACTTGGCCTTGTGGTCAGTCCTATCACTGAGACTGCTATAGCAAGTGCAGGACAGGTAATATGTTAATAAATTAGCTACCACATTAGTGTAAAATGGTAGTGGGCTATGGGAGTGGTGCATAATATTATATGCTGAGGCAAAAGCCAGACACAGGATATGATATTTTTAAAAATCTATTCCAATTGCTCTTTGTTCCTTGCTTTTCAGTTTGAGGCTTGCTTATATCTTTGAATTAGCTGCATAACAAATTGACTGTATAATATGATGCATCTAATTGTATTCTAGCTTCCAAAAGTGAAGTGTTTTTTTGAATGGAAAGTTGTGCTTTTTTTAAAAAAAAGATTCAGGCAAAAAAGACGGAGCATGAGATATATACCCTCAGGACCAATTATCTGTGTTCAAGAAGATATAAGCAAGCCTCAAACTGAAAAGCAAGGAACAACGAGTAATTGGAATATATTTTTTAAAAATATCACATCCTGTATCTGGCTTTTGCCTCAGCATATAATATTATGCACCACTCCCATAGTCCACTACCATTTTACACTAATGTGGTAGCTAATTTATTAACATATTACCTGGCCTGCACTTGCTATAGCAGTCTTAGTGATATAACTGACCACAAGGCCAAGTAATAAACCAGGCCAATATTCCAGCAGACAGGCTTCAGTTCATGTGAGTTCATGCAAAGGCAGAAGTGATGCAGGACTGGTCAAACACAGACAGTCCAAACATACATAGACCAGTGACAGAGCCAAGCAGGAACCCAAGGTCTGTAGCACACAGGTGTAAAGGAGACCAGATAGACTGCGCTGAGTTATAGTGGGTTTTGTAGTGGATCGGGAAAGGAGCAGGCATGAGAATATTAAGGTTTCTTTTAGTTAGAAGTAGGTAATTAGTAAGACAAAGGGCCCTGGCTTGAACACCTGTGGAGAGATAGATGGCTCAAGGACGGATCTGGCCAGGAAGGACTGGGTTATTTCACACATAAAACTTCAAGGCTGGCGTAGGAGGTGTGAAGACGAGAGGAGCGCTGGCGCTGAGAAGGGAGGGGGAACATTCCAAGCCGAGGGATAAAGCCCAGCGTGGGAGAGAGCCTGGGGTTCTTGGTTTTCCGGAGGAGAAGTCCAAGGAGTCAGCCCGGCTGGGGTAACTGGTAAACTGTCTCTGTATTGCATGTTTGGGGCCTTGCTGTAGATGAAGAGTTTTTTAGACTGCTTGACCTGCTCTTAATCTAATAAAGACATATATCTCAAATAAGTGAGTCTTGGTTTGTCTCTCTGAGTCCTGCACACTCCTGTTAGGAGATTGCCTTTGGGTTAAACCTCCTTTACATGGTGGCTTAGCGGTGGGAAATGTGCAGAAGCAGAGAGAGCAAACTCTACTAGCAGGGTGAGAAGTGGTGATAGCAAGGCCTGGAAAAACAAAAGTTTAAGATGCAAAACATAGAGACGGTGGAGCAGTTGCTGCCAGTAGCCGGGGGGGATGGAGGTGCCGTGGGGCCCGGCCATTCAGTAATTGAATGGGTCGTAGGTGACGTTTCAGAAGGGGTGACTGAGCTGAAGAAGAAATCAGCAAGTAAGCAGTCTCCACTGGCGGTATCGGCCGGTGGGAATCTGAGCGGGACACGACCCAAGGTACCGCTGGCCCAGAGTTTGGAAAGCGGAGAGTCGAGAAGACGTCCAGCGAGTGAGGAGATCGATCCGCGGGAAGAGCGGATCCAGCAAATGTATGCCGACTATTTGGAGCTGGCTACACAACAAATGCGGTGGGCGAAAATGAAGGAGGAGAGAGAGGAGGCCTTACAACAGGCAATGGCTGCCCCGGTGGCGCCGCAAGCACCGCGTCTGGATAGGCGAATGTTCCCGGCATACAAAGAAGGGGACGATGTCGTGTCGTTCTTTACGGTGTTCGAGGTGGCGTGTGAGGAAGTAGGAGTGACCGGGAACCAGAGGATGGCTCTTCTCCGGACACAAGTGTCGGGGGCTCTGCTGGATCTGATGGCGACGCTCCCACGGGAGTCGCGGTCCGACTATGACTATTTCAAGAAGCTGGTGAGGACTCAATATGCACTCTCGGCAGAACACTGTAGGAAGAAATTCCGGCAGCTAGAAATGAGGCCTAAGGAGACCTATACCGCTTTCACGGCCCGACTGATGACGGTTTTCGATGCCTGGGCAGAAGCTGCTGGGGCAGACAGGAGGGAGAAGCTGAGAGATTTAATAGTCAAGGAACAGCTCTCCAGACAATTCCCAGAGAGACTCGATGCCTGGATGGGAGAAAAGAACCCCAGTACGGTGGCGGAAGCAGCGCAGATGGCCGATCGATTGAGCGCTTTCGGCAAGAGGGAGCAAGTGGGAAGCCGAAGCGTGGGGAGAGAAGGGGAGAGCCGACACCCCGCGGAGACGACCCCGGCGAAGAAAGCAGCGTGGCCGGCTGGAGCGCGCGCAGAGCGGGAAAATCAACGCCCAGGAGTCAAGCTGCAGAATGAGGGGTGTTTTTACTGCAAAGAAAGGGGGCACCTTAAACGGGACTGCCCGAAGCTGGCCGCAAGATACCCGGCGGGAGCAGAGAAGGCGGCCCCCGTGAGAGCGTTGGTGTGAGCGGCAGCGGCGTCAACCCCGGCCTCGCCCTCATCTAACTGGAGCGACGACAGCGAAGGAGAAGTTTGTGAGGCGGAGTGGGAGTATGCCGACGGGGGGACCGGTGGAAGGAGCCTCGCCGAAGATGCCAGCGAGCCGCCGGTGGGAGTAGCTCAACAAGCCACCCAAGACCTCTCGATGAGACTAGTCTCTCCAGCGCAGCTGCAATGGAGCCGGCGACAGTTCTGTGAGTTGATACGAGTGAATGGGCGGTTGACGAGGGCGCAAAGAGACACCGGGGCTGATGTGTCATCAATCCATCGTAGCCTGGTGAAGGAGGGACAAAAACTTAAAAATCAGACCTTGAGGGTCACGCCCTATGGGGCTGCACCTTTTGAAGCTCCGCTGGCGCGCATAGCAGTGGAGTTTGGGGGGTGGCAAGGAGAGTTGACAGTTTTAGTGCATAAGTCAGGCCCTCTTTTTCTTTTGGGCAATGATATATGTTTTAAAACGTCTCTACTGCAAGTGATTACGCGAGGACAGCGGGCGAAAGGGGTAGACGAAAACATCAAAGAACAGGCCCTCGAGAGTGTCCCTCCTGTAGCAAAGGCTAGCGAAGAGATCGCCTTGGAAGAGGCCGAAGACCCTAGGTTCTGCGAGGGCCAACAGAACGACCCCTCCTTACAGCTGTGTAGAGATCGAGCGGCAGGGAAAGAGTTGGGAGAGGAGGGGCGACGATGGGCGGGTTTTAAATGGGAAAAGGGATTGTTGTACCGTGTATTCCGCCCGAAGAAAGGTGGGGGGATAGAGAAAAAGCAATTGGTGGTACCCCGAGAGTTCAGACCCAGGGTGATGGAAGCGGCGCACGAGACCTTGTGGGGTGGACACTTGGGGATACGACGCACGCTGGCCAGGGTGAGCAGAGGGTTCTATTGGCCCTTGGTAGTGGTGGACATCCAGGATTTCTGTAATTCCTGTGAACCCTGTCAGTGGGTGGGGTTCCCCAGGGACCACCCTCGGGCCCCCTTGCGCCCCTCACCTATTTCTGACACCCCTTTTGAGAAGGTGGGGGTAGATATTTTGGGTCCGTTTACCCCAGCCACTAGAGCGGGAAAGAAATACATTCTCACACTAGTGGACTATGCCACCAGGTACGCGGAGGCTGTACCGTTAACCACCATTACGGCTGAGCAGATTGCTAAAGCGCTAATGTCTGTGTTTACTCGCCTAGGAATGCCACGCCTTTTGGTGCATGATTTGGGGGGCGGTTTCATGTCACAACTGTTGAAAGAACTGTGGAAACTGGCGGGCGTTCAGCAGTGCACCTCTGCCGCGTATCATCACGAAGGGAATGGATTGGTGGAAAGATTTAATCAGACCTTGGGGAAAATGTTAAAAGCTTATGCAGTTTCGCACAAAAGTGATTGGGATGTAGCGCTGCCTTATTTGATGTTTGCCTATAGAGATGCTCCGCAAGATAGCATGGGGTTTTCGCCTAATGAATTGTTGTTTGGGAGGGAATTGCGGGGACCGTTAGTATTGTTGAGAGAAAAGTGGGAGGGAAGGGAGACCCTCAAGCCCACCTCCGTGGTGAACTACATGCAACAACTACAGAATGTCCTCCGGGAGGTGGGGGAAGCCGCGCAGACGCATTTGGCTCAGGCACAACAAACTAAAAAAAAATGGTATGATCGCAAAGCCAGGCAGAGGGTGTTCCAGGAGGGGGAGAAGGTGTTGGTATTGAAACCGGTGAAGCCAGAGAAGCTAGCTGTGCGTTGGGAGGGGCCGTTGGTGGTAGAAAAAAGGCTGAATGAAGTGAACTACTTGCTGAAGCCACCTCAGGGCAGGGGTCGGTCCAAGGTATTCCATGTAAACATGATGAAACCTTTTAGGGAGCAAGTGGCAGATGTGCAGAGGGTGGAGACGGAGACAGCCACGGCTGACCTGCTGAGAGAATATCGCCATAAAGGAGGTTTAGAGCAAGTGGTGCTTTCGGAGGCCTTGACTACCACCCAGCGGGCACAGCTGGAACAGCAGCTCGGGGAATTTAAAGAGCTATTTTCTGGGCTGCCCGGGAGGACTAACTTAGTCTCTCATTCCATACACACGGGGAACCACCCTCCTATTCGCTCCCCCAACTATAGGATCACGGGGAGACATGCTGAAATAATCCAACGAGAGGTAGAAGAAATGCTGGCTCTGGGAGTAATAAAAGAAAGTCATAGCCCCTGGTCCTCCCCGATTGTGCTGGTAGCTAAGAAGGATGGGAAAGTGAGATTTTGCCTGGACTTCCGCCCCCTGAACCGGATCTCTATGGGCGATTCCTATCCCATGCCCCAGACCGAGGAGTGCATTGAGACGTTGGGGCGGGCAAAATATATTTCAATGTTAGATCTAACTAAGGGTTATTGGCAAGTGCCCTTAGATGAGAAAGCCGCCCTTAAGACTGCTTTTGCCACGCCCAAAGGATTGTATCAATTTAATATGATGCCTTTTGGACTGGTGTCAGCCCCAAATACCTTCCAGCGGTTAATGGAAGGGGTATTGAGAGGCCTGGGGGCATTCTCATGTGTTTATCTAGACGACATTGCGGTCTACAGCCAGACGTGGGAGCAGCACCTACAACATTTGGCTCAAGTGTTGGGGCGGCTGAAACAGGCGGGGTTGACAGTGAACGCTTCAAAATGCCAGTTCGGGTTGGGGGAATTTTCATACTTAGGGCACCATGTAGGCGGGGGCAGTGTGAAACCGCTGGAGGCCAAAGTAGAGGCTATTCAAAACTGGCCGGTACCCCAGACCAAAAAGCAAGTACAGTCATTCTTGGGGCTGGCAGGGTACTATCGGCGCTTTGTTCCTGAGTTTAGTGCCTGGGTGGCTCCCCTCACAGATTTATGCAGAAAACGCCAGCCCACTCGCGTGCAGTGGACAACACAGTGTCAGCAGGCGTTTGAAAGCCTTAAGCGATGCCTACGGCGGCGCCCTGTGTTACAAGCGCCTGATTTCGATAAGCCATTTACACTGCAAACGGATGCATCTGAGAGAGGGCTGGGGGCGGTGTTGCTACAGGAAACGGCAGAGGGGCAGCTACACCCCATTGCGTTTATTAGTAAAAAACTGCTCCCTAGAGAGAAGGCCTTGGCTACTATTGAAAAAGAGTGCCTGGCTATAGTGTGGGCCATAAAAAAATTGAGGCCATATCTGTGGGGGCGCCCATTCATCTTGCAGACGGACCACTCCCCTCTGTGTTGGCTAGCCAGGGTGAAGAACACCAACCAAAAGCTGTTACGGTGGAGTCTGGCCCTACAGGACTATGACTTCACGGTCTTGCACATTAAGGGGAAAGAGAATGTGGTGGCCGATGGGTCGTCCCGTAGTCATCCTGAGGAAAGAGCATTAGAGTGCGATCTTAAGAAGACGACCTTGGATAGTAGAGAGTTGGGCCCCAAGACGCCTAGCCCAGAGATGGAACTGAGGAAAGAGAAAAATTCAGGAACTTCCCTCGAGTTCCATCTTAAGGGGGGAGGTGTAAAGGAGACCAGATAGACTGCGCTGAGTTATAGTGGGTTTTGTAGTGGATCGGGAAAGGAGCAGGCATGAGAATATTAAGGTTTCTTTTAGTTAGAAGTAGGTAATTAGTAAGACAAAGGGCCCTGGCTTGAACACCTGTGGAGAGATAGATGGCTCAAGGACGGATCTGGCCAGGAAGGACTGGGTTATCTCACACATAAAACTTCAAGGCTGGCGTAGGAGGTGTGAAGACGAGAGGAGCGCTGGCGCTGAGAAGGGAGGGGGAACATTCCAAGCCGAGGGATAAAGCCCAGCGTGGGAGAGAGCCCGGGGTTCTTGGTTTTCCGGAGGAGAAGTCCAAGGAGTCAGCCCGGCTGGGTAACTGGTAAACTGTCTCTGTATTGCATGTTTGGGGCCTTGCTGTAGATGAAGAGTTTTTTAGACTGCTTGACCTGCTCTTAATCTAATAAAGACGTATATCTCAAATAAGTGAGTCTTGGTTTGTCTCTCTGAGTCCTGCACACTCCTGTTAGGAGATTGCCTTTGGGTTAAACCTCCTTTACAACAGGTTCAAGCATAAGCCAGGAAATCAGGAAACAAAGCAGAAGAAATTGGTAAGACCTTACTTCTAGCAACTAGCAAGCTCTAACTGAAGGTTTTTAATCACAAAGACCACTGAGCCCCACCCAGGCTCAGCTGATGTCCATTAGAGCTCTCTGGCCAGAGCCCTACTCAAGAGGAATTGCTTTCTACTGAGGAGACTGTCTTTGTAAGCAAGAACTCCTTCTTACAGAGTGCTTCTACTGGCTTGTCACTTGAGGTCAGGGATTACTCAGCATCTGCTCCAGAGTCAGAGTCCCTTCCCCATGACAGGGAAGTACTGCAGTAGTCTCCTCTGAAGGCCCAGGCTCCTCCTGGTCTGGTGTCAGGGACTGCTCTAGTGTGCCCCTGGTTTCTGAAGGCTCTAGTTCTTCCTCTGAAGAGGATTCCTCTAGTGATGGCATGGCATCACCATACTTAATTATGTGACTGCCACATTTGTGTTGATGACATTCAGTTAAACAAATCGTATTAGGAAAATGCAGAAATTGAACTACTCGAGAATGTTCAGATTTGTGGAAATTATTTATATTCCCTTTTAAACTTGAGAGAAAACAGTGTTGTTGCATCTAACTGTTCACTCACATATCATACTGACTTATGACTTGCTGATTACTCTCCCCTCAGCTAAAACCCTTCTTGAAAACTATTTGTTTATGTCATGGTCTGCTTGGCCAAATCGTAGCCCAAAGAGAAAATAAGTGTCCCTCCTCCTGTGCAGAACTATAACTTTAAAGGATGTAAGAAGCTCAGCAACTGCACGTGGTATCTTGATTTATCACAGAAAAGCATACTGCACACAAAGGTTACTCCAAGGTAAGACTTTTTCAGTAAATGTTCCACCAAATACAATAAACAAAGTTACAAGGCAAACTCCATGAGTCACCCTTGATAGCTCTGGAATACATATCCATACACATACACATACACACGCGCGCACACACACACACACATACATACATACATACATATATATATATATATACACACACTTATGAAGGCTTCTGAAGAAGCAAAACAACTACTTCTTAGAGCTTGTTAATGATCTGCTTTCATAGGCAGCAGAGAGGCTGAATTCCTAAATTCCTTTGACAACATCTATAACTTCAGAATGGTGGCTCCTATGATCATTGTGAAGCAATTCTGGTCCTGCACATCCACTTTGCAGAGCCAAGAAACTCTTCACTTATTTCTTTTCCTTCTGACGTACCTGCCTCAGCTTTTATTGTCTATTGCCAAGAGGGCTCATCAGAAGCCAGTGGGAAGATTTAGGAATTCTGATCTAGAAAATTCTGTGAGCTTTTTGCGCAGCAACAGCATCTAGGCTCTTCAGGAATGCCTATACCTGGTCTCATACTGCTGCTACACTCTTCACATTACTAGGGTTGGATAGCATTTCCCACTTGCCTGTAATGCTCCAAGGACTTCTCTCAAAGGCGGGTCTACATATGCAACAAAATGAGATGAAGATGAGGGGATTGAGACACTGACAAGGACTGTATAAATTTCAGACTGCAGGTGGGAGAATCACATCTTTAATTCTTCTCCAGGCTCCAAAGTCAATGGGCATGGCAGAGGCGCTGCTGGGAACAAGGATCTCTTCGCATCCGGTGAGATTCCAGCCCCCACCGATGCCTCCTTCTCAGTCAGAGTCCTGGGGAGAAGGCAGAGGGCAGCCCCTGCCCCTTTCCCAGGACCCTGACTGAGAAGGAAGCCCCAGCACCAAGCCACATCATTCCTCTGATGACATGGCTTGGCACTGAGGCGCCCTTCGTGGGAGCCCTGATCATGACCCCTTACACATGAGGAGGCTGGTCCAAAGCCTCCTGCTTGTGTGGCTGGGAGTCTTGGGACTGGCCTCCTCACATGTAAGGGTTCGTGATTCCGGCTCCCACAAAGG
The DNA here is from genome assembly GCA_029215795.1 of Anniella stebbinsi. Classification (NCBI taxonomy): domain Eukaryota; kingdom Metazoa; phylum Chordata; class Lepidosauria; order Squamata; family Anniellidae; genus Anniella; species Anniella stebbinsi. The sequence continues at coordinate 236,310,153 of JARDYH010000001.1, read as the reverse complement.
CTCCCTCACCGGGAACCCCGGATGCCTCACCTCCCCTGACAGAGGAGATGCCAGCATCCAGGTTATCTGGTGGTGGAAGAATCCCATCTTCTGTGGACAGGAGACAGGGCTGGGCCTGAAGTTCTTCCTGCAACCCTGTCTCCTATTTACAGGAGATTGGATTCTTCTGCTTCTGGGAGCCTCATCAATCCTGTCCCCACTCCCACCCCCATAATGCCAATGCTGGTGAGGTAAGGCTTCGCCAGCACCACCATTTGGTGGGGAGGGGCAACAGGTGGGGGGAGATGAGAACTCAATGGAGAGGAGGCAGTCCTCTCCATGGAGCTGCACTTCTTTGTTACTCAAACACGGCCCGTGGATTTGCCCTCCATCGAGTGGACTATTTCCTCTCCGTTGATTGAAGTGTCATCCAAATGCAGCTGATGTGTATGGTGCAGACTGGGGATGGAGCAGGTAGGATGAACTGACAAAAATGTGTTGTGGTGTGTGTGTCCATGTCCTGCCTTGTGGCAATGGAAGCACTTCCTGCTAGTGTAAAGCCACCACTGGATGGCATCCATTATATTTCCAATACACCCCCCCCCCAAAAAAAAGGAGGTGCAAAATTCAATATTAATTTTTTTTTTTTTTTTAGCAAAGAGTGAAAAAAAGGATTTTGATGGATTGAATTACAGACACGTGCAGTAATTGCTCTGTGTAAGGTCAGCAGAGATGAACATGAAATAACATTACCATTAAATTAGATGTTAACGAATGATTTAACACGCACACAGAGACATTGTGTGAGCTCTCTGTTTGCAGGTGCCTTGTTTTCAATATTCCTTTCATCTTTGTAAGGTTAATCACATAGAACCCACAAGCCTGTTCAAGTATTAAACTATACTTTTGCAGATATTTTACACATATACTTTACACATATTTTTATAGTTTTTCTCATGACTATTTGACAGGTATGGCATGTACTATCTTGTACATGCAGAACGAAGAACTTGCGCCTAAGTGTTCAGTTTATTTTTTCCCTATTACAAGATCTCTCCTTTAATATTGCTCAATATAGAGAAGGTTCTTCCTTTGTCAGTAGTTTTGTTGCTTTTACAGAACCTTCCAAACAAATATTTGGCTGTAAATACATAAACTACAGTATGTCTTGACTACTAAAGAATAACTGCATTGGCAACTGAATACTTTCACCTCCTTTCTTTACTGTCTCCAACCAAACTGGATTAAGTGTTATCAATTTGCTTAATCTACCACTCCTCCAAACAAGACCCATAACTGACATGATTTTTAGCAGGTATATGTAAAAAGATAACAGACAATTGGTGTTCTCTTTAATTATTTTATTTCTCATGGGGCATGAATATGGAGACTTCTTGGCTCAGCATACAACTGCTTCGAATGTCATAGATCAAAAGCAATGCCAGCAAATTGCAGCAAAAGCCACCTTTAAGTTTCTTTTTCAAGGAAGTGGCTGGTTTGTAGTTGCAATCTAGAATGGTAAATTCTTAAAGAGTTCTTGGCTTGTTTAAGCCTCACCAATTAATCAGGAATAGAAGGCAAATGTTTATTTGCAATTAAGGTTTTAGTTAATGAACTACAATGATTAATCAATTGGGTCAGTTCCACTTTTTATGTTATAAAACTGTTTACTAGTTTAGCAACAAATACTGTCTTCTCTAAAGCTCTTGCATGTTGTTTATGGCTGAAAACTATTGAAGGAAGTCCTCAAGGGTATATCAATAAGCAGATTGCAAGCAAGAGAGAACCTGCAGGGTTTAGTTTTATCACACAGTCATTTGCTATCACATATTTATCATCAACATAGCCATCAGCCACTTTAGCCCAGTTCTGGTTTAAAACTTCTAATGAAGCGGCAATTCACAATAACCATGTTGCGGTGCCTAACATTTAATTTCATTTCTCCTCTATTAGAGAGAACTTACAATGCACCCAATTTATAGACTTCACGTTTTGTCCTCTTTAGTCCCTTTATTTACATTGTATAAACAATGTTTGTGCTATATCTTATACACACTACAATTTGTTGTGTTTCTTTTAATTAATCACTACTGTCATCTTACTTACAGTCTCTTTTACATCCCCATCAATATTGTTTCACAAATTACTCATAATAGTTTAGATGCTATTTCAAGGACCCATGTCATGCCAGGGAGAATTTGCATTAAAATGTAATTGAAATTGCTTGTTCATACCAATTCTGAAGTTCAGTAAAAGTAGAAGTTTCCTTTTCAGAATTCCCCAGCAAGTAGAGTGACTGCTGGTTTTAGTTCAAGCTGGGAAGAAATGCAAGACTGACACAAAGAAGGCCCAGTCACTGGATGATGGACTCCACTAATTGATTCAATCTATTGTAGAGCCTGATCCAAGTAATTGAAGTCAGTGGGAGTCTTTCCATTGACTTTGAAGGAGACTAAGTGAGATTCTTTTTGCTTAGATGGTAAAAGCAGTTCTTTAGAAATACAAAACAATGTTTGCAGTTCCTATAACTCTAGCCCCATAACTATTAATTATACAGAGAATTCTAACAGTGCTAAAATTAATAATCTAGTAATTAAAGCAAAGTACTGAAAATACATACATCTGTTTTCAATTTTAACTTGTTAATGATCTAATGTTCACTTGGGGCAGATGAAATTGCCTAAGAGTGAGGGCGATCTCCTAATTTAATAGACATCAGATGGCTAAATTTCAGTTGGGGTATTACAGTTCCTCAACTTGAAACAAGGGTCATTATCTTTAATTCGTAAAGGTCTTCAACATTGTTAATAATTTGGAAAATAATATATGCTTAACAGCACAAATTCTTTGGCTTGGATCTTTCTTATGGCATAAGTCTCAGCTGGCAATTTAATGTAGATTCCTTTTTTGTATACCGCCTTAAACTGTTAAGATTAGAGACACAGAAATCTAGTAACATATTGATAAATGTGTGTACAAAGAGTGAAAGAAGCAGGTTATACAAGGCAAGAAGGACAACAGTGCAGGAGGTGTTACGCAGGTTTATAGCACTATTACATAGCTGTCTATTCAAAAGCAATGCCTATTGAGCTCAATAGGACTGGTTCCAGAGGCTCGGAAGGCTGAGCATTTTTTAGGGTCCAAAGACTAGCAGATATCTCACTGTCTTAACAGTGCTACCATTTCCACTTTGCACAGAGTAACCAAGAAGATAGGATACAGCTAAGAGAATGCCAAGTTTGCATATCCCACATTTTCCATGTTTGGGGAGGCAAAGTGTTCCCCTTCCAGGATTCCCCAAAACCCAGGAGCCAGTGCTGATGGGACTTACTCTGAAGTAATCTTAATTAGAATAGTCTCTATGATTTAGGATGCTGTGCCAAGCAACTATAAAACTTGTTTTGTATTACTGCAATGTATTAGAGATCCGCTCTCCATGTGCATACCACAATCCCAGTTCACTCACACACACGCACAATGTATTAGAGATCCGCTCTCCATGTGCATACCACAATCCCAGTTCACTCACACACACACACACAAAATCAAACCAGTTTAAAAACAAAACACAAGCAGATAGCCAGTATTCCAATAATTGGGTGACAAAAAAGAAGCTGTCTAGCAATATAGATGATTTTATCCAAAACTAATTCCCATCATCTTTTACCCTGAGATATACATTATATCAGTACAACAGATACAACAACAGCCTTCTTTCGCTTGATATATAATATATCATGCACTTCTTCAGCGCAAAGCACCAACAGAGGGAACAGGAAAGTATACAAACTTGCAGTTTTTCTTTAAAATGATAAAACAGTGTAGTTGTACTCGACTTGTATTTATCACCTAGGTAGACGAAGAAGAGATTTATTAAGACAAGATTTATGTGGCAGTGCAAGCAATAAATAAAACACAGAGAAGGAAAATGTCAGAGCATTTTAGTCCTTGCTTTAATGTTTGGTACTTTATTTTCAATTAAATTAATGCCAGTTTTAAATATATACCAGAAATATCAGTTACTGTTCCAGTGAATGTAGCTATATATGATGGAATGCCTTTTTCCTTACCAACTTCTTGCCATGTCACTAAGATCATAAGAGGACATGCTCCTGGTGGTTCCACAAGGACCTATGGCCCAATTGGAATTCACCCAAGGTAGAGCCTTCAGCATGGTAGCCCCCTCTCTTTGGAACTCCCACCTCTGAAGATCAGGCAAGTTCCAACACTGGCAGCATTCGGATGACATTTTAGGCAACGGAGGGGGGAAGAGGCATGATTTTTTGAGTGCCCGACACATGACATGTTGCCCCTCCTCCCCGTTGCGTGGCTGAAAGTCCCGGCCTCATAATAAGAAATGGGGCTCCAATAAACAATGGAGCAGCCCGTTGTTTTTCCGTGTTGCTTAATAACATACTGTCAGTTGTGTGCACGTTGTGTGTCGCCCAACACACAACACAATAAGCAACACAACTGACGGTTGCCTCTTCCCCCCTACATTGTCAAGTGCCGTATGCATGCTGCCACTGTGTTGCTTCCAGCATCTCCTGAAAACATCTCTATTCCAGGAAGTATTCCTTAACAGAATGCCAATAAAATTGTAGCTGGTTTTTATTGACATTCTGTTATAAAACAGAATAATTTTAATATCGTGTTTAATCTTTTTACTATTTTACCTCTTATGCTCACCACTGCGGAACCTCTTTTAGATATTGAGTGGTATACAAATGTTTTAAATAAACAATAAACATTGCTCAGTAGGTACTGCTATTTCTGGTGTTTGAGCATGGATAATTGTAGCTAATATTTCATCCTCAGGTAGTAAATATAGACAAATTATTTAACAAGTGATAGCCTACCCCAGAGGACATGAAACTCAAAACCTGCACAACTTGATCCACTACTAAGTCAAATGTAGCCCAAACAGCCTTTTACTGTGGCCTGCCAGGTGTCTAACAATCCTCCATTTTTCATAGTGCCAGACAGACAGCAAAATTGGGTTTACTGAGCCGTTGGTGAATTGTCTTCAGATTTAGGGTCAGAAGTTCAGCAAACCCGAATAAGGAATTATCTGTATTAATTCTGTTATGTGGTGAGAATAATTTACCCCTTCCCTGCTTTCCCATATATGTGGTAAAATTCTCTTCACCATGTGGCAGGATGAAGCAGATGATCATCTTACATTCATACCTTTCTTGATTACCACTTTATACCTATGACTGATTTTAGTGGATAGCCCTGTAACTATGGCACCCTTTTGAAACAGAACTTTCCTGGCATCCTCTTTAGAAGAGCATTTGATGTGGTAGGCCAGAAGCTTTTGAGGTACTAAAACACCAAATGCTATTTTTTGGGCAGAGTTCTTAGTTGTCATTTTAATTGGGGTTAGGGAGAGAGAAGGGTGCTGTTAAGTATGGGATTATGTTTTGTGATCTTATTATTAACTGGTTTGGGGTTGTCAGGGTTGGGCCATGAGCAATAGACTGTGCTGAGCCAAGAGCCAGAAACAAGCCAAAATCAGGGCAGAGAACAGAACTGAAGGGAAGGACAGGAGACAGAGTTGAGACATAAGCCAGAAGGTGGAACCAAAGGACAAACCAAAGGATACAGGAAACCTCCCCCCTCTGAAAGGCTTCTTACTTAAACAAGGCTTAACTTGTTTAAGTAACAGGTAGCCTTCTTATAGTCCATGTTGTCCTGGGCAGATCTACACGTAGTCCTCGATGCGCCGTCCCTGCGCCACGAGCCGCCCTCAGAGCGCTGCAGTCTGCCCAGTGTGGATCAAGCCTCAGAGGTTCTGCTTGCGCCCTCGCCACCACTGCCGCCCTTTCATCCCGGCCGGTCCCGGGGAGGGAGGAGGGAGGGTTTTAAACAAAAGCTAGTGATTGGGAAATCCCTCTCCCAATCGCTGGCTTTTGTTTACAACCCTCACCCCTCCCTCTTCCCTCCCCGGGACTGGACGGGATGAAAGGGCGGCAGCGGCGAGGGTGCGAGCAGAGCCTCCAAGGCTTGGTCCACACTGGGCGGGGTGCAGCGCTCCGAAGTGGCTTGTGGCTCAGGGATGGCACGTCGAGGACTACGTATAGATCTGCCCCAGGAAGATTTGATAGCCAGTCTGGGTGGGTCAATCCAGGATGCAACCATATGCATCCTTAGACCAAAACAAAACAAGCCCTACAACTCCCAGCATTCCCCAACCAGCCATGTTCAGTCAGTCATGCCCTGAGCTTAGACTACTGTGATGTGCCATATGTGGAGTTGTTCTTGAAGCCAGCCTAGAAGCTTCAATTGGTTCAAACAGCAGCTTTCAGAGTTCTTCCTGGAGCAAATAAATTGGATTACATTATACTAGTTAACATTGATTACCCATTTCTTTTCAGGATTAATTCAAGGCACTAGCTTTCACATTTAAAGCGTTGAATGACTTGAAATCAGGGAATCTCAAGAATTACTCCCCACCCCGCCCAAGCCTGTCTGAGTACTAGGTTATAGTTTGGAGCCCTTCTCTGAGTCTTTTCACTATTGGATGTGCAATAAGTGAACACTAAAGATAGGGTTTTCCCAGGTGTGGCACCCAGAATTTTGAAGAGCCCCAATATAGGTTTGTGTCTGGTTACCATCACTTCTTGCTTTTCAAAGGGCAGCAAAGGCAGCTTTATTCCAACACATTTTCTCAGTTCGTTGCTTTTAAACTATGATTTCACTGCTGCTGCTTTTATAAATTTGCTATAAAATTATTTTGGCTTAATCTGACATTAATTTCTTATTATTTTATCAATTTATGGCTTCGGGGGATTGTTAGCTGCCTCAATTATTATTATAAAAAGGCAAGGTAAAAGTATTAGAAATACATCTAGTATAAAGAATACAGTATTGGGGGTAGTGGGGGAGAGCGCCTTCCTTTAAAACAAAGGTCAGCGACTAATGGGAAAAAAGCACAACAGGCTTATAGATGAGGCAATGCCAGCACACGGTGGAAGAAATGGTGGCATTTCAGGGACAGGCCAAGAGCTGAAGCATTTCTGCTGTGAAATTTTATGGGTACCATGATGGCAATTTTAATAATTAATCCACAAGGCTCGCAAAAGCTCTCACCTCATCGTCATTTATAGGCTGCTGTAATACAATATGGCAGTTGCAGTTTCATGGTTTGGACAGGTCAGCACAACTAAATTTGGAATTAACCCAATGGTTAATTGCATTAGTATCAGCTGTAAAGGCACTGCAGGCAGTTCTCAAAGCATACAGTATTCACTGGCTCAGAAAACTCAAGGACTCCTGGTTTAGCTTTTCAGTTCCTCAACAAATCTTTCTAAATAGTATTAGGCACTTGATTTCCTCCTACTTCTGTTTCCTAGCTATGAAACAAAATATTGGCATTAAATATCTGCCCCTTTCCTCATTCATTGTCTTTATCTTCCAGAAACACAGTGAAGAATCTAATTGATTATTGATAATCGGTTTGTCTGCTTGAATTATTGAGATTGTATAATGTATTTCATCATCACTCAGGTAACAGATGCTACATAGGTGTTATGAGGGCTTTAAAGCTAGAAAGGCAAAAAGTGGGGGCAGAAATGAGGAACAGGCAGGCTTCCTGAACAGCATTAGTGACTTTCCCCAATACAGAAAACTGGATATTGGGGGAGGGGTGGTAGGAGAAAATTGATCTTAAATGACATCTATTCAAGGTAGAATGAAGAAGCTCTTTTTAAAGTAAAAAGGGATCACAGCATGGCTTAAGAGGAGAAAAAGGAAGGGGAAGATGAAAAGCATGATAATGGCAGGTGCGTGATGTCTATGAAGTACACTATATTAGTATCTTATTTTATACTTTTAACTATTCTATGGCATTTTAGTTTTGTAGTTATTGGGTAGATTAGAAATGTAATAATAATAAAAAATAAAACTGTGTTTTGGCTTGTTTGCTTTATGGTGAAGTAAATTATATCCTGTCTGTGCAAGCTGTTTTAATCAGGAAGAAGCTGTTTAAATACAAGACACATCTTTGTACGGTGGAATGATAACAAGTTAGATTGATGTGCAGTTACTTGCTTGTCCCCTTCTCCCTCCCATTTTCTTAGAATCAAGACCTCTATTCCTAATCCAAACAGTAAATTCTTATCAAGAAGCTTAGTCCTAGTTGGTATGGTCTAAAACCAAGCCTTTTTTTAAAGGAGAAAAGCTCTTGGATTTGGTGCAACTCTTACAAGACTCTGAAGGTTTAGTCTATAATGCAAGATGTAGTACATAATACATATTTTCTTGTTTCATCACACACACATACCTCAAATAAAATTCTATGAGTGGAATCCAGTTTTTCCTTCACCAGTGGGAACACTCCTTAAGTGGAATTCCACTCGGGGACATTTGAGCCAGTGGGAAGGGAGAGGAGGCCATTTTTGCATATCCCTCTTCCTCCACAGCTTCCAGTGCCACTTCCCATGCCATTTTGGAGTCCCCAAACACCTGGAGCAGATTTTGGGAAGAATAGGGGATTACAAGGGTAGAGGGGGATTGACAAAGGTTGGCTGCATTAGGACAACACAATAGTAAACCCTGTGTTAATAGTCCACTCCATGGATGACTCTTAGCATGTTGCATTGGGTTCCCGCTTTCCATATTGGGACATCACGGAGAAAGATGCAAGAGAACGTTCTTTGGGCTGAAGGGGCAGGCGGCTCTCATTCGTCTTTATCCGCAGCGTCCCAATATGGAAGATGGGGACCTGTGCTACAGCCATTCAGTCAGGAAGCGGATGGGGAGGAAGATGCAGGAGAGATGCCATTGAGCGTCCCCCTCTGCCATGCATGCTCTCACACTTTCCCCATTGGTGGGTATGGAATGCATGGAGAAAGACGCTGTCAAAAGACTCTCTCTTTCGCACCATCCCAAGATGAACAAATGGTGAACAGAGAGTGGGACACAGGTGTATATTCTCTTCCTGTGCCCCGCTATCATTCCCCACAAAGTGCTGTAGAATGGGGACAGGGGAATGCTAGGAACTCCTGCCAGTGTTTGAGAGCGGTGGGACATCCTAGTGTCCCCCAACCCCATTCTCCAGTACTTTGCAGAGAATGATGTCAGGGCACAGGAGGATGTTCTCAACAGAAGAATATCTCCCGTTGATGTTATACATCAAGCCGTGGAAGACACCCTTCACCCTCATCCCGTGAATCAATTTGAATATTGGCTCAAGGGGATGGAAGGAGCTCCTTCTATCTCCTCGAGCCAATATCCAGGTAGATGGCAAGGGATGTTCATGACACAATAATCAATGGTTGTGCAGATAGTCAACTCTGTACACCATTGATTATTTGCATTGGTGTGGAAAAGGCTTGAAAGACAACACAATAGTCAAAGGTTGGCTATTTAAACAACAGGGGCCTATTTAATCAACAGTTGACTAATTGTGTTGTCCGAACCCAGTCATTGTCTCTTTGCCTGTTCAGCCAGAGGAAAAATTCCACAAGATCAAAAGCCTTCAAGGAGAACCCTGGATCCAAGCTCATGGTTTTAATATGATGAAAAGAACCTGGGTCTGTACAGTTTATATAATGCTAAACCAGGTTAGTTTTTATTTAAATTTGCTTCCATTTATTGTGTATTTTAAGATCCAAGTCTTCAGAGCACTGATGGCGCGAATAAGGTGCATGTTCCATGACTTGCTAATATACCATGTAGTGCAAGGCAAGTTGAGTGTATGGGGCACTTGGAGGAACACACACTAGTCCCCAGGCATTTAATGAGTTTGGATATGGTGAATGATTCCCTAAGTTTCTAGAGCAATTGATTACCATAATCACAATTTTTTTATAATGATAGTCAGATTTGACTTCCAGGCTGATTACATGCAGTAGCTCGTAACAGTTTATGAGACATTGTGAAAAGGATGTATTAGGAGTCACAATAATGATGTAGAGCACAGTGAACTGATTCATTAGGTCCATAAAAGCCTATTTAAAACCCGATCCTATAGATGGTAACTTATTAATTAAGAGACTCACAGTCGTGAGTCTCTTGTTAAGGTCACTCAGTGAAAAACACATTCCATCATGTTAAAGGTGTTTCACCAATCTTCCTGAAATTTACATGTGCCTGAAAGAAATGTTGGTTTTACATAACCTGAAAATTTCAAGAAGATTGGTGAAAGATTGAGGGAAGGAGGGCAGTTTAAAGTCAAAAGGAGGGGAAGCTCTCAGACTAACTTTGGTAGCTGAGTTTGCATTGGCGACCATTTGTGCCCACCTCTCCTTATGATTTGTCAAGTTAAATAATTAAAATTCCAAAGATGTCCTCTTCCTTTTACCTTAAAGTTGATAGAATAGGTCTTCTTTTCTTAAAATTCACTTTAGTTTGTTTTTAAATATGATTTATTTATGAGCTCCCATGGTAACCAATGGAGCTCCCTCAGAATAGTGTCCCTCCCTCTCTCCAACTGGATTAGAACATTGAGAGGCCAGTGGGAGTGACTGACTGCCTACTGGATTCCCTTAACAGTGCTGGCAGTCTACTGAGAAGTAAGTTCCATTGAATGCAGTGGGTCTTACTTCCAGGTAAGCATGTAGATGATTGCAGCATTTTAAAAATTTGAGCCTGGGGTGGGGTGGGGGGAATCCTGGAAGTAAAGATTTCCCTTTCTTTCCAGCACACCAATATCCCTACAATTAAAAACTTCCTTGCTTGCTTTGTGTGTGTGTGGATTCCCTTAACAGTGCTAACAGTCTACTCAAAAGTAAGCTCCATTGAATGCAATGGGTCCTACTCCCAGGTAAGCATGCAGATGATTGCAGCATTTTAAAAATTGGAGCCTCGGAGGTGGAAGGGGTAAATATTTCCTTTTCAGCAGAATAATAAACTTACAATTTACAACTTATTTTTTGTTGGCGCTCTATGTGTGTGTGTGTGTGTGTGTCTGTCTGTGTTCTGTTACTCCGCTGCTTGATTTTCAATTCAATTATGTGTGTGTCTACTCAGGAAGTTCCATTGAGTGCAGTGGGTCTTACTCCCAAGTCAGCGTGTAGAGGATTGCAACCTTTTCAAAATTGGAACTTAGGAGTTGTGGGTAGGGGATGGGACTGCAGCATTTCCTGACAAAACAATTGTGCATTCTACAATTAACAACTTCCTTGCTTGTTTGCTTTGTGTGTGTGTGTGTGTGTTCTTTTATTAATTTTATCCTTGCTGCTGCTTGATTTTCAATTCAATTCTATGCATGTCTACTCAGAACAAGTTGTTTTAAGTACAAAAACTACAACATGTGCAAATGCTGAGTGTGGAGGATCCTATTTGGATCAAGACCACAGTGCATGGGTAGGGTAGCTACACTTGGGGGGGAGTTCTTTTGACATAAATGGAACATATCTTCCTAGTTGTAAAGTGCTGACTGAGCAGCCTGTTTGCATCAAGGCAAAATTATCTTTTAAAAATAAAAGTACCATCATACATTTTCTATATTGTCCTCTCTCCATATGTCACAAGCTCTCAGTAGAGGCAAGGTACTATTTCTGTTGTGATTTTTGTAAATATTATTGTGCCCTTTTTATCTTATATTGATCTTACATTTTACATCTGGTCATTTTAAGAACATAAGAAGTACCATGCTGGATCAGACCAAGGGTCCATCAAGTCCAGCACTCTGTTCATATCGTGGCCAACCAGCTGTCGACCAGGGACCAACAAAGCAGGACATGTTCCCCAACCATGTTCTCCAGCAACTAGTGGCTACAGATTTACTGCCTCGGATACTGGAGAAGTAGGTGGCCCTCAGTTGTTCGTCATGAGTTTTCCACAACCCCACACTTACCTCTACATATTATATTCTCCATCCTGTCCTCATGGTTTATCTGCTTTGGGAGAATGAGAATTCACTTGCACTTTCTGCCTCCTTCAGGAAGATGTGGCATTAAGGCTTGTGAGCCTTAACTCCCAATTTCCATGCTTTTTGGTTCTTGGTTGGAAACTGTAGAGCCTTAACATTGTTTTTGTAAAGCATAGGTTTTTTGTTTAATGAATAATTAATAGTGCTCATTCCCAAAGAAATGTGCACAGAAGTTTAGCCCTAGACACTGAAATTATAAAAGGAATGCTTAAATTGGGTGAGAGGCTCCCACTGAGAGCAATATAACTTGTTTCTGGGGGGGAAACATTCTGAGGGGAACCTGTTGTTGTTGTCATCATAAATATCACATAAATGTTATGGCCATAATATGGTGAGTTCTCACTTGCCACTCTTTACAGGGTATCAATTCATACTCTGGTAGGCACATAGACATAATTTGCCACTATGCCAATTTATGAAATAATGGAGCATGCTTGGGCCTTTTGCTTGAATATACAATGACATGGTGTTTATCTTTGCCCATTGGAAACTAGTGTCTTTTCTCACATTTTATGCATACTTATTTATTAATATTTTGAAACCAAAAGTTTCAAAGGACAGGGAAGAGGTTTCCTTTATATTTCTTTGCTGAAATTGAGGCCTTGGAGTATCCATAGCTCTGGACTACACACTTTTCCAAGCACATATACATTTGAATTGGCATCCCTGATGCAAAGGGCATGAATGGCTACAGAGGGTGGCATCTCTCAACTCAGAAGTAGCACCTAACATATATTCTGTTAAGTATTTGTTCACATCTCTAGCCTATGAAATGACAGGAAAATAATTACATTCCCACCTCTGGAGATTATGAGAAAGGAAAACACAACACCACCTGTTAGGGCTGTGACAACCAGATTACATTCAACTGTGGCAGCGTCTGAATGACGAATGTTTACAAAGGGAAGTGGGGAAAAGAACACTAATAGAGTGGAGTGGAAAATGTCTATGTAGCGATTTTTTTTAATTCTTCTGTCAGTCATCCAGTGTCATGTAAGACAATTATTCATTACACCTTGATGCTCCTGTGAACGGCGAATTTCAATTGAGATTCCTGAAGGCATCCAAAACCTGCTGTCACATTTAAAGTAGGTAAACTGCATCTGGTTTCAAACATTAACAGTTTAGCCTCCTTCACACATGCATTGAGTAAAGGGAAATCATGCACAGAACAGCACAGTGAGCCACTGGCATTACCTCCCCACCCCGACATCTAAGTGTTCGCCATGGGCATCTATAAGAGAGAGTCTCTGCCCCCGGACCTCTACATGCACAGGCCTTTTCTATATGTACGGGTTCCTGAACATTTAGAAATGTGCAGCCCCATCTTATACATGATTCCCCTTCATGTGCTACTCAAATGAAGGGGGCTTTTATCACCTTTTATTTGTTCATTATGTTCTTTCACTTGAACTAACTATATTTTCTGGAAGATAGTATCAGGCAATGATTAATGCCATAGACAAGAAAAAGAATAGACCCTAAAGCATGTCTGATCAAAATGTTGGTCCAATGTCAGACAGAAAAATGAAGAGAGCAAAAAAACAAATAAACCCACAACCCACTAGAATCTATTGATTCATTAAAAGCATGTGGAGAATGCTGTGGTAAGGATTTTTTTAATGAGTGAGTGAGAATGTTATAAAATAGTGAGAATGTTATAAAAATACAGTAAGTAAACTCTCCAAAGTGATAGCTTTAGCCCCTTCTGTCAATACATATGCCTTTTTGCATACAAGGCCACTGGTCTTTACCAGCAAAAATAACTTTTCTATTTTCTTTTTTTTTTAATCTGCAGTACAAACAAATGTGATTCCTTGCATAACAGAGAAACAAAGTTGTACAAGTTTTTTTCCTCTTGGGCTGCAGTAAATGATTGGCAGTAGAGAAATCTTCAACTTTATTTGATATAGTTGATAATTTTGACCCCTAATGATCTGTAGCAAGTTTCAGAGCACTTTTCTGTATTCAGGTTACACAGCCCAGCAGAATCATTTCCTCAACTAGCAGATTGAGAACAAGAAGATCAACAGGAGGCCGTGTGCTCATATAAATGAATTCTCCTTCCCAGCTAGTGGGAAGTCCAGAAAGACACCTGCAACAGCTTGAATGCTGACATCAAGCAATACTTTGAAATGTTACCTCCTTTCCCCGGGAACATATTGGCAAGTATAACTCGGGTCCTCAAAAGTCAAGCAGTTTCATACTTAGCATGGATTTGCATTTCTGCATCTCAACCATTTTAATTGCAACAAGAAGAAAGTGTACAAAAACTATATAGGAGATAGGACAAAGAATTAACTAAAATATTGGACAAAGAGTATGCTAAACTGGCCTTTAAGCATTACACCATGCCAATACATGGAAAAGAATGCACTTCTTCTACAATGTATTAAACAGAAAAGATTGAATGGAAATAGAAAGAAAACTTCCCCCTTAGCTCCCCATACAAGGCCCTACCCCAATCAGCAGGTTCTCCCAACTCACTGACTAACATTTTCAGGAGAAAGAGGGGAGGAAGAGGAGGAGAAATCTGCTTCTGCCACCCCTGATATATGCACTTAAGTGTGGATCCAATCCAATATATTCATATTGAATAAATCAATTGTAAGGAATTTTCTATAGAGCGAAAAAGGTTTTGCTAGGTTTCTGAAGATACTTTGTGTTGAGGGTAAATGGGCCTCCTTTGCAAGACCATACCAAGAAGGCCATATGGACACTCACTGTACTTTAATGGGGAAAGTAATTCTGGGAACAAAGAGCAACATCTGATGCTGAACAGGAGGGAACATACATAAAGGAAAAGGTACCAAGTTGTTTAGGGCTTTTAAAGGTACTCATATACATCAAGCCTGAAAATGACTATCTAAGTACTGCAGACTGAACACCATCAGAGAAATATACATCAACTAACCCTCATTTCAGGGCAGAAAATGGTAAACACCAGCCATCATCTTGAGAATCACTGTTGCCACCACTTGTGGAAGCAGCCCTAAAACTAAGGAGGAAGAGGAAGATGAAGAGGAGAGCAAAAAAAGATATTAAAAAATAATCACTGTTAAATTTCCCACCCTAATTGCTCTGGGGTGATTATGCAAGTTTTGAAAGCACTACTGAAGCATATGTTTTAGGACCGAAACTTTTCACCATAAACAAAATTTATATTAATTTCTCACTACAGTCAATTTTCTCTTCCCAATTTCCTCTCCCTATATTAGAAGAGTGTCAACTGATTAACTGTTGTTTTTGAATAAGGGGCAACTAAATTGCCACGGTCCCATGGTTGCTGTTTCCATACTTCTCTCTCTCTATTTTCAATTTTAAAAAAATAACTCAGTTTAAGAGGAAAGAGAATCAAAAGACTTAGAAATGATAAGCTAAACTCCTGCCTTAACTTCTGCACCACGAAAGCAACAGAGACATTCTACATATCTCATGTTCATGCACCATGTTTCCCCTTAATCCTCTGCTCAGAAATAAACAGTTGCAAATAGCATGAAGACTGTACTTCAAACATTTTCTCATAAACTGCTACAGTCCACCTACCTTCCATTTTATATTTTTGAAGATGATCACATTTGTATCCCAACCTTCCTCCAAGGACTACAGAGACTGTACACAGGGATTCTCTCTCTCCTCCTGCCCCCCCCCCACAAAAAATTATCACTGCAACCTTATAAAACAGACTAGACTAATGACTGGCCCAAAGTCACAGAACGAGGTTTCTTATGAAGCCAGGATTGTTGGAATCCAGGTTTTCCCTGTCAAAGTCCACCATATTATGCTGGTAACACCGAATAATCTGCATCATGGTTAGGATGGATCAGAATACCATGCTAGTAACACTATTGCATTAGGAATTGCTAGTCTGAAACACAACATAGGAATCCAACCTTGCTACAAGGGTGGAAGTTGCAGATTTACCAGGATTGGCATGAGAGCAACCATAGGACAGCAGCAACTCCAGGTTATGAAGAAGCAGGATCTGAGTTGACTCCTATTGGACTGCGAGAGTTAAGCATAGCACATGGCATGTATTTCTGTTTTTACACTCTGAAAACTGTGATAATGAACCTTGAGTAATGCCTCTGAAAAAAATAAATTACTGCAGAGCAGCTCATTTGTGAAAAAGCTATTTGGTTCTTCTCCAATATTCTAGAATGAAAGCCACTCCCAAAGCTCAGAACACAAATGGAGGTGCTTCAAGATGGAGGTCTCAAAAGACATTGTCCAGCTATTCTGTCTTTTCCTCCTTGACAGATTTTTGTCTGGAAAGAATAAAGAGGGAAGAAATGGTGGGAAAACTTAGGAGGGTGATAAGTGGAACATGATGGCTGGATTCAGGGATGACTGAAGACATTGGTCTCTTTGAGGTGAAGGACGAGATGAGGATTCCCCCAGTCCACACACAGAAGCTGACTGAACTGGTAGTTGAATCTTACTTCAACGCTGGTGATGGGATAATGTCCTCCACACCATATGCTATAGTTAGGGGGTCAAAGAGCGGTTTAGAGTGGCCACTTAGGAAGTGCCGAAAAAGAGGCCTCACATCACTAAAAAGAGCACAAAAGTGGACATTTATTTGCATAATGTTTGCATATTCTAATTCATATGTGTAGATGCACATTTAGAAATGTTGGGCAGTATCCAATGAGCTGTAACTGCTAATGTAAATTATGTTGCACTAGCTTAAAATATCTCTAGTGCAATGTGAAACGGGAAACGGCATGCCAGCTAACGTTATTTATTTATTTATTTATTTATTTATTGCATTTTTATACTGCCCTATAGCTGAAGATCTCTGGGCGGTTCACAAAAATTAAAACCATAAAATCATTTTAAAAATATAAAACAAGCCACAATCCAAAAACAACAAATAACATACAATCTAAAAACACAACCAGAATAAAACCAGAATAAAACCAGCAGCAGGTTTTACCAGCATTGCACTAAAGGTAGATTATATTAAACAACATAACTGACATTGGGGGTATGATCCATTGGATGTTGCCCAATTATTACAATTTAAATAGAAATACAGTGTGTACCAGGTGACCTCTGTTCCTTGCTCAGCCTACTGTCCAGGTGTTGTTGATAGACAACTTCAAGGCTCCTGTTGCTTTTCCTACTAGTTGTTCTTTAAATCGGACTTGGCAGCCCATCAAATAGAGGACTGTCCTCTGTAAAAGAGGACACATGCCCCCCCTGCTTGCCTCTCATACACCACTCTCTCCTCCAAGAGAGGGGAGCAGCTGGAGAGTTCATGAGGACTCCTGGGAAGCTGCCATTGCTCCCCCACAGCATCTGCTGTCTGTGCTGTTTCACTCTAATGTCTGAACCTCCTGTAAAATTCCGTGAATGAGGCAGGGCAAGGGCACAGCAAAAACTTCATCTGAAAGCACCCACTGGCAGCCACTTTTAAAGAAAGTGCACACTTTGCTGTGCTGTTGGATGAGTATGGATTATTCATCGACAGATTATTCTTAGCCGCTGAACGTGAGCCAGTGTTCGGGTAGAAAATAGTGAATACCATGCTTCAGTGTTTCCTTATCGCTTCTCCCTGTGACATATAGATCACAGTGATGATAAAATACTTTCCCTTGACAGATCGTTTCATGTTCACTTGCAGTGTGATGAATTGAGTGTAACTATAACCATGGCAAATAAAGGAAACAAAAACAAGCAGCCACCATTGTTGAAATAAAGATGTCTCGGTCAGTTGTTGCCAAGGGACCTTGTACCTATGTAGTTGTACAACACACCTCAATCACCAACATAATATGTGGCTATATTTACCAGCAGAACGTTTGATTATTCAAATGAAATGTGTTTCAAAGAATGAATGATAAACAGTGTTGATAGCTATCTAGTCAAGTGGCATTTTTTTGAAGTCTCAGATACATTTCCCCACCTTGGTTGACTCAGCTCAGTAGGGTGCAGGATCAAGTAATTCTAGTTTCTGTCTTAAGGCCAGGCTGCATAATGACAACAAGCTGTTAGTTCTCCTAGGAGGCAGGCTGAATAGGTCCCATTACTTTCACTTTCAAAAATTATAAGCTGTTCTCTCAAAGAATAACTTTCAGTTACCTGGAAAGCAATACAGCTGTTTAAATTGTTTTGGGGATTTTTTTGGTTAGGGATCTCTCTGTGTGTTCCCCATAATTTAATTATTTTCTGCCCCCCCTCCTGTCACATCTAATCTGATCTGACAACTCATCAGGCAAAGCCAGCATTGAATAAAAATCCCAATTACACAATAGAAGTAAATTGTGCAAAGACCACCACAATTTTGTGTCCCCGTTCTACTTCAAAGGTATGGATTTGAAATGGACTTTTTAATGCTTGTAGACATTTGTAAGCATCAGCTTTTTTCCCCATTACCGTTTTACAGTTTGTTTGTGCTACTTTTACTCTGGCAAAGAACAAGTCAGAATGCAAAATACATTTAAAGTGATGTTTTCCTTTTCTTATTTTTAAGCAAATTACACCAACATTCCAAGAAAATATCTGAATCCTGCCACGATGAATTGTATAGTTATTCATGTTAAAGTAATGATGGTTATTAGCAGAACTCATTCTTTTAAGATTAAATCTAAACTAGGAATAGAAAGAATGATATGATGTAGCAGTCACTAAGCAGTCCTAATTCACCTGGAAGAAAGCCACACTGAACTCAATGGGGCTTACTTTTCAGGAGACTTTCACAGGATTGCACCCTAAAAATCCAAATCCTTCTATGAGCATTTTTTTTATAAAGCAGATGTGTGTGTTTGTTGCGGTGAACCTAGCTGGAACCTAAGAAGTATAGGGATAAGGCATTTCTACAGAAACTAATTACTGAAAAGTGTGTGCCTGGGGATGTTAGTAAGCATTGTCTCATCAGCATTCACAACTGGTGCCATAGCATACTGGAAACAAAGCTGAAGCAGGAGATAGAGGAGAGATAAAGGGGTGTTCTGAATAGTAAACATCTTTCCTCCCAATTGTGCTGTTGATTCCGTTACCGCTCTCTAGCAGATCCCATTCTCAAAAGTCAATGGTCTCTCAGGTGGTATATCCAGCAAATGCCTCACCAGTGGCACAGGCTAAAGCAGCACCTAGATGCAATGCAGCTGTCTGTAACTGCCAGTATACAACCAGCGTTGTATGTCTTAAGGCTGGAGATCTCTGATGAATCATGCACAGATGGAGAAAGCTGTTAACTAGCAACAATAATAATCACCCCCCATGACTGACATTGCTTACACTACAGAGTTATGAGAGCTTTTGGAATTTTGATGTGAACATAGGAGAATCCAGACAGAAAATGAAAGGGATGAAGCTTTTAGCAAAGAGATTCGAACTGGATAGCACTGGTGGATTATGTGGACATGAAGACTGGCAGAGTTAAGTCTTCCTGTACGTTGAAAATATTATAACAAACTGCATAATTGGGATGCACAGATATGTTCCTTCAAGGCTATCAAAATGGCATAGGAGAAATCAACTATTTAAGCCTCGTTCTTTCACATTCTTGTTTCCTAAATTGGTATAATAGAACAGTTATCAAGAAATTATTATCCTAGTTCACTAGAACAGGGGTAAGCAGACATGCAGCCAGGGCAAGAGCCAGGTTCACAGGGTCCTGGCAGTATTTTCTGGTAGGTCTCCAATATTGGAGGGCTCCAGCTGGCTTACCTAAATGGCACTGCAATCAGCACTGGATATCTTGGTCTGTGCTGCCATTAGAATTTCCCACTATACCCTGGAGTAATATTGTCAGGTGCATAATGAAAAATCTCAATGGTGACTGAGATCTAGTTATTCAATATGGAGTGGGGATTGGCAGGGACCAGAGGTTCTGCTTGATACCTAAAAAGACAACAGTCTGATGACGGCCTGCTTCAAAGTTCTGCCATCTGTTGTTTTTTCTTAGAATCTCAGAGCCTATCTACACTACTGCTTTAAAATGGTTTAAAACGGTTTATAACAGTTTTGAGATCCGTTGGGGCCCAGGACACACTCTATATACAGTTTTCAAAACGTTTTCAAAGTGTTTTATCCTGCGTGTGTAGATATGCTCTCAGATCCACCAACCAGTGCCAGATGTAAAATAGTGACTTGGGGAGGCAAACATATACTTAGAATTATGAAACAGGGTTCTTCTGAGTACACGCTCAGCCCAGGAATTTGTTTGTATTGCCATAACTGAGCTCACAGTCACGTAATACAAAAATCCATTTTGGTTGTTTACCCCAGCTTTCCTCATTTCAAGAACCTTGTTAAAACAAATAAATCCCTGAATTGCTGCTATTGTTAAACAGTTAGATGTCAGAAATCATTCCCAAGTCACCCAGGAACATATCTGCCAGTAAGTCCTGATCTACCTTTTGCCTGACTCTGCCCTTGAAAACTCTTTTTTTTTTTTTTTTGCTGTAAGGTGCAACTGAAGTGTTTAATTGGGTGGGGAAAATAACTCACATGTGTCAATTTAGTCTAGAAGATTGTCAGAAATGTCTAGATCTATGTCTAATATCCAGTCTTATCATCCTTTGCTCAAATGTGAATAGGGCTCCATCTACTTCATTGTGATATCTTGTCCCTTTTGTCCACCAAAATGCTTTCACCTTTATTTCGGTCAAATTATTCCCATGGCAGGTTGAATGGCTCATGGCAGGTTGAATGGCTCAAGAAATGTGTTAAGTATTGGCCTTCCAGTCTATTGCTGTCTGTCTGAGAAATAATAATAATAAAAAAACCTGGCAAATGGAGTATTCAATTATTGGTCATTTTTCCCTAGATGGCCAGTAGCTAGAATTTTATCTTTTTAATAATAATAATAATAATAATAATAATAATAATAATAATGCAGTAACTGTTGTCTATAGATAAGAAGAAAGAGTAGCCACATATTGGTTTGACACCAAACTAGAACATTTGCTAGGTTAACATTAGTGAATGAGAATATTATTTGTATTTTTACTTGATTTTTTTAAATTACTTATGAGCTTTATAAGTACCACAATACAGTTTTACTTTTAACAAAATCCACAACGTAAAAGTAGAGTAGTGTAGCAGTTTGGTTGTTAGATAAAAATAGGGAGAATCCAGGTTCAAATTCTCCGTTCTTCCATGAAGCTCACTGGGTGAGCTTGGTTAGGCCACTTACAATCTTTCAAGCTAACTGACCTGATTCAATTGTTGTGAGGATAAAATCAGCGGAGGCTGGTGGCTCCGATTTTGGTGAGGCTGTGAATCCATTCTGGGTTTCAGTCACATCCAGCC
Organism: Anniella stebbinsi; assembly: GCA_029215795.1. Lineage (NCBI taxonomy): Eukaryota > Metazoa > Chordata > Lepidosauria > Squamata > Anniellidae > Anniella > Anniella stebbinsi. The sequence continues at coordinate 236,289,029 of JARDYH010000001.1, read as the reverse complement.
AGAACTCTAAAGGAACTACACAAAGTGCTGAATATAGGTTGACAATAGGGTTCAGCACCATGGATAGCTCCTTTAGAATTCCAGCTGAAGCCCAGAATGGATTCATAACCCAACCAAAATCAGTGCCACCAGCCTCTAACTGGACAAAATCTCTGGGAATCTGATCCAGGATTAGCGGATTTGCTGCCTATACATTTGCTACCTATATTACACATTTCATTATTTTCCTGGTGAACACAAATGGCTATGGAGCAACTGCCATTGGAACGACTTGTTCAAATTGAATACATTTCAAAAGGACATTACATTACCATCGCTTTAACGTAATGCAATGAGAGTGCAGCCTTTTTAAGCACCTGTCAATAAAAATAGATTTGCAATCAAATTATCGTATGACAGTAAATGCTGCCTTCAAGTTACTGACATTTCCTCTCTAAAGTTTACTTTATGTCTAAGGAGAAAACTAGCACCGTTTTGTCACCGCTGAAAGATGGATGGAGGACAGGTAGCACATAAACCACCGTAAATAGGCTATGGCTCTTTGTCAATATAAGTGGACAAAGCATTTCACTTGACAAGAAGCAACAAAGACCAATACCTCACTCTCAGAGAAGAGGTTGTCATGAGAACTGTACAAGGCAAACATTAATTCTTGTTAACATGAGTTGATGAAAGAATGAAAGGCAGCAAACACTTCACCCATCTTTTGAGTGGATTTCTTGCTAAGGTGGCAGCCATGTGCCTGCTTACTGGGGAATAAGCCCCACTGAATTTAATTTTGAGTAGACTTCTATAATTTTGTGCTATAAATTTATTATATTCCAATTATATTATGCATGTTTTCATTTCTTTTTTTGAGGTGTAGTCTCGCTTGGAATGTATACCATTGCTTTCCTGAACACCAACCCTTTCCTTCATGTATGGCTTTTAATGTAGTTCACTTGTTGCACAACATTAAAACCAAGCATTACGTTTATGGTTTAAGGGTGCAATCCTATGCATGTTCAGACAGAATAAAGTCCCACAATTCCTAGCATTCCCCAGCCATCCATGCTTTCTGTCTAAACATGCACAAAATTGCACCTCAAGATCAGCAAAATGTGCATTCTTTTCCATACACATTTAGGAAAGGACTGTTCATTATTATAGAAAGGCTGCAATCCTATGCACACTTACCTGTTTAAGGATTTACTGCTGAGTAAACATGAATAGGTTTAACATTGTTAGGTTTATTAGGAATATGTCTATAACACTGTTAGCCATATTCCTAATAAATCCCACCTTCAGTTAACAGAACTGTTTATAATAGCAAGTAAACAATAAAAGAATAATGTAATGATGTCCAGTCTCCTATATAAAAGGTCCTCTGTCATGTGAAGAGAACATGTGAGCAACTTGAAATTTCCCCCTCCCTTTTCTACAAACTTCTGCAAACAGACAGAGGATCCAAGCATGAATTTATATTAAAAGAAATTTATTTATTTATTTATTTCTGTCTGTCTGTCAAGTGTTCCTATCAAGAGAGAGAGAGAGAGAGAGAGAGAGAGAGAGAGACTCTGTAGTTAACAGCTGATGCATTTTTATTCCATGAAACATAGCTGGATAACCTTTCACCTTCTCCATTGGTTATTTTGGTTAAAAGAGGATTCTACAGGAACTGTTTTATATTATTAGATCCTGGTCTCCCCCCCCCCCCCCCCCGCCCTGCATATGTATGAAAAAATTTTCTCCTGACAAACCTCAGACTTTGACAACCAAGAGCTTTATTTATTTATTAGATTTATATATCGCTTTATAAACAATAGTGCTGTGAGACTGTGGGGTTGACAAGCCTGCTGGTCAGGTATGGCCTGGAACATCCTTTGTTAGGTAAACTAAGGCTATATGTTGCCATGAGAATTGTTAGACCATTTTTCTGTATTACTAGAAACCTGTTCAGATCAAGCACTAAGCTATAGTGGTTAAGTATTTTGAGCTAAACATTATGGCTTAGCATGTCATGTGAACCATGACTTAGCATGTTGTCTGAACCATTCTTAACCATGGTGGCTACATAACCACAGTTTAATCTCGCTCACTAACATATGCGTCCGCAGCACATTTAATTAGGGTGTGACCGCAGGGAATTTTATTTATTTACTATTATTTTTAAAGGTAAACATTTATTGAACAGTCAGTCACAAAGGACTTTATGACTGCTCTAACAGTCAGGATGCTTTTCCTGATGTCCAGCCGGAATCTGGCTTCCTGTAACTGGAGCCCATTATTCCCTGGCTTGCACTCTGGGATGATCAAGAAGAGATCCTGGCCCTTCTCTGGGTGACAACCTTTCAAGTACTTGAAGTGTGAATCATGTCTCCCCTCAGTCTTCTCTTCTCCAGGCTAAACATGCCCAGTTCTTTCAGTCTCTCCTCATAGGGCTTTGTTTCCAGACCCCTAATCATCCTTGTTGTCCTCCCCTGAACCCCCTTCAGCTTGTCTGCATCCTTCTTGAAGTGTGGTGCCCAGAACTGGATGCAGTACTCAAGATGAGGCCTAACCAGTGCCCAAAGGAGGGGAACCAGTACCTTGTGCGATTTGGAAGCTATACTTCTACTAATGCACCCCAAAATAGCATTTGCTTTTTTTGCAGCCACATCACGTTGTTGGATCATATTCAGCTTGTGATCTACAGCAATTCCAAGATCCTTCTCACTTGTAGTATTGCTGAGCCAAGTACCCCCATCTTGAAACTATAAGGTCAATAGGAGCACAATTTACAAGCTTCTTCCTAAATTATGGTTGCATGCATATGGAGGGTTTTCTTTTCTTATTACTTTTTTGTTTCTTTAAATTAGAAATGTTTACCAAAAAGGAGTCTTTCTATTTTTTTTAACAGTTTCTAATGTTTTACACCATGGCACCTTCCTTTATTATTCTCTTTCCTGGATTAGATATTTATTTATATTGTATAAAGTTTTAAGAATGCAGTTTTCATCTGTAAATCTTTAGATGAACATAAAAACAATAAAATGTCTCAAAGCATCTTAAAAGATTAATAAATTTATTATGGCATAAACTTTCATGGATTACAGTCCTCTTCATCAGATGACATGGTCTCCAGTCTATGCAATCTTATACCATAATGAATGACCTGCCGGGAGAGATCCGCCAACTCACCAGTCTTCAAGAATTTAAAAGAACTATAAAGACTGATCTCTTCTGGCAGGCCTACCCAGATGAATTTTAAGTGTTTTTATTGGTGTTTTATTGGTATTTTAATGATGTCTAGGTTTTATGTGCTTTTAATCAGTTTTGTGTATTTTATGTTTGATGTTGTTCCCCGGCTCGATCCAGAGGGAGAGGCGGGTAATAAATATATTATTATTATTATTATTATTATTATTATTATTATTATTATTTAATCTTTAAGTTGCCATGGGACTCTGTTGCTTTTGCTGTAACAGACCAACAGGACTGGCTCTCAGGATAAAAAAAATAGTAAATAAAATGCCTCCGGGATTTTATTTACAAGATAATAAACTTGCAACAGAATACTCCTGTTGCATGTCCCCACTATTTGGAATTGAGAAGGAGAGAGAGGGAGGGAGAGGGAGAGGGAGAGGGAGAGGGAGAGAGAGAGAGAGAGAGAGAGAGAGAGAGAGAAGGCTATGCATGTTATAATCTATCAGATTTATCTTTTACATTTAAGTGTTTTGATGCCTGTCTCTAAAATGAACAACTGTTTCTGGAAGGTTTTCTAGATGCTTAATTCGTCCACCATATAATGTATGTGATGTGCTTGACTAACTTTCTTGAGGGTTCCTGTTTTCCAGTTGTTAGCCAAATGGTGTTGCTCTATGGTTACTGGATATCACATGGCAATAGCTGGTAGTAGGGGAGTTGTAAGTACATGCAAAAGCTGTACACTTAGAATTTTTGTGGGCTTTGCCACTTGGCTCTCTAGGTCCCACCAACCTTCCCCCCCACACACACACACACACCCTTGAGCTTCCAGCCTGTTCAAAGGGAAGGGAAGCAGCCTTCCCCAGCTTGGTGCCCTTGTGATGAATAAAGTGAGAAGAAAGTTCCTTCTGTTTATTTTCTCCTACCCTGGAGCAAATTCAGATATGGTGAATTCAGTCTGATCCTAGTATTTCCCACTGGGAATCACTGCCTGGCAGTGGGCAGGCAGGGTCGTTTCCAGGGCATCTTCAAGTGGCTGGCTGCACATGGTGAGGGAGAGGATTAGGGGAAGAGGGGGGGTGTTTCCAAAGGCCCTGAAGATGACCCTCTCTATTACCTTCCGCTTTCCCCCTACTGCTCCCATCCACAAAGGTCTCTGGCTGGACAACTTCCCTCCCCCACTGCCCCCATTGGTCACTGGTTGGACAGCTTCCCTCCCCCAAGGCTCCTATCCATGCCGGGCGCTGGTTCACGCTGGTTGGACAGCTTCCCTCCCCAACTGCTCCCATCAGCGACAGTGCATGCGAGCGCCGGCCGCAAGGCATTTTTGAGAAAATAAGTAGATGCAGTGGCAGACTCTAGCTCCCTGCCAGACCGCTGGACTCCAGGCACTGTCAGCGAGTGCGTGCGGTGATCCTGGCTGCTGTAAGGAAAGTCAACAAGTGGGCTGGTAGGGATGGGCTGGAGGTGCTGCCGCGCCATGCCTACCTTATTTTCTGAAAAGCGCCATGCAGCGCATGTAAGCACCATCACCAATAGGAGCAGTGGGGGGGGGGGAAGTGGACCGCAGAAGATATTAGGGTGTGCCTGTGCACACTCGGCACACCCTGTGCGCACGCCAGTGCTCAGTAACCATTTGCTGCAAAAGGATTAGCATGTCATCTGAACAGGCTGTGGGAAAGGATTGGGAACTCTTCTGGAAGGTTGAGAGCCATTTTTGGAAAAAGGGCATAAAAACATAAGAGGAGCTATAGTGGATCAGACCAAGGGTCTATCTAGTCCAGCATTCTGTTTACACAGTGGCCAACCAGCTGTTTACTGGGAACCCACAAGCAGGACATGAGTGCAATAGCATCCTCCCATCCATGTTTCCAAGCAACTGGTGGTAGCACATAGCTATTAAGACTAATAACCATTGATAGTCTTCTCCAGTAATTTATCTAACCTCCTTTTAAAGTCATCCAAATTGGTACCCATAACTACGTCTTATGGTAGCAAATTCCATAGTTTAACTATGTGTGGTGTGAAAAAGTACTTCCTTTTATCTGTCCTGAATCTCCCACCAATCAGCTTCATGGGATGACCCTGGGTTCTAGGATTTTGCGAGAGGGAGAAAATTGTTCCCATCTCCACATTCTCCACACCATGCATAATTTTGTACACCTCTATCATGTCTCCCCTTAGCCTTATTTTTTCTAAGCTAAACATTCCAGTCCCTTGATCGTTGTTGTTATCTCTTTCTGCACCTTTTTAAGGTGACATGACCAGAACTGTAGAGTATTTCAAGTGTGGTCGCACAATAGATTTATATAAAGGCAGTAGATATTGGCAGTTTTATTCTCAATTCATTTTCTAATTATGCCTAACAAGGAGTTTGCCTTTTTTACAGCAACCACACACATACTTCATTGAGCTGTCCACCACAACTCCAAGATCTCTTTCTTGGTTGGTCACTGCTAGCTCAGATCCCATCAGGTTACAATTAAAGTTGGGATTGTTTTGGGCCCAAATATGCATCACTTTACACTTGCTTACATTGAACTGCATTTGCCATGTAGAGAGGCCAATTCTCCCAGTTTAGAGAGATCCTTTTGTCAAAAGCCTTTTAGAAGTCCAGGTAAGCAATGTCTTCAGGATCACCCCAGTCTGCATGTTTATTGCCCCCCTCAAAGAACTCCCAACAATTAGTGAGACAGGACTTACCTTTGCAGAAGCAGTGTTGAATCTTTTTCAGCAGGGCTTGTCCCTCTATATGCTTACTAATTTTATCTTTAATAATGCTTTCAAGCAATTTACCCAGATCAGATGTTAAGCCACCTAAAATTGGCCATCCTTCCAGTCTTCTTGTATAGAGACTGTTCTTAGGAACATGTTACATATCTTGGTTAGCAGATCTGCAATTTCATATTTGAGTTCTTTGAGTACTCTAGGATTGATACCATGTGGGCCCCATGATTTATTTGCTTTCAGTTTGTCAATAAAGTTGATAACTTCATCTTCTGTCACCCCTATTTGTTTCAGTTCCTCAGATTCCCATCCTGAAAACATCAGTTCAGGAGTCTGTCCTATATATTCTGCCTTGAAGACCAATGAAAATAATTTATTTAGCTTCTCTGCAACTTCCTTGTCCTCCTTATCCTCCAGTTGTCCAACTCCTTCCATAGCTGGTTTACTGCTTCTGATATATTTCAAGAATTCTTTATTGGTGGCCTTGATATTGTTAGCAATATGCTCCAAAGTGGTTTGGGGGGGGGCGCATCTCTTATTGTTTGCTTGCATCACCTTTGTGCAAGCTTATGCACCCTTTTGTTTTTCTCACTTGGGCAAGACTTCCATTTTCTGAAGGAAGCCTTCTTTTCTCTAAAAGCTCAATTAACACTGCTCATTTACCAGGCCAATGACCTCTCGGACTTGGTGCTATCTTTCCTAACCTGTGGTATACTTTTTACCTGAGCTTCTATTAGTGCCATTTTGAGTAATGTGCAAATGAAGCGATTTAATCCTCTTGACTCCCCCTTTAAACTTCCTTTTCATCAGTTCCCCCATTTTAGAGAAGTTTCCTCTTTTGAAGTCATTTAAATATATATTAAATCTGATAGCACTGTAGTCATTGTTTGAAAATAAGTGAGGTTGCAAAACTTTGAGGATGAGTCATGAATGGATTTGTTTTTCAATATATCACCAAAATGTGGATCATTTCCAAATATGATTCTTCACATAATTTCAGCAGTGTCAAAAAACATGATAAAAATGAGCTTTTATTACTCTAGAAGCTGGCCGTTCAAAATAATAAAGCTGCTCTTTTAAATAAAGGTAATGCATCCACATTTTTTTTTTATCAAGGATGTCATCCCAGTTTTCTTTTGCAAACATTATTAAGAGTTATAGAAATCCTGCAATGACTTCAGTGGAATGAAGAACAACAGTCCTACTGAAGGATACACATAGGTTACATCACTGTACAAAGTACTTTCCCCGTTAAGAACAAAATGATAATTATTGTATATGAGTGCTTTAACTTTTTTCTGTAAAATACAAAATGCTGAATAAACATTAGCCTTGTTTTAAATGTGCTAGTTTCCCCCCTGTTCTCCATAGTTAAAACAGCCTAAGCCCTAAGTACTGCTTAGATCTTGCTCTGCTTTCCTACCTCTTGTCAAAAGCTGGGAACCAGTAGCACTTTGCCAAAGAATTGCCCCAGTGGCTTTCTATTTTTATACCTCATGGATTATTCATCCATAAACCCTAAAAGTAAAGAAAATGTCCCATGTTGGGCATACTCAAGCTTGTGAAGAATTCCCTGAAGAATTTTATTGTACAAAAGAGGGTGGTAAAACATAGCAAAAACGTAACCTTACATTTTACATGAATGTCCTTAATTATAAGTGAAATGCAAGCGTTCAGGTAACAAGAAGAAGAATGTATGGTGGAACTACAGAGAGATTTCATATAATTATTTCCAGTCATAAGTGTAGTTCTTTTAAAAATTTATTACTATTGTTGGCTTTTTGTCCAAGAAATTTTATGTAGATGTATTTAATGCACACATAAGGATAACATTCTCTGAAGTATGTGAAGAGACCATGGATCACAAGATGATTTAAAATGTTACCTGCCCTGTAAGACTTCTTTTAAAAAATAGGCATTCCTGGAACCATGGGCAGTATCCAGTGCTGCCCATCTGTGAGTGGGTCCCACTGCCACTTCCTGTTTGTGAGCAGTCAGCTCTGCCAATTCCTTATATAAGCTCTGCCAGCTCAACCCATTCCAGACAAATGTTTCCACTCATTTCAGGTTGCCCCCTGAAATGCTAAATCTCCAGTCTGCAGGCAGTGTGTGCTGCTTGCAGAAGGGAATTGGTGGGGCTTGCCGCTTGTGGGTGTTTTCCATTGGATACTGCCCCATATTTGAATAAATACAATAACTGAATAGAGAAAATGCACTTCCCTGAGCCTATTATAAACAGAACGTTCAGTACCTATATTCTTCTACACACTGACCCTGTTCAGACGACATACTAAGCCATCGTGGTTAAGCATTTTGATCTAAACATTATGGCTTAGTGTGTCATGTGAACCATGACTTAGCATGTTGTCTGAACCATTCCTAACCATGGTGGCTATATTACTACAGCTTAAACATGCTCACTAATCATTTGCTGCAAAAAGGTTAGAGCCTAACCATGGCTTAGTGTGTTGTCTGAACAGGCACATTCTCTTTTTCTGCTGCATCAAAAAGGAAAGTATAAATACTCTAAGTTGAATTCAACCAGGTGTGTATGTGCATGTCTGTGTTTGTGAAATACCTTTTCAATTAGTGGCAGCAATTCAGTGGAACAAGGTTATCTGAAGGGGGGGCAATAAGTGATGGATTTCCACCCACTACTTGAATCCCACTTGTGACAGATCTGTCCTTGCCTAGGCCAGATCACCCAGCGGGTTTCCATGTCCAAGTGGGGACTAGAACCCAGATCTCCTGACTCCCATTCCAACACTTTAGCCACTACACCACACTGGCTCTCTATTTACGTAGGTTGATCATGGATCAGCAGATAACATATCCCATGCTTGCTCAAGAAATTGTAAGTTTACACAATTCCTTTTATTAACACACATAAATTTTAAATAGAAGACTCTGAGAGCAGGCATATCTTTTTAAAGTGTTCTACGTTTAGTTCTAGGAGCATTGCCTATAAAGTAGTAAAGTAGCTTACCCAATAACATTTTAGAGCTGGAAGCAAAAAGGATCAGAAAAGTCAATGTGAGACAGGTTTTTTGGTCTCTCATGAGGACAGATGGTATGTCCTGTAAAGATTGATGTTTGGTTCTAAAGTCCCTATATTTTGTTTCTCATATTTATATTAGTTTTTGTTAGTGCTGCTTTCTGCAGAAGACAGACTTCAGCTCATAACAATGAGTATTTTTTTCCAAAGTTCCCAGCTAAGATTTGGAGAGTAATATATTTGCTTCATCGTCTGTCACTACTACTCAGGAGATTTCCTTAAGTTCCCCAAATAGGATAACATATGCTTTCTCTTTCATATATCCTCTCTATGTCTCACAATATTTCATATCATCTTTTATTTGTGCCATAAGCAAAAGCATGTGAATAATTATACATTAAGTTATTCTTTCCCCCCAACTTTCTTATCTAATGCTCATGTTTCCTGATTTTAGGTGGGAAACTTTGCTTTTCCTGAGTTTAACTGGGAAAATATTTTACCTAGGCTTTCTTATTTCAGCAAGCTTAGAAGTAAGTGAGAAGTTACAGCATGTTAGGACAAATGCTTTTGCTAGAATGCTTCTGTTAGAATCAAACTGATTCAAGATTAATACAGGAATAGTTCTTAATATTTCATTTGCTTCTTTATAAAATTATAAGCTCACAGAGAATTACATTTATGACAAATAAGTGGAAGATAAATAACTCTATTTTAGATAAATATTTGAAAAGTAGCATATCATGCAGGTTGGTGCAGGCATCTTACAAGATGCAAAGGCTTCTGGGGTGAATATCTGTCACACACGCTTCAACAAGCCATGCTGTCCAGGCTCAGATGGCTCAACAGGCCACACCTAGGCGGGCCATTTCTATCTCACCACTTTTCCTGCACACAGGAAAAGATGGATTGAAAGAGGTCTATTTTATCTTGGAAAAAGGAGCGGAAGGAGCGGAAGGTGTGTTGGAGACAGACGTCGTTGTCTAAATGACATGCAAACATCCGGAAGTAGGCAGTAGCGAGCATGCAATAAAATGCTCGTCTGATGACGCTCTTTGTTTGGGCAGTATGATACAGAAGTATTTCATACACGCAAAGGTGGAAGATTATCTTCCCCGGAAATAAACGTTAGACGCTGTTGGTGCTCTGGATACGCTGGCTTGAAGAAGCTATACAACAGAAAATGGATCCTTTAGAAACTAAATGTAGGAGCTAAAATTACACAGAGACTCTTAACAGCTGCTTAGGGATTTTTCTAAATCTGATCTTTTTTGTTTGTTTGGGATAGAATACTTCATTTTTTGTTTATATTTCCCATACTAAAATAATTTAGATGTCCTCCTTTTCTTGATTTCTTTCTTTTTAAAGTCATTCTTCACTTCCATATTGCAGAGCAAGCCCAGTATCAAAGAGCAATACACTGACCAGGCTCGAACAATGAGCTGCACTGCCTGTGAGCACCATGTTGTAAATGTAACCTCCACTCAAGGGTTATTGTGTCATGTGAACCTGATAGGCACGGGTTATGCAAGAGTTAAACAACCTTCACATTACCCTAAAACAGACCAATGGATTGTTTAACCCTTGCATAGCCCACACTCTCTGGGTTCACATGACACAACAACCCTTGAACGGAGGATTGCATATTCAAAATGGTATTCACACATGCCACACTCTCATCATGGGCTGTCATCATGTCATGGGAATCTCAGCTTATAAGCTATCAGAAACTGGTAATATTTGTGTAGTGTTTATATGGCTCCTGATGCTTTTGAAATGTTGTAATGTTGGCTGCAAAACAAAAACAGTTAAACACAACACATTCTGTAGCAGAGGCAAATATTCCAGTGAATATATTCTGCATGTTGACAATGATTTTTTAAAAAATAATGTAAAGATTTAACATTCTGTAATACCTGTTACAAAAGGTGTAAATAAAAGTGAATATTCAATTTTAAAAAAAATCCAAACTGCTCAGATTATCAAAAGTCAAGAACATCATTATCCCTGGTACATGTTAGTATAGCAGATGAGAACAACAACAGACAAAAGCTTTAAAATGATCACTGTTGCTGGTCAAAAACCACTGAGTTGTTTGGTACTTTCTGTGATTAAAAGGTCACAAGTTCAGGTGCGTATATGATTTTTTTTTTTTTGGTTCCTGCATGAACCAACATGTGCTATTATTACCTAATTTTCCATTATCTGAGGGTGCTTAAACTCTGGCCATGGCTGGAATTAGGTCACATATCTAACACTATTTCATATTTCCATTTGCAATTGAAATAAAATAATTTTCTGGGAAATAGTACACGGAAAAGATTATACAGAACAGCAGATCTAGAAAAACTGGAGAAGAAGGTATTTATTTTCATTTTCACTTCACTTGTATGCAATCTTCAAAACAGTAACTAAATCAATATTTCTCAAGTGTTTTTTGAACTGCTAACCTCTAAATCTATTCTGCATCCTTTGCGCACTTACTAGTGAATAAGCCCCACAGTGGGACTTTTTTCTGAATTGTTCTGCAACTCTACCTTCTTGGGGGGGAGGTGGAATCCTTCATCATTCATTCATTCATTTCATAGGTGAACGTGGATTGATCCTTGCTCCACAGCAGTGTGCAGACAGCACACAGTTGAGTGAAAGGATCTGTGGATTTGGATACTCTTCCCATAACCAATGTTAGAAGATGAATAGATGCGGCATCCAACCTTAATGGCTAATTGAAGCTGTGAGAGGTAAACAAACTTTTAATAAGTGGAAAATGACAATCAAACCTATTTCAGGTGTGTGATGTCTGTCTCTGGAGGTATCAAAGACATAAACCCACTTAGAGGTCACTCCTATACTCCTTATACAGACTCCCAGGGGCCATAGAATGTGGAGGGGGAGGACACTTTTCTGAGGCCATAGGCAGAATTCTGACTTTGGAAAGAGTTTCCTGACATCAGACCTTCATTTTAGTTTCACCCAAGCACTGCAATTTTTTCCACAGTGGTCCCCACTACAAAGTCGGAACTCCAGCCTCACTGGAGGGTGGTGAGGACCCTTATGGTAGATGAGGAAGGAGTGTCCAAGGATCCAATATATTCTAAGCCTCCCAGCCCGCAGCCCAGGGAAGCATTCAGACACACTCAAGAGTATGTCTAAATATTTACCCTCCATTACCGGTAATTGGAAAGAATGCTTTTTCTTCCACCTATGGATGGAAGAATAATATCTGAAGCCCTTTGTCCCACCACACTTCCACCTTGTTGGTGAGAGCTGAGATAGGATGGACAGAAATCCTCCTATATCGGAGCCTCCACTCAGAAAGCCTAGGATTACTCTTTGATACATTAAATAAGGAACACACTGTCAATAGCAAGGAATTATGCTGGATGATGTCCTGTTAAGTAAAAGGTATCTTAAAAAAAGAAAGAAACTGCCTTAAAACTAGGTTTGTGTGAGGAATAATAATTGAAAGGGCATATATATAACATTTAAAGGATTCTAGTATGCCATTTAGTTTAAGATTCAGGAAACAATCTGCCCTAAAATTTCTGTTATGATATATGATTATAACTAATACTGATGTCAATATTAGTTCATGAATCTGTGTTTCAGAAACGTATATACTTAGATTATAGATCTTCCTGAATGTATAGGTTCATTTGTACAGATATGTTTTCATAATGCAAATATGTTTATAGTGCTTAGATTATATATAGCTTTTTAATTAATTAATTAATTAACAATTCAATCCTGTGCATGTTGAGACAGAAAAATGCCCTACATGTCCTCCCAGCATTCCCCAGCAAGTCCAACGCAGAAGCCACACTACTGCTTTATAGTGGTATTGAAGTGCACTGACAACTATTGGGGCCCATTGACACATACCATATACTGCTTTCATACCACTATATCCTGCTTGGTGTGGCTCCTGCCTTTTATCTACCACTTTCATACTGCTTTAATAGTGCTATATCCTGTTTGGTGTAGATCTGGTCATAGCTCAGTGGCAGAGCATCTGCTTTGCATGCAGGAGGTCCAAGGTTCGATCCCCAGCTTCTCCAGGTAGGGGTGGAAAAACTCCTGCTTGAAACCCTGGGGAGCCGCTGCCAGCTTCAGTCTCGACAATACTGGGCTAGGTAGACCAATGATTTGACTCAATATTAGGCAGCTTCCAGACTGTCTTCAAAGGCAGCCCCACATACAGAACATTCCACTAATCCAGTTTGGACATCACTAAAGCATGGATAACAAAGGTGAGATTCATCATCTCTAGATAGGGCAACAGGTGTCATACCAACCTAAGCTGGTAAAACACACACCTGACATACATCTGAACTTTCTGAGTGAGCCCAGAGGCTAGGAGGACTCCCAAACTGCACATTTGGTCCTTTAAGGAGAGTGCAAATCCATCTAATACCACTTATAAACTTCCATCCAGAGTAGTTGGTTTCCCAACCCACAGCACTTCCATTTTCTCTGGATTAAGTTCCAGGTTGTTCATCCATCATCTACTCCAAAGCAATCTCCAGACACTGGTTCAAGAATTCCATAGCCTCCCTGGGATGTGTAGATGGAAATGAGAGGTAGAACTGACTATAATCTGCATACTAAGGAACCTTCAGCCCAAATCTCCAGAAGACTTCCCTCAGAGATGTTAAAAGCATGTAGATGTTAAAAGTATGGAGGACAGTATGGAACCTTATGGCATGCCACAGGTTAAAGGCCACAGAGTGGTATAGAAGTTGCCTAGCACTAAATTCTGAATCTGCTCCTCCAGGAAGGCCCAGAACCATCTTAACACCATGTCTCCTAACCCAGTTAGATGGAGGTCTCTGCAAATAATTTTTCTCTGCAGGAACCAATTTCATGGGTTAAACCTGACTACACCATCACTAGCAACTCAAACTATATTCTCTCTGCATACTTCCCCCTAACTATCCATTCATAATTGTTCCCACATTCTACAAGTTTTATTCATACTTTATCCCATTATGTCTCACAAATCATTTAGCTACCAATTTTGTGAATTATTTTCACACTAGATTTTGCTTTTGTATTACAAATAGAGTTAAAGTTAATATGTTTTCTTTTTCCTTGCTTGATATTTTTTATTTTCTTTTAGAAAGGCAATAAGATTGATATCTTCACACACCATAATGAATTCTGGAAGTTATTTTAGATAATTAGTTATGCTACATGTCTTCAGAATGTGAGCACAAAGGCCACTGTTCTGAAAACATCAAACACTGAAATGCCTTCATATGTGATTGTACAATGCCCCTGACTAAACTGGTGTCTGTCAGAACGTGTACAGCTTTAAATGTGAGGAAAATTGTTATACAGATGTACTATGTTAGTTCCCTTATACTCTCTAGGTGAAGCACAGAGAGGGATGTATTCTGTTCTGTGAAGACTAAATGGAAGAGTGGGCAGGTCCTCAAAGTGGCCCCTTTACTTTGTGTAGTGTCTTGTACTTTTTAAATGTTTGTTTATAAATGTATGAATAAATACAAAGCAGCTTACAAAGTTCTGAAAACACATAAAAATAAATACAGCAATAGAAACAAAACTCTGAAAACTATTTTTTTAAAAAAAAAATATTAGAGCAAAAGCGAAGAGCTAAAAACATGAAACTGTATTAAAACTGGCAGAATACTGGTCTTGCCAGCATGCCTGAGGCGTAGAAGAGACGGAATAAGGATGAGAGATAAAATCAGCAAAACATAGATTCATCAATGTTCTCCTAATTCCACTGAGATCTTGTTATTGTTGGTTTTTTGCACAAAAATTACTTAACTGGATAATTGGGCTGGATCAGATTCCAACTTACACCTTCAATGGCTGCTGCTTACGCCACCTTGCCAAGACACTTTGGGTTATGCTCATAAAGTAAGTTACAGAGGGAGGTGGGAGAGGAATAGCTCAAATCCCATCCACTCTGATACCAGCACAATCGATTACACTTGCCTGTGGGGAAAAAGTGAACAAAGAATGCCATGGATTCAATATCTCAGCAGTGTGGCTTTGATGACCAAGAGGTCAACCAAAGGAATGAAGCAACTTAGTTTAATCTAAGCTGTATTAACTGTAGCTATGATGCCATGTATTCCGTTTCTCCACTGGTACTGTCACCTTAGTAGTTAATGTTATCTGGCATTTCCTGAAATTAAACATTATACCTTCTGTCCTTTTAAGGAATGCTGGCAAGTGAGAATAATTTAGTGCTATTTAGTGCTATTTAAATAAATATTTAAAGCAATATTCAGAGAGGCAGATATTGATTTAAATCTGGATGTGAAGTTTCATCTGAAATGTTGAGTTTCTCATTACAAATACTCACAGTGGCAAAATGATTTGGCTGACTAAAATGGCTGGACAAAATATTCCAAAGATTAAAGTCAAATATGTTGAGGTCAGAGCATACAGTATGGTAATTAGAAGGATTTTGAGTCAAAAACAAGGATAATTGTTGTAATATAGTGACATAGTCCAGAGAGTTCCCAGGATTTGAAAATTAATTTTGGTTGAAAGTGTAATGCTATTTCCAAAGGAGAATGTTATTTGCTTCAGCTACGTCAAACTGACTGTAGCTGCAACTGAAAATGTTAAGCTTGTCCATTTCAATGACTAAAAAAGCCGTTATGCATTATTTCATAACCACTAAATTTTAATGATAACAATATATAATTAGGCACTGTCTTCATTTAGGGCTCTGTATATACACACACAAACACAGAGTGACCACAATACTGGTTAACACTGCAATTCTATACATGCCTATTCAAAAGAAAACCCCATTCAGTACAATAGGACATATTCCCAGATAAGTATGTATAGCAGAGATGGGGTATGTGTGGCCCTTCAGATGTGGCTGGAGTGCAACTCCCATTACTCCCCACTGAGTATACTAGCTAGGGCTGATGGGCTGATGGGAACTGCAGTCCAATAGCATCTGGATGGCCACACATTTCCCATCCTTAGACTGCAGCCTAAATCATAATCACAATGAATCTGAAACGAATAAAGATAATCAAGATATCACTTTGCTGTTCTCTTAGAGATGTCTCTCATATTGCAGTGCAAAAAGAAGAGCCGTATTGGTTCAGACCAAAGGCATATCTAGCCCAGCATTCTGTTCTCACAGTGGCCAGATGCCTCTGGGAAGCCTGCAAGCAAGACATGAGTGAAATAGCAACCTTCCTGTTCTGTTTAGTACTTCCCAGATTTATACTTTTTTTGAACTTTAAAATGATTGGTCTTCTGAAACTCACATGATGTAAACACAGCACAGAAGTAACCTACTACTGTTTCCCTACTATTCCTAAGAGCCAATTTGACAGGATCAAAAATCCAGCATCTAATAGGTTTCCTTTTTAGGAAATATGAATTTATAATAAGACAATTGGGGCAGAGTCTGTGATGTTATTAATCTAGAATTCATTTGTTCCTTCTAGCACTATTGTTCTTTCTTTTCCTTTCTCTATTTGTGGGGGGGGGGGGGAGAAAACATTCCTGTGGGATCTCCATCCTGTATTTGTAATCTTATTCTCTTTACTTCTTAGGTTGAAGTAATTTCAGCTTTGCTGTAGATAACAGGGAACTTTTACGACTTTAGTTTCTGACAGTTTTGCAGTGTTTGTGATGAATTAAATTTTGAAAGGTTTGGTCATTGACAGTTACAATAATCTTAGAAAGTCTTCTGAACTTTGTTTAAAACCTCTGAACTTTTTGAGGCTTTCTCTTTTCACTCCATTAACACTTTAAAGAATACTGAATGACCAAACTTCTGACAAGCTCCCTCAGGACAAAGATAGCTTCTTCCTAATGTGTTTCTTGACAGGTCCTTTAAAGTCATTAGTCTTTTACTTCCTTCAAAGTCCACATGTCTTTTATTTCACCCTGATCCATATAACAATTTTCTCCAAAGTGTGCTTTAGAATGCAGCAGTCAATACTAAGCCACATCAACGAATGTGAAGTGTTCTCTGGCATTCCTTCACACATTTTAGATTATTTGCCAGAGGAATATGAAGTTAAAAGACAATTAACAGTCTTGGCTGGGATCCAAAGTACCACACAACTGCTTCTGTATGCCCAAAGAAACTTTGGGCTTTTATTTCCCCCATCCTGAGTGGCGAACGGTTTGAAATTGAGGAGACTTTAAAGCAGTTTGTGAACTTCCTGGGACACTGGAAGAATTGGGATTTTTCTGGTTCCTGAGAACCAGGAAAAATCCCCTGCCCACCACCCACCCCTGCTACTCCCTGTGCTTCATGTGGACTCACAGGAAGCAGCCGGGATCCATCCCAGGCATTTTGCCTGGTGTGGAAAGGGCCACAGAGTCTTCTCTCAGGATGAGCTAGGAGGATTTCACTCCTAACCAGGCCAATTATTTTCCCAAGCTGAGATGCTTTGAGAACCTGTGAGAGGGGAACCCCCCTGCTTCTTCTGAGAGGGGGGAGGGATGCTGCCTCTCAGTTCCTGAGAGAGAGGCATGCAGCTCACAGGGAAGCCTATAAGATCCAACGTACAAGCCTTATGCTTCAGCTTCGCTTCAGGAGGAACTGCACATGCTACCGGCCTGGAGAACCTTCTTTGGCTCAAAGGGATGGCTTCCGTCTATCATGGGGCCGCCGACAGACACACAGGTATGAAAGCCTGATTAGCTGGAAGGAGGTGCTAACTTTCTTCGCATACAACCATTTCTCATCAATAAATTGCCATCTTTTTGCACAAGTGGCTTGTTTCATCTCGATAACCAAAAGAACCTGATTGATGACTTGGACCTGGCAGAACCAGAACCCAAACCCAACACAATCCATGACTGGAATTGGATTGTCTTTACTATCTCTCTTTGTCAATACGTACGTTTTTGTAAACAGTTTTATATGAATACAGTAGATTATTTTTTCCATATAATTTTTATGGGCCTTATCCAATGGGGCTGCTGCGCATTTGCAATTGACATAGTGCTAGCATAAGTAACCTCAAGAACAATGCCAATAGTGTAAGCTGGCATGACAGGTTTCTCTGGAAACCCATTGCACCAGCTAAGGCTATTAGCATTGCGGCTAGCGGTTGCTTGTGCTGGCTATGTCAGCTGCAGTACTCTAGCGACCCCATTGGATACTGCCCTATGAATACAATCTTCCTTAACATTTTCACGTAGTCCTCATCACTTTTCTACTTAACCATTTGGGGTGTCTAAATCTATTCCTTTCCTCTCCTCTGTTCTAAACTTAGATGTCTAGTTTATTTCAAGTTTATCCTCAGTTTCTAAAACATCAACATTAGGAGTATAAAACAGCTCAAGATAGGAAGAGCTACAGGAAAGCCCATACACATCTTCAATTACACAGTATAATAAGTTACATTTGATTGAGTTCATCTGCATTTTCCTATGCCTTGTGGACTATTGCTGGTCCATTGCCTTCAAGATGGGTTTGAATATGTTTCATAAAAAGAACTAGGAATAATTTTGAAATAGTCAATACTTAAAAAAAAAGAATTCTGTGCCTTAGCTTATCATACCACCTGCTATGTAACCTGGAGAAAAATATAATGTAAAACTGAATAAGCCATTGATAGCTTACAAGCAATGTACATTGTGTATTGTGTTTTTCAGACTTGTTCTATGTACATAGAATTTCAGATAACCAAGCACTAGGTCTCAGCTCTGAACGACACTGAAGCTCACAGTGTATGAAAATCAAACATAATAAAACCATTTTTATTCTCAATACTGCCATGAAGAAGAACAGAATTTATCCAAGAATAAAAAAATCCCAATCAAGGAAAAAAAACCCTTCATATGTGTCTAGAACTGTTGATAAAGAAAATGGCAGTGCCATTGTAATATCAACTATGTCATTCAATATTCACATGCATTACCATTTCATCTTGCAGATCAAAAGCATAATTTAAATGTACAGTGGAAAGCACTCTCTCTTGTATATGTCCATTTAAAATGTTAATATAATGAATTAATATAAGAATGGCAATATTATTTTTTTGTAAAAAAAAAAAAAGCCTTTTGATCATTTAAATACTATATGCTATATTCTGATAGTTCTTGGGGAAGTATGGCAGGCTGTCAACGCCCTCTGCCCCACAAAAGTTAAAGACCTGAATACTGAACAGGTACATGGGTTAAAGAGTACTTCTCTATAGGATTACAGCAAGGTTTCTATCAGCATACTGCAGAGGTGTATTTCATTCAGCTCTATGGGCATTTCCGTTATTTGTTTGTTTTAGATAGAATATTTTCCTCCCAGTGTTGCTTCTCTCGTAGTCTACAGCCAACTACAAAGTATAACATAATAATTTTCTCTTTTCTACCAAGATTGAGAACTTTATTTATTTATTCAATTATTTGTTACATTTCTATACCGCCCAATAGCTGAGGCTCCTTGGGCAGTACACAAAAATTAAAACCATCAAATACAGTTCAAAGTATAAAATAATCAACAGTATAAAAACACTATATCCTGAGCAGTTGGCAACTTCCCTTTATTGGATATATATATATATATATATATATATATATATATATTGTTCATTTTAAAGATTTCTAGGCTTCCTTTCCAGGAAAAAAAGATGGCAGACAAATACGATAAAATCATTTTAAAACAACCATTCATATTAACATTTAAAATGATAAAATAAAGAGAGCAATGGATACCATTGCAGGTCAACCATCCCATAATGAGTTCTAAACCATTACATTAATTTTATAACAGCAGGTAGCCAGTGCAGCTGATGCAGGATTAGTGTAATATGGTGCAAACAGTTAGCTAAGAATGGGTGAGAATCCTGGTTCAGAGTATTCTTGATGAGAAAGGACCAGAACTTGGGAATGAAAGAGATATTACCTCTAAAAAAAATGAATGTGGGAGAAACTGAAACCGATTCAACTATCCAGGCCCAGGGCTTTGAGTGCTTAGCTCTCAAAAGTCTGGATTTGAATCCCTGTGTATTCAACCAGGGGCTCATCTACACTTAAGGGTGTGGAGGGAGGGAGGGGAGATATCACAGACTTACCTGCTTCCGTGATCCTCCCCCAGTGTCTAGAAGGCCGCACGACATCCCAGAAGGGAAGAAGGATGTCGCGGCCACCATATTTTTTTTTTTAAAAAGAAGAAGAGCTGGTCACACGGCCCTGACCCGTCGAAAAAAAGTAAAAAAAAAAAAAGGACCCCAGGAGTGCATGAGGCACACCAGCAGCACTCCTTGGGATGGTCTCGGGACTGTGGGAAAACTGAGATATAGTAGTACCCATCCTGTCATATATTAACTTATGTTAATCACTTGTGGTACATTGTAGGGTCAAATGGAGAAAAAGCAGCTCTTTTCAAAATAATAATAATAATAATAATAATAATTTTAAAAAATCTGGCTGATTGCCTGGAGGGTATTCTTACTTGCCACAGGTAGCTGGGCAAGTGCCTATTTACAAGCCTGATTTAACGCATTACCTACATGTCATACATTCCATATGCTGGTTTCCTGCATCACCCTGTGAACTAGTAAGAATTTTATCACTCGTTGGATGTAGAAATGTGATGAAACAGTCATCATTATCCGTCTAAAATACCAGTATTTTGGGACAATATGTGAATGAGAGCCACAGGATGGTGGGCAATTCTCTTGGCATGTCACCCCCCGCCTACAAGATCCCTTGTCTCAAGACTTTTTCTACATATTGAAAAGAAGTAAACAGGTGATGCAGAGACTTGGCCAGTAATAGAGAGAGAGGCACAGCCCTAACTGTCTGCCTCTTATTCTCAGGGCACAATCCTTTCCTTAGAGGAGAGAAAAAGCCCTACAACTCCCAGCATGCCCTAGCATCCCAACCATGCATAGGATTGAGCCTTTGGTCAAATTTAACTGGGAAAAAAACACCTTGAAAGAGTCTATTCTGTGGCCACACCTCTGATGTAATCCAGTTAAAAATATCTATTATCTTTTGCATTTATTTATTTATTTATTTATTGCATTTTTATACCGCCCTATAGCCGAAACTCTCTGGGCGGTTCACAAAAATTAAAACCATGAAATCGTTTTAAGAAAAATAAAATTCAGACTAGAGAGCTGCAACCATCAATGAAGTCACATCCCACAGGGCCAATTTCACCTTTTAACTCATGGACAAGCAGTGTGATTCTCATCACAGATGTATGTTAGAGTTGGTTAGTTAGTTATAGGGTGACCATATGAAAAGGAGGTCAGGGCTCCTGTATCTTTAACAGTTGTATAGACAAGGGAATTTCAGCAGAATTGTATGCATGCATGAAATTCCCTCTTCATAACAACAGTTAAAGCTGCAGGAGTCCTGCCCTCTTTTGTATCTAGTCATTCTAGCTATCATTGTGGATTCCGCACCCATACTCCATACCATTAGTATCTTCTGACAAGGGGTGGGAAGTAGCACTACATGAAACCCTGAATCATGCAGTAAAAGATCTTTATATGCTGACTGTGGTGAGAAGACCCTGCCACAGGTGTGTAACATAAACATAATGGACTTCTTTCTCTTGGAGAGGAAATTAATAATTATGGGGCAGCCACTGAGGAATGCCTTTGCAATGGATGCACTAATGACATAGTGATGGGATAACTATTATGATGCTGATCTTGACTGATGAGAGTTTGCAGTGGAGACATGAGAAATGGAGGTGCTCCCTTAATAGGCCGTATTGGTGTGTAGGGCAATAACAAGTAATGACTCCTTTGGTATTAGTGAACAGGCACAAGTGCTTTTGAAAGGGGAACTGTTTCACCAACATGCTGCTTTTGATCATATAGAGAGAACTGCCAATTTGAGGTTAACACTTCATGCATCTGATGAAGTGGACAGTGCCTATCAAAGCTTATGCCAGAATGAATTTCTTAGTCTTCAAGGTGCCACACGACTCTTTGTTGTTTTACTGCAGCTGATTAAGATGGCTACCTTTCTGGAAACACATTTTTGTGTTATTTGTTATCACAAGCAAAGCTTGTATCTTATCATGGATCTTTTCAAGCCGATCTGGCCCTGTAGAGAGGTATCTGAAAACACAGTAGGGCGTAAGTACATACAAGGCAAAAACTATCCTTTCAATGTACATCTTTTTAAATTGTTTGACTTTTAATCCATCTACTCCCTAGATCCTACAACAGCATTTATCTCCCTGGCTTTAAGCTTTTAAAGTGACAAACAAAAGCC
Source organism: Anniella stebbinsi (assembly GCA_029215795.1). Lineage (NCBI taxonomy): Eukaryota > Metazoa > Chordata > Lepidosauria > Squamata > Anniellidae > Anniella > Anniella stebbinsi. The sequence goes on along the minus strand of JARDYH010000001.1, from coordinate 236,266,945 downwards.
ATTGTCTGTTGCTTGAACGAGCTTTTAGTTTCCAGTACCTCTTAATAAATTTGCTGTGATGCATAGCAATTATAATTTACTGATCAGCAGTGTTTTCAGTTAAACAGTCATATGAATTTGAATATGGCGTACATGCCAGTTATTTGCTACTAGGTCATGTTCCAGTATCCCAGTCTTAATTTCCATCAGTAAAATGAAATACAAACCTACTTCATAGGATTTTTCCAAGAAGGAGCCATGAACTGCATGCAAATAGCACTCTGAGCTGTTGAGAAATGAGATATATCTTCTCTAGAACCTATAACTGGTTCAAAGCTACAGTGTAATCATATATTTTGCAACACTCCCCTTTGACCCTCCCTCCATTTTTTTTAAAAAACATTCTTTTTGGGGGAGGATATGGTGTCCGTAGCAGCTATGGAGCACCCAAACTGCCAAACTTAGCCTGTTTGCAAGCTACATTTGGCCCTTTGGATGCTCTGGGGCTGCTACGGAGCACCAAAAGGGTTAAATATAGCTTTAAAATAGCTAAATATAACTGTTGTAGTGCTCTATAGTACTACAGAGTGGGTTGCCATTGCAGTGATTTTGGTGATTTTGGTAGATTTTTCCAGCCGTTGGAGGTCCGTGGAGTAAATATGCCCCCATGACTTCCAGAAATTGTCCAACCCTGCTCTGTTCCATGTTGATACAGCTTTTTCTGAACAGCAGGCAGAAAGTGGTAGCACTAATTCTGGTACAATGAATTTTCTTTGAAACAAATAAGAAAATTCAAGAAAGAAAAAAAGAAGAGCAACAGTTTGGAGAGAAAGCTATGAATTATAAATAAAATTGCACGTTGTAAATTGTTTTATTAGGTTACCTAGCAATTGATTTCGAATGTCTGTCTTTTGGAAGGGAAGAGTATACAAATATCAAGATAACATAAAGATAACATAAACAGAACTAAAGCTTCTGATCCTCCATATATGTACACAAATTAGGGAAACTACCATTTTAATGACCTGCTTTATAACCCTGCAATGTGAATAATTGGGCTTATTCATTCATTTAGCAGTTTTAACAAACTTGTACAAACCCCTCCTCATGATATAATTCATGTACTATTTAAAATTAGGGCTAAAACAAATACAGCTTTTAAACATTGCAAATTACATGTACTCTTTTCCCTTGACAACTGTTTAGATACCAATTTGTACCATGAAGACATCAAGTTTGTTTAATGGTATTCTTCCTCCATTAATTAAAGATTCAGATTCTCAGAGATACAAAATGATTCAATGAACTGAATTGTTTCCTAATTCTTATACTGCTGCTCCCATCAAAACAGCTTAGGGCAGAGACAAACTTCACAGCTGACATGGCGAAACTGCCAGTACAAATCATTCTTTGATATTTTGTTAACCACATTTCTAACCATGGAAGGCAATCAGAGAAATGCCAAATCTGCCATGGGTTTTCTATTACAACATCAGCTCGGTATGCTACAATACAGAGGTAGCTCAGTTGCCTTTTACAGACTACATTAATCATGTATGCCAAGAGTGGGTGAGAGACAAGAGCTTGACAAAATATTAGAGAGGATGGGTGAGGAACACTAAGGTGAAAACGAAAGCAGTGGTAAGTTGAATCCAGGGCTCATCTATACCTAAGCTTGTGGAGGGAGGATCGCAGACTTCCCTGCTTCTGCAGTCCTCCCCCAGCTTTTAGACAGCCGTGCAACATCCCGGGAGGAAAGAAGGAGTTTGTAGCCACAATTTTTTTAAAGGAAGAGCTGCGCATGGCGGAAAAGGTAAAGAACCGCCCCGCCCCCTACCATCCTGGAGATGGTGAAATTGCTGCCTCCCTCATGGGCACGGAGCCACTCCGTGCAACTCCATGCTTGTTTCAGGCCCTGGGATGCCGCGCCACAGCAGGTGTGGTCCTCAGGATGGTCCCAGGACCGTGGAAAAGCTGGGATATCCCTGGTTTCCTATATCCCGGGGTCGTCCCTAGGTCATCCCCGCTTGATACCGGGATCCCCTCTGCATTATATGGATGCACAGGGACGACCTAGGGATGACCCCGGGATAAATGCCTGGTGGAGACATGGCCCTAGTGTGGATCTGAAGAAGAGGATGTTGAGGAGGTGGAAGCAGGTTGAGGAGGTGGAAGGGGAGTCACAGAAGGCAGTATGGATGACTAGCACACAAAAGAGAGTGGGAAAAGAAGACAGATGATACACAGAAGATACATGTGGAAGAAATGAAAGTGAGAGGCGCCCAATGAGACCTAGTGAAGGAAGAACTGCAAGAGGCTTGTGGCTAAGCTGGAGAGTGACATGGAGACAAGGCAGAGGATTTTGTTTTAATGAACTGAAACGAATGAACTGTCAGAAGGCACAGCCAGCAAAAATAAATATGGCTGTTGCTTAGAAGTGACCAGAGCACTGGAAAATGTCTTAGCTAAAGGTACAAAGAAGGGGCATATTTCAGACATGATGGAAAGAAGGCATAGTAAACTTTTAATTGAGGCTGCAAAGGGGGTGATCCTTAGCCATGCATATTCTGACAGGAGGGTATGTAATGTGATTGTGAGGGTAGCTTATAAGTGATACCAACAGAACTGGGAGAAAGAAGGAACTTTCAGAATCAAAAGCATTTCAGCCAACACTGTCCCTGAGTTCACAAGTCCCACCACTGTCTATAATATTTCCCTGCAAGACAGGGCAGTATTTTGCAGCAGACAGGAGCCCCAGTCCAGTTAAAGTTCAAGAAATCTATTTGAAATCTACATGTGTTTTCTACTCTGCCAAAACATCAAAGTGTTGAAAGGTGCATTAGTGGACCCATGATGACAGTATATCTGAAAGTTAAAAATAATAAACCATCAAAACCAACCCAAAAAGCAACCGCCGTGACCTTCTGAAGATGGAATGTTTCTGGCTCGTTGCAAAATCAGACTTGAAAAGCATTTTGTTTAACTGTTTATAGGCATCCCCCCTACATCAAATTCACTTACCCCGACAATGTACACCTTCATCATATCCATCAGGACAGTCATACATGCCGTTGCAGAGTTGGGACAAGTGAATACATTTGTCTGTTCCAATACATTTCATATGATTCAGAGGACACTTGAATTCTATTTCTTCAGGACCTAAAAAGAATAGATATAGAATAATTAAAATGCAGTTTGATTCTATTCAAATAAATAAAGATTACCAAGGCAAAGAAAGCACAGTACTGTCATGTATTTGCATATTTTCACTTTAATGCTAGCTGCAAGGTTTTTTATGCATTTGTCTACTATGCAGCTTTTCTGTGCATTACCAGCAGAATTATAGTCTCTTAATAAGGATTACCATAATTAAAAGAAAATCAACAGCTTAGAGAGGATTATTTTATAAAATGAGGACTATGCAATTTATCATTTTAATGACAGATTTATTTTCCTCTAAAGATTAGGGATGCTGAAATTTATATTTAGCAACATTAGGGACAGTGTGTAGATTGTTTCATATATTATTTCATTATCATTTTTCAATATAATTACAACACATGTCTGCTACTCTACTATTAGCAAACCTTAGGCAAGGATGTAACAATTCATAATGGAGAATGGAAAGACAACCTAACCAAAAAGGCATACATTGTTACTTACAAAAGCATTAAACACACACGATTGGAAGTAGAGGGTCATTGTACAGTTGTAAATTATTATTTAACACCTGTCTTCGATGTATAAAAGTATTTACCTTAAAACAGTGCTTCTGCAAATGTGGTTTGTAACCCAATGTGTGGTGGGCAGCACAATAAGGGGCTGTTTCCCGCCCAGTTTCCAGGTACTTTTTTTTAAACCAGCCCGATAGCACACCATTACTGATGTGTAGACCCTTTAAGAAACAGGCTCCCTCCCTGCATTCCTATATGTCAGACATAAATACTATTCAAATATATATCCTCTCTCTCTCTCTCTCTCTCTCTCTCTCTCTGTAACTTTCCATATTAACATTGACATTGAAAAATATAATTCTTCTGTTTTCTGCTGTACTGAAGGAAAGTAATACTCAAAAGGTGGAGGTTTGATCATATTGACCAGAAACCTACTTTGACAATTTAAAATCACCTCTATTTCTCTTCCTCTCCCTCTCTCCTTCTCTCTCTCTCTCTCTCCCTCTCTATTTATTAACCAAATTCAACATAAGCATAATAAAGTGACAAACAGACAATCTGCGGAAGAAACAACGCAGCATCAGTTGTGCGTCCCTCCCTGTGCAAACCATGGGTTGTAGGGTGGGTGAAAATGCATTATGATTGTGCCATGTGCTGGATTCGGATGACACTTCAACCCATGACACAACAAGGGTAGCAAGTGTGTGTGGTGGGAGACACAAGTGATGCTGCTTTGTTTGCCCAGCTGATAGTCTGAACTTTGGACTGAAACCTTCTTCTACAGTTTGCTAGAGCTTTCTAATTCAACTAACATGGGCCACATCTTGATGGTTTCTGTTTTGCTTTGCGCCCGCGTCAGCAGATGGCGCGATGCGAAATTGCGCTCCTTGCGTCCCTCTACACGCAAGAAGCGCGACAGCAGGCTTTCCAGCTGCTGCCGCTGCTGCCACCACCGCGCCCACCAAGCGGCATTTAAAGTAAGTTTTTATTTAATTTTTTCTGTAGGGCAGGTGGTCGGTGGCGGGGAAGTTTTTTTTTGTTTTTTTTTTTAATTTCATTTCACTTTAAACATGGGATGGGGAAGTAGGGCGAGTGGTGGGCAGCAGGAAGTGTATTTTTAACGGTTTATTTATTTATTTCCCTTTAAACATGGGGTGGGGAAGAAGGGGGGTTTGCTTTATTTTTATTGATTTTATGGGGAGAAGGGAGAGAGGTCTGTGGAGGGGCGGAGGTGGTCCAGCGAGCTTATGGCTTGCTGGACCACACCCTTCCCTGCCCAGCCCATGACGACCAACCAGTGGTCGACATAGACTGGGCAGGCCTCTCTAGAAGTGCCAGAGAAAATGCAACAGACGGCAGAAGCCGTCGCTTCACCACAAACTAAAAAAGTTGCGCTAAATGCCCGACTTTTTTAGTGTGCAGCAAAGGGCATTTGCCCTAGATGGTTCGCACTGCCAGCTGCGTCATGTAACGCAACTGCCGCCTGTGCGAAGCCATATTGATGGAAACTGTCCATCAAGAGGCACCCATGGAATTTAATATTCACAGTGAGGTGAAAACCTGAATTCTATTTCCCTGCTCAAAGGTGAAGCCTCCCTGTACAGGGCCTCCTAGAGATTCTTCAGCCTATTCAACAAGTACAATATCCAACACTCTGACCATATCCTCAAATGCTCCCTCCTCTCTCTCTCTGGAGTGCTGTAGGTCTGCGCTCTTAACTCCACTAATTTCTATTTCCTCATCTTCTCTGCACCCCATCTCTCAGCTTCCCATTTCCTTCATTACCCCATCTTTCCCCACTCCTCCCTGAGTTTGGTAGAAAATGGCACTCAAGAAATTCATACTCCCTGCAATTCATACACTGAGGAAATCTTAAATGTAGGTGGGCCATGCAGGTGACCACAAGATTTTGAGGAAAACAAACAAACAAGGATTTCTCCCTGCAGGGCCATATAGTGGGGGGCAGTGGGGCCAGAATGCCCGGGGCACACAATTTTGAGGGGGTACTCCAATGAGGAGGTCCCCCCCAGCTTACGCTACTGCTTCCGTAGTGTAAGCAGCCCATTGAGAAACAAGGAGCCTGCCTTGAGGAAACAGCGCAGAAGCCGTCCGTCGTGAAATTCTGAATGTGATGAAGTAATGTCTTATATCTTGAATAACATTGCTTCCCATTACCTTTTTAATAAATCGTTCTAGTTCATATACGTATTTAGCACTGAATCGGTGCCACTGATTAAAAAATACTTAATGAGCAGTTTGAAATGGGGGGGGGCACAAACTTCCCATCTGGCCTGGGCATATTACCAGCTCTGCACGGCCCTGTCTCCATGCCAACCCTCACTTCCAGGGGCCTTCAAGGGCCACTGATGTACACAAACTGGTGGGAATGGGTTATTGATAAAAATATTTAAGGTACTACAATAGTCCTGAGTTGAGGAGAGAGCTGTATTTTGGCCAATAGGCCTTATATATGTCAGGCGCAGTCAAAGCAATGAAATACTTACTCTTGCATAGTGCTACCTAGTGGTTCATATGTTTATACAGCTGGAAGGTACCATTTATCATTTTCAACTGATACCAACATTATATTTCGAGGTTCATCACATGAGGCTGAAATCTTGCATCCTTACCAGGACTTTCTGCTTTCGGATTCTTTACGGGATTAAGATCGGGCAGACACGTGCTTTCAATCAAGGACATCCTTTTCTGGCAAGTTTTATCTGTTTACTAGATGGTGCTGTGATTATAATGCAACACCATCCCTTATTGCATTATTTATCTCAACTATTTAAAAGTGGGATAAAGGAGTTTGACAACATCATGTAAAGGAACTGCAAACTTCCGTGAGCAACCAAGCTTGATTGCACATTATAGGCCTCATGTAGAGAAGCTCTACAGCTCCAAAAATGGGTGGCTGATCTAAGATAAACTCAGCTTGATCTTTATTGTTATGAAGGTGAGGGAGCATTCTAAAAAGAGTATTCTGAACAATGCTATTCAATCACTACAGAAAAATATTGTTTTCTGAATCCAGACTACTCTTGAGGAATTTGGTTGTGCATTGGACACTAAGCCAATTTCTGTATAGAGCGGGTGAAGTTTGGTTAAAATTCAGGGTTCTCCTTCACACATTATAATGTGACTCAGAAACATTCTCTTATTTTACTGATACCAAAATAATTTACATTAGTTTTCTAAATTCATAGTCCTTGAATAAGATTGCCCTCTCTTTTACTAAGTCAATTGGCTCATGTATTTTCTTCTGGTACAATAGAAGCTCTTCTATAAAGAAGAGAAACATTCCAAAACCTCTAAAATATTATCTGACTGCAGATCAGTGAAGGGTATCACGTAGCTACTTGGAAAAAAGCCTTATTTGTTTGTGAACAAGGGATGGTTTGAAGTGAAGATAAATAGGCTGCCAGAAATATATATTAATCATGAAACTACATTTCCAAGGGTTTTTTTTTATTCTGTTTACAAAAACAAATAAGCAATAGATTAAGAGGACGGATTAACATACAAATGTGATTATTCTGACATTGAGTGGTCTGGGTATATGTAGTTAATATTCTTTCTTGGCATATTACTCTTTCAAGGCCAGGTAATATTGTAAAATAATTTCATACTAGAAATTGAGTCAGAACACCTAAGTATTGGGCAGGCTTGTCTCCTTCTATTCTTGGTTTCCTTGCCCAAATGCTTTTCCAACTCTAGAGATGAGATGTCAGGATCTCCCAACCAGGTGCCCTCCAGATGTAGTTAACTTCAATTCCTATGAGCACCTGCTAGTATGGCCAATGGTTAAGAATCCTGAGAATTACAACCCCAAACATCTGGGGGACATCAGGTTGGTGAAGGCTGACCTTGTACAGTGGTATCATAGCTACATAAGGCCAGGATTAGGGATTGTTGCATGCTGATAATGTTACTTGAGCTAGATATTTTAATATAAACAACTGATGGCAATTTCCCTGAGCTGACCTGTTCTTTGTTTTATATAGTACCTAGCATACAGTTGGCAATATATAATGATAAAATTTCATCCTGTATTGAAAATTAGTGTTATAAACCATAGTTTTAGGAAAGCTAATTTGACATTTAGAGCACCTAGACAGCTGGCCAGAGTGTCATTGGCTTATCTTGAGTTAAGGGACACATAGTGATCAAATTGTCACAGTCACAGAATGATAGACACCAGTAGATAGAAGAGAAATGATATCTGAGAGAAGGGAGCCTTCGTGAAACTCTAGGGCGGCATTGCTATGTATTGTAGCTTGGTGGTAGACAAGGCACATTTAACTCTATGAAACTTAGTTCCAGCAAAGCATGTATAAGATCAGAATAACATGAAAGCCAGTTACGTGACATACTATAACTAAGATCAGGACATTTTTATTTATTATTTATTTATTTAATATCCTGCCCTTTTTCTTCCTTAAGGAACTCAAGGTGGCACGCACAATCCTTTTTTTTAATCTCCCTTTTATCCTCACAACAACAACCCTGTGAAATAGGTTGGACTGAGAGTCTGTGACTGGCCCAAAGTCACCCAGTGGGGTTCCATGGGCGAGTGGGGACTAGAACCCAGATCTCCCAAGTGCCAGGCCAACACTCTAGCCACTACACCACACTGGCTCCTTTGTGTGTGTTAGAGATGTCCAACATCTGATCAAGGCAAATATGAGTGCTCCTGAACAAATGATTGAAAGCAGGTGTGTGCACTAGTCCTGAAAGTCTCTACCACCTCTACCTTTTCCTGCCCATTGCTCACCAGCAACTTACTTAGGACAGGAGGAAGACAGAAGTGGCAGTGGAGACTTCTCCTCTGCAGGAATCATGTGCTTTCAGTAGAAGGGAATGTAGTGGGACTACAAATTCTCAGCAGGAATGGTATTCCTCCCCAAGGCTTAGAGTATATTCTGGGAGGACATGTGTGTGTGCAGGGGGCAGGATACTTGTACTTAATAACTGTCATGTTTGTATATTATATGCATTATATGAAGTGATATTGTCCCTGAGCCATTATATCCTATAATCATCTAAAATCATTTTACTGCAGCTAGATCTACACTAGTGCTTTTTATTGATATTGAAGTGTACTGATAACTGTTGAGGTACATTACATACTCTGTATATCACTTTTCTAGCATTATTTCCTGCTTTTCATACCATATTATCCAAATACCACAGCAGATGTCACTGTGTTTGCTATGAGGTATACCTAGGGGTATGATATCACTATGATGGGATCATATCCATATGGCACGAGATGTAGATCTGGCCAAGGTTTCTCTAAGAAGCAAGATGGTGCAGCTACAATCTATGTCAAGGGTGAAGAACTTCCAGATGTTGTTGACTACAAGCCCCAACATCCCTGACATAAGAGCATAAGGGCCATACTGGAGCATACCAACATCAATCTGGTCCAGCATTCTGTTCACACAGTGACCAACCAGCTGCCTATGGGGAACCCCCAAGCAGGATGTGAGTGCAAAAGCACCCTCCTGCCCATATTCACTGGAAACTGGTGTACATAGGCATACTGCCTCTGATATGGGAGGTTGCATGTAGTCAACAGGATTAGTAGCCATTGATAACCTTCTACTCCAGGAAGGCTATCAATGGCTAATCCCCCTTTAAAGCTGCCCCAATTGGTAGTTGTCTCACATCTTGTGGTAGTGAATGCCATAGTTCAACTATGGGAAGTGTAAAGAAGTACTTCCTTTTCTCTGTCCTAAATCTCTCACCAATCAGCTTCAACGGCTGACCCCGGGTTATAGTATTGGGAGAGAGGGAGAAAAATGTCTCCCTATCCACATTCTCCACACAATGCATAATTTTATACACCTCTGTACTATGTTTGTTTATGCCACAGCCCTCCTTCTTCAAAGTTCAGACCCATTTTAAATAGTAAAATGTGAGTGTTACAAGAAGCAATAGAAAATAATGAAGCAGCGAATTCCATAGATTAGCACATTACATAGTTTTAAGCATTACATAAGAAATGAAGAAGAGCCATGCTGGATCAGACCAAGGGCCTATCTAGTTCAGAATTCTGTTCACTCAGTAGTCAACCAGCTGCCTGTGGGAAACCCACAAGTAGAACTTGAGTGCAATAACACTCCCTAGCAACTGGTGTAAGTGTACAGTGACCATTCAAGTTAGGTTGTGCTGATGGGAGTTTGAATCCATGAACATATGGAGGGTCACAGGCCCATCACCCGTTGCTATGGAGATAAAAAGGCATTGCTATGTTCATTGAGAAGACCTCGATTGTCAGTTCTATGGAGCAGTATGTCATCTGGGAGTATTTGGGAACAGTTGAACATTCCCCTTGATCTAGACACAAGGGTCACCAGAGACAAGGAAAAGGTTTAGCCGTCCCAGATGCACCTGTTTACTTTTCCTCATATAATTTACTGGTTGCCATTTACTCCTTTCAGGAGTACTAAAATGCTGCACTTGGGAATAATATTGTAGTGGAAGGAAAAACTGCCCTGTACCTTTGACACTGGGGTAGCATGCACAACTCCCACTGACAGGGATCATGCATTCTTTGCGTGTCATGCACACAATCCACTATTCATTATTAACAACTGTTTGCCACATGCTTGTATTATGTAAGTAGAAGGCAATATTACAATGGAGAATATTAAAGCAATCAGGAAAATATATTGAAATTTAAATATTTCAAAGTCACTCTGTTTTAAAAATGTTAGCCCTACATACTTCCTCCTCCCCCCCTTCCTCCTTAGTAAAGCCTCTTTTTTCTGTCACTGGAACAGCCACAATAGAATAGGCAGGTGGTAAATTATGTTCACTCTCCAAATGATCTCATATATGACAATACAGCATAATTCAATAATACATAATGCATTTGAGGACACTGTGTATCAAGAAAAGACAGTTAGATGCAAATTGTCTCAGATTTTAAATTGATTTTTTAAAAGAAACACAGATGAATCATTCTTTCTAAGGCTCACATTACTTGTAATTGTATAGTTATATACAAGCATGATCCTTATGCAGTTTTATGATCTCACTAGGTTTTGTATGCAGGGCTATGGAAAGGAACCATCATCACTTGGAGATATGGGGCAGGTGGTCTCTTCATTCTTGAAATGATGCTCCCATAAATAAGAGAGATAGGCATCTCAAGTTGATTCCCCGATTTTATCTGGTAAGTCAACCATATTCAATCAGTCTACACATGTTGGATTGTACAGGGGAATCTGATGGACTCCTTGACCCAGTTGGGTGCTCATGATGTTCCTAAATTCCTGAAACACCTGAATAATCCTAGAAGCCAGAAGAGGCAGAGGAAGACTGATGTACAACATATGTTCCTGTTTGCAAAGGAAATTTAGGGACATTCCTAAATCTATTCCTGTTTGTAGGCTGGAGTTTAGGGAAATCTGGTCTGAAGGAAACACGATTGAGATTTTATTTAGCTGGGAAAGACTCTCTCACCTATTAGGAATAGTAAGCAACCATATTTAATTTAGAAACCTTTAAGCAATCTCAATCTGTTATTTGAAGAGTGATATTTTATTCACTTTTTTGAATAATTTCAATTAATTTCCATTAATGAACATCATTAATGAAAATTTTTCGCTCATTTTGTAAGGCTGTCTCTACTGGTGGTGTTAATCCCATGCCAATACCATTTTTAGGTAGAGAGGAGTTTCTTTTAGGTAGAGAGGATTTATTCTAATGGTAGCAGTTACATGGTTTTATATCTGAGGTTCCCCACCCCCCAGGCCTTCACAGACAGAACCTTATGCCATCACAAAGATTCAGATGTCTGACATAGTATGTCCTTAGCACTGGCAATCAAAACAAAGACTTCTCTGATATAGTTTTCTTAAAGCCAATACCTATGCTCTCTTCTCTCTGCAGTACTATCTGATGAAGTTGATTAATGACTGTAATTAAGATAAAATAGCATTGTATTTAAGCTAGAAAGAACAATCCATACAACTATCATTACAACCAGGTTTTCAACACAAAAGCTGAAATGAAAACACTGTATTCCTGAAGAATACAGTATTTGGGCAATAAAATGTAAACTCATAAATAGGCAATGAAAGGGGATTTCAAAGGGAGTACAAGCATAATTTCCATACGCTTTACAAAGCACAGGAGTCTTAATTTATGAACATTAAGCCTCTTATTAAAATATTGCATTATGGTTTTTTAACCTCTTTAACTTCCAGATTTTTTTTAGTTGTAACATGTCAGCCTACGAACCTTTAGTGTCTTGATTCAGGCCAGACATCTGTCAGAAAAGTAAGAATGTGAACAGTATACAACATAATTCATATATGTAAACAAATGTTGTTGTTTCAAGAAGCTTTCCTTGAATGACCTGCTGTAGGTTCATCAGAACTTTGTTCTTTTAAAAATGTAATTTTAGTATGAACTTTTTATTCTGTTTTTATTCTGTTTTTATTCTATTTTTTGTTCATCACGCCAAAATCTTTGGAGCGATACATATACTGTAAATACATACATACATACATACATACGTAAAATGATATACATAAAAAAATCAGGATAATCAGAAGTAATCATGCACAGAATTATGGTGTGTGCAACATTTGTCTATTTTCATACCTCGATCCCAAAACCCACAATCCTTAGCACTTCCATACCTTTCCTTCCTCTATTTCTATATTCTGTGCCAAAATGTTTTAGCTATTTTTAAAAATGGAATGAGAGATTTTCTGGAACCAAAAGAAATTCTATAAACCTGCCTATTTTGTATAGTTTACTCTTATATCAAAATGTGTGACTGACTTGCTGAATTGGTTATAGTGATACTACCAATCCAGCAGAAGAAGCTGAGACCTGACACATAGGCTGCATTCGGACAACACATTAGTCAATGGTGGGTTGAGTAGCCAACTCACAGTTGGTTATTTTGTGGGTACTCCCCACACAACATATTCCTACACAACTGTGGGTGGTTTGGGCTGGCATTCAGTGGACTAATAGTCAACCCAGCATTTTACTGACACAGCCCCGCCCTTCTCCCCTCCCTCCCTCCTCCCTCAGTCATCCCAGTTCTATCCCAGCAGCCTCTGCAAGTTGCACCAGTTGTAGCAGAGTGGCAGCCACCGCTTTGGTCGCTCTTGCTGCCTGCCTCTATGGGCTTGTGTTTTAACCCACTCACCACACGCCATGAACACACTCACCCCTCCACACAATGCTTTAAACAACTGCCAAGTCAGTTGTTTCTCTCAGTTGCTTATTTGGGCAGAATAGCATACTGTCAGTAGTTTGTGAGTGGTGTGTTACCCTCCATACAACACAATAAGCAACACAACTGATGATTGTTCCACCCCTCAGTTGCTTAATGTGTTGTCCGAATGCAGCCACTGAGGTTGTTTGAGATACCAAACAAACTAGCAGCCATCCTAAGTGCAGCAAGTCTGCTCTAATGTAATGGAACAGTTACAGAACCTCCAGGCCAGGAGCTGTGAGCCTGTGGAGTCTTATTCGTCCTACAACTATGTAAGGACCATGGCATCCACTACAAAGAGGATGGGATGCAAGGTTAGGGATTCCTACAGGGATCCACTTACCAGGCATGACATAGGGTGGTAACAGGGCAAACACAGTGGATTTGTGAATCATACCCATTGGTTTCAAGCTACATCATAAGCATTTTACTAAGAAATACGTTCCATGTACAGTCAATCCTTAGGCTGACCATACGAAAAGGAGGACAGGGCTCCTGTAACTTTAACAGTTGTAGAGAAAAGGGAATTTCAGCCGGTGTCATTTGTATGCAATTAGTTCCTGGTGAAATTCCCTCTTCATCACAACAGTTAAAGTTGCAGGGGCCCTGCCTTCTTTTGTATAGGGTCACTCTAGTATAGTGCCTGCATCTTTAACTGTTGCGATGAAGAGGGAATATCACCAGGTACTAATTGCAGACAAATGACGCCAGCTGAAATTCCCTTTTCTCTACAACTGTTAAAGTTACATGAGTCCTGTCCTCCTTTTCATATGGTCAGCCTATCAATCCTACATGTGTCTACTCAGAAGTAAGGCACATTGAGTTCAATGGACCTAATTAGAAGTGAGTGCTTTAAAACTAACTAAATATGGTCATCTTAATTGTTTGCGCTATGTGGAGATATGGAAAAGAGAAAAATAAAAGACATCAGCAGAAACTCCAGTCATGTATATATGAGCTGTCAAGCTTGCAAGTGAGTGATAAGTAAACACAGCAGGAATCCTACACTGTCAAACTTCATTGTCATAACAGATTGTTAGCCATATTCGTATGGCCTCTCTATTACATAGTGTATGCCATGTTTTGTTGTTTACAATGACATTCCTCTTTAACTGAGCTTTTGACCATCTTAGTGTTATTATGTTTTCTAAAGCCCCTTTGAATAAATAAATACATAAAAATTGCATTGCAACTGAGGGTTTTTTTTTTATCAGCACAAGGACAATGAGCATTGGCCATGAAAGACAACAAGAAAAAAGAGAGCAGTATTGAAAGCAAGAGCTTGTCTGCAAAGTTGAAAATATATACACATAGATCTTGGCTTCATTAAATCATCCTCACTTTGTTCAGGTCATTGCAGCATCTCTGGTTTACACCATCTGAGGATGAAGCTCAAATAAAGATGTGTAAAACAATGAAATGGCATTATATATATGCTTTCAGAAAGAATAAACATTTTGGTTCAGGAAGGGCTTCTTTTTGTACATTACACTCCAAATCAGAGCTTCCAGATTCCAATCAAAAAGTTGCTATTGAGACTGGGCTTATGTTTAAAGTGTTTCAAGTATAATTAAGCTGTTCCAGACTGTAACATAAATGACCCATTCAAAATTAACTCAGGAAGGGTTGTTGGCATCAGAGTCTTAATGGTTTGAAAACAGTAAATGTGCAGCAGGTAGGCCTGCTTTGTACAGTAGTGACACAATGAGATCTAAATGAATGAACTGTGTCCTCCTACTGTGCCTCCAGCTTAAATGTGGAACTTAATTATCAAGCCCAACCACATTCAATTTCAAAGTGCATAACACAGACTTATTAGATACATTAATGCACTGTAGTTGCTCCCTGGCTCTCCTATGACATTTCTTTTCTTCCAGTCTTGTCTAATGAAAATGAAAAAGTTGAATTCACAGAACTATACTATGCATATTTACATGGAATTAGGCTATTTTTTAAAGAAACTTCTAAAAAATAAAATTAAACGGGAAAGTCCGAAGGGTCAAATCTTTCTGAACACTTGGGGGTTACTCAAAACAATAAAAATAGACAATCAGCTGGAACATGTACTACAGGTTAGGAAAGGTACCACTAAGTCTAAGAGGTCACCAGCATAGTTAATGAGTAGGGTCAAGAAAGCTCTTTGAGTCTTCCTTCATAAAATTGGAACATCTCCCAAATGAAGAGAACAAAAAGGAGCACAAACTTGAACAAAAGAGATGTAAGCAGACAATAAGGGATGCAAAAAAAGATTTTGAGATACACATTCCTAATTACATTAAGAACAACAATAATATTAAAAAACATTAGAAGCAGGAAATGAGCTAGGGAGACAGCTGAACTGCTGGATGACAAGGAGATGAAAGGGAGCAATTGAGGCAAATACTGGTAATAAGAATTGATGTTCTAAACCTTACTGACAAATTGAAAACAAACACACTAGGTCTGTTCAGATAACATGCTAAGCCATGGTTAGGCAGCTAACCCTCTTGCAGCAAATGGTTAGTGAGTGCATTTAAACCGTGGTTATTAGCCACCATGGTTAGGAATAGTTCAGATGACATGCTAAGTCATGGACATGCAAAATCATAATGTTTAGTTCAAAATGCTTAACCACCATGGCTTATTGTATTGTCTGAACAGAGTCACCATATCCAGATGGTGCACATTTGAAAGCTGTTAAAGAAAATATACAAGAGGACTGGGAAATGGTCAATATAACACTAGTTTTTTAAAAAGGATCCAGGCTGCTTAGTTTATTCTGTTCTGGATAAATAGGTGGAGGGTTATTAAATATAAAATTGTCAAGCATATACAAGGACAGGTCCTGCTGAAGAAGAATCAACATGGCTTCTGCAAAGGTAAGACGTATCTCATTAATATTTTAGACTTGTTTGACAGAATCAGCAAGCATGTAGATAGGGGTGGTCCAGTTGATATTGTTTACTGGGACATAGAAAAGGCTTTTGATAAAGTCCCTCACTAAAGACTCTTCAACAAATATAGGAGTCATGGGATAAGAGAAGTTCTGTTATGGATCAACACCTAGTTGAAGACAAGAACGATGGAGAGCATACTAAAATGATTGGTCTTCTTTGGATGAAGAAAGGGAGAGGGAATCCTCCTGAAAAGCCTTTAAGAGTTTTTCCCTTGATAAAGACTCACATTGAAACGTCTTGGAAACAACCAATACAGCTTGTTTGTTTTTGGTATATAAAACTGTGCATGTTGTGGAGAAAGTGAATGGGTAGATATTTTTCTCTCTCTCCTATACTACTAGATCCTGGAGCTATCAAATGAAGCTGAATACTGGAAGGTTCAGGAAAGATTATAGATATTTCTTTACACAGTGCATAGTTAAATTATGGAATTTGCTATCACAAGATGTAGTGATGGGTGCCAACTTGACCAGTTTTAAAAGGGAATTAGACAAATTCATGGAAAGAATAGTTATCAGTGGCTACTAGTTATGATGGCTATATATCACCTTCAGTATCAGAGGCAGTGTGCTTCTCAATACCAGTTGCTGGGGAACATGAATGGGAGAATGCAGTTGTGCTCATGTCCTACTTGTGGGCTTCCCAGAGACATTTGGTTGGCCACTAAGGGCTGCTGGTCTAGTTAGGCCTTTGGTCTGATCCAGCAGGGTTCTTCTTATGTTCTTATGGACTTACTCCTGGAATGTGTCATAGTATTAGAGCTTTAGAAATGTGAGGAAACCCCATGTTACAGCATTACTTAAATTTCTAAGTTGTGAAGAGGCTCTCAAAAGCTTTTAATACAGAATAATCTGGATACTCTCCAGTATGCCAACTGGCCAATGAGACCATATTACGCCAGTCCTTTTCCAACTTCACTGGCTGCCGATCCAGGTCTGGGCCCAATTCAAAGTGCTGGTACTAACATTTAAAGCCCTAAACGGCTTGGGGCCAGGTTATCTAAAGGAACGCCTCCTCCCATATGTACCTGCCCGGACCCTAAGATCATCTACAGGGGTCCTTCTCCGTGAGCCCCTGCCAAAGGAAGTGAGGCAGGTGGCCACTAGGAGGAGGGCTTTCTCTGCTGTGGCACCCCGGTTGTGGAATGAGCTCCCCAGAGAGGTTCGCCTGGCACCTACTTTGTACTCTTTTCGTCGCCAGGTGAAGACCTTTTTATTCTCCCAGTATTTTAATAGTTAAATTAACTCAATTTTAATCCTTGCTGTTTTAAATTTGTATTTTAATCTGTATTAATTCCTGCTGCTGGTTTTATTCTGATTTTATTCTGATTGTGTTTTTAGATTGTATGTTATTTGTTGTTTTTGGATTGTGGCTTGTTTTGTATTTTTAAAATGATTTTATGGTTTTAATTTTGGTGAACCGCCCAGAGAGCTTCGGCTATAGGGCGGTATAAAAATGCAATAAATAAATAAATAAATAATAAACACCAACAGTTTTCAATTTGGTTATTTGTCTTTTTTCTTATCTCTGCTTTCCGCATGTCATTTTTCCAAACCAGCATTTCCACGTCCCTCCAAGATAATATTAATAAGGAACTAACAAGACATTCTCCCAGCTTGTTGTCAGCCTCAGTTTGCACTTCTATTTTAATTTCATTGTGAATAATATTTTCTCTGGTAATAAGAAAATACAATTGGTGAAGATGGAATTGCTTGAATGATTCGCTCTAACTGTTCTAACTGTACTGGGTTGGATCCAGACAAAGGATAGACCAACTGAAATTCATGGGTCTTTGATTTCAGTTGGTCTCTCCTAAGCATAACTAAGCCTAGCCTGGATCCAACCTATTGACATTTATTTTTTAACTTTGTAGAAACCTTGATCCCATGTGGATCACCTGTTTTTAAAGCTATGTAGATAGTAGCATTATTAGTACAGTGAATACACAGGCAAATGAATGGGAGTGACATGTGAAAGTTCTGGTAAAGCCATTATTTTTCTATGTTGCGGTTAAATGTCCCAAAAGAGGAAAATCAAAGAAAAAGGAGAGCGTATTATATGTTGTTGTTTCTTATTATTTAATTAATTAATTTTTAAGTACTGATATATTGTTTTCTGCCCACCAAGGCCTTCAAAGCAATGCACAATAAAATCCAATAAAATCACAATGTAAAAGTAAAACAAAAACAGAGCATTCCTTTAAAACTGGCTAGCTACAATTTTAAAAGCCAATGGCCTCGCAAAACCATACAGATTTTACTGCCTGTCTAAAACTCACAAGGGATGCAGCCAGCCTTACCTCCTTTGAGGCTGGGAGTGGGGTGGGATTCGCCAGTTGAGGTGCTGCTACAGAAAAAGCCCTGTCTTGTGTAACAGCCAAATCTTTTTGGGGGGGGGGCTCCGATGAAGATCTCAAATTACAGGCAAGCTCATACTTAAAGAAGTGGATGGCTGGGGGATTCTGGGAGTTGTGAGATATTTTTCTGTCTAAATATGCGTAGGATTGTGCCCTTAGCAGATGTGGATAATTGTCAAAGTGATAATAAGATTGAGGGGAATATCTGGCAGGCAGTTGTCTTCTTCTGAAACCTCTGCAGTAGTAGTATAAGTGAAAGATTGCATGCGCTAGTGCTGTTTCTGTAAAGTACAGTAGGAAAAAGGACAGCTAGAAATCAGAAAACCCCAATCGGAGAAATTTCACTAATTTTGTTGAAACTCTTAACTTCTCTTGAAACTCTTCAAATGTTTTTCCTGAGCAAAATCTTCCAAATTTTTCCCATTACTGACATTAGGAAGTGGTCTGGGATGACTATAAACAGCCCAGTGGTTACATTCATAGAGGATTTTGCTTGTCAATCATTTTGAGAATGGCTTTCTTCTTTGAAAGTATTTTTAATTTGCTGGATGAAAGAACTAAAAGTTTATTCCACCACCACCCCACCCAAGCTACAAGAGAATCAAACTCTTTCAATCCTTTTAAAATGTATTCCCCTCTGAATCTGCCAAAAATGAAAACCTGTGATTCAGAAATCCCATTATTTCATACTAAATTGTGAAACTAGCTAAAAGTAACATCGAGCAGTAACATCGCTAGGAAAAAAAACAGTTTAGCATTTGGAAAGGAGTAATTAAGAAATCACAAGAGGATGCAGATTGCCTTATTGACTAAATTCAGTTTTTGAATTCTTAATGCCTTCTGTTCATTATTTTAGGAACTTTACATGCAAAATTAGAGTGCGCCAGTAATCTTTGGTTGAAAAATATCTTCAACATTGTAGTTAATTAAGTCAAACTTAGTCTGCATATTTTTTTCTTTAGGACATTCCATTTTTGAATATAGCTGTTGCATAACCTAAGCCTTATAGATTTAAATATACATATATAAATACAAAAGCAGCTAGGGATTCCATTTTTCCATTCTATTTTTGCATATAAGGAAAGGGCAAACCCACAAAAGTAGTAAACTGAGCAACTCTTCCATTTTTGTGCATCTCCTACCAACCACACAAGTCGAAACTCTTGAGAGTGCATCACCCAGCCGTTTGGAGAACAAAATACCGAACTTCTGTGATTGAATTGAAAAATCAAAGAAAATGTGGGAAAAGACTCTCTCAGCTTGCAGAATGCTTAAATAGCTTGCATTCTTTATGTTCGAAGAGACTGACATAAAAGCTTTTGTTAATGGATTTTCCTGGTGATTTAATACAACACACTAAAAGCTGTGTTTTATGCCTGTTGTAGTAAGAAATGAATGTTTTCTCATGTAAATGGTCATTCATTAGTTATAAGGAACCTATTAGTAATTTGAAAGGATTTTTTTCCTTTTAAACTTAATTAGCGTTACACATTTTGAGGCTTCCTTGTGTCAATTGTTGTAATGATTTGATGTCTCTGCATGCTAAAAAATGAGCTGATAATAAGTGCCAGAGCTTGAGAGAAATGATAGCAAGGTGAACAAAGGCAGTGTTAATTACCCATACAATTAAAGTGTCCAATACCAGCAATATTGTAACACTTCACCACTTAAGGTTTGGATATGTATGTATCCAAATTATATAAATGCTAATGGGGGGAAAAAGTAGATGTTGATCTTAGCAGAAATGATGCATAGGTAATAGAAGTGCAAGACTTGTGGTGCCAGCAAAATAGTAATGTCATGTTATCATAAAAGAACATTCTGCAATAAACATGGACAAGTTTACATTTCCTTAACTAAAGGAAATGTAAACAAGAGCAAATGGCAAGCTCTCTTTCAAATGTGAACACAAAAGACCCTCAGAAGACCTTCACAGGACCAAATAATAGTTTTCCACCACCTGTCCTTGGTTGACGCTTGCGTACTGTCTATAGATCATGCTAAAATGATTGGTCTTATATGGGTGCTCAAATGCAAAAGTTGTAAGGGTTTCTTTATCTTTACATTGTCACTGTAGGCCTTCCCACATAGCATTATGAGCTATGGAGAGCTCTAGAACTGCTTTAGAGCTAGTTCATATATGGATGGAACATCATCGATCTATTACATCTTTATGGTGCATTAATGCTATTATGGAATTGTAGAGCTATGCTAATACTCTTCCTGAAAAAAGTATCTCTAGCTTAGAATGGATTTAGTATTTGGGGCTACCCATTCTATTCTCAACTATAGGAATTCTGTTGCACAAGTGGTAGGTCCCGCTGATTCTGTTGTGCAAACAGGAACCACTACTTATGGAACAGAGATTTAAAATGCCACATGTCACCAACATTTAGAACTTTGCATTGGTAACAACAACAGGAGTGTTGTTTGTTTACTATTATATGTGAACAAGATCAACTGCAAATGTTTTTGTACTGTCATAGATGGAACACTGGAACAAAAGTATGTGCACACTTAAGGGATGGAGCTGAGCTACAAAGTTTAGAGGCAAAACCCAGCACACAGATCAGCATTGTTTTCGTCATTGTTTGTTCTTTAGAAGAATGCATACACATGCATTTAAACTCAATGAAATGTGCAAATCGCTTCTTCATACAAAGTCAATGCATTGAAATCGTATGAAACCATTTTATTTGTGGGAGTTCACAATTTAACATGGCTTTATTATCATGTACAATTACTGCATCAGAAATAAGAATAAAATCACAGGATATAGACACTGGCACTTTTTTGTGCTATAATACATGAGCTATAATGATCTGATTACTTTGCATTTTTCTTAGTTCTAAAGGAAAGCCTCATCATCTAAGAAGTGAACACAAGGTGACCATAATCCATTTACGGTCTTACAGTATAATCCTACTACCAGGAAAGTGTGTTTGTGATTATTTCTACTCCCAGGAAAGTGTGTTTAGGATTCCAGCATTAATTACCTTTCCACACTCCTGAAACATATTTACTATTCTCAGGACAAATACAATTAAACCAAGAGTCCCATTGGCCATACTAACAGAAACGTTGTTTTGTGCTGCTAAAGCAGCATCCACAGGTTGACATGGCAACTAGGATGGTAGAGCCATACAGGTCTGCCTCATTTCCCACTAACAACCCAACACAATTCCTTTCATCCCTAAGGCACAGCATTCCATTCCCCTATCTTTAAGCATACTATAATGAGATAATATCAATGGCTACTGGTGCTGATGGTTATATGCTACTTCAAGTATCACACGCAATATCCCTATATCCCTATGTATACCACTTGTGCTATTGCACTCCTGTTCTACTTGTGGGTTTCCCACAGGCAGCTGGTTGGCCACTGTGTGAACAAAATGCTGAACTAAATAGATTTTTGGTCTTATTCAACATGGCTCTTTTTATGTTCTTATATAAGTAGTGGCATTTCTTGAGAAAGGAGAGATGAGTTCTATGTGTGAAGAAGCTTGTTTTGAAGCAGCTGGAAGTCTCCATTACTCTCCTACATAGCAGGTCACCCTAATAATTAGGGAAGAAAGAGGCGTAAGTTGCTCTACATCACTTGGAGCATAGAGAAGACTGGAATGTGGAGTGTGTGTTTTGTATTTATATCATTTCTTTTGAGTTGGTGGAGGTTTAAGTATGTCGGATTGGGGAAGTGGGACAAAGCAAAATGTTTAAGAAAAAATAAGTTGGAATGGGATTTACTGGATGTTCTATGTCTTATTTTGATTTTATGGAACATTAAAATTTGTAGATACTTAAAAGTGTTTTCCTTTCTTTTCATTAAGTGCAAATTGTCTTTAAGTTGTAACATCCTCTGAATGTTGGGAGAAAGTCCAAATCATTCTGCTAAGGAAATCTGCGTGATTCAATTGAGCATAGGCTGACCATCTGAAAAGGAGGACAGGGCTCATATAACTTTAACAGTTGTAGAGAAAAGGGAATTTCAGCCAGTGTCATTTGTATGCAATTAGTTCCTGGTGATATTCCCTCTTCATCACAACAGTTAAAGTTGCAGAGCCCTGCCTTCTTTTGTATATGGTCACTCTAGTATAGTGCCTGCACCTTTAACAGTTGTGATGAAGAGGGAATTTCACCAGGAACTAATTGCATACAAATGACACCTGGGGCGGATCTACACACGAGGTTTTTGACGTTTTATAAGGGTTGTGAAAACTCTTTGGGCCACATGACGCACTCCCTATAACGTTGTATATCTGAGGTTTTTAAAAACTCACTTCAGTTATATACAACGGTTTCACTTTTAATAAATCATTTTAAGTAATATAATGTGTCCTTCCTTACCGTTTGTGATTCATGGGGGCAGTGCTTCCTTTACTGGTGCCCAAATGCTTAGCAGTTGATTGGTGGGGAAGAAAGAGGAAGTGGACCAGTGAACTACAACACCCACAATTCTTAGCCCTATACTTGCTAGGGAATGACAGAGGAACTAAGAAGGAAGTGTGTAACTGAACTACAACCCCCACAATGCCTTGCCCTAAACTCATTGAAAAACGAAAGAGGAAGAGACAGGGCAGAACAGTGTGTGACCGCACACACCGCTTTAAAGACAGAAGACTGTTCTCCTGTAACGTGAGTACTCAGTAATGTGGCCTAAGACGTTTTAGAACGCACCTATTTGGAATGTTTTAAAATACAATTTAAAACGTTCCAAAGGACTGTGTAGATTCCCCCCTGCTGAAATTCCCTGTTCTCTACAACTGTTAAAGTTATATGAGTCCTGTCCTCCTTTTCAGATGGTCAGCCTAATTGAGCACCCCACGATCCAAAATGTATTATTTTCAATGGGATATACATCATGACATGAATTCAAAAATGCATCCTTATCTAGAAGTCCTACTCCAAAAGTGCCTACTCAGACATCCCAGTGAATGAAATGGGTCTTACTTCCAGAAAACTCAGTATAGAATTGAAGACTTAATCAAGTACTTTGATAAACTTTGAGGTTTGTTTGTTTTTGCAGGAGATTAAATCCTATGGCCCTATATAAGCTGTCTTTTTCCTCTTCTTCTTTTGAATTATAGACCAAGGTGGAATGTACATCATCACTGCACAAAAATTACCATTTGTTGTGTGGTCCAAAGGGACCACACAACAAGTCTTTGAAACGGGCAGAGTGGTTATTCTAATTGGCACACAACTGCAAATAAATACTGTGGATTATTCTAGGGAGCAGAAAGTTCCTTTGTCAGGCATGTTTCCATAGTATTTCCCTTAATGCAGCATTTACCAGTTTATAGCTGATTGCCATGAATCAAGGCATGAAATTAGGGCCACTTCATAGTCAACCTTTGCACTCTGGAACCAAATTCTAGGTACAAAATACATATGGATGGCATAATTTAAAAGTAGTGTTCTAATATTCACTCATGGCAAGCAAAATGTATGTGTCAGGATTCCAAGCCATCCCACCAAACTGTGTGGTAACAGAGAATCCCTGTGCAATCCACAAAGTCATTATTCAGTGAAACAAACATCTCTTCACACCTGTAGCAGCTGTGAAGGATAGGAGCTGTCCTCTAAGCCTAATTAGCCAAACAAAGCAAGGTAGTTGCCTATCAACTAAATGGACAGTTGCCTGTCATGTTTGACAGGTTTTACTGGTCTCCTCCTTCAAGGACGGTCCTCTTGACCCAATTTCTGATGTGCAACAAGTCTGATGGATTGCCTCTCACTTCCTTTAACCCAAGGGGGGACTCAACCTTTGTCAGAGGGGGAGGGAACACTACAAAGATTCCTCTCTTACTTCTGGAAAGTCTCCAGAAATTTTCTCCCCCATTCTTGACTAAGAGCCAATCTACACAGTCCTTTGGAACGTTTTAAATAGTATTTTAAAACATTCCAAATAGGTGCGTTCTAAAACATCTTAGGCCACATTACTGAGTACTCACGTTACAGGAGAAAAATTCTTCAGTCTTTAAAGCGGTATGTGCAGTCACACACTCTTCTGCCCCGTCTCTTTCCGTTTCATTTTTACAGTGAGTTTAGGGCAAGGCATTGTGGGCATTGTAGTTCAGTCACCCACTTCCTCCTTAGTTCCTCTGTCATTCCCCAGCTTTCAATGAATATAGGGCTAAGCATTGTGGGTGTTGTAGTTCACTCACCCACTTCCTCCTTTGCCTCGCTTTCTTCCCCACCAATCAACTGCTAAGCATTTGGGCACAAGTAAACGAAGCACTGCCCCCATGAATCACAAATGGTAAGGAAGGACACATTATTTTACTTAAAATGATTTATTAAAAGTGAAACCGTTGTATATAACTGAAGTGAGTTTTAAAAAACCTCAGGTATACAACGTTATAGGGAGTGCGTCATGTGGCCCAAAGAGTTTTCATAACCCTTATAAAACGTTAAAAACCTAGCATGTAGATCGGCTCTAAGTTTCTTCTATTCTGACTCAGAATCTGAAACCCACCTGGAAGCCTGGGGCCCATCTCGACAGTAAAGACCATATATACTCTTGCAAAGCTCCTGTGCCTGCATGTTAGCAGGACTCAGCACTAGTGCAAGAGGGAGCTACATTTCTTAAAACAACTGGAAATGAGCAGAAATAAGAACTTGTTTCTGAAATGGGGCAGGTCAGCGGAGTTCCCACAAAGGAGCTCTGGTGACCTGTTCTGTTCTGGATATGAAAGTTTCTGCTAGTTTCCAGGCTGACTTTAGGGAGCGCTAACTCACCATTGCACTAGCAGTCAGTCCCATTAGGACCACAGGATGACACGGAATGCAGCAGCAGTATTGGATACTATCCAATATGTGTCATGAATGATCCTTTTAAAAAAGAAAACAGCTTTCCAAGTACTGACAGTTTTTAATACATGACAAATTGATTTGTTAAATATAGTGACATAGGACAGGATATTTTTGTCTGAACGCTGAACATGGTGTAGAATTACCATATGTGGCACTTTACTGAGATAACCTTTAAAGGTCATGGATGACAATGAAGAGGTAGAGGCCCAATATGATTTTTATTTGTTTATTTATTTATTGCCTTACAGTTTTCTGACTTTATTTATTAATGCTGAAGGGAGGAAATTTCATAGCATTATGAAACTGTCTCAGAAAAAAGCTTGAGCACACTTCTCATGGATAGATGGAGCCCTTTGGTTCATGGGCAAGACCAAGATCCAGTAGATGATACTACAGGTAGAAGGGGAAGCAGGCAGTACTCACTGATTCCCATCCAGTACAGAGAAGCACGCCACCCAGCGCGTCGTCGCTCTACTGAGAACTAGGCTGCAAAGCCTAGTTCTCAGTAGTCCAGAAGCAGCAGAGAGCAGCGGACGGCAGCGGGGAAGGCCGCAGGTAAGGAGCGCGAGTGGGGGGGAGGGAGGGAGAGGTCCCCACTTACCTGCGGCCTTTCCTGCTGCCATCCCCAGCCCTCCGCTGCTTCCAGACTACCAAGAACTAGGCTTTGCGGCCTACTTCTCAGTAGAGTGATGACGCTCCGGGTGATGTCATCACCCAGTGCGTCGTCGCTGTACTGAGAACTGGGGTGCAAAGCCTAGTTCTCAGTAGTCCGGAAGCAGCAGACGGCAGCGGACGGCAGTGGGTAAGGCTGCAGGTAAGGAGCGTGAGTGGGGGGGAAGGGAGGGTCAGTCCGAATTTTCAATAGTTAGCAGATATATGGATTTCGGATCTGATCAGATAGGGCCTTCTTAGGAATGTATCGTTATCGTTAATTGGATGTCCGATAACAACTTTATTGGATCGTTATCAGACATCGGAATGATACGATACACATCCCTACTGAAAAGGCCCTCTCCCTTCTTGCCATCCTCCGAGCTTCCCTCGGAGTAGGTACCTGGAGGAGGACCTTAGATGTTGATCGTAGTGTATGGGTAGGTTCATGTCAGGAGAGGCGTTCCGTCAGGTATTGTGGTCCCAAGCTGTGTAAGGCTTTATAGGTTAAAACCAGCACCTTGAATTGGGCTCGGAAACGTACAGGTAGCCAATGCAAGTGGGCCAGAGTCGATCTTATATGTTTGAAACTTCTGGTTCCTGTTATCAATCTGGCTGTTGTATTTTGCACAAGCTGCACCTTCTGAACCATTTTCAAAGGCAGCCCCACGTAGAGTGCATTGCAGTAATCCAACTTGGAGGTTACCAGAGCATAGACAACTGAAACCAGGTTATCTCTGTCCAGATAGGGGTGTAGCTGGGCCACCTCCCACTCCCAACTCAGCCAGTCGTCCCAGAAGGATACCATGGTCGATGGTATCGAAAGCCACTGAGAGATCAAGGAGAATCAACATGGTTACACTCCCCCTGTCTTTCTTCCAACAGGGAGAAATAATATTATTATTATTAATAACAATAATAATAAACAACATTTCACTTTTGGAAAGTTTCCCCAGATTATAGCAAAAAGCCTAGAACTGTTGATGGGGTGAATGTTTCAAAGGAAGGATCCTCAAAATAGGAACCTTTCCCTTTTGAGGCAATCCCAATTCAAGTCTTGCAAAGCCCCCTGCAAGCTAGTCCAAAAAACAAAAAGAAAAAGACAGACCTGCACCATATGCACCTGTTATTTGCAGCTGGGATCATACAGGCTTGCAAGCCCCAAATGGATGATCACTCTGCATGAGAGACTTCTCACTTAAGCAGAGCTATATTTTCAGTTGGAGATTGTGTAAGGATGCTCAGCTCCATCAAGTTCTATTTGTGCTCCACCATCCCTCTCATTCTCATACTTATGACCCATCACTCACTGGCCAGCAGAGAATGCACAAATATTCTTCTAGTTTGCTGCGTTATCATTTCCTATTGCTTCTTGTAACACTCAATTTTAAAACGGCTCTGAACTTTGCAGAAGGAGGCTGTGGCATAAACAAAGCATCGTACAGAGGTGTATAAAATTAAGCATAGTGTGGAGAATGTGGATAGGGAGACATTTTTCTCCCTCTTTCAAAATAGTGGAACCTGGGGTCATCCCATGAAGCTGATTGGTGGGAGATTCAGGACAGATAAAAGGAACATCTTCACACAGTGCATCGTTAAACTATGAAATTTGCTACCACATGACATAGTGAGGGCCACCAATTAGGATGGCTTTAAAAGGGAATTAGATAAATTCCTGGAGGAGAAGGCTATCACTGTCTACTAGTCCTGATGTCTATATATTGTCTTCAGTATGAAAGGCAGTATGCCTGTGCACAACAGTTGCTGGGGAACATGGGTGGGAGAGTGCTGTTCTGCTTGTATTCTGCTTGTGGGTTTCCCTGTGGGCAGCTGATTGGCCACTTTGTGAACAGAAAGCTGGACTAGATGGACCCTCGGTCTGATCCTGCATGGTTTTTCTTATGTTCTTAAGTTGAATACAGCAGTGGCCAATGTGTGCTGAAATCAGCTGTCTTAAAACAATGGAATTATATTTTTAAAAAAGCATTTTATTTTCAGAAAAAGGAGATTTAGCCCCTTCTGTCCACAATTCTGTGTATGTTTGTATAGAGGTAGTATATTGTTTATGCAGTGGTTTAATCAACTCACACTTAGATTTTGTTGGAAAGAGTAATTTAGAATAAAGTCAACTGTCAAGAGATGCAAATAGAAAATGTACATTTTTTACAGGCACAACACTAACTTTATTGAAAGCAATCCATCTCTTTCATATACTCATATTCTTAGCAGTTAAAAAGTTTTTTCCCGTTAATCATAATGTAAAGTGTGTTCAGCTGAATTTATGACAGATATTGAGAACATCTGTTCCCATATTAGCGTGAAATTTTCATAGGAAAGCATCAAAATGCTATGTTTTTAAAAATGAAACCCCAGAATGTATGAGGGCCATTTATGAGGAACATTGTAAATTCCAGTGTTTTGTTATAAGAATCATAGAGGTTTTCAGAAAGATATGGTAGCTGCCAGATGGCCAGCATGAGCCTGCTGCTAATATTTAGGTGTCCTACTCTTAAAAACTACTCAGTGCTTTCCACAGCCACAAAAGTACATTTAAGATACGTTCCCAGTTAAATAGTAGGTCCTGCCCAGATCATCAAATCATCTCCACACACAAGATATTTAGTCCAACAATTGTTTATGAAGTTTCACCAACATCTGCAACGACAGTGGGTGTTTCTGAACCAGACAGAACTACAGCCTGACCCCATCCATGTCTACTCAGGAGTAAACTGCACTGAGCCAAGGGGATTTTCTCCCAATTAATTAATCTCAGATAGCAGCATTATAGGGCTTGCACAGTTTATGCTTAATTACTTGGGAGGAAATCCCACTGCAGCTCCGGTCCAATTTCTTTTTTCTAGAAATTAACTTGCCAGCATATCTGCTAATAAAATGGTTGTGTGTGAGATGAGACTTTTAGACTGCAGTGAAGATACCAATGATCAGGGACCCAGTGTCAGGTGTGAGGTACAAATACCCCCCCCCCCACACACACTCTTGCAGCATCCTCAAGTGAAATGTTTCTTATTTCTACCACAGAAATGCAAACACTGCCCTTCTGGACACCACTGGAGATGGTAGGGAGCTATAACTTGTGTATAATGTTTACTCTTAACAGTGGGACCACCAATATCAGAGGCTACAGGCTATTTTGGCTCCTATTCCAGCTGCATACTTGAGACCTCTGCTTTAAAATGTAATTCTTTAATAAGATTTACTCCCAAGTAAGTAAAGATGGCAGCCTAACAGCCCAATTCTACACATTTACTCAGAATAAATCCCTCAAAATTAAATGGGACTTACTATCAAGTATGTTTATATTGGCTTGCAAAACCCTTGTATGCGTACTCAGAAGCAAGACCCAATGAATTACTCCCACATAAGCATATTTAGAATTGCAGCTTTAGTCATGAGGATAATGTTTATTGACTTGGAATATCCTTCTCAGTAGGTGCCCTTGTGGCATATCAATTGTTTCTGAGTTGATTGAGCATTTTATTAGCCACAAGAGATATTTATTTCAATAACATACTGATACTTCAAGTTTCTAATGTTCTATTTAAATTGCTGTAAAATTCATGGCTTAGGGATTCATCTTGCTAAAAAAAAAATCTAAGCCACTAACTGCTATGGCAAGGAAATAATATAAGCAGACACCCCAATTTTGCAGTTCAATGCACGCAATTACGCAAATGAATTTATACTTAATTCAATGGGGCTTCAAGTGAGCTTGAATCTCATCCCATATGCTCCAGGCTGATGGATTAGTGCCTTAAGGGTTAAACTAATTATTTAAAATAAAAACATCAATGTTTCCACACCTCTCAGTTCAACCTTTTTTCCATGACCCTAGTTACTCATAAATGAATGAGTGCAGGCAGGCTGTCATTATTAAGATCACTGTTGACTTTAGGTGGTCTCTGCAGAAATGTGTGAATGCATTCATGTGCTTCTGCAAAGGCTTGAAAAGCAGGAAACTTGTTTTTCTTACTTGTGAATGCTTTATTTATTTATTTATTAAACCTGACTTAAATCATTATACTTGGATGTGCAGTGGTACTACAAGTAGATTTGTCAGTGTAAATTGATAGGATTAGCCTTTGGGACTGAGACTTTGATACATAAACCACACAAATCACCATACTTGCATCTAAGAGGATCCAATTCCTCAGAATTCAGCCAAACCAATATGTCTTCTGTGCATCTAAACCACTTTTTGATATAAATCGTTTTAAACTCAAGGACGCCAATTGAAGTGTTTTGTATATCATAACAGTCAATGGGCATAATTCACGAAGAAGGGATCATAGTTCTTTCTCAGAGAAGTGTTTTTGCACTCGTTTTCCCATTACAAATGCAGACTATTTACTTATTTATATTTATATCCCACCCTTTTCCCTTCAAGTATCCCAAGGCAGCATACATAATCCTCCTCCTCCTCCTGTCCTCTCCTCACATCAACAAACCTGCTAGGTAGGTTGGGCTGAGAGTCTGTGGTTGGCCCAAAGTCACCCATGGCTTCCATGACTAAGTAGGGATTAGAACCCAAATCTCCCAACTCTCAGTCTGACACTGGAGCCACTACACCACACTGGCTCTCTCTTACTTAGAAAACAGGAAGTCATTGTGTTCACTGGGACCAATATAATACATTGTGAGTATATGGGGTGAGGTTTGGGGTGCTCCCAGATGAGGGTTTCATTCATGATATCCAAATGATGATGTCTTCCAGTTGTAACCCTCCCATATTTTTCCCACCACTTCTTCTGTCAGTTTAATAATAATAATAAAAAACTCAAATGATTCAGAAGGAAAGTATAGAATAGCTGCACAATGCCTTTTAATTGGGAGTGCTAGGAGCCATCTGTCTGGAAGAAGCCCTGCACACATACTAGAATTGGGATAATTCCAAAAGCCTCCTCATCTAAAATATCTCCCGGTATGTTTGGAGTTCCAAATGTCCTGGTTTGTTCCCAAAGTGGAACCAATGCATTGTCCTGTTTTTGTTTTGTTGTTAATTTCCAAACTTTATACACTGTACAAAATTCACTTTGTGTTTTTCCCCTTCTGCTTCTACATTACCAATGCACATGTGTGCACACTGATCAAACACTGAAGGAAAAAGGAATTGTTGGCGTGATTGTACCAATGTTCAGGAGCGCAAGTGCCCATTCTGTAAAATGCCACACATGACTCTTTGATGATCATAGCATGATCAAACCTAGATGGGTTGTTGTTTTTTTGGCATTGTTTTACCAAAGCACATGTGCATAGTAGTAACACTGAGAGGGCACATATGCAAATAAACTGAAGGAATGGGAATCTGTGGCAAACTGGGCATGAATTGTAGAAATGATTGTAGACATTCTTTCCTATACAGCCGGATGCAGAACAAACCAGACAAACTATCAAGGAACAGAATTAGGAAAAATACTCTTATCCCCTATACAAAAGAGCTATATGTTTTTCACAAGTGGAATGTAAAATTGACCAGTACAACTAATCTGTAAATAATTCTTATCTAAGATTAATAAACATTCTTTTGTCAAACAGAGTATTTGACAAATGTATTTTGTAAAAGCATATCTCAACCAATACTACATGAGCCTGAAGTTGTTTACAGTGCTGAGTTCCATGGTGGAATATCCCAGCTGTTGAACTTTCTTCATGCTAAACAGTTCAGTACCTAACCATTAGCGTCTTTCACAGGAAAATAAATAGACTTTGGATATCTCTACAGGGAAGAGCAGAAGCCTATGTTATGGTGGTACATCTGAGATGATTGGCAGATGTTCCTAGAGAGACTTCTAATTAATACCTCTGTGCTATTAGAGCTGCAGGGGGAAAGGGGGGAGGAGTTGGAGGGAGGAGACTCACCTAGTCAGCACATTTGGCTTTTTAAAAACACCATGGATTTTTTCTGAGATATCCTTCATTGCAGGCTTTCTGCTGGCTTGATTATCAATCAGCTGCGGCTATAAAGTAGAGGCTAAAATCTAGGGCAGCACTGTAAACATGAAGTTTCATAATTAAGCTACAGAATATATCTCTAATGGTTTACGGCATATTTGGATTGTAGCAATATGGCAAGCTGGTACTTGTAGTTGTTGTTGTTTATAAAGAGGGCCTGATGAGTTTGGGGCTGAGTAGAAACAGAAAGTGCACAACAGGACAAAGATGATTCAGAACATTAGTATTACTTGCCAGCTGTGCCATTTCAGCAAAAGCCCCAGGCTCCCAATGAAGTTGTGAAAGTGTGATCATAGAACCAAGCTCTTTCAAGCCTACCATTAGGAAACAGGAGGCATGCAGTATAGCTAAGAGTGCTTTTTCACAAGGAACAGTGGGTGAATACAGAAAACCATTTCTCAAGGGTGTTTACAGACAACTGGTTATAGATCAAATCCTGCACTATAAATATCGCTATAGCCTACATGCATTCTTTATTAACTTACTATTCTATTTTGTGGTACAAGGCTAGTCAATACAGAAATGAAACGTGAGTGAAATAATTGACCCTTTCAGAAGCCAGCAAACCACCCATTGTGTTTCATGTTCACTGGACCATGATGTGTTCTGATGATACCACTAATGCTGAAATGCAAGTCCCAATCAGAACTAGTGATAAGCCCTATCTGAGTGTCGGGAATCCGAGTTGAGCACATGTACTAGGAGGAGCGCAGTTGTTCTGCCCCTTGCCTTCTATACATGAATTAGACAGCTCTTCTATCCATGAAAGCTCTCCATGCAATCAGGAACTCTGGTTTTCCCAAAACTCAGGACTCCAAGTTGGGTGGAGAGCCTCCACAGATAAAGAAAGGCTCTCCTATTCAGAAAGTCACCCTCCACATCAAAAGAGTGAGGACTCCAACTTCCATCAACACCAGCCAGCATGGCTAATGGTCAGGCAGGGCTTATTGGAGTTGTCACCCAACAGCATCTGGAGGGACACAGGTTCCCCACCCCAGGCTTAGAGGATTGTATGTATTAGGCCTGAACGTGGGGTGCTTTGTATCAGCAAAGTGTTTTTGGGTTGGATTGCAACAGTTGTACACAGCTGATGCTCAATATGAGATAAATTAAGATGTGTTACACATACTGAAATATGCTGGCTCCACAACATCAGGAACTACCACCCTCATTATATGTTTTCCAGTGGCATAATGAAAAGCTGTTTGTCGGAGTCTACATATGACTAGGGTAAAGCTAAAGAAAACTTACCTTCATGCTATTCTTAAAGGCACCACAGATCAAGCTATCTTGGAGCAAGTGTACATGCCTGAGTTATAATAGCACACTATTATAGCAGGAAAGTAACCAGCAAGCAGTGTAGGTTAGTAAAATACTAATATGTTTCTTGTGTAGAAGCACAGAAAAGGGAATTTTCATCCATAAGGAAATAAAATGATGATCTCAAAATGGCAGTCCCATTCAAGTAATATAACGTACAATGCATTGCTACTTATTTCAACATCGTTATTGTTGCATGTAAAAGAAATGTCATAAAGTTGTAAAGTTATTTACCAAGGCATCTAGTACAATATGCAGATTTGTGGATTGCAGAGGCAAAAGATACAAAAATACTCGACTTTTCAAGACAAGACCTTTTGGATCACACTTCAAACTAAATGGCCCTCAGTTTATGCTATTTACAAAACACAATGGAATTAAAGATGATTATTTTTGCTTTTGTTAAAGATCCTTGTATGAAAATAGATTTTTTTCCCCTGTGAATATAGATTCTGTATGTTTATAAAATTCAATGGAAAGATATAGCTTTGCTATTATGAATCCATAGGTTTTTCCCCCATGATTGTGTTTGTACATAATAAGATTTTTCTTTCTTTCTGCACCATTGTCAACTCCAAACAGTAATAGCAGTGCCTGACTTCAACATGTAGGTTCAAAATATGTTGAATCTATAATATTGTATCACTGAACTGTTCTACTGGTAGAGCTGGTGGGTAATTCCTAGGTTTTCTGCTGAACCTACTTGACTGAATTAAAAAGAAAAAAAATGATTTCAGGTAAAGGTATGGAAGAAAGCATTTGAAAAGTGTAACTTTTTTGTTTGTGCTTTTGTCCACAAATGTCTGTTGTCTTCCTGGGTAATATTATAGATCATAAAAAAATAAACCCAGACAAAAGGCGTCTTCACCATCTCTGAAATACTTTACTATAACAAACACTTTTAGAGTGATATTTTGAGGATTGCTGGTCCTTGTCTATTGTCCCTTAGAAGCTTTTCTAGAGGTAAAAGTCAATGCATTGTTGGGGGGTCCTCATCCTATTCCGCTTTATCTTAGTCTCTTGGGTAACCTTTCTTCCTTGTGTGTGTGTTTTTTAAAGACCACTTTAAAGTGTCTTTAGTACTCAATTCATTCTCTGCACTTCACACTCTTTTGCTATCTCTGATGGTGACTGTCTTGCCCTTGACAGGTATACTGCACTAAACTTTAAAAAAGACATGTTCTGAATGTGATAATGGTGTCATAATATCACTATTAATGTCAGCCTTAACACGTAGTACTAGTCATCAACTGAAATATGAAGTTTACTTCCCCAAATTTGAAAATCTGAAAGGTTTTGCTTCTCCCCATAAACTTGAAATTCATACCTTCTGTCTCTATTACTTCACCCAGATTGAAAGATAAGAAAACCAGAATAGCTCTTTAAATATTACCATACATTGTGAATTTATTCCTAAATATGTGTGAAATCAAGCAATGAGTATCATGTTATCATGCACGAGGGCTGAACAGTGGATTTAAGGATTATTCAACTTTGTAAATCCTAATTTAGACATTTCATGCTTCATTTGCCATTTATTTATTTATTTATTTACAATATTTCTATACCGCTCCCCATTCAAGAATTTCAAAGAGGTGAACAAATAGAATAAAAGCATAAAACAGAATAAAACACATTAAAATACACTTTTAAAAGAAACAAAGTGCAAATAAAACCATGGCTGGTCATTAAGGGAAGCTTCCTGGAATAACAACATTTTCAGGAGGCGCTGGAAGAAATTCAAAGTTGGCACCTGCCTGACCTCCAGGGGCAGGGAATTCCATAGGAATGGAGTTAGTTTGCATTAATTGCAACACTTTGCTAAACATGAAAAGTTAGATGAAGTTTTGCATGGTCAGTTTGTAAGACATTGGGGCTGTTCACATGACATGACAGTCCACTATGGGTTATTTGTGGAGTGTGCAAGGCGTATGCAGCCACCATTTTCAATATGCAGCCCCAGCTCAGGGATTGTCATGTTGAGCATGCGAGGGGTAAACAACACTGGCATAACCCATGGCAGGGGCGGCTTCCAAATCAACCCGTAACCCCTACAACAAATCTGGTTTTGGAAGCCACCTCTGCTGCACATCTCACCAGGTTTAAATGTCATGGCAACCCACACCGCAGCGAGGGTAATTAAGGAAATGTGGAGTGTACGAGTTGCACACACAGGGGCGGGGGAAGAAGCCACTGTGGTGTCTTTTCCCTGCTGATTGTCTGAACCTGGCCATTATATTAGGTGAAGTCTACTTTCACCCTCTGTAGCAGCTCAGATTTGGTGCAGATGAGGTGCAGGTCTGCACATTTCAGAGAACTTGCAAACGAGCTGAATGCATTGATGTAGCAAGATGAGTGCACTGCTTGGACAATGTATATTAACTGACAATCGTATTACACAGAAAACTATAATTGGGTTGTGGGTGAAGAGAACGGAGAGTCAGAACATTGATTTTTAAAAGTGGGAAAGATGAAGATAAGCTTTAAAAATAGTCTTCAAGTGAGAAGGTTGATAGGTCTGAATATGCAAGTTGTTCACATCAGTGCAGAAGGGAGACCAAGAAAGGACCCCATTTTTAGTATAAGCATCTGTATTGTTTGAAAAACAGACACATTTGTTGGGTTCTTTTTCATCACGAAGCAAAATAATTTTGAGGAATTTGTTCAAGGAGGACACTGCTCTGAAGTTTCTCTACCCTATTGATCATGGAACTAAGATGTATGAGAGTTGTTCACCAGAGCAATCATGGCAGAAGCCACAGTTCCATGAGTGTTAGCCTTTTCCAGGGCATAGAATTAAACGCTTTGTTCAGCTTTCTAAAAGATTAGGGTCAAACTACATATTACATTAAGTAAAGCATATTACGTTAAATAATAAATGCAGCTCCCTCTGTTTCATCTTTGCTCAAAAGTAAGTACGAATGGGTGATTTGGATCAAAGCTACAGCACACAGGGAAATTTAGTCCTCTCCAGTTGTGGCATTTTGAAAATTGACTCTCCTTCTCTTGAGATGGCAGTCAGAGTTAGTAAACAAACACATACCTCCTATTGACACCAATGAGAGAAAGGTTTTTTTTAAGGAACCTAGGAAGCTGCCTTATACCGAGTCAACCCATTGGTTCATCTAGCCCAGTACTGTTGACCCTGACTAGTACTGGCTCTCCAGGGTTTCAGAGTTTTTTCTAGCCCTACCTGGAGATGCCAGGGATCGAATTTGGCTCTTTCTTTCTTTCACCCCACATTTCTATTTAAAAAAATGCCAATCAGTGTGGCTGCATGCAAAACGTGTGCTCTACCACTGAACTACAGCCCTTCCCCCTTTTACTATCTCTAACTGCTGAGGGGAGTGGGCAATTCAGGTAGGGTTGAAGCTTGAGAAGGAAAGATTAAGCCTCCCTTCTCTGCACATTGTGCTCCCAATCTGGATCTCCCCCTCTCAGAAGAAGAAGAAGAAAAAGAAGAAGAAATCTGCCCACTACATGCATAGCATGCTACGGATGCTCGCTCTTGTAGAGGCACCCTTGCTTGGATGGCATTGCTTGGATGGCAGCACCAACATTTATCGTTGGTGGACACATAACATGACGTGGGAGCCAGTATACAGCACATACTTTCCCACTTTTCCTCAACATGAAGCTCATTTGCAGGTTGATGGAAGCAGCCTTCTACACTCACTGTCCCAAATCTAGTGAATAGGATGTAGCATTACTAGTGTGGATGGTAGCATACATAAGCAAAAGTCAGACGTAGCGAGGGAAAGACCTTGCAGTGTCCTTGCAAAGTCTGAGTACTTTTGCTTTCCTCTGCCTAAATAGACTCCAAAGGCTTTGTCATGCTTAGTATTGGGCTTGAAAGCTCTTACTTCAGGGCTCTTTTGATGCTGGCCAGCAACTTCAGTAGTACTACAGGCTAGTTATACAAATGATCGCTACAAAAGCCCCATGGATCCAGATTTATTCCAGTCAAATATTGTGGGATTGCATTTATTGCTCATAACTGATAAGAGTTGCAAAAATCCCCATGCCAAATAATACCAGGGCTCCAGAGCTTCAAAAGAGCAGAAGACAACGTAGTCCTCTACCAAGCATTTTAATTTGATTTTCTTAATGTGCTCTGAGCCCTAGTACCAGAGAAAAACACAAGGCAAAATTGGCTATGAAAGTGCTACAAAGCAAAAAGCTCTGCATTTTCACTCATGGGATGTAAAAGGATATTTTATTGTGTGTGTTAAATGCCATTCCCCCCCCACATTGTACACCTCCCAGTTGAACTTGCCCTGATTAGATATTTCTGCTGCTTAAGCAGCCCTTGCTTGAAGAGTATTAACAGAGCCTATCTACATACACAGGATAAAACACTTTGAAAACGTTTTGAAAACTGTATATGGAATGTGTCAAGGGTCCCAACAGTTCTCAAAACTGTTATAAACCATTTTAAACCATTTTAAACTGTTTTAAAGCAGTAGTGTAGGTAGGCTGACAGAACACCAAGAATAGGGAATCTTCATTTGGTCTGCTATGTAGACGTTTCTGTCCTCCTACTTAATGATTAGGATGGTGGTTACTTCTAGGAGCAGATATTTGTTCTGACAACCTGCACTGAAAGAATCTTATCTCTGTTCAGGCTACGTGAGGTTATATAATTTCAACTATGAAATACACATTTGCTTTTTTAAAGCTATTTCACACCACTCTATGTGGGGGAAATCTTTCTCTCTTAAATCCTTTCCCCTTCATTACCGTCAATCAGGCTCATTTTTTCACTTGCACTATCATATTTTAATCATAATTAGTCCCCCTAGTATTATCTTATTTGGCCTGTGTATCTCCTAATAATGCTGTAGCTAGAGCACTCAGTTGTAGTGACAGGGAATATCACACATATTTTTGTGTCATGCTCCTCAAGCCAAGTGGTTTTGCAGTTCTTTTTCACAATGCTTCAAGCTCTACCATGGAAAAATTGAAGGAAACCCTCAGAAACATGATCACAATTGTTGCAATAGCTGTATGTACATTTCACAGTGACTGCTGCATAGGCCTATTGAACAATGCCCATGAAGAATAAGTTATACCTCTTCTTCCCCATTGCCAGGGTAATTTTGAAAGTTTTTTTCCCCCTTAGATTGTCCCACCTATTATGCTTACACATCTCTTTATATAGTCGATCAATATTGCAACAAAAGGCCTAGGGATATTTATTTACTGTTTAGCGTTGTTGTTTGAAAGGAAAAAAATATATATTTTAAAAAATCTAGTTTATTTACTATATTTGTATTGTAGTGCCCCTCCAACTTTATCTAAAGTTTGTTAAATAACTGAAAAGCAAAAGTAAATTTCTTTCTCCCTCCACCCCCTTCAAAGAAACTGACTAGAAAAGTCCCAATATTAAAGGGTTGCTGCTTCCTCACTCGCTGATGTAATTCTAGTGGACCAGAATAATCTTAGGTAGAATCTTGAATGCTGCAAACTTTGATCATTTTCATCCTTGGATCCAGCATTGAAGCCGTGTGTTCAAGAAAGGGATTAGTGCTTCGGAGAGTCATATGTGGCTCTGATTATCAGAGCATGCTATGCTTCCCTCAGAACAACTTGGGTGGTTGACAAAGCTGAAGCTACTGCTGAAGTCACTCAGAGATGAAAACGTCTAAAGCCAGGCAGCTTGCTTGAAGGAGGTTTTCATCACAAGCAGTTGTGTTAATTATAGCTGACAAATCAAAAAAGCTGTTAGAGTTATCGGCTCTCCGAAGGCGCTAAGCCTCTGCAAACAGTTTCACCGGCCCTTATCTCACTAGTTCACCTCATGATGACTTTGCCTTATTGCAGACATTCTTTCTCCTGACCTAAAGTGATTTCAAACTTATCAGTGTTTCAACAACAAGGAAGACGGCTAGAGCGACTCGGCATCTCTGTCTATACCACTAGAGATCACCGGGCTGCTCACAGCCTTGATGTAAAGACAAAGTTGACACGCACTGAGATCCGAATGATTGCCAGACCTCACTGTAATTGGTACTTTGTAGAGCTTTGCTAAGCTACTATTGAGACACAGTCTCTGGAGGACAAGCCCCCAATGGATATGACCTCTCTGGCATTTATCCTTTCTGCCAGGACAGCAGCTTGCAACTGTTCTTTGCAAGTTTGGCTCATCATGCTAATCTAATTTAAATCTAGGTGGAAATGGTCAGGGAGGGGGAGATATGTGCTTCCGAAATTCTCTGGATCCAGAACGATACAGTGAACAAATAATCAAGCTGGGTTTAAACCAATATGCTAGAATATGACTGCAGCGTTCAGAGAGTACCAAACTCAGGTCTTTGGAGTGCACTATGTTAAAAACAAACCACCACATAATTCCCACTTAAGCTTTATATCGAATGTTATTTTTGTGACACTTTTATGGTGTGCAGCTCTCCCTTGAGTAATGTACCCATGTGGTCATCACCCATTCAGAGTACAATTTTCATCTCATGTGATAGCTGTAACCATTAGTGCAGTCAAAGAAGATGGAGGCCAGAAGATGATGACTTCTTTGTGTGCCGAGGGGGAAAAGGTAGAATGCAGAGCAAAGCAGAAGAACAATTATTTTTGAAGTGCCAATGGAGAGATCTTCAAGACAAAAGGGAAAAAAAAGCTATCAGAATTTCAAACACATGCAAATGACAAGACAAGAAGAAAAAGGGAACAATTCTGTTTGTTCTTTTTAAAGGACAAATTAATTCTGTGCACTTCCATGCACACAGACACTTTCAAATGATATCCAGCGGATAGAGAGATGGACTTGAAAATGGGAGATAATTGTCTTAATTTCCACTGCTGCCATGGACTCACTGGATGGCTTTGGATAATTCACTCTTTTTGTCTTTGCCTCATTTCCCCAGTTGTAAAATAGGACAATATTACTTATTTTACAAGGTTCTTTGGTGCACAGGTTGCAAAGCACTCTTTGAATTTAAAATGTTATATAAGCTAGAAATAGTCTCTGTGCCAGTATGTTACCCAGTTCTCTTGAACCGTGTAAACTAAAGAAAAGATGCAGAACACAAAGCCAGTGTAGTATAGTAGACAAGGTTACGGTTTTGGACTAGGGTTAAATACCTGTTTGCCATCTCTTAATTTAAATTACCCCAAAAAGCTGTTGTGGGAGAAAGGGGGCAACATATACACTGTCTGGGATAAAAATGCAATAAAAGAATAAACCAAAAGGTAGCTATGCATCTATTCCAAATGACCATTCTTTGTAGTTCAGTAATACAACTGTGTACAGTAATACAACTGTACATAGTTCGTACAGTTGTATTACTGAACTACATCTCTGGTTAAGGGATCTAAGGCAGGTCTTAAGGCAGGAAAGATTTCTACTTGAAACTCTGTAGAGCTGTTACCAGTAAGAAACAACATTGGCCAGTCTAGCACAGAATTTATTAGGCTAGGGAGAGTAAGGGTTTGACTTGGAATTAGACAGCTCCTTATATTTCTTCTTTGACTTCTACTGGTATTGGTACTAAAACATTAATAGATGCATCCCAGTCTATTTAATGGCATACAAATTTTTGGTATCTAAACCAACCAAGAATTTCTATATGGAGCATATTCTTGATCTCTTGAGCCCAAGGGATGAAGAAATGTCAGAGTAAGGTAGTTTGGAAAACGCTGGAGAACTTCCAAACAAAAAGAGAACAAACAAAGGATACTATTTCTGACGATGGCAGGAAGACAGAACTAAAGAATAAGTTGCAGAGGAACCAGTATGGAAGAAACAACAATAAAATATCAGGAAGACTAGGGAATGGAGTAGGAGAGACCAGAAATAAGTCATATTTCTCAGGGGTATTGCTTTTAATCAAGTTTGACAGTTGCACCTTGAGGTTATTGCTGCGGCACAGGGGTTGAGTAGCACATCTGTCACATTCCTGGCTTGCAGTTCCAGTGGAAAGGTAGACTCAAAGAGGCCATTAAGAATGAATTAGCATCTTACTCTTTCCAGGGTGATCCTGGTTGAGTTTAAAGAAGGCTGGTCATGGAAAGAATATTAACAAGATTTTATCTTCCCAAATAATACTTTCATTCTAGATAAGCAAAATGCTATATTTTCTAAGGACATAA
The DNA here is from genome assembly GCA_029215795.1 of Anniella stebbinsi. Classification (NCBI taxonomy): domain Eukaryota; kingdom Metazoa; phylum Chordata; class Lepidosauria; order Squamata; family Anniellidae; genus Anniella; species Anniella stebbinsi. The sequence goes on along the minus strand of JARDYH010000001.1, from coordinate 236,225,893 downwards.
TGGCAGCAGTTTTCACAAGTACTCAGGTGACCAAAACAGAACTTATTCTTCTGACTAATAAGAAGGTTGCTATGACAAAATAATGTCAATATTGAAAAGGAACTAGGCAAGGCATGAGGGACAATAATAGTGATTCTGATGCACTGCAAAAAATGTCAAAATAGCTTTTGACAGTGACTGTAATAAAACATTTGCAATGTCTTGTCATTTGAGTGAGAGTTCACAATGCAATGCCAGGAAATCCTCCATCTATCAAGACCATGACACAACTGTTACATGCAGTGGGAGCAACAACCCTGACTGAATAGACATTAATTTGAAAGGACAACCTTAATCTTAAAGGACACCATATGAATAAAAAATAAATGATGATACAGAAAATGACTTGACTACTGTTTATCTGTTTAGGAGATTTTTACCTTGCTTTTCCTAACCAAAAAAGGAGTCACTCAAAGTGGCTTACGAAGTATAAAATATAAAAACAATAACTAATAACTAAAGCACATTAACAGGCTAACAGCATCAGCAAAACTTAAATCTGTCAATAAATAAAATGCCTAGAGAGATCCTAGCTTCTTTTTCTCTCTCATAATAAAATTATTATTATTATTATCATTACACTTTATCCTTACTGACACTAGGGTGGTATACAATAACTACAGCTGCAATTGTTCATACAAACCAGTACAAAAGGAAGAAATTGAAAAATAACCATGTCTCTTGGATTGTAAAGCATTTTTTACTTTGAATAAAAATTCTATATGTGTTTTTTCAATGTATTAGTATCTTTAAAAAAGAAAAGAACTATAGGTCAAGAGAGAGTTATTAACCTCTTGTTTTCTACTGAAGATAATATGGGTTAAGAAAAATACAAATGTTCTGAAATACAATTCCCATTACAACCCATAAACCTCATATAGATGGAGATCTTGCTACAGGATCTTTATGACAGGGCTTATCTATTGACTGTTCTATTTTTCCACCTCAAATGTATTCACAGCCCATCAATGCCACAGAAAGACTTAAAGCATAATTGTAGTCTGTGATCTCTCGTCTCCTCCTTCATGACTTCTCTCCATCTTCCCTTTTGTACACAACTTGCTGTCTACTGATGCTAGTGTTGCACATTTTAGACAGTGAAATTTTTAGAAATATGGAAGAACGATATAGCTTTGTAGTGTTTTTTTCTGGAAACTACCATTGTAAGTAAAAGAATGAAAGATTTAAGGATTATTGAAAAATGAGATCACTTTGTAGGATTTTCAGTATAATTCATTTTAGACAGTCCAAAAACTTTTAATTAAGATCACTGCTGAACTGTGTTAATGTATGTGCAATTACAACATTTCCAATGTTTATCATATTCATTCTGCTTTGCCCGTTTTTGTTTCCTGCTCTTCACCCACATATATTTATGTAAGTGGATAGAGATAGGAGAGTGTTCCCATTACTGAGAGTTGGTCCAGTTCATATGTTCTAATCTGCCACCTTCAGGCCCAACCCAAATCAATTGCCAATAAATGAATACGAACTATATTTAATGTACTTTTATAGTTCACCTTCCTTCCAACATGGAACTCAAGGCAGTGTACATTGGATTCCCAATTAGTTTCCCATCCTGGTACTTACCAGATCTAGACCTGCTTAGCTTCAGCAAGGTGTCTGCATCATATTCCCTAAGACCATGCCCTGAGGCCTAAGGTGGGTGCCACACAGGAGAGCTGTGAACATGCAGAATGCCAAACCTTAGGTACACTCAGACCATGCATGTTTTAAATGTAGGCCCAGCTGGAATCGAATAGGTATTTTCACCCATCACTCATTCTACTGCCACTGACTCATGTTGCCAGCCTTACCTTTACTCAACCTTACCCTGGCAACAAAGGAGATGCTGGGGAATACTTGAAGCAGCAGAGGTGTCAGACGTATGTCTTGAATATTCCTGCAAGTATCCATGGGAGCATGTACTGCTACACAAGCTTTTTGGATCATCCAGTTTTTAAGCCTAAATATTTTCCTCCTGTGACGTTTCCACAGTGCTGTTCTCCATGCAAGGATAAATTTGAGAAAGGATGGGAAAAACTGGAAGTAAGCATAATTGGCACCAAATTTGAGCCTCTACTGCATCAATTCAGACACAATTTCAAAGGGGCCTGGAACTAATATGGAAGGCCTCATTCAGTAGGGGGTCCAAGATTCAGTACCATCAATAAAATGGCTAGAATGACAGAAGCATTTCTCCGAAGTAACAGGTCTCATGCAAATACCACCAAATACAGCAAGAGAGTGAGGAACACACACAGAGAAAAGCATTATTTAAAAGAAAACTGAAGGTGAAAGATTCTGCTCTGAATACTTGATTATTCATTTTCCCACCAAAATACATTAGAAAAAGGAAATCTACAATGCCATGGAACTGCTACTAAAAATATAAGAAGAGTGAACAGATATTAGAAGAGAAATTGTAGAAGTTGCAAATCTTTGCCTGTCTCTTCATAAGAAAAAAGCAATAGAAATGCATGTACTTGAACCATTATTTCCGTTTGACAGAGGTTAGCATAGGTAAGACAACTAGGTCACAGCCACATTATCCATGCTTTCAAGTATGGAAGAAGCCTAGATATCTTGTAGAAATGAGAAACTGGCTGAGGCATGACCATACAGGGTATGTCGTATGCAGCTTGCACAGTTAATCCAAGCGGTAGACAAATGGATGCCACTGGGCTAATTGAGATACACTGAAAAGATTTTAAGAGTGGTTTCTTACATTACTCCAATGCAAAAATGATCTTTCATAGAATCATAGAATAGTAGAATTGAAAGGGGCCTATAAGGCCATCGAGTCCAACCCCTTGCTCAATGCAGGAATCCATACCTGACAGATGGCTGCCTAGCTGCATTTTGAATGCCTCCAGTGTGGGAGAGCCCACAACCTCCCTAGGTAATTGGTTCCATTATCGAACTGCTCTAACAGTCAGGAAGTTTCCTGATGTCCAGCCATGATTTGGCTTCCTGTAACTTGAGGCCATTATTCCATGTCATGGGATGATCGAGAAGAGATCCTGGCCCTCCTCAATGTGACAACCTTTCACTTGAAGAGGGTCACATCCTGGGCCATATAAAAGAAGCCCATACCATGGCTCCTCCCCACACGAATATTATCCAGTTTCCAGGGGATTACTCCTGCATAAAAAAGGATGGGTTTACAGAGATTGCCATACCACAAGGGTAACGTAAGACCTCTACTCAAGGAAGAACTTGAAAATAGCCCATACTACACAAGGGAAAGCTGTGCTTCCAGATTGACAGCTTTATGTTCCACAGAGCTATGAGTGTATCCCATGAAATAAGTTAATATGTTCTTCTAAATCACTCTTTTCAGAAATGCTGATTATATTTTCACTGTAAAAACTACCTCTTTAGCTGCTTTGAAGCTGGGCTTCCTAAAATGGAAGCATCCCCAAAGCGGTTTAGTTTGAAGAAAACACTGCTTTGACTAGGATCCCTTAGCCAGCAGGATAACCTATAGGAGAGCACTGTGGCAGTACTCATGTACAGGAAGAGATTATTTCAATTCTAAGCCATTACTAGAATATAAGCCATATCTGGACTACTGGGATCTAAATGCAGCCTTGTCTTCCAGCCTCATTACAGAGAAAGTAACATTAGATTCATGTTTATATAAAAGTCCCATCAAGGTCTCATTTGTACATGCTGCATTTTCCTAGCCCAAATTATATGCACCAAGATGGGGAGCTTTTTGCTGATAGTTGGCAGCTGTCCAAAGTCTTCAAACAGCAAATGAAGAACAGAAGACACTGAGCTGCATTTTAATTTCCACCCAATTTCAAAACAGGATATTTCCTGTCCTCTATTCAATCAATGCAGAATGAGGGTTTAGTATGCAAATGCTCAGTTCTTCCAGGTGCTATGAGCTTTCAACTAAGGTACCTTTACAACTTTCTTTTTCCAATGTATTTTGTTCTTGTTTTAAAAGCTTGCATTTTACCTTTGTCCTTCAGATTATATTGCTGTAAATAGTATTCTTTTGTGCTTTATTTGTTTGTAATTAATTATTTTTGTTTTGTTCTTTAAGGCTCAAACACTTCTACTATGATGCTTTGTCATTGTTATTTTTCTTATTTTTATATATTTTTCTCTTTAAGATAGACAAACAGATCCGTTGTAAAGAATACAAATATTTAAAGTTTGTATTGGATTTTTTTCTCATTCCTTCTTAGGTTTTGGATACATGCATATTATTCACAAAGTAAAAAAATTATATTATACTAGGGGACTATGAGCATTTTTTCAATTATAGAAATATTAATTAATCCAAATCCCAGTTAACTTACATGGCACAAAACTAAAGAAACTGACACAACCGTTTTTGTATATTTTAGTGAAATTCCCCAATATACATTCAAACATTTCTTGAAATAGTACAATGTCCCCAAAACAAAGCCATATGTGTGGTTATGGAAGAAGTGTTCTTAATTTTGTTAATATGTATCATGTCACCATTAATCACCTTCTCCCCACCCTTCTGCAACTAAACTAAAATCCTGAATGTTTTAATTTTTGTGGATAGAAATTATTATTTATTATTTATTACATTTAAATACCACCCCATAGCCGAAGCTCTCTGGGCAGTTTACAAAGATTAAAAACATTGAACATTTAAAATAGAAATCAAGATTGTGAGCCTATCTACACTACTGCTTTAAAACGGTTTATAACAGTTTTAAAGCAGTTGTGTAGATAGGCTCATAGTCATGGTGGAAAGGAGGGTGATACTGCTGCCTATTAGCTACTGAGCCACATACAAAGTTATGTTACTGTCATAAAGCCCGAAACTAGAGAAACGATTGTATATGATCAAGAACTATTTTTATTATCAATATACAAAAGATCCAAGGTAAATTTGAAATGTAAAAATGTATTATTATTCTTACTAACTGCCGCCCACCAGACAATTACACAACAGTGGAAAAAACGAGACAATCTGAACCTTTCTGCATGGTACCGAAATATATGGTCTGTGGCAATATCAGAAAAAATAACTCATTGTTTGCTTCTAATCCAAGGAAAAACAGAACCACCATCCTTCCACGCTATATGGTGGAGATTCATTTAACATACATCACAACTGGACTTAAAACAATGTATGCCTGCTTCAGCTTTGAGCATTTGGATATTAAAACAAGAAATGAAGATCACACAGCACACTTATTAATTAGTATAATTGTTCATTTAGTTCTTTCTTTCTTTTCTTTTCTCTTTTCCTGTCCTTCTTTTGTCTTGTTTTCTCGCCTAAAAATGTAATGATCATTTTTTTCTTTCATTTTAACAGCTGTTTAAACATCAATTGTTAGGGGACTGATCACTTTATGGTTACATTAAATTTTTTATAATAATAATAATAATAATAATGCCCGAAACAACTTGGGACAAGGATACCTAGCAGGCCGCCTTCTCTTATACATACCTAGGCAACCTTTAAGACAGCAGAGGAGGTCTTGCTGGTCATTCCAAAATGGACGGAATGTCACCATAAAGTACCCAGTGGTGGGCCTTCTCTGTAGCGGCACCCACCATTGGGAAAACCCTCTGTTGTGTAGTTAAACTCTTCCTGAAGACACACTTGGGCAAGATCTACACTACTGCTTTATAACGGTATTGAAGTGCACTGACAACTGTTGACACATTCCATATACCACTTTCAACCTGCTTATAAAGTGTTATATCCTGCTTGGTGGAGATCTGGCCTTGTTCACCCAGGCTTTCCCGGGGCGGTAAGTAAATTAATTAGGCCACTCCATTTTACTGTTCCATTTTACTGTTCCTTTATTGTAGTTTGAAGTGTTTTAATGCTGTGTTTTAATGTTGGGTCTTCATGCTGAGGGATTCTATTATATTCCACGGTATATAAATGTCTTAAGAACAGAGTTACATGTAAGGAAGACATGTTTCGAATTTTTCGAATTAAAATGGAGAGTACATTTTATTGATGTACACAGGTCTGATCATGAACCGTTGATTATAAACTCCTTGAATCATGTAAAATAGACAACACCTGAGACATTTCTGGCACTCTAGCTCCAATTTTTAAAAATTATCTTTTATTCTACCTTCCTTAAAAACTTATTTGGCAACCCCAATTATGCCATACTGTTCAGTATATTTAAGTCAACATGGAAACCTAAGAACAAATATGCCCATCCATACTGGAGAAACATAAAGGAAAAAATAGTGCAGGTTGAGTGCAGTTTTACTGCTGCGGAACTTCCATTCATTTTGACGGAACATACTCAGGAGGACCTCTGCATCCAAAGATCTACTGAATGGAGGATGACAATATAAATGTAAAGTGAAATTGTGTTCACAGAAGAAACAGCATTTGGGAACTTTTTATGTCATTACGTTTACACTGATCGGAGCCTCCATTGTAAGTCTTGCGTGTCCTTCCCCACCTCACACTCCTTGACAACAATGCAATTAGTAGATTGTACAGCCACAACAGCAATTCCTTGGCATCGCCATTACAAGCTTTCAGTTCTTTTAAAGTTTACTTCATAGTGTTTTTATTTTGTTTTCTTTTGCAAGTGTAATTACATGCGATTTCGTAATTGCTACATACTCCGTAATTACAGAAACTACTTTTCCTAGTGGGAGAATGGTATGAGAACTGCCAAATCATGGAGTGATGGAAAGGCTTGAAATGTACATCATGTACAAATGGAAAGGACTTCAGTTCATGGTAGATATTTTGCACATTTTGTAATAAAGCAATGAAATAATAATATTTAAGTATTTTTAAAACTGAACAACCAGTTCTCAATAACCAAACAGCATTCCAAGAACAGAATGTTGCATGTTTACTAGCAAATAGATTGGCACTAATGCACTGAAGTGGGCATGTTGTCCGTTGAGAAAAGGTTTTCACAGCATTTCTGTCGTTAATCCCATGGTATTACAAGAGAACTTTTCAGTTCTTCATGCTACAACTTAATGCTTTTTAAATGTTTTGGTTTTGTATGTATTTTTATCCCATGTTTGCTTAAATATTCCTAAAATTTTATACTGACAAATAATTGTAAACCCCATTGAGTTCAACTGGATTTACTTCCAGGTAAGCATGTATAGGATTCCAGGGTAGGGTTTGGGGACATGATAGAATAGCTGTTGTGTAGGCCATCGTGTAATTTAAGAAATGTTGAAAATGTAATTTCAGAATTTAAACAGAAATGTTTCTTTCGTGAGATGGTACATATGGAATGAGATTGCAGAATGTGTGTGGATAGGGATCTATGTTACAAGTTTGTAGTGGCTCCCTGAAAACTGAGCCCTGCTGATTACCTCTTGTACATAAATGGATGTTCTTACAATATGACCCCCCATGGGTTTTTAACCCACGGTGAGGTTGTGCTATGTGTGGGGCACATTCAGCTACCATTTTAAATATGCAAACCCCACTCAGGGGTTATGTTGTACGAACCTGGTGAGCGTGGGTTATGCGAGGCCTAAACAATCCTTGCATAACCTATGGACTTTTTAAAGATTATCCAAGGGAAGTTTAACCCTTGCATAACCCACACTTGTCAGGTTTGCATGATATATCAACTCCAGAGTGGGGGTTGGATATACAACTTGACACCCACGGGTGCCACATCTCATCATAGGTTTAAAAAGCCACAAGAGCTGTACTGTGTCATCCGAACCTGGTCACAGTTTTAAAATATGGAGAGGTCATTAGAATGCCCACATTGTTGCATCAATCCTGGCTATTTTACTCATTTACTCTGATCAACAACAATAATTTTTGAAAGTGACTCAGGACTCTGACTGGATGAAGTTCTGCCTACACATCATATCTGCATATAAAAGAAAGAGAAAAGGGTTTTAGAAAATAGCAGCAACTGGTATAAAGATGAACTCACATGGAATTCACCTAGTTCAGAAACGTTCTAAAATGGTGATGGATCTCTGGTTCAGTACACTTTTGTCTCTCCTGTTCTTTTCTTGTAGTCAGTCCCTGGTCCATCACTAAAGTGGATATACAGAGCCAAGCCACCACCTAAACATCCTTTCCCAACCTACCCCTTCCAGATGGGTCATATTACAATTCCCAGCATCCACAACCGGCATATACCAGTAATGGCTGGGAATGATGGGAATTGTAGTCTGACACATCTGGAGGGCACCAGGTTGGGAAATGCTGCACATTTTAAATCATCTATCTGTTCCAGGCATTTGCTTTTTCTTTCTATTTCTCAATCTGATTTTCTTATTGTAGGGTCCTGGCTGTGGCCTCATATAATCAACATATTCTGGTTTAAACTTGATCTTCTTAATAGCATAATCTTTGCATAACAACTGATGTCAAATTCAATGCCGGTGGGGCTATGAATCCATTCTGGGTTTCGGTCAGAAGCAGTCAGAACTCTGAAGGAGCTATCCAAGGTGCCAAACCTATTTTGCGGATGGGTTACAGATCACTCCTTTAGAGTTCTGACTAATTCTGACTAAAACCCAGAGCAGATTGGCAATCCCACTGACATTAGGGCAACCAACTTTCACTGCTGCTATTTCAAGGATTCAGTCATAACAGGGAAATCCTGGTTGTTCTTATATGCAAACGTGAGGAGGTGCAAACATGGGGGTAGGGGAGAACCAGCCTTCAAACAACGTGTATTCATATAAAACATCCCCATCCCTTTTGGACTAGTTTGCCTTGTATGCAAACCATTTAGAGAATCTGCATATCCAATTTAGTTGGCATGGGTTAGAAACAGGCCTGCAAGCTCAAATACGGCAATCCTATATGCACTTACATTGGAGTAGGTCTTTTTGAAAACAATGGGGCTTACTTCTGAGTAGGCATGTATAGGATTGCACTGATAATTGATATTCGTGGCCACTTGCCCTAGGACCATATGCAGCCTGCAACAGCTGTGCTGGTTACCAGTTTGATTTTCAGCATAATTCAACATGTCGGTGATTGGGTCTAGAGTTGGGCCCAGACTCCAGGATACCTGAAAGAGTGCCTCCTCCCATATCAGTCTGCCCAGTCCCTAAGGCCTGGTGCAGAGGACCTTTTCTGTGTATCACTCTTGGAAGTGCAATTGGCTAGGATGACTAAAAGGGCTTTCTTGACGGTCACACTTGAATTATAGAATTATAGAATACCTTGTCTCATGAGGTTCAATAGGCACCATCATTCATTTCAGTGAAAATGTTTCTGTTCCAGCAATATTTTGTCTTGCCAAGCAGATGAGATTTTATCTGGTGCACTCTGCTTAGGGCTTTTTATCCGTTAAGCCTGTTTTTATATTGTTTAATTTTAATATTATTGTTTTAGTATAGAATATGGTATTTTGATTGTGGTTGCCATAAATTGATCAAAGTAAAGCAAATGCATTAGAAGAATAGGATATAAATCTCTGAATGAATGAATAAATGAATCAGGAGTTTGGATACAATAATACACTTGTTTCTTTAGGGCAGGGGTGGGGAATGTGTAGCAATCCAGATGTTATTGGACTGCAACTCCCATTGGCCCTAGACAGCATAGCCAATGGTGAAGAATGATGGGAGTTGTAGTCCAAGAACATTGGAGAGCGACATATTCCCCATTCCTTCTTTAGGGTACTGTGAATGGATACAATCAATTACCATGTAACAGTAGATGATGTCACTAACGGGTTACTTGTTACTTGTTTCCTTTCTTTTGATTGGTTTTGTTTTTATTTTTAGTTACAATATGCTAATACATAAAGCTAACAGTGCAATTCCATACATGTCTGAAGTCCTACTGAGTTCAATGGGGCTTACTCCCAGGTAAGTTGGTATAGCATAGCAGTCTAAATGAAATTTTGTCCTGTATTTGATCTAGACACCATTAAACCAACTAGATTTCAGCTTTTCACACTCAGTGAGCAGTGCAGATGTCACGGCACAGCTCGGCATGGGTTATTTAACCCATGTTGAGCTTTGGCACCCATAGGTATCAGGTTGCAAATATAACCCTGGATTTAGGGGTTGTTGTGTCATGCAAACCCGGCAAGCATGGGTTAAGTGAAGTTTAAACAATCCTTGCATCACCCTAAAACAGATAATGGGTTATGTGAGCATTCTTTAACCCTTGCATAACACATACTCAGTGGGTTCGGACAACATGACAATCCCTGGGGGGGGGGGGGCTGTATATTCAAAATGGTGGCCACATGTGCTCCATATGTGCCACAGACTCACCATGGGTTAAATAACCCACAGTGGGCTGTCATGATGTGCAAATAGCCCCATTGTATAAACTTTCATGTTTAACTGATATGGCACGAGTCTTTTGCAGACGGTCATTCTGAGTAGATCAAACTGGTATCATGGCAAAAGGCTCTGCCCAACCTTCCCCCATTCATTTTAACATCTGATGTGAACCAAAGAAGTGAACAATCGACCTCTCTATCATAATGCTGCTCTACCCAACACACATGCATGCTACCCAGAAAAAAACAGCTGAAAAGGGCTGAGGACTAAGGTCATGTCACTCCATTATTATTTTTTTGAAGTGCAATTTGAGCAACAAAAAGGGGAGAAGCTTTTTTATCTGTGCAATATGTTTCTTTCCGAAGAACAAGGCAAAGGCACTATGTGCAAGAAAAAAGGGGGAACTGGAACAGAGAGTAAGAGACTAGAATTGTGACTGAACCACAAATATCTCAGCAAGCAGAAAAAGCCATCAAATCGGCACAATTTGTGAACAGGAAAGGTGATTTTCTGCTTCCTGAGAGTCTTTGCAGTCAATAATAGATGTATTCCTTCTTTTTTTCTTAATTGCATGGATATTGGGCTTAGTAGGTGGGAAAGATAACATCTCCAGCAGTTTGTTGATGCTTACTTCCCTCCTTGTTCCACCAGCAGCTAATTACCCAGAGGCCTTCGAAGTTTTCAGCCATAAATGAAAGATCTGTGTCTGTGTGCTATTGGCATTGCCACCTCTAGTTTTCTGTGTTCATCAGGCTTCCACATTAACCACATTTCTGCAAAACGAAACTTCGGATTAATGTGGATTGTGGAAGTGTGATATACGTCTTCAAACTGTGTGAATGTGTCTACAATATTGAACTAAATCCTTTAAAGAAGTTTTCTGGCTACATGGAGGATAGATTCAGAAGAAAATTTCACAACAGGCGAATAATAGTAAAATATCCTTTGATGGTGAAGTTCCCCAAATGATGGTATGATAACCTTCTACCAAAAGGAGATCTCAAAGGTCCTCAATAATATCATGCTCGAATTTTTTGTGATATCTAATAATCCTGTTTTGAGCTGATTTATCTAGGCTTATGAGATTAATATTGCTTTTAATAAGCTGTTCCTAAGAAAAACAGATTGTTATTTTACAGAGTAATCCTATGGTCCCTGGAGAGCATCCCAGGGACCACAGGATTCTTCAGAGTCCCCCCTCCAAGCTGTAGACACTGATATGACCTTGGAAGAGTGATTCAAGGAGCTGGTTCCTCCCCCTGCTTACCCCATCCCCCACTATCTCATATCTACCACAGAAAGAACTGTGGGATCTACATTATGAGGTGATAAAAGGAAAGGTCTGAAAGGGTCCATTGTGGTAGGTGGGGAGAAGAGAGGAGGGGCCAGAATTTGAGAAATCCTATGGCCTCACCAGCCCAAGCCCAGTCCACGAAAGTGCTCAGCCTAGAAAAACAAAAACAACAAAGAAGGACAGAAAGGTGAAAATCACCTCTGTCACTCCTCCCACCCTGCCAGCACCAGCCCTTCTGGCCACCGGATACTTGGAAGCCTCTGAGATCAGAGGCTTCCATCCAACAAGGGCACAACCCACAGGATCGCACCCTCAGACACTATTATAAATATTGCTTATATCCAAAATAATTACATTATCTTAATAATAATCCCCCATCTATTGATATTCACCATCTATTGATAGAATCTGCTCACAGATCTAAATATCAACATTCCACTGTCAAAGTACTGTCTGTATTATCTCACTGATGCCTATAATCATTTGTGTATTTCAGAGAAATGCTTTGTTCAATATTATCTGGAATACTAATTAGAGTAGAGAACAGCCCTCTGTTGTCCTTTTAAAATTGCATCATCACTTTCCATTGCTGAAGGTAATGATTCTCTTCTTGAGCATGGCACCTAAGCCTTTATCTAACAATGGAGCAAGCTCTGGAGAAACAAAAGCTCCCATAGTGAAATCAAAACACTTTCTAAAATGCCATACTGAATGACATAGGAAAAGTAATTTCAAGTATAGATGTAATGTACATAATGGGATTTTAAACAGAAGTCAAATGAAACCTAAATTATATAATATATACTATATTAAGACATGCAGCAGCTTATTTTTCTGCACTCCTGGATACAACTAGCTCCTTGCAAGGGCTGTGTGAATCGTCAAAACTCAAGGTTGTTGAGGCTGTTGATGTTCTCCTATATCCACCTTGAAGCTCATTCCAAGGTTGGGAACTTCATTTTTTTTTCTTTTGGACATGAAAATTTGTGCATATTTTTGTGCACATTTCCCCAAATGTACACATCATTTGTGGGGAGCAACTGATAAAGGAAGGCGTAGGCCTGTTCAAAACCACTCGGCAAACAGGGCTCTGACCCATAAATCATGCCCATGTCCAAATAGGACGGCACTGCTCAGCCCACCAAGATGATGCTACAATCTGAGTGACCCCTTTCTAAACACGCTATCATTTTCCCAGTGAACTCTAGCCGTCTCAAGGCCAAGGGGGGTGATCTGTTTCCCTGAGAATCCTGACAGAGATAAGCTTGCATAGGCATTCCAAAGTAGTTCAAATTAAATCTAACTACAACTTGCTGAAACCTATAGCTGACAATATATCCGACTTGCTATGTTGGACTACAAATCCCATCATCACCAGCCAGCAGGCCCAATGGGAGTTGTAGTCCAACGCCATCTGGAGGGCACCAGGTTGGGGAAAGCTGTGTCATGCCATTTAAAGGCCTACACTGTGTGAGTCTTTCTCCACTGAATAGGCACTCTTCTCCTGGTAGACAGGGACCACAATCAGTCTCACCAATTTGGCTGCAAGCCTTTAAAATAGTACAGTAATACTATTGGAGGAATCAATGGAAAAGTGGTTCCCATGATGGTAGTGTAACCTTTAAAGTGCAGAAAGGACGATATTGTTTCTATAGTAGCTAAAACATTTCAAATGAATTGTTCTTTTTCTTAAAGAGGCAAATTTGTTGAAACGAATCCTCACTGGCTGCCAGGGAATTATACCCTCCTATTTTGAATCTCACTTGAACAAATTTCTGCTTCTGCTGAATCTTCTGTGACAAAGAATTTACAGAGGGGTGGCATGGAAGAGGAACTGAAAGTAACTTCTAGTTCATGGAATACCACCTATTGGAGAGATCTAAAAGTCTTGCAGTACTGAATCTGAGAAGATTTTATGTGGTTCGATCCAGACTGAGTCAAAGTTAAAGGAGACCCACTAAAATGGGCTCCTAGAACATAAATTATTCTTGATCTAACTTGTCCTATTGATGTCAATGGGTTTATTCTAAGTATGCCTAAATCTGGATCCAATCCCATGAATTTCAGATCCCTCCAAAGAGTCACTTGGATGATGACACAGTATGCCTAAGGCTGAAATCCTATGCACATTGACCATCTGGAGAGACTTGTCAGAGGACTAGGGTGGTGAAGAGGGACAGGGAATTAATTCACTTTGTACAACTGCTCTTGTTAACCACCCAGAGAGTTTTGGCTATTGGACAGTACAGAAATGAAATAAAATGCATAAATAAATAAATTCACTCTGCATTGGATACAATGAATCATCTTTACATCCTGGATTCTTTATTGCCACATAATGTTTAAAGCAACAGATTTTTCGGTGCCATAAAGCACAGTAAACTCTCAGCATGAATGGTTTTAGGGATGGTGCCACAGCTGAGAGGTGCCACATTATTGCCTGCCCCCGTAGTGCCACCCTAGCAGCTGGTGCCCCTCCAACACAATCCTAGTGGCTGGGCAAGCTCACTGGGTAGTGGTGGTAACTTGCCATATTGGGTGGCACGCAACAGCAATTTTAAAAAACTAGTTTATGATGCTGTGAGAAGTGCTGACATGGGTGGCTGAGGCCACTATCTTTGTTGCCTTACAATGCCTCTGGCCTCTGATGTAGCCCTATCACTACATCAGGGAAGGGGCCTTAGGAGATATCAGGGCATTGGGAGAAATCAAGATGACGGCAGCTGCAGACTCCCAACTCAGCATTCTATCAGCAGCAGGCCATAAAAAGGGGATTGGCTTGTAATGGGACAGGGTTTTCCAACTGGGTGGGCTCATTTCCCACAAAATACACAAAAACACCCAATTCCAAAATATACCACTTTTACTAGTCACCACATGAAAATATCATCCTGGATTTACTTCAGCACTTCAGTAATCACTTGAGCTTTTTGTCTGAATTCACCCTTGATGCAGCTTTAGCCAATAATGATATGCATCGTGAGTTGTACTTCATCTGTTTAGTGCATTGATTAACATTCAAAGTGGGAATGCACATTGCACACATATGGGAAGATAAACAAGATTGGAGCAGCTTTCAGACTTTGGAATCGCCAGCATTAACTCTTCTTGACTCATCTCTTTAAGCCATTATTCGGAAAGAGAGAGATTGAGATCACCAGTGCCAGATTTAAGCATGAGCTCAGTAACCTACAGCTTAGGTCTCACATTATGAAGGTCCTAACTTTTATGTTTTACATAATTGGTTGAAAAATAAAGAATGCACTGAGTATTATGTGCACAGAAAATGGTAAACTTAATCTGACAACATTATCAACAACTTTATTTCCCCCCCCCCAAAAAATAAAGGAAAATGTTTTAAATTTTATGTGATGTGCAAACAGACACAGTGCATGTCATATTGCTTCTCCATGTCTATACTATGCTTTTTTCCCTGGGTTATCCCTGAGTCGTCCCTATGCATCCAAATGACGCCCAGGGGATCCCAGGGCAGGCAGGGATGACGCCTCCATTTTCCTGGAATAACTGGTTCCCCAGTTATCCCAATTTTCCCTGCAGTCCAAGGACCATCCCAAGGACCGCAGAAGGTGTGGCCGCCACTCCCATCTCCTTGCGGCCTTCAAAGCGGGCAAGGAGCCACATGGGGTGGCTCTGTGCCATGGGGGGAGCAATTTTGCCATCCCTGGGATAGCAGGGGGGTTGGGCGCATTTTTTAAACCTTTTTTCATGCGGCTCCTCTTCTTAAAAAATAATAATGGCAGCCACGACGTCCCTCTTCCCATCCAGGACATCGCGCTACCATCTAGACCCTGGGGGAGGATCGTGGAAGCAGGTAAGTCTGTGATCCTCCCTCTCCACGCCCTTAGGTGTAGAAAGGGCCTCAGTGAGCTTCATGATCGAGTAGAGACTTGAACCAGTGTCTCTTTTTCATTGTTTCTTTGGCAAGTATAATTGAAAAAATAAAGTTTCATTATTTCTATGTTCATTGTCCTGTATGTGTGTGAGTGTGTGTGTATTGCAATGCTATGGGACCTTTTAAGTTTGACAAACCTTAGGGCCTCAGCATACCATAATCTAGCCCTGGAGAAACATTCTGTGAGAAGTAGATGAGGCAACATCCAACATCTGTAGAAAGCCCTAACATGCCATTCGAGGTTGTTTCTAAGGGGAAGGAACAGAATACACACCGTATGTCACCCAAAGTGAGGTCTCCTTATGAACAACTATGTACTTACTGATACCATCTTGCTCACAAGTAACATGTGTTTTAATCAAGGAAGTGAGGAAGCTATACATAAAAGGAAAACAACACAGAGTCAATCACACCCTTTTTTGTCATAGATGCACTAGGAAAATAGTCCTGTGATGAAAAGTGCTACCAGAGCTTGTTGCTATGAGGGAAGGCAATCAATAAGCACAACTTGCTCAGAGTAGAGAAGGAATTCTTGAATAGACCAAGCCCCACTGATAAAGTTCTCAACTATATCCCATACTGGTATCAAATATAAGTGCACGTTGGTATCTTCAGGATCTGATGGTGAATAAATAGTCAGTAACCAGTCCTGTCATATCAGTGTCTTTTGCTGAAGGCAGAAATGTAAACCAGCTGAGCCATCACACATTTCTATTTGAGTTTTTTTTCCTGTTTCATCTACACGTCTGCAAAAGGCTATGCTTGCCCCTCATGCTACATAATTGAATGTAATATAATCATTAATGGAAATTATATTCATAGCATTTTAAAATTATGTTAAAATAACGTTTAATTGACAGTAATTATTTCAAATTTTAAAAAGTGTCTCTTATATATGTCTTCTACTTTGGGGGAGGAACATTTATGCTGTCAGCAGAACACTATTTGTGCATATTTTATTAATAAAATCTCTGGTTTTTATCTTCGTTACAAGCGATCAAGTTACATAAAAATGTCAAAGATATTTTTTTTAGTTTTTCAAACCGCTGCACTTTTTTAACCCTTTTGCTGCCTTTAGGTTATCAAAGGGAAATGAGTAAGTCTTAACCCCATCACCACTGGATGACAAAGGTGAACACACATTTGCAAAGTACTGAATGCATTATGTCCCGTCTGAGTTCAATGGGACTTATTCTCAGGTAATTGTGTTTCTAGTAGCCTTCCCAAACCTGGTACCCTCCAAATGTTTTGGAGTACAGCTCCCATAATCTCTAACCACTGACCATGCTGCCAAAGAGGGGCTCTCTTCTCAACATGCCATCTTAACACCTTAAGCCACAAATATTCCGGAGGACAGGACTGCACCTTGACTACATCCTCCTTCAGGAATTCATTTCCTATAATATTCCTTCCACACATCTTTCAGTTACCATACCTTCTTCTGTCCCCTTCTCTTCTAATACGCCATACATTTTGGAAAATAGATCTTTTACTGCTTGTAAGAACTGACCATGTCTCAAAGGTATGCCTTTTATGGTTGTTTGCTTGTTTGTAGAAACTGGTGTTTATTAAGCAATCATTATCCATTAGTTATCTGCTTTTTTATGCACCCGGTACACCATGCAAGCTTGTCAACCATTCACCCCTTTCCTGTACCAAACTTAAAGTAATTATTTAAAGCCAAATACCCATCCCATTGCAATTAGTAAAACATAAATTTAGATATCGTTACTGTTTAGTTGCCTGTTTCTGGAACATTTGCCACATCATTAATGTGATAGATGGCTAACATATGGGGGAGGAAAGTCAAGCCCAATCATATTCCTAATTTATGATAAGGCTCATCCTATGATATTGGATAACAAATATATCCATTGCCCCCACATTCTATTCTGTAACTTGAGGTTGAAAATATTAAGATGCTGAACCCTTCAGAACTTGACTAATTATTTTATGCAGCTATGACTAGAGGTGCTATGTCAAGTTTTTTTTAAAAAATTATATAAATGCTAAGGCTGATGTTCATTAGAGTTCCACAATCTTAGGCTTACCATATAACTGTTTCGATGTTAATCATTCAAAAGGTTAGAACGATTATCACTGCATAGGCCACTGAACATGAGGAGCTGGGGAATCATTTCATTTCATAAAAAACAAAATACTGCAGCAGTTAATAAACTCCCTATATCTTCTATTCACCTTTGTATAAAGTTCTCAGACATCTCTTCTGACACTTCATGTACTGCTATAATGGCATGACAAACACCATCAGTATGAGCAAGCCTCTGATCTAATATATAGCAGTGACAATGATATAATGTTTTGGAGGGATTGTATAATTTCCTTCTACTGAACATGTCTTACTAGTCACAGCTAGAGAAAATAAACAAAGGTGTAGGAAATATACATTTAACCCTGTATTGAAGTGTATGTTTCCAGGCTATCTAGTCCAAAGCTGTCGATAAATGGTTTGAGTTTGGTGTATGTTTGAATATAACCATATCTTTAAAGGCATGCCTACGAAAGCAACACTGGTGTTTAGTATACATATGGGCATGATCAAACCACAGTTAAATGCTTTCAAGTCCCATTTATTTCAATGGAGAAAATTAAGTAGAATTACATAAATTAAATAAATGGAGAATTAAATAAATAGAAATTAAAGAGTTTAAGGACCAAACCCTTAAACTTATGTACTAACTACACCAGTGTAACAAACATCAACACAAACAAGACATCTCCTGCAGTTTTCCCTACACCTCTTATTCCATTTTTAAAAAGATCAGAGATAAGATGGAATAAACCTTTAATGGTGCAAAATCAGCAGTGTGTAAAATTGGCATTGTGTCAAGGAAGGACTTTCCCTGCTGCCCTAGAGAGAAGAGGGTAAAATGCCTCCCTACAACAAACGAGACATATCTGATCCCCCACCCCACCAGGAGCACCCCTTTAAGTTCAATGGGGCTTACTCCAAAATAAGTGTGCCATTGGGACATAGAGTGTTCTATAAGATCACAAGAACAAGACCCTTCATTATGCTAGATTATAGTTGTGCTAGGCTTAAATTCAACGTGATTCTTTTTATTTTTTCTTCTTTCTGTTGGTTTGTGCTAGTAGTTCCCCATGTGTCTGCTCAGAAGTAAGTCCCATTGTGTTCAGTGTGACTTATTCCTCAGTAAGTGTGTCAAGACAAAAACAAGACTCTCCCTACCCGTTCCTTTGCATACATGCCAGGGAGGAAGGGAGGCAATCCCTTGATTCGGCCCTGTCTGCTATTTAAAGGAACCCTGGGAAACAGCAGGATGTTCCACCTTGTTGCCCCTCTCCTCCCATGTAATGCAGCCCATATCAATCACGCCAAAGAACCTGGAAGCAAAACAGTCCTGGGTAAACAATGCAATTTCCCTTAATGAAGAGACACTCTGGCTTGACGTTATGTGCAAACCAGGTCATAATGTTGCATGTTTTCTCAATCTCCTTGCCCTAGCATCACCACAAGTGGCAGCCAATAATGTACTGCACAGGAACATAGACCCACATGACAACAGTGCACAGATAAGCTCTACTACAGGGGTGGGCAATATTTGTGGCCCTTCAGAGGTTTTGGCCTACAACTTCCATTATCCTTCACCATTGGCTGTGCTGGTTATGGCTAATAGGACTGAAGCGCCACAAGTTGCCCATTCCTGCTCTATTAGTGTGAAGAAATGCCATGAAATTATTGTTGTTCTGTAAGGTTTACTTTCTGTGTCCTCTGAGATTCTATAGTGCATCTGAGTACGCCTGAGGCCTTCCTTTGTTATTGTCAAAGGCATATGTAGGAGTACGGCTTGGTGGCATATTTGGAAACGGGCTAAGCAAGATGATTCATTTGAATATTTATAGATGAGGCCTGGATCAGGTAAATTCAATTTTGATTGGTCTGGGAAACATCAGATTCTGATTGGCTATGTGTTCTAACTAGCTGGAAAAGAGTGGTTGGGACAGCTGATAATGACAGTTAAGAAGCTGACAGATTCAGTTAGACAGTTGGTGGTCAGTCAGTGACAGAGAAGGTCAGTTGGTGTGGGTTGTGTGATAGACGGGCTAGGAGAAAGCTGAGGATAAAATAGATAGCTGAGTCCTAAACATCAAGCTATTCCTTCTCTGTGTGATAACCAGACATGGCTGGTAAGGATCAGGAGTAGAGCTCAAGAGCCTGTGTTATGCCAGGAGGCTCCCCTAAGACCTTAAGAGAAGAAGGTAACCCAAGCTGGTATTAATATTCAGATAAACTGTCCAAGTAGCCTGTATTATAATAGGAGGAGCATTAGTGTCAGAGAAAGACTGTACTCAAGATCTGTACCTGGTTGTGAGTGTATTTCACTGGAATTTTGCTGGTCTATGGCTGTAATAAATTATTTGATTTGATTTCACTGGAGTGGACATTTATGGAATTTTGCCTGAGGTACAGGAAGTCATTAAGGGTGCAATCCTATGTATGTTTAGACAGAAAAAATGTCCTACAATTCCCAGCATGCCCCAGCCAGCATGGCAGGCTGGAAGGCTCCTGGGAGTTGTAGGACTACTTTTTGTCTAAACATGCATAGGATTGCCCCCTAAGACATTTGTATCAACAAAACTGTCTCTTGAGTCCATAAGAATGGTAAGTAAGCAGTCTTGTACTGTAAAATAATTGGTGACAGCAGAAAAGGGTCAGCTTGTAGAACTCTGAATTATAGTGGCAGGGAGTTCCTTAGGCCCTGAAATTTAAAGAATTTGCTAGAAAAAACAATAAACCCATAGATGGTTTACTCAATGATGGAGCAGTTTACCCATAACTAGATAATCCAGAGGAGGAGGGAGGAGCTAACCTTGTGGCTGCCAATTATGACAGTAGCCACATATTGGACCTAACTTTACACCGAACATCTAAAAACTGCTGCACAGAGCCTATCTATTGAAATAAGCCCCGAGGATGCATTCATAGGTATGTGGATCTTAATATCTCAGATTAAGTCTTCTGAAAGTCTGTCATAACCTACTTCTCAAAATTTAGATGTAAATTTATTTCTCTGAATATTACTTCTATTTAACTGCACAAGTCAGTGTAATTCAGTAGTGGGCTTTTACCCCCAGCCTCTGAAGCCATTCAGCAGGATATTTTATCTGGTATGAAAATTAATGGAAGGAGTCATACTATGTGTGAAAAACATGAAATGAAAAATAAATCTCTCTGTGTGCAGCATTTTCTGGCAAAAGTGAGGTAATAGGAATGCCTTCTTTTCTGTTTATATCAGTGAGACAGAGAGATCAAGATTCTTTCATCGCATTACTCTGTACGCTTTTATTTCTGCTGAGATGCAGCACTGAATTTCCACTTTCCCCCTTCTCATTATAGTTCTTGAAAATTTGCAAAATATGTCATGGAGCAATTTTCTGCAGCAGACAGGATACATATAGGAAGTGGAAGGAAGGCCAGGCTAAAAAAGAAGAGTACAGACAAGTAGCACAGAAGTGCTGGAATGGTATCAGGAAGGCTAAAGCTGAGAAGGAGCTGAGGCTAGCGAGGGATGCTAAAAGCAATAAAAAGGCTTTCTTCAGATACGTGAATAGTAAAAGACAGAGGAAATAAATGGTGGTTCAACTGCTTCATGAGGATGGCAATTTGGTAACAGATGACAAAGAAAAGGCCAAAGTACTCAATTCGTTCTTTGGCTTAGTCTTCTCTCAAAAGTGGGTCTATGACCTCCCTGGAAAAAGTGAAATACAAGCTGTTGGGGCAGGATTGCAGTTTGAGATTGAATATCAAATGGTCAAGGAACACCTAATTTCTTTGAATGAGTTCAAATCTCCAGGGCCCGATGAACTGCATCCTAGAGTAATAAAGGAGCTGGCAGAAGAACTCTCAGAACCAGTGTCTATTATCTTTGTGAAATCATGGAAGACGGGTGAAGTGCCAGATTACTGGAGGAGGGCTAATGTTGTCCCTATCTTCAAAAAGGGCAAAAAGGAGGAACCTGGGAACTACACACCAGTCAGTCTGACATCCATCCCTGGGAAAATCTTGGAACAGGTTATAAAGAAGTCAATCTGTAAACACCTTGAAAACAATGCAGTGATTACTAGAAGCCAGCATGGATTTGTCAAGAACAAATCATGTCAGACTAATCTGATCTCATTTTTTTATTGGGTAACCTCCCTTGTGGACTGTGGGAATGCGGTGGATATAGTATATCTTGACTTCAGCAAAGCTTTTGACAAAGTGCCCCATGACATTCTGATTAACAAACTAATGAAAAGTGGGCTGGATGGAACAACTATTAGGTGGATCCACAGTTGGCTGCAGAATTGGACCCAAAGAGTGCTTATCAATGGTGCCTTTTCACACTGGGGGGAGGTAACAAGCAGGGTACCTCAGGGCTCAGTCCTGGGCCCAGTGCTCTTCAACATTTTTATTAATGATTTGGACTAGGAGGTGCAGGAAATGCTTATCAAATTTGAAGACGACACAAAATTGGGTGGGATCGCTAATACCCTGGAAGTGAGAAACAAACTCCGAAGTGATCTTGATAGACTGGAGCGCTGAGCTGAAAACAACAGAATGAAATTTAATAGGGATAAATGCCAAGTTCTACACCTAGGAAAAAGAAACCAAATGCACAGTTACAAGGTGGGGGATACTTGGCTAATCAATACGACAAGCGAGAAGGATCTTGGAATTGTTGTAGACCAGAAGCTGAATGCGAGCCACCAGTGTGATATGGCTGCAAAAAAAGCAAATGCTATTTTGGGCTGCATTAATAGAAGTATAGCTTCCACATCGCGCAAGGTATTGGTTCCCCTCTATTTGGCACTGGTTAGGCCCCATCTTGAGTATTGTGTTGGAGTTCTGGGCACCACACTTCGAGAAGGATGCAGACAATCTGGAGCGTGTTCAGAGGAGGGCAACGAGGATGATTAGGGGTCTGGAAACAAAGCCTTATGAAGAGAGATTGAAAGAACTAGGCATGTTTAGCTTGGAGAAGAGGACTGAGGGGTGACATGATAGCACTCTTCAAATATTTGAAAGCTTGTCACACAGAGGAGGGCCAGGATCTCTTCTTGATCAACCCAGAATGCAGGACATGGAATAATGGGCTCAAGTTACAGGAAGCCAGATTCCGGCTGGACATCAGGAAAAACTTCCTGACTGTTAGAGCAATACGACAATGGAACCAATTACCTAGGGAGGTCGTGGGTTCCTCCACATTAGAGGCATTCAAGAGGCAGCTGGACAACCATCTGATAGGGATGCTTTAGGGTAGATTCCTGCATTGAGCAGGGGGTTGGACTCGATGGCCTTATAGGTCCCCTCCAACTCTACTATTCTATGATTCTATGAACTTTGATTCTTTGTATCATTTGAAGTCATACAAATTAGTGCTGGTCCGAATCCTGCCCCCTACCTGCAACTTCCTCTACCTGCAAAAGAGGCATTGTTTTTTCTGCTTCTCTCTCAGGGAGAGGAAAAATCAAAGAATATTCTCCTTGGGAGGGGGCCAGGGTTTCCACATACCTTTTTTAAGTGTAGACAATTGCTGAGGGGTCTTCTTCATAGTTTTAATTTTTACTCACCTTCCCCTCGGCATTTGGAGGAGCCCAGCAGTTCTTAGTGAATGCCTATTGGAGACCATGTGACCTCACCCTCTTCAATAAGCATTCAGGAAGAACTCATGGGCTCCTGAAAATGCTGGGGGTGTTTACAAAATAAAAAGAAAGAAGACCCCTCAACAATGGGCTACATTTAAAAGGGCATGTGGAAACTCTGTCCCCCTCTTCAAGGAGAAAATCCTCTGAAATTCTCACCTTTCCCAGCCTCTTTAGCCCGAGTTCTGTTTTCTCACCACCCACTCCAAGAAATACTGAAAATAGAATGGTCAAAATTATCAGCACAGTAAGTCACTGTAAAAGTGCCTTCCTTGGGGCGTTTTTGTTTTGTTGCTGATAAGCAACTTCCAATCTATTATGTTTGACCTTAGTCTTTAGGCAATAATGACAAATTTTGGTGTTAGGCATGTTGAACACAGGGGCCAGCCAAGGCTGGTACACCTTGCCCTTTTGTATGGACATACCCCAAATTGCCCTTCAGTCATGATTTCTTCTATATCCCTTTCAAAATAAACAAGCTCAGATTATTATTATTATTATTATTATTATTATTACAGATTCTTGTTGTTTTAGACTCTTGGCTGTCAGAGATGGCCAGAATGTTAATCTCCAGATGTGTTGGACCTCAACTTCTAACATTCCTGATCATTGGCCATGCTAGCAGAGTCTTCTGGAAGTTCAAAACATCTAGAGGGCTACCTTCTGCCCACCCTGAATTCAAGAATATGTGGAATACTATCCATTTACACTTTACCTCATGAAAAAGACCTGTTGAGTTGTTCAGTGAACAAATGCATGGCATCCTATCATAGACCATCATTGGTCCATTTTAAGAAGTAATCAGAGATATAAGAATCACATGAAATCAGTATCATTAAATAACTAAGATGCCAGGTTTGTTTTTTGTCTTTATCAACTGTATCCTGCTAGGTAATGAATCAGAAGCTGATAAGGCACAGTAAGCTGGGTGCCAGTGCATTAAACTTTTTAAAAACCCATTTTCAAGTGAGTCAGATATAACATAATTCAAAGGATTAATCTTGAATGTAAAAGTGGAAAAGTGGAATTAATCTTGAATGTAAAGGTGACAGTGGAAAAAGACTGCAGGTAAAATGGAGTCTAATAAACAATTATGATATAAACTACAATATTACAAACTGTATTATATATGAAAAAGAAAGGTAATTATTGCCTATAAAGCATGATTATTTTCATCTCAAAGGAGTTTGAGATGTAGGAGAAAACAAACAAACCAAAAATGCCAAAAACAGCAAACTAATTATTTCTCCTAAAACTCTGGTTGGGAAACATTTAAATATCCCCCTCTTCAAATTCTTATGCTAGAGACAGAAATGTATATATACTATACTTATGATTGGAATAGTAATGTTAAATGACTTTTCTCCTGACAGCTCTGCGTGATATAGTAGAGACAGAGGTAAATCTGTTTGCTTAACTGTTCTGTTCTCCTTAGGTATTTATCAGAGAAGATAACGCACAAGACAACAGTATCAGTCAACTGCCAAACAAGATAGCTAAGAAATAAGAAAAAAGAAATGTTGAAAGGGGTAAGAAATCCTTAAAAGCAATCAGTGGCTGCATTTGGATACAACACTAAAATCTTAACTAACACTAAACATTCCAAAAAGAAGCCTGGGTGTGCGAACTGTTCATCCCTTCTCGCCCTTTGCCATGGCCATGAGACCAAAAGCATTAATTGAAGTTTAGTGTGTCATCCAAACTATAAACTGTGGTTAATTAGTTTAATCTTAATTATGGCTAGTGAAAAGAAGCCAGCTTCATAAACTATGGTTTGAAGTTGTCTAGTTAAGATTAATCATAGTGTCTCCAGGTAATCCAAAATGGAATCAAAAGCTTCCAAATTCCTCACTGCAACTATGTCAAAGGAGGGGAGGTGTATGACCTGGGGGAAGGCTAGATTCATTCCTCTAACACGAAACCAACGAGCACAATGAGTAGCATTTAAATATTACTTCACCTTCCTTTCCAATTTGCAAGGTGGATGGGTTTACTTTAAAAGTGTTCCTCCCGCTTTATGTTCACTGTTCAGAAGAAAATTTATTTGACAATTTAATGGATCCATTTTTTTTTACCATGCTGTATCACAGAATAACGGTGGGTGTTTGGCTTAAGCAGAATGAAAATGTGTGATGGTGGATTATATACTGGACTGTACCATGCATGCAGGAGAACTTGAGAAAGATTTTAGTTGTAAGCAACCAGGACAAAGCAACAATATTTTTTTACACTGGGGCGGGTGGGGGGGGGGGGGAATGGCACATTCTTAAGAGCCTGCCCCTTTCAGAATCCCTATTTGGCCAATGGAGTAGGTACCCAGTAGGACCAGTCATGTCCTAAGTATCCATCAAAATGCACAATTTCTCAGGAAAGGCTGAGAAATATTTCCTTTATCATGTTTGAATTCTACTTCCCTGGATTGGAAATATGCAAATAGCAAACCTACGTGTTGGGCCTGGCAAACCAAGCAGGGTCAAATCTGATTGGAGGATTACCTTCTCATCTGTCAGCTCTATCCCCTTATTCCTCAGAACAACGGTGAGGATGTGTTCTTATGAATGGTCATTGACCCTCAGACATTTGAGGGACCTTTGCATCTTCAAGTATTTTTGCTGATGCTCTGTAAGTTCATCTAGAGCAGGGTTATTTAGGAGTTATTCCTGTTCAATGCCACACGATTTCTCAATGTCAGGGAATAACATTGCAACATATGATCCAAGGTTGGACTAGCTCTCTTTGTGTGGTTTGTTAGGCTTTCAAGAATTTGCCCTTTCGATTGCCTGAGGGATCAGGAAACCTGATAGTATGTTCCTAGCAAAGGCTCCTTGCCTGTGTATCAGCTTAAACAGGATGTGCATGCCTCTTCCATCTTCTTGACAGACCAGGGTGTTTGGCATTTCAGCAGGGCCCCGGTCCAAACAGGGTAGCACTGCTCAGCCCCCCGCAAGATGATACTTCAATTTGAGTGATCCTTCTGCAAACCCTCACCCTTTCTCTGTCGGATTGTCACAGAGAGCTTCTTCTTTTCAAGGCCAAAGCCAGCAGGTGGATGGAGAGTAAGGGTAACTCTCCCTGTCTCCGCTCTCAGAATGCTGAAAGAGATAAGCTCACACAGATTCTAACATTCCAGATGCCAAACAAGCCCAAACCCTTTCAGACTATTTCTAATTAAATCTTAGCTATAAACTACAAAGCCCATTGCAGTGCCAAAACTATTCCCTGACACTGCCTTTAATTTTAATAGTTTGTAGAGCAATCCTATGGTCCCTGGAGAGCATGATACAATGTGAGGGAGCATACAAGGGACCATAGGAGGGCTCGTAATTTCAGAGAAAGTGCTCCGACCGTGGGAGATCGAACCCGAGGCCCCTTCCCCTCACAGCTAGCATGGAAAGAACTGAGCTGGCTGCCTCTCCAAGGTCGGAAAAGCAAACTTGGAGCCTCAGAAAAGGGGATGTTCTGGTGGGGAGGGGGGAGACTAGAGAGGGCAGGATTCAACCCCTCCCCCTCTGAAGCATCCTCACTAGGCTAAAAAGCCAGTCTTGTGAAAATACAGCAGTTTGGAGGATGGGGAGGTGAAAATCACGTCCGCCATTCTTCCTGCCCCCATCTGCTTCAACCCAGCAGGGCACAGCAAACTTGAAAGCCTTCATGTTTGGGTGCTTTCTAGATGTGAGTCCGCAATAAATGAGATTGTGCCCTTAGTGGAACATTGTCCCATAACACTCGATTGCTCGGTCATTCTGGCTACATGCTTTGGTCTAAAAGTAAAGGAACAATGGATTGTGGGGAACGTTTGCTAAAGGTTGTCCCTTCCAAGGATGGTGGCAGCGCTTAAATAAGATGGCGTATTTGTGTGGTGTCCCACATTGCAGGGCTGGGGGACGCATTCTTCAGAACACTTTTTCAACAATGAAATCCCAATATGCACAGGATTAAACTTTTTGTTATAACAAGGATATGTGATGTCCCATAGCCAATGAAATTTTACTGACTGACATTAGCAGTATTTATTTCTTCAAGCCATAGGAGCAACTTTTATTTTTGTGCCATTGGCCAGTGTCCACTGAATCTCTTTCAGTCTCACCAGAAAAGCTGGCTTGGATATAGGAATGGGATAGAATGGTCCTCTGGAAGGCATTCTAGCTTCTCCTTCCAATTATTTAGCTGCATTGATACCATTACAAAAATGATCACAATGCTACCACATTCAAATAACTGTTGTGGCAAAAATCAAAGATGCCAACATTTTTTTTAAAAAAAAATATGGCTCATTGGTTCCATGATCTATAATCCTATTGACTTAGGTGTAGCATACATGGAAAGATGACAACTATTTCTCTATTCCTTCTCCATGATGAAAGTGGCAGAGTGGAATATGGGGGTAGTGGGCTGATGACTTATATGTCCCAAAGGGTATGTTAGGTATAGCATATCCTTAGGAACTTAATTTATTCATGTTTTAAACAGAACATTTTTTCCTAAATGTTTCTTGATATTTACATTGCATATAATGCTTTTCCTGAATATTAGACTGAATATATTCTAATTTTCTTCTCCCTGAGGGAGAAACATTCATCATGATCAAGTGAGATACTGGAGATCCTAAAACGTGAAAGGTGTTATGTATATTCTTCAATTATGTGTCCCTATGCTCTTTACTCAAGTCAAACAGCTGCAGAAGTTTTTAGATGGGTAAAGCATAAAACAAAGTACAGCTGGGATAGCTCCCTTCTGTGAACTTCTCTTGCATTTTAATAACAATGGAGTGAAATCTGCTGACAGATGCAGAATTGCTAATGTGGTCCCATTAGAGATTGATGGGTGGGTGGGCTGCTGCTCTGTCAGTGATACCTTAAATGTAAAATATGCTACCTAAGTATCTAGAAGATGTGAGTAGCTAGAAACATAGACCTAATGCTTCAGATCCCATTAAGATGCTAGCAAATTGGTTGCATGCTGGTATTAAGGTTGAATGAATGTCAATTTGGGTTTCTCTTAGTTCTCACTTTTTCCATCTTAAGTTCATCCTAACATTTTTTTTCTGCATTAGGTTGCGTCTTTAAAAAGTACATGTATTTTGTGTGCATTTCCCCTATTACTCACATCTTTGTATGCAAATTTACCTAATATATGCATTTCACAAGCAGTTTTCCATAAAATACTGTTTTGCACATTTCCTACAGTTATTTATGCATGCTCCCTTAACATACACATTGTTGTATTCTTTTTTGTTGTTCTGAGAACTGCTTCACAAAATTCCGAGATCATATACTGACTTGGAAAATGCAAACTTGTCAAATTCTTATCAAAATGGGAAATGAAATTCTTGCCCTTTCCTAATTGACACCAACTATTTAGGTACTGTTTGGCTTGGCTATTGTTTGCTAATACAACAGAACCCGGGTAGGGCTGCTGATAAAATCACACACGCCAGTTACATCATGATGATTAAATCTAGGAAATTTCAACTTTTGCAGCTCTGCTCCAATTGGATTTCTAATCCTGGGGAGAAAGAGCATCTTGAAATGGGGGACAATCTCATCAGCTGTCTACTCTGGTTCTGTTGTATTGTCAAATGATAACCATGGCACCATGTAATTTAAGAAAAAAACATTAAAACATTTGTACGTATGATATAATTTTCTACCTCTACCCTGAAGAGCCTTTGTGTGAGTGGAAGCCAGTTCTGTTCATATATGGCGGCCCTCCAATTTCCAGTGCATTTCCCTTCTTGTTACAGGAGGCATGTTTGCCACAGGGTTGATGACTTTCATGTGTGGCTTTTCAGGTGATGCCAGGATTTGTATTGGTGGGGAGATGGGAAAGCTCTGGGTTGGTGGGAAAATTCCAGTGCATGAGCAGAGTCCTGCTCTTTCTTCTCTGCATCCAAGCCACTGCCATTAGATATAATACCACAGTAACAGGAAAACCATACACAGGAAAATGTTACTATTTATTATGATCAAGACATATCAGAAGTGCTTCTTTGGCCAACAATTGATCATCTGCATTATAGAACCCTGGCACTGTGACAACATGCAGCTAGCCTGAACAACCTGTCTCCACTGAGGCTCCATTATGCATTGATAGATGCTGATACTGCAGCCAATCTGACATCATATTAATGGGAATTGAAGCACTTAGTGATTCTGCATCACTGATAAGATAGATCTACAAAGTAGCAGACCTCCTACTTCCTAGCTCTCAAACCCCACATCACAGTAGACATTTATTGAAATGTGTGTCTTCCTCCAATATAAATCAGGTGATAGGGTCTCCCTTTAAGAGCAAAAAAGACTTGACTATGAAGGGTGCTAACCCTTCTCCCTGCCCAGTGCTTATCTCCCTGTAGCTTCTCCCTGTAGCACGCTTTTCTCCCAGCTGGATAAACTTCCAGTATCAGAGTTTGGCTGAGGGAAAAGTGAGCTCAAGGTACACATTATGAGGCAGTACGACATAGGCAGTGGAGAGTTTGGCACTCTTCATTTGTGCTCCCTTTTTCTTCTTAAAATTAGACCCTCTACCACAGGTGGCATCAGTGGCCCAGAGTGCCCATTACCAATTTCAGTTAGTACACCAACTACATCCGTTCCTGGATAGGGATAGCCTAGCCACAGCGATCCATGCACTGGTAACCTCACGATTAGACTACTGCAATGCACTCTATGTGGGGCTACCCATGTGCATGGTTTGGAAGCTGCAGTTAGTACAAAATGCAGCAGCCAACGTGCTCACGTAGACCCCTAGCTATGCTCAGAAAACACCTGTACTAAAAGAACTGCACCGGCTGCCTGTTAGCTATTGTGCCACGTACAAGATTATGTTATTATTCCCATAAAGCCCTAGACAACTTGGGACCAGGATACCTAGCAGGCCGCCTGCTCTTATACAGTATACACCCAGATGACATTTAAGATCTTCAGAGGAGGTCTTGCTCATCATTCCAAAACCAACAGAATGTCACCATGAAGAACATCGACAGTGGGCCTTCTCTGTAGCTGCACGCACAATCTGGAAAACCCTAGATCATGCAGTTCATGAGGCGGAAAATGTAGCATCCTTTAAATTTCTCCTGAAAACACATCTTTTCATAAAGGCTTTCCCTGGACTGTCACTACTGCTTGGTTTGTTTTGGTTTTATGTGGTATTTTTAACTTTTAAAATTTTGTATGTTTTGAACTCTTGTATTTTATGGTTTTAATTGTGAACTGGCAGAGAGCCTCGGCTATTAGGCAGTATAAAAATGTAATAAATAAATAATTATTTTTCTTTATATTTGAAGGTTTACACCATTATTCTGCTGTTAAGTATAGTTTACTTAGCAGAAATGAGAGTGCTTGGGCAAAAGAAGAAACACAAAGAAGCTCTTCTTTTACTTTGTAACTTGTGAAAAAACCCCAAATTAATGTTAGTTCTTCAATAAATATTGTTCTTTCACTCAACTTCTTTTTATGGCAAAGTGTTACTGCAGCATTTTTATGGCAAAGTGTGAATGCAGCATTTCTGAAAGGAAAAAAAACCGCAGGCAAATAAGAACCAAGTATTTTAACTGGCTTTAAAACAAATAGCATGATTTGAAAGCATTATTAATTTATTTTTAAATTGAGGTTGGCAATACTGAGGGCTCTTGGTCACCTTAAGAGCCTCAAAGTCTTAACTAGAAAGAGACAGCTTCACACATCACAATTTAACTGTCATTTGTCACACTTTCCTATCATATTAATGAAAATGTGCAAATTGGCTTTGTGACCTGCTGGCAAATGATAAATGTTCCATCCTGACTCAGAAGATGCATAGCCTGTCAAATGTTGTCAGTCACAACCAAGGAAATAAAGTTACAGTACCAACTTTGACATGTACTACGTTTCACCAGACTGAAAACAAGTATATAATACATTGCAAATATTCTTTTCCAGTTGTGACTCCTGCAATAGTTCAAAGGAACATAGGACAATGCTCCTATTCTCTGCCCTCTACTCTAATAGGGGCACTTCACACAATACATTTTAGGTGTACAGCTAAAAATATAAGTTTGGATCCAAAGTGTTCATGTCGTGAACAGAAGCACCTTCCATTCATGCAGTGAAAACTTTGAATCCAACCAATTCACAGGTGTCTCATACAGGTATGCTCATTAGAGAGCCCGGATTGGCTCTGCCTCCCTCTTCAGTATAAACAGTGGCAAACTCAGCTTTGTTGCTGCGCAATGTGTAAGACATCCTCCAAGGAGCTGGTCTTCAAATGAAAACATCACACCAGGGTATATCCATCTTAGCTATGTCTATCACAACAGGACATATTCATCTTTATTAATATGTCTTATTGCCTTTTTAAATGACCTTTTTGTAGCTAATTGTACTTAGTCAGGGAAAAAAAATATTACCATTTGTTTTGAATCTTCCATGAATTTCCTTGATATCTATCTTTTTCATTTGTTCTCTCTCATTCTTTATCTTTTACTGTCATTTATATGCATTTCTATGGTTCTGCCATATCCACTTGTAAGTGTATGTAAGAAATCATATATTCTCGTACTGAACCATGCATGATTAGCTATGCTATATCCTCCATAAGAAGAGGTGCCCTAGAATTCTTATCCTCTTCTCATGTGCGAGCTGATCATACTTATTGCCTTCACCTCAAGCTTGCATACTTCTAGGATCTCATTTTTTGAGTGTTTATTATTATTATTTTTATTAATTCCATTTGTATCCATTTGTATTACATTTTTCTGCAATAAAATGTAATCAAGGTGGAATACAATAACATGCATAATGAGATGTTCAAGACTGTAGATAGTATTCAAAGAAGTAGATTGGTTTATAGTCCCATTATATGCCAGTCAGTAACATGGCATGTGATATGATGCACACATGCCATGCTTTATAGCTTTATGTAACTCCTTTTCAGTACTGGAGCTGTCCCGTCCATACTTAAGTAAATGGGGAAAACACTGAGACAGGAGCTCTTGTGCCCATAAGGAATAGCTGGATATTTGATACATTCAATTATACACACACCATGAGACAACATTTTTCAAGGAGAAAATATAGCCTTATTTTCTTAGTTCATTTCAAAATGACTATTACATTCTTACATTGAAAAGCAATCTATTTCATGATTAAGGGAGTTATTCCACTACTTTCCTTCTTTAGGAATACTCTGCTTTAACAGTAAATAACAATTATGGCATTCCACTTATTAACTGGCATTTCAAACCTTTAATTTTTCATCTATTTTCATATTATTTATTTCAGCAAGCTACTTCCAAATCTGTTATATTTCTTTGGGAGGAAAAATAAAAAAAAATTCTCACCCCCACCCCCCCACCCCCAAGTAGTTGCAGGCGTCTGGAAGCAGCAAGGACAAAACACTGCAGTAGCTTCATCCTTAACTACTTTTCTTACAAATAATCACCATAAACTGCCACCTCATTTAGCATTTCACTTTTGAAGCTGGATATTTCATAATAATTTTCATTTTGAAGCCGAAGTGATACAGATATTAAAAGTCAATGTACTGTCCTGATTGAAGCACTCGGTAACTTGAGCAGCCTGATCTTACAATGTCGTTTCAAGCTGTTGCAGCTCACGCAACGGCTTGTGCTCCTGCAGACAAAACAGCATCATATGCTAGATGGGAGCAGAGGTACAGCACTCAGAAAAAAGGTGCTCTGCTCTTGGAATGCCTTAGCAATGCTTTATCTTTCCTGCAGCAGCACTTATTAGAGCCTCCCTTTATATTAGACAGCTGGATTGTGTTTTAGAAAGAATATAGATACAGCAGCATTAATTGGTTGCTGTATGCACACATCAGTATTTGCAGACTTTTGGTAACTTGGACACAGTTCCCTGCCCCCAATTCCTAGATTAAAAGTGGAGGCGTACTTAAGTCTTACATTCAAAAAGATACATATATTTTTTTCTCTATTGACTCCTGAACATTGGGCAGCTATATACCTTGAAACTAAGGGATAGCCATCTCATCCCAGAGCCTTCATGGATAGTGGCATGTTCTGCTCTGCATCTTACAGGAAAGGATAGATGGGGATGTGTACCAGCCGGACCCGTAGATGCAAGAACTATCTTGTCTCCTAGGGCCCTGGACTGAGGATGTGATAGAGTAGTTGGCAACACTTATCAGTTCCTCTGATAGCTTCTTCCTCCTGCTTATCCTTGTGGGAATGAACAATACTACCAATACTATCACAGCTACGGCTACAACATGTTTGACTATGAAATTCAAGGAAGCTCAAAACTTTTTAGGCAGAAGTGGTGTTCTCACATCCATCCTTTCGTTCAATAGGAGAGGACTAGAAATGGAAAGAAGAATTCAGCTGGTGAATAACTGGCTACGAAGATGTTGTCATCAGGAGACATTTGGTTTAATACAGATTCGGGACCATAGTTTACAAGTTTTGGATGAAGGGCTACTGATGGGAGATGGACTACACTTCACAAACAATGGGAAGAATGTGTTTGCCTGAAGAACAGTGAGGTCTTTAAACTGAATCCTGTGGGGGTCTGGGACATGGAGATGAATGCTCAGAGGTAAGGAGTACAGACAAGGCCACAAGTGTTGCAGTGGGAATTGGGAGAGTAGCTAAGGTGAGACCTGTTAAACCTCTTAATAAAAATTGGAGGGATGTCATTTATACCTTTTGATGCCTTTATACTAATGCTCAGAGAATGCATAATTAACAGGATGAGCTTGATCTCTTGATTCAAGAAAGTAAATATGACTTTGTAAGTATAACTGAGACTTGGTGCGATGAAACCCATGAGTGGAATACAGCAATTTAAGGATATAATTTCATTAAAAAGAATAAAGTCATAGAAAGGGGGAAGAGTTGCACTATATGTAAGAAATGTACACACCTGCACAGAAATCCAAGAAAATGAACATGGTGGCCCTGTTGAACGCATCTGGGTTAAAATAAATGTAGGAAGGAATAAAAGCAATACTGTAGTTAGAGTCTATGACTGGCTACCCAAGGAAAAGGTGTGGATGATGCTTTTGAAAGCAAACTGCAGATATGTCAGGGAAGCATGAAGTAGTTTTAATGGAGGACCGAGACATCTGTTGGAAGACAAACCTTGCCAAGCATGGTCTCTCCAGAAATTCCTGACTTGTCTTGCAGACAACCTCTTCTTTCAGAGGGTGGAACAAGGAACTAGGGGATTGGCCATCTTTGACTTGAGTGTGACCAATAGGGAAGAATTAATTAATGAGGTGAAAGTAGCAAGAACTTTGGGGGAGGTGGCCATACAATGCTTGCTTTCTTGATTTTAAGGAAACCTAATGCTGAGTGTAGTCAAACATTTAGGCTAGACTTCAGGAAAGCTGACTTTAATAAACTGATAGCAATAATTAGGCTTCCATGGCAGGAAAACCTAAAAGGAAGAGGAGTTAGGGGTTGGTGAAATTGCTGGCGCCTGCCTAGGTGGATGCTCACCCTTTGCCACTGCTGTCTGTCCCCTGTTCATTTGGCCGTGTGAACCTATTCTGAAGCTTGGCTGGCCGGTGAGCACTTGGAAGCCACCCACCCTGGCTGCCAAACTCATACTCTTCCCCCCACTGCATTAATGGCAGCCGCGGGGGGGGGGATTAACACAGGGGAGAGTGCATAATGTTGGCAGCCAGGACACTCATGCTGAGTGCACCTGACTGGATCCAGGGGGCAGGATGCTGGGGTGTTCGTCAGCCCCCCTGGACCCAGTGGGGTGCTCATGACAACCCTATAGGCAGATAGCCTAGAATCTAGGACACACAATGTAAAACAGATTTTTGCTTTGTTTTCCTTTTTAGTTTTATTTTCTTTAATTGAAATTTTGCAATTATTTTTAAAGGATTCAGAGAAATTTGAAGGAGTTCACAAAAGAGCAACAAAGATGTTCAGGGGATCTAGGTACTAAGACTGAGGACAGAATATGATAGGACTCTTCAAGTACATAAAGGCTTATCATAGAAAAGAGGCCCACTATCTGTTCTCTATCATTCAAGTAGGACACAAAATAACAGGTTTAAATTACAGGAAGGTACATTTCAGCTGAACATCAGGAAAAACATCCTAATGATCAGAGGACTCAACTGCTTAGGGAGGTGGTGAGCTCTCCATCATCAGAGGTATTCAGGCAGAGACTGGACAACCATTTATCAAGGATGCTTTAAACTGGATTCCCACATTGAGTAGGTGGTTGGACTTGATGACCAAAATGGAAAAGTTTATCTTCCATTCTCACTTAAATAGTCTGCTAAAGTCACCAACACTAGCTGTTGCTAATGATGAGGACACAGGTACATGAATGAACCTGTGTTGACAATGAACATCAAATATATAAGTGGCTCCATCTCTGCATTAGGGTACTTTACAGTCTGGTACTTTGGCTCAGTGCACGCACAGAAACACACACACACACACATCAAAAGCCTTTATTTTTCATTCTGCTCCATAACAAACATAAATCATGTATAATAAAAGCTCATGCTATCAAGACTCTCTGCCGTAAACAATGTGATAAATGCTTTTTTATGATAAACGTTTAATATGGAATGAAATGGTCAATTTCTCTAGAAACAGTCTGCCAATGTATCTTTCATATCATTGAAATAGGGAGACCTATCAAAACAAAATGAAACCAATGTATTGTAGAGAGGTAGGGGTGCTTTCCAGAGCAAAGAAATAGAGATTATTATTATCTCACACCTTCAGGTTTTTGTTGGTCTGGGAAGTGCCAGAGAAAATTGCCCAGAATTAAAAAGAACAAAACACCAGGTTTCTGTAGTAAGGGCAAAGAACAAAAATTAGGTGACAATAATAACAGAATTCCAGGCATGTAGCAAAATCAAGCAACTGAGTGACACTGTGAATAGCTTGTTCTAAGGCATGTATGAAATATTCTCAGTAGCAACATTGACATTTATTTTGACCTATTTTGCACAACATGTTAATCCACCATGAGTTAATTCATCTGTGGGGACTCTGTGCCATGAACCAGTCACCATTTTGCATATGAAAATTGTATGAAGGGCGTGCAATGCCTTGTTGTGTTATGTGAACCCAATAAAGATTGATTGTTGGCATGGTTAACAAACCACCCACAAACCATGGGCTGTTTTAAGGTTGTGGGTGGCTTGCTAACCATGCCAACAAACCACCATCACTGAGTTTGCATAAGACGACAAGCTGTGGCGCATCACAGCTACTGCTTGCACATGCAAATGGGCGGCTGGCATATGGCATCAAACCCCTGTGGGTGAATTAACCTATAATGGCTTGTCATTGCATGCAAACAGGCCAAAAGTCTTGTTAATTTGTAATCTCCACTGCAGTGATGATAGTTGATTATGAAAAGCAAGATTTGCTAGCTACCTTAGATGGAATTCTGTGCACTGCATAAATGCCACTGAAGTCAAGTAGGCAGGGTCAGCCTTTCTCAAGAATGCATTAATTTGATTTAATTAGGCTATGTAAGAGTAGCTAGTTGTTTGAGGATTTCCGCCTCAGTACTTGAACTTATAGATCTATGTTCTGGTGCCTTAGTACCTATGATCATAAGGTAACCCTGGACCAAGTTGCTGGGTTTTTCCCTCAGCCAGAGGCCCCTGAACAGTAGATGCACAACTTCTGTAATGTGTCCAGATAGTCCAGTGTTTTGTGCCTTATGATGTAAGTATTTTTACATGGACTTTTAGACTACATGGTGCTGACAAGTTCTATGCCGTTTTGATGTCTCTTTGGAGTCACAGAAGTTTACACTGGGCTTCCATTGATAGTGTATTTGTTTTAGAAGTCAATTTCTTGGTTATTTTGAATAAATCAAGTCTAGTCAGGAAACTAGCCTACTACCTCATGGCCCAAAATAAACAGTCTCACTTATAACTTATCATTATGCTAGTGGAAAATAAGTTATACATGAGACTGTTTATTTTGGGCCATGAGGTTTCACAGATTTTCAGCATGTAAGACATCTGAAGTTAAAATTCTGGGGAAACTCCTTACTGGTACTTCATTTATATATTATTTCTTCAACTTCTGTTTACAATAAATTCATAAAATGTAACCACTTCAAATGTAAGAAAGTAATATTTCTTTTAGATGTTTATGGACAACACTCAGAAGCTATCGTTCTGTTGTCTAAGGATATGTCCAGAATGTTGAGCAGCAGCCAGAGTTTTTTTTAGGGTCTTCTCTTGCTTACTCAGCCCTTCTTAAAATCACCCCAAAGTTTATCCCCATTCCTAGAACACTTCTGCCTGACATCTAGTTTTCTATGTAGATGAAAATTCTTGTGAGCAACATTCATTTATGTGAATCTTCACCTCCAGTCTGAAGTGGTATAGCCCAGAAAGAGGGCTAGCAGCTCAGGAAGTACTTAGCTGTAGGTGAATGGGAACTTAAATCACCTCTTAGTGCCCTTATGGGACTCATTTTGAATTTTAAACCTTGTGACTTCTTTCACATGTAGCTGACATTTGTGAACAACAAGCAACCTGCTATCAGGTGACTTAATTTAAGCATTAACAGCCTCTGGCAGGAAAACCAGGCAGACTGCATGCAGACATTCATGACAGACTTTCAAAACGTTGGTTTTATTTGTTAATCCTATAAATGAACAGACTTTTATAAAATATTTTGACAAATTGAGGTGGGAAATGCCAGGAAAAATGCAGCAAATGGTATGAGTCACAATTTACACAAATCCTTTCAAGCATCTGCTAGTCCCGGGCCATATGGATTAAGACAGCAAACAAGGGTACCTTTTCCAGTACAAAGTACTTCAAGAAATTTAAGCAATGGCATCAAATTGACTTTGCTTTTCTGTCTCTGTCCTGCTGATGTTCAGAAAACAAAAGGAGGGCTGTACTATGCAGAAGAAAACATGACAATAGGGCAAAGCCAATGCCAATTGATTTACTGAAATATAGTTTAAATATCTGCATTTTGAACATCTGCATTCTTCTTTTTGAATAACCGTGTACCAGTTATACCTAAATGTTGGGTGCAGAAAAAAAACAGATCTCTCCCAATCTGGTTTGCTCTTTCACCCTTCTTCTTCTTCTGCCAAAGTTCAATCAGCTTCAAAATCCAATTTTATAAACAAGCTGTTTGCCTCAAGGGGGATATTTAGATATTCAAATGTTCTCCTGCACTTCAAATTCATGAAGTTCAAAATCTTGAATCTAACATACTTACTTCCCCCCACCCACTTAAAAATATTATAGTTCAAAATGCTAGTGAAAAGTTTCTGTCGTGTGCATATTTGACTCTACACATTTCAAAAGCAAATTGAGTGTGGCCAAAACAATGTGTACAAAATTAGAAAGTGCAGCTACAGAGAACATGAAATTTGGCAATCAAAAGGAGGAACCATCAGACACAACACCTTAGCTTAGTTGTTCTGTTACATCTAAATGAATACAGGACGAATATGGATGCATACACTGAGGCCAGATCTACACCAAGCAGGATATAATACTTTTAAAGCAGTTTGAAAACAGTACATGGAATGTGTCATGGACCCCAACAGTTGTCAATGCTGTTATAAACTGTTAAAAAGCAGTAGTGTAGATCCTGCCTTTGATACAAAGATTTATGAATATGGACCTCTGTACTGTGCAGCATGAATTTGGCTGAATTCGGACGACACAATAAGCAACTGGGGGAGGGGAAACAATCGTCAGTTGTATTGACTATCATGTCGTCCGAATGCTGCCATAGTCAACTCAGCGCTGATCCTAATCCACACCACAGTTGATTATTTATTACCATGTTGTGTGGGGAGTACCCCCTAGATGAACAACTGTAAAGTTGATTATTACCCCACCACTGACTATCGTGTTGTCCGAATTCAGCCTTTGAATATAAAAATCTATGAGCCACTGCTACTACGGATGTGCACTGACCCCCTGGATCGGATCGGATAGCGGATCAGAATCGGACCTGGGGGGTCGGATCGGGGGTTGGGCGGATCGGATCGGATCGGATCCCGATCCGCAGTTCGGATGTCCGATCTGCGGATCGGACACCATTTTGAATGCTTTTTCCCATAGCCAAGTATTGTGTTACAAAAATGCCTATAACTTTTTCATTTTTAAAGATAAAAGGATGAAACATGGGCACTTTGTAGATGGGATAGGGGTAGTTGTCTGTGAGAAATTTCAGAAAGATTGGTGCATGCATTTTGTGGCAATTAATTTTTTAATAAATAACCAGGAATGCCTATACCTTTTTCATTTTTAAAGTGCCACACATGAAACTTTGCCACATTGTAGGAAGGACATTGGCACCTATGTGTATGAAATTTCAGAAACGTAGGTGCTTGCCTTGTGCCCAAATTTCATCCTTTTATCTTTAAAAATGAAAACGTTATAGGCGTTTTTGTAACACAATACTTGGCTATGGAAAAAAGCATTCAAAATGGCGTCCGATCCGCTGATTTTTTCCGATCCGGATCGGACCTCAGCGGATCGGATCAGAGGGTTGGTCGGATCGGATCAGATCGGATCGGATTTTTCTGATTTTGTGGTGGATCGGATTCGGATTGTGGATCGGATCCGATGCACACCCCTAACTGCTACTTTATAAAGTCTAAAATTTCTCTGAATTCTAATCAAAATAATATTTTGATATAAACTAGCCAATGTATAATATCTTGCTCTATATTAGAATTGTTAAATTGGGTCCATCTACTAATTTCTGAATTCTGTTTACTAGTTCAGTTCAACAACATTAGCACATCTAAAGTATTTATTAGTGATTCCCCTGAATAATGTTCACTAACACAAAAAGATTAATGTTTTGTTCGACAAACACTTCCCCCTACCCCTTTTCAATAAAGGCTATAATAAATATTTAAAAATAGCCAAGACATCAACCAATAGTTCTTTAATTTCGACTCTTCAGGAATCTTTTATTTAAAAGTATCCCTTCGAGACAGATAAAGTAAAAGAAACAAATGCAATGACATACTTGCCAACAATTTACAGGATTTTTTAAATTACCATATGGATCAACAAAAATAATTCCATAAGGTATCTTTAACTATTGATGTAATAGACATAGTATTTAGCATAGTCACAGCTAAATCCCATAGACATTACTGTGATTTAAATTAGACACAACTGTCCAATCCCATTATTTTCAACTGAAGTTTGGCTTACAGTTTCTCTGTTCATTAAGAGGCTCAGTCATGACTTTCTTGTTCAGCGTGATCAGTAAAAAACACATTCCACCATGTTAAAGGGGTAATTGGGGGGGGTGATCATTCTAACATTCATAAAATTGAAAATGTTTTGCCAATCTTCCTGAAATTTACATGTGCCAGAAAGAAATGTCGGTTTTACATCACCTGAAAATTTCAAGAAGATTGGTGAAAGATTGAAGGAAGGAGGGCAGTTTAAAGTCGAAAAGGGGGGAATCCTCTCAGGCTCACTTTGGTATTTGAGACTGGGCTGGTGATAGTTTTTGTTGAGGTCCCCTTACGAATTGAGAGGTTAAATGACTAAAATTCCAACGATGACCTCTTCCTTTTACCTTAGAGTTGATAGAATAGGTGTTATTTTCTTAAAATTCCCTTTAGTTTGTTTTAAATTTGATTTA
The DNA here is from genome assembly GCA_029215795.1 of Anniella stebbinsi. Taxonomy (NCBI): domain Eukaryota; kingdom Metazoa; phylum Chordata; class Lepidosauria; order Squamata; family Anniellidae; genus Anniella; species Anniella stebbinsi. Next base: position 236,185,147 of record JARDYH010000001.1, on the reverse strand, counting down.
TAAGCTCCTATATGAAAGAATGGAGCTCCCTCTAAGGAACGCTTGTGGAGTAGCGTCTCTCTCTCTCTCTCTCTCTCTCTCTCTCTCTCCCAGCATTCCTGACCATGGCACATACTGACTTGCAATGATGGGAGTTGTAGTCCAACACCTTTGGAGGGCACCAGGTTGGGGAAGGGTTGCTCTAAACAAAAAAAGAGAAGTAGGTGGCCCTAAGTTGTTTGTCATGAGTTTTCCACAACCCCACAGTCACCTCTGCTTATCTTATTCTCCATCCTGTCCTCATGGTTTATCTGCTTTGGGAGAATGAGAATTTCACTTGCACTTTCTGCCTCCTTTGAGAGGATGTGGCGTTAAGGCTTGTGAGCCTTAACTCCCAATTTCCCTGCTTTTGGGTGCTTGGTTGGAAACTGTAGAGCCTTTTGTAAAGCGTAGGTTTTTTGTTTAATGAATTAATTCTTAGTCTATCTTTTTAATAATCCTGCACATTTCCAATAGTACATACTTTCCCTGGATAATTTCTTTACCATCTCCACTAAATACACATTGCGTAAGCCACTATAAATGAATACAAAATGATTCACTGTTATTTTGATGCCTTTATTTTGGCAACTCTCTTCCGTGTATATAGTGCTAACTGCTATCTGGTAGAATAAATACAATGAAGAATAAAATAAAAGTAATCACAACCAAATATCTGTCTCTCCTATGGCATATGCCTTGTGGAGCTGAATGAAGCATTTGACATGCAAGGGCATGTGTGAGTAACATTAGTATAATAATTGCTGGAGTCATATAATTGTGGGAAATTCTGATCAAGGTGCATCAAGAAATGCAATTCTTCCATTATTCCCCTTTTATTTCCCCATCTGACATTTACAAATTCTATGCAAGACAGTATTCCTGTAATGATGGAACATTTTTTTTTCTTCTGTCCTGAGGAGCATATGAAAATAAGCAAAAGTAGAATGGGCAGATAGCAGATGGTATAAAATGCAAAGTAGTGAGATACCAAAATGATGGTCATGGAAATGCTAGAAGAGGATAGAATCCAGTAAAGTAGGCCAAGTGAAGGATAATATGTAGATTAATCCTAGTGTATCCTGTGCTTTCATTCATTAAAAGCTCTTCCACGTAGGGAACAGCATAAAACACAATAATCATGAGCTGTGTGGTGATCACGCACGTCTGTATTGCTGCATGCATATATATACACACACACACACACACACACACACACGTGTGTGTGTGTGTGTGTGGCATCAACACATATAATAATCTACATGTGGTTTACCTTCTATTTACTACATTGACCTTCCCTTGCCTGGTGCCCTCCAGACTGCAAATCGCATCACTGCCAACTCTCAAGCCTTAACACCACATTCTCCCTAAGGAGGCAGAAAGTGCAAGTGAAATTCCTCATTTTCCCAAGCAGATAAATCATGTGGACAGGATGAGAATGATATACAGAGGTGACTATGATATAGAGGTGACAGCTCCTATCAACACAGGCAAATGTTCACCTGCCTCATCCAAAATATCTCATACAGAGATGGGACTACCACTTTTCCCAACTGAATTTCTGCCTGCATTTTCTGAAGGCATGGAAATGGTCCCCTCTCCACTTTTATAATTTGGCAGGGTTCAATGCTCAAACTGTATTATTGCGCTAACCACAGTATCTTATTCCTTTCAGTAGAACTCAAGGAGTCCTCCCAATTCTATCTACACAGGCATATTTCACCTGCCATAACCCAATCATCTCCTACAGAGATGGGACTACCATCTTTCCCTCTTGAATTTTCACCTGCCTTTCCTCAAGAAAACTGGTGGTTTTCTCCCTCCTTTTTTAGCTCCACAGGATTCAAAGCTTACACAAAATTGTTGCTCTAACCACTGTACACATTACTTGCTTCAGGAGAACTCTAGGAGTCCCCAACTCCTATTGATGCAGGCAGATGTTCACCTACCTCATCCCGAAACCTCAAACAGAGATGAGACTACCGTCTTTCTCTCAGATCCTACCAAGTTCTCTTTGGTGGGCTGTTTGAAAGGCTGTTGCTGGGCAGGGATTGAATGTGGTTAAAAACTGCCGTGTGAGGAGAGTCCTCCTTATTTGAAAGTTTCCCAGCAGAATCAGGCCCCTTTCCTTCATACCACCCCAGCTTTCCCAGAAGATTCAGTCCCCCTACCAATCCACTGAACAGTGTCATCTTCTCCTTCTGCTTCTCAGGCACTACTGATATGAGGCAAATGGAAATGAGCATGCCCAGACTTATGGTTAGTCCCACTGACTCACATTGAATGTAAAAAGCTTATTTTAAAGACTTAACGGGGGGGGACACTTTCCCACCAATTCCAATACAAGAAGCACAAGAAGCGCTTGTTGTTTCAGGTGGAGGGGAACCTGGTCTCTTCAGGAATTTTGACGACAAAATGGTTGCTAATTTTTTTCAAAGTCACTTTCAGCAGAGAGGTGTTTTGTTTTTGTTTTGTTTGCTTTTTGTCTTTAAACCTCTCTTTCTTCCTTAATATTTCAGCAATTTTCCTGAAATTGTCAGAGTATGTAACATCAACACTTCCTTCTTGCTCCTGAAAATTTCAGAAAGAGTGGTTGAACTTTTTCTATTTTATAAAGGTTAAAACAACCCCACCCCCTAATTATCATTTTACATGGTAGACCCCTTAAAAAAACGATGAAAGTAATTACTAAATTACCTTAGTAATATATACTAAAGGGTAACATTTAAGTGGCTAAATGATGCTTTTCCCAGTTTTTCTCATTGCTTCTTCTTCTTCTTCTTCTTCTTCTTCTTCTTCTTATTTATTACATTTATATACCGCCGTATAGCCGAAGCTCTCTGGGCGGTTTACAAAAATTAAAAGATTGAACATTAAAAAGTCAATATACAAAATTTAAAATCATAAAACATAAAACATCTGATATTTAAAACATTTTAAACATTTAAACCTGGCCACAAAGTCAGTTAAAACCTCAACTTAAGCTGTTAAAATGCCTGGGAGAAAAGAAAAGTTTTGACTTGGCGCCAAAAAGATAACAGTGTTGGCGCCAGGCAGGCCTCATCGGGGAGATCATTCCATAATTGGGAGGCCACCACAGAGAAGGCCCTCTCCCTTGTTGCCGTCCTCCGAGCTTCCCTTGGAGTTAGCACCCGGAGGAGGACCTTTGATTCTAAGCATAGTATATGGGTAGGTTCATGTCGGGAAAGGCGTTCCATCAGGTACTGTGGTCCCAAACCGTGTAAGGCTTTATAAGTTAAAACCAGCACCTTGAATTGGGCTCGGAAATGTATAGGCAGCCAGTGCAAGCGGGCCAGAGTAGGTCTTATATGCTCGAACCTTCTGGTTCCTGTTATCACTCTGGCCGCTGCATTTTGCACAAGCTGTAGCTTCTGAACCATCTTCAAAGGCAGCCCCACGTAGAGTGCATTGCAGTAATCCAATTTAGAGATTACCAGAGCATAGACAACTGAAGCCAGGTTATCCCTGTCCAGATAGGGACGTAGCTGGGCCACCAACCAAAGTTGGTAGAAGGCACTCCGTGCCACTGAGGCCACCTGAGCCTCAAGAGACAGAGATGGTTCTAGGAGAACCCCCAAGCTGCAAACCCACTCCTTCAAGGGGAGTGCAACCCCATCCTTAACAGGTTGAAGACCCTCCATCCAGTCAGCAGAACCACCCACTAACAGCGTCTCAGTCTTGTCTGGATTGAGTTTCAGTTTATTAGCTCTCATCCAGTCCATTGTTGCAGCCAGGCACTGGTTCAGCACATCCACAGCCTCACCTGATGAAGATGAAAAGGAGAAATAGAGCTGCATGTCATCAGCGTACAGATGACAACGCACTCCAAAACTCTGGATGACTGCACTCAACGGTTTCATGTAGATGTTGAACAGCATGGGGAACAAGACTGACCCCTGCAGAACCCCATACTGGAAAATCCACAGGGCTGAGCAATGTTCCCCAAGCACCACCTTCTGGAGCCGACCCGCCAAATAGGAGCGGGACCACTGCAATGCAGTGCCTCCCACTCCCAACTCAGCCAGTTGTGCCAGAAGGATACCATGGTCGATGGTATCAAAAGCCACTGAGAGATCAAGGAGAATCAACAGAGTCACACTCCCCTTGCCCTTCTCCCAACATAGGTCATCATACAGGGTGACCAAGGCTGTTTCCATGCCAAAATGTGGTTTCCAAGTACCCCTATGTGTCTCTTTTCCAATCTCTCCACAAAGCCTTTTATTCTGTGTTGTCTTTGGTTTAAGTACTTAACCTTCACCTGCAACTGAAATGAAACCAATGTATATGTAACTGTATTTGTCGCTTCCCGCTGACTTAGATGAGCCTATCTACACTACTGCTTTAAAACGGTTTATATCAGTTTTAAACCGGTTAATAACCATTATTAACTGGTTTAAAACTGTTATAAACTGTTTTAAAGCAGTAGTGTAGATAGGCTCTTTAAGGCCCTTCTTTTACTTTTCTTTACTTTGCAAAATAGCACATAAAATGAGGGCACTACGTCAATTTGATGAAATAATAATTCATACTGTAATATATGAAACTGCACTTAGTAAGATCCAGAAACTGATAATTCCTTCACTAAAAAAGAAACAAACAAACAAACAAACAAACCAGAGAAGACATAATAGTTGCTTCAAATAATTTCCTTTCCAGGAAAAATTTCAGGTGAAAGCTATATGAACGGGTGAGAAATAGGTCTTTGGTGGACCTATGTTGTCTAATGGTCTTCGAGAAAGACTGGAACTCTCTCCCATGGTCTCAAGTTGCTATTGTTTTCTCAAAGGGCCTGTTAGTGTAGGAATTAAATACATGTAACAGATTAATATAATGTTTGACTAAGCAGAGGGTTTATTTGGTACAAATGTGGTTACATTCATGTCATGTTAGTATGAGCCCTGCATGACAGAACTTTCTCCCTCTCTTCTTCCTCCTGCGGCCCTCTGTGCCACCTGAAAGTCTGTTCTCGAGGATTTCCCAGCCCTTTGGTGCAGATTTATGAGGGCACACAGGGGGCTGCAGGAGGGAGGGAAAATCACCCCTTTCCCAATTCTGCTGATGGAGCTTCCATCAGCAAAAAGACACCATTGGATACAACCTCTTGTAATCTAATACAGAATGGCAGTTCAGTACACTGCATACAGTGATGAAAACCATCACTGTTATTCTTAGCCATTTGCTCAGGTTACTGTGTTTTGCTGAACTAATAGAGGAAATATTGAGTGTAGGTGATTTTAAAAAGAAATAACCAGATTCTATAAAGTTACTATTTTTCCCATTCAAAATATAACTCTTCAAAAACATCGAGAAATTTAACTTTTATAATTTTCTATAATATAACAAAAATAGTAATGGCACTTGAAGTTAGGAACAAAGCAAGCCTTCTTGTTTCACTTTAATCCGGCCATGAAGTGAAATACGAAATTCAGCGTTTGGCAGGTCATTTACTAGAAAAATAAGACTGTTGAAAAGAAAGCAGGTAGCACAGTTGTCTGCTGGGGAAAATCGATGATCAAAAAAAGTCATTGAGTTTTTCCTACTCGTCTCCTTGGCAATTATTAGAGTAATATGTAGGGATGGGGAAGAAAGCGGTTTGGCTTTAAAGCAAACGAAGCTAATTCACACTTCCCAAATGAATATGAAAACTGAAATGCAACTATCGTTCCATTTTTTAACTTCTCCAAATTTTCTGATGCAGTTCCCCAATCAAAAATGTATGCAAAAATGCATACAAAAATGCATATACTAGGGGAAATTGTGCAGAAAAATGCATACATTTGAAAAGAATGTATATAAAAATGTAAGCATTTAAAAATGTTTTTCTTACAGTGCATGTATGTATTTGTTACAATGTATGCATTTTTTTCTCCCTGGCTTATTATACTAGAACCTGGGCTCATGCAATGAAGCTGACTGGCAAGATATTGAGACAGAAAAAAGTAACGTATTCATTGAGTGCATAGCTAAAGATGGGATTTGCTACCATAAGATGTGGTGATAGCCACCAATTCCGAGGAGGAGGAGGAAGTTAAGGAGGAGATGGCTATAAAAGTCTCTAAGTCATGGTGGCTATACAATACCTCCAGGCTTAGAGGCAATATGCCTCTTCAAGCCCTGTTTGTAGGCTTCCCGCAGGCATCTTGTTGGCCACTATGTAAAACATGTTATGCCCTTGGACTGACTCTGATCCAGCAGGATAAGGCATTACAGGAGCTCAATGTGGCTGAAAAGGAGTATGGGATTGCGCAGGATGGAGGAGTGGCACTCTAATGTGCAGTGTGAAGAAGGAATATGTAGAAGCTCAAGAGCATCCAGCAACTAAAAATAACCTGCAGTTTTACACTAATCAGCCAGAAATGGAGAAAGAAGCAGTAGTAGCAAGCAACACAGCCAGTAGGAGAAGCATGATTGAAGCCAGCATTTAATGCTCTATCTAAAAATTCAGGAAGGTGGATTTGGAATGGGTCTAAACCCTTGCTCTAAGTTAACTTTATATCATACTTAGGGTGACCAGATTTTGGAACCCAAAATCCCGGTCCCCCCCCCGCCAACAAACCCCCCACCAAGCCACCCCCCCAAACAAACCCCCCAAGCCACCCACCCACCCAAAACAACCCCCCCACCAAGCCACCCACCCACCCAAAACAACCCCCCCCACCAAGCCACACACCCCCAAAAAACATCAGCCCGGACCTACCGGGGCAGGTTCTCTTCTGCTGCCTCCGCCACGCCGCCGCCACCGCCGCCGGGTCCCCCGCTGGCTCGTAAGGCCAGCGGCCGTGCGGAAGAGGCAGGGGAGGGCCGGATCCGGAAGTGACGTAATCGGCCCTCCCCCGCCTCTTCTGCGCGGCTGCTGGCCTTAAGAGCCAGCGGCGCGGCGGCGGCGGCGGCGGCGCGGCGGCGGACCTGGCCGCCCCAGCAGGTAAGTGCCCCGCGCCCTGCGCTCCTTACCCGCTTCCCTCCGGTGCTCGAATCTACTGAGAAACAGGCTTCATGGCCTGTCTCTCAGTATCGCACCAGGTGATGACGTCATCACCCTGCGCGCTACTGAGGGACAGGCCGTGAAGCCTGTTTCTCAGTAGACTCGAGCACTGGAGGGAAGCGGACACCCCTGCGGGTAAGGAGCGTGAGGCGCGAGGGAGGGCACTTACCTGCTGGGGCGGCCGCTTCCCGGGCTCCTCCGCTGCCACCGCCGCCGGGTCTACCGCCGCTCCTTGCTTGCTGCCACCACCGCGTGACCCCCCGCCACCCCGGTTTGCCCCCTCGCCCCCCGGTTGGGCCAGTTCGCCCCTGGATTCCTGGTTAGGACCGGGAAACCCCGAGCCACCTGGACAGCCTAATCATACTTATTTCTCAATCGGGATAATGTTCAGAATGTTGTGAGTAATAGAGGTCCTGTCTTGTGCTACTTGCTGAAACTCAGAAAGTCGGTCACGTGTTAAGAGGAGTAAATTTTAGGTATTGCATCAGGGGTATTTTTCCTAGGTTTTAAAATTGTTCCCAGATCTCCATAATACTGATAGAATTTTCAAAAACTACAGCAGCAACCTATGTAAATCCTCAACCTCAATATCAAACTCACTCTGAATTGAGCCGTTTATGAGTTTTCCCAATATATATAACAACCGTCCTACTTCCCCTACCGTTTTCACACACATCCTTGGTCTTCTTGTTTCCTGCTGAAACCAATCTCAGTCAGAGAGGCTATTTTCTCGTTATCAGTTTTTGATCAGAGGCAGAAAGTACTTATAATCTCCCAAGGAAAATGCTCACAACCGATTTCCTGGCACATTTTGGAGACCCAAGAGATTTTGATAGTTGAGATAAAGTTTTAATAAGAATAAACATAGTTGGGTGCCTATCTGAAAAGAGCTGGATGGACATCAGGACCTTTTGATACTTACCTATTTCTTGTGATGAAGGGAAAATAAATAAAATGCTGCAGTTTCCATTGTTTGTTTGTAACATTGCACACTAGGAAGTCTTAACAGCACTATAGAATTCATTGTGATCCAAGTTCTCTTCTAAATTTGCAAGTATACTTTCTGCCAAGCCAAACAAGCATTTCTCTGTATTTTATGATTTCTAAATAAATCATTAGGTGAGCCAACCAATATCCTTGTGATCTTTTTGCCCCTCACACTTTTCCTTCTATGACCAGATAGTGAATTTTACTGATAGGTTATAGCAGGCATTAGGAAGAAGGCTGACTGCGGGACATACTGCTGAGTTCGTCTCTGTAGATGTGAAGCTGGATGTGACCTGACAGTAACTGTCATAAACCTGTCTTGCAAGGGAAAAAATGCCACAATATGTCTCAGAAGGCTATTCCATAGCTGAATCTACAGCGAAGGGGCCTAACAGAGTATTACAGCATAGGCTTTCCATGCAGAAAGTCTGAGGTTCAATTCCTACCATCTTCTGGTAGGACTGGGCTGTCTGAAACCCACAGCCAGTCAGTGATTTTCATTGCTCAGGATCTCTTCCTAACAGTTAGCTACAGCTTAACAGTGAGAAGCTACAGTGGGCTACACCATTAATATCTCTATAGAAATTCAAACAGATTCAGCAATATAATGGCACAAAGAGGAAGACGGAAGATGGGGAGTGTGAGCTGCCACTGCCACTTCTCCTAAGGAAGAGACTGGATTGGATGACAAGGCCCCCATCTTCGCGAGCACAGGAGAAGCGTGCATTGTTGTTATTCTCCATAGTATGATGAAATCGACTCTGCATTGTCAGTGTTACATCGCAGAGCCAGACATCCCTAAAACTCGGCTTTTCAGTGCTGGAAGTAGAACCAACATCATCAATGAGAGAGGCTTGTTACCTGCTTCTCCCCAGGCTCCCACTGCTGCTACAGTTTTATGAACGGGAATGTGGAGCAACTAACCCATAATGCTGGCTCCTCAAGAGAGCACTCCACTGGCACAAATAAGCCCCACTCCAAAAATAATTGCACCAGCCCCAGTTTCAGAGTTAACGCTACATCAGAGAATTAAATTAACGCCACTCCCAACTCTGGAAATGTGCAGTTTGGTTCTCTGATGTGGAGCTTACACCACATCAGAGAATCAAATTAATGCAGCAATAAGGTCTCTCAACAGGAATGCTAGGAAAAGGAGTGAATGGGGGAAGGGGCATCTCACATCACAGCCAGGCCACAAGATTCACGCCCAGGTTTTAATGCGGATGCACATGGGCATATTGCAGAGCAAGTGCCTGGGAGCCGCTTTAACTAAAAAGAACGGAATAAAGGGATGCTCTGATACTGAGGCTTTTCCAGGCAGAAGCAGCTGATTGGGAGTGTGCTGGCCACTATGTCATGTTCTGTAATGACCTCACAATGCACCCAAGCTGCAGGGAAAACCCCATGAAGACAGACCCTCAAAGAATACCTTACAGCTGCATGAAGCTATAAAGTTTGATTGTTTTCCTTTTCCTTGGGGAAAAAAATAACTCCAATGCTTCAACAGTTCCAGAAAGATAGCGGGTCTTAAGATTTCTCCCAACTCTTGGGCTCCAATCTGGGATGTTATATATTGCACAAATCCCATTGAAGTCAATAGGTGTAGGATTGCAGCCTTCTATATTTAAGATAAAAATTTATAAGCATATTTTTATTAGAAGAACTCGTATGTATTATCTAGTTTTATCTTTGCAACAAATTTGAAGTAGTAAATATAGTGATTTGTCCAAGAAGAATTCATGGCTAAACTGGGATTTGAATCCAATTCTCATCTGCAATCTATCCATGACAGAACATCCCCTTCTGTATCTTTTGGCTTTCTCAAAAAGCCATGTATTTGTTCACTTTCACCATGGGCCAGTTTGAATGTGCCATACAGACAGTAACCTTCAGTAATTGCACTTGGTCTCCTGAGCTGTTTTGCAAGTATAATCACCTAATTTAATTCCTTAATTAGAGATGTGGAGTGTAAAGTGGTCACTATTTCTGAAATATTAACACTATTTTAGTTTATAATGAAATGCAGAATACCTTCTCCCTTAGATGGAGAGTAGGTGATCTTGGAAGAAATAGAAGGAGGTGTCAAATTGTTTTACAGAGTGATAATGCAACTTCAGGTATGTCTCTGATATATTATGAATGAAAACTTAGATTTCAATAACCATTCTTGGTCTTGACCATAACACATTAAGAGTTCTAAGACGTGTATGCTCAATAGCCTTGCCCACTGAGTTTATAGAACAAATTTATAGGCGAATTATGTATTTGTAATCAATAAAAATACATAGTATGCCTATAAGATTATTACGAAACTGCTTTAAAAGGAGTTTATTGCTACGCCACTATAAAATATATATTTTATTTTGAAAGTTATTCAATCCCACTTTTGTGCTGGAATGCAACTATCAATAAGAATCTAGTTCTATGAAAAACAAAGAAAATGATTAGCATCATCTGTTAAAACAGAGGAAACAAAGCATGGTTTAAATATGATTACTTGCCTAGGAACAGCCTTGCTAAAAATATTCAAGGCTGTTATTGCCTCTTTAAAAATAAAACAATAACAACATTGGTTAGGTGAGGATGCAATCGACCTTCTGATTGTTACTGGCATCTCTCCTGCTGTATTCTGGCACTAATTTTAGGAAGCACATGTTGAACTTTACATCTAACGTAGACAGATTGCTGAGATCTGAGTTTTGCTGGTTTCACTCTGCCAGAGTGCTCAGTATCAACAACCCCAATATGTCTATAAGGTCACAGGATAAAGGAGAATTTTGAGGTTAAGTAACCCTTATTAATATTCTACACCCTAAGGCTGGGCATGCCCACGGACTTTGTAGAATAAACTGACACAAGTTTATAGGCTGCAAACGATCATGTCATGTCTATAGCCCTTTGCGGAAAAAAATAGCTAGAGAATATAATATCCCTTGGAACAAAGTACATTAACACATACCCTTCTCAGCATTCCAGCAGCCATGGTTTAAACTTTATTTGCCATCTGGCTAATCCATGGCAGATAACGGCCAACTAATTCTGCTGGAAAGACGATGAAAATATATCCATAGTGTTGTCTAACAAAACTTTATGATGCTTATAATGATGGTGTGAGCAACAGGTTTAACGATATTAAAAGAGATTTCTATCAGTACTAAGTAAGATAGAAGTATTTTTGTCTATTTTATGTAATTATTTATTTATTTATTGCATTTCTATACTGCCTAATAGCCCAATACTGCCCATTTCTATTGCCCATTTCTATACTGCCCAATAGCCCAATACATTAAAACCAAACAACAGTATAAAAACATAATATAAAAGTACAATATAAAAGCACAACCAGGATAAAACCGAGCAGCAATGCAGAGATTTATATAGATTTAAAATACAGATTTAAAACAGCTTTTAAAGACTAAGATGATACTGTCAAAATAGTGGGAAAACAAAAAGGTATTCATTTGGAGTCAAAAAGAGTATAAAATAGGTGCCAGGTGAAACTCTCTAGGGAGCTCATTTCATAGCCGGGGTGCCACAGCAGAGAAGGCCCTCCTCTAGTCATGAGAATGCACAGTGCACACAAAACACAACACACAAAGCTAAGATAAGTTAAGCTGGAACATCCTGCTTGAACCACATTTTCCAATATGAAACAAATATTTGCATATTGAACACAAATTCAGTTTTAGGCCCAATCTGCACAACCACCCAGAGGGACAGCCCCAGCAGAGTTTGCTTGCAGGAGCAGAACCAAAAAGCTCTAAGGATTCTCATGATTCAGACCAATGAATCAATATTATCTACCTTGACTGGAAGCAGTCCTTCAAGAACTTCCCAGCTTTGCACAGAGATGTCAGGGATTGAACCTGGGGCATTCTGCTTGCAAAATGTGTACTATACCACTAAGCTAAAGCCTTTCCCTATTGTTACGAGGTCTATGGTTTTCATGAGCGCATCCCAGTATCATACAGCACAATATTCTGTAATTGCAATCTTATTTATGGAATAATAATTCTGAATTTGAGTTTCATTTTTTTTCCTTGCCAAAGATTGCTTCCACCCATTAAAAGACTGTTATTCTCTTAGACTGCAACCCTATGCACATTGACCTGGGAATAAGATCCCAATACTTTTGAGTTGGCATATATAAGGCTTCCAGTTTGTTAAGAGCACAATCCCATGGGGATGCATCTTAGCAGACAGCAGGCTCAGGGACTGGAGCCCTCTGTCTATCCTATGCACTCCTAGCAGGAGTCAGGCAGGTTAGGAGGATGGAGGCAAAAAAAAAAAAAAGCTTCCCATTCCTCCTTTTCTTTACAGTTTCAGTTCGATGAACCTCTTGGCTTGTGTAGCTGACCCATTGTGATGTGGGCATGATGGCAGATGGAAAGGCTTTAAGATCCTGATGATCCTGGCCTCTCCTCCTCCTTCCCCTCCCCTCCCGATCATCATCCCAACCCCTTTCCCTCTTCCCAATCTCTTCTGACATCACTGTTGCAACTTCAGATGAGAAGACACTGTGCTGGTTTTCATGGTGGCTGCAAGTAGGTGGGGTGGGTGAGCAGTTCAATCTCGGATTCTCCCTCTCAATGTCATAGCAGCCTCATGGAGGGAGATCCATCATATCCTATGATTCCTTGAACACTCTCCCAGGGACCATGGGATTGCTATGCCCAACTATTTATTTGTGCATTAAAACAAAAAGATCTTACTCATTAACCTCAGTCATGAATTACTGCTCTGCCCCCCTCCAAAAGTTAATATGCAGATGGTTTGTAGAATGTCTGAGAAAAAAGATGATCTCATTTTAAATGGAATGTGCACTCAGTACAATTTTCAAAGCATCATCTCCCCGTACTGCCTTTCTACCCCAGTATTGGTTATGAATGTACTTGTCTGAATTCTACAGATATTTAAATTTTGGACTTTTTCACTTGTGATAAATAACAGCTCCATATATGTATGTGGTCTCGCTTCCCCCCTGCAATATCCCATATAATTCTTACTTATAATGTGGCATTTTCCACAGCAATCTTGATTGTTCCACTGATAGAACCATCAGCACATTTAAACTCAAGATGTGCCATGTAAATATAAAGAATAAAACTAGTTATATATATATGCCTGTGATGAAATGGAAAATGTCAGTGTGCAATTATTTTTTCAAAATGCACATAATTAATATGTTGGTGTTTTAAAGGAGCTTTCCTGGTTGTATGTTTCTTCCTTTATTCTTTCTTCCTCTTACTGTATCCTGTCACATTTCCCCTACTTCTACAAGATGAAATATAACAAGGATGTTATGCTCATATCCTAGGCACAATTCCCCCCTCCACTCAGAGCTTCTGTCTCTCCTGTTTTGCATTTGTGCAAAATACTGCTGGTAATTTTGTATATTTCCTTATGTATTCCATCCACGAACAAGCCATCAAAGAGACAAAGGTGAATGTTCTGCCATATCTGAAGAGCTATAAACATGTGTATGTATTCAGAATTTAAAGATTCGGTTGAGGACTTTATACCCTTGGGAAAGACACCATATCCAATTCATTATCTCCCCTCTGACAATAGTATTATTAGGGATGTAGTAATACCAGTGTGCCATACCGCTCATGTCTACCATTAAGTAAATGTTAAAGTCCATCCTTATTAAGGAAATTGTTCTGTTTAAAAACAGTCTTCTGAAAATGAATCTGTCTTTCATTCACCATGACAAAATCCAGATAACAATGAAAAATGCTATTAAAAATGATGACTGTGTTTAAAATGACATTAGATTGCCAACCCTTGTGGTAACCCACTTACAGAGCAAAAGCCAGAATATGGCTTAGTTGTAGTCTAATGAAATGCCCATCATTACTTTTGGAGGCAAACTAGCCCATCCCTTTAACAGGTGGATATTTTGTTAGTCATGATCCTGTCAGGCTGGAACTAGACGTTATGACGAATTCTCTACTTGCCTGTTCATAATGTGTATAAAAACTGCATGCAGACTTTATCATGTCTGCACTCTATATGGCAGTCCCACTCTATATGGCAGCGGGGAAGGAGAAATGCACAATGTCATGGGTATGTTATATTAGAGGTTACTGGGAAGAAGTAAAAACAAAACAAGCCTGATGGCAGCTAGCCACATGTATAGGGTAATGTCTAGTTCTGACCTCAGTGTGGTAGAATCCGAGTGGCTCTCTTAAGACGACAGCTTCAGTCTAATGTCTATACGTTCCCACGATGGTCAAGCTGTTCAGCTGACATTTGTATAGGGCTTCTTCAGAATGGGTTTCCAACTCATGTTACTACTCCATGTTCTCCTGTTACATGTTCAGCAAGAGTCATATTCTGAATTTAATCTATACAAATTGTTTTGATCATGAGAAGACAGAACTAGGACAGAAGACTAAATATTTGTAGCCACATATCTACACACTATGCCAGAGTCATGTCTCTGGAATGTTAGGGCACCGTCATTGCTGTAGTAGTCATGTGCCTTGTTTCAGAGAACCACTGCTCAAATTGTAGGGGTAGCAGAGGGGGCTTGCTTCCCTTTTCTTTTGTGGTGTTTTTAGATGATTACAGGGGTATGACTTGGGTAAAATTGGGGTTTTACCGAAATGAAGCTTTATGTAGGGTCACCATTACCTTTTACCCTTCTACTCAAGCACTGCAGAGAATACAATGTGTGGAATGGAAACAGGTTTCTCTCTGTGTGTAGTTATGCATGCAAACAACATATAGCTGTGAGTCGATTCACAGAAGGATTCTTCTAGTAATACAATGAGGCTCATATGCTTCATAAGGCAATACAGGACCATGACAATGTGGAGCATTTTTGCTGTTCCCAAGCACTCCATTGTCCCCATCTGGATCTGGGCTTAAAAGACCCAGGAAAAGTGTGTGGGTCCATGGAAAGTAAATTGAAAGCAAGCGCAATTTGTGACATTGCACAAGATCATGACTGATCATGGGGCATTTCTGTTAAGGCATCCCAATTTCCTGGTTTTGTGGCACTTGAACCAACATGAGATAGCCTACCAGCAGGTTTTTTGCTCGTGTAATTTATATTGTACATGTCTGAAAAGCCTTGCTGTGTGGAAGAAAAAGAGGAACCTGCATAGAAACTTGGTGACACATGTTATCCAGTGCACAGCTATATCTGCAACCCCCATGTGGAAGCCTGTGCATGAGGATGTGCAACATGCAATGTGCAGCAATATGCACATAGCCTTGTGCTACTGCCACAGGTCTCAGAATCAATCTAATCCTAAACACTTAATTCCTAGTCTAGCAAACAATGTCTGAATGCTGGTTCCTCTTGACTGATATACCTAGACACTGTGCCTGGGATACATATAAAAGGATGGATATAAGACTGTATGAACTGTAAGTGTAAATATACAAGACAGAAAATGACACCAGTGGAAAGTGCCAATACTGGGTGAATGGCGAGAATATAACAACCACCACATGAACATTCTGCCTTTGTTGACATTCCAGACAGTAAACTGGTGAAAGCCGGGCCCTAAAAGCTGAAAAGTATCTTTACAGTAACTTGTATCATTCGGAAAGGGCCTGAAATAAAACTATTCATTTTTTTTAGAACAGACTCTTCTTAACCCAGAGCTAGTGCAGCTCTATTTCATGCCAAATAAAAGTTAGATGAATCTCATAATAAAATGTTATGGCTTCTGGCACAATTAATTAGGGCTTGAGGAGAGGAGGACGCAACTTTCACCTTACTCAGAACGAAGTGTCATCCACAAAAAGGTGAAAAATGCTGGGAGAGAAAAATAAATCCGTATAGGAAGAAAGATTGAATCCATATGAAGAGTAAGAGACTGGGAAAATATTAATAGGGCAGAATTATGCATCTGGGCATATATTAAAATAAATGTCAGAGGAAATGTTAAACAGCCACAAAATGTTTGCATAGATACAAGTGTATGTACCATACCATGGCACTGTAACACAATTACAGAAACAAACCAAAGCTAAATTGTGGTGAATAGTTAAGTAGCATTTCAAATGATAGCTCCCTGTGTGCACAAATTAAACCACAGGAACCATCAGGAAAAACACACACACACTCCACAAAGATCAGTAAGTAGTTTTGTTTCCCAGCATTTCTCAATTTTCCAAAAGCCTGTACAAGTACACATTTTTCATGAAAAAGAAAATATCCAGTGTCCACAAGAGAGAGAGAGAGAGAGAGAGAGAGAGAGAGAGAGAGAGAGAGAAGTAGTTTAGCTCACTTTCCCTCCACAGCATCAAGAATGTCATTCTTTAAGGTCACAGGAAGGCAATGCAAATGGTGGAAGCTCAGAATGACTTATCCTGTACTGCTTCCTGTCATGAAAAGTCTTCCTTGTGCAGCCTCTGGGTGCAACTCAAGATCACACAGGTCAATGCAATGGGTGGACAACTTGTGACCCTTCCTGTGTTTTGGCCTACAACTGCCATCAGCCTTAGCCACCATAGCCAATGGTGAGGGATCATGGGAGTTGTAGGCTAAAACATCTGGAAGGCCACAAGTTGCCCAATCCTGGAAGACACTTTGTTAAGTAAAATATCTAGATCAAGCACTTTAAACATAAACTATGGGTTCATATGATTTAACACATTTGGAGTAACTTCACCCCATTCACATCACTGCTTTCCTAGGGCTCAGAATAGTGCCACCCTCAAAGTCCCCTAGTGATGCACTGTTGCGACACAACATTCCTTTGTTATTGTACTAAGATCTGCCCACAATTTTCAATTTTATTATTATTACGGTCACAAGACCAGCAGAGATGTGCCCACATGGAGAAGTGTACCGCATGGGATGAATAAGCACACACGGTACCAAAAGGTGTACACCACTGACTAGTTGTTGAAGGAAAGATTGAGTCCAGTAATCTCCTTTTCGCTTCCTTCCAGAGGTTATCAGTATTGTCCAAACTAAGAATGTCCATATTCTGTGCATTAGAGTTGAGTTATCATATGAACTGAAATCTCATTATGAGCGTCCTCCTAAGAAACAATCATGGACAGAACATATAGCTTCATGAAAATCAGCTGAAGAAGCTTACTGAATATTTGGTATGGCACAAATCAGATTACATTGTTGGTCAATCAGTCGATGCAGAGCACAATGGAAAATATAACTAGTATATTATTTCCAACAGAAGTATGTTAATATTTTTGTTAGGGATATCCTTTGAAGTAGGGGAGTTCACAACACCCATGCACACCTAGGTTGAAAGAAAATGTGAGAGTGGTTATGGGGTGAAAGACTGCACTGATATATCCAGAGAGCTTGCTCCCTGCCACTCCCAGAACCAGTTGCCATGACTTCAATCTCCAGGTGTGCAGAATGTATCAAAAGGGGCCATTCACACAAACTGATATGTATGTGTGGAGCTCTATCACACAAAGGGCAACCTGACAGGGCCCCTTCTGTGGAGTTTGACATGCGTACTTTGGTCCACGTGGAGAGCAATTTCTGGTCTACATGTACAAAGGGGAAGGGTGGGGGCAGAACATACGCAGCAGCAAGAGAGACACTCACCTACGCAACCCCCCTCGTACATTCTTTTGATATGTAGCAGGGGTCATGTGAACTTTCTATAAAGATCATTTTTGTCCCTACCCTGAAGAAATACACTTGTTTTTGCATTGGGTTGATGGGATTAGGGAATCTGGTGCAAGTAATTCAGGTACTGCTGGACCTCAGAAGTAGAAATTAGTATAAAACATTAATTTCAATATAGTTGCATGCATGATTTGCATACCATTAAATTAATCTCCATTTAAAGGATCTCAGGTAGCAGGGTGGGAAACATCTCCTGCCTGAGGGCCACTGCTAGGCAGTACTGGTCTTAATGAAGCCACCATCTGACTTGGCATAAGGCAGTTTCATGTGTCCTAAAAGAGACCAGAGCTTTGAATGAGTCCTTACAAAAATATTTGGCTATTAAAATGTGAGCAGTCGCTACCCCTTCCAACGAGAATGCTTCATAAACTGTTTTGCTGCAAGAACATTGAACAGCCAGGGCAATTCTGCAAAGCAAATTGCCAGGAGATAAGGGAAGGCAGGGCGCTTCCCATTCCATGTTTTGATAATACGGTTTGTTAGGCAAGAGTTCTGCTTGGCTGGCTCAATTGCAATGTAATATGGATAAAAACACAGTGGCACTCTGCAGTTCCCTTTAAGCCTTATTAACAATGATGACTGACATGGACCTCGGTGACTGAGAGATGACTGATAACTGTGTTTTATACCATGATATCTACCTATCAAGGTATTTTTAAAAAAAATGTGATTAAAAAAAAACTTTAATCATTCCTTCCTGTATAGAAGAAGAAAAAAGTTTCTCCTCTCCTCACCCCCAGGGACTCGTCTTTCTCTGTTTATGAACAGATGTGGGAAGGAAACACAGTTTATGGCACAGTGGTTCTAAATTAACTCATTTATGAATCTCATTAAGATGCAAGCTAAATTTGATGTCCCCAGACAATTCCAATAGATTTCACTAGGTCAAGCATTTTATTTCATTAAAAGAAGGTAAGTTATTTTAAACCCACCAAATTTTCAAATAGTTTATGATTTATTCACTTTTTTGTGTGTGTCCTTCATTCAAGCCGCTGCATACAGAGGTTGGAGGAGGAGTATGATGATAATGTGTGCCTCTTCTCTTTCATTACTACCCAAGACAGCCTGTATTTCCCAATCCTTTAATGAGATAGTTAGGGATCCTCCATTTTCTGAATCAATAAAATCTAGGACAAGTAGGGTAAATAATTTCAGATGTGTCAGTATTTGCTTCTTTTCCTGAAACTGCTTCCTGTTCTCATTCCTAACAAATTCATGCTGGATGATATTAGCTCATTTTTTGGTGCAAAAGGCTATGGGTGAGGGAGAGGGTGGCGGGAACGGAACACCAAAAGCCAGAGAGTGCAGAAAGAGACAGTTAAGCAGAATACTAAAATCAGGCAGAAAGAGAGGAAGAGGAGATGTTTTCAAAGGAGCAAAGCTGCGTGAGAATGTGAAACAAGGAATGGAGCCATCAACAGGGTGGTATAAAGTGGGGCCCAGCTGATGCAGCTTTGGGTCGTTCTTTAATGTTGCCTTTTGATTAGTTTGCATTGGCATTTTGTGTGTCGGAAGCGAATTCAGTTTATTTACTTAGCACATCTCTCCAACAGAACAGATTCTGATGTGAGAAATGATAGACAGCCGTTTGGACTGGAATTCCAAAGGCTATAGGTTGAGCTCATGAACAAGCCATTTCCAAATGCTGACCCTTTATGCACAAATGGGACAGGTGACCCTGAATGTAGGAGTAATGTGCTGTGAAATGTGATTAAAATAAACCAACAAGACAGACCAGTGTGCTTGCAAAAGCACTTGCTCATCCTTAGGTATGCTTTGTAAACTGGCCGTAGTAAATGGACCTGGCCTGCATATGTTGAGTTACCACTGTCATATTCATAATGTGGAAAGTTCTCACATCAGCCCTGCACATCTCATAGAAGTGTCTAGCCTTGGAGTCCTCTGCAATTATGAAGCCAAGTCCTGCACATTAATGCTTCAAGACAGGTAAGTCACAGAGATTGCTTTTTGTAGCCTCCGAGTGGTATTAATAATGATTTAAATCCAGCATCGCAGGAGTGGATTTGGACTTGTCCTCACTCTCTTCATCCGTGCAACCACCAGAATGCCCCCAATTCTTGTCTAATGGGTCCCCAAACCCTCCAGAGAAGATCTGGCATATGTGCACGGGACTGCAGATAGGATGGAAATTCATTCTGCCTGTGGTTTCCATTCTGCACTGCTGGCAGATGTTCAACATTGGATCCAACCCAAAGTGTGCTTCAGCTTCTGGAGACTATTTTGTGAATAATCTGAACAGCCAAGCATGAGTTCACTAAGTCAAAAATGTCTTCACTCAAATAAAATGATCATTATTTTCTGCATGGAACTTTTAATCTTCTATTAAATGGCATTTAGATTCTCCGGTGATACCATCATCAAATTAAATATATTAATAGACCGATAAACAGTGCAGTAATCAGCTGAAATTACATTTTAATCAAAGGGCAAAGTAGGAAAAGGGATAGACAAAAATCATATTAGGTGTTCCTAATAGCATTATAATTTTTCATTGTAGTGCTACTACTATAGCAACTCTAAATTGAAAACTATTAAAACACAATTTTCTGAAGTAACCTAACCCTTATATAATTCACAGGAATGCTAGCGCACTCTGTGTAGAGGAAAGGAATGTTAATTTGTTTCATTTACAAGTACTTTCCTTGATACTAATTCTAATTTCTAAAATATTGGTTCCTTATATCCTCTTCAAATTCAGGCAGTTACATAAAAAAATAAATGTTTTGTATATGTGGCTTATCTTGTGTTAAAAACAACCCACCAGAGGTACCTCTAGACGAGAGCTTTTCCCCGTGGTGGCTTCGAAGTGGCAGCAGGTGTTGCACATGATACAGCCGCCACTCCGAAGCCATCCAGGGCCAAAACCCCTAAACTCCGCAGTAAAATAGTTGGGCACTTACCCCAACGTTTTTTCCTGTGGAGCCTGCACAGCCGACGGCAACAACTGATTGGTTGCCAAAGGCTGGAGGAGGGCCAGTTCAGGCGCCATGTGTCCCTCTCTTCCTCCTCCTCCAGCTGCCCTGTTCCTTCCTCCCCATATTTTATACAAACGGGGGAAGGAACGGGGCAGCCGGAGGGAGAGGAAGAAAGGGATGCATGGTGCCCAAACCAGCTCACCTCCCTCTGACCTCCCTCTGGCTGCTCCATTTCTCCCGAGTGCAGAGTTGCCACGGCCACCGCCGCACCGAGCACCGGGGAGAAGAAAGGAACGAGGCAGCCAGAGGGATGTGAGCCGGTTCGCGTCCCTCCCTTCCTCCTCCTCGGGCTGCCCCGTTCCTCTTCCCTCCCCGGTGCTCGGCGCGGTAGCAACGGCACCTCCGCACTCGTGCTCCTTCCCGTGCAGATGCCGGAAAGGAGTGCGAGTGCAAGGGCCTAAGGCGCCGCCGTCAAGACAGGGCCCAGGTGTGTTGGTAGAACTGTAACTGGCAATCCATACCGGCCTGTCATTTATTTTATATAACCTACATTAAAACTCTCACAGGCATCCTAATACTATTGTCTGAGAGCCAACATTATGATATCATCAGGAAAACGTTCTGAATTACTGGCATACTCTGGGAAATGAATGGCTTTGGATTCTTAATCATACAGTGTAATAGTCTAGTGCCTCTAATGCAATGTAGATACCACCATGTTTGAATGGCTGACATATTGTGTGCATGATAGAGACTGTTGCTATTTCAGAATTTGTCACTGGGGGTGGGGATGGAAATGGACATTTGTTGTGGAGTTCTATACATCTTAGAAGAAAAACTCAGTCTCTGCATCTTGTGCTGTAGATCTTCAGAGGTACAGTAAACCTTCAGCCCATGGGCTACTCTACCCTGCCAAGCTCCCCAATCTGTCTATAAAGCTGTCCAATCTCAGAAGATACCCTTCCCTCCGCCATGCCCACTTGCGTATCAACTTTTTGCTCTGCTTTTTGACTCCCTCTTTTCCTTTCCCCCACCTTTATTTCTTCATTGCCAGAATGCTGTCCATGGTTTCCCCATGCATTCTACCTTGTCCTGACCCAGTGTGACCTGCCAGGAAGCACTCTACCTTTCTGGAGTACTTTGGTCTTTTCATGGCTTTTGTTTCTTTCTGGCGCTGCACCAGGACTCTTTATTAATCTTCAGAGCTCCAATGCAGCTTCAGGATGTCCCACTTAATTGCAGATGGACCCTCTGGCTGCTCTTTCCACTTGTGCATGACTAAAACCCAATAAAAGCTGAAATGTCAGTGAAGCAATGAAAGCATCATTGAACGTGGTAGTTGTCCACGTTTGCTGCCTACAAGCGGAGATTTATGGCAATTGTTATTAAGTGCGGAGGCTGAGCCAATGACACCACAGCTGGATGCAGACAGAGTTTGGGGTCACGGTTCCAGGGGTTGTGGTTCAGCAGGGAGTCTAGACACATGGCGAGCTGGATGTGCTGAATATGGAGGTGTGCACATTGTTTCCAGTATCTTCCCTGTGCTGCTGGCAATTAGCCCTTTAGCTTCCAAGCTCTGTCCTGGCCATGCCGATCCTTCACTCTCCTGAGCCTGCACTCAGCTGAGGATGGAGGAGCCTCATGATCCACTTCATCATTGCTTGACTAAAGGGCTTTCATCCGGGTCTTGCCTGCTCTCTGGAAGTAAGGGCTCCTGTTAATGTTGGAGCTAGTCCCTTCCCCAGGGTCTATTGCAGCTTGCTCTTCCCCTTCATCCTCTGATGATGAGGACTCTGGGGAAGGCATGACAGTAGTGGTGGTGGCGGTGAATAGGAGGTACTTCTTACTTCTGAGTAGAATGGCATTTATATTGTCTTTTTAATTGTTAGATAGACGGTGTTAATTTTTTTACTTGGTTTGTTTGGGTGCTACCCAACTATGCAATGGGATTTACTTCAGTAGGGCTTACATCTGATTAGACATGAATAGGACTCTGCTGTGATTTTCTGAATGGCATGGTTGACAATCGATTTTTTTCTGATATCTACATGCATAGCCTGAATGGAAAGTTGCTTCTGTCTGGGGAAGTTGAGCTTTTGAAATGGCAATGGGATTTACTTTGGAGTAGATACTACTTTAAATGGATAAGAACCACATTTAGGCCCCACCCATTTTGTCTTTGGCCATGTCCACCACTGGCGTGTCCCCCCAAGACCTGTTCCAGATTGGAATTTTGTCCTTGGGCAAAAAAAATGTCCCCCCAACCCTGCCTTAGAGGGTGTAGGAAGTTTAAAACTAAGGGAAGGGCAAATATTTCAGTTCCTCTATCTCCTGCATTCAGAATTTTTTAAATCTCAAATTTAAATCTGTCCTGAATATAAAGAATGCTGTGAATATTAGTAAATTCTTATACAAAGTGAACTGAAACAAAATTCTCACTTATCTGAATAAGCCAAATTCAATACATACAGCAACTCTTGGCATGGAGAGGACCATAATATTAATAATAATAATAATAATAATAATATATTTATTTATTTATTTCTTACCCGCCTCTCCCTCTGGATCGAGGCGGGGAACAACAATAAATATCAATACAAAGGCCATAAAATAGATAGAACATTAAAAACAAATAAAACTAATACATTATTAAAAACATATAGCTGTTAAAGATGGCTGAATACACAGGGACTCAAACCCAGACTTTTAAGAACAAAGCACTCAAACCGCTGAACATGGACAATTTGGTTGCCAATTTTGGTAAATTCCTATCAAAACGATAATGAAATGAAATTTTTGCCCATCTCTAGTTTTGGCTGGGCAGGAGGAAAAGCGGGGAGAGTGTGAGCCCAAAGCTTTGCTTGGGCTTGTTCCAGAAGGACATGTAGTATGATGTGCTAACTGGGCCTTTGAGTCCTGAACCCATTGTTACCCACTTCCCAAATTCCCTGCTTAGTTTCCTATTTCCATATCTCTCTGAGCAACTATCATTATCTTCTTTTTTCCAGCCAGTATGTAATATGCTGTGCCTCGAAATGTTTAACAAAACTTCACAAGAAATAGTTTAGGGCACTCATTGCAATATTACCAGCATATGGATGGTTCAGTAGGAAACCTTTAAAATATTCAATTTTAGCTTTAAGAGAATGGATGAGGATAGGCGAATGATTGAGTTTAGGAGAGGATGTTTGGGTGGATAATCACATTATTTTAATAAGCAGTTCAATTCTAGTTGGAACTGTTTCAGGTTCACAAAAGGCATAATAGACAAGAATGCCTTAGAATATTTTATTGGAAAGGGGTGGGTATTACAGAATTTACTAAAAGGTCACAATTATTGGCTTATAAAAGTGGGTAAAATTGAAGAATTAAAGTCACTTAGGGTGTTTTTTAATCTGCTCAAGGCAGAATGTGCAGCTGTTAGATAGCATATTTGGCCTTCATTTTTTAAAAGCAATTGAAAAATAAAAAGAGACATCTTATTACCCTTCTACAGGTCACTAGCATTTGAATGACACCATCTACATCACAATAGATGAGAGAAATGGCAGAGCCCTTCACCAAACAGATTTGAAAAATTATAATCTAAATGGCAGTACATTTTTCTTAATGCTTTTTGTAAGTGACTTTTGAGAAGGAGAAAGTTACATCTTTGCGGACGGTTCAGTACAGAACAGAAGGGATTTTTATATATATAAAAACTAGTTGTTTGATGTGTGTGACATTTTGCCTTGCTGTGAAGCAGATAGTAAGACGGGAAGAAGAGAGAGAAAACTGAAGGAGAAGCTGAGAGCAAGGAGTTGCAACAAAGATTATCTGCCTTCACTTAACGTTAGGACTTGTTCCCCACCCCCACCCCAGCCAGGAACCTTGGAACTATCCACACCCACCCCACTTTTGAGAAACACAGAAAAACAGGCATGCAGTGAACTTTGGGTCTCTGGCCAGGCTGCTTAGGATTCCTTGTATTATAGGGAGGACTACTTGTTACTGCATGAAATATAACATAAAATATTCCCTAAGGGCACACACTAACCGAGTTCGCACTTAATGGCCACCCGTGGATTGTTGGGGATGAGCACAAGTGAGCGTCTGCCTCCCACCCGCTTGCTGCTTCCACTTTACATTCAGATTATATACAGAAACAGAAGAACGTAAGTCCAGCATTCTATTTGCACAGTGGCCAAAATCATTTAGATTATATATATATATTTCAAATACATCTGAACACATTTTGGCAAAGGTCTTGGGGGATTTCTACATACATTTTTTTAGGAGCAACATTTTATCCCCTCACTCCTGCCCCATTGTGTTTAAGACCATTGGTTGACGCAGCCCTATTTATTTGCATGGCCTTTTCATTACTATATTTGAATATGGGCAAATGCCTTCATTTAAAAGATAGCCTGCTATGCATGTTCAGACAGAAAAGGTCCTACAACTCCTAGCATTCCCTAGCAAGCATGGCCAGCTATTCAGTTAGTGTGGGATATCCTAAAATTAGACACACCGACATTCTTTTGGTTCTAATCTAATCATGCCTCATTGCACCAACTATAGAACTGGCTATGAGAGCACTGAGCTGTACATAAACCACTACAAATTTCACTACCTCTTCTGTTAAGCAGGAACAAGACACTAGAGTTCCCTTGAGTTGGAGCTCCTTCTCCACAGAGAAATCCCCTTATCCCCTTGAAAATGCCCTTCCTTTATTTCACTTCTGTCCACCTTGCACCTCCTTCATCACCTCCAGTGCTGTTCTAGTTTGGGCAAGGCACACAACTGGCCCTGTCCTCAGTGACTCTACCTTCTCACCACCATTGTCACCAGCTGCAATTTCTCCTCATCCTCCTCTTTCTCATCATTGCTACCACTCACTTGCTTGACAGGCAGGGAGTCAGTGAGAAAGTAAACAGTGGCATCTACACCTCCTCCTCACCACCACTGTTGCATGGCTAGACTGAGAGGCACGTGAACAAGCAGGGTGCAATGGTGAAGAAGAGAATCAAGTCCAGGAGCTCTTGCCTATGGGCCCATGCTGTTGTGTGGGCCTCTTATGCCAACTTGATCACCAGTTTCTCCAGTTTCTAGACAGAATAATAAGGAATAACCATTAATACTTCTTTCTTCTCTCATGTTTATTCTCCAGCTTTCTCTAAATCTTACTAGAATTCCTCCTTTCCTCTGCCACCTTAGAAACAGAAAGCTATTCTGTGCAATTAAAGGCTATGCTAGGTCTACTCACAAATTTTGTTTGTCAAATTGTGTGTTTGAGAATGAATTATAGTTCAGATTGAGCTACTGGCTATTGCAATTCACCATGCCATTCACCATTACATCACTTCAGGAGCAAAATGAACATTGGACATGCAATGGATGTTACTCAATGGGGCAGTGCATTTGCTACCTATACACATATTAAAAGTGTGATCCACAACTCATCTGTGAAGTGCTGAACCAACCTCCTCCATTTGCCAGTTCAAGTACTTAGTAAATTATCAATTCACAACATCTCTAACAGTATTTCACACAGCCAGTACAGAGCCAGGTCAAATGTTCACTTTCTTTTTGTTTCAAACACGGTAGCGAAAGAAAGGAACTGGAAATGAACCGATTCATCAGCTTATCCATCTGAGTATATACAACTCATGTCTAAGGAATAAGGAGCTAGTTGATACCACCCAGTTCATTTCTAATCCTAACATAAAATGGACATAACTGTACTACTCTATTTTAGAAACAGCAATACAGGTTCATGCTGTAGATGTATCACCCTTCTTCATATAAGCATAAAATCTGAAATGTAAATTCAAAATAAGTGCTGCAGTAAATAAAAATTATAGCCACATGTGAAACCATTTAGAACAGCTGCAGTAATTTAGAAGAGGATGACTTCTTAAACAACATAAATTAAAATGCGTTTTTTAAAAAATAGTGGGAAAATGTGAGCAGCATGAACAAAAAGGAAACAAAACCCTAAAGCTTTTAATATTTGATTTGGCATTTTCCCTGTTGGTACTCTGCATATTTCATTCGTATTTTCCATTGTATTGTTTTTCTCAGAAAAGCCCTCAAAATATTTCCTTAAAGGCAAAAAGTTTGAGATCCAGCTGCTCCTACAATCGTCTTCATCTTTCAAATACTTAGAACATAAATTAGGTTAAAATGATTATCGTGGATTTTACTGGGCTTGTAGAAACATGCTGTTTCCTAGTATTCCAATTAATTATGTCCCTTTGAATTTTTATAGAGCATGCTGTGGTACAAGTACCCCATATGTTCTAATTAATTGTATTTTAAAAGGGGGAATGTGCTAACTCAAGAAAAAAAAGTTACATCTGGAAAAATAAGAAACAGAAGGAAAACAGTAACCTGAAGAAAATGTTTCTGCTTAAAATTTTATCAGAGTATAAACAATTTCCTATAATTAACTTTACAGGAACAACTTTATGTTTTTAGTGAAAAAGAACTATTATGTCATCAAGGATTTAGTCAAGCACTATGGGCCAATTCCCACAGGGGATTTGAACACAGAATGTTTACCATAAGGTGATCTTATCAGATTTTTCTGAAGCAAGTAGGTAGGTGGAATCTATTTTCTTGTGTTGGCAATCAGCAGTGAACATAGTCTGACATATGGGAATGTAGCTCAGTGTGATAGAGAACATGTTTGGCATGCAGAAGGTCCCAGGTTCAATCTCTAGCTTCTCCAGGTAGGAGAAGAAAAGAGTCTTGCCTGAAACCCTGGAAAGCTCCTGCCAGTCAGTGTTGACAGACCAACAGACTGACTTAGTATAAGGAGGCTTCCTATATTCCTATAGTCCCACAGTAATAATATATTCACATTATTTATTCTCGATGTGAATAAAGCTTCAGAGCTGAGCAGGGATTTGGACCTAGGTCTTCCTGCTACTAGTCTAGCATTCTATCCACTATCATATTGGTGGTAGAAGTAGATAGTAATAATTGTTCTACACATCTTGATTACAAAATGTAAGCTTTCTGAGTTGTTCATGACTTGTCACATATCCACATTCACATATCAGACATCTTGGAAATAGGCAGCTAAATGTTTAATGCCACCGCATGATATATGTGTATCTACCTATTAACTTCAAGATTTTCTTCATATCTTTTTTTTAATGGAGCTTTATGGCAGTCGGATTCAGGATTATTTATTGTGCTTGTCCTTCCCATAGATTAGAAGAACAACAGTAGCCCAAATGAATGTGTGCTCTGCTATTTCTGATATCTAACACTCTGGGAGGTGGTGGAATCCATGTGTCTACTTGCTGTTACTACTGGATAGCAAGTGGAAAAAGTAATGGTGACTGGTGTGGTTACTCTGGTGCATACACCAAGTTCTCTAAAAGTCCACAGAAGAGTGACAATCTTCTAAAGGCCTCTAGGAGAACAAATCATGATGCTGCTTCCAGAGACGTGTTTTGGCCACTACTGACTGAGCAGTGGCGACTGGACATAACACTTTGAACTGACAAATTCCACTGCTGTGACAGTAGTGATGGGTTTTTGCTTTTTAACAAGGCTTCTGTAACACTAAGCTCTAAGGGTTGTCAAAACAAGTGAACCATCAGACAATAGGCCCAAGACAATATGATGTTGTAAGCCTATCTCAGAGCACAGGATTTCTAGAGGAAAATGGGACAGCTCCGTGGGACTGTTAATATAGATCACACACAAAAAAAGACTCATAATGAAGTTTTCTGGCAACACTGTTAATTAAAACTGAATGGCGTATCGAGAATGACAAACTATATAAAAGAAAATCTATATTCTGATTCCACGTATAAACTAAACATTGTTGGTAGGAATTTAGCAGACACATTCTCCCACTCTCCCATATTTTCAATTCATAAAAATCACTATAAGGATGGTTTTTCAGAAGCACTGGGCCTTAGCCTCACACAGTTCCCTTTGAGATTAACGGGAATCTTATCAATGAGTCTGTTTTAAACAGAGATAGACCAAAGAAAAAAAGCTCACCCACATTATATCAATAGCAATTAAGGTATTCCAAAACTTTTCCTTAGCTAATGCTGTTGGTTCACAGGGATTTTTAAGTGAGCAAATCAATTAAAAATCCAAATCAACTGTTTATCCAAAGTCATTAGGGTTTTGCTTCATACTGTGTGTTGTCAATGTAGATTTTGTGTCAGTATATTGGAAGGGGGGGGGGGAGAATCCATTTAGGAAATGCACCTGTGCATTATGAGATTAAAATCATTATGCTTCTTTGTATGTGCATGTTTTTAAATAACATAAACACTAGTGCCAAGGAACCAAAAGTGCAACAAAGGTTAATCACTGAAATGCATTTGCTACAACAATTTAACAAATTTGCCTTCAAAAATGAAGTCAGGTTGACTTGAGAAGACTGGGCAAAATACCATATGTGCTGCTATTATACCTCAACACCAAAACGTCCGCTCATGAAGGGGGTGGGGATGGGGCTCAAAAAAATGAAAGAAAAAATAATAAGATGCTGCATTGAACTAAGCTAAGGGAAGATTCCAGAGGTTGCTACAATTGCTATTTACACTAGGAGTCTCATTCCAGAGGTTCATTAATAATCTAGATAAAGGGCATGCTGTTAATTAAATTTGTATAAGAAAGTAAATCAGTGAGTGTTGCATACCAACCACAATAAGCATATTTTTGCTGATTCTGATAACACGTAAACCAATGGGAAAGTCTAATTTCAGGACGTATACTTGAAAAAGAAATTTGGCTCCTATCCTGGAACAATTTATTGAGTTTAGAGGCTCTTTTTTTGAAGATGGTATCATTATATGTTCAGTCACAATGATTCAGAACACATAGACAAAGGAAATGTGTTCCTAAATGTCAATCCTAGTTTTGCCCATTTCATGGATTAAGTGTCCCAAAGCAAAATCGTATTTGCTTGGGATATCTAATCATTAACATCACATGTTGTCTTATGTTTGCCACATCAGGAGAATTAGGTGTGTGTGTGTGTGTGTGTGCCATTTACACAGGTTTGCTCATTAGAACAAAAGTCACCTTTTCCTGGCTGAACTTCACCCTTCTGTGTAATGAGTACCACCTAAAACAAAGGTTATCCTGATTATACAGAATAAAATAAACAGAGCATTTTCAACATCTGTGCTGATTAATCCTCAACACACATTCCAGATGTCATCTAGGACAATCGACTTTCACAGAAAGTCAATAGAAGTTAGAAGAAAATATGAAACCACTGAGCCCATCTCTGACTCTAAAATTAACCTGTAGAAGAGGTTGTTTGAGAACTTCAGAAAGGTGTGACATGCCCAAAGGTCACACAAGAAGTTAGTAAAATATATATTTATTATTTATTGTATCTTGTGATGCTCAGAAATGTTCATAGGCATATCTCCCACCCAGGCACTGAGACCTTCTAAGCGTTACAATGATTGCAATGGAAACATTTTCCTTTGTTTAAATCCTTCTTGGGGCTGCCCTTGTAGACAGTTCAACTCCAGGAGGTCCAAAATGTAGCTGTGTGTTTACTAATGAGTACTAACTTCTTGAACAATATTATGCCAGCCAATCTGTTTCTGAGCTATGTTCAAGGTGCTGGCAATCACTTTGAAAGCTCTACAAAGATTGAGATCTGGGCACGTTAGAATGTGCCTTTTATCTTATGAACCTACTATGACACTAACATTGGTACCAAACTTCATCAGTTGAGATGAAGTTGACATTCACAAGGACTCAGAGCAAGATCTTCTTAGTGACAGCATCCTGTTTGCAATAAGCGCTCCCCTTTGAGACCTGTATTGACATCTTCCTTGTCTTTAGAAAGCTAGTGAAGTTAATTTGATCCATCAGGTCATTCAGCTATGTTATTGGTATTGGATTATTTTATTTTATTTTGCAATTGCTATTTTATTATTTTAATGGGGGTGTATTTAAACTTGGAATTAAAATGTCCTCATCGTGTACATGAGATCACTAGAAGAGATTGTACAAAGACACAGTATTCTTTGCCATTAATGATCTGGTCAATGCTAGATGCCTCACCGTTTCATCTGATCCAGGTTCTGTTAATAATGTTAATACTTCCTCATATTTGACTAGAATAAGTCAAGCTAATTGAGGCTATTTTATTTGCTTTATTTAGTGAAGACCAGGC
The DNA here is from genome assembly GCA_029215795.1 of Anniella stebbinsi. Taxonomy (NCBI): domain Eukaryota; kingdom Metazoa; phylum Chordata; class Lepidosauria; order Squamata; family Anniellidae; genus Anniella; species Anniella stebbinsi. The sequence continues at coordinate 236,154,416 of JARDYH010000001.1, read as the reverse complement.
AACTGTGATGATTTTCAGAAACCGTATGAAGGATGCCATGACCTTTGAGACTGTTGTAAACTGGATGGGCTACATTGTACTTGGAATTGTATCAGTCTATATTTATTTTATTTATTTATTGTAATATTTCCATACTGCTGATTATAATAGAATCTCTCAGCAGTTGGGGTAGGCAACTGAATTTTCAGTGCCCAGAACCCACAGACGGTACTACACAATTCATTACCACCCAAAATGGGGGGAAGGCCCAAAACCGCTCCACAGCATTACAGTGTGCTACAATGTCTACATTTAGCTTGTTTGTGTTTTTGGCATTCCATAGTGCCCTTTTGGAACTTCATAGCAGCTACAGAGCACTAAAAAGGCCACATTTAGCTTGCAACTAAGCCAAATTTGCCCTTTTGGATGCTCAGTAGCTGCTATGGATGCCATTTTTTTGAAGGGGAATCACATTTTGGGAGGCACCAGAGGCCACAATGGGGAGGGCAGCATAGCCCCATGCAGCTTACAGGCTGTGCATTGCCCATCTTGATCAATAGCTTTCTATCGCCCTGTAGGCAAAATTTAAGGTGCTAATTTTGGTTCAAAAAGTTCTTAATGGCTTGAGCACAATGTGCCTGTATTAATCTATATCAAGCAAAAGGGTATGTCAAGAACACCACAGTTCTGCTGCCAATGGGGATAGTGCTTCTCAGCTGCAGCCTGATAACTGTCTTTTCTATTGGTGTCTTCTAAAGATAAAGCATAGGTTTAGACACATTGAAGATAATGAGTTGCCTTTTGTGAGCAAGGATTAAGAAAGTAAACAGTTGGAAGGTATAGATAATGTTTATATATTAGGGGTATTAGGAGTATTATCTAATAGTGGTAATGGTGTTGTGCTAGTGGATGCTTGTGCGGCATAAATAGCATTTGCTAGGGCAGGGAGGAAAAGCAGCCATTTGCTGCAGTGCAAATCATCACCGCTTCCCATTGACCTAGCAAGTGCTAGTTACTTTGTCCAAACATTGGTTTTTTGCTAGTGCAGCATCATTAGCCCTACTGCTGGAGCACAATCAGATACTTACCCTAGCTGTTTTCAATCACTGATAGGGTGGGATGGGCTACATTCAAGTAACACTCTTTACAGAACCAAAAAAGTAATTAAACAATGAATCTGTATGCATTACAGTAACTTCAGACACACAGTACAGTAATCTAGTTATTATGCTGCTTATTATCCGTGTCTCTTTGACCTGGCACAGGTAAGTAAAATGTGAACGAAATTTCATTTGTTCAACAGAAGAAGTTGTATTGAATATTAAACGCACATCTTTGAAAAGCCAGCTTTCATATACCAGCAACACAGTACTGACAGATAATTCATTTGAGAAAAATTAAAAGCTTTTGCTTGTAGAACTTTAAGCTAAAGATGATTTGCATTCATTCCAAAATGATGGCTAAATCGTTGCCAGCAGTATTTTTATTGCCAGTTTATTTCAGGAGTTTTATAGGGGATTTAAGTGGGTTTTTTAAAAAAAAGAAATTTCTGAAGTCCTTTTATTCAGTTCCCACAATGTCTTGAGTTTTCAAACTGAAGCCCAACATCATCAAAATATTTTGAAGTAATTTCACCTCTAATCATGCAGACTATGCTTAGTATTCAGGAAATATGTCTGATAGACCCTGGAGGTGTTGGGTGAGGGGGTGCTCTTAAAAGTTGTCCAAACTTGCCATGCTGATTTTCAAAATGAGCTAGCTGTGCCTATTAAATAACTGATTGCTCCAGCATAGGCGCTGCCTTTGCCTTCTCTGCGTGCCTTTCAATAAGGTTCTTCCCATAATGAGATGTACGCCTGAATAAAGCCACCTTTCTTGTTTTACTTTTTATCACACTTTCCATTCAGCGTGAACCTGCAGCTTTCCTATCAATTTTGACACAGCAGGTCTCTACGGCATCCTATGAGCAAATTGAGCAGAATGTCAATTGGAAATCAAGGAGTGGGTGCAGAGATAGCAAAAACGGGGGTGTGGGGTGTGGGTGGGGAGGGAAGATAAATCACCTCCTGCTTCCTCTTTTCCAGTTCCAAAATATATACAGAAAATATTTGTTTCTTTCTGATACACTTTTTCCACAAGTTATCTACTTGTTAAAGTAAATAGTACAGAACACTTTAATTGGAATACAGTGAAATGCTGGTAGGGCTGCACTTCATCCTAACAATGCAGAAAGTACTACTCATTTTCTCAGTCGTTGCTCCAGTTTTTGGAGGGCCCTTGGGCAAGACACCCTCAATGGACCCCCTTCCTCAGTGAGTCTACCTTCTCACTGCAATTGTCAACAACTGCTATTGCTCCTCGTTCCCTTTCTTATCATTGCTACACTTGCTTCCTTGACAGGCAGAAAGCAAGTGAGCAAGTAGGCAGTGGCATCTACTGCTCCTCCTTCTCACCATCTGTGCCAGAACAACAAACAGGTGAACAAGTAGGTCGCAATGGTGAAGAAGAGGAGTAAGTTCAGGGGGCTCTTGCCATTGGACTCTTGCTGAGGCATCGGCCCTTGGCAGGTGCCCAACCACGCCTACCCTTGACGCCCACTCTGTGTCCTCTTTGCTTCAGGTAGCTAGTTTAAACATTGATTTTGTGGGCTACAAACACTATCCTTCTTACTCTGAATAATTTCTTACATTTGATTGCATTTGTTTATGTGGATTGATTAGAACAATATGAGCCAGCAGATCACTGTTGGTGCATGAGCAGTGGCTCACTTTGCCTATGACATAACACACATGTGCTGCACAGAGTGGTTGCTTTCTGAGTGGAAGGGAAGGTCAAAGGGCTTCTCTAAACAAGTGATTTATAGCACGCTCTTGACTGGCCACTCACTGAAGTTTGCGGGTCAATTACATGACATTGTGAATGACTAGCATGTCTCCTGCAGTATCCATTGTAAATTCCGCCATGAAAAGAACCATTTTTAAACTGGTAACATCCTAAAAAAAGTGGGATCTTCTGCCACTAGATGGCGGTGTCGCAATTAAAGTGAACGGAAGGGAAGTATTCAATTCAAAGCAAGTGGTTGCCCCCTCTGCCTGTGTAATACATCCCATAATAATTGTGCCCCAAAACAAGAAGCACAAACACCCCAGGTAAGCATGCGGTTTCCACTTAATGTAAAGATGCCCAGAGTTTCCCCCAGCTTCCTTATGTGACAAGGCTTTTCTTGCAAATTAGGGTCAAAAAAGGCTTGTAAAAACATATAGCCATGGGAAAGCATTTATTTATTTATTATTTGATTTGTACCCTGCCTTTCTTCCAAGAAAATGGTATTCAAACAATAATAAAACAAATACATTAAAAACATAGGTTAAAAACACTGCACTGAACTTGGTAGAGAAGTGCAGAACCTGGGAAAGGTCTTGGGGGCCATATTCCAACTGTGGGTGGGACCAATGTGATTATTATAATTTAAAGCCTACTCAGAAGTAAGGAGGATAAAGCTTCTGTATGTTTACTTGGCAGTAAGAAGGATGGAAGCATTTTCAAATAGCATTCCAAATACCCAAGCCTCTGCATGTCTACTCAGAAGTAAGCAGGTCTCTTGCCTGCCAAATGGACACCTCAAAATCTTTGCAAGAGCTCAATTCTTCACTGGTTATTTAAAAGTTAAGTTCCTTGAAATATCTCCTTCTCTCTGATCAGAAAAAATGGCAAAAGAAGCTTGCCCACTGGATGGGGAACCTGTACCATTTCTTCATGCATACTTTTTAACTGGAACAGGGATAAGATAAGGAAAGTGTCAGCAGTAGAAACTACCTCACCTAAAATATTTCATGTTGGTTAGCCATTCAAATGAACTCCTTTTATTAATATACTAAACTGTGGAATTGCTAGCAGATACATTTGGATTTAAGTTGTAGCATCAAAATATAAAGTTAGGTTGAGGGATTCCCATTTTTCAGCTAATTCTTAAGATAATCTTTTCTTAACAAAACACACTACAGTCTTAATTACAGCATATTCCAGCCAGTGAAACTATCTCCAACCTTAGACACTTGTAAATCTGAGAAGATGGCAAAGCTTCAGCTGAAATGTTTGCAGAAGAATTACCATCATGATGCTGAATCTTTATAAGTGACAGCTGCCTTCTTAGCAGCTCTTCTTTCACAACCTGGCTTTTACTGGGTTTTTTCTCTAAATCCTTTTGTATCCCACATATTAAAATAACACTATTTCTTCTTCAGTATTGTCTTCCTAGAGTTTTGCTTTCTCTGTGCCATTCTTTCTCTGTTTCTTCTTTTCTATTATTTCTCTTTTTTCTGTCTAATACCAGTTGATTGTTGATAGCATTTAAACATGCTGGCACCCGATTTCAGAGAAACAACATTGCTTCACCATTCTCAAAATAGTGGCACACCCCAACTCTGATGCACAACAACCACTGAATCACAGAAAAGGTAACCAGGTGCCATGAATATGTGTTCTATAGATCACCTTCTATTGTATAATATCGGAGGTACAATGGAATCTCCTTTTCAGCAATTTTGAGGCCAACGTATAAATGATGGCTTTTATCTATGAACACTTCCTGACAGAAAATTGTATTCTGTATTTTTCCTCTCACAATTTTTCTTGCATTTTTAAATTAACTACCAGAGGTTTGGGAAGCTTTGAACAATTAGGCCTCAATCCAAGAAAGCACTTAAGCACTTAGGGCTACTTCAGACAAGACATTTTACCTGGATAGGTGTAAAAAGATGCAGGGGTGGCTGGAAATGTGCACACCACATTTGGAGATACTTTCTACGTTTTGAAGCTGCTGCATTGACACTAAACATGCAATTTTCATATATGGCCTCTACACAGGTGTCTGCATACATACAGATACACACACACCTGTATAAGTAAAATGTTGTGTGTAATGCAGCCATTACAGCATTTCAGAACTTAATTTGTAATGAAAGGCTTTTAACATTACCTTTCGATGCCTGAATAGGTTCTTCCCACCCATTAGCAACCTAATAAGGATGGACTAACTTGCAACCACTCTTGACTGTCAAGCTGGACAGTTGTCACAAAGAAACTCATAGGAACACAGGAAGCTGCCTTATACTGAGTCAGACCATTGGTCCATCTAGCTCAGTATTGTTGACACTGACTGGCAGCAACTCTCCAGGGCTTCAGGCGGAATTCTTTTCCTCGTCCTACCTGGAGAATCTGGGGATCGAACCTGAGACCTTCCGCATGCAAAGCATGCACTCTGTCACACTGAGCTATGGCCCCTCCCCATGAGGCAGACAGATCTGTTTTGGGGGTGGGTGTTAGGTTTTGATTTACAGAAGCCTCAAGAAAACAGAATTCATAATGTGATATGAACAATGTCACCCTTTCCCTGAAAAATAGATGGAAGAATTTGATAAAAAGTAGATAAGAATAGAATCCCAGAAGAGAATGTGGAATAATCCCATTTATGGTATGCAGAATTGTTCCCTAGGTCTTCTAGAATCTTTTCTCATTAAGTTTCCAGAAGGCTAAGCAGTTGAGCTACCATCAGCTCCCTTGGGAGACTATCTAATCATTTAGCATATGCACATGACTGGCATTCATTTTCTGCAAAAAGAGCAGTTTTACTTAAAAGCCAAAGTGCAAGACAGTCATTATCTAAGTAAGATATTTAGGTAATAAATGTTTTGAAGGAATGCAGCATTATATTTGGATCTTCAAGTTACAAGTTTCAGCTTTCCCTCTCTTCGTCCCCTTTAGGCAAATAACTTGATGAAAGAAACTTTGCCCAGGCTTACTGAGTTTTCTTGGAAATGTTTGGAAGGACTGAGAATTCCTGAAGAATTTTCAGTGAAATCTTAAAAAACCCAAATGGGTTACAAAACAAAGTGGGGAGGGGGTGGGAAGCTCAGTTTGTCTCACTAACATTTGTGAGAAACTGTTTCCTGTCCTTCCTGTCTCTATCAGACTTTCTGTTGTGGAGATAGTGTTATGCTATTGCATAATGCAGCTCACCAAAAAATTGGCTCAGGCTTATGTCATAGGGCTGCCTGGAAATAGCCACTTTCTGTATAAGTATTTTTAAAAATGGATTTGACATGGAGAATTCCATTTGCTAGAGACAAAACCAATGTGATTTATCAAGATACCTAGAATGGCACTTCAAAGTCTGTTGCTATCAATCAGTTTTTATTTCCTGTCTGTGTTAGTCGTCACATTCTCATTACAATATTCAGCTTATGCGACTTCATCACGTGGCTTAAGGTTATGTGAACATAAGAAGAGCTGTGCTGAATTAGACCAATAATAATAATAATAATAATAATAATAATAATAATAAATGTATTTATTACCCGCCTCTCCCAACGGATCGAGGCGGGGAACAGCATTAAACATAAAATACAAAACTGATTAAAAGCACATAAAACCAATACATCATTAAAACACCAATAAAACACAATGGCCTTCTGGTCCAGTATTCTGTTCTCACAGTGGCCAACCAGATACCCAACTGGGAAGCCCACAACAGGACTTGGATGCAATAAGATCCTCCTGCCTGTGTTCCTCAGAAACTGGCATACAGAGGCATAGTGCCACTGATCCTGGAGGCAATTTGTAACCATAATTAGTAGCCATGGATAGGTCCATTCTCCTCCATGAATTTGACTAATTTCCTTTTAAAACCATCTCAGTTGGTGGCCATCACCACATCTTGTGGCAGCAAATTCCATAGTTTAATCATGTGTAGTTTGTCCAGAATCTCCTACCATTCGGCTTCATTGGACAACCTTGGGTTCTATTTTTTCCTATCCACTTTCTCCATGCCATACATACTTTTATAAACCTCTGTCATGTTCTCCCCATTACTTGCCCGGCTGTGTTTATTTTTTAAAGCTAAAAAGTTCCAAACATTGTAACCTTTCCTCATAGGGGAGTAGCTTCAGACCTTTGATAAAAACAGTGCAGTAAAGAGTTTGCACATCACACCTACCACCTCCTTACAGTAAGGTAAGCACTGAGAAATGTGTCTGAAATTCTCCCCCCACCCCGCCCCCAATGAAAGGTAAAAAATAAATAGATCAAAAATGTGGCACAGTGTTGGTATAAACTACACTCGCAAGCAAGCAATTTTATTGGAGAAAGAGCTTTTGCATCCAGCACATGCACAGAAAGAGTAATGAATACACAGCACACATAGAAGCAAATTGCAATCTTTCTGCTCCCAAATTGGAAGGGATGCAGTAGAAAGAGTGAAGGGGGACGATGTGTAACACTGTGAAGAGCAATTATTACACTTCATTTTAGACCATTATGGATTCTAGTACTTTCCAGTTTTCTCAAAATGTATAAGAAAGAAAGAAAAAAACCTACCCCTCATAGATGGGGAAAGCTACAGACGCTGTAGAAAATTGGGAATTACAATACTAAATGCAAAGTAAAATTTCTTATGCTATGATGAATGTAAATACAAACATATATTAAAAAGAGGCAACAGAAAGAAAGAAAGAAGAAAGAAAGAAAGAAAGAAGTCTCCTTTCTGGGACTGTACAAGCATTTTTTATTCCAAAGCTGCTGTTAAATTTGAGAGAAGTACTGAACTTCAAACTAAAGTCATTATCCCAGGCTGATACAGCGTGTTTGCCCTATACAAATGTTAAAATCCCTTAAAACCAGGCAGCTTTTATACTGTGAAATGCCTCTGGTATCATGCTGTGCTAAATTATATGTAGTGACTAAAAATTGCAGCATTATGATTCCAGACTGACACGTCTGGGTTGTGCATTGGTTATGAATTGCATTGTGGGTAAAGAACAGAAATCTCTCTTATGTACAAGGAGTTTTGATGAGCTTCCAAAGCAGGCATTTTGAAGTTTTTCTCGTTTTCCACCTCCATTGGGAAGAAAATAAAACCTGCATAGCCCCCTCCCCCCTCTATATGCCTTGCAAGCTGAATGGAGCTCCTGATTACTTCTGTTTAATTTGGATTTAGACATTCCACGGCTCTTTCAGCTCTGAGCAATATTTTCTCATTTGTACTTGTCTGACCTGATTTTGTTTCCATGTTTTCCCCTAAATCTCAGAAGGAAGCTATAAATGTCAATAAAAATTAAGCTCTGGCCAATACAAACTCCTACATTCCTTTAAGCCACTCACCTACTGCTTTCCCATAATAATTAAAAGCAGCAATTTGCTATAGTTCCAATTTGAAAAATCACACTAAAAGAAGTAGGGTAGCGTGTTAGAGTAAAACTAAAGCAATACTAACGTATTCCTTTGCCATATTTGCAAAATAATAGTTTGTTCAAAAGCATAACGTTTTTGGCTTGGTTTGGCAAATATTCATCTGAACTGCTTGCCTGATTCCAACTGCAAGACCTGTCCTTGAAGAAAATGAGTACTCACATAATCCAATTCTGCAATTTCCTGTACTCACATGTCAGTAAACTTGCAACAAGAAGTCCCTGGTCCTGGAAGGAAAATGGCAAGCCCTCATTGCATACAGGGAAGGAGGGGAGGGAACCACATTTCATAGAGGCTGGAAGGGGAGGCCTGCAGGCTAAGACACCTCATAAGCACCTCCCGCAGCTTGTGGTACCTTCTGGAGAACACCAATGGAGTTCATTCCCACCTCTTCTTCCTCCCTTGCCCACAACGGCCTCCCCATGGCCAAGCAAGCCGGACATGGGGTAAGATACTTGTAAAAAATGCTACTTCACCTTAGAAATTCATGCATGAAACTGTATGATTAGAAGAGATGTAGTTTCTGATCTCTAGTCCATTTTCTTTCCCCTGAAAAAAAGCCATCATGCACTTAGAGCATCTCACTGCCTTACAAACAAGAGTGAATGATTTGAAAAATCACACACACAGATTGTGGAAAGGAAATTTCATAATCTGCCTGGCAGCTTAATGAATGCTAAACTGATCCTACAGTTAAGAATGCCCTTTTCATGTTTAAACTAGCTCTGTTACCTTGTAGTTAATCCCCCCTTATCAGGACTGTGAATAACCACAATTGTCTAATTCCAATTTAAAAACTACACATGTGCTATTACAAATAAATTTCCCAAAGAACCAACAGTTTTCAGAATATGATTTTCCGATGTGCTGGAAAAAGGGAGCAACTGTCTTAAAAAAGCAGATGCACAATTAAGTTAGTGATGTGCAACAATTATTCAGATCTACATTCTGCTGCTTAGAGGCAGGTCTGTGCTTTGCATGGGAAACACGCTGCTCAAGTCAAAATATACCTGTAGAATGCAACAGTTATTCAGACTGGCATTGCAAAAAACACACATATCCAAAGTTGATGATAAGTGTCCTAGACATGCAATATCAGCAATAATGAATGAAGGTAAAAATATCCATGAAAATAAAGGCAGAAGTTTCACATATGCCTTTTGTTACCCATGGAAAGGTAAAACATAGTTGTTCTCTGTCCTATTTTCAATATGTGAAAGCTGTAGATAGTATCTTTAAATTATGTTATATAGACTACCTAGCTTTTTTGACCTAAACACTTTCCAGAACTTGGGGGGGGGGACTTCATTTGAGAGGTATGTGGTCATAGATGCTTTGGGAGTTACTTTATTTCACATTTTTTATGGTTTTCTCAAATTTCCCTGACTAGAGCTATGGATGTGGGTTACTCTTGAGGCAAGATCTAGTCAAAGGCTTTGACTTGACAAAAGAACGTTGATAGCTGTGATGTGAGAGGATATAACTCATCAAGATTCTCCCCTGTAGCCACGGAAAGGGACAAGATGTTTGTGTGTGAAAAGAATAGAGATGGCAGTTTGAGTTAGAGATTGTTAAAGGCTAACAGAGAGAGAGAGAGAGAGAGAAAGAGAGAGAACAAACACTGGGCTTTACAAACAAGCAGTATTTTGTGGTGCTGGATTTCTTCCTCTGGTTACGTGATATGGAAGCAGCGGACTTTGGCTTAAGTCCATTGCTTCCACATTTAAGTTTAAGTTGTGCCTCCACTTATGCTCAACCTATATATTTGTAAATAAACTCAAATACTCCCAAAAACTTTAAGCTTTCAGTGACCTTTCAAAAGAAATAAAACCTGGGTAAACCCTGTTCCTCTGGAACTTCTCATTCCTCAGAGAAGTGGTGTGAGTGTAATAAATTGTACATTTGTCTAAATGAACAATTAACACAATTAGTTAAGAAAAGGACTCATTCTGTGCATAAAAATCAAGCAAATGTGCATGCAAATCTACTGGAAAGTTATTCCAGCACTGAGTTCTGCCCTTGGCAATAAAATAAAATAAATGAAATAATGAAATAATCATGAGAGGATTATATCACCATCACTTAAGAATTTACTTTCCATAGCACCATAGTATGTTTGAAAGAGCTGTGATCAGCCTTATTTCTGGATTTTAATCAATTGATGTCGTTTTTCATTTTTGTTTTAAGAAAAAGATTGAAAAACATGCTCTGAGCATATCTTTAAACATTTGCTTTGTCACATTGATTGGTAGAATGTTAAATAATTTACCTCTTCATGACTATTCTTTGAGTTATGTGATTTCCTCTCCAAAAATTCCCAGTAAGTCCCATTTTTTTCAGGGAAAAACAAAAGAAAGTATTGGCTCGGGAAACTTCAAGTAGCAGTAGTATCAAATTCAATAGAAAGTAAAGTATGCATTTTCAAGTGAAGAATGTTGAAGGCTCATAGATAAGATAGTTCTAGAATAGAGAAATGCTAATCAGCACTGTGAAGAAATCAAGAGGTTTGGCTCAAGATCTGGCACTTAGCTCCAACTGATTTACTGTGTAATTTTGGAGATGTCTTACAGTTATCCTGGCTCTCCCTTCATCTATGCTGTAATGTGCAAAGAAGAACCTCTGTCAGGTGGCCTTAGTTGCTTCATCATCAGAGGGGCTGGACAGTCAGAAGGGTCTCTGGCTATCACCATCTGAGTTATTTTGATTCTAAGTGTTACTGATTATGATTGGCTAATCTACACTGATCCTAAAAAGAAGCAGAAGTCCTGGGGAAAAAAGGGTAGAAGAAGTAGAAGCCAAAGAACAGAAAGTTGGAAGAGAGACTGGTCAAGGAAAAGAAGGGAGGAACTGAAGACCAGAGAAGTAAATTACTCTTCTGGAAGGGAAGGTAAACTAAAAGAGAGCTGCAGAAGCTGCAAAAATAATGACATTAAAATGACAAGAAGAATAACTGCAAATGCAAAGTTTGTACATGTTATCAAATTAGAGGTAAGAAATATTACAAAATATTAAAATAGAAATTTACATTAGTAACATTTGAACCAGTACATGAGTTACTTTAAGCATTAAAGTATGATGTACCTGTGATGTTTTGCTGTTTTATGCCTGTTCTAGATGTATGTATAATGTTTTTAAGAATGTTTATTGTTTAAAGATGTACCTGCTGTGTTTATACTGGAACCAGGATGGTAAGTGTTAAATGCTAGAGGGAGGGGGAGTGAGTGACCAGGATGTGAGAGTGTGTGCTGATTGGCTGGTGGTTGGAATGGGTGGATTAGTAGATAGCAGGGAATGGGAGGAGTTAGCTGAGTGTGTGAAAATATATTGAAGTGCTGTGAGAGTTAGAGGGAGATTTGGGTTTAGGTCTGCTAGGATTAGATTTGAGAGTAGGAACATGCCACGTGTTTTATTATTTTGGGGGAGTAGCTTGAGGGAGAAGTGATAGAGTAACCTTGAGGGTAGGTTAAGCAGAGTTGATATTGAAACTGAAGTTGAATTTGAAGCAATATTTGAAACATTTTAAACATTGAACTGAAACCTTTACACTTAGCGCCTATTGTAACCATCAGTTATTTACCCGAAGAAGCCAATACGCTTTACAACTGTAACTTAAATCTTGCTAATAAATCTTCTATTAATTCACACTGGTGTGGTTTATGAGGTACCTTGGTGGGGTACATGTTCAATTGTTGGAAGGGAAGGGGCTGGGCTGGGCTGCTGTGAGTCCTGAAGAGAGTGGTACATCACAGAGACAGTGAGAAGCACCCCAGATGCCCGTTCCAGAGCTGGGTCCTTTGATTCTGGTGCGAGAATAAAGGGGAAAAAGGGGAGAAGCAAGTCCTTAGTCGCCAGTGAATGCAATAAGTGACTATTCTTTTGTTGAGAGTTTTCTGCAGACTTCGCCAACAAACCCCATGAAGAAGGCCTTTTCAAAAACCACATAGGCTGAAACGTGCTGGGCGTGAATTAATAAAATATTTCAGCATTCTGAGAACTTGCTTCCCCTTTTTTTGATTTGACTGGATGCTCTTCTCCACTTGGTTTTTCGCAAGAATAAAGGAGCAGGAAGGGGTGGGCATCACAGTACCTATACATTTAATGTTCCCTAAGGAAGTGGCAGGACAAAGTTATTCCATATATTTATGAACTGGAGATGGACCACAATCCTGCATCTTCAATGGCATCACTGTGCAAAATTCTTAGAATATAACCATCTGCAGCCTCTGTCAAAGTCATAAGAATTTCTTGCCTTTGATATATTTGGTAATTTATTTAAAATATCGATATTCTACCTTCCTGCAGAGAACAGGCCTCCAAGGCAGCTGACAATAAGAGTAAAATTGACATAAATATTAAATATAAATTTATAAAGGCGATGGTGAGCATTGGGGGGATTAGGATGTCACTTTACATGATAAAATGTCAACTCTCCAGTCTTATGATGTTACTGCTACTGCTCTGGTTGCTCCAGCTGCTGCTCTTTGAAAGGTCCATCATGGTAGCCATGGGAGAAATATGTGTTCCCTAGTAATGAAGCCCAGATAGCACCAGATGTTCTTTTCCCTAGCAGAGGTGGGGAGTGCCTCATCGCCCAGGCCTTTGGATAGTCTGTGCCCTTAGATTTGATTTCCAATTCCTTCTTTTAAATGTTTCCATCCCTACCACACCCGTTTTCCCTTATGCTTTCTGTCCTTCAGATTTTGAAACCAAAGGCAGGGAATCTGTATTCTCTGTGTAGACCACTTATGGAATTTACCACTATGCCTTACAGGACAACAGAAACAACAACAACGATCATCATTATTATTTCCCTCCTTTCTGTTGGCACATGAAAACAAATATACCTTTGACCAAAAGGTGTTGAACACAGAGATATCACTGAACTCAAGCAAGGATAACGTACACTATATGTTGCTTCTGTATTTCTGTTAGAGAATCGGTTTTGTTCACTTCATTTTTGGTGACAATTTTGGGAACAGGAAATGTGTGAAGTCAGCACTATCTTCCATTGGTAAGGAATAACATTGGCTGTGGTACAAAATAACTCCTCAGGCTTTTGAACACCATAGGTAAATGAGGGTGAAATACCAACACTATGGAACTCCCCCTCCCTCCTAAAATCTGTTCTGGAGAGTTCACAAACTGTCCAGAGCAGTTTTGGAGGATGTGCTGTGCACTACAAGGGGAATTGCCACCCACCTGCTATTCTGGAAGCCATCTAATTGGTGGGAAGAGTTAATTGGATACAACCCTAAGTGTGGACAACCTTTTAGGAATTTTCATACTGAAAATTAAAAACTTAAGAGCACTACTCCCTTGAAGAATGAATTCATTCATGGAAAATAACTTCTAGAACTTTGTCACTACATTAATGTTTGGTTGTCTTGTCATACATTATAACGAAGGCATGGATAGTTCTAATGTATGACAAGGCAATCAACATTACTGTAGTGACAAAGTTCTAGAAGTTAATTTAGAATATAGGTTGATTGTTTTTACTTTTTATTGATCTTTAACTAGGCTGACCATCTGAAAAGGAGGACAGGGCTCCTGTAACTTTAACAGTTGTAGAGAAAAGGGAATTTCAGCCAGTGTCATTTGTATGCAATTAGTCCCTGGTGAAATTCCCTCTTCATCACAACAGTTAAAGGTGCATGCACTATACTAGAGTGACCATATACAAAAGAAGGCAGGGCCCCTGCACCTTTAACTGTTGTGATGAAGAGGGAATTTCACCAGGAACTAATTGCATACAAATGACGCTGGCTGAAATTCCCTTTTCTCTACCACTGTTAAAGTTACAGGAGCCCTGTCCTCCTTTTCAGATGGTCAGCCTAAACTTTAACCAATAAAGATACTACTTCTGGTTAATGCTCACTAATGTTTAGACACATGGCTTAAAACATTGAGAAATAGCTTATCTTATATTACATACCCAATATAAGATGGGTTTGGGGATAGAAAGAGAAGAGAAAATGCATATTGCATTTTCAAAACTCCCTGTACATTTGTTTTGTCCATGCAGCATCAGACTCTAGGGTGTCCAGGACTCTAGGCAGAGGAGTTAAAGATGTTGTAATTACATTCAATTACTCTGCATTTCCAAGGCTATTCTGTTTTATCAGCTTCTCCGATCTTTCTGCAAACCTTCCTCCAGATGTTCACTTCTTGGTAAAAGAAATAAAATAAAAATGCCTTCCCACTATTCCAGGTATGAAGACTTCCCACCACACACTGCAGAGAATTGTATGTACTTATATACCTGTCACCTCATTAGTATTTTGCTTTTGCCTGCCCTATCAATCTTTCTCCACACAGATTTGTGGCATCGTGGGGAATTCAAACTGCTGCAAATTTAAACCATCTGTCTGCCCTCTTTGTATAAACAGCCCCCACCAGACATCCAGCAGTATATCAGTGCTGCTGATCCATAGTCCCCATTATAGGAAGTGACATCAGCAGCAGGACTTCAAATGCCCTAGGCTCTAAAATAATTTCCTAAGTGAGTCCAGAAACCTGGAAATTATTCCAAATAGGTTACAAAACTCTTATTTTGAATGGTATTTGACAGCTAAAAGCAATAAAAGATGTAGCTTTTATTGTTAGATACCAACTTCCACTAATGGAGTGAATTTAGGCTTTCTTTACTCCCCCTTGTCACAGCACTCTCCCAAAATTTTCTCCAAGGTTTGGGGGACCCTGAGACAGTATGGGAGATGGTGTGTATGGCTACAACAGGAAGAGGGCATGGGAGAAAAATTGGGACTCTCGCATGTATGATGCGGGCTTCATAGTTTCCTACATCTTAGGTTGCAAACTACGGAAATGGCCCTTTATGACCACTATAGTTTGCAACCTTAGTTCTAGGAAATGTCAGAGCCGCCATCTTCCTTTAAAATGGCGGCTCTTATTGAGGACGCGAGCTGCAGGATGGCTCAGATAAATCCCATGGGCCGGTGGAGGCAGCAGTTTATCATCAACCCGGATTGGGCTGAAGTGGTCTAAGGTGTTTTGGGCCCAGGCTGATCCACTCTGGATGGCTCAAGTAAGTCCTGCAGGCAAGCAGGAACAATGACTCTGGGTTCGAAGGGAGAGCAGGAAGGAGTGTGATGGGGAGGAGGTGGGGAGTCTAATGGACTCCCAGCCAGCCTCACACCCAACTTTCCCAGGCACCCGCTAAGCAGCTGAATGGCAGGCGCCCAGGAACTTGCAACAGCTGACCCGCTTTGGGGTGTCCAGATCTGAAACGGTTCGGTCTGGTCCGAAGCACCCTGAGTCAATCAGGGCTAATCTGGAAGCTCTGAATCAGCCTCCAAAGTGAATTGGGGGGGGGGGGGGGAACTGGGCATGACCCTAGTTTTCACCATGATTAGTGTAATTTAAACCACAATAGAATTTTGTGAATATGAACTGCACGTTCCTTATAGAGGTTGCACTCTTACTGACTCCCAAATAGTTTTACCTAATCAGAACCTATTATTCTGTTTAGGGAATACTTTCTAGAAAAGTTATATGAACAACAACCTAACTTTCTTTGGTATGTATGATTACAATGTTGCTTCAAAGTCAGAAGTTATCAGTTACCTATGTGAAGTTATCAATCAATCAATCAATCCAAAACCAGAATTAATCTAAATACAGAATCAATAAAAAATGAAGTAGAAAGGTTCCTTCAAAATATCTTTTGGAGTTGTAAAAGGAATTTCGTAAATGTCATTTCATATTATTTCTTTAAATACAATGAACTATTAATTCTCTTCATTTTCTTTGCTGCCTTGCGGAAGTGTTTGTCACAGCCTCCATATAGACCTGATGTAAAATTATCCTTCAAGTGTAGGTCAAGAGCCACAGTTATGGATATAAGTGTGTTGATTGACTGCATATTCTCTTGAGATTTTAATAATTTCTCCAATGACCCCAATCACTTATAAATATTAAACATCACATCTTATCAGGAATAAGTCTATCAACAGCTATCAGCTCTTAAACGGAACTTCCATCTTCAGAGGCAGTCCTCACCCCAGACCTCACTTTTTGAGGGCCCTTGGGCAAGACACACTCAATGGGCCCCCTCCCCCAGGGAGTCCATCTTCTCATTGCCATCGCTGCTAGCTGCTATCGCTCTCATCCTCTTTTTCATCATTGCTACCACCTTCTTGTTTGACAGGGAAAGAAGCAGTGAATAAGCAGATACTGCTCCTCTTTCTCAGCACCACTGTTGTCTGGGCCAGAGCAAGAGGCCAGTGAACAAGCAGGTTGCAATGGAGAAAAAGTACAAGTTCAGCAGGCTAATATTAGTGGGTCCCTGCTGGGATGTTGGCCCTTTGCAGGTGCCCAACCATGCCTACTGTGACGTCCCTGGGCCTCTGGCCGTTTGTTCCTTTAAGCATCATGGAACCCGCATACTCAGACTCAGAGGTTTACTCACAACAAGAGTGTTTATTAGGCAAACTTACCCTGGCCCTGTTGAGCTGGGATAAGCAAGACACAGTCTTTGCCATCATGGTCTACCTGTGAGTTTCTTGGTGAAGTCTGGCTGGCTGATTTTGGAGACAGAGTGCTAGAGGCACATTGCTCTGATTCAGTAGTAGTTTATTATATCCTTAAAAAGTAATAACATGCTGCAATTTGAATCCTCTTCATTGAAGGCACTTTGGGAATTTGACTCACAGAACAATTTTAGTCTGGAGTCATTTGGTCATTAGATTAAAAGTGTCTGTCATCAAAAGCCACACTTTGCACATGGAGGCATTTGTGGTAGCAACAAGAATGGGTTTCTCCTACTTTAAAGATCCTGTAGTGCACTGTGCATATCCTGTTAGTTTTACCTTGACAGAGACTGAACAGGAATAGTGGGCCAAACATGGGAAGGCCAGAAAAAGGTTGCTTCTCTGAACAAACATTTTTAGCTCCCATTTTCTCTTTTTGGTCCTTTGACCATCCATAGATGGACCATCCATTGGTGGTCAAAGGATCAAAAAGAACTGCTCATAGAAAGAGTGTTCAACAGAGGAGCAAGGGGATTCAAGGCTACAGAACAGCCTTCCCCAATCTGGAGTCCTACAAATATTTTGGACTACAATACCCATAATTTGTCATATTGTCTGGGGCTGGTGGTGGTTATCTAAACCATTTGGAGAGTACCATGTTGGATAAGGCTGCTACAGAAGAACCCAATGGACCTAGAGGGAGATTCCTCTGAGCCCAGAGCTGTTGTAAGAAAGTTCTTGAGAGTCACAATGGTGAAGTCTAAAGCTGAAGATTTAAGCTGGAGATAAATGAATAACTGTCAGTAAGGATGGTCCACTGAGCCTCAGAGGATGCAAGGCATGGTAGATGTGGGAATTGGTAATATATTTTGTTTAGGGCACCAAAATCTAAGATAGGCCTCGCATTTACCTATTGCTTTCATTTAGTCCTTCCTATTTCATCATTAGTGAGTTGAGCTGTCACACTATTTATTACCTTGTACATTCCTATTAGATGTGTATATCACTTTTCTGTTCCTGAGGAATAGATCATGTCATAGAATCATAGAATAGTAGAGTTGGAAGGGGCCTATAAGGCCATCGAGTCCAACCCCCTGCTCAATCACTCTTTTTCCAGCCATAACCATTCAACCTTAGTAGAGACCCTTTTGAGAAATCAGAAATTGGCAGTGAGCTTCTAAAATGTTTTCCCACCACATTTCCAAAACCCTGTAAACAAAACAGCCACAATAGAAAGAATTCTATCATTGTGATTTACACAAATCAGTGGTGTCAGTTCAGCTATTTCGCAAAAGACATTTTCCAACATTAAATCAATGCTGATTTCATGCATTTTCTAGTAGAAATGAAAAAAAATGTGACTACTAATGCAGACTTCTCTGTACAACTGAAGGGTGGAAAGCAATTCTCTTTGTTGTTCCTTATTGTTCTCTTTTTAAAAAATCCATTCACAGAAGTAAAAGGAAACCATGTGTAGTAAGTTTGTCAGTGAGCAGAAATGTGGACTTCACAGAGCTCCAAAATGCTGCTGAAAGACCAGTGTAGCCTAACACAGTAAATACATTTTAGCAGGCTTTAGCTTACAAGAGTAGGCCTCATTCCCTGGATGGGCCTCTCATAGTTATGTCACCCTCTTCTTATAGAGTCTTATCTCAAGATGAGTTGGGAGGTTTTCACTCCTAACCAAGCACTAGAAAGGCAATTAGTTTCCCAAGCTGTTTTGGAAATCTGCAAGAGGGAGCCACCCTTCTTCTTCTGAGTCAGGGGAGGGATGCAGCCTATCAACTACTGAAAGGGAAGTAGGCAGGCATCTAGCAGAGGAGCCTATAAGATCCAATGTACAGGCTTCGTGCTTCAGTCTCGCTTCAGGAGGAATTGCGCATCCAGCCTGGAAAACCTGCTGAGGCTCAAAGGGACAGCTTCTGTCTATCGTGCCCCCTGCATCCAATAGACAACCAGCTATGAGAGTTTGATTAGCTGGAAGGAGGTGTGAACTTTCTTTGCATGTATATATTCTGCATCCATTTCCTATCAATAAACTCATCCTTTGTCCGAAAGTGGCTTGTTTCATCTTGGTAACCAAAAGAACTTGATTGATGACTTGAACCTGGCAGAACCAGAACCCAGATCTAACACACCATGATTTTGTAAGGATATATGTATTTATTTGAAAATGCGTAACCCATCATAGGAAAATGGAAGTCTTTAAGAGAGTGGTGCAAGAGGCTGCTGAGAGAAAAGGGAATAGGGGAGAAAAGCCAAAAGTGACCAAATGTAAAGTAAAAAGCCCATGCCCACCTACCTTCTACCCTGCCAGTATAAGTTGATAGGGAATTGGGAAAGGTGGTTCACCCATTTTTGGTTCTTTCCTCTCCCACCCTCCTAGGATTGCTCTGTCCTTGACTTTTATGGTACTTCCCAAGCTTACTGAAGCTAAGTCATAATCAGCCAGTTTGCATCACACAACAACCCAACATGGATTAATTTACCCATAAAGAACTGCAGTGAGTGCCAATGGTTATTATGAATATGTAAGCCCCAGCTGGGGGTTGCTGTGTCATCAAAACCTGGCTTGTGGGGGTTATTTGAGGGTTAAACAACCTTCACATAACTCTAAAACAGTCTCTTAGGGTTATGCAAGCTTGGAGGACAAGGCTATCAATGGCTATGTGAAACCTCCAGCATCCGAGGCAGTAAGCCTGTATACATCAGTTGCTGGGGAACATGGGCAGTAGGGTGCTGTTGCATCTGAATCCTACTTGTCGGTTCCTGTCAATAGCTGGTGGTTGGCCACTGGACTAGATGGACCCTTGTGTGATCCTGCATGGCTGTTCTTATGTTCTTACTTGCATCAAAAATAAAATAGCCCTTGAAGCCCTAGGCTGAGACCTGCATATTCATAGTGGTGGACGCCATGATACCCCAAGAGTTAATTAACCCATGGTGGGCTGTCACGGTGTACAAACCAATTCAATTTATACATTGTTGGCAGAAAAAGGAGCTTGTCCACCAGTTCAATAGTGCTGCCTCAGGGTAGGGTTTTTTTTTAGTCTTTGTTTTCTTTCAGCACTTTGAATTGAAATCTTTGTGATATGAATTGAAAAAACAACAACAATAACTCATGAAGGTGTAAGGTATCTCCAGGGAACTGAGGTTGCAAATGACTGATGTGCTAATAGAATGCTTTGTATAAAGCCTGAAAAACAGACTAGAGGAAAACAAGTCACTCGAAGTTGGCTGCAGTATTAAAAACATTTTAGGATTAAATTCCCTGAGAATCGGAAGGATAGTTTAGATTATATTTAAAATCTTAGTTATTCCAGAGAATCAGACTTCCTCAGATGGAATTTGCCTCTTAATGATAAGTAATGGGTTGGTTAAAATGATTTAGCCTTATATAATTCACAATCAGAACAGAATGTGTGTTCCTGGGTGTTGTATTTATTCTGATGTATTATTTTTCCAATCAATTTGCCTATGCACTTTAAAGCAATTAAAACATTACAGCACATCTTTAAAATGTTTCAGGGCACATTAAAGTGGATATCTGCATATATTCATAACTATAAACAAGGACTTGTTTAACCTACTGAAATACTCTGTTTATTCCATTCCATTTATTTTTGAAATGACAAAGTAGAAACCATATTATTTACTATTATCATCCTCAGATAATCTGAAATACAAAGACAGATGTTATCATTCTATAGGGATGATGGTGTTTTGGGTATTTTTGAGACAGTGGTTGTGCAGATGACTGGAGTACAGGTAGGCGTGTTATAGTATTATTCTGATAAATATGCCAGTGTGGCCTTCAGTTTGAATATAATGATCTGGTATTTACTATTTGTGACACTTCCAGCGGATGTAATTAATAATACAATGTCCTGTCTATTTTATGTATATTGTACAACTTGAGATGTTTCCCATTAAAATGTTTACTACTGATCCAAGATTTTTGTCCAATCCAGTAAGAGTCATTTGTGCCTAAACAAATGCAGATCATCTGCAAACTAGGGACGTCATGAGAGAGCATGACCTTCCATACTCTGTTTGCTGTTCTACTGTGCACCTGACAAGTGGGTCTGGCAGCCGCCCGTCTCCACAACGATCCACCATTTTGCATAGAAATGACAGCTCGGGGATTTCCGTAGACGTAATGAAATGTTGCATAAATGCGCCCTTTCTGGCTATCATTTGCACAACATTACGTTTACGGAAATCCCCAAGCTACCCCTCTAAGCAAAGTCACGGCTTGCTATGGGGATGGGCAGCTATCGGGTACGCAACCACTTGGAGAGTGGGTCTGTGTGTGTGAGAGTGGCGGAGGGATTCAACAGCTGCATGGAAAAACTTGACAGCAGTGAGTCTACTGCAAACCAACACCACAGTACAATGTTCACCTGGTTTTTATTGAACAGCATAGATGGATGCTCCAGGGAAATAGCCACCCTCTTCCAGGCTCTTAAGCATGACTTGTTGTTCATGACAAAAGCAGGATCAGTGCTTATTTTATGCATCTGTTGATTCAAATGATCTGGTGTGCCAAACAATGAATGGTTTCGCCAAGTTATTAAAAGCTATCCTATTCATTTCGCAGTTTGAGGAGGCCGTAGACTGAAGTGATAGAAGACTGAAATGTACCATATTGGACTAGAGGAGAAGGCGATCATGTTTCAAAGCAATAAACAAAGGGCAGTATCCAACAGTGACATTCCGCAAATGCAAATAATGCTAGTGGAGCTCTGCTGAATCTTTCTGTTGTGCAACCAGTTTCCCAGTTCTCTTGCACAACCAATTTTGCAGCCAGTTGCACAGCCAGTTGTACAACGGCTTACCCAACTGGTTGTCTAACAGATTTGTACAATGGGTTGCTCAAGCATAATGCAGAACTACTTGCACTAATGTAATGTTAGTTGGATTCTTCACGCTTTACTCATGCATAAATGGGGCCTTTACGACCACCAGTTACGCAGTGGGGGAAATTACGTAATTTCCAGAGACTCCATTGTCATGTACAAAAGAGGATCCGGGCAAGGGTGGAAGGCTGCCAAGGGCCTGTCAGGCCCACAAATGAACCGGAGGCATCCGACTGGGTTCAGACATGTTGAGTTTGTTGGACTCCCAGACCCAAATGGGTTCTTGTGATATCCCTAGTTGTGTTTCGTAGCAACTTTGCATACAGAGGCATACATATCTGATACTGGAGGTAGCACAGAGCCATCACAACTAGTAGCCATTGATAGCCTTATTCTCCATGAGTGTCATTTCCAGCTGGTCGACACTGGATTTGGAAAGAGCTCTAGCATGGTTTCTCTTATTTTGCCCTGGGATTTTTGTATTACTCTAGTGGCATGGGAAAGAGCAGCAATGCAGTGGCTTTCACATCACAGACATAAGGTAGAATAGCCTAGCCCTTCGTCATAGCAAACCTGTTTTAATTCAATAGCCTTACAAATAGTACTATAGCTTAAGGCTATTGCATACTTAAGGCTATTGCATTAAAACAAGAACCAGTTCATTCCATAACTATAGGCCAGGCCACAAATAGTATGATGATAGAGATTTAAGTGCTTAATTTGGAAAATTAGGCAGTTAAACCAAGCCAGACCTTTTTGAAAACAAATGGAAACATTTGACAGTCCTATCCTGTACAAATATACATCTCTAATGTCTAGTCATTCAATGTGTTTCAATGGATTCTGGTTTTTGAGAAAGATACATATTAGTGATCCACTGCAACAGTCCTTTATATCAACCACAATGCTGTATGCTCTCCTGACCTGCAGGAAAATATAGTCAAATGTAAAGGCGCCCTAGTAAGTACATTTAATAAGCTTGGAACATCACCTTAGTCTATTATAATGCACAGAACGTTCAGCAAACATCAAGAATCTTTGATCAGATGAAAGAGACATCAAAGTTCCAAACCTCCACTCCAAAATTGCATCCATCAAATACTGCTTTTATGTGCAGTTTTTTTTTTAAAAAAAAATGTTTCAGGGGTTTTATCAGGTGCTTTACTTTGGAAGAAACTTTATACTGGGCAGTTGTTAAAATAAACCACAAAGGCCTGTTAATTGGTATTTGTGGAAGCAGAATGCTAAAATAAATAAATAACCCACATACATAATTGAGGATAGTGAAAACACATATTTATTGGTCTTGTTGTGTGTAAGTCTTCCAGACTCTTCCCTGCACCCTTTTAATAAATTCCTTCCCATGACAATCAATAAAAAGGTTCATCAGGGAGAACTGTAATTTTAATAGCCTCAAATGAATAAATCAATCACGCATGTTATTATTTAACTAAATCATACTTCACTTTGTTGGTAGTTTGGCCTACTATGAGCAGAAATGCCTTCACAGAAATATATACTAAAGTCATAGTAAGTCACTAAACCAGACCAGAATAAAAACTTGGATTGAAATTCAGGTTGTGTACAAGGTACATGAATGCAGTGGTGACCCTGTTATGGAAGTGCACTCACCACAGCTGAGACACACATATCAGATGGACTCAATGGCCTTATAGGCCCCTTCAAATTGTACTATTCTATGATTCTATGCCCAGCCTTATGGGTGCATTGGTGCCTGTAGATGCCATGTTGCGGACTCCAGCTCCAGACATACCTATTTTTCTGTTTTAAGGAGACACTGAATTTGCATAATGGTGATTGGCTAGACCTTGTAGAAATCAAACTACTTTCACAGAACAGACCGGGTGCAGTGTTGATAGGTTGCCCTTTGCATCATTCAGAAAATCACCTTCCCCCTTCATGGCCTTTATCAAAATGCCCCTCCAAAGGGTGTGTGTGAAGACTTTAAAAAAAGGATCAAATAACCTTTTAATCAGTTCATTATGTCAGCTGCTTGAAGATAAATATCTCCAAACCAAGTGGACAATCTGACTGCCCCTCCCCCATGCTTAAATCAGAGCCAGGTACATGTATCGGTAGAGGAACAAAGTCATGGGAAAGCAGAACTTTCTAAGCAACAATCCCTCCCTTCTCCAGTGCATGCACACTCTGTACATAGCAGACAGGAATACCATAGACACAAGGGGCCAGTTCACACCATCAAAAACCTTGTATGGGAGTATTTTCACTGTCTGCGGGGACACATTCAGTAATTATGTAGGGATGTACGGATTGTATATAATCCGTTACATCTGTGTTTTGTGGATTGCCAGGAGCCATTCATTCCATAGACTACTCATTGATTGAATCAGATTTGTTTGGAAGTTTCCATATTTGCACTTGCAAAAACGTGCACCCCCACTCCCCAGTGTACATGGTTAGGCCTCATCTTGAGTATTGTGTCAGAGTTCTGGGCACCACACTTCAAGAAGGATGCAGACAAACTGGAGGGGGTTCAGAGGAGGGCAATGAGGATGATAGGAAACAAAGCCCTAGGAGGAGAGACTGAAAGAACTGGGCATGTTTAGCCTGGAGAAGAGAAGACTGAAGGGAGACATGATAGCATTCTTCAAATACTTGAAAGGTTGTCACACAGAAGAGGGCAAAGATCTCTTCTCGATCAACCCAGAATGCAGGATATGGAATAATGGGCTCAAGTTACAGGAAACCAAATTCTGGCTGGACATCAGAAAAAACTTCCTGACTGTTAGATCAATACGACAATGGAACCAATTACCTAGGGAGGTCGTGGGCTCTCCCACATTAGAGGCATTGAAGAGGCAGTTGGACAACCATCTGTCAGGCATGTTTTAAGGTGGATTCCTGCACTGAGCAGGGGGTTGGACTCGATGGCCTTATAGGCCCCTTCCAACTCTACTATTCTATGATTCTATGTTGAACTTAATTTTTTCCATTACTAAATTTGTGCAAAATTCAGGAAATGTAGAGAACGGTCCGCAAGTCTGAAGAATCCACACAACATGGGAAAAGCTGGTCTGCTGCAGGTCAGATTCTTTTAATTCTGTTGTGAATTTGTCTGCGATTCCAATGTGTGGCTATGGTTTTAATAATGAATGCAATGTTTACTGGGCTACAAATGGCGAAATGTTTCTTTGGACAAATATGTGTAAACATCTACAGGTGTATGTAAGCAACAGATGCCTACTTAAAGAAATGATAATACTAAACTTTGGCATATTTTATATGCAATCATTTCTTTACAAGTTTTTGCAGTATTTTACTATTTGTAGGCCAGGTATGCCTAGTATTTGTCAGAGCTTTCCCAGTGATGCATTAGCACGGCATCACAGTTTGTGAATTATGCCCCTTATTGGTGATCTTTTGCTCATTTTAGGAAAAAAAGCATAAACTAGTGACATCAAAATCAAAATTAAATGTCAGAGGCAGCTTTTAGAGGCGGGGGTGGCAGGTCAGGAAGAGGGAGGCAGGAATGGTGATACTCACAGATAGCTATCAGGACTAGTAGCCCTTGATAGCCTTCTCCTCCTAGAATTTATCCAACCCCTTTTGAAGACATCCAAATTGATGGCCATCACTACATCTTTTGGTAGTGAATTCCGTGGTTTAATTTTGCGCTGTGTAAAGAAGTACATCCTTTTATCTGTTCTGAGTCTCCCACCAATCAGCTTCATGAGATGTCCCCAGGTTCTAGTACTATGAATAGGCTGACCAGGTGGCTCGGGATTTCCCGGTCCTAACCGGGAATCCAGAGGCCAACCAGGCCAACCGGGGGAAAACCGGGGTGGCGGGGGGTCACGCGGCGGTGGCAGCGAGACCCGGAGGCGGTGGAGGAGCTCAGGAAGCGGACGCCCCTGCAGGTAAGCACAAAGGGGGGCTCTTACCTGCTGGGGCGGCCGCTTCCCGGGCTCCTCCGCCGCCTTTGCCGCCGCTGCCGGGCTCGTAAGGCCAGAGGCCGCGCAGAACAGGCAGGAGAGGGCCGGATCTGGAAGTGACGTAACCGGCCCTCTCCCGCCTCTTCCTCGCAGCCTCTGGCCTCCTTGGGGCTCAATTGCGATGGCGATGAGCCCTGAGGAGCCTGGACGCCCACGCCCGCCTCTTCCGCGCGGGCGTCTGGGCTCCTCGAGGCTCGTCGCCATTGCGACGAGCCCCAGAAAGGCCAGAGGCCGCGTGGAAGAGACGGGAGAGGGCCGGTTACGTCACTTCCAGATCCGGCCCTCTCCCGCCTCTTCCGCGCGGGCGGCGACGGAGGACCCCGCGCGGCTGCGCGGGCGGCAGCGGAGGACCCCGCGCGGCTGCGCGGGCGACAGAGGACCCGGCGCAGCCGCGCGGGCAGCGACAGAGGACCCCGCGCGGCCGACGGAGGAACCCAGCGGTAGGTCCAGGCTGGGTTTTTTTTTTGGGGGGGGGTGGCTTGGTGGGGGGGTTGTTTTGGGTAGGGGGGCGGGGGGGACCGGGATTTTGACTTTTAAAATCTGGTCAGCCTAACTATGAAAGAGGGAAAAATCTCTCCCTATCTACATTCTCTACACTATGCATAACTTTGTACACTTCTATCATGTCCTCCTGCCTTACCCTCCTTTTTTCCAAGTTAAACAATCCCAGCTGTTGTAACCATCCCTCATAGGGGAGATGTTCCAGCCCTTTGATAATTTTAGTTGCTCTTTTCTGCAGTTTTTCCAGCTCCAAGCAAGACCTCACTGGCCTTGCTTGCAACACAGTATGAATAGAATCCTGCTCATTTCAGACCTGTTTGCAAGGGTTCAAACAGGGGCACTCTCTTTTTTGAATGCCCCTGTTTAAATCCTCAGATCCCTATCGGTCCATTTACACACACACACACACACACACACACACACACACACACACACACACACACACAATGTTAGTAGGTCTCTATGGTATATCCATTACTCATTTAATGAATTACAGGATTCATAGATAGAGGAACTTGTTCAATTTTCACTAGGGACTGAAAGAAACAGCATTTCCATACGACTCAAGTCTGTCTGTCATTCTGATTTCTCTGTTTCCTTCCATTAGGAAGATCTCCTGATGAATAAGTTCAAGCTGCATTGTTTGTTTCTCCATCTCACAACTCCTTTTGTACCTGCATTGCTCATCAATCCCACTATGGGAAATTTCCATTTGAATAATTTTATTGATAGTTGAAGATTCTCTTTCTTGTGATGTTATTATCTAATTAACACCTTCCAGAGTTTGGTGAAAGTGACATAGCTTTCAGCTCTGTTATCTAACACCTTTTCAAGGTGAACTGATTTGTGGAGTATTCTAGAATAAGTTAAAACTTTCAGCACCCACAGCATATTACCTTTCTGGCTCCTTGCAGGTGTTCTTTTCTGTAGATCTTTTTCCCCCAAATGGTTGCCTGTTGTGCTCTGAAGGAACTTCCGTTTTTGCTCTGCACATTGGCAGTAGTCCCCAGTTAATCTAGCTGCTAATAAAACAAAGCAGCCAAAAATATATTTTTTAAAAAGCAGCCAAAAATATATTTAATTTGAATCTATTATTTCCAGTAATGCTGTGGCTGAGTAAGGAGAGCCACTTTCCTTTTCCTTCATGCACTTTTCATTTGTACTTATTTTCTGATGACAGACTCAAATCCATTGCTTCAACCCTCATTGTACCAAATAAATGGTGTGTGATATTCTGCCTTAGGGTTGTAACTATATCTTTAGTCTTCTTGTCCGCATTTTCACATACTCCTGCTTCAATGCTGCATGCAGGTACATAAACACATATGTCCCGACTTATTTCAGACAAATGTAAATGTGCAATGCTGTTGCCAAGACTGCAGACTAAATTATTCCAGCTGCTATGTAACTGGACTTTTGTAAGTGAGGGGAAAATTATATCAGTAATTACCCTATTAGATGCTGTAACTTCCTGTCAATGTCTCAAAGATATTTAAAGCCTAAAGCTACAGAATTTCTTAAAGAGGGAGAATAGATATTATGTGGATTTGGTATCGCTGTCTTAACGTATGATTAGTCCAATGCTTTGTAAATGTAGACAACCAAACTATCCTGTCATAGTTCTCTCACTCTGGTATAGTTTGGTTGTCCAATGCTGATGTGAAGGGTTGGCATGGTCGGGCACCTACTGAGGGCCCAAACCCCAGCAGAGAGACTACTGATAAGGTCCCCCTGGACTTGCTCCTCCTCTTCACCATTGCATCCAGCTTGTTCTGTCTCAGGCAACAGTTATGATGATGAGAAAGAGGAGTAGATGCCACTGCCTATTTGCCTATTGGCTCTCACCTGGCAAGCAGGTAGTCAACCCCCCTCCTCAATTCATCCCAAAACAACCCCCTCTCAGCTCTCCCTCTGTCTGACATATATATATATATTCCATTCGCTCTCTAGTTCCTCCCACTCTCCCACACTCCACCAATCCAGGCACTCCAAACAACTAACCAATCAGCTCTCACTTACCACTCATTCCATACTCACCCAGACTTGCAACTCCAAATAATAACTTTTGTAACACATTCACATTTCTAACAGTAGAATATCACAAGCAGCAACAGCAGCAGGTGACAATGTTGGTAAGAAGTCTCACTGACAGAGGGAGGCTCACTGAGGGTGTCTTGCCCAGGAGCCTTCCAAACCTGGAGCCTGGATTGATTGTCTTGATTGATCATCTATATCTGAGGAGCCTGGGTTTGTTTTGTTTTGTTTTTGTAGTTTTTTGAAGTGTTGAAGTGGTTTTTAAATGTACAGATTGTGTGTATGTTGTATGTTTTTGCTGTTTTAATTTTTGTATATTGTTTTTAATTGTTTTAATCCTGTGTAAACCGCCCAGAGAGCTTCGGCTATGGGGCGGTATACAAATGTAATAAATAAATAAATAAATAAATAATCCTCTTGCCAAACAGAAGCTCTTTATGAATACTGAAGTCTGCATGCAATGAGCCACTGGATCAATCTGATAATATTCTGTTGCTCAGTAAATATTTTGCTTATCAGGATTAACATCTAACATCTGCTAACTGTCCAAGGGTGCAGAACCTCAATCTTAGGGGCTAAATCTGGCCTTCTGGGGTTCTCTAGATAGCCATGTCC
The DNA here is from genome assembly GCA_029215795.1 of Anniella stebbinsi. Lineage (NCBI taxonomy): Eukaryota > Metazoa > Chordata > Lepidosauria > Squamata > Anniellidae > Anniella > Anniella stebbinsi. The sequence goes on along the minus strand of JARDYH010000001.1, from coordinate 236,125,721 downwards.
CTTCCCTTGCCCCCACTCCTTTCCACCAATCATTGTTCATTCAGTAGTTTCCCAGCTTTTGTGGATTTCCCCCATATTCTAAAAGATTGCAGTGTCTTTCCTAAGGCTTAGTTACTGGCAGTAAGAACTTTAAGCTAAACTTTACTGCTATTTTCGGTATTTTGTCCCCATCCCTTTTGTCTTTGACTGCACCCACCACTGGAATTTGGCCCACGAGAGCTTTTCTGAAATGGAATTCGGCCATCAGGCTGAAAGAGGTTCATCACCCCTGCTACATATGTTAGTGGATATTGCAGATAGAAAAAATATATGAAGTACACCGATTTTCACATGGGCAAAGTGAGTCTGTCAATGATTCTCATATGTTTAAACATCTGTAATGACCCTAAAATTTATCCCTTTCAAAGCTCATCCTCTAGATATTGGGTAACCTGGATTTCTGCCTTTTTCTTTCTTTATTTTTGTCTTTCCCTGTTTCCAGACTGGGTCTCTTCCAATGGCACTCACATGCTGTGCAATGTGATATTACATTAGATCAGAACTCGTCTTCCCGTTTTTGAAAACAATAAGAATTGGTGCTAAAACTCCCCAATAAATACTGTTGGCCAAGTGAGGCCATTGGCCATTTAGCAATACATGCATACATTGGATTTTCTTTCTTTGATTGTTCATTTGTAATACACTAATTATGTTGAAAATTGAGATAAAATAAAATTCTGATGTACATATTCAGGGAATAATGTGACACACAGAAACATTTTTTAAAGCCAGGCAGGGGAGGAAAGATAATATAATACAATGTACTTTTTTCTTGAGGGCTGAAACATTAAAATGAAAGGTTGTTATTCATGTTCAGGGCACCTTTCTGTTTCAAATTAAAAACAACAACACAAGTTTGTCCCCTGCACTCATTTTCAGGTGTCAGAGATGCAAAACAGATCATGATGGCATCTCTGAAGCAAGGCTTCTAAATATAGCACTCTTGGTTTTACTGTGAAGAAACGGTGGGCACTTTCTGCTTCTTCTTGAATTTTTGTTTTGTTTACATTAAAATGTTAATAATCATTTGTTTTGATCCTTAAGACCAAAACCAGAGACTATGAAGTTAGTCAGAATTGTAAAGCCACTTTTAAATGCATGGTCTAGATTTCCACATTCTTATACCCTCTGTCTTTTTTCCCACTAACACCACAGTACTTCATTGAACTGTGGTAATCCATTTCTCTTACATGCTGTGCTTGTTTTGGCTGCCATATCTCAGAACTCAGTGTAAGCGACTCCTTCTATACGGATTATGCATTTTAATGAGGACATGCTTATGTGCACAGAAACTTGTATCAAACTCCCTGGCACTGTAAGCAATTTATTGAGAGTGGACATTGATATTGTCCAAAAACATGTTCTTTGATGCATGATATCAAGCAATGTGAGATCCCCTCTTAGCTGAAAATTATGTGCTAAGAAGAATTTATAAAAATAAAAAACAGAACTGTAATGCCCCCCCCCCCCCCGCAATAGACCTGGGGAAGAGGAACAAACATTTACATAATTTATAGAGGGGCCTAGGATCCTACCTTAAGAAACAATGGCATATTCAAAATGACAGATTTGCTTATTAGAGGGCTTATGTTTGAAAATACAAAACAGTCTACAGAGAATTAATATGGTTTCCAAACACAATACAGAGCATTTTTACTACATGTTGAATTTTTAAGCAATATGGTAACAAACAAGATCATGGCTGCTTCTGCTTTCAGTGTGTGTGTGGGGGGGGGGGCATGTTTGTCAGAACTGGACAGATACTCAGAACGTTTTATCAGATTTTCCCCTAAGGATTTCTATAAATCAGTGCAGTCTTGTATGCAACCTATGTCATCTCTAGTAGCAAGATAGGTCTCTCTCAGTTAAGGCTAGTATCAAAGCCTTGAGGGAGAAGGTAGTAGGGGTACAGACAGAAAACAGGGAATCCTATAGTTAAAATGCTATAACTGTCCACCCCTCTCTAAGCTGTAGTCAAAACAATGCTGCCTGGTGATATTAATGTGTGGGAGGTATCTATCCTGCCATAAAAGTTGGTTTGAACCTATGATTGTGTTCGTAACACAGTACGTAATTATTCTGGCTTCCTGTAGATAGGTATAATTGTATGAATTAGTAAGAAGTGGATCCAGTGGATTTGCACTATCGGATAATAGCCTAATACCCCAAACATGACATTTTACATTTTAAACTTCAGTATGGATATCTTGTAAATCAGAAGGACAATGCTGAATTATACTGAGTGGTGCTGAAATATATATCTTATCATTCTGGCACATAAATGCTTTGTGATAGGTAAATGAAGGCTATTGTAGTCTTTTTTAGATAGTCTATAAAGAATGAACATGTGGAGGAGAAAGGATTGTGCTTGGTAGTCACATTCCAGATCTACTTATATTCATCAGAACCTCTGCACAGAACTTTTCCATATACCTGTTGTACATGTGTACAGCTCTCTCTCTGGCCTGTTCAGATGACAAAATTCCATGGATAGGTGTGGAGGAGGGGCTATATCAAACTTACTGATCCCAGTCCCAACCCTAGCTTCTGCACATCCATCTAACCTTCTGCACAGAATCTACCCTTGTATAAAGTCTATGTGCATAGGCTTCCTCTGCATAATTTTATTCTGTCCAAACTGAATAAAGGTGGAATTCAATGCCATCGCAATTAGTGAAGACATCAACTTGTTTAAACTGGAGCCAGAAACGCATACAAGATAATTACCATGTACATTATGCCCATCTAGAAAGAAAACTGAAACTTCATTCTCAAGGTGTTCCCAAGTTTGTGACTGTCTGGAGAAAGACTAAATAGCAGCAGATGGCTCACTCCATCTTTATTACTGGATAGAGAGACAGGACATTCTCCTTTGAAACAAACTGGAAGGAAGTTTAGGCTGTAATCCTATACACATTTAACTGGAACAAAGTCTCATTGAACTCACAAGTATAGAGAGCAGTCCTTTTCCATGCCAGCTTAACTGAAGAAATTTCAATGGCTCCAAATATGCATATATATCTCTATCTCTATCTATCTATCCCATGTAAGTATGGTACTTTTTATTTTTTATTTTACAAATGTTGAGTATGTTACTTTTTTATTTAATTTACAAATGATATATCTGTGTGAATGCTGCTTGTCCATACAGACAGTGTCTGGCATGCATGCTTCTGAAATGCTCGACAGTGAGTCCACTGTGAGTGTGAACAGGTTCACAGTCTTACAGTTCTGTAAGACTAAGGATTAACAATTATGATATTTGCTACAGAGAAACATGTACTACAGGCTCCCAACCTTCACACATTCGCTCTGTCCTGGACTAGACATTCACAGGCATGGCAAGTCAAAGATTTTAATCTACTCAGATGAACTACTGTGAGGTTATTTCACAAATGCAGCAATACTATAAAAAAAATTGAGCTGTGCCTGGGAAAAACTGCCTAAGAATGAGCCTTGCTGTCTGTATATTAGAAATATGAAATTATAGCCACATTATTATGTAGCTGCAGCTTAACCAGCAATAGCGCAAGAAGCCAAATTATATTAATGCTGTAAGCAAAACACGTGGATGGAAAAATGCATATAAGTAGGTTAGATGTTCAATGACCTCACACATATGAGTTTTGTGGTTTACAAAAAATAGCTTAGAAGTGGTGTGATACAGGTTGAGTAACAGAATTTTCTTCAAGAATCAGAATTTTATTATTTTTTCATCATTAGCAGCATTCCAGAAGGTAGGAGCTTGCTTATGAGTTTTTTTTCTTCTTTGTGCATCACAATATGGTTTCTTAAATGTACAATAGCAATTACTCACTGCATCCTCATTATTCTATCCAACACACTTGACTATCATGTGTTTGCAAAATATTCAATGGCTTTCTGAACTCTGCTTTCCTCTTATTTCTTAGTAGTTGGTTGACAACACCATCAAAGCAAACAAAACAAAAAAGCCCAACATCTTTCTCTAGCTTTAGTTGCTTCTAAAACATATGCATGCATCACTATTTGTGCCAGAATTTTGATATATATTGACAGACACATCCCACTGAAAACAATGGAGTGCTGATCGGTAACATCTTCATTTGGCTGTGCATCCGATCTATGCTTATGAATCTTAATCAGCAAGTACTAAGCACATGGGACTCTGCTTATGCATGCTAATCTCCTTCACCCGATCAGGGCACAAATCTAGGTGGCCAAAGGGTAGTTCCTAGCTTATTTTGATCTATTATAATTCACAAGCAGAACGGGCTAAACGAACAGTGTTGTTTCTGAACCTCAAGTTCTAGCTTGTCTATCCTCCAACTAAAAAAAAAGGAAGAGAAGCAGGTTCTCAGAATGCTAAGATACTTTATGGTTCACACCCAACGCGTTTCGGCCTACGTTGTTTTTTTAAGGCCTTTTTCAAGGGGCTGTAACATCTAATGTTCCTGGTTCTTTTAAAGGAGACCATGGTTTTTTCCTGGCACCCTGGGATGTGTTGGACAATGTGCCAGTGTCTACTTATGGTTCCTTGCAGGTGATTTGTTATATGGTCTTATGTTACACTACAATTGATTTGTTCTGGGGCTGTTATATTAGGCTGACCAGATAAAATCCAGGTCAGGGCTCACATAACTTTAACAGTTGTAGAGAAAAGGGAATTTCAGCCAATGTCATTTGTATGCAGTTAGTTCCTGGTGAAATTCCCTCTTCCTCACAACAGTTAAAGTTGCAGGCACTATACTAGAGTGACCATATACAAAAGAAGGCAGGGCCACTGCAACTTTAACTGTTGTGATGAAGAGGGAATTTCACCAGGAACTAATTGCATACAAATGACACTGGCTGAAATTCCCTTTTCTCTACAACTGTTAAAGTTACATGAGCCCTGACCTGGATTTTATCTGGTCACCCTAGTTATATTCTTTTTTGAGAAAAGCTCTGAACGTGGTTTAGCCTCAGCCTTTTTCAGGCCTTGTGAAATTACAACATCAGGATACCCTGATGAGCCAGGAACATTAGAGATCTTTTAATCAGGAGTGAATACAAAGAACACAGTAAAAGTTTACCCAATTCTTTACAAGGTTCTTCCATATCTAAAGGACACCATCCCTGTGGACATTGCTACTACTGCAAATACACCTCAAAGTCACAGAATTCAAAAATCCATCTGATCAACAAATATATTTACCACTTGTAACAGTCCTTTTGTCATCTATGCCATCCAGTGCAAATGCCCAAAGATCTATGTAGGCAAAACAATTAGACCTTTGAAAAAATGTATAGGAGAGCACCTCAGTAACTTAAAAGAACAACAGATCAGGTGCTCCTTTAGTAGATCATTTTTCGGCACAAAATCATTCTTTTGCAGATGGAAAGTTTTGGGCACTCGAAAAATTGGAAAGACAGGATAACAAATTGTTATTAAGAAAGGAAATAGAACGGATCCTAAAGTTAAAAACTCTAAAACCCAGTGGCTTAAACTCAGTTCTTGAATTTTTGCCACTCCTGTGACTCAGTAATTACCTGCAGTGATTCCCACATAACAAGAATAATGATAGCAATAATGATATATTGTGAGACCTTGCACTTATAATTTCCACATGGAAACACTTGGCAAAGCAAAAAAAAAAATGACCAAAAAATGACCCAACAATGAGAAAAGATGATTTAGAATAATAAAAAGAGGGCCCTGGAATAATTGTATTTCCTCAGTCGCCAGTGAATATCATAGGAGACTATAATCCTACTAAGAGTTTTCTGCAGACATCTCTTACAAAGTAAGAACCAATACATTGAACTTTTGTTAAAAGTGTTTTTACATCATAAAATGTTTTCAGATGATTTATAGAAATTTTAATGTATAATGTGAACAGGCCCAAGAACCTTCATATTGTAGTCATTATTTTTTTTAATGAAACTTATATATGGGCACAGGCCTTTTGAGGCAATATGCCTAACTAACCCCCTAAACTGATATGTTATGTGTTATTCCCATAAATATAATGTAATGTATTCTTGATGTTACAGCCCCCTGAAGAAGGCCTTAAAAAAACAACATAGGCTGAAATGCATTGGGCGTGAACAATGAAGTATCTTGGTATTATGACAACCTGCTTCTCTTCCTTTTTTTACCCTGAGTGGATGCTTTCCTCCTTTTGGTCTCTCCTCCAACTAGACAGAACAAGAACCCATGGTTTGTTTGGGGGTTGTTCCTCTGGCTTCCAGGAAAGAGTCAAGCCAGAGGTCAGGGGTTTGGGTGCAACACTAAACCCAGGGATGGGGTATCCCTGGCTTGTTTAGCCCCTCCCATTTGCAGTAGGAATGTTTAGGCAGCAGAAACCAGCATGTTCCCTTGCTCTCACTTATTCACAACAACCCAAGGTTTTTTGGGGAGGGGTTAACAACCTGGGTTGTTCTAACACGCAAACCAGGCTTTATTTCCTGTTAAGGCGTACTTGCAAAATATAACAACTCTGTCCCCAAATATAAAACTTCATCCATGATAATCATGGCTGCCAGTATGCAGCCTTTATGGGCAACACAGTTCAACTATGTAGGTTTATTAATATTCCAAAAGAAAAATACATAACTATGTGTGTCAGTCGCTGCATTGTTGGCAATTTCCTGGCAGCTCTGTGGCATGGTGGATATCACAGGAAGTAAACAAAGCTGAACTGGAAGTGATGTGGTGCCACTGTTGTCAAGTTGCTCAGAGATTGGTGATCTCCACAGTAGTACTTAAAGAACTCTGAGGATAGTGAAGCAGGAAGAAATAAGACATAAGAAGTCCCAGTGATGGTGGATAGGCAGGAGATGATTGTGTCTCCATGCTATCATGGCTCTCATCAACTGCACCACTACTACCACCACCACCAGCTGCAGATTCAACTCCAGCCTCATGCCAAGACCAAAAAAGAAAGAATTCCCCAGTCTCAAGGCATTCCCATGTAATCAGAAAGGGTGATAGGTATATTGGCAGCAGTCCAGACACCTTCTTTACTGGCACAGCTGAGGTGGTGAGTCCCTTCCAGGTTACACCATCACACTATAATCAGAAATTCACACAGAATGCAGGTTACCTCCTACCAGACCAGGGTTGTGCTCTCATTTGGCCCTGGTTCAGTTAGGCACCACAATGTATATACGAAAATACATATCTCGTTCATGATGTAAACGGGCAAAGATCCAAGCGAACAAATAAACCCTGCCCTATTTGTTCCATGAAAGTGCTCAACTGATCTTTCTCAGCCCCACCACCACCATTATATTCATGATGGGCTGTGTGGCGTCACCTGCCTATGTGATGTCTCCTTCAACCTCTCCGTCGCTGCCACCACCCTATTCTTTATCTCTAAAAGAATGAGGGAACAATAAGCCTTCTTTGAAGTTACTATTTGTGTGTGAGGGTGCATGTAACCCATATGACTGAGGAGATGTGGTTGAAATAACAAAATAAGAATGAAGTTTATTCATAAGTAAAAGATTTTAAAAGACACTTTAAGTTTGTTCTAAGTTGTACACATAAATCTACCTTCCTCTTCCTCCCAGGGAATACTAACAATCTCCAAATCCTATAACCCCACTTTCTTATTCCTATCCTGATGCAAGCCTCTACTAAACCCCACTCACTCCAACCCTCCCTAACTCTCTCTTACTTCTCTAACTGCCTCTCTGTCTAAACTGTCACTTCCCTCCCCCATTCTCTCTCTCTCTCTCACTCTCTCTTTCAAATAAACCAACCAATGAGACGACACCATTCACCCAGCTCACCATTCTAACTCCCCCCTCCCACTTACTTACCATTTCCTGAAAAAGGAAAGGACTGGCCACATGAAATCCAATCCTGAACCAAACATTTAAACATATTACAAATTATATATATATATATATATATATATATATATATAACAATGGATAATACCATTTTGTCACAGGCTGCGTTTGAAACAAAGGGCAGGAGTTTGTGATATGGATGGAGAAATACTACTTAAAAAAAAGAAGTTTAAAAATTCCCTCGGGGCATGGACAAGCATTTAGATCTTTGGATCCCTGCTGTGGATTCCGTTTGCTCGTATTAGATACAATCATTTGCTCATATAACGCTGTTTGTGACCTCTGAGGTATCTATACCTATATGCAAGGGCATCGCATCAGAGAGACTTCCTCAACGTGCCACTGTTATATGCGGTTGAGTCACAATGGCTGCAATCCTATACAGTCTTACCTGGAAGTAAGTCTCATTGAACTCAATGGAATAAGTAGATATGTATAGGATCGCAGCATAAGCATTTCTATTTTAACTACGGTAATCTGAAGTAGCAAATCCTTATGATCATTGAAGGGCATGCTGCTTCTTGAAACAAAATAAATGCATTTATCACCACTATATTTTTATGTTGTTGAAATGGGCACTATTAATAATACATTTACTATTTAGCTCAAATTAATACCTTTGTTAGCACGTTTTAACATACAAAGCACAACATTTTTATTTGTATTGTAATTTCCTTCACTTTCCCCTCACCCAACAACTGCTCAAATATTTATTATACAAAGCACAGTTTTCTATTCTTAGACATACTCCAGCACTGAAGTACCTATTTTACAGCTTCACTCTTTAGATATAGTACATTAATGAGCTGGCTAGAATTCCTCCATTAGATCGCCCCCCCCATCTTGTTTTATATGGAAATGATACTATAAAAATTCTTAGAATACTAATTTTATGTGCATGGAAATGATGAGACGTAAAGAAAACAACAAGAAGACCTATGGTAGCTGTGAATATGAAACGGGACTAGTATGTAGGCAATTTGTTTTTCGTTGGATATAAAACTATCAAACTTGTAATTAAATAGGATCAATTGCAATTTTAGGAAGGATAATGTTTCAGCTGTTTGAGATGCTTCATCTTGTTTGGGAATTTATCTTATCATAATTTAATAACTTTCTTGAAACTTTACATTTGCTATATCAAAAGGGCATGCTCACAATATTACATGTTGAAAGAAAAATGTATAATCAAACATATTAAAACTTAATTATGGTGTCCTCCCTCCCCCAGTACATTTATTGCTTCTCTTTTATTTGTGCACTCAGGGAGATCCAGTGCTAATTTTCTAAAATACTAGTAGGGCTGTGCCAAGTTTTTGTCTAGAGAAATCTAGGAAGAAAAATATGGGGGGGAGGGAGTTGAGGAAACATCACAACATATCATCTGCTCTTATCGTGCATGCCATCTGCTGTTTGTTTTCAACTGCTTTGCTTCCTGATCTGCAGTGTGGGTGCCATTTTATTTTGAAGTTAGGGGCTTCTTCCTGAAGAAATTCCACGCAGCCTGGGAACATGTAGGCAACATGACAACATCATGCTGTCACTCAGGCAGTCAGATTTCGCTATATGAGGGCATCATGCAGCTAAAACACAGTGAAGGAAATGCTGGAAAACTCATTTCATAGGTTTCCCTGGTCAATTGCCAAAATGTGGGATCATTCTCTAGAGAAGAGAAATCTTTTTCACAGAATGTGTCTTCAGTTTTAGAAAAAGAGTGTAGTTGGAAACAACGTTGCCTGGAAGTCAAGTCTACCTAGATCATATGCCTTCTTATCTGGAAGCTTTTCTTCCTAATCCTAGTTGTATGGAGTGTATTTGTAGGTACTCACTAGTAGACATGAGTACCCTGTTTAAGGGAACTCAAACAATAATACGAAATAGAAAATTCCACCTTTTAGTGCTGTCTGTTCACAGACATGAATCTGCAATATATACATGTGTTCTGTGTCATTATATGTTACCCTAGTCACACAAGTATAGTACTTTACATACCACAGGTATTAAATGTCCACAAGAGTGGTCAAGTACCACTGAGTTCTACTGATACTTGACCACTGTTGTGGACATTTAATACCTGTGGTCCATGAGAAGCTTTACTTAGAAGCCTTTATTCTTCCTGCATACGTTATCACACACACACACACACTCATATATGCATATCGACAACTGAGAACATTTTTTTCAAGAAGTACTCTGAAGTTTTTCTTTTCATAAATCTTCAGGTGCATTACTGAATATGTTAAAAGGCATTTCATTTGAATCTCTAATGCTGAATAGAATGAGGCATGCAACACTTTCTACATAATGCATTGTGCATAAGTTCTTTTGTCCTGCATTATTTCCCTGTCCACAGTCAAATACCTTTCCACTGGCTAATACCAGTTTGTACTGTACGCCTAATAAAACATTGAAATCTTTATTTTAAATTGCAGCACCGCTTTTAAAAGAGCAATTTCACATTTCTTTGGAAAAGCCATCTGCTTGTGAATGACAATGGTTCTCATCAGTAATTTTGAGAGGAAAAACAGTCATTACACTTTAACACATCTCCAAGTACTGAATAAAGAATAACATTCAACTATTATTTAAATAGACTGCATTCTTTACAGTGCAATGTCTAAAGGCCAAACATGTCATTATTATAATAAGAGCATTTGTAACGGGTTTCAGTGTAACTGATGCCCAAGGTGAAGTGGCATTATCACGAGCAACAGCCTTTCAACAGAACATTTCCCCACAAAATATTATTGTCATTTGTAAATCTATCTACTGCAAATACTATAATTATCTGTTTGTGCCAACAAAGTCAAAGCTGACACTGGAAATAACTTTTCTTTCTCCAGCCCTTTCAAAATGCTTTAATGATATCCATCTAACAAAGCAAAACAGGCAATATTTGCTACAGTAAGTCACCTAAACAGGAAGAGTCTTCTGAAAAGCTTAGGTATGAAGCATTAGGTTCAAACCTCAATTAGCCTGAAACCCCAGATGTGGATTCACATAAGGTCAGAACCCCCACATTCTATGTATTTTAAAGGAAAGCATAATTTATATGCCCATATGAAGTATTCACAACTGTTGGGGTATGTGCATATATTCGTACTCAGTTATCCAAGTATAAGACATCATTGACTAGTCACCATTACTATATATCTGGTTTCAGAATAGGAACAAACAGATTTCCAGTATCCCCCCACTCCATGTCCCTTGTTTCACTCCACGTTCCATTACTCCTGAATTCTGGTTTACGAGGATTTCTGAAATTGCAGCATACAGTTTTCTGCAACTCTTTGTTCGTTCAGTTCATTTACATCACGGTGGGGAATGTATGGGCCTCCACCAGAAGAACATAGGAGACCCATGCTGGATCAGACTACTTTAGTCCAGCATTCTGTTCCTCACTGTCCTGAACCAGATGCTTCAATGAAAAGCCTAGAAGTAGTGCCCAAGTGCTGCCTAGATGGCGCTGGGATGCCGTTGCACTTAAAGAAAACTTGCAGTTTTTCTGCTGTGAGGTGGCGGCTAACCCAACCCCTTCCCTCTGTCTGGGCAAATGATGACCAATTAGGGGTCGCCATCAGCCCAGGAATGCCTCCATGCGATGCCAGAGTGAGGTTAGATGGCAGCTGCACCACATCCGCGCCATTCCAGCAAAAACGTTGGGGTAAGTCCCTGACTTTTTTTAACTCGGAGCTTTGCAGGAAAGCCCCATGATGACTGCAAAAAAGTTGCTCCATTGTATAACCAATGCAGGGCCACTGCACACCGTAGGGTTTTCAGAGTGTCTAGGCAGCCCCCTACTCATGTTCCCCAGGAAAAGGTACTGGATATAAAAGACAGCGAACTTAACTCGTGCCATTGATAGCCTTATTCTTTATCAATTTGTCTAATCATTTAAAAACATCCAAGATGGTGACCATTACTTGTGGTAGCTAATTACATAGTTTAACTATGATTGTGTGAAGTAGTACTTCCTTTTATGTGTGCTGAATTGGCCACCATTCAGCTTCATGGATGTCCCCAGGTTCTTGTATTATGAGAGGGGTGTTGTTGGACTAGAACTGCCATCATCCCTGACCACTGGCAATCCTGGCTGGGGCTGATAGGTATTAGAGACCAACAATGTCTGGAGGGTCACATCTTCTTCATACCAATTTACTTCTTCTTTCCTTCTATATTCTAATGCTTAGTGGTATATTGATAAAACAGTACAAAATAAGTCATTCTGATATCATTTATGACTGCAACAAGATTATTTCTTTGTGTGTGTTTACTCCAGCACCTTAGTAAAACCACACAAAAATATCTGGAGAAAACCATATGTAAAATCACATGAAGCTTGCTATTTCTGACAATATTTTATCAATTAATGCAGGTGCATAGCACATACACATTGGTAATAACATACAAACAGATTCTTGAAGCATTTTGTGGATACAGTCACATCAAGACTGATCAAATACTGCAGAAAGGAATACATGTATGTGCATTGGTAACGTTGAAGGAGTAGAAAAACTCAGAGGCACTGAAGAACTGAAAGTATTGCAAACTCTGCATGCACAGTTCTCTACAAAATGCAGATGTTAAAATGGAGCAATCGAGAATTCCTAATACGTTGATTCAACTTCAGAAACGAGATTAGGTTAGTCATAACTCCAAAATGGGATGAGTAATCCAAATGCAAAGAGTTTTGGAAGCGTTCGCATTTCAGAAACTGGAGGTAAGTGCTATTATGATAGCCATGTGAAATGGTTTGGCTTTTAGGATGAACTTGTGCTTTGGAGCTCTGACATTAAAAATATGGGTTGATCAAGCATCCTACTTCCCGTGTAAATGCTGGCTTAGTGCAGGGATAGGACTAGGCGACCTAAAAGCCACTTCCTGCAATACAACGCTGTGATTATCTGAAGAAGAGTAGTATGGCTTCTATTTTAGGACACATGAAAAGTCATATTGCAGTGTAAGAATGTAAATCAAATGAGAGAGAAATGGGAAATACATGAAGAAGCGAAGGAATAGGAAACTTCCTTCCTGAAGTGGTGCTCAGGTTTCACACAGAGAGAGGCAAGTGAAGCGGAGTACCCCCTTTTTATTCTCTATTAGTAGTCTAGTTGGAATTAGAAGAGTGCTGCTCCCTGTGTAGCAGCTGAAGCAGAACAGCGTGAGGGGAAAGAACACCTACTGCCAGCATAAAGGACCTTGATATCATCAGGAGCAGTCCTAATTTTAGAGATATTCTACGATGTTTCGTTAGCTTGTAGAAAGTATGGATACTAAACCAAATGGCTTTTTCTCCAGTGAATCATGAAACTAGCTTGGGTGTGGGGAAGCAGGAGCTTCTGCTGAATGCTATACAAATGAGTATTTAGACACAGTCAGGCTACTTGCCTTTAAATCATTTTTTTCAAGAAATAGAAAACAGGAGGCAGGAGATCCCATTTAGATTAATTGGAATAAAATGCCTGGCAGAGGAAGGATTGATTTGTTTAACCACCAAAAGGATAGCAAAAGCTGCATGTAATGAGTTTCTGAATTAATGGCATCTAATGAGTTTCTGAACTAAAGTTGGATTCCAACTGCCATCAGCCGCAGCCAAGGATGCCAATGGTCAGGGATGATGGTAGCTTTAGTCCATGATACCTGGAAATCCACAGGTTCACCACCCCTGCAGTACTCTGTTTTAAAAATGAAGAAAGAGTTGACGAATGCTTCAGTTTTGCCTGCCTCCGTGCCAGATAAATAAATAAATAAATAAATAAACAAACCCATTCCCTTCTAGAAGCATTTGTCAATGAAAGGATGGCATCACTGCACCAGGGAAAACAAGCCAAAGGAAATAAACTCTAATGGAAGCAGAGACAAAAGAAGTGAAATGGACGAAAGCTCAAAGAACTCATCTACTTGAATATTCACTTGTGAGCTAGGGAAAGGCAAGACAGACTCGAATGGTTCCCTGTAGGGATGCAAAAAGTCATGCAGAGCAAAGCTGTTAAGGTGCTACAGGTTGAGCCAATACTCGCAGCATAAATCTTGGTACTGCTGGAAAAGTATAGTTGAGTCATAAAAATAACATTGCCTTCGGCTAAAAAAAAGCAAAAAAGACAGCCAAATTTTCAGTCCAGGTATGAATTATTTGTATATGTTTCCTTAAAAATATTCATGTGTCCCTCTTTTTTTATTAAAGTTATAGGAGCTCAATTTGCTTTCTCTGAGCAGGCACACTGAAAAAAAGAGCTAGCACAGAGAAACTGCAATTTAGCTAGCAATTAATCCTTAATGTGATCTAATTATTCCTGACATTTGGGCATCAGGCACTATACTTCAGGGGCCATATTCTTCTCTTGCACTGTAGGTAGGAGTTTGCATTGAATTCAAGTAAATGAACCGCTGCCATCAGCTTTCAGTTAAATTAACTTCCTCCCCACAAACCTGATCTGGAAACAAAAGAGGCATAAGATAATTAACCATGGCTAAAGTGGAAGAAAAGCTGACGTTCCCCCATGGCCATACTTTGCTGGTGATGCAAAATAAGGTGCAGTCTAAATCCTTCCTTTCCAAATGTGCAGCTGCACATTTTATTCCCAAAGACAGATAAATTGTAGGGAATAAGCATACCTGACAAGTCACAGAGACCTGTATCTGCACAATTCTAGACTACAATTAGGGATTTGAGTAGCTCTCATTTTTCCTTGCAGTGGTTGCATTTTAGTGGTGGGGGAGGTGACCTCCATAGCTTTTGCTCTCACCAAAAATGAGGAGAGTTTTTTTTAAAAACCTTGATTCATTTGTGGTTGCAAAGTGCTTTGACACTCAAGGGTGAAATTCACCTTCTTGAGAAAGGCCAGCGGAAACTTTATACTTAAGTGTACCTGAGTGGATCATAACCCTTTTTGCTGCGCAACTGCAGCAGAAATAATTTTAGCTTTTAATACATGGAACTATTTGCACTTTATGCACATTTATAACCTGGAAGATGAGATATAAAAAGCTGAAAAGATATACATTTCTATAGATGATACTCACAAGCATTCTAAAACTGAATGGGAATATGAAGCTAAACCTAAGACAAAGAAGCCAGGTTTATTCATAAAAATAACTACATGGGCTTGACATTCAGTACCTTACCTGAAGGAACCAGAGTAATCATACATTGTTTTTTAATTTTAATTTAATTAATGTAACTTTCTCATTTTATACAAACAAGCAAGACATAAATGTTGTGTGGTCATGGAATTGTTCATAGTCTTTCCTAGAAATGTGTTGTTTGGAACATATCTACACTATAAACTTACACCAGTTTTAATACCAATTTCATTATTAAGATTTCCCCCCAAAATCCTTGGAACTGGATGAGGATGCTGAGACTTCTCTGTCTGAAATCCTTAGTTCACCTCCCATAGGATATCTGTGTCCCACAAGATATATTGGTTCATTCATTTTAATTTTTGATCTAGGAATGGGGCGGAGGTCTGCTCCCACTAGAATCAGTCCTTAAAACATCTCCAGAAATATCTCCAGAAGCATCTCCAGAGTGGTCCTGGTACCTGTTGCTTCCCAGCAGGTTCCAGACTCACTCTAGATAGAAAGACCTCTAGTGTAAAGATGGAGATGTAGGTTTCCCCCCTTCCTCTCTGCTCTTGAGGCATTGGGACATGTGAATTAGGAAAGGCCAACTACAGTCTTCATATCCACAACGTCTCTCCAGTGATGAGTGTGGTTTTATTACCCTTCACTTGCTGGATTGAAAACATATCGCTGCACAAAATGTTTACAATTTAACAAAGGAAAGCAAATCCTGGATCCAAGATGTGAGAGGAGGGTTTTTGCACAATGTGAGGTGCTATGGATCTCCCCATATCCTGTTAGATCCATTGAGGACATGTTATTTATATCTTCCCCTGGCTGGTCTCTGTACAGGGATGTGGAATATTTGAACTCAGCAGGCTTGCAATCCAATGAAGGGAAGACAAAAACAACATCCACTCTTTGAGACTTTCGATGTAGTCCTTGACAACACCAGCCAAAGACACTGGTTTGGAATGCTACTGGCTTTTTTGTCTTTTTTGGCTAAGACAAAGAATGGACCTAATGGGATATTTTAGTATAAGTGCCAATCAGCAAAGGAATGGCTGGACATGTACTTGTGAATGGAAAATAACAATTCTGTTCAGGCAGTTATCATTTCAGGGAACTATTGGACAGTCTTTCAATTCACAACCTGATGCATTTGCCCAAGAAGGCAAATATTTGACATTCACCAAATGCTAACATTAGAGGCAAGGAAGCTACCAAAGTAAGTTTGAATGTTGAATGTTACTTGGCGTGATGGTGGAATGTTACTTGGAGTGATGGTGGAGAAGGAAGCATATGGACAGGTTGCTTACCTGTAACTGTTGTCCTTCGAGTGGTCATCTGTGCAGTCACACATATGGGCTTCTGCGCCTGCGCGGAGGCTCGACTCAGGAAACTTCCATAGCTATTAGTTACTTTTGGGCGGGAACCCCTCCCCCGCTGCCGAGTGCGCATGCGTAGAGGGGTTCCCGCCCGATACCTCAGTTCTTCTGAGACCCCCATAAGAGGTTCAGGCTGAAGTAAACCATTATGATATCCCATGCTAGGTATAGCACCCTCCAGAGGGGATGGTGGGTGGGTTGTGTGACTGCACAGATGACCACTCGAAGAAATGCAGGTTGCTTACCTGTAACGGTAGTTCTTCGAGTGGTCATCTGTGCAGTCACACATATGGGCTCGCGCCGGCGCCGAGCCTCTTTCGGGAAACTTCGATAGCTAGCCTAGGTTTTTAGGCGGGAAACCCCTCCCCCCACCATCGTATCGCGCATGCTCGGGGTTCCCGCCTACCTCAGTTCTCTGAGACCGATTAGCCTCGTAACTAAGGCAAGTATCATACAAAGCATACGCCTACACCACCTCTTGCGTACGAACAGCGTTGCATAGAGGGGATGGTGGGAGGGTTGTGTGACTGCACAGATGACCACTCGAAGAACTACCGTTACAGGTAAGCAACCTGCATTTCTTCTTCGTGGTCTCTGTGCATCACACATATGGGCGATTAACCAGCATTACTTACCGGAGGTGGGGATGCACGCTGATAATCACTGGCAGATGGACGACAGGACTGCTCTACCAAATGTAGCGTCTCGTGCCGCCCGAACATCCAACCTGTAATGCTTAGCAAAGGTAGATGGCTGAGACCAAGTAGCCGCCTTGCAGATGTCAGGGATGGTGGCTCCATGTGACAATGCAGAAGATACGGCAAGACCTCTGGTCGAGTGTGCTGTAAATGATGAAGGGGGTTGCTTGCCCAGTACTTGGTAGGCAAGAACTATCGTGTCCACAATCCAGTGGGATAGACGTTGAGCCGAAACTGCTTGGCCTTTCGTCTTACCCCCATAACAAACAAATAGTTTATCTGATTTCCGGTACACTGAAGATCGATCCTTATAAAAAGCTAGTGCACGTCGAACATCTAGGGAGTGCAACTTGGAGCCCAACTGGTCAGTAGGTGCCTTGAAAAATGTAGGCAACACAATGTCCTGATTAAGGTGAAACGTAGAGGACACTTTAGGGAGAAATGATGGTCCTGGCCGAAGGACCACCTTATCCGGAAAAAATTGTGTATATGGCGGGTCCACCATCAGGGCGGCCAATTCAGAGGCACGCCTAGCCGAAGTAATAGCAACGAGAAAAACTGTTTTGAAAGTGAGCAATCTATAATCAATAGTGGCCAGTGGCTCAAATGGTTTAGACATAAGGGCCGTCAAAACTAGCGACAAACTCCACTGTGGAACTATCTTGCGAAAACATGGAAATAAATTATTTAGACCTTTAAAGAAGGTCTTTGTAACTGGATGAGTAAACACGGAAAACCCATCAACTTTTGTATGATTAACTGAGATGGCCGCTAGATAAACTTTTAAAGAGCTTAACTTCAGTCCTTGCGAATGCAGACAGTATATGAAATCTATAATAGTCGAGATCGGACTGTCTGACGCCGTGACGTTGTTTTCCGACGCATAGTTCTGAAAACGTTTCCATTTCCGAGCATACGACACCCTAGTGGAGGGTTTCTTCGAAGCTTCAAAAATGGAACGTATGGCCTGCGGCAATTTCATTGCTCGCCAGTTCGTTGAATCCTCCATGCCGTTAGACGTAGAGACTGAAGGTCTGGGTGAAACACCTGGCCTTCGTTCATCGATAACAGGTGGGGGATCATTGGAAGATGCCACCAGCGGCGATGTGCGATCCGGTGGAGAAGAGTGAACCACGGTTGCCTCAGCCACCAAGGGGTCACTAAGATGGCATCCACCGGACTCCTGCTGATTCTGGCCACTATGCGTCCTATCAAGGGGAAAGGCGGGAACATATAAAGGAAGTCGTTGGACCAGTCCCAAAGGAATGCATCTCCGAGCGATGCAGGTCCAATCCCCGCCCTGGAACAATATAGCTGGCACACTTTGTTGGTCGCAGTAGCAAATAGGTCTATAGTGGGTACTCCCCATCGTGCAAAGATTTGAGTTAATACGTCCTTGGATAGCTCCCATTCGTGTGACATGGTGAAATGTCTGCTGAGGGTATCCGCCATCATGTTGTCCACCCCCGCAATATGAAGAGCTGACAGGTGAATGCGTTGGCGGATCGCCCATTGTAAGATGTCTAACGTTAGGCGAAGCAGCGGAGGCGAACGAGTTCCTCCTTCTTTGTTTATATACCACACAACAGTGGTGTTGTCGCAAACTATCTGAACATGACGTCCCTGCAGATTCGGGAGGAAAGCGTGCAGAGATCGCTTTACAGCCAAGAGTTCTAGTAGATTGATGTGTAGGCGAGCTTCTGAACGTGACCATTTTCTTTGAATTTTTAGGTCGTTGTGATGAGCTCCCCATCCCTCCAGGGAGGCGTCGGTCGTGAGAATACAGGACGGTCCGTGCTGGTGAAACGGCATGCCTTGCGATAGATTTTGTGCGGTGGACCACCATTATAGAGAGAGAGAAAGAGTTCTCGGAAGCGGCAGCATCACCTTGTGTGGGTTGTGCCACGGACGGAAGCGCCTGAGCAGCACTTGTTGCAGTGGACGCATGTAGAGACGGGCCCATCTCACGACGAAAACCGCCGCGGCCATGAGACCGAGTAGCCGAAGTGCCGTGAACGCCGTTGTTATACTGGCTCGACAGAGACGTGATGCCAGAGTGCGAATGGCCTGTATGCGATCTACCGGTAAGTATGCACGCCCTACTGTGGCGTCTAGCTGGACACCTATGAATTGTATTATCTGTGTTGGTTCTAAGACGGATTTTTCCGTGTTTATTTGCAGGCCTAGCCTCCTGAGACAAGACGTTACGAATCCGACATCTCGACCTGCCTGAAGATGAGACGGGGAGACGATTAGCCAATCGTCTAGGTAAGGGTACAGTTCGACATTGTTGGATCTGAGATGGGCGCAGACTGCCGCCATACACTTTGTAAATACTCTTGGCGCAGTCCGGAGGCCAAAGGGCAGCACTGAAAATTGATAGGACTTGTTTCCGATTTGAAATCTGAGATACTTGCGGTGCGATGGGTGTATCGGAATATGGAAATATGCGTCCTTCAAGTCCACCAACGTAAACCATCTGTTTTTTTGTAACAGTGGTAGTATCTGGGCTAATGTGACCATGCGAAATTTCTTTTGTTTGATGTAAAGGTTGAGCCGTCTGAGATCCATAATAGGACGGAGTCCTCCGTCCTTCTTTGGAACCGTGAAATAGCGGGAATAAAATCCCGCTGGTGCATGTTGTGCTTGGACGCGTGTTATTGCCCTTTTCTTTAGCAGAGTTGTTGTTTCTTGAAGAATAGCCACCGAGGGCGCAGACATTTTCACGGTGCCTAGAGCAGGGAGGACTTCGAACTCTATGCGGTAACCATGTGTAATGGTTGACAGGACCCACCAGTCTGTTGTGATTGCGCACCACGCCGAAAGGTACGGGCGCAACCTGTTGGCTGGATTGTGTGTTGGAATCATGGAAGGGAGGGAGTCAAAGACGTCTCTTAGATCCACCCTCCTGACGGCGAGACTTAGTAAAACGGGAGCCTGGCCTACATGACTGAAAAGAGGACGTGTGCTGCTGTTGTTGATACCGTTGTGAACGTTCAAGTTGTTGCCTGGGTTGGTATGGCACCGGCCGGTACCATCGGCGTTGGCGGGCAGATTGTTGTGGCTGCTGTTGGTGCTGAGTCGGGAGACTCATCTTTCGCGCCGTCATTCTCGCTTTATGGACTACGTCCATAGCATTATCAGTAGTGGAATGGAAAAGACCCTCACCATCGAAAGGTAAGTCTTCAATACGAGACTTAGTTTCCGCAGGCAGATTTGAGGTGCGAAGCCAGGCATGGCGGCGCAATGCAATAGCCCCCACCATAGCTTTAGCAGTGCAGTCAGTTTGGTGGTTGGCTGTGGCTAATTGCTGTTTGGACAATCTGTTTGCTTCTGCCTGAAAGACTCGTGCCAAGTCACGCTGATCATCCGGTAGGTAATCTGTTAAAGATGCTATTTTGTCCCAAAGGAACAGCTGATATCTTGCCATTGTGGCTTGATAATTCGCCACTTTGAATCCCAAAGAAGCCGAAGAGTAAATACGACGGCCCACCGCATCCAACTTTCGGCCCTCTTTGTCCGTTGGTGCTGCGTGGCTCCTAGCTAGTTTTCCTTGCGAGGACTCCACAACAACTGAATTAGGCTTTGGATGACAGAAAAGAAAGGGAGCATCCGTTTCCTTAACCTTGTATAGAGCATCCAGTCGCTTGGAGATCGGACCAATAGTAGCAGGATTACTCCAGGACTGTTGACAAGTCTTCAGCAATGTAGGCACTATAGGGAGAGTCAGCTGTGGAACTGGATCTTCATACATTACGTCGTAAATTTTATCTGGCAATGCTTCTTGTGGCTGATGCAACTCCAGGCCTAAGGATTGAGCCATCCTTTGCATTTGATCTGAAAATGATCCTAGTTCCAAGGACGGAGAAGCTCTATCAGAGGTCCCTACTCCATCGAGAGGAGACGGTACCGACGGGGGACGAGAGACTACAGATGAGGAATCTGATGCATAATCTTCTACCGAAGATGGCGACTCTCGACGTCGATCTGGTATCGCTATTTCCCTCGATGTCGAAAGCGTCGTACGGTGTCGAGAAGTGGTGGATCGGTCTTGAGCAGACTCTCGATGAAGACGCTCCCCCGTATATTGATCAAACAATGGTTGTTGTCGACGTCGAGAAGCCACAGAATGCGACCTGTCCGAACGAGCATCACAAGTTCGGGAACGTGACCTCGTACGGGATCGCGACCTGTAAGAACGGGTTGTGGACACTCTCGATGCCGGTGAGGTTGGCGGGACGGACTCAGGTGGGCTCACGGGACCGAAGCCGGTCTGGCTATCGGTGTCGACGACGACGACTGGTTCCATCGGCAATGTATCAGCCAGATCCTCTTCCTCCTGTGAAAGGAGAAGGGAATGAGGCGGGAGGGATTTTGACCTCATAGCCGACGTCGCATGCTTTGTACCCTGCGGTACCGAAACCGGCGCCACTGGCGATGTCGATGTGGGCGGCGGTGTCGAGAAGAGCTGTGCCGGTAACGAGGATGCCGATGGCGGCGTAGCCGGTGTCGGCCTCGGTGTCAAGATCGATGGCTTGGGCTTCGACTTCGACATCGAAGAGCGCTTAGCCAACGCCGGAGTCGAAGACTTCGACATCGCTTGCGTTTTTTTCAGTTTGGAAGATTTATCCTTTTGTTTCTTCGATTTTTTAGGAGGGGGTTCCGATGACTGACGAGAAGGCCCCTCAAGAGGGGGTTCTGCTAGATCCCGCGTTGCCTCCCAAGTCGGGGAGGAACGATGTGATGCTGGGTTAGAGCGAGCTTGTATGCGCTCCCCAGAAGTTGAACGGTCTCTGCGCGCCACACTCGGTTCTGAGCGAGGGCGGTCAACCGCTGATAGCGCTCTACTCCATAGTAGGCTGCGGAGTCTGTCCGCTCTATTCCGGCGTGTTTGACGAGAAAATGTCATGCAGTGCCTACACGAATCGACGACATGACTCTCTCCCAAACATACTAGACATAAAGAATGGCCGTCTGTCAGCGTTAGTTTGGCTCTACATTGAGAGCAATGTTTGAAAAGAGCTGACTGGGCCATAACGATGCAGGCAACCGGCCTGAAAACGATGCAGGCAAACGGCCTGAAACTATCTAGCTTACACTAATAATTTTTTTTTTTTTTAAATATATTAACAACTATAACAACTATAACAACTACCACCTAGACTAACTATCTATATCTCTTTCTTTTAGGTCTACGAACGATTTCCGTCGGACGAAGTCTCCCGCGAGGCTAACAGCGAAGCGGTCGAAGAAGAACTGAGGTAGGCGGGAACCCCGAGCATGCGCGATACGATGGTGGGGGGAGGGGTTTCCCGCCTAAAAACCTAGGCTAGCTATCGAAGTTTCCCGAAAGAGGCTCGGCGCCGGCGCGAGCCCATATGTGTGATGCACAGAGACCACGAAGAAGAACAACAGTTACAGGTAAGCAACCTGTCCTTCTTCGTGGTCTCTGTGCATCACACATATGGGCAATTAGCAAGCTCACTTACCTAGAGATCGGGAGGTTGGTCCTAGGTGCAAATAGATGAGAGCACAGCTCTGCCAAAAGAACAGTCCACTCGAGACTTAACATCCAGACAATAGTGCTGGGCAAAAGTAAGTGGTGTGGACCAGGTGGCTGTGCGGCAGATCTCCGGGATCGACACACCTCATTGAAACGCAGAAGATGTGGCGATTGCCCATGTAGAATGAGATCATACTGGAGCTGGTAGTTCAAGCTTCACCAGTTGGTAAGCTAGAATGATACACTGGACCAGCCAGGCTGCCAAACGCTGAGAAGAGGCTGGGTGTCCTTTTCTTGCTGTGCCGTAGCAAAGAGATAGGCGCTTGGAGAGGCGAAACGACTCGGTGCGAGCTTTATAGAAGGCCAATGCTCTCCGCACATCCAACATGTGGAGCATCCATTCCAGGACCGTCACAGGGGCCGAAAAGAACGCTGGAAGGATGATATCTTGATTGACATGGAAAGTGGAAATAACTTTCGGGAGGAATTGAATGTCCAGCCGGAGGATGACCTTGTCCTGATGAAAGATAAGGTAAGGTTCGTCAATCTGTAGCGCGGCCAGCTCACTTGCTCTGCGCGCTGATGTGATCGCGACCAGAAAGAATACCTTCAGGGTAAGGAGTCTGAGGTCGGTGGTGGCGAGCGGTTCAAAAGGCTTTGAAGTCAAGGTTTGGAGCACAACCGATAGACTCCATGCTGGATGGAGGGGTTGCCTAGGTGGAGCAAGGTTAAGGAGGCCTTTAAGAAAACGTTTAACTAATCGATGAGAAAAAACTGTTGACCCTTCAGCTTGGTCGTGTGAGGCTGAAATAGCAGCCAGGTAGACTTTAATTGAAGATAACTGCAGACCCTTGTCAACCAACTGAATTAAAAAGGACATGATCTGCGAAATTGAACAAGTGTTGGGAGGAAAACCGTTCTGTGAAGGCCTTCCATTTTTCTGGCATATGAGGCTCTAGTGGATGGTCTGAGAGCTGCATTTAAGACGTCCTGGATTCTGGGATTAAGTAGGGGGGTGTGGGCCTCCATGCTGTGAGGTGGATGGAGTCCAGATCTGGGTGGATCACCTGTCCGTGTTGTTGGGATAGGAGATCCGGTGTGGACAGAAAGCGGAAGTAGTGACCCTTGGATATGTTTAGGAGAGGAGCGAACCAGCCTTGCCAGGGCCACCAGGGGGTCAGTAGGATGCAGGTCGTTTGGTCTGCCCGGATCTTGGCTAGGCTCCGTGATATGAGCGGGATCGGCGGAAAAATGAAGAAGAGATGGTCTGACCAGGTTCTGAGGAATGCATCTCCTTGAGAGCCCTGACCGTAACCCGCTCTGCTGCAGAAGAGATGGCATATGGCATTGTCTGCAGTTGTGAATAGATCGAACGTGGGGTGACCCCAGCGGTTGCACAGTAACTGGAAAGCGTGAGGGTGGATTTGCCACTCGTGGGTTAGAGAAAGTTGTCGACTGAGTTGGTCGGCAAGGTGATTGTGGCGACCTGCAATATGGATGGCTATCAACGTGATGTTCCTGCGTAAACACCAAGTCAGGATGTTGATGGTGAGCTTTGCCAGGGCCAGTGACCTGGTGCCGCCGTGTTTGTTGATGTAGTAGACTACCATGGTGTTGTGTGACGTCATCTGTACATGAGAGCTGTGCAGATATTGTTCAAAAGCTCTGAGCGCGTTTTGTACTGCCAGAAGTTCCAGGAGATAGATGTGCGCCATTTTCTCTATGTCCGACCAAGTGCTTTGTACCTGGAGAGTGTTGCAGTGAGCTCCCCATCCCACGAGGGAGGCATCCGTAGTCACTACCCTGGTTGGTGTTGGGGGCAGGAATGGGACACCACAAATGAGGTTGGAAAGGTGAGACCACCATCGGACTGACCTTATGACGGCAGGCGGAGGCCGAAGCGAAGTGCGCCTGGAATGTACTTGCAGGTGAAAGACCCTGGTGAACCAGAGTTGCAGCCGGCGCATTCTGAGGAAGGCAAAAGGGATGACCATGGTTGTCACCGCCATATGGCCTAGTAGGCACTGAACCTTGATAGCTGGCAGTTGTGATTGGTGCATGAAATGAGTGGCCAGGGATCGTAGAGTGTTTACCCTGTCCCTTGGGAGATAAGCTTTCCCTTCTGTTGCATTGAGGAATGAGCCTATGAAGGTTATAGTTCTTTGTGGCTCGAGCGAGGACTTTTTTAGGTTGATGAGAAGTCCTAGTTGGTTTAAAAGGGTGATGACATAGGTGACGTCCTTGGCGAGTTGAGAATGAGATGGACCCACGAGAAGCCAGTCGTCCAGATACGGGTGTACCTGAATTCCCTGCTTTCTGAGAAAGGCACAGACAACCACCATACATTTGGTGAAGACTCGAGGCGCCGTTGAGAGGCCGAATGGGAGCACCCTGAACTGAAAAGAGTGGGGGCCGATGGCAAACCTGAGAAAACGTTGACTTGCTTCATGAATGTCCATGTGGAAGTAGGCGTCCTGGAGATCGATGGAGGTGAACCAGGCATGTCGTGTTAGCAGGGGAAGAATTGTGGCGATTGACGCCATGCAAAATTTCTTGGTGGTGATGAACGCATTGACGTCTCTGAGGTCCAAAATCGGGCGGTGTCCTCCGTCGGGTTTTGGAATGGTGAAATAACGGGAATACAACCCTTGATATTTCTGTGATGGTGGGACATGTATGATGGCACCCTTGTCCAACAGAGTTGCAACCTCTGCTAGGAGGGGTTTGGAAGGGCCTGTTGTTTGGAAGACCCCAGATGGTGGTAGGGTGTCGAATTTGATATGATAGCCGTTCCTTATGATAGAAAGGACCCAAGTGTCTGATGTTATTTTTTCTCACATTGATAAAAACGGAACAAGACGGTTTCCGAAGGTTGTGTGGGAGGAGGAGTCACAGTCGCCGCCTGTCCCCATAGTCACTCTGTTTGCGTTGAGGGCAAGGTTTAGAGGACGAGAAAGATTGTCTCTTGAATTGCCGTGAAGGTTGTTGCTGCTGCTGAGGCTGCTGTTTGTACGATGTCTGTTCGCCTTGGTATCGGTTTGAAGACGGAAATGGCTGACGTGCCCAGCGTTTTGCTCTGGAATGCTGAGGGAAGGTGGTAAGACCCATCTTCTTGACTGTCATCTTGGCCTTTTGGACCGTATCCATGCCATCATCTGTTGTGGAGTGGAACAGCCCAATGCCGTCAAATGGTAAGTTGTCGATTCTCGTGCGAGCCTCCTGAGAGAGGCCTGTGGATTGGAGCCAAGCATGCCTTCGCAAGGTGACGGCACTAATGAGTAGTTTAGTGCCACAGTCGGTTTGGTGCCTTGCAGTATGTAGCTCCTGTTTAGCCAGGCGTACTGCCTCAGTTTGGAAATCGCCCTCAAGGTGGTCACAGAAGGATCCCATCTTCTCCCATAGGAAGAGATGGTAGCATCCCATTAAGTCTAATTTTCGTCCCTCCTTGTCAACTGGTGCCGAATGTGTCTTTTGGGAGCATCCCTGTGAAGCTTCCACGACAACTGAGTTTGGCAGAGGGTGAGTGGCTAGGAACTCTGTGTCCTTGTCCAGGACCCTATACATATTCTCCAGGTGTTTTGATGTTGGCGCCAGTGAGGCCGGGGTTTTCCAAGCCTGATGTACCATTTGTAGCAGGGTCGGAACAAAGGGGATGGCTACCATTGATGCGGCTTCGGTCTGAAGGACATCATATATGGTATCGATGACCCGTTGCTCAGGTTGACTTGCTTCTAGTCCCAGGGACTTCGTCATGTGCTGTATAAGGTCTGAGAAAGAGCTATAGTCATCTGAGGGTGAGACTGGTTCTTGAGATGCCACCAAGTCATCTGGGGACGGTGCGGTAGGTGCTGCTGAACCGGAAGACGGTAGCCATCTGAGTCTGACTCCGAACGATACTGTTGTGCATCTCTTCCAGGCTGGGAAAGCTGAGATGGAGAGGGTATGGCTCTCGACACCGTGGAAGATGGGCCCGATGGAAACGCAGAAGGTGCGTTGTGTTCTATAGGTGGCTGAATCTGCCTGGGATGGTAGCGAGGTGGTGTGTCCCTGTGGGTACGTTCCCATTCAGAGTCGTGTCTGGATGACTGGGACGCCTGAGAGCGTCTGTCAGAGTCTGATGCTGGAGAGCATGAGCGATAAGAAAGCTGTCGATGTCGAGGGCGGCCTCTGTAGTAGTCCTGCGACTGTCTGTATTGGACTGGTGATAACAGCGTTGGCGGTATCAACGAGGTTTGTCTCGAATCCAGGTAGGATCTGGGCGAGTCTAGGATGTCGATTTCCGAAGTGACTATCGTGGGCTGTGTTGGTGGCGAGCGGTGCACGGTATCGATATCAGGCCTCGATGTCAACATACGGCCAGTGTCGGTGGCTGTGTTCGGTGTCGACCGACGATGCTGCTTGCCGACTCTGGAAGAGGACAAGGAAGGCGTGTGCTTCGTTGCAGGGGAAGCGGTCTTCAGCGTCGAGGACGCTATAGAGCGCGCCTTCCCTGGTGCCACTAAGCGGTGTGTTGGCGTCGATGTATGGCTGGACACCAGTGGGGTCCTCGGCTCGATATCGAGCCTCGGTGTCGACGCTGCCAACGGTAGTTGATGGGTTTCATCGGTATCGAGCCTCAGTGTCGATGGACCCGATGATGTTCGGTGGGTCTTCCCAGCATCGTGCTTGCGTTTTTTCTTTTTCATTTGTTGGTCTTCCAGCGGTTTCGGACCCAGACCTTTTTTAGGAATGGTCCTTGCCACCGCGGTCGAACGAGATTTACCCGGTAAGGTGGGTGCATCTCGTTGAGCTCCGCTATGCTGGGAGCTAGCTGGCGATCCTGGTACCGAAAAGATGACCAGGTCGCGAGTCGAAGTGGCCGAGGGATATCCCATTGCTTGGGAATCTGTGGCTGCCAAGGCCTTTGACCAGAGCTCTGCCCAGAGCTTGTCCGCTCGGTGCTTCCTTGTTTGCCGAGAGACAGCTTGGCAATTGGAACACGCCGCAACCTTATGGCTTTCGCCAAGGCAGAAAAGGCAAAGACTATGCCCGTCGGATGGCGGTAGCTTGCTACTGCAATGGGAGCACTTTTTGAGGGGGCCCGGAGGGTCATAAGACAAAACCCGAAGGTAAGTTCTTACTCAACTGAAGAATCCTGGAGATTCGAAGGTTTTAACACTATTCTCAGTTTTTTCCTACAGAAGTCCGAAGACGATGTTCCCGACGATGCAGCCGCGATGGCGGCCGAAGAAGAACTGAGGTATCGGGCGGGAACCCCTCTATGCATGCACACTCGGCAGTGGGGGAGGGGTTCCCACCCAAAAGTAACTAATAGCTATGGAAGTTTCCCGAGTCGAGCCTCCATGCAGGCACAGAAGCCCATATGTGTGATGCCCAGAGACCATGAAGAAGAAGTCTAATTTCACTACTATTTACAATAGTAAATACTATTTACTATTGGTAAATAGTAGAGTACATAAAGTGTTATATTTAATGTTACTTGTTAATATTCTTTCTCAACCTAAGTACATATTTCACATAGGAAACATTCAGAGCAAGATTATAGCACTATTTGAGACACTTTATGTCCTCTCCCTAAATAAACAATACAGCAGGAGCCAGTGGTTGAAAACAATATCCTATAGGAGTGCAGTGCATTCAACCACATAGATCGACCATATAACTACAAAAACTGTTATACAGTGAAGTGTATATATTTATTTGTAACAGTTTGTAATTAATTCAATCAGTTGTATATTACAATACCAATTAATCCAATTGGCCACATAAACAATTACAAAAAACACCCATTCATGTGTTAACATACTATTGAGCACAGATCCAAGCTTAAGAATCAGATAATGGAAGCGCCACTTGTGCAGCATTTTATGCAATGTCAACATCGGCACGATGACTTTAAATTTTTAGTTATTGACAGGATTTTTCCACATGCTTATAACTATAAGGACTTGAATAATGAGCTACTCAAACGAGAAGTAGAGTGGATCTTTGAACTGAACACAGTAGAACCTTATGGTCTTAATGGCAATTTGGACTTAATACCTTTCTTAATGTAAATTACCCCAGCTGTTAAATCATGCCTTGGATGCATAAGTGCTGTTCTTCATACAACTTGCAGTAGCAAAGAGCCAGCATGATGCTTTAGAGAGAGAAGTCTGGAAAGATAAGCCTGGTGGTAAGTTCATATACTTTGTGAACCAGCTGAATGATCTTTTTTGAATATACTTTAAATATTTTTCATATATATATATATATATATATATATATATATCATTCCACAGCTTGAGTGATCCAAAGGAGTTTTTCTGTCAAACAATGATAAGGCTGACTCATGAAGTAGAAGGTGGGAGGATTTGTCTTTCTAAATAAAACATTTTGCAAAGTGTTTAAAACATTATATAATTACTTGGAGTGACAGTAATTTAACTGTGTATTATCCTACAGCATTCTTCTGATGAAGTAATAAAGAAATGGGAAGGTTATTACCGGATGCCCTGTTAAATGAATTAGTGTTGTTATAAATTAATTACTGTTAACATATGAACTAGTTTCATTTGGAAATGAGAGTCCTGGAATGTTTGAAACAGTATTGTAAAACTGAGTGAACTAATTGTAATCCAATTGGCACAAATAAGTATATATACTTCATTGTAGAAATAGAAATAGTATGTTAATACATGAAATAGTATGATAACACATGAATGGGTGTTTCCTGTAATTGTTTATGTGGCCAATTGGATTAATTGGTATTGTAATATACAACTGATTGAATTAATTACAAACTGATACAAATAAATATATAGACTTCACTGTATATCAGTTTTTGTAGTTATATGGTTGAGTGCACTGCACTCTCCCTAAATAAGGCAGCAAACAATTATTTGTACTGGAATAATTATTCACTGGCAAGAATGCTAGTTCAGACAATTCATTTTATGTAAATATTGCAACATTCCTGTGAACATGCACACTTAAAACTCAATGCTCAGATTTAGATTAATCTGCTGGTGTAACTGAAAAATGCCACTAGCCAAATCCTCTGTTAGTTCCATTAACTTCACAGCTTCCATGCCAGTGTGCACCAGATGAGGTTCAGGCCCCTCCATTGATACAGGTGCCTAATGAAGTTGTTTGGATTTGAATGTTGAAATGCTTGAATGTACTTTAATTCACAAACAAGCTACAAACCTCATTGGAAATATTGTGGTGCTGGTTCATGTAAAAAAAAACAAATTTATTAGGGGAGGCAAGCAATTCTTCCTAACTAAATTAGGGGGGGAATTCTTCCTAAATTGTATTTAATGAAAAAGCAGTAAAGCTTTCTCAATTCATTATAAAAGAAGTTATCATCTCTCCCCCCTCCAATAAAACAGCAACTTCACTGAAATAAAAAGAATACTCAAAATATCCCAAGACATTTTGCTGCCTGGGGCAAAACAACAAAGAATGCCCCACACCCGGTTCAAAGATGACCAGGTTATTTTGGCCCCCCAGGCAGAAAATCCCTTACATCCCTGAGATTAAAAATAGAATAATACATCAACTAACTAACAATCTGCTATCTTTTCAGAATGATCCTGAGAATAATAGCTGCTAAAATAGCACAACTGAGTAAACATACCCTAGATGGCTCACTTTAGTGCTGTATTATTATTATTATTATTATTATTATTATTATTTATAACTTGTGGGTTCACATAGGGTGTAGAAGAGCAGCAACTGATCGTTTAGTCCTCTTTAGATAAGGGGCAATGTAGCAGACTGAGTATTGTTTTTGAAAAATGAAAATGTAGGTTTGTCCTTTCAGTCTATGGAACATAATTATCCTAAATTATAAAGCACTTCATAGGAACATAGATTTATATCTAAAATGTTTGCTTTTGCCTACCATCTATAAACACTGCCTTAATGGTAATGACATGGTATGTTGAAAAGCATGGGTGAACACGGACAAATAATGTAGCTTCTATGGCAGAAGTGAAAGATCAATTTGGCTAAGCAAACACTCACACTTCGAAACAAGAGTCTAAAGGTTGAAAGTGACATGAGAAGGATGGTTGAAAGAGATGAAAGGGGAGAAAGGAGGAGACAGCTTAGCAAAGGAATAGGAGGGCATAGGGAAAAACTTGAAAACTTCACACAAAGCACCAAACTAGAAGGGCTATGTACTCCTGACATGAAGGAGGCAAGAGAGACAGTAAGGCTCATAACTGGTAATCTGAAAGTGAAGATGTCCCAGAGGCAGGTGAGAAAGGGAAGAGAGAAGTATGTTAGTTTGCAGGAACCTGAAAGAAAAGGGATTCAGAAGCCTAGGAAAACAAGGGACATGGGAAAAATCTCACAACATCAGTGCAGGAGGCCCTGGGTAGTGTTGGCAAAAAGAAAATAGACATAGTTCGTTTTGTATAAGTTTTTTTCACAGTTTGTAAATTTCTTCATATTTGGGATGGAAACAAAGTTGAAATCTAAAAAATTCAAATGAGGAAGAAAAAGAAACGGACATTTCATCCATTCCCAATTGGCGTGGATACATAAATATTTGGGTTAGTGGTTGGTAGGACAGCAACCACTTTGCTTTTACTTGACTTACTAGGTTATCTGACATTTTAATAAAGAGACTCATTTTGAAGGGTGTATTTCCAATTTTTTAGACCCATTAGCATGGTGAATACCTAAATGGAAACCTTTACTAAAACAGAGAAAGGGAAAAAATGAAAACAAAATGTTAGTAATTCCACAAATGTGTTGCCACTGAGATTGCCTTGCTTCTACTTTGTTAAGGTCCTCATTTTCCTTTAGCTTTGCTCTTTCTAGTCAGCAAAATCACATGGTGCAGAGTAAAGACTGTTTCTGCTGTCATCTGCTGCAATAAAAGAGCTGCTCTAGGGAGACATGTCTATGGTTCCTAAGCGGAAGGTTAGCCAGTATTCGCAGCACAGTACAGTTCTTTTAATGGATTTGGAAAACATATTCAAAGGAGATTGGTAATAAGCATATATAGAAAAACAATTTTTGTTAAGATATAGGTTATACATCACACATTCATTTATACTGGCTAAGAATCTAGGCCTAGAAATGGAACAGCATTGGGATATCAACACTTGAGTAATCGTTTTCTCATGCCAAGAGCTGGCTAGAAAATGATGGAGATTATATATTATATATAATGCATGAAGTATTGTGGTATTAGTTTTCAATGGTCTTCATTTTCTTACCCAGTAGAGTTTGTCCAGCTTAAATCAAGTGCTTTCTTTCACTCAAGGGGATATGATGACAAGGATTTGCTGCTCATGCCAAACTCATGTATTTGGATGAGGGATGAGTGGGAAGCAGATACTCTCCTGAGGTAAAAATAGGCACCTTATTTAAGATGGACAAACTCTACTGAATAGGAAAATGAGAAAGTATTAATACAGATGAATGTACTGTATGCATTAACCAAAAGCTGAAATAGAAGGAAGACAGACACAAACACAGCACAGGAAAATTGAGTTGCAAATGGATGGCTAATTTGAGAGGGCTACTTTGCTTCAACCCTACTTCAGTTGGTTCATGGATAGTTATTTAGATAATTTAATTTGTCACCCAGCTTGCCCGTATTAATATGAATGTATTAAACTAAAGTTATTTATCAACTGGTCTGACTACATATGAAGATAATGTTGGATGGTGCCTCTGAAATGATGGGACTGCTACATGTCCTGCCCTGCATTCCCATCACTTGATTCACATTCTCTTAGCTTCACCCACCCAAACCTTCTGCTAACTGATCCATCCCCATTTAGCTCATGCAAGTCTGTCCTAACATCCAGGCATAACTGCATGTTTAGATAGAGTATTCCTCTGAAAACCAGATGCTGAGTACGAACTACAATGAAGGGCTGTGTGTTTTATGCCTGGCTTGTGAACATCTCAGTGGCTTTTGCCTGGACATGGATTGAAAAAGAATGATGGGCTAGATGAAGACAAATGACTTTCCTATGACCACACAAGGCAGAGGTGAAGGTCCAGTGGAGGCTGGTGGCTTTGATTTCTGTGGGGCTGTGAATCCATTTCGGGTTTCATCTTAAGTCTAAAGGAGCTATTCAAGTTGCTGAACCCTTATGGGTTCAGCACCTTGGATAGCTCCTTTGGGCTTCTGACTGGTTCTGACTGAAACCTGGAGTAAATTCACCAACCTTCACTGGTGGGACCTGATCTCCAACCCCCCCCCCCCCCTTTGACCTTACATTTTCTGCCACAACGTACAGAAAAGAAACTGGTGAAGTTGAGAAATAATGAATTTGCCGGAGACTTACTAGACAGTGAGGTTCAGAAAAGCTCTGTGCTAATATCTAATTAGCCACAATAATTAGATATTACACCTGTAAATGATAATCAGAAAATTACACCTGTAAATGGCATATTCCATGCCACTTGCAACTGTAAAGCTCTTTTACAGAAATCCATCTATAAACAGCCAAAATTTACTTAACAGTAAATGCTTTAGGATTTATGTAAAATATGCCATTTACAGCAGTAATTTTCCCACGATAGACTAATGGTGGCCACCATTCGCCTAGAAAACTGTAGAGCCAATCCGTGAACTCTGGCAGATACAGCAGGGTTAAGGGGAAATCCACAGGGCCCCAAGCAGCCTGGATTTCCTTGCAGTGGACCCCCCCCCCCTTCGCAGACAGGATCCTTCTGGACCAGTAGGAGCTACAGCTCATTCAGCTGGGCGTTGCCACTTCTAAAAATAAACGCAGAAGTAAGCACAAACGTTTATTCTTGATTATTTTTGGAGCACCAAAGCTCCACTGTGAGGATGATGGGCTTTGAAAGCCTAATAGGAACCACTCTTAGATTTTAATTATAGAAAGAACCCTTGAGTCAAAATAAAGGAAGGGAATATAGTAATTGTCTTAGACCAGTACATAATGCATTAACCTAAAACTAATATAAACCCTTATTTTTTTTTTGTTATCTACTTAGCATTATTTATTTATTTATTTATTTATTCCTAACTATCTGTCCATGAGCACGATAGGAATCTTGTAGACAATTAAACTATGGTGTTTTTTTTAAAAATAAATAAATAATTAACTTATTTGCTTGATGTAAAAATCAGATGGCAATAGAACATACCTTTAAAGTATTTTTTCTTACTTCTCTCAGGGCTTGCAATTTATAGAATTTTAGAACTGTATTATATGATACATGTAATGTGCTATATATCCTCTAGCCTTTAACCATCTGCCCCCTATCTTCCCCTGCCCCATACTTCACCTCAAAACTATTTGCAATTTTATTACTAGCTACTCTTACATTAAATGATTCTTTCAGGGACATGGAATGAAATTCCTCATTTTGTTCTTCAGTTAAGAAACAAGAGAATCTGAAGATTTAATATAATCTCATCAGTAGTCCAAAATGCTGGGGAGAAGCCTGTAGGGTTCTGTTTTGTTCTCCAATAGCCCTCAGCCACAGAGAAAACAAGATTTTTTATGATAATTATTAAACATGTTTTATTAAAGCTTTCCCTGACATTTTCAATACTTCGCTTCTTTCACCTATTACTTTTTCTTCTTTCATTTTCTCCCTTTCCCTTTGAGGTTTCAGTGTTCCTCTTACTTTTGTTGCAAATGACATTTGGTATACTATTCCCCCCCCCCCCTTCCTTTGCCTGTCTTGCTTCTCCCATTTGTAGCTGCTCTCCTAAGTCGCAAAGGAAACACGGAACATATGCTTGGATGATATTGTTCATTATAAAGTAAGACAAGAACAAAACACCTCTCTATTCTTTCACTGCACATTTCTACTATGACTCTAGCCAGGTACATCATGAAGACTAATTTGGGGGACATAAAACAAAATACAGAATCCACCGTTTATAACTAAACTTCACCATCAGAAATATGAACAGTTCAAAGCAAAACCACAAGGATATTTTACTTACACACATCTAAAGATTCATCTGAATCATCCGGACAATCAGGTTCGCCATCACAGAGCCAATTTTGGGATACACAGGTCAAATGATCATGGCAAAGAAACTCGCCTACATCACATAAGTGTTCTGTAAACAATAAAAAATGAATAATGAAATGGTGAATGGATGATTGAAAATGACAATGAAAATGTGGCACTTTAATGAAATGAGTCTTTAAAGCAAATACATTTTTTTAAAAATAGAAGCATAATAAAATGCATTTCCTTGTACTTGAAATCTAAAAAACAAAACACTACAACAACTGCATTTAAAAGTCATATATCAAATACATTAGACAAATCAGCACAAGTATAATGTGTTAAAATGAATATTCTACATGAATTTTTGTAGGATGATGAGTTCACAATCACACATATCAAAAGCCACACACCCACACCCAAACACACCCACCCATAAATCTGTGCTAACACTATATCTTACTATTCTTGCCTGCCTGTTGAAACCAAAGTGGCTCAGTTGACCTCAATATAGTTATAGAGAGAACTCTGTAGTTTCTAAGTATCTGTTGGGCATACACTTTTCCATTGGCAGCCTGTGGTATAGTGGTAAATGTTGGAGTACAAGCACTCATAACAGTCTGCCTAGCCACCCCACCAAGGAGAGTATAAAAACTTAGGCAGCTGCATTTATCCATAAGAAGAACCAATTCTGGAAGTTTTTATCTCTACCAGAAGAAGGTCTTTTGTAAAGCGAATGGGTCTTAATTGCCCATTCAAGACCAAGTCACACCAAAACGTTTTGCATGACAACAAGGAGCGATATAATTCATTCCCTGCCCAGCTACTGTGAGAATTGAAGGGAAGCTTAGAGGGAAGAGGGAATTCTGAGGAGGGTAACAGATGATATCAGCATCCCTAGTCATTAAAAACCACCAGCTCTGCATTTCTGTGAGCCCTGGCTCCACTGCACCACTGCGCTAATGGATCAGTTCAGTAATTCAACCTGGCTGCCACTGTGGGGTGATTGAGAGGCAGGGCAATTCCTACCGTTACATGTGCGTACTGAGAGGCTGTGGATGGGGGTTTGACACTGCACAGATACCACGCTCTTTGAGCACTTTCCCTAAGAACAGGATATGAAGTGACTGGGCAGTGGTTGTTACAAACTTCTTGGTCCAGTGTTGATTTCTCAAGGAGCAGGTGCACTGCCACGTCTTTCATGGCATCAGGCACTCACCTTCACACAACAACATGTTTACCACACACAGGACCAGTTTGGTCAATTCCCTCCAGCTAATTCAAGTGAAGCATGAAAGGCATGAGTCACGAAGGCAAAATGTTGGATGCACCGCCTCAAGAACTTTGTCCACAAAACTGGGCCTTAAAAGCTGAACTGATCCCACAAAACCAGACTAGATAGCGCATGGGAATGTCATTTGAACTTGCATTAATTGTGATGTCCAAATCAATATGAAGACAAATGATTTTATCCCCAAAGTGTCTTGGCAAATACGTCACAACAAGTGTCTGTGGACTCCAGCATTCAATTTACAGAGGTAGATGTTAAAAGACCACAAACAACATGGAACAGCTCTGCTGGATGGCTACTTGAGGATGCAATGCAGGCAATAAAGACATAATTCTTAGCTGCCCT
This sequence comes from Anniella stebbinsi, assembly GCA_029215795.1. Classification (NCBI taxonomy): domain Eukaryota; kingdom Metazoa; phylum Chordata; class Lepidosauria; order Squamata; family Anniellidae; genus Anniella; species Anniella stebbinsi. The sequence continues at coordinate 236,089,622 of JARDYH010000001.1, read as the reverse complement.
CACCACCACACGATAGGCATGATAATGTAATTTAGTCCATATTTGATCATTTTCTCTTCTGTTCTAGCCATCATCTGACTTCCCTCGATCCTGTGGCTCCACACACCGGGTGAGTATCCAGACTCCACAGTGACAGAGAAGATACTTGGGGACAATCATGTCAATAGCTCATCATTTCATAATAAGACTATGGCCTTAACAGGACCATCAGCCTTGTCCCCTGGAAAGTCCTTCAAAAAAAATTTCAGGAATCATTTGGATAGGGATATTGGAGGAATCCTTTTGCAGGGTGGAACTTGGCAAGATTTTGCCGTTCAACCCCCCCCCCCCCCCGATGCCAGCTTGTGGATCCCTGAGCTGGCTCGACTTGGCACACACTGATTTGAGTGAGCTCACAGTTCCCCACATTTTTTATTTGTGCAAATCCCAGTTTGTGTAAATTCATGGCTGGGAAGATTTATGGAAATTGTGATTTGTGCAAAATCGCAGTCATAAATAGCATAATTTGTCTCAGCAAGTTCAATGAGGCTTTCTCCTAGGTATATTGCAGCCAGAAAAACTCAACCTAAAGAACTTAATGAACTATGGTGAAATACTCTGGGATTAATTGTCATCTCAGACAATGGTTATGTATAGGATTGGTGTAATCAGGACAAGGTATGCCTCCAGTGTACTTGCTAAAGCAGTCTCAAAGCTTTAAAGCACATTCTTATTGTTCTGCCGTGCTAGGGACAGTTATGTATTATCCCTCTAGAAAATAGCATAGACACAGCTTGTTACAAGCACCCTATTTATTTTATTTTGTACCCAGATATGCTATTTTCAAGGTCAGTTTATGAAAGCATTGATGGTGGTATATTCAAATGAGTTGCATACACTTCTACATGCAATGTAGATCAACGGTTTGTTTTATTAAGAATACCTAGTGTGCTGTTTTCCTGGATCAACAGAAGAGCTAAGTAATGTTTTGCACGTAAGCACATATAATAAAGCAACCCAGACTGCTGAGCAGTGGACGTAAATGTTGTTTTAAGCCATCTTGCCTTTGTAAAAAAACAAACCATTTGCTAATTAAAATGGAGGATTATGGATCCCATGGAGCAGGTTTGGTTTAAAGTAGTTCAAAGCTTCTATTTCACTGTACCACTGTTTAAGTGTACACTTGAAACCAAAACAGAGGGTAAATGTAACCCCAATTGTCATGTTTACTGAATAAATATTGCTTGGCTGTGCCTGGAGCCTTCAGTGTTACATGTAAACTTCAGTGCTATGCTACATTACATCCACACAAGCCTTAACAGTAATAGTAGGAACAGTGGAAGCTGGTGGCTCTGATTTCCCTGGGGTGGTGAATCTGCTCTGGGTTTCAGTCAGAACTAATCAGAATTCTAAAGGAGCTATCCAAGGTGCTGATTTCAACCAACCAGCCTCCACTGACCCATACATATACACAAATCCAAACTCACAAACCCCCCCCCACCTGCACAGCAATTAGTCTCAAAGCCTCCACTGGCACCATAAAAACAAGCCAAACTGATGCATGCAGGTAGAGTAACAAAGGGAAGGGGCAGGAAGAGAGGCTCTGTGGCTGCATGTTGCCCAAGACCAGTCTACACTTACTGATTGCAGGTGGCTTTCCAGGATTTTAGACATGACTCTTTCTCAGCATGACCTGGAGATGCTGGGGGTTGAACCTTGCATGAAAAGTATGTGCTTTGCCACTGAGGTATGGGCCATTAGCAACTAGCTTATGGAGGAATTCAGAGTAAAAGAAAGTAACGTCCCTTCCTATAAAGTCAATGACAAAGGCCAGTTCACTTTATTCAGAGAGCTCATCAATTTATATGAGCAATGTAATGCAGGGTCTGTGATACAAACCTTCATGTAGAGAGCATATCAGGATTGGATATGCTGTGAGGAATGCAATTCTGCATGTGTCATGACACTTCCTGAATAGCACTTCTGGCTTCATTAGTGACTGCTAATTTTCCCTCTCCATGCTCTTTTTTGGGGAAAGCTAACTTCCTAACCTTTCTATTTCTTTCTTTTTTAAAGAAAGAGGTGAGTTTGATGGCACCCTGAGATGAATTATTTTGAAGCTTTGTATTGGAAAATGGCATATGGTTTCATAAGAGACAAAAAAACCAAAAGAAGGAGAGCATCCAAATCAGGACAAAAAGGGGAGAACCAGGTTCTCAGGATGCTAAAATACTGCATGAAAAACTGCACACCTTTGCCTAATGCGTACAAACACGCTTTAGCCAATGGGAGAAAAATGCATCATTTTCAGAAATGTTTACAATTGATGAATGCATTTGGGAAAATGCACACCAAAATACTTTGGGGAAAATTTGCAGCAACGACAAGAGCTCGCAATCTGATACAGAAAAAGCTTCAAGGTGGAATTCAGAGGATCTCGGCAAAGCTGGAGTTTTGCTGATTGACATATCCCTATTTTAGCTACAGAACAAAACTGGAAGGAAAATATCATGACCTGGATAAAGACCTATACAAAAAGCCATTCTACATGAAGCTTATATTGTGCACTTGTGCTTTTCACTCACTGTGATTTGTGTGTCCTTTACACAATATTGTCATCCTCCAGAGCCTCTCCCATGCTTTGCAACCATTATCACGGGTGTGGGATAGGTCCTAATGGGAAAAGTCTAGTATGTTTTCTCAATGGCATTATAGAACCCTGGTGTATTTGCACAATCCTGCTATAACACATCGCCACATAGGGGTTGTGTGATGGAATGGATAGAAAGCTATAAAAAGAAAACCCCGGGGGGGGGGGGAACCATGTGTAGTGGAGCCAATGGTAATCCCACCAAGAATCCAGAAGCAGAAGCCTCAGTAAAGGTGCAAATTAAAAACCTCTTGTAGAAAAGGACAAAATCTCAGATGCTTAAGAAGAATTTGTGCATGCCTATCATTGAAATATGTTCTTCTCTGTGTTTATGATTTATTTTTTAAAAACCTCTCTTGCAGCCTGATCCTATGCACACTTACTCAGAAGTGTAATGAATTCATGGGACTTTCTAATATACATAGGATTGCAGCCTCTGTACCTGTATTTGATGGTGGTGGTGTTATACAGATTTTAAACCTGGGGAAAAGGTAGTTAGTTAGAAAGAACTTCTTTGTAGCTTACCACTTATTCTTCCAAGAAAGCTAAGAATAAGGCTAGCTGAAGGACACACCAGCCTGTGAACTATTAAGGTAGAGACCTTTCTTCTCTGCTACATTTCATTATGGTTTGTACTTCTATCTTTTAAAAAAGAAAATAACCTTTTCCTCCTTGATTTCAACTGCCAGTCAAAATACATCATGACCAGACTAATGCCTGTAATAATGAACAAAGACGCATGGCAGCAATCTATGAATAGCAACATAAATGTCTAAGTAAATGGAAGAACCAGCTACGAAATATATGAAACTAGAGAACGCCTTATCACCAATTTCAAGGATAATGAAAGTCAGGCACAGAAAAGGGGGAAAATTATATACTTTTGTTATGTGACAAAAAGGTAGAGGCAGAGGCAGAATAGCTTGTTGTCATTCTCATGAAAAAGTGGTGTTATATTTTTGTCACTGAATTTATTAACTATAGCATGTGTAATATTAAAATAATTTCATATGGCTGAATTGAGTCCCAAATTAGTGCCATCTTCCACCCCCAAAAAACATAATTTAGGAGTAATTTAGTGTCCTGCTTGTTCAAAGAATGTCCCAGGCATTTGGGCCTACTCGACAGAGATGAAACCTATGTTCTTTTTCTTATTTCCAGGACCCAAATTCTCATTGTTCATTCTTTGGCCATTTCTAGACAAGGCTTTGAAAGTTCTATCACCTCCTTTGTTCATGGGATTTTACAGGGAGTCCACATGACATTGACATCCCCTGTAATTCCCCTGTGCTTTTCTTTAATTTCTCCTGCCTTTTTTCTCATTATGTGGAAAATACATTAATTTTTCAAGGCATGCAGTAACAACGCAAATATCAATAGGTGTGGATATTTGATATTGCAACTTTCCAGCATTTTGCTGGGTGTATGGTTATGACATGCACTGAGATGTTACTGAGGGGTATGTGCTGAGAACACATCACAGGAGTGTTCTCTGCAGGTGTGACATTTTGTTTTTGGTATCCATATTGTAATGATATCATTTATTTAATGCTTTCATGGAGCCACCAAGATCTGGGAGTCATGCAAAATGGAAGGGAACCATGTTGATTTCTCCCACTTTGGCTAGAGAGTGGTGATTATCTATCTATCTATCTATCTATCTATCTATCTATCTATCTATCTATCTATCATCTGTCTGTCTATCGAGTACTCTAATCTATTCTGCCTGCATTGTAAACTATAACCATTCTATCATTTCTATTTTTAATATATTTTCAAATTTCTTCCCAATGAAATGCTTCTGCTTTCCCATTAGGAGTAGTGCACCCTGAAAAGAAATTCTCTGTAGGTACTCTGTTATATATGCAGAGTTTCAAGCTCCTGCCAAGTATGAATATTGCACATAAAATTTTCATGCAAATATTAAAAATTTCTTAAGGACTAGGATGAAACGAATTTAAGATTTGAAAAATGTTCAAAGTTCACGACGAGCCCAATTTACGAATAAGAAACTGAAAGAAACTGAAATCAACAGATTAATCAATCCTTATCGACAACCGAGGCCTTTCATTGGGATAGGCAATCTTTTCAAGTCTGTGAGCACATTTGGAAATTTGAGAATCTGTCCTGGGCACAACAACAAAATGGCTGCTATATGTGGCATGGCTAGTCTCAATGGGTGAATAACCTGCCCAAAAGACTGAGTACAAGATAGAGGTTGGGTCTGAGCCCCAGCACACTTAATCACTTTTTTGAATCCACAGTTTGAATTCACAGAAACGTTATTTCATAGAAGGCAAGCTCTGTTTCTTGGTGGCTGAGCACACTGCAAAGGGAAGCATCGGCCTATAGCCATGTACCACCTTGATTTCCTACTAATATCTCTGAGCCTCATATGTGGCTGAGAGATATTGAAGATGATAGCACCTGGAAGCCCTCACTTCACTCTGAAGTGTTCTCAGCTGCAGATAAGTTTTTTAAAAGATAGGAGGGGTAGGTTACTTCAGAGGATGTCAAGAAAGGTATCTGAGGGTGCATTGGTCCCCAGAGCCACCATGTATCTGTCACAAATAAACATATCATACTCCTGCCTTACACTAAACAAGCTCTAGTTAATTATTATTTTAATCATATACAGGAGGATATCATAAACCCCCAACAACCTCTTTTATTATAAACATTGAATTATTACTTTTGAAGACAGGATTCTGTCCTATTTTGGGCACAATGGAACCCCAATAGATTTTTAGCCCTACACAAATTACACTTCAGGGAAAATTGAATGATAAAAATGGCTATCCATATTACACCTGAAATTAAATTGTAATCAAGCATTTTCTGGATTTTAAAAGGTTTATTTTGATTGTTTGTTACAATCTAAACTTTGCTTCTTGCTGTCTTATTCACACCTCCCATGCACCTAATTAGTGTGGAATAATAGAAAAGAAATTATGATCTAAGGCGATGTTCACAAATAACAATTTGTTTCCTGCATTTCAGACATTTGTATTTAAAATTAGCTAGATATGTTGATCAGAGTTTACAGTCTATTCTTAAATACTGTAATTCTATTCCATATCAACTAAATTAATAAGTGATGCATTTTCATCCCTTTCACAAAGTGCCGTAAGATTAGTCTCCTTCATATCCCTAAAGTGAATGTTGGCTGCAACCCTGCATACAGATAGGCTGCTTAAATTCTATTGATTGTGATGGAATTTAAGTTGCCTAACTGTGCAGGATTGCATCAGAAATCTTTTATCGACACCTCTTGCTTTCTGTTTTAATTTATCCTTCAGCACTCTTTATGACAGATTCCTTGTAGAAGTGCAAACTGAGAGTTTAGTAACACAGCAATACTTTGTGAAGTGTAATAGAGGACATGGTTCAAAATAATCTCAGTTATACAGTTCAATCTACAGTTCAATGAAAACTCCAACCTTAGTACTCCAAGGGCCTGTTCAGACAACATACTAAGCCATGGTTAGGCCGCTAACCCTTTTACAGCAAGTGGTTAGTGAGTGTGTTTCACATGACACCCTAAGCCATAAGGTTTAGCTCAAAATGCTTAACCACCATGGCATAGTGTGTCATCTGAACAGGGTCTAACTGTCCCTTGTACTGTGACCATCTGGTATAGGTGGGATCCAAAGAGTGTTCTTCCACTCGTGAACTGGTTTCTTGTTGAAGCCCTGCTGTACAAAGCCAGACATGGCGATGTAATGATGTGGGGGTTGCCATAGCTTTGGATCTGCAGTCAACCATATGACAAGCTGTGTTGATTTGTTGGCCAACAAGCCTATGAGCTTGAGCCGGAAAAATCATTTCAAGATATTTCACGACTTTGGGAGATGGTTAAAGAATGTCACCACTTTCTCACACAGAAACTGCTGGTAGGCTGCCATACAGGACTCATAGTGGGCTACCCAAAGTGCTGGGGCCACAGTGGAGTAGATTCTATGCTCCACTGAGTCTAGTTTTCCCCCCTCTGAGTTGACTGAGTGTGGTTTTTATTTAGTATTGGACTGGGATATCTCCACAGTTATGGAGTTAGGAGTGGGGTGTTTAAATGAGTCTTCTTCTTGAACTCTATGTAGGTTTTCTATCTTCTTAGACATAGACTGTAGAAGGTTTTGACCATGACTGCTTGATGTCATGCAAGAGTGCTGGGAGCATGGGAATACTTACTGAGGGTGAGGGGCTAAGTCCACTTGTACCCTCTTAAAACCAGGTCCATGACCGGGACTGTAGTTTTAATCTCCTAAGGGTTTTGCCATTCACAGTGGGCCGGTTCAGACAACATAATAAGGTATGGTTAGGCCACTAACTCTTTTGCAGCAAATGGTTAGTGAGTGTTATATAACCACCTAACCATGGTGGTGAGTGTTAGTGAGTGTTATATAACCACCTAACCATGGTGGTTATGTAGCCACCATGGTTAGGAATGGTTCAAATGACATGCTAAGTTGTGGTTCACATGGCACACTAAGCCATAATGTTTTGCTCAAAATGCTTTATCACCATGGATGTGTCATCTGAACAGGGTCATCTGTTTTGCATATGGCCTGTTTTGCATTTGATGGAGAGTGTGGTTGTTGTCTCCCACAGTAGCATCTAGTGAGAAGGTTGAAGCCACTTAGATGAAGGGGAGGATAAGTCAGAATAATAATCATCCTGGCCCCAAAAGCAATCCCTTGAAACAAGTTGGCAAGTGTTTCTGATAAAGTTTGAGTTCACAGAGTTGTTGATGGTAGTTGGGGGTGTGGTAGACAGTGTTTGGTTGTGGGAGTTTTGGCAGGGTCACATCCTGGAAAGGAGGGGAGAGAGCAAATGGCAAGCTAGTAAATTTAGGTATTGTGGTAGTTTGCGATAGCTGTGCATCAGGTGGTTTGGCCATTGTGTGAGTTGGTGGCACACTGGTGGGAAGTGCCTCTGATAGTTCCATATAATGAGCAGAATTAGAAAGTTCATGGTGAGGGTGATAATGATGGTGTTACTATCCTTGGAGTCATAATACCACCAGGAGGAGGAATGGTGTTATCATAGTGGAGAGCACAGTAGTATGGAGGAGATCTAGTGAAGTAAGCATGTGTATGGCTGTCCCATGGCATATCATAGCAGTATTAGATGAAGCATTCAAAATAAGCTGAGGAAGCTGGTGGTGAGGTCTCCCAATATCTAGAGGATTTGTTCCTACATGGAGAATGTTCTCGAGGAACGTGCTGGTATAATTCCGGGAAGAAACGCTAACTGGATTTGCCTTCTGACAACAACCCAATACATGAAGAAGGTTTGGGGGCCATGCACCACAGATGGGTGAAAGTCAATGGGAGAAGAGAACTCAGGAAAAATAGGAAAGAAAGAAAGGAGAGAGAGAAAGGAGGGAAGACTATTCTTAATCACTGCAGTGGAAGAAAACGAACTGAGAGGCAGGTGGGTGCAAAAGCCTAAACTCTGTTCAGCTCTAGAATGTCCTGAAAGACTGTTCTGTGCAGGTGCATAACTCATATGCGTGAGTCACAGAGAGCTCCTTCAGACGCAAAGGGAAATCATGTTCCCTTACTGTGGCTCTGCTTCCTGCATCTTCTCCGTTTCTGCAAGAGCTGTAATTACACGAAGAAGAGAGCAGGAAGAGAGCAGAGACCAAGTGGCTTGTGTAGCCTCAATGCAGTTTAATAGAACACCACCCTCTTGTGGGTGTTTTATAGCACAACTTCTCCTGCACACGGCAGGAAACATCAATAAATACCAATGTTTTTCAGAAGAGTCGGGTTTTCTGAACCTTTTTTAAAAAATCACTAAAACTAGGAAATTGAATGGGAGATCTGCAGGTTAATCTCTGTGTTGTCAAAATGACCCATGGACATCCATGAGTGGCCAGTCACGAGCGTGCTATAAAATGCTCATTTAAAGAAGCTCAATGACTACAAAGAAGAACTTAAACACATGCTAGAGCTCCAAGGGCTCATATGAAATCTACTCAGGAGAAATAAGAATTAACTAAATTATTGTCATACTGTAAAATTATTTAGGGCTGCCTTAAATCCCACAAAGGATTGCAAAATCTGCCTTTCTTTTATAGTCTCAGAAAGTGGCCATTAATAGGAAAGTAAGAACACACTTGGAATGCAGGTAGCAACCAGTGTCAGCTTGCTAGGAATCTGTGACAGTTGCCCTTTGAAGACATGCATTTAAACCCAAAATGAGTATGAAGGCTAAAGGGTGTTTGTCTTTGATCACAGCCTGTGTTTGAGGTCAAAGGTATCCTCTGGTGTTGCTAGCTGGATGAATATAAATTAAGAAGAGAAGGTCAACAGGGCTTTCTAAAAGAAAGAAAAAATACAATTAAGTACTTCTTTAGAAGATCTCAGTTCACAAGAATGCAAATGAGCCCATTTAAATCCACAGTAATATCTAATATTCATATAAAATAAATATTGCCATATTTTTATTAGTTTGGAAAGGGCTCTCCAGTGTTAGCTTCTAGAATTCCAAATTCCTCTCTCATTACTTACTCCATCTTGAATGTCAGGGTACAGAGTAACATCCAAGTCAAAGCTGTATGCTCTGCCTTTTCTAATGTTTGAGTCATTCTTCCTTTAGACCCTCTAGGAAATTGGTGTGCTGTCTTCAAAGTGCTTCCAAACTCCATCTGCTCAGAGAGCTTGAGACCCCCCAAATCAAATTTCCCATATGCTAGCACTTTGTCAAGTAAACAAAACATAATAGCATGGTAGGTTGTCTGTTCATCACAGACTTGAATGTGCTTATTAAAGTCTCTTTAGGGACCTGAAAGAATATTATTATCATTCCACTCAGCAAGAGGTAGGGAGACAGGTTGCCTAGCTGATTGAGGCAATTGGCAATATCTTCCCATACGTTGAGCTTCCATTCTACCCTTGCCTTACTTCATGGCTGCTTATAGTCCACCTGTCTGCAAATGGAAAGGGGGAATCAAAAGCCTTTACATGCTGCAATGGCATCCCATTGGACTACAAGGAGCCTTTGCTAGTGCAGCAGTATATCTGGACCCTGAATTTTCATGAAGCTAGGAGAACAACAGTATGAAGATGCAGTCTTCCACCCAATCAAATAATGGCAATAAAGCGGATTTTATCGCCCCTAGCTGTACCCTAGTAAATTATTCCATTGTTGCAAATAGTAAGGTCACATATTTATGATGATAATGTGTGAAAGAAAGGAACACGCAGTGGATACTGAAAGGCAAATTGTTTGCAAAAAGAGGATTCTTATGAAGATCAGAATGGGGGACACCATGGGCTTAAGCCTATGAAGGCCCTGCCACCTTGCAAAGGCATTACAAAGAGAAAAGTGGGTCATGCCCTGAAATAAATACCCAAAGTCCAATTTAAGTGGATATTGATTTTCTGAACTCTCTCTCAGCTTGTCTTCTTTGCTGTGGCTTCTAGATTTGTATATGAAACCATTACAGATGATAACAAGAATTCCAGGCTATTGCATAACACCTTTGCATTTTCATTCTGAATGCTTCTGTTACATTTGCTGTCTCTAAACAAGCCTAACAAGTTAAAGAATTTATATTTTCCCTTTAAAACTTGCTTCTCCTGGCAGATTTTTTTTTACTAACCATTAATAAAATTACATCATGTATTGACTAAGGTGTGCAGAACCTGTGAAACAACAGGATGGCAGAAAATGATCCCTAGGTCAGCCAAACCTGTGCCCCTTTCCGTTTTCTCTCTCTCTCTCTCTCTCTCTCTCTCTCTCTCTCTCTCTCTCCCCGTCCCTCCCTCCCTCCCCTCTCCCCCATTTTCAACACATGTGTGTGCATGCATGTACACACACACACACACACACACAGAGAGAGAGAGAGAGAGAGAGAGAGAGAAACTGACCAAAGATGAGGAAGGAAAATATTTCCAGTTGTCACAGAAGAAGATTGTGTACATCACTGAGGCAACTGGAAGGATGGAAGATAGGTATCCATAAAACTGGTAATTGGGGGGGGGCTCCCTGATTGCATTGGATTGCCTTGGTAACATGCTATACTAGCCCCTCATCCCCTCAGCAAAAAATAAAAAGAGAGAGATTGAGAGAGAGAAATAGCTTGGTTATTTCTGAGGCAGTCTGAATTTGATTCCACTTTCTTTTACTGACGACTAAAAACGTTGGAAGAAAATTCCTTCAGTGGATCCTGACGGGAGTCTTAAGCCCTGAATTTTGTGACTATAGGTCTTGCTACAGACTTCAATGTTTTTCTTCTACAGATTTCTGGCACTTTTTTTAGATTCTGATAAATGACTAAAGAACTTTTCCCAGCCCATACATTTAATCAAAGGCACAAGAATCACTGCATACCTTGGAATTACTCGTAGTGATGGCCTTTAATAAACAGAAAGGTTATTCCCTTTTGACATAATGGAGACAGTAATGTAAAGGTCATTACTTGTAATCATATTATTTACTAGCTTCCTCTCATAATACGGTTTATTTCTAAAGGAGTTTATTAGAGTACAGATAGAGAAATATCAGGTTGACAGAAGGTTGCAGTTTTAGGGCCAAATAATATGAGACTCATGGAGATGGGTGATAAGTCTCCCAGTTAGCTTTTTTATTTCACTAAAATGTGGCTGGAGGGCAGGTTGCATCTGATTCTAACAGTACTGGGCTGGGGGAGGGGCTTAACCCTTTTCCTTCAGACAGCCACCCTCCCCCAATTGCCTTCCCATCTGGTCCCATGACTTTCCCTCTGAAATTGGAAAAGCAGGTGGGAGGGACAATTATGCTCAGAAACACAATGCAAGGGGAAAGTGCTAAGCACCCCTTACCCACCCCACAGCTCTGCTCTGAGTGGCATCTCCATGGCCCCATGTTACTTTAATAAGTATATCTCCCATCTCATCTAGTTTTGCCTTTAGCTTATGATTTTTTCTACATTTATCTTGTATTTGAAATTCCCCAATCATGGTTGTTTATGGATTCTTTAGATAACACCATGACCCTCAAGTTTCACTTTTAGTTTTAAACAGCACTCGGCTAGTTTGTTGTTGTTTTTAAGAGCAGGAAAAATGCAATATTATATATGAAAGCAAAAGAAAAATGCTTTTGTCGTGACCCAAGCCCACCCCAGGCTTCTGCTCACAAACTTTATTTATTTATTTATTTATTTATTTATTTATTTATTACATTTGTATACCGCCCCATAGCCGAAGCTCTCTGGGCGGTTTACATAGGATTAAAAACAATTAAAAACAATATACAAAAATTAAAACAGCAAAAACATACAACATACACACAATCTGTACATTTAAAAACCACTTCAACACTTCAAAAACTACAAAAACAAAACAAAACAAACCAAACCCAGGCTCCTCAGATATTGCCAAATGCCTGAGAGAAGAGGAAAGTCTTGACCTGGTGCCGAAAAGATAACAATGTTGGCGCCAGGCAGGCCTCGTCGGGGAGATCGTTCCACAATTGGGGAGCCACCACAGAGAAGGCCCTCTCTCTTGTTGCTGACCTCTGAGCTTCCCTCGGAGGAGGCACTCGGAGGAGGGCCTTAGATGTTGAACGTAGTGTTTGGGTAGGTTCATGTCGGGAAAGGCGTTCCATCAGGTATTGTGGTCCCAAGCTGTGTAAGGCTTTATAGGTTAAAACCAGCACCTTGAACCGGGCTCGGACACATACAGGCAGCCAATGCAAGCGGGCCAGAGTAGTTCTTATATGTTCGAACCTACTGGTTCCAGTTATCAATCTGGCCGCTGCATTTTGCACAAGCTGCAGCTTCCGAACCACCTTCAAAGGCAGCCCCACGTAGAGTGCATTGCAGTAATCTAACTTGGAGGTTACCAGAGCATGGACAACTGAAGCCAGGTTATCCCTGTCCAGATAAGGACGTAGCTGGGCCACCAACTGAAGTTGGTAGAAGGCACTCCGTGCCACTGAGGCCACCTGCGCCTCAAGTGACAGAGATGGTTCTAGGAGAACCCCCAAGCTACGAACCCGCTCCTTCAAGGGGAGTGCAACCCCATCCAGAACAGGTTGAACACCCTCCATCCGGTCAGCGGAACCACCCACTAACAGCGTCTCAGTCTTGTCTGGATTGAGTTTCAGTTTATTAGCCCTCATCCAGTCCATTGTCGCAGCCAAGCACTGGTTCAGCACATCCACAGCCTCACCTGATGAAGATGAAAAGGAGAAATAGAGCTGCGTGTCATCAGCGTACTGATGACAACGCACTCCAAAACTCCGGATGACTGCACTCAACGGTTTCAACTTTAGGCAAATTGACACACTCTAAAACAGTGAGACCTCTTTTATTGTGAAATTACACTAAATTCAAGCATAACGGTTTCATTTCTGCATACATACACTTGAAGCTGAAGATGGACCAGATAGCTTTCAGGTACAGTGGCTTAAAGCGAACAGCAGTCACTCAGGGGGAGACATTTAGAGTTAGCCCCTGTCCCATGCGAACAGCCAGCAGTGGCCACACACACTGACTCATCAGGAACATGAGCAAAACTCAAGGAGAAACTCGAGCACAGAGGTGCATGAAGTCTGACAGAACACAGATCCATCTTGTACCAAACCAGACTCAGCCTGCCAGGAACACTGAGCTGATCACGTAAGCAAGATGTCAGGGAACGAACCTCTTCGACCTAGGAAACCCCTCTGCCTGTAACAAAGGCTCTGAGAGGAGGCTCTCTCGCACCATTCCAGAACAGCAACGATCAGCTTCGGAGCTTCCCTGTGCCCGTACTTTGGCTCCATGCAGAGAAAGCTATCACTAAGGTCACAGAACACGAATCCAGAACAGTAATCTGCAAGTCCAAATCTATGAAAAGCTTCAGAGCACCTTTCATGGCACAGTTCTTAGAAATTCCAAGTCCAAATAGCAACAGAACATGTACAGAGTGCATCCAACATCTCCAAACCAGATAGAATCCCAAACACGAAGAGTTTCATGGCAAGCGTAGAACAGATGGCAATTATAGAACAGTCGAACAGTTGAACAGATGATTCCTAGCAAAGGGCCTCCCCTTGCTCGTTTCACTATATAGGATGGAGGCTGGCTAATTCAAAGCCACTTTGACAGACAGGGCTTTAGGCCTGTAATCCAAACTCATGTGCCAACAGGGCGGCACGGTTCAACCTCCTCTTGATGACGACACTATGTGAGAGACAGCTTGCAAGATAGCCCCCACCTTTTCTAAACATACATTTGTTCTAGGAACTCAAGGCCTCGGCTAGCAGCCACAGATAAGCACAGAACAGAGACGGACTTTCTCACAACAATTGCCAAGCTTTCAACTCACAATTCAACCAGCCTAGTGAATGGTCCATGAAGCACCTGACATCCGACAGCTTTTTCCACTTGTGTAATTTTGTTATTCTACTATACTACAGGGCCACCTAGTGGTTATGTCACATAAATGTAGGAAAGGAAATGCTTTTCATGCAATGCTTGGTTCTCAATTCTGCGATGGAACCTAAACTGGATACCGCGGATTAACAGCCTCATGTAGAAAAGCTCTATATTAGTTCAACTTGATGAAGAAGAAACACTGGAGAAAGCCTGAAACATTCTTCAAGCATTGTTGGAGCTTTAAAGGTATGCAAAGAAGTCAGTCTTATGGCTTTACCAATACTTTCAGATACAGGTACTGTATCAAATGGCTTGTGGTATAAACCTATGGAAACCATCCAGGTTCCTGTTCAGAGTCAATTTATATTTGTTGACTTTTGCATATGGTCTCTTTTCCCACCAAGCAGCTAAACTGAGAGAAAAATGTGACTGTATTTGCTGAAATGCAGTAGAGAAACATCCCCCCCCCCACATATAAACACCAGTGTACTCGTCCTCACAACACAGGCAAGAATAAAGTCAGCTCTTCATTTTACTTATCTTTTTCTCTTAATTGACATTCAATTCAGCATTTTTATACGATGCAAGTTACATCCCCCACCATCTTTCTCAAAACTGTTTAGGGAAAACACTTTGCAATGCAAAGCCAGGGAAATTAAAGAGATGACAATGATGTCCCATTGCAGCTGGTCCAGCTATTTCTTGTCATTTTATGCTAACCGACATAATTGCAAAGCAAAAAGAATTATAACCAAGCAACATTATTAGACTTTTCAACATCATGCTGCCTGGGCTATCAAAGTTGGTGAAATCATAGGTGTCCTCACAACATGAAAATTAAACATCATCATCATCTAGTAAACATAGTTACTGGACAAAAGAAAGAGAAACTAGACAGCGTTAAACAGTTTACAAGAGTTTAATGCTCCCCCTTCATTACTCCATACAGCATTATTAAAATTTGCTTAGCTACCCATTTCGCCATCTCTGCCAGAACTATGGTTAGACCGTATAGTTCAACCTGAATGACTTGAAATGGAATCAATTCAACATTTTTCATCCCTGAGGCACAATCATTGCGGATAAAAGCAGGGAGGAGGATCTAATACAACAAGCCATAGGTAGAGGCAATCAGAAGCAAAATTATGAAGGCAAAAATGTAATCACCGTCTCAGATTTGCACCTCGTCATATCAATATGATCCCATCATGGTGATGCTATATTCCTCTTATGCATTTATAACTCAAAGCTCACACAATGACATCTCTTGCAGTATTTTAGATAATACGGAATAAAAAGCAGTAAATAGCAATATAAAAGATTATCTGTATATGTAATGAGCCCCCAGTTATCAGTGCACTTCTATACTGAGAAAAAGAACTAGTGTAGATCTGGCCAAGTTCTTCTTTCTCTGGCTCACTTTCTCTGTGTCATACAAAGGTTACACAATAAATTAATTTAGCCTATTGATGCAGAATGCAGCTTCCCGAGTATTGGTGGAGGCCTCATGGTCAAATCATGTGACACCCATACTGTACCAGCTGCATCAGTTGTCAATTTCTGAGCCTGTCTGAAAGTGCTGGTTTGGATCTTTAAAGTTTGGGACCAAACTACCTGAACGGCTGCCTTGTCCCCTATCAGCCTGCCTGCACTTTAAGATCAGCAGCTGTCAGCTCAGGGCCTTCTCACGTGCCCATGGCTAAGGACTATTTTCTTAACAGGCATAAGGGAAAATGTTTTTTTAAAAAATAAAAAGTTCAGCAGTGTCCCCCAAACCTCTGGAATGCTCTTCCAATTGGGTCCATCAGTCCCCACTATGATAGGCTCTTAGAAAGTCCTTCAAGACCCATTTGTTTTCCAGGGCTTCTTATAAGAGAAGTTGTATTGGACTGTTGTTGATTGGGTTGACCTGTGTTAATTTATTGAGGTTTAGGACTTTTCTGAGTTGGAAGTTTTAAAATTGGTTTTAGTGCTAGTTCTTTTTAATGTTTTGAAGTTTACTCTCGTTTGTATTTTTCTTTGGAAGCCACCTCGAGAAGCTCTTACCTTTAAAAGGGGCATATAAGACTTTGAAATACATACATTTCAAAAATGTTATGGCTCCCAGCACTTTTAGACTGTTATTTTTGAAGCTTGTAGTACCAAGTTCAGGAAGAGTCCACCTGGCAGGGATTCATTAATAACATAATGCATTAATTTTGACAAAGTGGAGAGCAAAAGAGATCTATTAGCAATGCTGTCTTATCTCTTGCTATATATGTAGTGGAAAAAGAAAAAAAACCTGAATGTCATGCTATCTATTCCAATATATTTCCAAATAGCCCCCCCCAAAACCCTTTCTACCAAGCAGAATGTAGATTTTAAGGCATGTGAAGGCATGTTTTATGGGAAAGCTCGAAGAACTTGGAATATAGTTATTACTTGCTGAATTCTGTATCAAATGTTTCTTGCTCTGCTAGAATCAAGGCCAGATCTACACTAAGCAGGATATGACACGTTGAAAGCGGTTTGAAAACTGTATATGGAGTGTGTCATGGGCCCCAACAGTTGTTAATGCCGTTATAAACCATTATAAAGCCATAGTGTAGATCCTTCCCCAGACTCTTGTCTTAGACACAGCATAAAGATCCAAAGATCTAAAAGGCGGCATAAAGAAGTCTGCATGGGCAATGGGGCTTCTCAGGCCTCCCCTTCCCCTGTTCTTATCTTGGGGGCCCCAAAACATGTTCTTGAAGATTGGAGATTACTCCTTAATAGTTTTTAATAGCTATTGGGAAAGAAAATGGAAACCTCTTTTCCTATGAAGAGAAGTGCTTTTTGCTCATGCACAGGACTCATTAGATCCCACTAACAGTTCAACTATTTGAATATCTTGCCCCAGTGGATTATATACTTGAAAAAGATCCTTTCCATGTTGAATGGTCTGCTGAAGACCCCTTACCATGGTGTATAGCAAAAGATTCTGGAACATAATCTAATTGCCGCAGAGTAGGGTGACCAAATTTTGGAAACCAAATAGGAGGACAACGTGGTTGGCCTCCAAGGGGGCATTTCCACCAACATGTCCGCCCCCCGGGGGCATGTCCAGCACCAAAGGGGGGAGGGGTTCCCACCTGAACATAGCCTTGGTCACATGTCTGATTTTACAGCACACAATTAAGACAAATCTGTTCTACGTAACATCTTAATGTTAAAATCACTGAAATAACAAGTGAGACATCCAATGTATCTGAAATTGACTTCACTCACTCCTACTTTTGTAGTTTTTGCTGTATTTTGTTGCTATATTCTGTGTGATACATTCTCCCCTTCCCTCAAATATATTTTCTGATTTTATCCTCACTCCACTTCAAGCTGCTGCTTAATAGGGGTTGCTGCCAGCCGGCAGCCTGGCTTTTTTTAAAAAAAAGTTCAAAGTTCAATTTTGTTTTGAAATTTGCTAAAAATCAACAAATGAACAGATTTGCTTGAAACTTGGCATGGCTAAAGCCCTACTTAAGATCTATCAGAATGCCAAGTTTCATCTCCTTATCTTTAAAAATTATGCTTTTTTAAAAAAAAAATTAAAACCTATTTTTTTAAAAAAATATATCCTAAAAATTAATGGATGAACCGACCTGCTTCAAACTTGGCATGGCTAAAAACCTACATGGGAGCTATCAAAGTGCCAAGTTTCATCTCTTTATCTTTAAAAAAAAAATTTTAAAAAAAAATTAAACCTCAAACTTTTAAAAAATCCTAAAAATCAACAAATGAATGGATCTGCTTCAAATGTGGCATGGCTAAAGCCCTACCTAAGGGCTATCATGTTGCCAAGTTTCATCTCTTTATCTTTACAAATGACAGAGCTGTAAGCATTTTTGTTAATTCCCATTGACTATAAAGTAGAGCTACCTTTTGGGTGGGGTAGGATGGGGGAAATCCGGATTTTTCTTCAAATTTCATAATTCCCCCCCTTCCCGGATTTGTTACCAAAAAATCCTGACATGTCCTGGTTTTTCCTGACATATGGTCACCCTACGAGCATTGGTCAGGTATGTCTCTTGAAAGCAGAACATTTTTCCCTCCCAAACTCACTGCGAGTTGTTGTAGCATACTCAGCAGGTTTTGGAAAAGTGTAACTTTATAGATCAGATGTACTTTTAAATGTGTAGATCTCAGCAAGGAGAAAGTGATTTCATCAATTTGAATGTATTGCAAATGTCCTTTACGGCTGCATCTGATAGTACAGATTTTCCCATTACACACACAGTGTGATACTTTTTGGGGGCAGGTCCTGCATCAGAGGGGCTTATCAGGGATTTACATGACATGTCTTATTCCAGGCAGCGGATAAAGGATATGTAGTTGTGTGGTCTGTAGGATGTATGGATGTGTGTATATGCCAAAATGCTCAAATTCAGCATGCCTTCTGCCCTATTTTTCTATCACTGCTGGTATTCATTATTGTAAACCATTTACATAACATTTTAGCATACACACAGTTTTACTGTATTGTTTTTTCCCCATCTCCACAAATAAAAAAGCAATGCACAAAACTCTTGTGAAGTAGGTCAACACTACTTCTATTTTGGAAATGGGGGACTGAGGCTTGCAGTGAGTTGCTGAGCAAAGATTTTAAACTGACTCTTTCTCAGTGCAAAGCCTGAACACTGTGTTCTATCTATTGGGTTGCACTGGCTCAGTGCCTCAAAAGAAGAAGAGGAGATACCCGCTCTTGGTACTGGATACATCGTTAGGCCTTTCTTGAATGAATAAACATCCTTCGTAGTTTTTAATGGCAATTGGGAAGAGAAAATGGGAAAACTCTCGGTTCATGCAGAAGAGAAAGCAGAGAGGAGGCATTTGTAATGTGAAGGGGCATTCTCCTGGCCCATAACATTGCCATTATAAATCCATCTGGAGCAAGAAATGCTATACACCTTATGGGTGAGAGACCTTGAGAGGCTTTCAGTTTAGATACCCAACAAATGGGGACTGTCCTTCATAATTTTATATTTATGTATAAAATCCAAAGTAGGATATTGAATTTTTCCCACAGAGGAGATGTGTGTGTGGTCCCTGGATCAGAATTTCATGGCTCTCACCACAGAGATGCACACGGCTCCATCTCAGAAGTCAAACAGAAACAGGGGAACAGAAAGTATATGCTCCATCTTCTTCCACTCATCCCAAGCTTGTCAAATACCCAAGCCACTTTGAATAAAAAAAGAACAAAGAAAGAAAAATAAAATTAACTTTTATGCGCATGTCCTTCCTGCAAGCGATTATTTCATTTCCTCATTGTTAGCTTTCTTTCATTTTATCATTTATTATTATTACACTTATATCTCACCCTTTTCCCTCTTGCAAGAAAGTCAAGATGGCTTACACAGTTTTTCTCCACTCCATTTTATTCCCACAACAACCCTGTGAGGTAGGCTAGGCTGAGAGTCAGTGACTCGTCCCAGTAAACTTTATGGCTGAGTGGAGACGAAACCCAGATCTCCAGAGTCCCACTCCAACACTTTAATCACTACACCACACTGGTTCTTCTTTTATCCCTACTTTTGCCTTCTGCATTTCTATCATCCCCAGCTTCCCCTTCCCTTCTCTTCCCTTCTCTCATAACTTTCCATAGTTTATGTGGGGGAACGTGAGTGGATTTTGTTGTTGTTGTTGTTTTGTTTGTTTGTTTGTTTTTGGTCATCTGAGACTTTCCTGTATCTTTTCTGTTCCTCTAGTATTTTATCTTGCAATTTTGGGAGAGACTTGTAGGGAAATACCATCTATAAAAAAAATAAGGCCGTGGATATCTTCCCCACTCTAACATGTAAATGTGTTGCTATGGACCACATGCTGTGATGTATGTATAAGAACATTTGAAGGGGAAAATGTCAACCTCTGTTTCAAAAACAAATGGTGAGAATGCACCCAGGGTCAGATTTACATACAAGCTAAACAAGCTACAGCTCTGGGCCTCACATTACGAGGGGCCTCGCGTTAGAAAGAAAGAACGTTTACAACATCACACGACTATCAAATTCCATTTAATTGTAAAGCCCGTATTTTGCATTTAATTTTTTGTATTATTTGTTGAAGAGGGAAAGGCCTCACTCATATTATAGCTTAGGGTCACAACAAGTTTAAATCCGGCCCTGAATGCACCATTCAGTAGTCCATAATTCAACATAGTTAAGAACATCAGATGGACCAAAGGCCTATCTAGTCCAGCCTTCTGTTTCCACAGTGGCCAACCACATGCCTAAGGAAAGCCACAATGAGGGCATTGTGCTCATGAGCACAAAATGAGCACTTTCTGCTCATTTTCCCAAACAACTGGTATTGAGAGGCATGCTTCCTTTGATACTGGAAGTAATATATAGCCATCAATGACTAGCAGCTATTGGAAGCCTTCTTCTCCATGAACTGATCTAATCCCCATTTAAAGCCATTCAAGTTGGTGGCCATTTCTACATCTTGTGGCAGTGAATTCTATAGTTGAACTATGTGCTATGTGAAGAAGTACTTCCTTTTAATGAACCTCCTGAGCCACTCACCATTCAAATTCATTGGATGAATCCAGGTTCTGGTGTTATCGACCTATTCACCTTTTCTACACCATGCATAATTTGATACACCTAAGTCATGTCTCCCTCTTACTCATTTCTTTCCTAAATTAAAAAGCTCCAACGTTGTAACCTTTCCTCACAGAGGAGTTGCTCCAGCCGTTTGATCATTTTGGTTGCTCTTTTCTGCACCTTTTCCAACTCCACAATATCCTTTTTTACTTGGTTGACCAGAACAGTACATAGCATTCAAAGTGTCGTTGGACAATCGGTTTGTATAAAGGCATTATCACATTGGCATTACTGATCCCCAACACTGAGTTTTCCTTTTTCACAACAGCCACATCCTGGGTTGATATTTTCATTGAGCTATGAACCCCAACATTCCTTTCCTGGTCAGTCACTGCCAGCTCAGACCCCATCAATGTATATGTGAAGATAGGACTTTTGCTCCAACCTACATCATTTTTCACTTGCTTACACTGAACTGCACACCTAGTTAGGCACGTGTGGCAGTCCCCGCTAGTCCATCGAACAATCATTTTTCAAAAAATGGCAGCTCAGTTTTTTGCAAATATAATGCTGCATAAATGGTGGCTGTAAAGGGGCCATTTACACAACATTACAGGCATAAATAGTCCATTTATACCTGTAATGTTCCATAAATGCCCCCTATATGGCATTTATGTGAGCAGCTCGCCAGGCACTTGTGCAAAGTGTGGCGGCTTGCATGGTGTTGTGAATGGAACCAGTGGGGGCATAGACAGAGGTGAGTCCATCCATCCCTATTGCAGCATGTGAATGTAGGTGGTACCCATAATGTTTGTCCTTCAACTTGCTTTCTGATATCAACTGTTTCTAATCTTCATAGCTCCACATTTCCCCCTAATATCATAGAGTAGGCACCTATGTAGCTGGATGACAGACTTCACTTCATTACCAATCAACAGTTGAATTGCTATATCTTTGACTTCCTAATTTCTTGAAATCTGTCTGCATATTGTTTGGGCAATTCTTTTGCAATGTGTTGTTGTTTACTTTGTTCATAGCATTTATAATTAAGATCAACAGCTGTTTTATAGTTTAACAAGGAGTCTGAATTATCTCCTGTAAGAAGGAAGCTGCTATATTTCCTACATGTATACATTTTATCACAGAAGTAAATTTGCCTTTAATTTCTATGTCTTCCTCGGACCCATATAAGTATACTGCTGTCTTTTACTCTATGCAGATGATATGCCCTACATATGGGCAGGGATCATGGTCATGTGTATTGGCCACCCACATGCTATGTCCAGTCTCCATTTCTTGGATAAAATATCATCTCCAGTCACACAATTTGTACACGTTGTTTTTTTGTGGTTTTCAGATCAATTTGTAGACTTTTTGGTGGTGTTCAGATCACACATTTGGGGTCTATACACATGAGTTCAGCGTTTTGTCAAAGGCAGTCCAATGTGAACTAGGGATAGAGATGTTGGAGGAATCTGGTTAGAGTGTGGAGCTCAATGAGCTTTCGTCAGATCAGCCCCCCCCCCCCCCCCCGGATTCTGTTCTGACTTTTGCCACTGTCCACAATAAATCAATTCAACTGGTAGGGCTGGAACTTGCACCGGCAAGGAGAGAGGGAGGGTTGCACAGTGATGACGGTGGCAGCAGGGAGAAAGGGAGGGAACTTTATCCATTTCCCCCCGTAAAGTCCCATTTCTGCAAATTACAGTCATAATTTACAGAAATGGGACTTTATGAAAAAGAGGGGGGAACCAATAAAGTTCCTGGATTGGGGCACAAACTCCAGGTTCAGCTCACAAAGGCAAACCCAGTCAGGGGCATTGCAGGAATCAATCAGGCCGAAAAAGGGCCAGATTTACCCACAAGGGTCATACTTAACTGGGAATGCATGAATAACTTCTCAGACACCCTCATTTCTGTCTGTAAGAGATTCCTCTTCTTAAAGAGACAAGCACACAATATAGGACAGTATAGACAGATACGGATTACATGCCATCAGCAGTATCCCTTTTCTCACTAACTCATTAGGTAATAACCATTCTTTACATCAGATCTGCAAAGAATAAATCTTGGGCCCCAAAGGGATTTCTAGAATCAGATGAAGCATAGCTCTTTTGTGCTGAGCTTGCCTGATAAGCAATTTGCTGTCTTTGTAGCTAACGTGAAGCCCTGGGCAGCTTTCTCATGTAGATGTTACTGTTTTATACAACTGTTCTGCTGCTATTTTTAGATCTCCCACCCTGCCAGCCTGCAGCTTATTTAGAGATGTGCTGCTTTGGCCTTACAGGTACATTAAAAAAAAAAGACTCGTCAATATATAGCCATCTCTGATGTAAATACTGCTGTTTATTGACGTTATGGAATGAATCCAATACGAAGGGGATTGTTTGCCAAGATTCTACTGTCAAGCATCTGTCAGTCATCGCAAGCATTATTTTCTAATGAAAGCATCATAACAGATAGTGGCATCCTATGGCAGGTACAAGTCACAGACAAAGTATGACTTTGTACTTTTCTATGGCAATATGACTCCCATTGAATGCTTCCATAGACGTTGCAGAAGTGCTGTTAAGAACATAAAAGCATAAGAGCCCAGCTGGATCAACTGAAGGTCCATGTAGTCCAACTTTCTGGTTCCCACAATGGCAAATCAGGTGCCCCTGGGAAGCCCACATACAGGACATGAAGATAATAGCCCTCCTATTGCTGATTTAGCTGATATCCAGTGCCATACAGCCTCTGAATCGGAGGTTGTATGTATATACATATCATGATTAATAGCCAGGTAGAGCAGTACAGACATAGTGTTTCACTGGGACAGCAAATAATGCAGCCATAAATAAATATAATATTGTTTGAACTGTCTTTTGAGAGCTGGACTATTTTATGCTGCCCCATTTAAATGATAAAAACTGCTAACTAGTGTTTTGGAGGAAATTCCCATACAGGTTAATTATAAGCCAATACAAAGTTCGCTCCTGTGGAAACTCAACGGAGCTAAAGATGCATAGCCTTCACTCAGCATACCTTCAAAATAAAGGCCACAGGAAAGACTGTATGTCAGGGAGGCATAAGAACAGATACAAACTGAGCTTTGTTCACTTCAGCGGTCAGTTTATCACGGATGGACTCACCAATTGGAATCATGTCTTGGAGCCTCATATGTAGGTCCCAATCTTTGCTCACCTTTTGACCAGTGCGCTTCATTAACCACAACAACGAGTGCTGGCACTCTCATGGTTCAACTCCAATTGTTCAGCAGACTATTGATCCCCTACTCAACTGAAATATACTGAGCAAGAATGTAAAATGCCTAAATGATATGGGATATCATTCTCTAGGCTGTTTAAAAAAAAAATCCAACATTTCCCTTAATACTACTACTACTACTAATAAGATAGTTGCATTTAAGTCCAAACTATATGTTACAATGCACCAACCTATAGCATTATGTCACTGCTGTAAATGGGATTAACACTTCCCCTGACGACTATATCCCTGCAGGGTGTCAGGCCTATGTTTATGTGATAAACAAAGGTTTGGGATCCCAGCTGGGGCATTTTCTATGATGAACCCCCCCCACACACACACAATAACTATTAATTTTTGACTGGGGGGGCGGGCTTACCCTTATTTTTAAGATGACAGAGAATTTAAGGTGGCAGAGAATTTTCTCCTTTTCTTTTGCAGCAGCAACAAAAGCCTTGCTGCCACTTCAAGCAGTGACAGAGCATCAAGCTCCAGGATGCTGAACCCCCATCCTCAGAGTATCCTGACCCCTTGTCCTCAGAGAAGGCTCCAGAGTTAACTGTTCAGGAAGAAGACTGAGTAATGGAAAGGCCTCACGAGTCTTCCTCCCACCCCCAAGAACCCAGTTCCCAGAAAGTTCCTGGGGGTTGATTCCCCTGTGTCAAGAGGCAGTTGCCTTGCTCTCTTCAGACTCTGATGGCTCCTGCCATAATGATTCTTACATGCCACAGCCACTTCCACATTGACCCTGCTTAAGGCTTCTAAAACAGGCCAGGCCCTTTGAAAAACACAGCCTCAGGCACTGTAGAGGCAGAGCCAACCAGCCTAAAGGAGGGATGACAGGGGAACCTGTTAAGGATCAAGTTCACTAAGGTCTCACCAGCTCAGCCCCCAGGCTCTGGCTTGCTTACCCATGAGCTAGCCCACCTGACTCAATCTGTATCAAATTGGACAAGCTTGCAGATTTTGGGGTGTCCCCCCCAAATCAGCATTTACACAAATTTTGGTCATAACCTCTCATTTTGCACATGCAGTTTGTGCAAGTTAAGCATATTGCAACCACAATTTGCACATATTATGCAAATTACAGCTGAAATTTGCATAAATGATGATTTTAAAAGGAGGGAAACTGCAAAGGTTTATGGATTTCCAGAAAAAGCCCCCGGCTTAGCTCGCAAATACAAGCCAAGCCAGGGGCTCCAGGAAAATGTGGTGGGCCCAAAAAAGGCAGATTTCCCACAAGGGCCATCTCTAGCCTAAATGCTAACAGATTTCTATTTAAGGCTCAGGCTTGATCTGCTCCTTGTTGAAGCAACATACAGACCACCCTCTCGGTCCTCCAACCACAGCATCAATTGGAGCATTCTTTGGTGCTGATCTCTCCCTGACCTGACCTAACCTGACCCCTGCTAAAGAATTGACACATAGCAGACTCCTGCAACTCACACTACAGTGTAGACCATTGACAGAACCCATGACCTGAAGTGGTATGCAAAGCAACCCAACAAGGATGCCTGTTTGTTGCAGAATGTCCCAATGCTACTTCATGTTACGGTGTCAATCCCAGGGTTGTTGCTGGTAAACAAATATGGCTGCCGTCTTTGGCCAATTAACTTTATTTCTGAGAAAGAAATAGAAACCCCTCTGCCTCCTCATAAGCATGTGGGCAAAACACAATAGATTTAGTGCCCTCGATTGCTCTTCCTTTTTGTAAACGTCCCCCCCCCCGGTTCACATCCCAAGCCAATGAAAATCTATGGGCCAAATGCTTTCGCTCAGCACTAGGTAAAACCAGCTGGGAGAAAAGGTGCATGATGTGGTGGGTGGGTGGGTTAAGCATAGCTTCTTCAATGCATGTTGCCTCTCATGTAAGGATACTTTGCAGCAGAAAATGCATTGCTAGGCACACTGGACTGTGTTGAAATGTGTAACTTGGTTTTCTTCAGCCTAGGAAGGTAAAAACTTTGACTGGTGAAACAACTTCAGAAGAGCCTGTTAGCAAGTAGTTAAAATTCCTATTTGGTGACAACAATATGTCACTGAGATTCAGTAAAGTATTCCGTAAAATGACCTCAACCCACAGTTCTTTAACTATTTTCTAAAATTTTACCAAAGGGTAGGTGTTTTTATCATTGCCATGAGAAGGAACACAGCAAATGACTTCCCACAGTTGGCCAAAACTGTGTTATCAGCATAAAGGCATTTCCC
The DNA here is from genome assembly GCA_029215795.1 of Anniella stebbinsi. NCBI lineage: Eukaryota > Metazoa > Chordata > Lepidosauria > Squamata > Anniellidae > Anniella > Anniella stebbinsi. Next base: position 236,063,626 of record JARDYH010000001.1, on the reverse strand, counting down.
ACTTGCTTTTTTAAAGGGCACTGAAAAGACAGTGCACTCTGGAATCTACCCAAGCTCTTTTTTCCCCTTGTTTGGTCATTTATCATTTGCAGAGATGCTTAGCAGGTCAAAACAGATTGGGTGCGGGTGGAGATTGGGGAACTGAAATAAAATAGTGGGTGGTGATTAACTGCATCTGTCTCAGAAACAAATTGGAAAAATAAAACTCTGCAGAAAAATGACAATGTATCCTCAAACTTTGGTATGTCCATCAGTAATTCAGCAAGTGGTCCACCAGGAAGTTAAGCTGAGGAGCATAGAGAGTTAATTCTTTTTGTTGTATCTTTGTTTTCTCTAGTGCAACTATATAAACCAGTAACAAATTACTAGCATATTGGAAGGATCCAACACCCTTTTGACAAATTCCAGAAGTATAGCCATCTATTGGAGTTTTTGTTTTGTTTTGTTTTAGTTTTGTGGACTTGATTTGAATTGGCATGCACTGCCTAGTTGTCTGAGTGTGTGTTCCATGTGTCCAGATTACTAATACACCAATCATTGGCTCGCACACATTCAGTGATGAGCATCGACACCATTACTTAGTGAGTCCAAAGTCAGTGCTATCTTACAAAACTTTCCGCATTATTCCCTTCACTTGAGTGGATAGTGTGAGTACAGCAGGGTCATTAAGGAGAGTGAGGCAAGTAGACCCATTGAAATAAATAAAACTTAAGGTGGTCATTATTCATGAAGTTGGTCAACTTAAATCCCACTGATTTCAATGCCTATACTGTAAGAATGATTTAGATCCATCCCCTTAAATTTATGTTTTTGATAATGTCCAAATCTTATCTAATATTTTCATGAATACTGAAGAGTCTTCTACAGCTTTAAACCTATCCATCCTTCTTTGGTAGTAAGTATCATTGAACTAAGTGGGACCACTTTGGAGTAAACAAGCACAAACGTTTGCAATTCCCTTGGTTTGAACAACAATAAAGCCCAATCTATATGAAAACAAAATGATTGTTAAAGGTTAATTGTAATACTAGTAGTAATAGTATTTACAGAATAATAAATAGCAGTTTTACAGAAGTACATGTTGGACTTAATGTTTTTAAAAATCAGCATTTATACTGAAAGTATGGCCCTTTATAGGACGAGCACTCAGCTAAAACATTCAATTCACGTAAGAAGGCTACTCAACTGAATGAGACACCATTGTTCAGATGAAAGGAACAGACTAAGTTAAGCCAAAAAAGATTAAATGAAATGCCTTCATTTTACTTAGTGTAATTGCATGTTCCAATATTGTAAATGCCAACAATAACTTTTAAATATGCATCTATGAAAATAAAACTTCATACACTTTAGATAACTGTATTTCAGCAGAAGCAGATCCATGATTCATAACCATTTTATTATAACAACAGAAGTTGTGCACTTTGGAAACCCACATGGAATGTAATTGGTTTAACTCATTTCAGATGTACATTAGTTCTTGGACTTAGAAAGCAAGATACCAATTAGAGCAGTGAAGAAAGCAACTATGATTATCCTAATTAAAAATTTGTTAAGTTATTTATAGTATTATACCAGGAAATTACATTCATTATCCCATAAACTATGCAACAAACCATTACATATAGTAATAAAATCTATCACACACACAAAAAACCAATTATAACACATTCATGTAAATCCTTTTGTGCAGTCAATCCAAAGCATCAATCACTGCTGCTGCTTCAGCCAAACATAGAAGAGGCATTTCTGTATCCTTGAATCTGTCAACATACCCAGACTGCTACCAGACTGGCCTCTGTAGACTAGCTCATGATGAATTGAATGGCCAGGCCACATCACCTCAATATCTGGCTACTATATTTTATAGTATTAGGTTTAGATGAACAAAGCCAAGAGATGTGAAGAAAAGCCAAGAGCTGCTTCATTTGGAGAAAAAAAAATGCTCCAGAAAAGAATAGTAAATTGTTTCATCATCTCTTCAAAATATGTTGATTTATTCCTAATTAAGAACTGATGAAGCAGCATTTTGAAATCTTTCTATCAACACAACACACATGATTAACTCATAAGCAATCAAGGCATTACAGGAAAATTAGAAGAAGGATTGTCATAGAGTGTTGATGATCTACACCTGCAACACACATCTGGTAGAGTTTAATTTGCACTATGAAAGAGCCTGCATACCGTTTACCACGTTTGAGATTTTAATTACGTTTTCCATTGTTCATTTAAACTGAGTCCAATTCATAGATGAAGAATGAAATAGGACTCCAAACAATCTCGTTTTTGTTGTTGTCCACAGACCTGTGCAGAGGTTTCTGAGGAAAAGATAAGGATCTATTCTATAGCTATAAATATAGCTATATCCCCTACCAAACTATTTAAAATATGCTGGTGCTAGAAAATGTGCCCTATGGTTTTTTGTTTTTTTTTTTGTTCCACAGGTACATCTGTTGATATAATACAGGGGTACCAAACTCTTTTAGCTCGAAGGCCAAATTCTTGTTGAGAGAGGCTTTGGCCATCCAAATTCTAGTTGTGGGTGTCTCTGAAGGCAAAGAGGGTGGGTCCAAAGGCAAAAGGGGCCAAAATAGCAAAGATATGAGCATGTTTTAGCTTAGAGCTTTTACTACTAGTAACTAGGCGTTAGGAGAAGCAATTAAACTTTTTAGAATGGAGTAAAATGTGCAAAAGAGTCACAAAATGACCAGCTGTAGGATGGGAAGAAAAGTGAGAACCACCTGGTGATGTGGCGAAGGGGTGTGCCTATCTTGAGAAACACAGAGGGTCAGATTTACCCCCCCCCCCCAGGTGGGCTGAGTTTAGATCCTGAGACTGAGCTTTAACATCCCTAATGTAGTACAAGGGGGGGGGGGGAAGCTATCAAGGAAATGAACCAATTAATTATTATTATTATTATTATTATTATTATTATTATTATTATTTCTTACCTACCTCTCCCTCTGGATCAAGGCAGGGAACAACAATAAATATAAATACAAAGACCATAAAATAGATAAAACATTAAAAACAAACAAAACTAATACATTATTAAAAACATCTTAAAATTCAACTAGGTAGGCTTGCAGGAAGACAGCAGTCTTCACAGCTCTCTTAAATTCAAGAAGACTGCTAAGTTGTCGAATTTCTCTCGGCAGGCCATTCCACAGACTGGGAGCTGCAGAAGAGAAGGTTCTCTGGGTAACACTCGTCAGCCTAGTTCTGGTTGATTGACGTAAATTCTTCCCAGAGGACCTGAGCGTGTGGGGCGGATTGTATGGGAGAAGGCGATCCCGCAGGTAACCTGGACCCAAACCATGTAGGGCTTTAAAGGTAATAATCAACACTTTATACTTCGCCCAGAAACTAATTGGCAGCCAGTGGAGTGATTTTAAGACTGGTGTAATTTGGTCACCCCTAGGTGTACCGGTGACCAACCTGGCTGCCATATTCTGAACTAGTTGAAATTTCCGGACAGGCACAAAAGTTTCCTGCTCAATGGCTTTAATCTATGGATATGGATCACAACAGTTGTGGCAGCCATTCAGTGGACAATCAGGTGTAGTGTATCTCACAAAGATGCAGAGATTCTTGGAAATCTGTTCAAGGTTTGGAACTTATCTTTGGCAACTCTATTATTGGTCTGAAGAGAATCCTACCTAGCTTGTTTCTGACTGCCCTAATAGAGCAATCCAGGATTCCTTAATTATACTGTTGTGTTCTTTCTTTCTTTCTAATATTTTTTTCTTGAAGCAAAATATCATTAAGGTTGCATTAAGATAAACAGAATTCCTTTCAGCTGAAATGCACTGGATGAGCAATTATAAAAATAAATGTATGGATTTAATTTCTTCTGAAGACTGTGGACTGGCCAGTATTCCATTCGTTTATTTACCAAAAACCTAAGACCTTCAAGATGTCTTTGATAACATCTGTGTCCCCTCAATAGTAAATGGATTGCCCTTCACACATACAGAATGTTAAAAAAAACACCAAAGTACTGTTATAGTGCAATCCTATGAACTGAAAAGTAAATCCAATTTGTAATTTATTTATTACATATTTATACTGCCCAACAGCCAAGACTCTCTGGGCAGTTTACAATTAAACCATGATATACCAAAATCAAGATTTAAAACTTTAAAAAATTAAAAATGCCATACAAAACCAGAATAAGTTATAGTCCAGGGAAAGCTTGTCTAAAAAGATATGTTTTCAGGAGGCATTTGAAGGATGTTATGTTTTCCACCTGACTTCAATGGCACATACCCCACTGAGTTTCAACAAGCAGTAACTACTAGAATTAAAGCAGAGTAAATCAAATCCGTGTGTAGGTACACAGTGCATTTCACATTTTATACCCAAACTATGGCACTGCAGACAATGCCAAACCAGAGACAATGGCTCAATTCGGACGACACAATAAACAACTGGTGTGGGGAAAACAATTGTCAGTTGTTTTGACTATTGTGTCATCCGAATGCTGCCATAGTCAACTCAGCACTGATCCTAATCCACACCACAGTTGATTATTTATTACCATGTTGTGTGGGGAGTACCCCCTAGTTGAACAACTGTAAAGTTGATTATTACCCACCATTGACTATCGTATCGTCCGAATTGAGCCGCTGGCTCAATTCGGACGACACGTTAATCAACTGAGGGGAATTAACCCACTGACGGTGTGTTAAAAAGGTGGGCTCAATTCGGACCACATGCTGCATCAGGCTCTGCAAAGAATTTTTAACCACCCTGGTGGTTAATAACGTACTCGGTTCTGACAGATAGCCCGGCCGCCATTTTCCCCGCTTACCGAACTCTGTCAGTCCTCCAGCAGGTATCCCAGCACACACTGCAGCTGAAAACCATGGGCGCCACCATTGTAGCTGATGCAGGACACGCCTCCCAAACCCCATTGGCTGCCTCAGTCAGTGGGCAGAACTCAGCAGCCTCAGGCAAAGAAGCTGCTAGGAGGAATGGCAGCACCAATACAACATTCGCACCCCATGCCCAGCACTGCAATTCCAATGTTGGCACCCACGCCCCAGACCCCAACCCCCCCACCTCCCTCCTAGAGCATCTTTCGCACACACAGGAAAGAAGGCAAGAGTGGGGTGGCGTAGAAAACTTTATTCAGCAGGGAGCTCAGATATGGGCAATAAGGCACATGGGCACCACTATGCCAGGGCAGAACCTATGGAAAAGACAGTTGCCCCCGGGAAAGGAGGAGGTGGCTGGAAGGCACAGCAGTGAAGAGGGGATGGCCAAGGCCACACCCCAAGGGAGCCAAGCACGGAACGTGGCCAAGGGGATGTGGTGAAGAGGGGCGGCATGCCAGGGAGAGATGCCAGTCCACAGATGGAACTCCACAGCCGACGCTCACAGGGGGTGGGGGTAGCACAGCCAGATCCAGGCACTGATGCATTCACGCACCTGGGACGCTTCCGCACTGGCGCAACGCTCCCCAACGGGGTTCTCGGGGCCTGGCAAAGGCTCGCTGTCTGGCCGTGTTGGGCGGATGAGGGGGGGGGCTCTCTGGTCGCCGCTTCCCCTGCCCTCGTCCTTCTGGGTGATGTGAGGGTGGAGGTGGCGTTGCGGTGGGGATCTGCTTCGGGTGGAGTGTGGTTCTCCCAGTTGGTGTGGGGGGGGCTTGCTCCAGGGCGCCTGGGTGTTTTGGTTATTCCGTCTCCCCCTCCCCCCCTTTTCCGTACTGCCCTTCTGGTGCGCCTCCCTTTCTGTTTGGGTAGCTGATTGGGCACCCTGTGTGAGTTCGTGCAGGAGACGGCCCCTTGTTGAGCTCCGTGCCGGCTGCCTGGTGGGGGAGGTGGGCATCCTGGTTGCTATGGCAGCGATACCAGCGGTCTGTTGCGAGCGTGCTTGAGAGGCCGTCCGCTTTCTGCCGCTCTTGCCACTCTCCTCTATGGTCTTTTGTGTTAACATACTCAACTCAGTTGTTTAACCCACGCACCTCAAGCGGCTGAATTCGGACAACACATTAGTCAATTGACTAACTTTTAAACAACTCGCAAGCGAGTTGTTTAACTCAGTTGTTTAAAACTCCAACTTAACCAACCGTGGGTTGTTTATCCATTGTGTGGCTGAATTCTGACGACACATTGAGCTAACCAACTGACAGTTGTTTAACTTAACAACCGTGCTTAACGTGTCGTCCGAATTGAGCCAATGAGTTCTTTCACCATGCTATTACCATCAAGACCATCATTACCATAGATACATTCCTCTGGTTTGATTAGAATATCATAGCCTTCTTGGATTGCAAACCTAAACACACTTACTAGGGAATGAGCCCAACTGAACAGAGGGTGCCATGCCTCTGAATAAACATGCATAAGATTGCACTATTTGTAACTGTTACTTCTGTTACCAAGGGGAATAGAGATGTTTAGTGTGCAATCCTATGCATGTTTAGGCAGGAAAAAGTCCTATAAGCTCCCATGCTGGAGCTGCGGAATGCTGGGAGTTGTAGGGCATTTTTATTTGTCTAAACATGCATAGAAACATACTACCATCTTCGAAAATCCTTCTGAACCCCAGCAAAGTAACTTGCAGCCAATTTCCATTATTAACAATGTAGTCCTATACATGGCAACTCAAAATTAAGCTCCACTGAGGTAAATGGAGCTTATGGCCATGTAAGTGGATATAGGATTGCAGCCTTAGAACATAAATGTTCTATCAAGTCCTAGTACAGTATTCATAATAAAGCCACTCTAGTTCTATCTATACCATACATTTTGACACTTTGTTCACCATCTTTTGATGTTCAATCCTTTACAAAGATACATAAATAGAGACTCTAAAAATGAAGCACTACTAAAACTGATATGTGCTATATTTTAAGCTCCTTTAAGTTGATCAGGAATAGTCACAAATATGAGATAAAAGGACTGGAAGGTAAGAAAGAAACTGAAAGGGGGAAAACAGATTTTTTATCTTTCTGAATTACAGGGCACCCAAACCATCTTCAAGGAAAGAGGATGTAGAAATCTCATGCTTAACAATAGATGGAAGTGCCTTTCTTTCCTCATCTTCGTCAGACTCCTCTCATGGATGGGATGGACATTTCAAGAAAATTGGCGTACTGTTAGATACTAAAAAGCATAGCTTCAGACTATGGGTTATACCTTCCCACAATATATGTTCAGAAACCTATTGCATTCTTTGGAATAAGAACATAAGGAGAGCCCTGCTGCATCAGACCAAGGGTCCATCTAATCCAGCACTCTGTTCACACAGTTGCCATACAACACCCTCCTGCCCATGTTCCCCAGCAACTGGCATATATAAGCTTATTGCCTCTGAAACTAGCAGTAGCACATAGCCATCAGGACTAGTAGACATTGATAGCCTTCTCTTCCAGGAATTTATCCAACCCCCCTTTTAAAGCTATCCAAATTGGTGGCCATCACTACATCTTGTGGTTGAAAATTCCATAGTTTAACTATGCGCTGTGTGATGAAGTACTTCCTTTTATCTGTCCTGAATCTCCCACCAATCAACTTAATGGGAAGAGTCCAAGTTCTTATTTTATGAGAGAGGGAGAAAAATGTTTCCCTATCCACATTCTCTACACCATGCATAATTTTGTACACCTCCATCATGTCCCCCCTTACCCTCCTTTTTACCAAGCTAAACAATCTCAGCTGTTGTAACCTTCCCTCATTGGGGGGGGGGGAGATACTCCAGCCTTCTTGGCTTTCTTAGTGGTGACCCCATAGTTTTAGAACTTACTTGTCATTAACATTCACTTCTCAGTACAGGCCTTCCAGAGGGCCTTAAAAACTTGTCTTTTTACTGCTGCATTGCCTCAAGACTCATCTGACTGAGATTCACAACCTAAGAATTTAAAATAGGCATATTTTCAAACTATAATATCCACTCAATGAAGTGAAAAAAGCAGATCAACAGGGCCAGCCAGGTACCCAGGAATAATCTTCTACAAGACAGACCCAGGATATAAAATACAGAAAACCATTTGTCACCTAAAACGCATCATAAATAATCTACAGCCCATCCTGGACTATGACATTTCTCTTTCTCAGGGCTTGGGCGGTTGGCCTGTGCTTGCTTTCAGAGAGCTACCTAACCTAAAACAGCTACTTACCAGCAACATCTGATCACACAGTAGAGATACAGACACAGGAATGAGACCCTGACCCTGTCAACTCTGCCCCAATGTCTGCTTTAGAAACAGTATTGCAGGACATAATAATGCCATCCACAACATGGAGCAGAGGTTCATACACCTGGGCATAATCCATTGTGATATATGCTATCATTTGCTAGCACTGCCCTACTACATTCCAGATAGGACAAACAGGGTTCTGCCCTGCATCCCATTCTGTGCAAAAGAATAAATGGACATATATCTGGCATCAGAAATGGCAATATTCAAGAAACCATAGGAGAACATTTTAATCTACCGGGACAATTGTCACTGACATTAAGGTAGCTTTTGATTGTATCACCGAGCTTGGCATTCTTTTTGGTATCCCTCTGGTTCACTCTGCCCTGCATCCCATTCTTTCTGAATTCTGGTATAACTAGAGATTTTCTAAAATTAATATTTGCATTGGGGAATGTGCAGTTTGCCTCAGATTTTAAGTCCCTACAGTTCATTTGCATTATTTCCCCCTCTGCATTACAGGTGTACAAGTAAGCATCGGTAAAGAAGTACAAAAAGGCAATCTTTATAAGATATAGATGATTGCATGCGGATTCTTTTTGTGCAGTGTTTTACCACATAAAATACCACATAAAACAATCTTGATAAAAGTGTGGGGGTTGTGATGTTTTATTAATTTGCACAGGTGCAGATGCCCCTGCAAGGTAGACAATTTGTTTGAATGGTTCTATAGTTGCTTTACAGGCTAGTTAAGAAGCTTTGGTGGGGGGTGTTATCCAAGGCACCTTGCTGAAGCACTTGGCAAGAATGTTGGGTTTGAATTTAATCCTATTAGACATTTAAAACTGTCAGTTCTCAAGTGAGGAAAAACACCAGGATTGGACCCTAAAATTACAAATTAATGCTGTCATAATATTTCCTGCAACTTATTATTTCACAACATGTTCATCTGTTTCTTATCATCCAACCACACTGACAGAGCTATTAATCTTGGCTACAGAGAAAACAAGCCAATTAAAATATTAGCTTCTTTCTTAAGCCCTTTGGAAGTTTTGAGCTCTGTCATTTCACACAGAAAAGGAAAGCAATTTAACCTTACTAGTTCTCACTCCCACACTAGTAGTGAACCGTTTGCATTTAAATCTGTTCCGTAAATGAAGTCAATGGATTTTTTACTCAAGATATTTTTACATGTTTTGGGCCTGAAGTGTGTACACATGCAGTGTGTTTATACATGCAGTGTGTTTATACATGCAGTGTGTTTATACATGCAGTGTGTTTATACACTGCATGTGTACACACAGGTTCACACAACGTTGTATGATAGAGAAAGGAGGATGCTGATCCTTAACTGAAATTTATTATGACATACTGTCAAGGTTTGGGATATTTACCATTTATTTGTCCCACCATAGTGACACCAAAATGTCACACTTGGGGTGATTTGCTTTTCATTACACCTATGACCCCAATGATGTGGAAAGTTGCTTTCAGATTTGGTTCCTTATTATCCCATTGTTACCACCAAATTTAGAAGACTACTCTTGATAAAACCACCAAGGCAACTATATGCAAAGTGCTGTGATAACCAATCCAACTTTTCTGCTACTTCAATATATTCCTTATCCCTTTATTTCCTGTTGCTACCATTTGCTTAATAAAACCTGACTCCTTTCAGTTGCTTATCCACTTTAGCACACCCTTTAGGGTCCTAAAACATAGAAAAGGAAATTTAATTAAAATAAAAATGGATGTGTTATTGTTTATTTTAAACTTATTTACATCTTATGATGGAAGGCTTGATGTCATCAAGGTCCTCATGGCTTCTGTCTTCTGTGATTTCAGCTACCCTCTTCTTCAATATCTTTTCTTTTTTGATGATGCTGCCTTCTTTCTCATGCTTGTTCTTCTCTGCCTGGCTGACCCTCTATCCTGTACCCTGTTGAGACTGTCTTTATATCCTTTGTAGCCAGTCTTCTCTGACCAATGATCTTTTAACTTGCAGTCCATCAGCCTATATTTATGACTCAATGGGAAGATATATAATGTTTGCTACCTGGTCTATCAAAACCTGACCTTTTTGATTCTCCTGTCCTGTATTCTCCTATGAACACCTGGTCTACCTGTAAATCTATTAAGGTAATAAATGCTTTCTTGATAACAGTAACAGCTTGTCCTTTTCACCTCTCCCGGTTAACCACTTAAAATCATAATGTTAACCACTTATAAAAATACACTTATTTTTAAATTTTACACATTTTAATATTTCCCCCCTCAAAATACACTAGTTGTCCACACGTGCATATACAACTGGTAACACACTGCCTGGGGTTATGACCACAACCTACATATTGCACCACATGGGGATCCATGATATCTGGAATGACAATCCATCTGCCCTCCCTCATAAAACAGATGCAGACTGCAGAATCCTGAGTAAGATCTGCAGAGCCAATAACTGGTTGGTGGGACCTATGGTTTTTAACTTCTATGTTCAAGATGAATGACTTGCTTTCAATTTGTATTCAATTTGGGGGCAATTACTGCCCCAATTTAATATAATAGTAACAGTATGTAGACGAGGATGAAAATAGCATAGCATTGAGCATCATGAGGGCATCTCCTTTGGAAGGAAGGGGTAACATGGTACAATTCTATGGGGCTGGATAGGGTGTGGTTTCCTAGAACAATCCTTTTGGCCCACATAGCTTTAGTTAATCAGGCGTGGCTGTGGAAGAAGAGAATGGTATATTTTCTTTCTTGTTAAACAGTATTCACATCAAAACAACTTGAACATGCTCCCATAAGATCATCACAAAAGAAGAAAGGTTTTCAATGAGGTAGCTTGGGAGCACTAGCTGTCATGAAAGATGCTTAGTTTTCTTTAATCAATGTTTGATACTAATTTATATGAATAAGCAGAAGTTGAGCAACTATTTCCTGCAACTGGAACTACTTGATTTCCTTCCACCTGTTAAGAAGTTACTTTTTCGTGTTGTGGAATTATCAAAACTATACTACTGATACTATTGATGAAGTTTTGTTTAGCAGGTTGAATCTCTGAAGCAAATTCAGTGAGACAACAGATTTACACTGGCAGATTCCTCATGGTTGAAATTTCAGAAGAAAGGAGGTGAATTTGGGGGGCATTGTATTCATATTCACAGTAGTCTGTGGAAGAGTTTGTAAAGTACATACATGTTCTTCTTAGGTACATGTTCTTAGGTATGAAATAAAAACTATGTCAAACAGCAAAAATGAAGTAGTTTCTTCATCCTCAAATACTATTGTGACAATCACTTGAACTGATCATTTGAGGACAGGGAGTTGAAGCAGAGCTCTGCCCCTTTTCCTCACTGGACTACCCTGAAAATCTATTCTTGAAGTTCGGACCCTCTCAAAACTCACTCTGGTCCTGATGCTGCTTTTAATCAATGATTTCAAAAGCTTCAAGAGTTAGATCATAGACAGAACTAAAAGACTTTCACTCCATTTCTATACTTCCCAATAGCCAAAGCTCTCTTGGTGGTTCATAAAAAATAAAATACAACACAATGGGCCTGTTCAGATAACACACTAAGCATTTTAAAAGGTCACTAACATTTTTCAAAGGATGATGTCCTAGAGCTAAAACCATAGACCAGAATACACTACCAGCTTCTCAAATTCAATTGAAGACCTTCAGATATGAATTATCCCATATACACATTGAGCAATGTTATGAGGTGGAGATGCACATTCATACATGGCATGATATGAGTTAACTGAAAAGCAAACACATGTGGATGGTCATATAACATCTCAATTACAAGCAACAAACAAACAAACAACAACTCTCATCTCTTAGGCAATGGTTCTAAAATATTCAAAAGAAAGAACAAACCAGAGTAGAATAATGCTGAGGTCGCAGGTGAACTCCTGAAGTTATACATTCCAAATAACTTGGAGTGTGGCCTAGACAGTGGTCAGAAAAACACTGGCCAAGTTCAATAAAGAAAAAGAAGATGCTTCCCAAAAGTTTTAGTGGCTTATAAATAGAAACATTCTCTAGTAGAGCTTGGTAAATTGCTTGCAATATTCTCCTCACCAATCAATTTACAGGCACAATATTCTTCAGAGGCCACCAGCCCTATTATATTGGAATGAACTGTCTTAAGAAAAATAAAAACCTTTGTTTTATTCAAGAAAATGTCATCTTTATAAACCAGTTCCACCTACCAAACATGATATAAATCCAAACGTGTGTTCTGCTAGAAGGAACAGAACAAATCTAGTGGAGTATGATTTGTGCTTGGGTGAGAGAGGGATAGAGCATTTGCGTAAACATGTTTACTAATGGCTATGTACCTTTATGGAATTATGATTTTACTTTGGTGTGAGGAATGGCTGTTTGGAGCACAATTAAGAGGTCACCCTGCTGATGCGTTGATTTGGTGCCATTTTGCATACTTTTTGACTGTATTTGGAAAGCTGTGTAAATTCTTCAAGTTGCAGATGGTGCTAAAGAGCATATGTTGGTGTGTCATTCTGCTGTCATCTGCCTCACAAAATGTAATGAGCTATTGCCACATACCAGAAAATTGAGCTTGTGAGTATTTTTAATTAGAAATTAAATAACGTTTCCCCCCATATTAATTAGAGTGAAGCATAAAACATGTGTTTTTGTTTCCAGATATCCTGTAAATGGCTTTGGAGGATTTTAATGACACACACCACACAGGGAAAGGATCCCAAGGATTATTATTCTCATGTTTGGTTAAATGGCATTTTCGACTCAGTCCTCTGAGTGCTTCATGAAAGAGCCTATTTCTCACAGCTGCTTGATGTGGCTGATTAATAACTTTTATTGCATTAAAACATTTAATGTATACTTTATAAAGGAAACATAAACATTTAACAGAATTCTGTATTTATTTACTAAATATGATGTCCAGTACATGGGAAATATTTAACATATTTCCCACATACTGAAACATTCACCAAATGTTATTTTCCAGCACCAAAGAGTTTAATAAAAATAAATATGTGTTTTGCTCCCATCACATCTGTATTTGTTTTTCAAACAAATCCTTCAGTTGACCTGCTTCTGGCTGTGAATTGCTTTTCTGGACCGGGTCAAAAGATTTGCCTAGTGCACAGAAAAGGGGATAATTCACCCCTGGGAGCCAGCAATATTGGTTTCTGAAGCAGCCATGTCAGTCCCCTGCCCGATACGATTGCTTCATCCATATATACGTTACCAGAGCTTTAACAGTGCTGATTACCTATGGGGACATATGGATATCTGGAATCAGTTCCCACATGGGTGTTATCAAATATGACATCTATTGGGTGTGTGTTTTCACTGGTCATTGTAGTGACCATGTTTTTACTGCATAAAGGGTCTTCCCCTCCCAACACACTTTTATGCAGATTGATACAATCCAGAAAAGCCATTCACATCCAGAAGCCGATTTCTGCACATAGGCCATCTTTGTAAAGTGGGGTGAAAGACTGTGTTATCTTCAGCATGACTGATAGTTGAACTTAGTCAAGCAAAAGAGCACACTGTTTTGATTTTGAAGCCGGGGGGGGGGGGGGAGATATAAAACACTGTTTTTGAGAATGATCATGACTGCAACTAATCAGGATTTTCTTTTGATGATTGTTAGCACCTGCAAATCCAAGCAATTTCCCAATATGCTCATTTTCTGGTTTTTAAAAATCTCTCTTGCTACTTTTGATTAGAGTTTAGATAGGGTTGATCTCCTGACGTGACAGACTGCAATTGGAGCTTAAGGCAGTTATAGAAATAGACACACTCAGAAATACATATATTCAGAAGTACACATATTCTGAAAAATCATGCCCAGGAAACACACACATTGTTTAACATTTTAGGGCATATATACATGGAATTATTTTCACCTGAAGAAACTCAGACAGGAAATGATATGTATGTTTAAAACCTTTTTTTCAGTAAGGCAAAACTTTGTTCTTTATTGACCCTAGGGATTGGCATTCAACATGTGTCTGGGATGTAAAATAACCTCCTACTTTCCCACTATTTGCCTACTAAAAAGCTCAGGTTGCCAAAATAATAAGAAAAATGAAATGGCATGAATATATTTTTTTCAAAGAAAAAAAGAGAAAGAAGTCTCTTTGAAGTTGAGATAATTTACTTTGTAGTGTTGCTGAGCATACAGTTCTTTGTAAATGGGATTCATACAAGGGGGAAAATATTGAAGCACCAGGGTTACACAACAGCAGGATGGCAAATTTAGCTCAAGAAAAGTTTAAAAAGCAGCAGTTTGCTTGAAACCAGGAGCTGAACAAGTACTTTTCTAGACATTTTGTAAAAATTTGTTCTTCTCCCTTCCTACTGAATATTCTGGAGGAAAAAAGTGATTTTCCCACCAAGACCTGAAGGAAGAGGTAAAAATGCAACTAGCACTTCTAAGTAATAGTTGGGGACACTGGGTTTATATAGATACAAACAAAATTCTGCACATATTTTGAAGGTGGTTCCCAAAACTTGGTTCTGGACACACACACACACACACACACACACATACAGAGCTGGAAAAAGGGCAAAAAACAGCTGGGTAACTAAAATGATCAAAGGGCTAGAGCACTTCTCCTATGAGGGAAGATTACAAGAGCTGGGATTATTTAGCATGGAAAAAAGCTGAGTAGGGGGAGACATGATAGAGGTGTACAAGATTATGCACAATGTGGAGAATGCTGATAGGGAGACATTTTTCTCTCTCTCCCATAATAGTAGAACCTGGGGTCATCTCACGAAACTGGTGGGAAATTTAGGACAGATAACAGGAAGTATGTTTTCACAGCACATGGTTAAACTATGGAATCCACTACCAGAAGATGTAGTGATGGCCACCAATTTGGATGGCTTTGAAAGGGGGTTGGATAAATTCCTGGAGGAGAAGGCTATCAAGGGCTACTAGTCCTAATGGCTATGTGCTACTGCCAATTTCAGAGGTAATAAGCTTGTATGTGCCAGTTGCTGGGGAACATGGGCATGTTGTACCATGCCCTGCTTGTGAGTCCTTGGTTGACAACTGATTGGCCAGTGTGTGAACACAGTGCTGGACTAGATGAACTGTTGGCCTGATCCAGCATGACTCTTCTTATGTTCTTAAGCTTCTTCTATGTTTTTGATATTCAGCTCTAATAGGAGGACCCAGTCATACTCTGATGCATGTGAGAGACTCCCTATGACTTAGGAGACTCTCCAGTATTAATACAAACTAATTATATCTGAAGGCTACTTAGAAAGTGTCACTGCTACCAGTCCCTGTTTGCAATACCTTCCTGGCTAGGCCAGGAGCATTCTTGACCTTTACAAATCTGAACAGAGTAAGCAGGTTCAAGGATAAGACATTGTGCAGGAGATCCCTGAAGAAGAAAGCTTTAAAATCATGCCCAAAAATCCACTGAATATTCAACATGGGACTTATTCATTCATAGGTTTAAAGGCAACTTTTACAAATGGAAAACAAGGAAAAAGATACAGAACATATACTGAGGAACAAAAGAAACAAACTCTGGGTCATTTAGAGAGTAGTACGTGTGAGGAGGAAGAGGATGCTAGTAGCCCCCTCCCCTGGTGATTTTGCAGTGTTCCAAATCACACGAAGAGCTTGCACAGATACAGGAGACTCTCACCTTCAGAAAGTCACCCTCCACAAATAGGGGAGGTTCCCCCTCCATGTATTATAACTCCATGAATAGGGCTAAGGGTAGACATAGACAGAATCTACCACTTTCGCCCTCGAGGGTTAACCACCTATTAACAGCTGCCAAGTCTCAACTGTTAATGAGACTGTGCTCTCCTCTCCTCTTCTTCCTTTGCCATGGAGGAGGGGCTTCCCTCTTGACAGCCAGCTCCTCAGGACCACTGTTGAATTGGCCAGATCACATTGTCTGCATGCAAAGACAACCTTTGTGAGAAGACAAAAGCCAGGAATAACAGCAAACAACAACGACAACAGCAATGGAAAACATTCCATGAGCTGAAGGTGGGTGGCTTCAAGTGTTGCTTCCCCCCCTTCCACAAAGAGCAGCCCCCAGGTTGCATGGCAAACTGATTTTGAAACTGAGGGCATTTTCTAAAGCAGTTGAAGAAATGGCAATGCAAGGGGCAGCTGCCCATGCAGGAAAAAGTATACAAAGGGGGATTCCACTGAGCTACTTCCTTTACCTTCCTTGACTGAGCCTAAGGAGTTCTTTGGATTCCAGCCAGCCGTTAAATTCATGCAACTACCTGGGTGTTTTATGGCACTCCTGTAGCTAAAACAATACTTTGTTTAAACCAATTTATCATGTAATTTATATTGGAAGTCAACGACAAAGCAAATTAACAAATATAGGTGTCAATAGGAATCAACAGCTTCTGTCATTTGACCTTCTCACTGACATAATTGGAAAATCAATGCGTCATAACTATTTGTGCCTTATGCAGTTTTATTGACCCCAAACCCCCATGGTCGAAACATGGACATTTCCCCTATTGTTAAATTGCCAAGTGTAAATAATTCTTGTTTAAAATTTTCAGCTTCAGACATTTTCATTCTTCCAGTATATATCCCACCATTCCTCTGAGGGGCATACATGTGGATTATTCCATTTTATCCTTACAACCACCCTGTGAGGTAGGATAGGCTGAGAGAGATTGGGATCCTAGCTACCCAGCAAGCTGAGTTGGGATTTCAACCTGTCTCTCCCCAGTCTTAGTCAAATATCCTGTTCACTAAGGCTGAATTCGGATGACACAATAAGCAACTGGGGGGGGGGGGGGGACAATCGTCAGTTGTATTGACTATCGTGTCGTCCGAATGCTGCCATAGTCAACTCAGCGCTGATCCTAATCCACACCACAGTTGATTATTTATTACCATGTTGTGTGGGAAGTACCCCCTCGATGAACAACTGTAAAGTTGATTATTACCCCACCATTGACTATCGTGTTGTCCAAATTCAGCCAAACTTTCTGATCAAAATTAGTGAGATCTAAACCAGACTTCCATATAGCTTTGATGTGGCCCCATAAATTACAATGGAGAGATGTACCCGAAAGAAAGTATGGTAGGATTTCTTAGTTAAATAAATGGAGAAAACTTTGCAAACAGGTGAGCTATGTATATGTATCAGAGATGCACAATTAGCAAGTGCCAGGTTAGGAAAATATCAATAATTGATTTGTAGCTATGTAAGAATAGAACCAGACTTAATAACCCATCACTTGGTTGCCAATGGATAGAATTGCCTATTGAAGCTTTACATAAATTGATTATTTTTTTCTTCTTCTTTTAGGCCATACAAATGGCTAAGGCAGCTAGAAAGACTTACTATATGAAGTAACTTTGAGACCACCGTAAAAAACAAAAAGTAAAACTCTATCCTTTTCTGGAAAATAATAGGGGTGGATCTGCCTAAACGGAATACAGGCATACTGAATTTTTCTGGCATTAGTTATATTCATATTATGTAATCATGGAAGAAGCAAAGAAATAAAACCCACCCTACCCTTTTGATGAATATTCCCCCAAAGTTGACAAGTTACAAGGGTTTGTACTAAGGGAATAATAACTCTAAGATTCAATAAAATTGGTAATTACTTTATTAACCTTCTAGTCACATTGGAGACACATATACTGAATCACCTCAAAATAACACTGCCATAAAGTTTGCCTTTATGTGAGAGCTTAGTCTTTTTACCTAAAGTGTCTATTTAAAATATGCACTGAACTACACTGCCAACTATCAAAGAGCTAAGGAAAGTATGAGCCCCCTTCAGAGCACTTATGCCATTTGCACTCTCAGAGATAAAGCAATCACAAACGGTAATTTATTTTCAAATAAATTTGATTTAAACATCAGAGTTTTGAGTCACCACTTTATGATGCTGAACCAAGACATCACAAGTGGTGTGAAATATGTAACTTCAAATGAACATTAGAATGTAGGTTTTACTAGACTAACATGTCTGTGGGAATTCACTTTTGACTCCTCCTGTACAAATCCCAACAAAAAATTGATTGAATGTAAGACCCCGGCATCTTCCGCGGCATTTTCTCCTACAGTTTCTCCCATCATGGTAAAGTAATATCCAAAGATTTTCATCCATGTGGTCAGCATTACCTATATGGTTAACAAATATGCAGGTGACACCCTGCAACTCTGGAAGGTGCATCATTCTATGGTTCCTAAAAACATTGTTAAAGCAACCGTGCTGATAATTCAGCACCTGAAGGATCCAAAGAGGGTTGTTGAACCTCTTTCAACATAAGGGCCAAATTCAATTTCAGAGAAGCTCTTGGGGCTCCATCCCAGTGGTGGGCAGAATGGAAGGCAATAAGAGCCAGGCAAAAATTCCAAGCATACCAGCAAATTATAGCTTAAAACTCTTACTGCTGGTTACTGCTGATAACTAAGCCTAAGACGAGGCATTTCAACCTTCTAGAATGAGGGAGAAAAACTGCACCAAAACTGGAAAACCACCAAATGATCTGGGGAAACGTAGGGATGTGTATCATATCATTAAAATGTATGATAACGATACAATATGCTCTTTATCGTGCATGCGTTTAACGATAACGATATGATAGGAAAGGCTACGATAATTATCAGAGAAGATAAAAAATCCTACGATAATTATTGTATGTTATCGATTTATCTGAAGGCTCTTTCTCTTTTGCCACCACATGGACGGAGCTAAGGTGGAGTGTGCTTGCTGAGACAGTGACCAATCGTGCAGCAAGGATTCCAGCAGGCTCCAACCACACTGTTGGAGGAGGGCTAAGGATATCTCCAGCTCTGTTGGGAGTTAGGCGTTGAGGGAGAAGGGTGGATTTTGTTGGAGCTCTGTCTTGGGTCTTATAGTTACTTAGTTACTACTGGATTGATTTTGGCGGCAAATTGTTGGAGATTCATTCTAGTCTTGCATCTTTCTGTTCCCTTCTGTGTCTCAGGTTCGTTTGGCTGTTCGTTGCTTGTGTGTTTGAGTTATAATTTTTTATACGTTTTCTGGTTGGTTTGATTGAAGGGTTAGGTTAACATGAGTGGGGGTACTGTGAGTGAGTGTGTTTTGTCCCCTTCCCTGTTTAACTTTCTATCTCTATCATCTCTACCATCTCTATCATCTCTCTCTCTCTCTCTCTCTCTCTCTCTCTCTCTTTCTCTCCCTCTCTCTCTCTCTCTCTCTGGGTGTGTGTGTTTGCTTGATTGATGTAAGTGTGCTGGTGTGTCCTGTAGCCTGCTACACAGGATAACACTACACAATCTGTGGTCAAAGCAGCACGCAAAGTGTTTGCAAAGGATTGTTATTAATAGAAATAATTTCATTTTCAATCAATTTGTAGCAGTATGAAACATGGCTCTAAGGCGCGCCTTGGGCGAGGTGGCTCTGTGCTATTCCCATACCCCCCAATCTTTTTAATTTGTAGACATGCGTGGCCTAATCAATGAGACAAGGCAGCAGCAGTTCACCATCTTCTGATTAACACATGTTACTTTTATGACTTCATATGGAAGGCACTGCCAGTGCCTAGATCCACAAGTTTTTGAAGTTCATTGTATTCATAAAATAAAATATACCTATAAGTCTCAGCAGCAGCAGCATGGAGTGCATTATCGGAAACAGTGCATGTTGTTGAGAGCTTACTTCCGAGTAAAGCCTGCAGCTGTGCGTCTGAAATTGGGCACAGATGAATCCCCTCAAGGCCATCTGTGAGATGTCCATGAGTACCGGGCAACGATGTCTCTTGAAAAAGGACCACATTTCAGCCACATGAAACAGTGTATTTGAAAGCTTACTTCCAAGTAACGCTTGCACCAATTGTTCTAAAATTTGGCACACAAGACTAGCAACACTCAGTCTGCACTGTGACCAGGTTTCAAACCTGTAACTTGGAAAATTAAGAAGTTTTAGGCCTTTCTGACTCAAAAATCAACTCTAGAGTCTCTAGGGCAAAATGGAGAAACAATGTAATATCGTATTTCCAATAATTATCTGAAATACGATATGATACGATATGGTTCACCTACGATATAATTAGAGACATTGATTTTTTTGGTCCAAAATTCCGATAGCGAAACGATACGATATTTTCGGGCGTGCACATCCCTAGGGAAAAGGGATATGACCAGGGGAAGGGGGCATGTCTATCTGGAAAGCCCAGAGGGCCAGATTGGGACCCTGGATTTGAGATTCTGCATCCCTGAAAAAAAAATTAAGCGTGCATCTACTTGTTTCTCCTGCTAAACTAACTTGACTAGCAGCTTACAATCACCGAAAGTTGGTTTCATCAATATATCAGCAACTCAATGATACCAAAACGTTGCTCATGTTAATATGACAGAGGAAAATACGTTGAAGGATTGATGATACTGTCGGTAACAAACATTACTTGTGCAAACTCTGAGCCTATCCACATTGCCCTTAAACGACTGTTTAAAAACGTGTTTTTTTAAGTTGTTTCATTAAGTGATAGGACACACGGAGCAGTACTTACATTTCATAGTGACTGCTTCCTCCGTTCTCAAAGTGTTCACTGGTGTATTACAGGGTTAATTTCTTGACTCTTCTTTCGTTTTTGTTTTGCAGGCTGCTTGACCCACCCACTTCTGTCTCCAGAACTCAAGCAGCCTGCAAAACAAAAACTAAAGAAGAAGAGTCAAGGAATTAACCCTGTAATACACCAGTGAACACGGAGGAAGCAGTCACTATGAAACGTAAGTACTGCTCAGTGTGTCCTACCACGTAATGAAACAACTTAAAAAACATGTTTTTAAACAGAATATATGTCATTTTAAGGGCAATGTGGATAGGCTCAATGTAATGTGAGAGATGTGAAGACTTCAGGACAGGTCCACTTTTATTATCTGTAAAACAGGAAGCAATTTTCAAAATCAGGGTGTGGGAAAGTGTAATCCTGGGCAAATTTGTGGCATCAATGTTCCACTCCCACAAGAGTACGCTATATGAGAAATTGTTTGTTACAGAAAGTATCACCAGATTCTTCAACATATTTTGTTCTCTCATACTTTCCCAATGAGGGTAGTTAAAGGAGGTTAAAAACATGCATTTTCCCAATCTTTCAATTCATGCTTATAGGTGAAGTTGGGATTCCTGCACAAACAGAAAAAGAACAGGTGGTAGCTACTATTATTCCTCATCAATAAATGTTGTACAGAAAAGCAGTCTATTTATATATGGTGTTTGAGATATTCAGAAAAATCCTACAATAAATGTGCTATAGTAGAGCATTTCCTGCACTAGCAAGTGGTTGGACTAGATTCCTTTAGAGGTACCTTCAAACACTCTGGTTCTAAAATAACAGGCAGCATTTCTGTACATATTGTCATTGAGCTGTTGAGATGGCCACTTGCAACTTGTGATGGCATTTTCATGTTATGTGGGCACTTGAAGGGGGAATTGAACTGAAACAATTGACTCATTTCACAAAAACCACTGAGCACCCATTAGAAAGTGATGATGTTCAATCTCCGGGACGGAACTTGTGCCAGAATGGAACCAGTGACCTTTAAATGAACCTCTCCATACCCCATTACCAGTCCCCTGAGCCATTCAGTCCTACAACACACACACACACACACACACACACACACACACGCACAATTTTCTTTCTTTTTAAATAAAAGCTTTCTAGAAACACAACTCATTTTAAAGAATTATGGTCCAAGAAATTTATATATGTTATTAGCCTAATCCAAGACATTGCAAATGCTTATCTTTGCAATCAATGCAAACAGTCCCATTTTGTTAAAGATGAAAAGCTCAGCACCATACAACTTAAGAAACTGTCACTCTGCATACATACTACACAAGCTCAAAAAGGATCATAACTTAATCTTTCGTACTCTGGATCCATAGCAAGGGGTAGCAAAGATTGCAAATTCATTGCCTGTGAACCACATGTGGTATATAGAATGATTAGGTTTTGTCATTTAGTACTGTGTATCTTAGTACATTTAGTATCTTGTCATTATCATATGGAGTCTGCTTTCCTGCCAGGCAATGATATATATCAGTTGGTTTGGAAAAATCACCCCCCCCCCAATAACTATTAAGAAGATGCCATATGGCAGGAAGGAAGAGGACAAAAATCTGTCCAATTCATTATCAGGATGCTATGGTTCCCCTGTACATTATATGAACAGCTTAATATGAGGGATAGTCAAAGACATTTGCTGCCTGAGGCCATGTAACAAGCGGTGCCCCCTCCTCCCATACACACACTCCAAATCAAGGTACATAGTACCCAAGGCCAGCCAAATTATTTTGGCACCTGGGGCAGAAAATTCCATAAATGCCGCTCCTTCTCCCTGGAAGTAAAAATACAACAATATTAAATTAAATAACCAACAATTTGCTGCCCTTTCATGACACCAAAATCAGTTCCCTGAGGCAACCACCTCATCCTGTCTAATGGTCGGGCTGGTCCTGTTTAATACCATTCCAAATGACATCTCCTGAAGGGCTCATTTTCAATATATTGTGCAAAGAATAACATTGGGTAATTGTGTCTCAGCCCCCTGGTAGGTAAACTGTGGGGTGCAACAGGGCACAATTTTGTCCTCAGTTCTATTTAATATTTATATGAAGCTGTTGGGAGCAATCATTAGGAGATCTGGGGCAAGGTATCATTAGTATGCTGCTGTATTTCTCTGTTGGA